>OY804609.1:24717006-26205300 GCA_963680895.1 Fragum sueziense | reverse complement strand
GTGGCATTAGCTGAAATTAGCTGTAAATGCATTAAGGGCCGTAACTCTGACATTAAAGGAGACAAGGCAATGAAACTTCGACAAAACGATTGCCGAATGCCATGGAAATATTGTAAAAATAAAATCAGGCTTTTAGTTTGATACTTTTTCAGAAACAAGAAATCTTGCAGCGTAAAGTTTTCTCTTTTGTTCAGTATATTTTGCTGATATGGAACAGACATAATCCTTTCATAATTTGTATTTTGTAACTTTCTAAAGAATCAAATTCAATTAATTACTTTTATCCAACTCCGTGTAATTCATATTGCTAACAACTAGAAAGGCCTTTAGACATAATCAGCAAATTTGCTTTCCAACAGTGCTTTCAGTACTTTGATTGCTTCTTACGATATTTTTTACCTTGCCAATAAAGAAATCGCGATCAGAATGGGACAAAAAGTGCCTGAAATTAAGTTTTTGTATTTTGTCACACCTGGACAGGTAAACTGTCAGGTGAATGACCAAATGAATATGTAATGCATGGAGTCATATAAAACTACCATTTTGCTGTTTAATCATATTAATTTTACACAATTTAAGATTTGTTTCTGTAGAG
Organism: Fragum sueziense; assembly: GCA_963680895.1. Lineage (NCBI taxonomy): Eukaryota > Metazoa > Mollusca > Bivalvia > Cardiida > Cardiidae > Fragum > Fragum sueziense. The sequence goes on along the minus strand of OY804609.1, from coordinate 26,204,705 downwards.
ACTTCAATACAAAGTTGTTTTCTATACCCAGAATTTAATTAGAAGAATTGTTCTTACCTGTGCTTACCTGAGTCTCAGACTTGATCTGCATCACTTGAAATTTGGGTATTGATGGTCAATGGTGGAAATCACAAGACAAGACAAACAAATATCAGAGTTTTTGCTAGTTTTATTATTCTTAAAACATAGTTTAACAGTTTTGTTACATTTACCTGTTTTTACCTGTAGTTTATTAGGTAACAAGTTTAAAAAAAAATACTTTTTCATATTACAATCATAAAGTTAAGCATTACACCTTTCCAATGATATATAACATTACAACATTTCACAAAAACAAGGTTACATACAAAGGCTCTAAAGTTAAAGACCCATAATTTACAATTCACTCAAAAAATATTCAGCCAGCACTACTGGGCCCTATATAGAATATATAGCATGACAAGGGTTAAACTTTTGATCTTGACTCTTTCCGAAGCAATGACTGGTTTTGATAACACTTATATTATAGGATGTAACTTTGTTTGTTTAACCAATTACGTTAGACCGTTCCAAATTCAAAGGTGTTCCAGAGGGCTGAATTTCAAATGCATGGAATTTCACATTATTTGGGCTTTCGTAGTAGAAAAAAAATGTGGAAAATTAAGAAATTGCTTGTCACAAGCGATTTCTTTATTTTTCACAAAATTTTTCAAAGCATTATAATGTTGTGGGGCATTGAAAGGCGTCATCATGTGGTTTAATGATTTAAAAACCTTGAAGGAAAACAAGAAACTGCTGATAATCAGCCTTTTCTCCTCTACCTTTTTCAAGTACTTTTCAATTTATCCTTATGTAGTTTTACATATCAGTAATTCTCATACAACATTCAACTTGGATGAGTCTTTCATTTTGCTCTTTAGGAAAGGGTTAAATAATGGATTTATACTTCATAAATATCTTATCATGTAATGATGTATTTGTTTGAGATTGTAAGCCAATTATATGTTTGAATGTTTTGTCATAAAAGAAAATTGTAGAAGGATGGAAATAAATTATGATGCCTTTGCTTAATTTTGTAAGGTGATACACATTTTGTGATGCAGTGACATTGACTTTGAACAAAACAGCTATACTCATATTTCTGTAAAAATTGAATGGTTTTATTTCATACCTTTCAGCTCCGTATCTGTGGTGAATTACCTCCCTTTGCACTATTTGAGAAAAGTCCTGTATGTGGCTGAAATAGCCAGACTTAATGACGACAAAAGGGAACTTCCAGTGAAATTTGACCATAAATGTGAGCCATGGTAAGTTTTATTTTTCTATTGTACATAATTATCCCTTTTCAATTTGAATTATATAGCTCCCTTTAACTCTTCCGCTGCCAAATTTCCTAATTAACCATTTCCCAAACAAGACCTGGTTTTGACGTCCCTAAGAGAATGGGCTTGGGAAAACATTGAGACAAAAGTAGAAAGTGCTGGTGACCAGCACTTTCTCCTTTTGCCTCAATATTTTCTGGGCTATAACATGCATATTTTCTCCTTTTGATATATTTCATTTTGTCGTCTGCAACCCCTTTGAATTTGGACCACCCTAATTTTTTGCCGTTTGGGAAAGGGTTAAGCTAATGCAATCAACAAACATTCTCATCCTTTCACCATAAAGAATAGCTTAGAAATCTCACTAAGTAACCTCATGCAGAGTCCAAATCCAGGGGTTGCAGGTTCCAAATCCAACTCAGCCATTACTTGACATTTGACAAAAGTCTTTAGTCTCTCCAATGGATGTGAACCATTCTAAGAGGGAGAGCAATTGGAGGCTTGGATTGGATATTGTGATATTACTGGAGAAGAATTAACAGGAATCCATTAGCTAGGTCTACAGCCGCTGCAATATGGCCAAAGCAGGGGCCTGTTTCATCAAAACATTCAAGACATATTTTTGACTTACCAATGTCTTAAAAATCGCTTAAAACAACAATCACATAAGCCAGGTCTTGATAGATTGGGGATACGTGTTTCTTGCCCTATATTTTTAGTAATTCATCAGTAAGACAAAAATATTTCTTAAATTTTTTGGTAAAACAGGCCCCAGATGAAAGTGGTGTTAACCCTTATCCCAAAGGACAAAATTTGAGCACTGTGCGAAAATCACATGAAATCCATGTGAGCTTCAATTGATTACCCTTCAACGTTGGAGAGCAGGCCCGTAGGAAGCAATTTCATATTGGGGGGGATAAGGCCCTTGTCCTGAATATTGGGGGGGCTAATTTGGGTTTTCCCAAAATTTTCATGGTAAAATTAGGAAAATTCGGCATTTTTGGCCAACATGGGGGGGCTTAGCCCCCCCTAGCCCCCCCTGTTCCTAGGGGCCTGGAGAGTATTACTTTGAAGTTGAGCATGAACTCATGAGTATGTACTTAAGTTTTTTCGAGAAACCGGGGCCAGGTCTGCTCTTCCTTTCTCCATAGGTTGGACCTATCTAAGATCAGCAGATATTCCATCAACATATTTGATCGTCGTCGCCAACATTTGGAAGAGGAAGTGATCGAAAGATTGAAGAAAGAAAAAGAAGCTGCGACTAAATTTGTGATTTTTGTGGACGGAGGAAAAACCAAGGTCATCAGCAAAGATTTGGCGGATAGATTACTTACTTGGGCCAAAGGAAAGAATAAGCTAGGCATTGGGAAGAAAGCTGTGACAGAATTTACTTCACTATCAGGTGAGCCCCTTATCAGGTATAAGTCTTGATAAATGATCTGGCAGAGCATCTCTAGCTGTTAGCTAGAGATGCTCTGCTAAGTTATTTATCACAACCAATAATTTGTCTTTAGAAAATATTGTAACTACAGCTTAAACCCTTTCCCAAATGGCAGAAATATTGTTGGCCAATTTGAATTGTGTTCATGGTGAAAAGTCGATGTTTATATAGATGGGATTCCTGTACTATATCGCACAGAAAACTTTAAAGGAAAAGGAGAAAATGTTGATTCACATTGTGCAATTCATACAAATTACAGAAAGAGTATATAATATTATTTAAAGAAAAAATCTTGAAGGAAAAGAAAAAAATGCTGCTCATAGGAATTATCTTCATTTCCCATAAGGATTTTTTTTAAAACATTCTATAGGATTATCAAAACCAGGGCTTTTTAGGAAAAGGTAAAACCTGAGTATAAGAATATAAGAAATCCTATCAAGCAAACCTATTGGGAAATGATAGTTCTAAGATAAAGTCTTGATAGAATTGTGTAATGAAATAAATGTAGGTTCATTAAAGTTTTATGCCTTTTACTGTGCATAATTAATGACTAAATTACATTGAAGCCTTTTATCTTTTCTTAGACCAATATTGTAAGGAAAGTGGGTGACAATCAGTTAACATGTCCTGACCCTTTACTAATCAATATTGGGTTTTTACACAGAATCAAAGAGAATTTAAGAATTTGTCAGAAAAAGATAGAGTTAGAACAGAAAATGACTTTTGTCTCAAATATTGCTTTTACTATAGACAAATTAATAAGCTCTGCAGCTATTTATGTTTCATTTACAAGTCTGAGCTTATGCCAAGTTTATGTACCACTTTGAAAAAGAGGGGGGGGGGGTGGAGAAATGAGCAATTTGGGCATTTTATTATTTTTATACCCCCCACAACAAAGTTATGGGGGGGTATACTGGATTCAGGTTGTCCGTCCGTCCGTCTGTCCGTCTGTCTGTCCGTCCGTCCGTCCATGGACATAATTTTGTGTCCTCTTCTCCTCCCACAGTTTTTGACCGATTTTGCTGAAATTTTAGCAGGTTGTTTCCTATCATATGAAGTTGTGCACCTGCAATTTTCATCTTGATCCAGGCAGTAGTTATGCCACTTTGAACTTTAGCACTTTTTCAGTGACAACGCGCTAGTGGGAGGTATTTGTCCGCTTTGCGACAGTTCTAGTTGAAATTTATATCCTTTGCATATTTTTGCCTTTTTCCAGGATATTCATAATTATACAATAATAGCTGACAGTACTTTAAGGGGGAATGCTCCAGTTTCCTAAATTTTTTCCCAATAATAGAATTTATTTATATTTTGTATATGTTGAAATTACATGTTATTACCAATTGAAAAATAAAATAAAAATGGGTGGTCAGCGATCTTGTTTGAATTTTATAGGCATTCGTATCACATACCCCTACATCGTAAAAATGCACAATTTATTGCACCTGTCCAAGGTCACTAAAATGCCAATAAAATCATGTATATTCGTCATTTAGTCCCGAAAATGGATTTAAAGTAACGTCTTACATTTAATAAGAACAGAAACCCCAAAATATGTGCCACTACAAACGCGTCAATGTATAAAACAGCATGCTCAAGTGCTCGGTTAGATCAACGAAGCTGGACTGGAGTGTTTTATGTCAAAATTTGCATATTTTTGGAAATAATTCAAGTTCTACATAATAGAATTTGATAAAACTCCCTTATTGTATTAAGCAACATGTCCTGGTAATAATTCAAAAAGAAAATGTATAGGTCAGCGCACTTATTAGTGAATTACAGCAATTTTTATCAGCTACACATGAATAAAATGACGCAAAACAGTGGTAACTGCATACATACTTACGACTTTCTTGCTCTAAATAATCGATATCCATTTTGAGAAAATTAGTTTTCCATAATAAATACACTTTTACAGTCGAAAATGGTATATTGTAATGATGTGTTATATTATTGAAAATATGGCAGCGAAACATATTGGTACGAAACATTTAATTTACTACAGTAAAGACCGAGTGTTCCGAAAAACTGGAGCATTCCCCCTTAAGTAAGCTAAGTTGTTACATTATGTTCAATGGCATTTCATCATTGATACTTTATATTTTCAGATATTACTGACATAAAGGAAAGCAAAACAACAGAAAAGAAACAAAGAGAAGTCAAGAAAGATGGTAAGTCTTTTATACAAGCATATGAGTCAATTTAACCCATTACCAAATGGCCAATTTTTAGACTGGTCCAAATTCAGAGATGTTGCAGGCGACAATTTTTTGGTGGTTGAAATTTTACGGGGTTTTTGTCTTTGTTAGTAGAAAACATTGTGGGAAATGAAGAAATTGACTTACATGGCAAACCATGCATTTTATAAATGGTTTTGCACTTATCTCTCAATTTCTGAATTAGATAACCCTCTCCCAAACACGGTGGGGATTGTGCATGCTGGGATGGGTAAATCTACAGACAAATTTGCCTCACTTCAGGTAAGACATTTTGCAATAACTTCCTTATTTCTGCGTCAATTCAAATAAGGTTTGTTGCATGTACCCCGCCTTGCTGAGCTCTTTCCTCCGATGTATGCTTTACACGAAACCTTTTTGTACTTTTTGCGAAAAGTGATCCCAACCGACCAGAAAAAACGGCAAAAAATCTGATCATTTTTCAGGTCAGTTGGGATCAATTTTTGGGGAAAATATGGGGAGTTTTCAAATAAGTAATATACCTGAGGAAAGCGCTCAGTAAGGCGGGGTACATGCAACAAACCGCTTGAAAATTGACACAGAAATAAGAAAATTATAGCACAATTTCCTACCTGAAGCGTGGCTTATTTTGCCGTAGTCGTTATCATTTCGTTTTCTGGTCAGTTTGGATCAATTTTTGGAAAAATAAAAAGGATACCACAAATAATCCATGTATTCGAGGAAAGAGATTTTCAAGGCAGGGTACATGCAACAGACCTTTTGAAAATCGACAAAGAAATATGAAGGAGTTATTGCACAATATTTGACAAGATTCGAGATTATTTTTGTCCGTATTCATTATCCATCCCAGCATGCACAATCCCCACCGTGCCAAACAAAACCTTGTTTTTGGCCTTCCCAAAAAGAAAAAGATTTGAAAAAGATTGAGATAAAAAAAATGCTGAATGATGATAATTATAAGCAGTATCTCCTTTTCCCTAAATAATTTCTGTGTTACAACATAATCATTTTATACTTTCAAGATCAATCATTTTGTCATCATTTTGTTGTCTGCAACTCCTTTCAAATTGGAAAGTTAAAAGATTTTGAAATTATAATTTGGGAAATCATTTGTTGAATAATTTCTGTTGTTTTTAGCTGACACCACCAGTGTAAAAGAAACAACTCTACTTGAGGAACCAGAAGAGAAGGAGTATTTTGACTCACAAGGTCTGATCGAGATCTACCCATCAGCCGTCGGTAAGGCCCTCCGACAACTAGAGACCAAGCGACACCTGACACCATATGAGATGAGGCTACTCAGTGAAGCAGAGCTCCTTAAGAAGGATCCAATTATAGCCCCAGATGGTATGTGATATTCCACATTCGAAACAAATTGGTCAATTTTCTCGAATAACATCTAATATGTATGTCATATGAAAAAATGTAGAAAACAAATTCTTTGCAGGAAGCACTTGTAAATACACTAAGACACATAGCTTTCAAGTCTTCCAAATGAAAAAAAGTTACAGATTGGATCTCTTTGAAATTTTTTATCGAATTATGATAAAAAATAATAATTGGTGTTCTCGTCCTTTTTGTTGTTCAAATATTTGTCTACGCTACCATTAGTTCAAATCCATATCTCTTGCATTGGCCATTCTTATCATAGAAAAACAGTTTAGAAAAATTATTTTCCAAAATTTTTTGATGGAAGCACCGTATTGTTATATACTCAGGATATTTTCTGTATTTCTGATGGTTATATTTTGTTTTGTACATTTTTACAGGCTACATCCCCAACTCTGTGATCAGACAAAAACTAAAACCACCCAAGGTTAATCCACCTAAGAGGGTAGAAAGACCATTCAAGCTTAAACCTGTAATGGCTGTAATTACAATGTCATAATGACTTTGGAAAACATTGAAGAAAATGAAGAAATTGCTTGTCACAAGCAATTTCTTCATTTTCTGCAATGTATTCTACCTAGAAAGCACATAAAAAGTAACATTTTGTTCACTTGAAATTTTGTCATCTACAGCATCTTTAGATTTGGACCAGTCAAAAAAATTGCTGGCGAATGCAACCACTCCCTTACTATGATGAGCAGAATATTTTCTGTATTTCTGATTGTCATATTTTGTTTTGTTTTAAACAGGCTACATCCCCAACTCTGTGATCAGACAGAAACTAAAACCACCCAAGGTTGATCCACCAAAGAGGGTAGAAAGACCATTCAAGCTTAAACCTGTAAGTAAAGATGACAAACTTTTGTTTTATATTAAATTATTTTTGGACATAGGATCTAACATAAATTTTTAAGAAAACAAGCATTTTGACAGGTTGAGTTGAGTTGCAGACCACAAAAACAAGCATTGCTGCTTTGATTCAAGAATTTGTTTTATTCAGGTAGATTGAAAACCAGTGGCAGATCCAAGATAATTTAGAAGCGGTTTCGAATGTAAAGAGAGTTTTGGTTTTCCTAGTGGCACCCCCCCCCCCCCCCCCCCCAGACACCCCTCTTCCCCACCCCCGAAAAGGGACCTCTGGATCTGCCACTGAATACATTAAAAAATGTTTATTTCATGGATCTCCTAATAGACAATCATCAGCTTACTAAATAGATTGATTTAGTTTAATATACATGCCCTGTATGTTTGTCTTACCAAAGCCATTACTACATGAACAAGTGGATAGTACTGTAGATTGTTTGAGTGTCAAATGATATCAATGTGCCCTGTTTGTGTTTATAAAGAAAGCAACAGATAATAGGTGGGTAAAGGCTTTCTAGATTTCTTACCCCCGCAAAACGAATGTTTTATTATACCCCCGCAAAATGAATGTTTTAGGGGGTATACTGGGATCAACCTGTCTGTATGTATGTATGTATGTATGTATGTATGTATGTATGTATGTATGTATGTATGTATGTATGTATGTATGTATGTATGTATGTATGTATGTATGTATGTATGTATGTATGTATGTATGTATGTATGTATGTATGTATGTATGTATGTATGTATGTATGTATGTATGTATGTCTGTCTGTCTGTCTGTCTGTCTGTCTGTCTGTGGACAAAATTCTTTTCCAGGGCATATCTTCTAAACCATATGTGTTAGCAACTTGAAACTTGCTACACTTATAGATCTCATTGTGGGGAAGTGTTGTGTACTAGGATCGTTACTCTGCAATGCCCACTTTCAGAGTTATTGCCCTTTGTTGTTTGTACCCTTGCATTTTTGTCCGGACCATATCTTCAAATCATAACTGCTAGCAATTTCAAACTTGGTACACTTATAGTCTACATCTTATTGTGCAGAAGTGTCATGTACAAGAATCATTACTCTGGCATGCCTACAATTTGAGTGATTGTCCTTTGTTGTTTTTACCCTTGGATTCTTGTCCAAAACATATCTTCTTAACCATTAGTGCTAGCAACTTTAAACTTGGTACACTTATAGATCTCATTGTAGGGAAGTGTCATGTGAAAGAACTGTTACTCTGTCATGCCAACTGTAAGAATTATTGCCCTTTGTTGTTTGTACCCTTGCATTCATGTCTAGACTATATTTTCTAAACTTTAAGTGCTAGCAACTTTAACCTTGGTACACTTATTGCCCTTTTTTAGCGAGCCGGGACTTTATGTCCGGGGAGTTAATGTCACAGCCCTAGTGTCGGCGTCCCATCCCGTCTTCACTTGAAAATCTTTAACCTGGTCTATATCTCAGGCACTATTAGAGATACAGCCTTGATATTTCATACATGGATACATATCGACAAGACCTTTCATTTGGGACCATGACCTTTGACCTAGTGACCTTGACCTTGGAGTTTGACCTACTTTTGAAAAACTTTAACCTGGCCTATATCTCATGCACTATTATTGATAGAGCCTTGATATTTCACACATGGATACCTCCTGCCAAGACCTTTCATTTGGGACCATGACCTTTGACCTTTACCTTGGAGTTTGACCTACTTTTAAAAAAATAGCTGTTTTTGTGACAAGCTGTCCTTATAGACGAGCTACGTTGTCCGCGGACAACTCTTGTTGCAATGAAAACTTGTGCGGGGGTATCAAGTCACATCCTGTGACAGTTCTAGTTTCAAATCTAAACCCTGTTGCGGGTACTCATTTGAATCGTCTCAAGGCGATTCAAATGAGTATCCATAACATTGGTTTTGATGAACACTAATTCAATTGCATTATAACCTATTGGAGAGCCATAATACTCCCTCTAATCTGTAGTTCTGTACACATTTGTGACCTGTCACGCTAAAATGGACCTTATACGATGTGTGAAAAATATCGACCCTAGTCAGTCTGCACAGTCCGCACAGCCAGACTAGGGCCGACACTTTTCACTTTTATGTAATTTACTATATCCAGAATGTTTTCCCTATCTAAATATCTGGTTGACCTGTGCTGGGTCTGACAAGTCTGTCAAAATTTAGATTTTTGGAGTTCGGATAAGGTCACTTTTAGCATGACGAGTCAGCATTCCCACCACATTTTTTGAAATTGGGTACATGTACCCACATGCCAAGTAAAACCTGGGTACATGACCCATATATATGGGTACAATGCCGAGGCCATGTATTTCCATATCATTTCTTAAGGGGACGTCAAAACCAGGTCTTGTTTGAAATTGGGAAAGGCAGAGTTCCCACTCAAAAATTTTTTTGGGAGTGCATGCACTCCCTGGAGTAAAAAGTTGGGAGTGCAAAATGAAAACTGAGGGTGCACTAAAATACAATAAAAATGTTTTTTTTTTTTTTAATAAGGCTATTGTCCATTGTGTGGTAATGATTCAGTTAAGTAATAGTGAGTGACAGGTGTTAGAATTTCAGCGTTTTGTTGATATGAACAGAAAAACCATTCCTCAATTCATTTTACCTTTTTGAACTTGCATCTAAACTCAATCAGCGAACATCATTAACACATTCCCATCCTTTTTTCAGTTGCTATTACATTTACAGTTTGGAAAAACAATCATTCTGTTGACATTTTTGTTTCAATTATTTCTACAGCAAGCACTAATCATGAAAATTACATTCTAAATGTAAACAATAGTTATACGCATCAAGGGGCAATTAAATACGTACGTAACCAGTTTTAACCAACAAAAAGTATTTTCATTGACTTAGAAATAATTTTTCCTGTCAAACAGAGAACCTTTTCATGAAAGAAAGGTTTTATTTAAGCTGTTTCCGTTCTATGAAATCAGTGTGTGCATGCACCCTTTACCCAGAATTTGTGTGCATGAATTTTATTTTCTGTACGTGAATTACGCACATATTATGTGCGTGAATGGGACCTCTGGAAAGGGTTAATGCGGGCAACTCTTTTTGAATTTGATTTAATGTTAGACGAGTGACGTCCCTTGATGGTTCACGCTACCTAATTGGGCACGGTCGGTTATTTTTGTTTTGATCTACTGTACATGTACAAGTTACATAAAGTTCAATAGCCGTCAATATGCGACAGACAATACAATAAAATCAAAATTGCAAGCTTACTATTAGGGAAAAAGTGATCCTATTTTTAACTGGCGGCCTGACTATTACAGGCTCTGCAGTAGAGAAGGAAATTCCGATGACGTCATTCGTCATTGACTGATTCATGCGGGTTCGACCATTTTAATACACAACCCGAGTGAAAATTATTGGACTGGCTATACTGCTGCATGCATTGTTTGATACTAGAATGGAAAGGTCGAAAATGCTCGTAAACAAGGATGATAACACAGAGATTTACTGCGGCATATTAGGTTTCTAGTTTATAATTAGTTTCATGCCCAAATTCGACGCTGACCTTACAAAAAAAACATTGCGTGCATGTACGCAATATGAAAGTAAAACTAGCGTGCACTTGTATTTATTTGCGTAAATTACGCGTGTTCTTGCGTGAATGGGAATGCTGACGAGTCACATTTATGTTGTAGGTACCGAAGATCAACCCTGGTCATCTACCGTCATGATGGGGTAAAGAAGAGGAAAAATATCAGACAATTATGGATCTAGATCATTTGTGTGTGAGCTAGTACAGTCTCTCAAAGTCTGATCAGAATCCATCTTCATACATGCAACAATAGCACCCTCTTCCAGATCATGTTTCATTTTTTGGCTTTATGTTGTAGGTACCCAAGATCAACCCTGACCATTTACCATCATGGTGGGGCAAAGAAGAGGAAAAAGATTCATCAACTCCGGTAAGTCTGTTTTAATTATCTTTCCCTATATATCTATCAAAAGAATGTGTTTCCAGTGTCTGTTGAAACAGCGAAACCAAAGTTGGATAAGCTGCTGTAGGCTAGGAAAGGATGTTGTGGTAGTACTGGTTAGGTGATCCAGTTGCCATAACATGACTAATATCCTGTTTAAAATGACATTTTTGAATAAACTCTATCAAATCAATCAGCCATTGAAATGACAAAACAATTGCTATGTATCTTACAGAAGACTACTGCAAGAGTTTCATGTTCATTGAAAGAAAAGTGAAAACAATTTTCACGGTGGGGATTGTGCATGATGGGATGGATAACGAATACGAAGTATACGGACAAATTTTGCCTCGCTTCAGGTAAAAAATTGTGCAATAATTTTCTTATTTCTGCTCCAATTTTCAAGCGGTTTGTTGCATGTACCCCGCATTAGTGAGCTCTTTCCTCGGATATATACCTTGTTTGTGGAATCTTTGTACTTTGTCCAAAAATTGATCCCAACCGACCAGAAAAACGACAAAAAATTCAGGCCCTTTTTCTAGTCGGTTGGGATCGGTTTTTGAGAAAAGTACAGGGAAGTTCCAGATAAATAATACATCTGAGAAAAGCGCTCAGTAAGACGGAGTACATGCAACAAACCGCATGAAAATTGATGCAGAAATAAGAAAGTTATTGCATAAATTCTTACCTGAAGCGTGGTTAATTTGGCCGTAGTCGTTACCATTTCGCTTTCTGGTCGGTTTGGACAATATTTCGGAAAAAGTATCATGAGTTATCTAATATGTCATACATCCGATGAAAGAGCTCGATAAGGCGGGGTACATGCAGCAAACCGCTTGAAAATTGATACAGAAATAACAGAGTTATTGCAAAATGTCTTACCTGAAGCGAGGCGAGTTGGCATCAAATTTTGTGCAAAAAATAGACTGAGTTTACTGTTAGGTTTTGATTAACCGTCGGTGTTGTTATAACATCTGGTAACTACGGTTTGATTCAAGCCGTAGTTACGAGATTTTATAACAACACCAACGAAATACTATTTATTTGTCCGAAATTACGTCACGGTTTACTTGATAAAATCGTTCCCTATTGTCGGTAGTCGTTATCCATCCCACCATGCACAATCCCCACCGTGATTTTAGAAATGAGAAGAGAAACATTTGAAAATGCATTTTCTCCTATTTCTTCAACATTTTCATGTATAATGAACTTATAATAACAACTGTCCCTCATTTCTTTTGTTTTATAGAAGTTATGGTGATAAAGATATACTTATGTTCCACATTTGACACAAAACTTGTGAATTTTTCAAGGTTTGTTATCAGGTCATGAAAGTGGAAGATTCACCTTCTCTGACTTCCCACATTTCATTCGTTTCACAGAAATCATGGAAATAAAAGGAGAAAATAGATTTTACTTTCAACATTTAAGTTATGAAGTTGTTCATTTTTCAAGGTTCGTTATCGTGTTATGAAATGGGAGGATTCACCTTCTCCAACGTCCCACATTTCTTCCGTTTCCACGGTTTCTATCAAGAGTTTGGTGGAATCTCCCGTAAAACGGTATATCGAGGAGAAAAGTAAAACTATAACACCAATGTCGGCCACTCCAAAACGCAGTTCCAAAACTCCGGGAAAGAGTGATAAAACGCCAGTGGAAAATATCAAGAAAATGATCAAACTTAATGAAAAATATGCCCCAAAGAAGGTATATGGTTGATGTGAACTAAAGTCGCATGGCTTCATGCCATCATTGACAATACTTGTCTTGTACTAAACTAGTGTCATATATAAAGAACTTAGTTCACCTGTAATTGTTTCAAGCTAAGTCTTTGAATTGAAGCAGCCTGTAACATACTAAAAAATATTAATTGAACTAATGCTTTCAATCTCCTGAGTTTGTATTAACAACACTGATATGCAATGTATTTAACATTTTCACATTATAATTAATAATTGCTTATTGTAACTTTGTTTAAAATTGTTTGCAATATTGTGGATCTATTCAAAAGACTTAACCCTTTCCCAAACAAGACCTGCTTTTGACGTCCCTAATAGAAAAGGCATGAGAAAACATTGAGACAAAAGAAGAAACTGCTGATAACCAGCAGTTTCTCCTTTTGTCTAAATATTTTCTGTGCCATAATTTACACAAATCCTATCTGTAATAACACCAATTTCGTGATTTGTGGCAGTTTTTGAAGTGGATCACCCAAAAACTTTGTTGTTTGGGAAAGTGTTAATTTATAAGTAAGGCTTCTAATTATAGCTTTAACTTAAATTCTTTCTGACAGCTCAGTGTTATACTGCAAGACTGGTGAAAGCATTATGATTATGAATACATTAGAAGTAGTATACATAATACAAACTTTCATTTTCTTTATGTTCAGTCAACTTGGCTTTCGACTTGGTATTGCGTAAGTTATTAGAGGTAGCTCTTTCCGATAGAATAGAATCTATATTTACTTCCTCCATTTAATTTATAACTAAAATGTCTTACTACATATTTTAGAGGTCATTGTCATAGAACACAAAAAGTCAAACTTTTCTCTGAGTCCATTATGTTCATTTAAGGATAGAAATTGTTAGGAAATAAATTTATACTTTTATCTTATTTAAAAAACTTGTAAAGAGCAATACCAGTCAGTCATCGAAGAAGGCCAATGGACGATGTTTCAAGTGAAGGTCAAACATTTTGCACAGGACAATTTGTAGAGCTTTTGGTATATGCCAAATAAGCTATTTGCCAAAAGCTAAAGAGTAGCTTTTAAAATGTTTTACCTCTTTTTCAGTACTTTGATTTGTTTGATTGTGTAAAAATGAGATTATAGTCATTATCCTGTTAATTTGTTGATCTGTGTTTTTAGATTCTAATAATGCTTGTGTGCTGTGAATCAACTAACTTATAGAAATATTTTACATGTACTTGTTACCTAGGACTAACAATTTACACATTCGAAAACTTAAGTATAATAATTCATCCAGATGAAAACTCTCGCAGAAATAAGATACTATTTTAGTGTAGGTTTATTGAAATTAAATAAATTTAATTTTTCATTCCTTTGCAAGTATATTTAGAATCTATATAACTTTTCTAAATGAATTCACTTTAAATTTCTTTTGAATTGAATGATAAAATAGAAACCTTGGCATATAATTAGTCTATATCAAGAAAAGATTCTAAATCTTCTACCATACAGTCAGGCTGGGAGGACAGTGTGAGTTCAGAGAAACCAGAGACCATGTTCTCACAACCCAGTTCTGCTAGGGATGAATTACGGAGATCACAGACGGACCTGTCATCATTTACATCTGTCTTTATTATGTGCAAAAGACTAAAATGCTCTTTAAATGATTAAATGTTAGCGCTTTGCCATGAATTTTTAAAAAGTGTATCATTGCTTTTCAACAAAAACATCGTAACTGCAGCTTAACACAAGCTGCAGTTACGAGGTTTTTGTTGAAAAGCCTCAATATCCAGCTTAGTATTTGTTATTTTTCATTGTTTGTCTATGTTACAGTCAGGCTGGGAGGACAGTGTGAGCTCAGAGAAGCCAGAGACCATGTTCTCACAACCAAGTTCTGCAAGAGATGAATTACGGAGATCACCGACAGACCTGTCAGATTCATAATTTGCCTGTCCTAATTATATGCAAATGACTAAAACGCTCTTAAAATGATTTAATGCTAGCCCTTTGCCATGAATTTTTGATAAGTGTATCATTGCTTTTCAACAAAAACCTCATAACTGCAGCTTAAAACAAGCTGTAGTTACGAGGTTTTTGTTGAAAAGTCTCAATATCCAGCTAAGTATCTGTAATTTTTCAATATTTGTCTACCTTACAGTCAGGCTGGGAGGACAGCGTCAGCTCAGAGAAGCCAGAGACCATGTTCTCACAACCTAGTTCTGCAAGGGATGAATTACGGAGATCACCCACAGATCTTTCATCATTTACATTTGTCTTTACTATGTGCAAAAGACTATACAACGCTCTTTAAATGATATAATGCTAGCCCTTCGCCATGAATTCTTAATAAGTGTATCATTGCTTTTCAACAAAAACATCATAACTGCAGCTTAAAACAAGCTGCAGTTACGAGGTTTTTGTTGAAAAGCCTCAATATCCAGCTTACAGTACAGCTCGCGCGTTTTTTGCCTATTTCCGCGCATCGCCGCGACTGAATTTCGGGTGGAAAAACGCGGTGGCCGCGGCGAGCGTGTTTTACCACCCGAAATCGCGGGGATCGCCGCGATTTTTTCGCCGCGATTTGCGCGGACAGGTAAGCCTGTATTTTCTGGCTGATTTATCGTAATTATTGGGTTTTATATAATTATATATTAGGTTTTGATAAGATAAGAATGCCTTTGCAGATTTGATTTTTGTTAATTTTGAATGGGTTTTTGGATTCTTCTTCTACTTCAACAGAAAAATGAACTTTTTGTCTTCTTTTCAACATATTCGAAGTTATTTTTCTTTTATCTTTGCTACACGGCCTTCATGCATATAGATTACAAAATAATTGCAGATACTTTGTGCAGTGATGATTGCACAAAATTAGTTTTTTTGGAAACGCATGTAATTATAGAATAACACATACATACACAAGGCTTGAGAACAAATTGAGACAAAAGAAGAAATACTGATGATCAGCATTTCCCCTGCTACCGCAATATTTTCTATGCTACCTGTATATTGTAGACAATTTTTATCGATATTTTCTGATCTGTTTTCTGCAGTGCTCAGCTTTGTTATTGGATCCCCGGATATTCTTCCCCTCGAAAGAGAGTGAAGGGCAATCGTAGAAATGATTTGAGAATATTAAGATAAAAGAAGAACATACTGATTACTACCCTGGTCTTCTTGTGTCTCATTATCTAGTTCCTATTGTTGTAATATATCCTTCACAATCCTGTTTTCAGCAACATCCAACTTATCGTATGAGTAGATTTTTAATAGGACGTGCCAAATCGTAGCAATTTTGGAAATGGCGTAACTAAGAATGTAGCGTCATGCATAAAACATCAGTGTTTCTTTTAACATGCATGCAAGTTCCAACATGGTAAAAATAAACCTTAAATGCCAGTCGCAGGTTTACTGGTTTATTTTGTAAACTGAAAAGTAGTCAAACTATACGCATTACTTTGATATGTAATTATACCCCCCAAATTCAATTTGGGGGGTATATAGGAGTCAGCTTGTCCGTTGGTCTGTCTGTCTGTCTGTCTGTCTGTCTGTTGGTCCGTCTGTTGGTTTTTTGTCCGCTCTATTTCTCCTAAACCACAAGTCCAATTTTATTCAAACCTCACATGTAAGCTCAATACCAAGTTGAGATGTGCATATTACATTTTGGTCACGGTCCAATGATTTTTCACTGAGTTATGGCCCTTGAGTGAAATTTCTTGTCCGCTCAATATCTCGGTAACTAATGGACGGATTTCAAAAAAACTTTACAGTTATGCTTAGTAGCTCTCAAATATGTGCATATCAAATTTTGGTGATGATTCATTGATTTTTGACTGAGTTATGGCCCTTTGCTGAAAATTGCCATTTAACGCAAAATCAATGTGTGTTGATCGGTTTTTCAATTTTTTGTCCACTCTGTTTCTCATAAACTATTGGACCAATTTTGTTCAAACTTCACATGTGAACTCATAACTAAGTTGAGATGTGCATACTAAATTTTTTTAACGGTCCATTGATTTTTGACGGAGTTACGGCCCTTGAGTGAATTTTCTTGTCCGCTCAATTTCTCGGAAACTAATGGACGGATTTCAAAAAAACTTTACAGTTATGCTTATTAGCTCTCAAATATGTGCATATCAAATTTTGGTGATGATTCATTGATTTTTGACTGAGTTATGGCCCTTTGCTGAAAATTGCCATTTTACGCAAAATCAATGTGTGTTGATCGGTTTTTCAATTTTTTGTCCACTCTATTTCTCATAAACTATTAGACCAATTTTGTTCAAACATCACATGTGAACTCATAACTAAGTTGAGATGTGCATACTAAATTTTTTTCACGGTCCATTGATTTTTGACGGAGTTACAGCCCTTGAGTGATTTTTCTTGTCCACTCAATTTCTTGGACACTAATGAACGGATTTCAAAAATACTTTACAGTTATGCTTAATAGCTCTCAAATATGTGCATATAAAATTTTGGTGATGATTCATTGATTTTTGACTGAGTTATGGCCCTTTGCTGAAAATTGCCATTTAACGCAAAATCAATGTGTGTTGATCGGTTTTTCAATTTTTTGTCCACTCTGTTTCTCATAAACTATAAGACCAATTTTGTTCAAACTTCACATGTGAACTCATTACTAAGTTGAGATGTGCATACTAAAAAATTTTTCACGGTCCATTGATTTTTGACGGAGTTACGGCCCTTGAGTGAATTTTCTTGTCCGCTCAATTTCTCAGAAACTAAACGGCAGATTTTAAAAAAAACTTTACAGTTATGCTTAGTAGCTCTCAAATATGTGCATATCAAATTTTGGTGATGATTCATTGATTTTTGACTGAGTTATGGCCCTTTGCTGAAAATTGCCATTTTACGCAAAATCAATGTGTGTTGATCTGTTTTTCAATTTTTTGTCCACTCTATTTCTCATAAACTATTAGACCAATTTTGTTCAAACATCACATGTGAACTCATTACTAAGTTGAAATGTGCATACTAAATTTTTTTCACGGTCCATTGATTTTTGACGGAGTTACGGCCCTTGAGTGAATTTTCTTGTCCACTCAATTTCTAGGAAATTAATGGACGGATTTCAAAAAAACTTTACAGTTATGCTTAATAGCTCTCAAATATGTGCATATAAAATTTTGGTGATGATTCATTGATTTTTGACTGAGTTATGGCCCTTTGCTGAAAATTGCCATTTAACGCAAAATCAATGTGTGTTGATCGTTTTTTCAATTTTTTGTCCACTCTATTTCTCATAAACTATTGGACCAATTTTGTTCAAACATCACTTGTGAACTCATTACTAAGTTGAGATGTGCATACTAAATTTTTGTTACGGTCCATTGATTTTTGACTGAGTTACGGCCCTTGAGTGAATTTTCTTGTCCACTCAATTTCTCAGTAACTAATGGATGGATTTCATAAAAACTTTACAAGTATGCTTCCTGCCTCTCATATATGTGCATATCAAATTTTGATTATGGTTCATTGATTTTTGACTGAATTATGGTCCTATGTTGAAAATAAGCAATGTTTACAACATTACCATGTGTTGGTCAGTCTTTTTTTTTGTTTGCTCTTTTTCTCACTTGATCATTTCACAGTTCATAGGAAATGTACATCTCAAAATGCACAAACACAGCGCTTTTGGGGGGTATGATCACTTTCAGTGATATTCTAGTTCAAACAGAGAAATTCTTCGTATTTATGACCGGGAAGCCAACATGCAGTTTACGATTTCACGTAGGCTATGTATCTGCTAAAAGTCAGAATATTATATCAAGCATAACAAAGCAATACAATGTACAAAGAAGCGGAAATAACCTGTTCTATATTATATAATAACCTATAACTATATATTTTAATTTACAAAAACGATGTGTTATTACCGGACTTCATAGAACTTTATAGAAAACGTTTGTATTTAATATAACATTCTCTTTATTTCTGAAATAGTTCTGTAAATCAATTTAAAAACACACTCAGGATGAAATAATATAAACTTAACAAAAACGCATTTAATACTGAGCGCTGTAGGATAATATTGGCCGTACCTGGCATTTCCACCCGATCGCGGCGACCGCGGCGATCGCCGCGATTCCCCCCATCGTGGCGAATCGCGGTGATGCAA
Organism: Fragum sueziense; assembly: GCA_963680895.1. Taxonomy (NCBI): domain Eukaryota; kingdom Metazoa; phylum Mollusca; class Bivalvia; order Cardiida; family Cardiidae; genus Fragum; species Fragum sueziense. The sequence goes on along the minus strand of OY804609.1, from coordinate 26,185,731 downwards.
GAAAATTTCGAGTGGAAAAACGCTCTGGCCGCGATGGCAAATCGCCGCGATTTTCCACCCGAATTTATTTTTGACCGCGGTGGGCGAGCGTTTTAGGCAAAAAACGCGCGAGCTGTACTGTAATTAGTATCTGTTATTTTTCATTGTTTGTCTACGTTGCAGTCAGGCTGGGAGGACAGTGTCAGTTCAGAGAAGCCAGAGACCATGTTCTCACAACCAAGTTCTGCTAGAGATGAATTACGGAGATCACCGACGGACCTGTCAGATTCTTCGACAAGACTGAAGTCTGGAAACAATCTGAAACCTGGAACACCAACCACATATAAATGTAAGTCACACAATGAGTTGCAATGTGCTCTTTGATCTTCCTGCTGATATTTACTTTGTCCAGAATATTTAAAGATGTTGAATCTAACTTGACAAAAACATCCTACTTTAGGGTAAAATTATCAGTTGCATTTGATAAAAAGACTTGTGCTGACAATCTGTTTGAAGGACTAGCTACAAAACTTTTTGGACAGTGGAATGAAGAACTATTTACCTTACAACGATCTTATTTTTGTGATGATTATATTTTATTATTTTTTATACGCCCGAAGGGTCGTATTATGTTATGGCCCCGCTCGTCCGTCCGTCCGTCTGTCTGTCCGTCCGTCCGTCTGTCTGTCCGTCCGTCCGTTAGCAATTTCTTGTGTGCGCAACTTCTCCTACAGTTTTGATCGGAATTTGATCAAACTTGCCACAATCAATCTCCATGGTGTCTTGTTGTGCACCTCGCTTACGGAATTCAGATAACTCTTTTTGTTCTTGAATTATCTGCCCTTGAATTAAAAAAATGGCCATTTTCTTGTGTGCGCAACCCCTCCTACAGTTTTGATCAGAACTAGATCAAACTTACCACAATGAAACTCCATGGTGTCTAGTTGTGCACACCGCTTACGGAATTTAGATAATTGTTTTCGTTCTTGAATTATCTGCCCTTGAATTTAAGGAAAAATGCTCATTTTCTCAAAAATGCCCATTTTCTCCTGTGTACTACTTCTACAGTTTCAACCAGAATTTATTCAAACTATCCACAATGAATCTCTATGGTGTCTTGTTGTGCAAACAAAATTTTGATAACTTTTCATGTTTGAATTATCTGCCCTTGAATTAAAAAAATGGCCAATTTTTACTGACAAGCCCCTCTCGGGCGTACATGCGCCGCTCTGCGAAGCTCTTGTTCTAAAAATCAGTCTTTTTCAATGGTCTCAAATATTCATCCCTGTCATTCTCTGAGTCATGTCCCAGGAAACATACGATATTGGGCCGATGTGAGTTGTAAGTCGGAATATCGGCTTGTTCTGCCGATATCGGACCAATGTTGGGTCGATATATCAGATTGAAATCTGAATTTTCTACTTTTTCTCCGATGACGGGCCAACATTAGGCCGATATCGGGCCAATCATGAATACCTGGCGGATAGCGTTTGGTGTTACAGAGCCGATATCAGGCTGATCTGAATGTTTGCTGGGGTGTGAAAAAATAATTTTTCATTTATCTTCCACACTTTGGATTCTCCACCATTCATTTCTAATTGCCATACACTTTTTCTTTCTCATTTAATGTAACTTTCCCCAGATTGTGTGATAAAGAAATCTTTATTTCACCATAAATTTTCAGCTGGTAGTGCTCAAAGTCGTATTTCATCTGCTGAGTCAGGTAACAAAAAGAGCACTGTAAAAATGTTCAACAATATTCATACAAAGTACAATGCTAAAACTGTTAGCACTTTGTAATGAAACTTTGTAAAGCTCACATTCACTGTAGCATTAAGTGTTGACAATGGCCATTTTTGCCAGTGTCATGGTTTGTCTGAAATAAGAGATAATACTGATCAGTGAATAAATGCTTTCCAAAGTTTCAAAACTATAGAACTGCTTTTATTATATGCATGGTTTTGATATCTAGTATTTAGAAGTAGATTCAAGCTTTATTCACAGACTTTCATAAATAATTGCACAGTGTATGTCATGACATTTATTCATCTACCTAGAAAACAGGTACACCATTTGGCAAACATTTTGGATCAACCATTTGTATACGCCGTTGGAGGCAGTCATATAATATATTGGCGTCATCTTCTCCATCTGTTCGTATGTATGTACATACATACATTCATTATTCTTGTGAGCACGACTCCTCCTAAGTTTCTGGCTGGATCTCAATGAAACTTGGTGGATGCTATCACCTTAATTGGTAGATGTACATGGATCAAGGATTTTATGGTTCATTGACTTTTGCAAGAGTTAAGCCCCATGACCCTTAGTCTCTGGGGCTTAATGATATTTCAGCCTTGTGAATGCAACTCTTTCCAGGTTTTTGACTGGATATTTATAAAACCTTCTTTCCCAAACGCCAAAATTCTAGGGTGATCCAAGTTGAAAGCTGCAGAAGATGACAAAATGGATCTTCCCAAAGAAGGGATTTGTGTATAGTAAAGCACAGAAAATATTGAGGCAAAAGGAGAAACTACTGGTTATCATCAGTTTCTTCTTTTGTTTCAATGTTTTCCCAAGCCTATTCTATTAGGGACGTCAAAACCAGGTCGTGTTTAGGAAAGGGTTAATAATGAACACAACTTTTTACAGACTTTGGAGTGGATATTTATAAATCCATGTCATTTTTATGTCTCAAATTTTATAAGTGGCGGTGTATATTGTGACTATGGCACTCTAGTTGACAATATAAAACTTAAAATACTGCAGAAGAAGAAAATGCTGCTTAAGAGCATTTTTCTTTTGCCTCAATATTTTCCCCAACCTGTTCTAATAGGGGGATCAAAACATTGTCTTGTTTTTGGAAAAGGTTACACTTTATGCAGATCAACACATAAGGCTTTGTATAAAATGGCTTTTATGCCATAATATACCTTTAAAATCCCTGGATACTACAGACTCTATACTGTAACCTTGCTGGTTATTATTAGCTCACCTGAGCACGAAGTGCTCAAGGTGAGCTATTGTGGTCGCTTTTTGTCCGTCGGCGTCCGTCTGTCTGTCTGTCTGTCCGTCTGTCCGTCTGTTCACATTTTGTTGTTACCACTCTAGCACCTACAAATATTGACCAATCTTAACCAAACTTAGTCAAAACATGTATGACCATAAGTTCTCGGATGAGTTCGATTTTGAGTCAGATCGGATCAGGAAGTCCGGAGTTATGCGCCCTTGAATATCAAAAATAGCTAGTTTTGACTTTGTTACCACTCTAGCATCTACAAATATTGACCAATCTTAACCAAACTTAGTCAAAACATGTATGACCATAAGTTCTTGGATGAGTTCGATTTTGGGTCAGATCGGATCAGAAGGTCCGGAGTTATGCGCCCTTGAATATCAAAAAAAGCTAGTTTTGACTTTGTTACCACTCTAGCATCTACAGATATTGACCAATCTTAATCAAACTTGGTCAAAACATGTATGACAATAAGTTCTTGGATGAGTTCAATTTTTGGTCAGATCGGATCAGGAAGTCCGGAGTTATGCGCCCTTGAATATCAAAAATCGCTAGTTTTGACATTGTTACCACTCTAGCATCTACAGATATTGACCGATCTTGACCAAACTTGGTCAAAACATGTATGACAATAAGCTCTTGGACAAGTTTGATTTTGGGTCAGATCAGATCAGGAAGTCCGGAGTTATGCGCCCTTGGGTATCAAAAATAGCTAGTTTCGACTTTGTTACCACTCTAGCATCTACAAATATTGACCAATCAAGACAAAACTTGGCTAGAATGTTGGTAACCATACAATAATGAATGAGTTCGATTTTTAGTGTCATCGAAGAAGGAAGTCCGGAGTTATGTGCCCTTGAATTTGACAAATTTGCCGTTTCGACTTTGTTTACACTTTAGCATCTACATTTATTGACCAATCAAGACAAAAAATGTCAACAATGTTGCTAACTATAAGCTGCTGAATGAATTAAATTTTCAGCTTGATCGGACCAGAAAAACTAGAGTTATTGGCCCTTGAATTTCACAAAATTGTCATTTTCAACTTTATTTTCACTTCAAAAAACACAAATATTGACCAATCAAGACTTAACTTGGTCACAATGTTGGTGACCATGAGATCTTATATGATTTCATTTTTCATATTGATCGGACTAAAAAAGCCAGAGTTGTGTGCCCTTGATGGTGACAATATTGCTAATTTCGTTTTTAATTTCACTCAAACAGCAATAAATATTGACCAATCAAAAAAACAACTTGGACATAAGGTTGGTGTAAAAAGGTCTTAGAGATACCCTGCCAGTAATACCCCAAAGGGGAGTTGGGCAGTATATATAGATAGATAGATTAGATAGATAGATAGATAGATAGATAGATAGATAGATAGATAGATAGATAGATAGAGAATATCTTTATCAGAACAGAGTTATGTGCCCTGGATTATGACAAAATTGATGTTTTTTATCGACTTGGTTTTCACTTTAACAGGCACAAATATTGATCATTAAAGATTAAGAATGCTGTTTTCAGCTGGATCATAATCTCGCATCTTCAGTTTCGTGTTCTTGTCTTAGAGATACCTAGGTCATGTAAGGATGGGTCTTGTTCTGCATGGAGAAAGTTTCAAACTTCTATCAGGTGAGCGATCCAGGGCCATCTTGGCCCTCTTGTCTTTGATTTTTTCTGAAGAGTTGACTTATAAAGTTAATTAATATAGGTAGACTACTAAGGTTAACCCTTTTCCAAACAAGACCTGGTTTTGACATACCTAGTAGAAATGGCTTGGGAAAACATTGAGATAAAATAAGAAACTGCTGATAACCAGCAGTTTCTCCTTTTGTCTCAATAGTTTCTGTGTACATAATCTTATACACACATTCTACCATTAACAACATCCCTTTTGTCGTCTGCAGCAGCTTTCAAATTGTCCACTTTAGAATTTTGCTGTTTGGGAAAGGGTTAAACAAGTAATACATCTAAACTAGCAATTTATAGAGATCTGAAAAACTAATCTATATCATGACACAATTTATAAATTTTTGCTTTGTCAGGGTTTATTTATACGCACACTCTAAATATATTAAGCACAAACATTAATATTTCCCATATTAACTTAGTTACACCGAAATAATGAAGCTATGTTTCACATAGTTTGAAGAGCATTTCCTTTATTATTTTTTCAATGTATTTTCATTCTGTCTGGTAGGGTAAACATCACTGTATTTGCTATTGGGTTTCCCTGTCAAACCTTTTTAGATATTTTTTACTGATTTGTATTCTCTTCTATTTTCAAATGGTATTGACTTGTGCAAATTTTACTCCCATTTTAGTGAAAAGCAAGCTGATAGAGCTGAACAGAAAAGAAATGGGTACGCCAGACTCAGTGAGACGACGACGTAAATCTGGTGGTAAAAGTGTAGAAAGGACAAAATCCTTCAAACTCACAAGTCTTACTGTGGATGAGGATTCATCCATGATACATATAAAGGTATGTAACTACTGTATTATAAACTGGATTCATAGAATACTGCATGTCATGATATTAAGCAAGAAGAAAACAATCTGGTTGAAAAAGTGTGGACAAGTTTTACTGTAGACAAAGAATCCTCTATGATACATTATATTAAAGATTTTTACAAGATTTAACAACCTTGTCTAATATTTCAATTAATCATACTTTCCTGACTTTATCTTTCATAATACATTCTAGATGCATTTTTTTGTATGTGAATGAAATGCCATACTTCTTTTTTCAAAAGTATAATACTGAAGATTTATTTCAGAATTTAATGCATTTGCAAGAACTTTTAATTAGTTACTACTTATGCAAGGTGAAGTTCAAAATGACATGCTGGTTGTTAAGAGAAGTTTGCATGTTTTGTATAAGCGAAATTATTCCTGTAATTGATTATTCACTATTTTGCAATTTGTTTTCATGAAACATATTTTTTTTGTATGTCCATATTTCTGCAGGAAGCTAAGTCAGGTCGTAGAGGAAAGACCAATTTGAACAGTGAAATAATACAGCAGCTTTTGGAAGAAAAATGGATGCCCAAAATGGAGGGAAGTTTTGAATATGAAGATGTTTTAGACAGTCTCATTGGTACCCTAGATAACAACAACCCTGTTGTGTATGATGATGTATGTAAATATCTGGCTAATATATTTAGGTAAGACATTTTTTTTTATCTTTTCTCATATTTCTTCAATTTAACAACAAACAGAAAAGGTTTTGAAAAAAAAATGATTCAATCAATACCTAAAGTTGCCAAACATCAAAGTTTTTCACTGAACTAAATTTGAATGAGTTTCAGACTATTACTAAACTGATGTTAGATATTACAGGAGGAAAACTTTGAAGGGAAAGAAGAAAATGCTGATTATCTGCATTTTCTTCTTTACCTTCAAGGTTTTTCTGGGCTTTTGTAAGAGTCTTCTAAGACAATATCGTCGGTGCTATGACAAAATGACGTAACAAATTAGTTACGCAATTTTGTCAATTTTTCTTTATAAATGCTTTCTACTAAGTATGTAGGAGCGCATATCCTGTCAAAACGGCGTTTTTCTACACCTATTAGAACCCTTTCAATTATCATGTGACAAAATTGCGTAACTCGATTTAGCTGACAAAAATGCGTTATTCGTAGACAAATTTACACAAGAGTAATATTGAGTTACGCAATTTTGCCGGCATATTTTATTAACATTTTTAAAAACAGCAAAAACGTTTTTGGCTCTCCTGAAAAAAATGGTTTTCGAGCAAAATTTCTATTACGCCATTTTGTCATAGCACCGACGTTATGTAAGTTTTATTTTAAAAAAATGAAAAAAGGCCCACAAAATTAAGAAGAATGGATGCCTAAGATGGAGGGTAGTTTTGAGTATGAAGACGTATTAGACAGCCTTATTGGTACCCTAGATAACAATAACCCTGTGGTATATGATGATGTGTGTAAATATCTGGCTAATATATTTAGGTAAGACATTTTATTCTGTTGATATTCCTACAAAGTTGTATTCAATTGACATGCTTCAATTCTCCATAGTTTTAAAATTCATTTCAAAGTGACCCAAACGTCTATAATTTGACATCGAATCATGAGCTGTGACGAAAGGCTACTGTACATTCCAATACATGTAAATTGGAACAGAAGCATATTTCCCACTAGATAAAAGCCAATATTGACACATGTTGCATGCTAAACCCTGTGGTTGTAACACTACAGTAGCTGTCTCCAGATAGTACTTTGTCAATTTAATACAGGGTGGTGGGTTCGAGTCACATATTTCTATTGATCAAAATCCCTCTCCCCCATCTATTTAGACTTGCTGATCTTTGATCATTCACAGGTCATTGTTGTAATATAGTTTATGAATTCAAGGAAAGAATGTTTATATGGAATAATATTGTCAAAAATTATTATAGTATGGCATTGTTTGATTCTACATGTATTTCCTTCTTACAGAGAGCTAGGTATACCAGAAGCCCAACTAGAACAGACCCTGGGTAAACTTGGTATAAACCTAAATAACATCAACTCTGCTATCAAGAAATATACGCTGAGAACTCTGCAAGTCCTAGGTGAAGGGAGAAATGATGTAGTACTGCTTATCTTGCCTAAATTGGTAGATCCTGAGGTATGAACTAAAACTTTATTTGATAAATCAACTAGCTAAAATATGTATGCTAAGAACCCCTTTAGATATATACTCAGAGAACTCTACAAGTCTTTGATGAAGGGAGAAATGATGTTGTGCTACTAATCTTGCCTAAATTGGTAGATCCAGAGGTTCATTGGTCTACATATTAATGTTGCCATTTCTTAGCTTTTGTCTCGCTTTTGTCAAATTCAGAGGTTATATTTGTTAAGTCTGGTTTAGGTGGAACTTGAATCATGACCATCTAAATGACAATCAACTGTTTGGTAACAGCAAAGGTCATGCAGTACTGTTCATAATTATTTCAGTCACTATTTGGAAACTTTTCTGTAACTTGGCATAAAGTAAGTCTCAGCTTCAATACATTGTGTTGATGGTCTAGCACATCCAGATTCAATATTTCGACAGATGCATTAAAACGTGTAAGCATGTTGGGTAGAAGTCTGCGTACATGATTTGCACGCTGGTCTTGTTCATTACTGCTTGTTAAGGCATAAAAGGATTAATCTACTAGAGAGTCAAAACCCATGAGTTTTATGAAAAAGATAAAGAAAGATATACAATGATAGTTCCTTTGTATGATGTCACTAATGTACCATTTCAGGAACCAATAAGAAGGGCCGCAGCAGAAGCCATTGAAGTCCTCACAGGGGCACAAGACAAAGACACATTACTCAATGTTTTAGATGAAATGGGAATCACTGGGGGCATCTATAGCAGCAAAGAGGATGAGGTATGGCTTTCAGTGATAATTAACACTTTAATTAACACTATATAGTAGTCTGTCTGTTCCTCTGTTTGTCTGCCTGAACTTGTCATGAAAACTTAGTTCTATAAGATAACACTTCAGGGGCAATTGTATTTTACAAAAAAACATCTTGTTTTGTCCGCTTCTTTTTGGTTGCTGTATGATCATTAATTTTTCATTTTGTATAAACATTGAGTTGTCCAAACATAAAACCTACTATTCAGACTGATGCTATGTGATTTATATAGGATGTTAGCAATTTGTTATAGCCCTATTGAAAAAAATTCACCTGTAGAATAATGTTCAACCGAAAAATTCATTACATGCAAGTTTGTCATATTCACAATCATAAATCTAAAAAGAGGAAAAATGAAAAAGATGTTTTTGCTGGTAAAATTTCAGTACACAAATATTGATTATGTATCTATTTACCACAGGAGCTTGCCTTGAGAATGTTATCTGACAGATTCGACAATAGAGAAGATGAAACTCAATATTTTGACAGAATTCAAGATTGGGTGCAGGGTACAACACCAGGGCTTTATGATGAAGAGGTGTGGTTTTAAACTTTTCCTGAAATGTGCCTTTTGATGCACTTATTATTATTTTAAAGCTTTTAAAAAATATTGAAGAAAAGGAAGAAAATGCTGGTAATCAGCATTTTCTTCCTTTTCTTCAATATTTTCCACCCTGTCAAAGAGAATTTCCATTCTATGAAGATGACTCACAGTATTTTGACAGAATACAAGATTGGGTACAGGGAACAACGCCAGGGCTTTATGATGAAGAGGTACAATTTATCTTAATTTATTTTCTCCCTGTCAATCCATAATCTGTCGGTATCCTCTGCATAAATTTTGTGTCTTCAGTATAGATGATCACATGCAGGTAAATATTTAATTTGATGCTGAAATGGAAGCACACTACTTCAGGGTTGCCATGCGTCAGGGAAATGTCGGGGAAATTTAAATTTTTTCAAGGTCAGCGAATTGTCAGGGAATTTTGTGAACTGTCAGGGAAAATTGAAAATACAGGCAAATGTCAGGAAATTGTCAGGGAATTTTGAAAAAATAAGATGCGTTGCCATTTAATTAATGGTTTCAACATCACCTTTTAAAATTGTCTCAAAATGTCGGGAGTTACCGTGAAATTACCGCGTAGAAACATGTCAGGGATTTTTCCAATTTTGTCAGGGAAATGTCTGGGAATTGTCAGGGAATTTTATTTCCTCTGACTAGTGGCAACCATGTACTTGCATTAACAGCATTACACTACTGATACATAGACAAAAAAGGTTAAACAATATGTTCTAGTGTCTTCTTTGAAAACATACAAGTAAAAGAAGGTGTAAAAAAACAACAATTTCTTTTATACATGTGATAACTATTATTTTTATAGTTTCAACAACTGAAGCCAGTGGGTTTTAAAATGTTTACCAACCATAGTTTTGACAGCAACCATAGCACACATAAGTATACCTCATGATAAATGACCTGGCAGAGCATCTCTTGCAATTTGCTAGAGATGCTCTGCCAGGTCATTTATCATAAGCTGTAATTACTTTTAACCACCTCTGTTTATTTCAGCAAAAGGATGATGACCCAATGTGGCAAGATGGGACAAGATCTAGAAAATCTGCACAGGGGAAGGAACTCTCATTCATGTCTGATGGAAAATCAGGTAAGAATTGTCTCCCTTTATGATTGCCCATTTAGAATTATAAAATGAAATGGTATTTTTTTTGTTTCATGCACTGAATTCCAAAACTCTTTTACAGATACAGTTGAGACTTGTTAAGTAGAACCAGAGGGGCCTTCAAAATACCACGACATATGCGGAGTTTGACTCATGATCATCCGATTTTGTTCAATTTCATTTTAAATCACATTTAACCCTTTTTTGCCCACCTAATGTATTCGTAATTGAAATATAGTCATATATATTGCTCAAAACAAGCAATTTATATCCTTTTCCTTCTATATTTCAATGGCCATATTTTATCAAAATTATTTGTTTTAGACTTTTTGATGTTCATTGGTGAGTGCGGGACCAGACTTTCACTTGGATTTTGAGGAAATTTGACTCATCCGATGTCAACATAATGATTATCAACTGTAGTTTAATTATTCCATATTTGTCAAAATTGAACGCCACTGCTTAGGACAAAACTATAAACAACACTGCAGAAAAAAAAACAGTATAGGAAAACATTAACAGAGATCCTGGCTTATGCTTTTTCTTAAAGCTGGCTAGGATCAGAAGTAAAATCTCAAAGAGTTACCAAATCCAGTCATTTTTTGGGATCCGGTATAAACTGTCCTTTCCACTACTACAACTATAGGATGAGCTAGTGTAAAATCAATGAAAATTCTTTGAAAAGAAAAGAAGAAATGCACATTTGACAAGTAACCAAATTTGGCATTGATGAATTTGGTGAAACTTTTGATTATTTGATTGAAGTAAAAACAATCTTTTTAAGTGGCATGTAACTTTTCAGTGATTGACGTTTTTGACACAAGTGGCCCAAGTGGTCGTAATACAATGTACGCCGACCTGCCTACCACGCCCACTTTCTCTAGCGACAATGAGCTAGGGTTAGAATCACGGGGGGTAAGTATGACGGAAGGTAACGACGTTCATTACAACGCTAGAATGGATCTTTTGGATCGGGCTGGTGCATCAGTTGTTCCGACAGAAAGAGTTGAGATACCAACCCCATTATCTGATGAAGAAAATGGATTCTTCCATGGAGATATCATTGAAGAAGGGCAGGAGAGTCCATTTGGTGGTGAGAAGGGGGAAACAACTCATTCTACTAGACCTACCAGTCAGAAATCTCAGAATTTACTTCTTGGGGAGCGTACTCTGACAGACTTATCCCAAGTTGGTCCACTGCCAAAGTTTCTACCAAGTGACTACTCCAAACTAAATGCAGATAACATCTCAACCGACAGCGCATTTGAGAGCACTTTCACTACAAGTGGTTATGCCACATCCCACTATTCGATGTCTCATATTGATCAACAAAGTTCCAAAAGGAGCGAAGTGTCTGACGAGACAAACAACATGTTTGATGTGGAACAGATATCTAATTTAGAATATGAAGGTGAAGATACGATTGATAGTGGCATGAATTTTAGCATAAGTAACAGGAAGGACATTTTGAGTAACACCAAGGACAATGATAATAACAGCATGAGAAAGCATGGCATTGGTTTGAATCTTGACTCTAAAGATAACAGCATGGAAAGTAATGAGGATGAATATTACCCTGGAGGAATAAGTGTGGAAATAACACCGAGAGATAGCGGTACTTTTGTGTGTGCTGTTTGTTTTATAACTAAACGTTTGTTGTGTTGAAAAGCTGAAATTTAACAATATTTTTTGGCTATTTCAATTTTCTATGCTAGATGTAACAGTAATGACCTATGGAATATCCAAATATTTTTATAGTTGACATTGTAGGTTAAAATTAAACAAAAGACTGCATATGTCTATGCAGGCTGATTATTTTATACAAAGAATGACAAGAATTCAACAATATTTGCTTTTATACTATAAAGTTGGACAAAACATAACATCATGGACACTTAAAACTGTAATCCGAAGGACATTTTGAGTAACACAATCGACAATGAAAATAACAGCATGAGAAAGCATGGCATTGGGTTGAATCTTGGAATGTAATGAGAATGCATATTATCCTAGAGGAATAAGTGTGGAAATAACACCAAGGGATTCTGGTACTTTTGAGTTAGTGTGTTTTTGATTGGATCTTTCACCAATGATATTTATGGTTGAAAAAAAGTTTTGATAATGTTTTGTTATAATATTAATTTTGATGACAAGTGTAACACCATGAAGAATAACAAAGAGGAATCAGTATGGAAATAACACAGAGAGTATTTGTTATTGTTTTTGGTGTGTTTGTTTTGGGATTGGAAATAAAATGAAATTTACAATTCTTGCTGTGGTACATATGTATTAGTCTTTAGCTCTTAATGTTAACAACTTGACAGGAACACATCCTGAAAGATGAGTTTTAACCTTGTGATAATAAGATTTAACTAACCCCTTCCCAAACAGCTCTAATTTTATGTGGTTCAATTCAAAGGCGGCTGCAGAAGACCAAATGGGTGCTGATGAGGCTAGGATTTGTGTAAAATATAGCACAGACAATATTGAGGCGAAAGGAGAAAATGCTGGTTATCAGCATTTTATTCTTTTGCCTCAATGTTTTCCAGATACTTTTCTCTCAAGGACCTCAAACCCAGGTCTTGTTTCGGAAAAGCCAAATCAAGCCCACTTTCATTCATGAACCTACAAATATTTTTTTATGCCAATTTGAATATAATTTCACTACAACCAATCTGATTGTCCAAATCAGATTTTCATTCATTCAGATGCCTTGTTGCATAATTTACACCAAAAAAGTTCATAAGTTTGTTATTTAAACATGGCCTTGGTGATTTTGAGTATCTTATTTGAAATGGGAATCCTTACATCAATTTTATCTTTTTAATAGATTAGCTTTAGAATTATTTATAATGTTAATGTAAACACTTTGGAATTAAAGTGATTTATTCTTTTATTTGTTTGTTCTACATGATTCATTGATTTATCGTTAAAATTGCACGCAGAGTTAGAAATATGAAATGTGTTTCTTTTTCAGGATAATTCCTCTATAGACTAAGTTTACTATAGGATTTCTCTCTTGACAACTAAAGGTTTTGAAGATATCGATCCATTTTCTTCAATGTACAAAATGTACATATTATATATACTGAACATTATTATTAATTGTGAGGAATGAAAAAATATTGATGCTTGTTTTGTAAGATTGGAAATTATAAGATGGAAGTTTACTGCATTTCAAAATAATTCTGTTAAGCAAATTATTTAGTGATGGTTGTGGTTTTAAAATTTAATTATCATTTCATTTTGTCACTTTTCAGATTTGTTGGTACTAGTTATACAATAAACAAATTTCATACAGGTAAAATGTCCATTATTTCAACTTAACAAATATAATTGAGCCAGGATCTGGTAAAACGTCCCTTAAGGCTTTTGAGCCCAACATAGATCCAGATCAGCCTGTGCATATGCACAGTCTGATCATAATCCACGTTGTTCTCTTATAGCTTCTTCGGGACCTGTAGTAACTTAAAGAGAGTAAGATGGGTGCATATTGGACTGTATTCGACAACAGGCTGATGATCTTCAAACTCAATTTCTAAAAATGCTATAATGGACGTTTTTCCAGATCCTGGCTCAATTGTAATAGAACTCTTCTATATATCTTGCAGGTAGAAAAGATAGCCAAGACACTCCAAGGTCTGGGTAAGTTTGTTTACTTGTTATTGAATGACCGAAACAAGGGCAGATCCAGAAGGGTGGTGTAGGGGGTCCAGACCCCCCCCCCCCCCCTTTCAATAAAATGTCAGTGTGAAACTTTTGTAAGTGACGTTTTCCACAAAAACGGCTGTTTTCATGAAAATCGTCTCCTTTTTTGTTATGACTAACTATGTATATTGGTTTAATACATATGCTTGTGGATTTTGTGTCTGGTATATCTATTATTAACAGAGTAAAACAGTTTTTACCCTCTCCTGTAAAATTTGGAAAAATGCAGATACAATAGTTTCGCTCTGATATAGCGAAATTTAGTATAACTCTATATATTTAACACATTCAAAGCCATCATTTGGTCTTTGACACCCCTTGGAAAAAATCCTGGGTCCGACCTTGTGAAAATACATATGGCTGAAAGATGAGTTAATAGACAAAAGCAATGTTAGTCAGAAGAAATAAGATTTTTAGAAACTGAAAAAAAATGTTGATAAGCTATAAATTCATCTTTAAAGTTTTTAGCAGTTTTCTGCATGTATGTCTTCTGTAATATTGGTTTGAACTTAATTGTATGCAATATCTATTCTTCAGAATCTATTTATCAAATTCTGTGCTATTTACATGAACCCTTTCCCAAACGGCAAAAATTGAAAAATAAAAAAGACTTTTCCAATTGGTTAACTGCTGCAGATAACAAAATGGATGTTGATATAGATAGGATTGGTGTACAATATAGCTCTGAAAAAAATTGAGGCAAAAGGAGAAACTGCTGGTCATCAGCAGTTTCTTCTTTTGTCTCAATGTTTTCCCAAGCCATTTCTAAATGAGATGTCAAAACCAGGTCTTGTTGGAACAGGTTAAGGTTAATCCAAGCATTAAGAGTTGATAATCCTGTTTTGCAGATCGACGTTCAAGAAAAAGCTTCAAGAGATGGATGGTTTCTCTACAATCTCAGATAAAAGTTCACTCAGTAAAAGATCCAAGCGCAGTGGGAGGTAGGCAAAATATATATGAGCCAGGATCTGGAAAAAGGTCCATTAAGGCTTTTTAACCCAACATGGTTCCAGATCAGCCTGCGTATACATGCAGTCTGATCAAGAACCATGTTGTTCTTCAACAGCTTCTTCATGGCTTGCAGCAACTGTGAGAGAGCAGCATTGATGATAGACAGACTGCATTGAGACACAGGCTTATAATCTTGAAACATGGCTGCCTCAAATGCTATAAGGGACCTTTTTCCAGATCGCGGCTCATTTGTGTTAGATCATGGGACAGATGGCTTATTGAAAAAGACCTTAACCCTTTCCAAACCAACAAAATTTGGGGATGGTCCAATTTGAAAGGAGTTAATTGTGAACAATACAATGGTTGATTCAAAAATGAGAAAATATGCATGCTATAACATAGAAAATATCAAGGCAAAAGGAGATAATGCTTAATTGTCAGCATTTTCTTCTTATGTTTCATTGTTTTCCAAAGCCTTTCATTTAAGGAATGCCAAAACCAGGTCTTGTTTGGAAAAGGTTAAGTTATCTATCCTTTTGAGCTTGAAAATTCTGAACTATCATAGCAACTTCCATTCTTTGGGTAATTTTTAGCTAGACTATTTAACCAATCCCTGCACAATTAATGCTGTTTGACATCCCGCGAGAACGATGTTGGAGAAAACACTGACTGTGGAAAATGAAGAAATTGCTTGTCACAAGCAAATTCGTTTTCCACTTTGTTTTCTCAAAAAAGTCTTGAAATTTTATCAACTTGAAAATTAGTTGGTTTTATCGAGCTTCAAGCATTTTCATTTTAAGATCTCTGTCTTGTGATAAAATTCATAGTTTGCTAGAACTTTTACTATCATGCAGATGACCTCTTTGATAACCATAAGTTTGAATCTGAATGTTGCTTCACCCTTGCCCTGATAATGAGATTTTGGACAGTTCAACTTGGAAAGCTGCTGAAGACAATGAAATGGATGTTCACAAAATTAAGCTTTGTGAACAATATATAAAGCTTACAAAATACTGAGGCAAAAGGAGAACATACTCACATCAGCACCCGATATTGTTTGGGAAATGATTAATCAGTTATAGGAAAAGCGTGGTTTGATTTTGCCTTGTGCTGCTGGCTTGATGTTTTGTTTAAAATAAATTACCAAATTAAGATACATTTCAATCTGTTTGTCCTAATGCTCAGCCACAATGACTGAGAAGAAAGCAGCCAGTGTAGGCTAAGATCAGATTGGACATCCATTGTGGCTTATCTAAATCATGACTGCCTGTTAAAGCTTTGACCACAACAAGAATATGACATGAGGGGTAAAAACTGTTTACTTCACAGGAAAAAAAGGAGAAACTTATTATGATCTTACAATTTCTCTATACAAAAAGGTTCTAACATTTTCTCCTTGTCTAGTATAATAATAGCGCATATAATTAGCTTATGGTAGTTAACTTAGTCTATTCTAGTTTTAACATTTTTACAGGTTTAAGAACAAGCTCTTGATTGGCTATGATGAAAAGCATAGTCATATTTTGATGCTATAAACTCATATGAGCAATTTTGAACAATAGCAATAAACATTTTTGGTTTCTTTAGCACTAGAAAAGGCTCTAAACTCACCCATCATACACAAGAATTTGATGCTGACAATAAAGAGGAAACTGTCTCGTAACCTGTCATGTCGGTCAAAATTAGATGTACTTGACTTTATTTGTATACATGTGAATATTTGGGGGGAAAGTCATGATTTTTTTCTTGACTAATATCAGACTGCATGTATGTGCAGGCTGATATTAGTCTAAGCTGCATGCAAAAATAGAAATAATAAAAACAAAAATTGTCACAATTATTGATAAAATTTCTTCTTTAGTACAAGGACAGGTTCAAAATTGACTCACCATACACAAGATTTTGACGCTGATAATGAGGAAGAAACTGTTTCAGAACCAGTCATGTCTGTCAAAATTAGGTACAAGAGTAAATTCTGTTGTATCACAAACTGTGATTGTAAAAACACTTTCTATGCAATTTTCTTAAGTGTTGACTTTTGTCAAATTTTTATGAATATTTTCTGTTACTATCTTGTCAAACATTTTATTCTAGTAACAACTGACTTTTCAGTATTTATCTGTCTTAAGCCGGTATACTATTACCATCGTTATGTAAATGTGAATTTGATTTGATTGTCATAGTTCTTAGTAGATAAACATTACAAGTATAGATTTCTGTTTTAATTTTTAAGGTATGACAAATATTTTTTTTGCAATTTTCATTGTAGTAAAGTAGGTTACTTTGAGTTGGATTCATTTAGATTTTAAGATGCCATAGATTTTCCCTAGAAACATATAAGATCCTTAAAGTATCGCAATACCAGCTGTACATTATTGGTAATACACACATATTTTCTGAGCAAGAGATACAAGGTGGTAATTAAAGGCATTTTAAATTTGTTACTTCAAATCCAAACCCTATGTTGAGAGTACTCATTTGAATTTTTCCAATGGAACAATTCCAGTTAGTACCCATAATTCAGGGTTTGATGAATATTAAATGAAATATGACATTTTGTAATATTAACTCAGGACCCCAGCTAGCCATGTCAGTATACCAAGAGAAGAACAAGCTAAATCTCCTGATAATGTGTCTTTGAGGTATTGTCATGGTGTTGTCATGTAAACATATTACCCGCCGGCAGACGGCTAAATTTTAGAATGGTCCAAACTCAAGAAGGACGCAAACGACAATTTCAAGTGAAATAAATTTCACAATTTTGGTCTTTGTGTTCATGATAGAAAAAAATATGCTAGATGAAGAAATTGCTTGTAACATTCAATTTCTTCATTTTCCGCAATGTTTTCCATAGCATTTTTCTTGTGGGCACCAAAAAGTCAACCTATTGTATTGTCAAGTATAACATTCATCCGGTTAATGTCTTTTGCATTGTGCTTTAGAATTTTCAGTAGATTGTCAAATTTGTGTAATCATTCCACCCACATAATTTAACCCATTACCACACACTGGGACTCCTTTTGACTCCCCACAGGATAATGGCTTTTGAAAACATCATGGAAAATGAAGAAATTGCTTGTGACAAGCAATTTCTTCATTTCCCTCAATGTTTTCTACGTAAAATGACAAAAAAATGTAAAATTTCTTTCACATGAAATTGTTGCTTACATCATCTTTGAATTTGGACTAGTCTAAAATTCTGCCATTTGTTGATGGGTTTTAAATGTGTGTTGGGTGACAGACATTGAGAGGGAGAAAGCGATGGGTGAATGGAAAAAATATTGACATGAGAAGTGTGTAAATTATAAAATACCCAATGTGTCTGCTGGACTAAATATTTCCTTTGAAGATTGTCCGTTATGCAATTTTCTTACTTTGAAATGCAATTTCTCATTTTGAGAATGTTCTTTTCCTGTACTTTTTTACAGCATTATTTTCCTGGTGTAAAATACAAATAACCATGAAAAACAGCAGGCCTAGCTATAATGAACAACACTTTTACAAATTCATTATCACATTTGAAATATTTCTTTAAAACTAAAGCAACAAATCAATAATAATGAAACATCATCATGATTTTCAGGGATATTTTAGCATACAAATCTGGTGATGAATCTCCTTCAACTGGGGACAGGTAACTTCATCAAAATAATTACAATATTTTATTTAACAGCATGGACATGATATCATTACATAATAGAATAAATCAACTAAAAGAATTAGATCTAACATGTAGTTATAACAGTACTGGCTGGCGACCAACTCTTGCTGCATACCAGTTCTCGTCAACTAACCAATTTCATGGTAAGGACTGAAAAGAGTCCTTTCCCATAAACAAGTTATGTTGACATCCCAAAATAAATCATATTAAATAATATTACGTCTTTACTGTGATGCGGTATAGTTGGCAAGAACTGGTACATGGCGAGAATTGGTCGCCAGCCAGTTTGATCTTTAAGTGTCTTATGAGTATAGGTTAGTCCACTAACAGCATGATTTATCAACAAGTAACTGCATGGAAATATTTCTAAAGCAAGGAAAAATATTTTACAGATTGTAGTTTTAATAGAAATTACACCATTTTTATACGCCGCCAGAGGCGGACGTATATTGGCGTCATCTTCTCCGTCTGTCCGTCCGTCCGTCCGTACGTCCGTCCACTTTTCTTGTCAACGCAACTCCTCCTAAGTTTCTGGCTGGATCTTCTTGAAACTTGGTCAATGTTATCACCTCAATTGGTAGATGTGCATGAAGGAAGGATTTTATGGTTCATTGATTTTTGCCTGAGTTATGCCCCCTTAAAACTTAGTCCCTGGGGCGGCGTATATTGTGACCATGGCACTCTTGTTTTCTTCAATTCAATAGATATCAAATTTGTCAAAATGGTACCTTAACTTATAACTGCACAAGTACACAATCAGCTAAAGCAGGATTAAGGTAGTCTATCCCAAATGAAATTCACACTACGTTAGAATTATTCAGGCAACGTTGAAAACATTGGGCGTTGGAACGTTCCACTGCCAAATGTTTTAAACGTCACCTGAATATGTTTGGAAACGTAACATTGCAGCTCGAAAAAATACAATGTTTTATGAAAATCATAATGGCCACATTACAGGTATTCTACCTTAAAGCTTAAAATTTTTGGGATATTTCAGAAATGCCTCTTCAGCTGCACAACAAAACATAACTGATAATAATGAAGGAGTTGTATCTATCAGGTACTTCAATGTTGTCAACTTAGTGTGTCACAAAACTTGCGTTATAAGGCGCCCAATTCATGTTAAATTGATACAAAACAAAAACAACAAGAGTTGTCTGCGGACAACGAAGCTCGCTTATACGGGAGCTTGACACAAAAACAGCTAATTTTTCAAAAGTAGGTCAAACTCCAAGGTCAAGGTCACAAGGTCAATGGTCATGGTCACAAATGAAAGGTCTTGGCAGGAGGTATCCATGTGTGAAATATCAAGGCTCTATCTATAGTAGTGCATGAGATATAGGCCAGGTTAAAGTTTTATAAAAGTAGGTCAAACTCCAAGGTCAATGTCACTAGGTCAAAGGTCATGATCCCAAATGAAAGATCTTGTCGAGAAGTATCTATGTGTGAAATATCAAAGCTGTTTCTGTGATAGTGCCTGAGATTTAGACCAGGTTAAAGTTTTTCAAGTGAAGATGCGACGGGACGTGATGCTGACACTATAGGGCTGTGACATTAGCTCCCTGGACATAAAGTCCGGGCTCGCTAAAAACACCTGAAGTAATTTCATGTCAAGTTAATATAATATACCAGATTACAAACTTGAATTTGTAAAATTCAGAAAAACTAATGGACAGGAAGTCACGTTTGTTGACACTTTCATTTAGAATCATTAAGGTATGGAAAAGTTTGATTCAAGCAATTTAATGGATAACAAATGATTATGTCAATAAACTCCTTTAAAAAACTAAAAGAAATGTTAATATAAGTTAGCAGTTCTCACAAATTTTCTATACGTTTTTAGGGAAATTCTGGCTTACAAACAAGAATCTGTGGAAGGACATCCATTGGTTAGCCGGTAAAAAACAATGTTGTTCACCCATTCTCATTTTTTGGGCCGAAAACGTGTCACAAGCATTCTAACCATTTGAAAGGGACATTGTTAGTGTAAAATATACTTGTTCTGCATGCCATATTTTTGCTTAACCATATATCTGATGAATTCATATCAAACAACGGCGATCTAAACTTCCGTTTGATCTTAACCAGCGATTATATAACACGACCCCCCGTAAAAATCACTGTCACAACCCAATTTTTCGAATTTCAAAGGGTTGGTAAATCTCTGTCCAGAAAGCGATATACGCAGAATATGTTTCATTCTACACGTGGTGTATAAGAATATGATAAAAATACCTGGAATCATAAAATAAATTTGCTGCTTTGAAAAAAATGCCTTTTCTTGCTCTGTCACAACTCAGGCGAATTCTACGTGACTTTGTTTTTTGTATGCGCACTAAATTAACAACAGAAGCAAAATCATACCACTTACCGCTTTTTTAAATCAATTATCCATATAGCTATTGCCCCAGAACATGTGTATCCAAATAATGGAAGTATTTACTTCATGGTCGCCATTTGAAATAGCTCCACCAAGTGTCGGACTTTTTCGCTTGAATATGTACGTGACAGCGATTTTTCATTTATGGTAAAGACCATGTCTAAATCTTTTTAAGTATATCAAAGCCTTTGGTATATACACACTATTTACACACAGTACGACAATATACTTTGAAACCACGTTAAGTCATCCTGATTTAAAAGTAAGTTTTAATTTTACGTGACTGAATACAACGTGACACTGAAAAACAAAAGTGACCATAACTTCGTTTGACAACAACCTAATTATCATTCATGACCTGTACTTGTACTATGGCTTCAAGTTTAAGCTTTTTTCCATTCATTTTGAAATTCAACGACTGCAATCCGAATACGAAGGAAGGTTTTGTTGGATTTACAGCCATGTACATTGTTGGTTCAATATCATAATCTCCTGACAGGTGTGATATTTAAAGCTTGCACTAAGACTCAAAAATAGTATATCTCTCATACACTTGCATGTTCTGAACGTTTATCCCTTTAAACAGGCCTTTAGCTGCAATCAGGATCGTCACGTAATATTCACTGTTTTGTCAAGTTAAATTACACACCAGCTTCTCAACATTTCAGACATTGAAACAAAGTTCACTATTCTTTCCATGAATTCCTTGACATATCTATAGACAATAAGAATTTGGACAGCTTTAAAGAAAGAAATGAGACACAAGAAGCACCAGAGACGGGCAGAATACTCCTCCTAATACCGTATGTGCTTGTCACAAAACCACATTTCTATTAGCAGTGACCTGTGATAGAGCCAGTGGTCCAAGCTACATTAACCCAAATGCAGATAGAAGATTCCTGAAGGATCTATATCTTAAGAAATCGAATAGTGATAGACAGTGAATATTACGATTGTAACACGGGTTACAGACAAAATATCTTTATCTTTATATCTCGGTATATATGCCTTTATTTCTATTTAAAAATCGAGAACCAGTACCATTATGTAAGTTTTCATTGCATAGTGATAATTTGAAATATGATTGTAGGAAGAGGCGATATCACACACTGAAATCCAAATGGCTTTATGATTTAGGAGAAGATTGAATTTGATTTCTTTCTTAACTTCTATGTAAATATCAATAACCCACAATGTAGGGGTGATTTTCATTTCATGGTGATAGTATGTATTTCAAATCAAACAAATAGTTGTCTTTTTTTATTTTTAACTAATTGCACTTTCAAATAATACTACTCAGATAAAAAATAGGACTTGTTTCTAAAGAAATTACTTTCACTGAATATTACGTGACAAAGGATTAAATTTCGTTAGGTCGACATATTCTTTTTATTTTTACCAAATACAGGCTAATTTGTTTTGAGTTTGATAGAACAAATATTGCTTAATGAAATGATTAGTCTTATAAACTAATTTGTTGCCATCATAAGTCACGAGAGGAATTAGAAGCAAGTGTTTTAAATATTGACTGTTTTTGGACATTAGTTCTAATAAATCCCATACTCGCGGTGCTTCTTGTTCTTACATGTCTCGAGTTTATGCAAGTCACATGAATTTCTAATATACAGCTATATATCGCCTGTTGAATTACCAAAACATTACGTCCTTTGTAACTTACTTGAATGTTTTTTTACCAGATTTGATATAATACAGTCGTGTCACGTAAAATTAAATGGTAGTTTTAGGGGTTCTTCAAATCATTGATGCAGGTAAAGACAGTCACCTTTAAAAGAGTGGCCATTATCATTTTTTTACCGTATAGATGTTATACTATCATATTGTAATAAAAATATTGCAATTCTGTAAAGTCGGAATTTTGAAATTTTGCTGGTGGTTTTCGGCCGAAAAAATGAGAATGGGTGTGTTAAGTGTTGTAAAATTGAACAAAACCCCAGAGAATTTTGTCATCAAAAGAACCTTATGAAGCCAGTTTATTGTCACCTTCCATGAGTTAAACACTAAGATAGCATCTATAGGCTTATGAAAAAAACCTATCTAGTCTGGGTGCACTTCATCATTGTCAAAATATTTGTTGTAAAATAACTTTATGACTTCATTTTGTTTTCAAACATACAAACAATAATAATGTTACCTCATCCTCTAACATTCCTTCCTTCACAGATTTCTTGTTTTTTCATAGTTTTAAATCATTGAAGGTGTTGTGTTACATGACTGGGTTTAAAATTATCTATAAATGCTTAAAGTTTGTTCATTTCTTGCAGCTTGAATATATAACTTGCCTGATATATGGTTTGGTTCACAAGAAGATTTAGTTTATAAATGTGTATGTGGATGAAATTTCTGCAAATAATGTTTTCAAACATTTTGTACTTTTACCATTTAAAGACCAGGTACAAGTGACCTCACTGGTGATAAAGAGAGAGATGAGTTTACAGAATCCCAAAATGTCCACCATTTTACCACCACCGATAACACAGAAACAACTGACCCCCATCGTGACACATATGACAACCTGACCATTGAACTTATGGCAGAGAGAAATGCTCTACTTGATGAAACTAAAGGCTATCAAGATTCTAAAAGAGACATTGTAGACCATGCTGAAGATGTTGGTGATAATTTAGATGAGACTTTAGATGCTGATAAAACATCTAGGAAAGGATCTGCCAAGTCTGGGAAAGCAAATGATGATGCTAAAACTGATTCATCTAAGGATGCTCTGAATGTGCCTATTGATATCCCTGTTGAACCTAGTGGAAGTACTGACAGTGTGTCTCCAAGGTAACACTATGTCTGTGTCGCTTTATGTTGCCATGACAACAATAATGTCTTATGTCTGTTGATGTATTAATTGTTGGTCTTTGTGTTTTTGTGACATGTTTGGTGAAACAAATGATGATGCTAAGGCTGATTTACCATAGGATGCTCTAAAAGTTCCAGGCTCAGTTGCTATGGTACCAAACATACCAGATTATCTGTTTGTGTCATTTCATGTTGCGTATGATGTTTATAGTGTCTGTAGGTGCCATCCTTTAGTTTACAAAGACTTGATGCCTTGTTACATGTGCCAAGTCTGTAAAAGGTTATTGCAGACAAAAATTGTCTGATCTTTGTTTGTGTCTCCAGACTGTTTTTTGTGTTTCTCCTTGTGTTTTTTTGTGGAAATGCTACAAATTGTGTATTTAATTGTTGGACTGTTTATCTTTTTCTCCATTCTTTGCTCTTGATTATATGTGTCAGTAATTAGGTTTCTTTGGTCTTCAAGATAACTGGACAAAGTTTTCACATTTTTTTTTCTCAAAAGTTTCTTTGGAAAATAAAGCCAGACTGAATATGATAAAAAAAAAAGTTGTCCATTTATTCAATATATCTAGTGATCTTTATCAGATGAATACATCAGCATTTGATAATAAAAGGCAGTAACATTTATCAATCTTTCATTCTGTCTTCTTTTTATGAAATGGAAAAGTTCTCAATTTTTGAGTAAACATTGTTTATTTCATTCTGCACAAAATGTTTGATTTTATAAAATGGACAAATTCCTAATCTTTTTAAAATTCATTGTATAATTATACTACAGTCCAGTTTTATCAAGAATGCACACTTCACCTATTCCCTTGAACATTGTGTAAGTAGAATGCTATAATGGTGGTTGAATCAAGAGCTTTTGATATGAATTTCGAAGTTTTAGATGGAGTTCTAATCTTACATTGCTTCTACATGTCTTTGTATACTAATGTGTTTGATGGCCTTTTGTGGAGTGAAGGATATGGTTGTATTTTTTAACCATGGTCATGTTTATCCCGGAATATTCCTTTTGCTTTAGCAGGCAGAATAGAGCAAGACCAGCCTGCACATAAGTGCCTCTTTTGATTTACCATGACAAGGGTTAAGATCAATGTTGAAAAATGTTTGTGGAGTTTTGTGCATCTGTGATTTTGATGAAACTGTCTTTATGATAATGCTTTTGATTTATTGATGGTTTGGGGTAATATATGGAATGTATTGTTTTGTAATTGAATTACTAGTCGATCTTTGATTTATGACCAATGTCTATCATTAACAGAGAAGAGTCACCTCAGGCTATGCCTACACAGATACCTCAGAAGCAAGAATCTATGGACAAGAAATCAGAAGCTGATTCAAATCGGTATTTCTGCACAATAATATTATTGTTTATAGTTAAATTATACACATGCATTTTATTGGCATTACATAAGGAGTTGGGATCTGGAAAATGGCCCATTATGGTAATGAGACCACAGATCAAGATGAGCTTTTGCAGAAGTACAATTTGGTCAGGATTCATTCTGCTCAGTTACATTTACTATAGAGTGCAGGTTGTGAAGAAGCTACAATATATTTTATAACAGCATTAATGCATAGGCAGATATGAATCGATGTTCGCCTGAATGCTTATTTTCCATATTCCAGCTTAAATGCACTTCATAATGAAATAATTAGCATGACAGTCACCATTGTATAACTTTTGTTTAATTATTTTATTATTTCCTGGACAGCAAAGGTTTAAACCTGTAGGAATTAAATGTTGCAGACCAAGAGACAAAAAACAAAATATGTGAAGCTTCAAATACCGGTATTTATTTGAATGAATTGAAGAAAGGAAAAGGAGAAACACTGGACATCATTTTCCTGTTCCTTTCAATGTTATCAAAATGATTGTTTGGGAAAGTGTAAACACTCAATTAGGTGAAACTGTGCATGCACAAAATGCTCTTTTATATCCATAGAATCAATTCATTTTGTACTTCTTATCAGTGAAAGTGAAATTGGTTTAATTGTTTGATATTCTAAAATTATTTTTTTTTCTACAATTATTTTGTTATTACATGTCTTTTGTAGAAAAGAAATGTTGAACTTTGCAGGGTACCCCAATTACACATTTAAATTGAAAATTACAGTGAAGTTTGTATAAGATTTTACGATGAAACATTAATTTTGTAATTGTATTGTACAATGGATGATTGTAATCTTTCAATGTTTTGTGCTGTCTTCACAAAGGAGATACATAAATAACAAAAATGTTCTTACAGAAATCTGTCGGTGTCTAAGCTTAGATCAATCTTTTAATC
This sequence comes from Fragum sueziense, assembly GCA_963680895.1. Taxonomy (NCBI): domain Eukaryota; kingdom Metazoa; phylum Mollusca; class Bivalvia; order Cardiida; family Cardiidae; genus Fragum; species Fragum sueziense. Next base: position 26,159,820 of record OY804609.1, on the reverse strand, counting down.
TTTCTCAAAGAAATCGTAAATACTTCAAGTGAGAATTTAATCTTGCCTTCATTGGAATGTTTTACACTCAAAACCATGTTTCATAAAAATTGACAGTTGGTAGAAAGTACAATGTACCACACAAGTACACACACTGGTGGTGAACTAAAAGAATTTTCGCTACAACAAGGTATAGATATTTTGCGTTTAAATGCAAGTTTATTGATTTTTTTTCTAATGGCAATGAACTTGTTCAAAAAACAGACCAGGTTTACCATTTTGTATTGACAAACTGTCGGTGTTGTTATAAAATCTCGTAACTACGGCTTCGATATTAAGCCGTAGTTACGATATTTTATAACAACACCGACGGAATACATTGTTTGCGAAAAAACTTCCCTCGCTTTGGCCCGAGTTCCCCGCCAGTGACACAGCTCTGGTACATTTGTTTGATCATGCCTGAACTAATCTAGCATAGTTCCCTTCAATGTTTCCAAAAGAATAATTGTGATGTCAAGTGTTCGGCATATCGTTGGCCACGTTCGAAAATGTCGTAACTTCAGCTCATATAAGCTGTAGTTACGACATTTTTGATCGTTGCCGACGATATGCAGCGTAGAAAGTCTTAGGACTTGGGACAAGTGAAGCAAATAAAAAAAAAATAATAAAAGCAAATAAAAAAAAGATATATCTTCAACAGGTTATCTGCAATAATTCTAGAGCTATTTGCATTTTGTTTAAAAAAAATTGGTAGTATATAGATCTGTATAGATCTTTCTATTTCCTTATGTTTTGAGTGATAGAGTTTTCATGAGGCCTCTTTTATTATGTGACAATGTAATTCATATTATGTGACCGGTCACGCTAAAAGGGACCTTATCAGATGTGTGAAAAAAAATCGACCCTAGTCAGTCTGCACAGTCCGCGCAGCCAGACTAGGGCCGACACTTTTCACTTTTATATAATTTTCTAGATCTGGAATGTATTCCCTATATTACTTAATGTTCATTTTTCGCATACTGGATCTAGTTGACCTGTGCCGAGACTGATAAGTTTGTCAAAATTTGGATTTTTGGAGTTGGGATAAGGTCCCTTTTAGCGTGACGGGTCACATATCTATGTGTGTCATCACCTTATTATCTCACTGTAAAATCTATGTGATTGATTGACAACCATGTTTATGTTTTGTCTTTAAATGTCTGAGACAAAGTATTTATGTTTATCTAGCCTTCTACAGTTGTCTATGATCATTTTTATAGTCCATTCATGATACATTGGCACAAGTTTACATATTTTACCCATAACAAAGGAAAAAGTGCATTTAATTCTTTATAGACTTTTGCAGCTGTGTTGGTTAGAATCTTACAGGTGTCACACATCTGCAAGATTCAAACCATCACATGCAAAATAACAGTTGTTTTCAGTTTGAATTTAGATCTATATTGTTTCAATTTTATCTAGCCTTCTTCATTGGTTTATGATCATTCTTCATGGGATGATACATGCAAGACTTATATACCAAGTGAAATAAATTTTGTGATGGGTGTAAACCATTTTCAGAAATGTTACAAGCAATTTCTCCATTTTCCTTATTTTTTCAAACACCTTTATAATGGGCGTTATATAAAAGGGTCATTAATTATTTTGGAATAAGTTAAGCTTGATTCACAGACTTTCTATCGATCTTTTTTGTCGAGCCCGGTGAGCTCGACATAGTTGTCACAATGGCGGTTCGGTGTATGTGCGTTAGTGCGTTAGTGCATGCGTGCGTTAGTGCGTTAGTGCGTGCGTGCGTTAGTGCGTGCGTCCGTCCGGATGGAGCTTGTCCGGGCCATAACTTCACCATGGATGGAGGGATTCAGAAATAACTTGGCACAAATGTCAAGCTCAGTAAGGCGGAGTGTCGCGTGCAAGAACCAGATTCCAAGCTCAAAGGTCAAGGTCAAACTTGGAGGTCAAATGTCAAAAATGAGAAGATTTTTGCTTGTCCGGGCCATAACTTCACCATGGATGGAGGGATTCAGAAATAACTTGGCACAAATGTCAAGCTCAGTAAGGCAGAGTGTCGCGTGCAAGAACCAGATTCCAAGCTCAAAGGTCAAGGTCAAACTTGGAGGTCAAATGTCAAAAATGAGATGATTTTTGCTTGTCCGGGCCATAACTTCACCATGGATGGAGGGATTCAGAAATAACTTGGCACAAATGTCAAGCTCAGTAAGGCAGAGTGTCGCGTGCAAGAACCAGATTCCAAGCTCAAAGGTCAAGGTCAAACTTGGAGGTCAAATGTCAAAAATGAGATGATTTTTGCTTGTCCGGGCCATAACTTCACCATGGATGGAGGGATTCAGAAATAACTTGGCACAAATGTCAAGCTCAGTAAGGCGGAGTGTCGCGTGCAAAAACCAGATTCCAAGCTCAAAGGTCAAGGTCAAACTTGGAGGTCAAATGTCAAAAATGAGATGATTTTTGCTTGTCCGGGCCATAACTTCACCATGGATGGAGGGATTCAGAAATAACTTGGCACAAATGTCAAGCTCAGTAAGATGGAGTGTCGCGTGCAAGAACCAGATTCCAAGATGAAAGGTCAAGGTCAAACTTTGAGGTCAAATGTAAAAAATGAGTTGATTTTTTATGTATATAGTCAAACTTTGAAATTCATCTCCTCCAAAACTACAGCCCAGATTTCAAACTAATTTGGCACAAATATTCTTTGGATGGCCCTCTACCAAGATTGTTCAAATTATCTCAATCCGTAAAAAACATGGCCACGTACAGCTACGTGCAGCTAATTTTCGTACTTCTCAGAATGTTCAAATTATTCCGATCCGTACAAAAAATGGGTGCCAGGGGGCATGGCTTATTTTCCTTATATGTGACCCGTCGCGCTAAAAGGGACCTTATCGGATTTGTGAAAAGTATCGACCCTAGTCCGTCTGCGCAGTCCGCGCAGCCTGACTAGGGTCGAAACTTTTCACGTTTAAGTATTTTCTGAATCTAGAATGTTTTCTCTACCTTACAATATTTTCGTTTTCCAAATACGACATCGGATGGACTTCTGCTTGGTCTGGTATATTTCTCGGAATTTGGTTTTATGGACTTAGAATAAGGTCCCTTTTAGCGTGACGGGTCACATATGTATACTCAAATTAATCCATTCTGGTATCTCGTTATAAATACATAGACATGTAATATTTTGTGAACAATAAACTGTCTCACCATGATCCCCATCATTCCAACTTATTTTGTCCCCACTTTTACAACGCCATTGTAATGACAGCTGTAGACATAGGTATGGTCTTCTTTCTTCAAAATGAGCGGGCTCGACATGTTGCCCTTCGGCATCTAGTTGATATAATTATTATAAAAGATTAGTGTAAAGCTCTATAAGGGCAGAAGGTTTCATATGCAGTCATATTCATTTTGAAATTTCCATATCTTTCGACTATCTTATATGATTAAAAATTGACATGCTAAATAGAAATTAAAAATGAATAAGTTGTAATTGAAAAAAAGCAAAATTGTCAACCGTAGCATGTAGATTATGGGATTTATAAAAGAAATATGAATTTTAATGAAGTGCACTTGTGAGGAAAATTTGGTTACATGGATAAACCAATAACCTATTGAAACATTTTGTGTGTGGATGTTTTTAAAACTTCAGTTGGATTTTGTCGATGTTACAGCAAAGAATGTGTCTTTATTTTAAAATTGTTAAAGGCTATAAAATGCATATTGGTAAAGTAAGGATTTGTTTATAGTTCAGAAAATATTTAGGCATAAGGAGAAACCTTATTTTGCCTGAATGTTTTCCCAAGCTAATAAATTTAACAATGGCACTAAAACCAAATCTTGTTTAACCCTTTCCTAAACAAGACCTGGTTTTGATGTTCATAAAAGAAAAGACTTGGGAAAACATTGAAACAAAAGAAGAAACTGCTGATAACCAGCAGTTTCTCCTTTTGTCTCAATATTTTCTGTGTCAAGTTTTACATAAGTTATATCCTTAATAACATCCATTTTGTCATTTATGGCAGTTTTTGAAGTAGATCACCCTAAAATGTTGCCGTTTGGGAAAGGGTTAATTTGGAAGGGGATACTTATAAAAGTGCAGTTGTGAGGAAAAAATAGTAACAATGATGAACCAATAATCTATTGAAACAATTTGTGTGTGGATTTTTTTAGTTTGCTATAGCTAGGTTTTTGAAGCTAAGATGCTAAGCTAATTTCAATTTGAGAAATCGGCATTGATGTGAAATATATAATGCTTTTGTGTTTAGAATAAATGAATTATTAAATGTCATGTTGCATGGAATGTATATTTGGCACTTTTTTTCCTTTTACAGCTTTTAAATGATTCAAAACATATAATTTGCTGTTATATAATTTTTTTGTATTAATGAACTAATGGAGGTGATAATTCTTTATTTTTTCTGACCTTGTAAGTTAACAATTAACTCCTAACCTTGTGAGTTTTTTTTTTATTTTTTAAAGTTCTCTCTAATACATAAGTACAGCAATATTGATGAAAATTATAACATAACAGTCAAGGAATTAATTTCTCAGATAGTTAGAAGTGAACAATTTTGACATGTTTGTGAAACATTGTTTGAAAAGTTCTTTAAGGATATAAGTTATGATTATTCTGTAAGTGTAAAAGAAAATTATGGATATGGAATTGGATAGAGAAAAAACTGATCCACCTTTTACAATACAGTTATGGTGAGTTGTTGTTTTTAGCTCGACTTTTCGAAGAAAATGAGAGCTTATACTGTCAACCGGGCGTTGGTGTTGCAACAAAGGTTAAAGTTTTTTCAAACATCAATGACTTCCATACTATCAAAGGGATTCAACCCAAACTTGGAATACTTATTCACCATCACACCCTCTGCCTTACTACTAGGGCCCGTGACCCTGGCTCCACTATATTTGGAGTTATGCTCCCTTTATACTAAGCAACTTAGAAAGTCCAGCGCGCTGTCTTCGGACAGCTCTTGTTTTTAGAATTTAGAAAATTGCAGTTTATTTATGTTTGATATGATAACATGAAATTTATGATTTATCTTATGTTCAATTATTATCATGCTTATAAATTTCCAGATCCAATGGTTATCTTCAGTTTTAAAATAAGGTAATGATTAAAGTGCACGCTTTGGCCCTTTTTGCAGGTATATTTGAACCTTGATATGAATTTTTTCAACTATAAATAGGTAGTTTAAAATAAGCTCAGACTGGACGTATGCACAGTTTGGTATTTGTCTTTGCCTCCTCATGTATATTGAGACCACTATGGATCCAGATGAGCATGCTATTCTTAACCCTTTCCCAAACAACAAAATTTTAGGGTGAACCACTTCAAAAACTGCAAAAAATGACAAAATTGAAGTTATTAAAGATAGCATTTGTGTAAAATATGACATAGAAAATATTGAGACAAAAGGAGAAACTGCTGGTCATCAGCAGTTTCTTCTTTTGTCAAAAAGTTTTCCCAAGCCTATTCCACTACGGACGTCAAACCAGGTCTTGTTTGGGAGAGGATTAAATGATATTAGGACCCTTTTTCAAAGTCCAGGCTTGTATGTATGAAATATATGCATTACAGGATGCACAGGCTGATCTGGATCTGTAATGGTCTCAAATGCTTAAAGTGACATTTCAGAATCATTTTTACATAAATTTAACTTTTATTCTATATGAAAGAGCATGTTTTCTTATGAAAATTCTGAAAATTTCAAGCCAAAACATTGCGCCGTTTACGAGAAATATATATTTTTGTGCTAAAATTAAACAAATTGTTGTGGACAACAGTTCAGATTTATCACACCCTATTACCGGCTATCACTACAGCAGTTGCTAACCTTGGGCAGTATCATTTATAAATAGCGGGTGTACTGGGTAGGTCATACTTTTTCCATATTTGTTTTGTGTTAAAGCGTTTCTCAGCTATATTTGTAGTGCCCTTGGCTGGCCATACATTTGAGCTCCTACATGTTAAATATTAGCCAAAAGAATCCCCAAACAACAAAATTATTCAGCGACAAAGTCGTAACTTCACAATTTTTTACGTAAAATTCAACTTGCAGTCCATATAATGAGAAAATGATAAGATGATCATTAGAATTAATATAACAATTAAAATAGTCAATCAATTTTCTTACACTGTGTAAATCTAGAAAACTGTCTGAATTGAATTAACTTCAGACTGACCGATTAAAACTAAACACTGATGCCGATTTGGCTATCACGAAAATTTGAATGGCAAACCCGGACATAAGTTAATGGAAACACAGAACAATATGTCTTGTTGGAAAATCGGCATCTCTTTCAACAAGAAGTTGCCTGAAAGGAGCATAAATTGTGAATTAACACCATTTCTTGATAGACTAGCCAATTTCTGAATTATAGATATAGAAATCGTGCAAGTTCATTTCATCTAGATATTATGGATAAAGCTGAGTAACACAAAATTGGAGGACGTAAGCAACCATTAGTTGTAGATGATAGTTTGTCGGTTAAGGTATACAGCCCATCATTAAAAACACCACTTTCTAGCCGTACGAAATGCATCAAATTACACAAATTTGTAAATACAACTTCTTATAAGTTGATTCAACCTGCCGGATTTCAAGATTATGCTTCAAAAGGAAAATAATTTACAAATATTATTTTACTCTATATTCATATGCAGCGGATGAAATTTTGAACATTTTTGTCAAATATTTCCGTAAGTATGCATTGATTCAAAATTCTAAACCGTTCAAAATGCTTATGTTTGGAATGGAAATGTAACACAGTTTAGGAATTACTGGCACTTATCAAATTTCACCTCTGGCTCTTGAGCGCTAATGATGGGTTGCAAACCTTAAAAAACTACATATACTTTACAGTGAAAATAGTGGATTTTACATCATGTCGTCGCTGTTTCAGGCACACAATATGACTGTAATATTTTTAATGGGGTTAAATTTCATTTAGTCAAACTTAACTTAAATAGATGGAACCCACGCAAATATATGAATCCTGCTATTCCAAAGTCGGTCAATGAACCTTCAAAGATTTCGATCGAATGTTTGGCGTGGTAAAAATTTGTATTTTTCATTGCGAAACGATTTGGTTTATTAGGGTTAAAACGCCGTTTTCAACTGCCATGGTTATATCGCGGCACCTTGAGCGCCTAACCATGGATTCCTGTTGTTTCTCATACAAGTACTAAAACAATAGACTAAACGAGCCTCCAGCTGCTCACCCACATAGGTTAACAATATCAAACCATTGGTGGGTGACATTAGTTAGAAAAGATTTTTACCACGGCCGGGGATCCAACCCGGGTTCTCTCAAATGAGAGGCAGATGCGCTATCAACAGTGTTTTGGCCTCATTGCGAAACGAAGAAGAGATATCGGTGATAACGGATTATCAAGCAAGAATCTGTTAATATCGATAAAACATAGTGGTTGTCTGTATAAAGCACATGATTGCAACTAGCATAGGTAAGTGAATTCAGAAACTAGTGAGATCAGTCGGCTAGGTAAGTTACACCTAGGGTTGTAAGATTATCATTTTTATATTGGACCATAACTATACGGACAAAATTGTGAATGCCCAAATTGACAGGCTGTTGCAGAAGACAAAGTGAATGCTGACAAGAATATAACTTTGTACAAGATAGCATAGAAAGTACTGAGCCAAAATGATAAAATGTTGATGATCATTAGTCCTGTCTACTTTTGCCTCGACGTTTTCCCAAGCATTTTCTAAAAGGAGCGTAAAAAGAGGCATTGTTTTGGAAATGGTTAAAATGTTTATTTCTTTATTCTGTGTTATGTTTCACCTTGCATGGTGAAGTAAAGCCGAGGCGTCATTGACCCCAACGCCCCTGTCCCTACGGGCCAGCCAGCGTCGTTTATTTTCATTTAATAGGACAGTCGTCTTTTTCACGGATGATAATTGAGAACGATTTTTATCACGTAAACCGTGACGTAATTTCAGACAAACAATAATACTTTGTCGGTGTAATTCTAAAGTATCTTAACAACAGCTTGATTTAACAAAATGTTTTAACAGTTACACCGACGATTTATCAATATATAAGTACCCCAAGTCTAGTCTGGTCAATCTTTAAATGTACAACAAAAAGGGATGTACATTGTACATAATCCTAACATTTGTACATATTGTAATCAAGAAAGTAATGCGGGAATTTTTAAAGGGAAATTACTTAAAAAGCACTTTTCTTTTGTCACAATGCCTTTCAAAAACAATCCCTATTAGGGACATTAAAACAACGTTTGTTTTTATAACGGTTAAAAGAGTGGAGTAGCGATGAATTTTGTACTAAAACAGGTTTGGTTTACTGTTATATATTGATTAATCGTCGGTGTTGTTTGAAATTTCCGGAACTACAACTTCAATCAAGCAAAATATGGGAAGTTCTTGCTTCATATATAGCTTATTCGTATCTGATGCTCTTTTATCAAACAAAAATACCAGCATTCATGTATTGTTGTAATTATCATCAGCCAATTTTAAATATTTCACACCATGACCATTTGGATAATGAAAAAGAATTGTACATAGACAAGCAAAATAGTATCATTTATGCTGTCTGTGATTGCCTATTTCAAGTACGAATCTTCTGTCCATGATCCCCCTATGTGCTGTTCGTGATTGCATAAATTTGTAGCTCACCAAACTTTGTTTGACTATAACAGCATAATGGAAGAGTTGATTGTCTTCACAAGCAATTAGTTGGTAGATAATATACTAGATATCCATTTTGTAATAAAATTTCTAACACTTGCTTCAGTGTTTTTCTGCCATTTGCATGGAAAGATGAATTTTATATGCAAATATGTGAAGTTTCGACTTTGTTGGTGAATTATTTTGTTTTTTGAGGACTCTCTGGGCTAATATTTGACATGTAGGTGCTCAAATGTATGGCCAACCAAGGGCACTACAGATTATAGCTGAGAAACGCTTTTACACAAAACAAATATGGAAAAAGTATGACCTACCCAGTACACCCGTTATTTATAGATGATACTGCCCAAGGTTAGCAACTGCTGTAGTGATAGCCGGTAATAGGGTGTGTTTATATAGAATTTGTAATGTTTGTCTCAACTTTGAAGGTGTATTTTTCGCTTATAAATAACAGCTTCAAATAACTGATGGCATTTCTACGCATTAGAGTAACCAATCTTTGCATCACGACATACTTAAAAGAATGAAAATTTGAATGTTATGTCCCTTTAAAATTTTTCCAGATCTGAAAAAGTATTTCATCTCTGCATTACAGGTTCACACCAAGAGATCCATATTTATACAAGTATTATGACCAACAAGAACATGGGGGTACTGCTGGTGAAAAAGTGACTGGAACACATGGTGAGTTGCTCATTGAAAATATTGAGTATGAGCCATGGCCATCAAACAGTGCCTAAACTTTGTTTGATCAGGATACTTGCTGCTCTCTTATGGTTGCTGCAGATTGTAAAGAAGCTGTGAGAGAACAAAATGTGTCTTGGTCAGATTCTGGGTACATATGTACACGGTGTATAATCACGTGACTAAGAATTTCCAATAATCTTTAATAACTTTGTCAATACTTGACCAATTTGAATTCGGTTTGAAGCAGAGAAGGTGGGAAAATGTCAGGAATAAGCTGGACGTGTTGGATTTTTGAAAAATCAACTGATAAAAAAGTTATTGAAGATACACCAAAATTTTGGTTTATCTTCAATAACTTTTTTATCTGTTGATTTTTCAAAAATCAATCACGTCCATCTAGTGCTTGACGTCTGTCTACATTCTCTGCTTCAAACCGAATTCAAATCGGTCCCGTATTAACAAAGTTATTGAAGATATTCAGTAATTATTGCATTACGTGATTATACACCGTGATGTATGCACAGGCTGATCTAGAACCGTTTTTGTCTCAAATGCCATGAAGGAACTTTATCCAGATCCAATTTTTTTGTATCATTGTGTGTCAGTAATACATCATATTAATGAATCTATCGTCGGTGCTATGACAAAATTGCGTAACAAATTAGTTACGCAATTTTGTTAATTTTCGTTTATAAATGCTTTCTACTAAGTAGGAGCCCATATTCTGTCAAAACGGCGTTTCTCTACACCTATTAGAACAATTTCAATTATCATGTGACAAAATTACGTAACTGGATTTAGCTGACAAAAATGCGTTGTATGTAGACAAATTTTTTACACAAGAGTAATAAAAGGCTAAGAAATGGCATTCTCCTCTGTATTTCTTCTACTTTGACCAATAAATGAACTGTAAGTTATGTTCAATTACCTTATTTTACCTTAAAGAAGCTGAATTATTCATTTAGTTATTGAGTTACGCAATTTTGTTGGCACATTTTTTAAAGCGGTAAAAACGTTTTGGCTCTCCTGAAAAAAATGGTTTCGAGCAAAATTTCTATTACGCAATTTTGTCATAGCACCGACGCTATGTTATACTGGAATTAAATTTTAATCATGTCAGAATAAGGATGAAGAATATAAAATGAATAACTAGTTACAAGGATTATGCACTGAAACTTTGATACATTTCTATCGATCTCGATCAAGAAAAATGTGACACATTTTTATGCCCCCGTATCAAAAGATCGGGGGCATATTGTTTTACCCATGTCAGTCATGTCTGTGCGTCTGTCCGTCCTTCTGTCTGTCCATAAACTTAACATTGGTCTTTTCTCCAAAAGTATTTGACATACAAAGCTCAAATTGTAAGTCACCTTCTTTGAATGATATCTATCTGTTCCATGCAATATTACCTTCCTCAATGTCATTTATTAACCCTTATCAACCCTTCCCTCGAAAACTTACATTACCATTTCTTGGGCTTTTGTGTTTCACAAACACATCTCGTCTTTAGATTAAGTAAAACTTATTGTCTTATCAAAAGACTACAGAAAGAAAAGAAATAATGTGGGGATAAAGAGAAAAACATTCATTCAAATGTTTGAGGAATATTGCAATATTTTCCCTCTACCATAGTTTCTTGGCCTTCGGAAAGTATTTTAGTTAGATTTTATATTTTAAAGGATACACCTTTGCAATATACAAAAAGACTCCTATATCTTTGCTGTTTATCCCGATGTGGGTTATTCTGGGTAAATATTGTAGACATATCCTGTGTGAAATCATATCCCATCACGGTGTATAATCATGTGACACAGAATTTCCGATAATCTTCAATAACTTTGTCAATACATGACCAATTTGAATTCGGTTTGAAGCAGAGAAGGTGGAATGTATGTCAGGAATAACATGGTCGTTGTAGATTTTTAGCTCACCTGAGCACGAAGTGCTCAAGGTGAGCTATTGTGGTCACTTTTTGTCCGTCGTCCGTCTGTCCCTCCGTCCGTCTGTCCGTCTGTCTGTCCGTCCACAATTTCGTGTTTACACTCTAGCATCTACAAATATAAGCCAATCTTGATCAAACCTGGTCAAAACATGTATGACCATAACATCTCGGATGAGTTTGATAATGGGTCAGATCGAACCAGAAAGTCCGGAGTTATCTGCCCTTGAATGCGAAAAATAGCTAGTTTTGACATTGTTTACACTCTAGTACCTACAATTATTGATCAATCAAGACAAAACTTTGACACAATGTTGTTGACTATAACATCTCACATGAGTTCAATTTTCAGTCTGATCGTACAAGAAGGTCTTGAGTTATGTGCCCTTGAAATTGACAAAATTGCCATTTTCGACCGTTTTCGACTTTGTTTACACTCTAGCATCTACAAATATTGACCAATCAAGACAAAACTTTGACACAATGTTGGTGACCATAAGATCTAGGATGGGTTCAATTTTCAGTCTGATCGGACGAGAAAGTCTTGAGTAATATGCCCTTGAAATTAACAAAAATTGCCATTTTCGACTGTTTTCGACTTTGTTTACACTCTAGCATCTACAAATATTGACCAATCAAGACAAAACTTTGAGACAATATTAGGGACCATAAGATCTTGTATTAGTTTGATTTTCAGATTGATCGGATCATAAAGTCATTAGTTATACGCCCTTGAATTTGACAAAATTGCCGTTTTTGACTTTGTTTACACTCTAGCATCTACAATTATTGACCAATCTAGACAAACCTTTGAGGCAATGTTAGGCACCATAAGATCTTGTATGAGTTTGATTTTCAGATTGATCGGATCATAAAGTTAAGAGTTATACGCCCTTGAATTTGACAAAATTGCCGTTTTCAACTGTTTTTGACTATGTTTACACTATAGCATCTTACAATTATTGACCAATCAAGACAAAACTTGGTCACAATGTTACGGACTAAAATATCATGTATGAGCTGATTTTCAGATTGATCAGATCAAAAGTTCATGAGTTATACACCCTTGAATTTGACAAAATTGATGTTTTCGATTGTTTCGGACCTTGTTTACACTTTAGCATCTACAATTGTTGTCCAATCAAGATGAAATTTGGACACAATGTTGCTGAACATAAGATCTTGCACCAGTTTGAATTTCAGCTTAATCATAGTAGAATTTGCTGAGTTTGCTGAGCCCTTCAGATTGACAAATTTGCTGTTTTCGACTGTTTTTACTCTAACAACCACAAATAGCGACAAACCGAGACAAAATTTGGACACAATGTTGTTGACCATAAGTTTGTTTTCAGTCTTAAAGTCACAAAACTGAACAAAACTGTGGCTCATATCATCTTGGTTCAGGTGAGCGATATAGGACCATCATGGTCCTCTTGTTGAAAAATCAACTGATAAAAAAGTTATTGAAGATAAACCAAAATTTTGGTTTATCTTCAATAACTTTTTTATCTGTTGATTTTTTAGAAATCAACCACGTCCATCTAATGCGTGACGTCTGTCCTCATTCTCTGCTTCAAACCGAATTCAAATCGGTCCCGTATTAACAAAGTTATTGAAGATATTCAGTAATTATTGCATCACATGATTATACACCGTGCCCATGTCTTCATAGAATGTGTGTTCCTCCTCTTTCGTATAGTTTGAGAAAAATGCAATATATCGTCAGTGCTACTGCAAAACCGCGTAACTCCAGCTTGATTAAAGCTGGAGTTACGCGGTTTTGCAGTAGCACCGACAATATATTCTTATATAATAGTTCAATGGCAATTGCAAATATTTTAGGAGAATAACTAGGTTTGGTTTGGTTTAATCAGGTTTTACGCCAGTTCAATTGCTATGGTCATATTGGAGCGGCTGGAGTACCTAACCATGGATTCCAGTTGTTTCTCATACCGGTACTACCACAGCACCCTAACCAAGCCTCCAGCTGCTGATCTATATAGGTTAACATTATCAAACCATTTGTGGGTGACATTTTTGTCAGAAAGGATATTTGCTGCGGTCGGGAATCGAACCCAGGAGGAGTATAACTAGGGTTCATCCTGCCAGATTAAATGTTGTTTGTGCACCATGGTTTACATAAAGAATGTCATTTGAAAACAGCATATGATATCAAGTTCAATCTGAAAAAAACCCTGCTTGTTATGACTCAAATTTTATATACAAATGACATGACATTGTCATTGCAAATTATAAGTACAAAGAGAAAAAGGAACAATGCAGACTTACTTAAATAACCTTTTGCAATTAAAATAAGCTATTACTTATACTGTGACAATAATTTGCTTTACTACATAGAAAGTAGCTGCTCTAGTTTTGTGGTGAAATGTATAGTTTATTGGTTGAATCTTTCTTGGATACTCTGAATATTTAACCCTGTCCCAATTGGAGAAAATTTAGAGCCGTTGGATTCGAATAGAGTTGCAGACAACAAAATAATTGATATCAAAAGAAGAACATGTGCATATTATAGCTTAGAAAATATTGAGGCAAAAGGAGAAAGTGCTGGTTATCAGCACTTTCTTCTTTTGCATCAATATATGTTTTCCCAAGCCTCATTCATCCCTTAAAGACGTCAAAACAGGGTCTTGTTTGGGAAAGGGTTAAAGTTGACTGTACATCAACTTCTGAACTCCCACTATATTACAATTACTGTCATTCTCTTTTATACAATTTACTGTTGCAGTGCTATTGTCTTTTCCTAGTTCTTTCCCTATAATCACCATTATCAAATTACTCTCAAACTTATCATCTATAATGAACATTTCTAAATTCATAATTGATATACATGTAATTATGTATTATTATGAATTGATCATTTAGATCTTTACCAAGCAACAAAAGTTTAGACTGGTCCAAATATCAAGATATTGTAACGAGCTGGCGGTCGACGAACAGGTCACTGGTTACTGAAATCTGTCTCAGCGATAAGAGAGATTTCGCTTTCGGCTCTTGTCAGGATGCCTTTTCTCTCAATGTTTCAAAGTAAAGGGGTGGGGTTGGACTCCAAGAAAATTAAGTTAAAACCGGTAATTTAAAAGAAGGAAAAAGTCAGAAATTCAATAAAACAGTGTTATAATTTCACCCTGACGTTTGCAGGGCTCTAATAGAATTTTACAGGGTCAAATAAATAAAATTACAATCAACAAAAGTTAACAATTTCCAGTGAGTGAAAATAAATATAAATACCGTTAGATAAACATGCATTCTCAATAAATAGGAGCCATTTGGATTTAGAAAAAAGCGAAAAAGTGATATCGAAGAAACTTGACTTTGATTTGTTAAAAAGCATGGCATACATCTATAGGATGCAACTGCAAAATATTTTCAACATGAATTAGACCATACTCGAGATACAGCATCTTCAATCAGCCCAATAAAAGTACCATTTTTACTAGTGAAAGGTTCGTTGCTAATGAAGTGTAAATTTTAAATTCTTGTTACTTTTCAATATGACGACGTACATGGACATGATTGATTACTATCAATAGATGATATATTAATATTTATGAACATTTTTAATTCCCAAACAGTTTAAATACTCAATCTTCTTCAATCCAATTCCAAAAAACTACCTATTTAGAGACATAGATCGAACTGTTAGTGTGTAATTTCTGCAACTTTTTTAATTGCAGTATATGATGTAAGGTGCAATAAATAGTTTTGATTCTTGTTGAAATTCTATTGCAGTTATTATAAGAATAAAAGTGGGCTTTATCGAAGGGCCTTTTCTATGATGAAAATAGTTATTTACAATTCATTCTTATATATCAAAAGTAACGAACCTTACTATTATTACTAGAATGTTGAATTCTGGTAAAATTGCCAAGATGTTGCAACGTGAAATTGAAGAAAATATAGTTTCATAGGGTTTATAATCTTTAATGCATAATAGAGAAAATTATAAAGTTTCCAAGTTCACGTATTTATGACCAGGCTTTACTGTATCATGGTATCGGAAAAGATAACATGTCGGTATCACCAATTAGGTTATGCGTAATTATAGCTTCATTCTAAAAATTTTCTAGTCAGATTTAATTGTGGAAGGTGTGTAGTTAAAATTAAGTCACAGAATTGATTCCATAAACACTTTAAGTACCGAATTCGAGCCATTTTACGCCATATTCCCGTTGTGTAAGGTTCGCTACCTTAAACCTTAATTCAATTTGAATTGTTTCTTTTTCATTTATTTAATACACGTTATTAAACAATAGCAAGAACTGAATATATCCTTACCACGCCGATATGAGATGTAGCAAGATATCCGAATTGCCAAAAAGCACTTCCACGAAAACAGTATATCTACTTTGTAAAAGAAATGGTTAATTTGAAACATTTTTATACAATCGTTTTTAAATAATCCGTAACTTTTTAAGGCTATACTTTGTATACTGAATAAACATGTTTATAGTCTTAACTGATAAAAATAATCCCAAAACATCTTTTTGTTTGGTTGATTTGTGTCGAATCAACAGATACAGTATAGCAAGAACCAAGGTACAAATTGTGTTTATTGTCTTGGTAAGGTTCGTTACATCCTTTGTCAAACCTTCACCCGAAATAGATACAAGATCATTTTAGATATACACAAGATGTGTTCAAATGTTATGGTTTCTAGTCAAAAAGTCGAATTCATTTTGCCTTTAGAGCTGTATGATGCTAAAATCTTGATTTCGATTCATTTCAATTGAATATCCTTTAAAATGATATGTTGCACCCTTTTGGGGGTGAATATTAACAAAAACGAAATATTTTCATGCGTCTTACATGAGAAAATTCAAAAGAAAGATATAAGTCTATTGAAATATAATTTCGCAAAAAACACTTGAGGTTGATATGAATCTGTATATAAAGTATGAAAATCAAGTAAGGTTAGTTACTATAATTACGAACCTTACATATGATTTTTCGACGTCTTTTCACCTCTTAAATTGTCTTTGGTACAAATTAATATCTTTTTTCAACCAAAACATATTCAATTAATGATGCACCATCATTTTCCTGAGATTTAAGATAAACATAACCTTGCTTTGTCTTAAATACATGGACTCAAATTCTGGGCACAAAATCATGTTTATCTGATAAATAATGGTTTTGAGAAGCCAAAAAATGATGGATACAATTTAGTACTTTCTAACAGGACCCTGTTTTTCAATATTATCATGACTATTCACATTTTTATAGGAAACTACTGATTCAAATGATTTTTCAGTAACGAACCTTACAAAACGAACCTTACATTTGTACTTTGATGTGATATTTTGAGAAAATTACAAGAGACTTGTAAAAAATCTTATGTTTACTTTCTAACAGTAATAAAGTATTTACGATGATACAACAGTTAAAGTAATAGACGTTCGTGTGTGCAGAAAACGTAGGTAACTAACCTTACTGCCTTAAATCTACGCTATAAAATTCATTAGTAAACCAACGATAATATCCGTATCATTTAAATGACAACAAAATCGAGCTGATTTTCAGTCAAAACAGTGTATCTGTTATCATAATGTTACTTTCATTCACGTTTTACCCCTTTATGCTATGAATTGTGCCCTCCAATCTAAATAATATATCAAAATTTACATATTTGGCGACAACTTTCAAAACCCTATATTTTATTATAATTGGAAGACAAAACAAAATATATACGATTTTCGGACTCACAATATATACTCAATGAAAATGGTGTGCACAGTTTATGGTTTATTACCTAAGTTTTAAAACAAAATCATTTTGAAATGTATAATTTAAATCAGCGACAGTCACGAACCTTACATATTTGGGTATTCTAGCTTGCATATATCACATATGGTGTATGGCTGGGATAGAAAGTGTTTCTCATTAAAGCCACCCATCGACCCTCTATCAGCCACGACATATAATTCAGTATACTGCCTGACCATATTCCAGAAAATATACGGCGACAACCAAAATACCAATTGGCTCCGTTATATTGAGAATGCGTGAAAGTCCTAATCCGTTCAGCAAGATTCTAAATTAATAATAGAATTAAAATCAAATACCTTTAAATGTTAGATGTATGCCTAATTTTGCCTAAAATGTACCGAGAAAGTCACAAAGTCAAATAATAAATAATAGCGATCAAGATCAGAATCTGAACAAAATGTATACAATGCTTTGTTGACAAAAGAAAAATTAAATCTATCTAGAAAATATTCCAAAAGAATCTTAAAATTAATTAAACCTACGAGTTTGTTAGATAGTTTTGCCAAAAATAACCAAAGAAAATAAAATAAGCCTAACTAAAAAACGAAAGAAAATGACGTAAGTTTTGGTACCGAAAAAAATCTAAGATGGAGTCCGAATCTTAGCGTTCCGCAAAAGCTTATATAGTCACGCAGTGCTAGCAAGTGCTAACATGCGAGAATTTGCTAGACCAGCGTCTCTAGCAAATGCTAGCATGCGAGATCTTGCAAGCAAGCTGCGCACGCAACTGCTATCATGCGAGAATCTGCTAGCACAAAGTCTAGCAAATGCAAGCATGCGAGATTCATGCTAGAAAAAATATGGCGAAAAGCTCTGGTGGTTCGCTTCGGCAAGCGATTACTACAATAAAATGCATTTAAATCACCATTAAACAATAATAATATGCAAGACAAATGAATAATCTTTCGAATAATAGCAATTTTATGACGATTCGTTAAGGTTTGAATGAGATAGCGGGGCTAAACTTCGAGTGAAAGCAGCGATACGAGCACAGACCGATAGTTTACACTGTAAAAGGCTGTGTTACTAAAAATAACCCAGCGATAACGCGAGACTTTACTACACCGAGAAATAGACTGTCCAGTACACACGGCATAGCACATACATGTATAATTCATCTGCATACACCCCAGTCGAGTAAAGAAAGTTAATCGAATCACTAGGTTTACAGGACTGTCGAGACGCAGACATTTCTATGTCGAGCATAGAAGAGTAAGTGAAAACTACGATAGATACCCAGATCGCTACAATATTGTTGACAATAAACCAATGTTACAAAATGCATAAAACTAAATTAAGGCTTCAGCATAGAAAACACCAAGAGAAGAAAAATGCTCACTATCAGCATTTTTTCTTTTCTCCAGAAATTTTGTTATTGCAGAGTTCATACATTGTTATGTGTCTTGTTGCAGCCTTGCAATGGCATCAGATGATGTTTATTGAATTTTCCTTTCAATCAAAGGCTCTTTTATTACTGTAGAAATGCATCAATGCTTTAATTGTCACAAGACAGGCTGATCAATACTTTATCAGCATTGAGTTTCAACAGCCGTCTCAGATTACTTTATTTTATTGTTCTATTGTACAATTTATTTCTTTGATAACTAACATTGTCTTTTATAGCTATTTGGTGTAATCATTTATACTTTTCCATTCCAAAACACAGACTTCTTTTGGTAACCCAATAGATAGTAATAAGTATAGAAAATCTTGCTGTAAAAGAAGAAAATGCTGATAATCAGCATTTTCCGCTTTTCTTTTGAGGTTTTCTATGCTTTTACATTTTCTATGCTTTTACATGGATTTGTCCACATGATTTTGCATTATTTTTTTTTTGGTAAGTCTACTCAATTGGACTACATCTACTCTACAATATTGAAATTAGCGAATGGGGTCAATACAAGCTAATTTTCCCTCTTTTTTTCTAAACAGAGGAAGATGAGACGAGAGAAAAAGACTCCGGTGAAAACAAACTACAACTGGCAGAGAAAGATTCTGATTTCCATACTATCTCAAATGTGGCTAGTAGTCAGGTGAGTAAACCATTTCCAAATAGGAGAACTTTAGAATTGTCTAAATTCAAAGATGTTGCAGACAACAATTTTAAGTACATTAAATTTGTACTGATTTGGTCCTTTATACAAGAAAATATTGTGGAAAATGAAGAAATTGCTTGTAAGAAGCAATTTCTTGATTTGCCACAATGTTCTTAAAGCCATTATCTTGTTGGGAGCCAAAAAGCATCATAGTGGAGGAGTGTAAGAGGTAGAAAGTACTTGTGCATATCATTAGAATTTTATCCAAAAGACCCAATTTATCAGCCAATTACTCTTAATGATAGGTTTTGTATGGTTCATAGAGGTATTATATTTTTAGATGTATTTATGTATCTTCTTTTGTCAAAAGCCATGAAAAAAGACTAATATTTGTCCAAAATGTAAAAACAAATACATCTTAAGTGGAATTAACACTGTATTATGTTTATTTAAACCATTTAAAAGGACAATTCAGGTGTCATATTATTTGTACTTCATGTTTTGCACAAAGAACTTAACCTGATCTACTGAAATGTCTTGAGTAAACCCTTTCCTAAGCAAGACCTGGTTTGGACATTCTTTGTATAAATTGTTGAGGAAAACATTGAGTGCTTAGAAAAATTGCTGGCAATGAGCATTTTCTCATTTTGCTTAAATACTTCTGTGCTATATGGTGAAAATTAGTATCGCCTTACTAATTGTACTATATTGAGAAAAAATAGATTGATTTGTTATAACTTTATTCTCAA
This sequence comes from Fragum sueziense, assembly GCA_963680895.1. Lineage (NCBI taxonomy): Eukaryota > Metazoa > Mollusca > Bivalvia > Cardiida > Cardiidae > Fragum > Fragum sueziense. The sequence continues at coordinate 26,139,944 of OY804609.1, read as the reverse complement.
CAGCGCTGTGTTAGAAAAAAGTTTTAAGTTGTATGAATGAAAATTTTCAATATCTAAAAGGGCCATAACTCTGTCAAAAGTGAATAAAGTTTGGTCAAAATTAAGAATGCATATTATTTTTTACAATTAATACTATATCTATGTATGGTGTTTGGGTGAAATCAATTAATTAGATAAACATAGTAGACATTAAAAACAGTCAACAAAATGAAATATGTCAGTTTGGTTGTGAAAACTTGAGCGGACAAAAAGGGACAGGTGCTTTTTTTTAAGTATGTTCTTCTTCACCATAATGTTTTTGAAGACTTTTCCTTTGCCTTAATAAACCAAGGAATGCTTAATTTGAATCCCTGTTTATCTTGTGCACCAGGCACTCTAATAAAATGGATTAAAGAATGAAAACAAACTTCACACTTGATAACTTTTAGTCTCGAGTTCAATTTCTGATAAGATTAATGAAATTTGATGATTGTAATACACTTAGCTGAAAAAAAGTGTAAGGTCAGCTTTTGAATGTAAATAACATCTTAAGCATTTCCCACATAGCAAATTTACAGAATGCTCCTATTTTAAAGCTGATGTAGCCAAATTGAAGACTCAATTAGATTTAATTACTTTGCTGAATCTTTGACTTAAAAGTCACTTGCTTCTTGTTATTGCACAAATCATCTCTACGGCAGTAGCATTTGTTAGTCCTGATTTGATGTTGTGCTTGAATATGTGACAGAAATATTAAGAACTTTTGTAAAACTGCTACTACTGCAAAGCATCTGAAAAATTATTGAATGTGGAAATGGTTTGTCTAGATCAATTTTTTCAGATCAACTATTATGAACTGAAATGAAATGTGGTATAAAGGCTGATCATCAGTATTTTACAAACACCTCTTCTGTGTAGATTGTTGAAACAATACATTTTTAGCTCGACTTTTCGAAGAAAATGAGAGCTTATACTGTCACCCGGGCGTCGGCGTTGGCGTTGCAACCAAGGTTAAAGTTTTTTCAAACATCAATAACTTCCATACTATCAAAGGGATTCAACCCAAACTTGGTATACTTATTCACCATCACACCCTCTACCTTACTATTAGGGCCCATGACCCTGGGACCACTCTATTTTGAGTTATGCCTCCTTTATACTAAGCAACTTAGAAAGTCGAGCGTGCTGTCTTCGGACAGCTCTTGTTTGAATAATTGAAAATATGGACCAATAAGAATTACGCCCCATTTTATTGTAATTGAGTAGCAGAAAGTAAATGATTTATGAAAATAGGTGAACAGACAAAAGAATCAATGATGTGGTTCATTTGATCTGTAATCTACTCCCAATTTTAATCTTTTTATACTATTATGAAAACCTCAGCTGTCCATTATCTTGCTATGCTGAATCATAAACAGGCTATTTAAGAATATGGTCAGTGTGCACATTTATGCAGGCTGATGTTCTCATGATAAAAAGGTTATTGATGACCAAAACAAAATTTGGTTTGGTCTTCAATAACTTTTTAATCAGGTGCTGATTAATCCATTACCACACAGTGAAACGCCACAAGGTAAAGGTTTTGGAAGACATTGTTTAAAAGGATGCATTGCTTTAGACAAGAATTTTTTTCATTTGCCTCAACATTTTCTACTCAAAAAGACTGAAAATTATAAAATTTCAGTCTCTTGAAATTGTATTCTGAAATATCCAGAAAATCCATAATATTTTGCACCTTCTCTACTTCAAACCAAATTCAAATCAGTGACATTTTAACCCTTTACCAAACAGCAAAATTTTAAGAAAGACTATTTAAAAGCTGCTGCAGATGACAAAGGGATGTTGTTATTGGTAGAATTTGTGTATAAGATTACACAGAAAATATTAAGACAAATGGAGAAACTGCTGGTTATCAGCAGTTTCTTCTTTCGTCTTAATGTTTTCCAAAGCTATTTTTACTAGGGACGTCAAAACCCGGTCTTGTTTGGGAAAGGGTTAACATAACTATTGAAAATTTTCCGCAACTGTTATTGTGTCACGGATTCCACACCATGATTAAATCAAAAGACAAAATCTTTATTTAAGAAAAGGGTATTGATTAAAAAGATCAAAAGACTTTTCTTTTGTTACGCTTTTGTTTATATTTGGATTTTAAAAATGAAATATTGCCCTTTAAAGTTGACTTAAGCGTGTACTTTTGTTTAAATGGATTTTCGGATTAGGCTATGCAAATAAAAGTAACATTGTGCAAAATGCAGAGCATTAAGAAAGGCATGTGCGCATGAAGAAATCACGCACATACAGCATTGCACTCACATTGTAATGCTGGACTTGACATGATTCTAAAGATCAAATCAAATTAGAAAAATTGTGACATGGTTTTCCATTTAACTTGTGTCAAATGTTGCAATATGAATGTGCAGACTCTAAGACATTTATCTAAACTAAAAATTTGTTTTATCTGTGTTTAAAAGAAGAGAGAATGACATTTTAAAGGGACATTTCATTCCAATTTCAATTTTTTAAAGTATGTCTTGATGCCAAGATTGGTTATTCTAATGAGTATAAATACTATTAGTTTTTTGAAGTTGTTGCCAATAAGCGAGAAACACGCATTTAAAGTTGAGACATAATCGATAAATTGCATATAAATCAGAACTGTTGTCCACAACAATTTGTTCAATTTTAACACAAAAATATAAATTTCTCGTAAACGGCGCAACATTTTGGCTTGAAATTTTCAGAATTTTCATAAGGAAATATGCTCTTTCAGATAAAAATAAAAGTAAAATTTATGACAAAAAATTCTGAAATGTCACTTTAAATGCACAAAAAAGCTTTGCAATCCTAAGTGAAAATTTGGAAGTCAGTGGATATAATAAATTAACTTCAATTTTCTGAAATACTTGTTCTTGCTCAAGATGTGCTTTCTTTCAAGTTACTAAAATATCAATAAGAACAAAATGAAATCTGTGACGGTGATAAAAACTGATTCGGAAACCTTGTCCAAGTTCTCACAAACAGAAAGTGCTTCATATTTCTCCAAGTATGACAATTATTCTCGTAGCTCTCGTGATGGAAGTGTTTCCAGATATGACAGAGGCGAGAGCATTTCTAGAGATTCAGGGCAGGGTCACAGTATTCTAGAGAAAGACAATGTCTCAAGATTCAGCAAGACTGAATATACCTCTAGATATTCAAAGAGTGATGTTAATTTCAACATGGAAAATGGTTTTGGTGATAGAAATAGTGAAATAAGATCTAGATACTTTAAAAGTGGGAAAAACTCTAGATACTCAAAAAGTGGCAGAAAATCTAGATATTCCAATCCCAAAAGTGGGAGCCAGTCTAGATATTCAAATAGATCTAGCCAATCAGCGAGAACTGCTAAATCTATAAAAACTGCAAAATCTCGCTACTCTAATTTCTCAAGCAAGACTTGCAGGACACAAAGGACTGCCATATCAGATGAAAGAGATTTGATTATGGAACTATTGCCACAAATTAAACAGTTTTATGACAATAGAAAAGAGAGAGAACTTTTAGTTGAAAATGATACATCTGTTATAAATGGCACAATGGTCTTCTTTCCAAACAAAGGTGGAATGGTTAGTTTTTCATCATTTCTACTAAATTTAAAGTTAATTTGAGAAGATATTGAAAGCTATTGAAAACATTTTGCAGCAGATGAAATTATTTGATTTTCAATTATATTTTCAATATGCTTTATATCCATGAGTGACTATTAATGAATAATATTGAAGAATTTTTAACAAAAATCCAAATATGAACAAACAGATGCACAACTAGATTAGTAGAGATACACTGTTGCAAGTTTTAATTTTTATGCCCCCCCCATATTGAAAGATCGGGCTAAAGTGTTTTATTCATGTCTGCCTGTCCATCTGTCAGTCTGCCTGTCTGCCTGAAAACTTAATTATGATATTGGCCATTTTTTGGAGCATTACTGTTTCACAAACACATCTTGTTTGATTAATCATTTGAGTCGACAAGCATTTGTAAATGGACAGATTTACAAGAAGGATGGCCAGAAGTATAAAATAAAACCTTTTTCTCAACTTTTATATAATATATATATGTGACCCGTCACGCTAAAAGGGACCTTATCAGAAGTCAACAAATCCACATTTTGGCAAACTTGTCAGACTCGGTACAGGTCAACCAGATCCCGTATGCAAAAAATGAGTAAGATAGGGAAAACATTCCAGATTTAGAAAATTACATACAAGTGAAAAGTGTTGGCCCTAGTCTGGCTGCGCGGACTGTGCAGACTGACTAGGGTCGATATTTTTCACACTTCATATAAGGTCCCTTTTAGCATGACGGGTCACATAATGTGTATAGAAGCAATTTCATATGATTGGAATTCTGTGTATTTGCAGATAACGGACAGATTGAGTGGTCAAGATTCTGGGATAGCGAGGGACATGTCAGAGTTCAGTCAGGGTAGATCAACCTTCAGAAAAGAACATGGTACAGAAAAAGGTATGTCTTTTGAAAGACTATTTCATTATATAAAGATGAATTCTAATAAAAAAGAAAGAATCAGTTAGATTAAGGGGGAATGCTCCAGTTTCCTATTTTTTTTCCCAATAACAGAATTTATTTATATTTTGTATGTTGAAATTACATGTTATTGCCAATTGAAAAATAAAATAAAAATGGAGGGTCAGCGATCTTGTTTAAATTTTATAGGCATTCCTATCACATACCCCTACATCGAAAAAATGCACAATTTTTTGCACCTGTCTAATGTTACTAAAATGCTAATAAAATGCTGTGTATTCATCGTTTAGTACCAAAAACGGATTTAAAGTAACGTCTTACATTTAATAAGAACAGAAAATCCAAAATATGTGCTATTATAAACGCGTAAATGTATAAAACAGCATGCTCATGTATTTGATTTGATCAATGAAGCTGGTGTGTTTTATGTCAAAATTTGCATATTTTTGGAAATATTTCAAGTTCTACATAATAGAATTTGATAAAACCCCATCGTTGTATTAAGCAATATGTCCTGGTAATAATTCAAAAAGAAAATGTATAGGTCAGCGCACTTATTAGTGAATTACAGCAATTTTTATCAGCTACACATGAATAAAATGACGCAAAACAGTGGTAACTGCATACACACTTACGACTGTCTTGCTCTAAATAATCGATTTCCATCTTGAGGAAATCAGTTTCGCATAATAAATACACTTTACCGTCGAAAATGGTAAATTGTAATGATGTGTTATTGTCGAGCCCGCTTGCGGTGAGCTCGACATAGTTGTCACAATGGCGGTTCGGTGTATGTGCGTTAGTGCGTGCGTGCGTGCGTTAGTGCGTGCGTCCGTCCGGATGGAGCTTGTCCGGGCCATAACTTCACCATGGATGGAGGGATTCAGAAATAACTTGGCACAAATGTCAAGCTCAGTAAGGCGGAGTGTCGCGTGCAAGAACCAGATTCCAAGCTCAAAGGTCAAGGTCAAACTTGGAGGTCAAATGTCAAAAATGAGAAGATTTTTGCTTGTCCGGGCCATAACTTCACCATGGATGGAGGGATTCAGAAATAACTTGGCACAAATGTCAAGCTCAGTAAGGCAGAGTGTCGCGTGCAAGAACCAGATTCCAAGCTCAAAGGTCAAGGTCAAACTTGGAGGTCAAATGTCAAAAATGAGATGATTTTTGCTTGTCCGGGCCATAACTTCACCATGGATGGAGGGATTCAGAAATAACTTGGCACAAATGTCAAGCTCAGTAAGGCAGAGTGTCGCGTGCAAGAACCAGATTCCAAGCTCAAAGGTCAAGGTCAAACTTGGAGGTCAAATGTCAAAAATGAGATGATTTTTGCTTGTCCGGGCCATAACTTCACCATGGATGGAGGGATTCAGAAATAACTTGGCACAAATGTCAAGCTCAGTAAGGCAGAGTGTCGCGTGCAAGAACCAGATTCCAAGCTCAAAGGTCAAGGTCAAACTTGGAGGTCAAATGTCAAAAATGAGATGATTTTTGCTTGTCCGGGCCATAACTTCACCATGGATGGAGGGATTCAGAAATAACTTGGCACAAATGTCAAGCTCAGTAAGGCGGAGTGTCGCGTGCAAAAACCAGATTCCAAGCTCAAAGGTCAAGGTCAAACTTGGAGGTCAAATGTCAAAAATGAGATGATTTTTGCTTGTCCGGGCCATAACTTCACCATGGATGGAGGGATTCAGAAATAACTTGGCACAAATGTCAAGCTCAGTAAGATGGAGTGTCGCGTGCAAGAACCAGATTCCAAGATGAAAGGTCAAGGTCAAACTTTGAGGTCAAATGTAAAAAATGAGTTGATTTTTGCTTGTCCGGGCCATTCCTTAACTTGGCACAAATGTCAAGCTCAGTAAGGCGGAGTGTCGCGTGCAAGAACCAGATTCCAAGCTCAAAGGTCAAGGTCAAACTTTGAGGTCAAATGTAATTTGGTTTTATGGACTTAGCATAAGGTCCCTTTTAGCGTGACGGGTCTATGGACTTAGCATAAGGTCCCTTTTAGCGTGACGGGTCACATATGTATACTCAAATTAATCCATTCTGGTATCTCGTTATAAATACATAGACATGTAATATTTTGTGAACAATAAACTGTCTCACCATGATCCCCATCATTCCAACTTATTTTGTCCCCACTTTTACAACGCCATTGTAATGACAGCTGTAGACATAGGTATGGTCTTCTTTCTTCAAAATGAGCGGGCTCGACATGTTGCCCTTCGGCATCTAGTATTATTGAAATTATGGTAGCGAAACATATTGGTACGAAACATTTAATTTACTACAGTAATGACCGAGTGTTCCGAAAAACTGGAGCATTCCCCCTTAAATTGATTGGTCTATGTACAGGGATAGCTAGGGACATGTAAGAGTTTAATAAAGCTAATAATGTCCACTGTTAGAAAAGAACTTGGCACATAAAAATGTATGACAGCATTTCTATCATTGTCATAATTTCTGTTGACATCCTTTATTGACTTTCAATAACATTTTTATTAATCTCTTTGTCATGCCTTTATAAAATAATAGAATTCAGTGTAGTGGTAAATTGAAAATATTGAGAACCTACAGTTTCTATTCATAAAGTGTTTTTTTTCAAAAGTCTGGTAAATATTTTGCCGCCAATACTCAAGCAAGAATTTGCAATAAGATCAACCAAAACCAAAATGACATCGATGCTTTTGCTTCATGGTTTTTCACTAACTTTTGTTCATATATCCCATTTTCAAGGTTACACATATGGAGCACCTCTTTCACCGGTTAAATCAGAAACATCCAGCAAGGGTAGACATTCTGCAAGGTCATTGAAAAGTCCTAAAGGTTTGTATCTTTTATATCATTTGAGTCAGGTTGTGACTTTTTTGTCTCTATGAAAAATAGATATGTCTAAGAATGCATTTGGAATTAACTTGGATCAATTTAGTTTAATTTTAATTCGTGAAGAATATCACAGACAAAGAAGCAATTTAATGTCCTCCTAATAGTTTCATGAACATGTTTGCAATTTGCATTTTTAGCTCACCTGAGCACAAAGTGCTCAAGGTGAGCTATTGTGATCGCTTTTTGTCCTCCGTCTGTCCGTCTGTCCACAATTTGGTGTTTACACTCTAGCATCCACAAATGTTAGTCAATCTTGACCAAACTTTGTCAAAACAAGTATGGTCATAAGTTCTTGGATGAGTTTGATTATGGGCCAGATCCGACTAGAAAGTGTGGAGTTATCTGCCCCTGAATGACCAAAAATGCTGTTTTTAACTTTGTTTACACTCTAGCATCTACAATTATAGCCCAATCAATACAAAACTTGGATATAATGTTGAAGACTATAAGATCTTGAATGAGTTTGATTTTCAGTCAGATCAGACGAAAAAGTCAAGAGTTATATGCCCTTGAATTTGACAAAATTGCCGTTTTCGACCGTTTTTGACCTTGTTTACACTCTAGAATCTACAATTATTGACCAATCAAGACAAATCTGGGACACAATGTTAAAGACCATAAGGTCTCGGATGAGTTTGATTTTCAGTGTGATCTGATTAGGAAGACGAGAGTAATGTGCCCTTGAATTTGATAAAATTGCCATTTTTGACTGTTTTCGTCCTTGTTTACACTCTAGAACCTACAATTATTGACCAATCAAGACAAATCTTGGACACAATGTTGGAGACCATAAGATCTCGGATGAGGTTGATTTTCAGTCTGATTAGACTAAAAAGTCGAGAGTTATGTGCCTTTGAATTTGACAAAATTTTCATTTTTGACTGTATTCAACCTTGTTTACACTCTAGAATCGACAATTATTGACTAGTTAAGACAAATCTTGGACACAATGTTGGAAACCATAAGATACCGGATGAGTTTGATTTTCAGTGGGATCTGATCAAAAAGACGAGAGTAATGTGCCCTTGAATTTGATAAAATTGCCATTTTCGTCTGTTTTCGACCTTGTTTACACTGTAGAATCTACAATTATTGATCAATCAAGACAAAACTTGGACACAATGTTTGGGACCATAAGATCTCGGATGAGTTTGATTTTCAGTCTGATTAGACAAGAAAGTGTGGAGTTATCCGCCCTTGAATTTGACAAAATTGTCTTTTTTGACTGTTTTCAACCTTGTTTACACTCTAGTTTGAGTTTATTGGGGTTTTACGCCGTTTTCAACTACCAGGGTCATATCGCGGCGGCTGGAGCACCTACCCATGGATTCCTGTTGTTTCTCAAACCAGTACTACCACAACACCCTTACCGAGCCTCCAGCTGCTTGCCCACTTAGGTTAACGATTTCAAACCCATTGATGGGTGACAATTTTGTCCGAAAGGGTATTAGCCGCAGCTGGGTATCGAACCCGGGACCTCTCGTATGAGGGTCAGATGCGCTACCAACTGCGCTAAGGCCGCGGCCTAGTTTACACTCTAGAATCTACAATTATTGACCAATCAAGACAAATCTTGGACACAATGTTGGAGACCATAAGATCTGGGATAAGTTTGATTTTCAGTGGGATCTGACCAGAAAGACAAGAGTTACATGCCCTTGAATTTGATAAAATTGCCATTTGCGGCTGTTTTCAACCTTGTTTACACTCTAGAATCTACAATTATTGACCAATCAAGACAAAACTTGGATACAATGTTTGGGACTATAAGATCATGGATGAGACTGATTTTCAGTCTTATCTGATGAGAAAGTCCAGAGTTATGTGCCCTTGAATTTGATAAACTTGCCGTCTTTGGCCGTTTTCAACCTTGTTTATACTGTAGAATCTGTAATTATTTATCAATCAAGACAAAACTTGGACACAATGTTGGGCACCATAAGATCTTGGATGAGTTTGATTTTCACAAAGTTATTGACCATAAGTTAGTTTTCAGTCTTAAAAGTGTTGCTTATATCAATTTGGTTCAGGTGAGCGATATAGGACCATCATGGTCCTCTTGTTGAATGTAATATTTCTGTACAGAGTTAGTAAAATCTCAAACTATATAGACTAAGACAAAGCTATATGGCGACATTTTATTATCCCCCGCCGAAAATTTTTTTGGGGGGGGATATTGTTTTTGCCATGTCCTTCCGTCCGACATTCGTTTCCACGCTATTTCTTGAAAACTATAGACCGGATTTCGATGAAACTTGGCACACAGCTTCACTACAAAGAGGACATGCGCATATTGTCGGGTTACCCGATTCGACCATTGAATTCAGAGTTACTGCCCCTGACTGTTTAAGCCATATACATACAGAGTGATATTCGTTTCCGCGCTATTTCTTGAAAACTGTAGACCGGATTTTGATGAAACTTGGCACACAGCTTCACTACAAAGAGGACATGCGCATATTGTCAGGGTTATTCGGTTGGACCGCGGAATTTAGAGTTTCTGCCCCTGACTGTTTTAGCCATATACATACAGAGTGATATTCTTTTCCGCGCTATTTCTTGAAAACTGTAGACCGGATTTCGATGAAACTTGGCACACAGCTTCACTACAAAGAGGACATGCGCATATCGTCGGGGTTACCCGGTTCGACCGCCGAATTTAGAGTTACTGCCCCTGACTGTTTTAGCCATATACATACAGAGTGATATTCGTTTCCGCGCTATTTCTTGAAAAGGTTCGACCGCCGAATTTAAAGTTACTGCCCCTGACTGTTTAAGCCATATACATACAGTGATATTCGTTTTCGCGCTATTTCTTGAAAACTGTAGACCGGATTTCGATGAAACTTGGCACACAGCTTCACTACAAAGAGGACATGGGCATATCGTCGGGGTTACCTGGTTCGACCGTCGAATTTAGAGTTACTGCCCCTGACTGTTTTAGCCATATACATACAGAGTGATATTCGTTTCCGCGCTATTCCTTGAAAACTATGGACCGGATTTCAATGAAACTTGGCACACAGCTTCACTACAAAGTGGACATGTGCATATCGTCAGGGTTACCGGGTTCGACCGTTGAATTTAGAGGTACTGCCCCTGACTGTTTTAGCCATATACATACAGAGTGATATTCATTTCCGCGCTATTTCTTGAAAACTATGGACCGGATTTCAATGAAACTTGGCACACAGCTTTACTACAATGAGGACATGCGCATATCGTCGGGGTTACCCGGTTCGACCGTCGAATTTAGAGTTACTGCCCCTGACTGTTTAAGCCATATACATACAGTGATATTCGTTTCCGCGCTATTTCTTGAAAACTATGGACCGGATTTCAATGAAACTTGGCACACAGCTTCACTACAAGGACGACATGCGCATATCGTCGGGGTTACCCGGTCCTACCGTCGAATTTAGAGTTACTGCCCCTGACTGTTTAAGCCATTTACATACAGATTGATATTCGTTTCCGCGCTATTTCTTGAAAACTATAGACCGGATTTTAATGAAACTTGGCACACAGCTTCACTACAAAGTGGACATGCGCATATCGTCGGGCTTACCTGATTCGACCGTCGAATTTAGAGTTACTGCCCCTGACTGTTTAAGCCATATACATACAGAGTGATATTCGTTCTGTTGAAGCCATATACATACAGAGTGATATTCGTTCTGTTGAAGCCATATACATACAGAGTTATATTCGTTTCCGCGCTACTTTATTGACAATGAAAATATGTTCGGCGGGGGATATCAATTCAACGAATTTGCTTGTTTACATTTGGTTTATTAAAAAAACCCATATCATTTGGCTTTTAGTCTATCATTTTTACAAAACTTCAAACAAACAAAATCAATCAATTCAAAAGGTTAAACCTTCATTGTTTTTCTTCCTCAACAGAATGGAGGAAGTTTTTTGATGAGTTACCAAATGCTGCAGAACGTAGACAGATGGAACAGATTAAGAAAGAGATGGAGCAGGGAAAACTGAAGGCTTCAACATTACCACCTATATCTTACTTTGCTGATGATATACCAATGCTGCCTGGAGAGGCTGGGACAAGATTGCTGCAGACTGTTAAAGTTGGAGAAAAGGTACAGAGAATGTTTTTAGAGTTGAGTCAATGAAAATATTAACTATAAAAGATAGACTTTGGAAGCATTTATCTTGCCTCAAATATCTTCCTTTGCTGATGATTTATCAATGTTGCCTAGGAAAATGGAAACTGTTAAAGGCAGAATAACACTTAACATCTTGCAAATTTTCCAAGAACTTCATACAAAAAAATAAATATACTAGACGATAGAAGAAACGCAACAACTGTTTTTTGCTATTTCTCTTAATTCTTTGATGTTATTGAGTCAAAGTTGTTACTGATTATTACAGGGAACCGTATCTTGATATTGATCTTTGTGTTTACGTTAGAACCTGTCTTACCTGTGAGATAACGTCAAAATACACGTTTACACGTTTCTCACGTGCAAATCTTTAAATACCCAAACTTTCCATAAAACTCTTTTGATTTATGTACATGCACGTCGACTCGATAAAAGGCAATGATTTTCGTTTGGATTTAACCCCTAATATCATTTTGCGACTCATTCAAAGACGGCGTCCAGTAGCAATTGCGATGTTTAAAATGGAATATCTCAACCCGCAATTGCTGCTGACTTTGGTGTACATCTTTTGACTAAATATTGCTTGAGATAACCTCTTAGAACGAACAGAACAACTGACGGTCGCGCGAAAACGGCCGTCAACGTCTAACGCCATGACGTCAGCACCATAACGTTCGCTTATTTTACCTACGGAAACAAATTCTTTTATCGAGAAAAACTGTTGAAGCTATTCATGGACAGTACAACAATCAAATATCAGCAAGGAATCGTAAACGTCAAATTGGATTGCGTGCAAGAATGCATTTAACGTTGACGCCAACCCCCTCTCATTTAAACGCAAATTCATGGCACATACAACATGTGACCTTGATGAAATTTTGACACTAGAAAGTCAAAAGATTAAGTTTTACTATGCATTGAAAAAAGTACTCGAGTGATGGTGATTTAGAGAATGACAAAAACAAAACGCATGACCAAATTTATTTTTTGTTGCGTTTCTATTTTCCTTTAGTATATATGTTATTAAAATATGGTCTTTAAATTGCATATATGCCAAATCTTAGATTCTACCTTGTGTATTAGCTTAGATGTCGACGGATTTAAAACCCCATGATTTGTTGTCCCGGGGATAATATTTACAATAATGGAACATATGGGGTTTTAAATCCGTCGACATCCTAGCCAATACACAAGATAGAAAGCTAAGATTTGGCATAGATGCAATTTAAAGTTCATATTTTCATAATACATATTTATTTTGTACGAAGTTCTCGGAAAATTTGCATGATTTTAAGTGCCATTCCCCCTTTATTATTTTTTATTTTAATGCATCATAACTGTCTTAAAATCCACCTCAAAAACCGGCACAAATGACAAAATGGAAGTTATTCAAGATAAAATTTGTGTACAAAATATGACATACAAAATATTGAGACAAAGGAGAAACTGCTGGTTATCAGCACAGTTTCTTCTTTTGTTTCAATGTTTTCCCAAGCCTTTTCTATTAGGGACATCAAAACCAGGTCTTATCTGGGAAAGGGTTTAAATAAAATACTAAAGTAGATCAGGCTGCTAATTTGTTCAATCCAGAGGTGTAATGATTGTCTCCAACATACTCTAACAATTCAATTTTGGATTTGTAAATAATTTGCTGTGCACTATTGCAACAATATAGTCATCTTGTAATTTCTCTTCAATTTAGCTTCCTCAGCCTTCTGATCTACGACACAGAATTGAGTCGGTTCCTGGAAAGTTGGCTGTCCATACACAAAATGAGTAAGTTGTCCATTAATTCTGTAATATTTTGTACATTTATGTCACTATTGTTGTTATTGTCTTCACAGTATTGTGTGATTATGAAGTAATTGTTAATTAATAGTCAGAAATCCGTCATACTCTCGACATGTCCAATTCCTGGAATAGTCTTGGTTCTAAAGAAAGTTATGTGTGAAAATTCGCCACATGGAAAGGAAGAACTATAAAAAAAAAAGACCTTCAAACATGCTATACAGTGAATCGTTCATAAGTAGAATTGCAAAGCTTATTATGTGATATTGTTCTGCACTATTCACTATTATAATGTATGTACACTTGTTGTTGCTTTCACACAGGGACGGAGGCCTGAGCCAATTTGGTATTTTACAAATGAAATGGACAACGGGAGTACCTACAGTAAAAGATAAACTACATCCCCCCCAAAAGATTCCTCAATACAGAAGTCAATATACAAAGTCTCAGGAAGCTTATCTTGTATCCATGAATAGTTTACATAGGTCTGTGATGGTTTAGTAGTTATTTTTCATTTTCTCTAAAGTTGGTAGTATCTCATTACTTGGGTATGGTGAAATATCGATGGGGCACTGTCTAGCCCGAAGGGTATGTTGTAGAACTGGTAATTTTGCATTTTTTGAAATCTCCATTATATTATGTTTTGAGTTATCTGCACCACTATAATGTACATTCCTTGTGCTTATTAAAAACTTTTTTTTAATCCTTAGTAAAGTAATGGATAAAAATTCCAATCTGAGAATTTTGCTTTAATGGTACAAATGATTATTTAAAACGACGTGAAATCTCATACAAACGTTCGATATATTTTTGTGTGAATGTTTTCATATGTTTTCAGGAGAAACAAATTACAATTGGTAGTAACAAATTATCAGTTCCATTTGATAAAATTTACAGATTGAAAAATGAAGCATCAGAAGAGGAACTTAATCTTCCACCACTATCTGTGAGATCCCCATCAGGCTCCAACCGTCAATCTCCGAGTCATTATGAGTGGGAGTTACCCCTCCCACCTCCTCCAGCCAAGGAATCCAGGACAAATATACCTACTATCAAGAAGGACCATGATAGCTACTGCAAATATTATGAGCTGGTGAAAAAGAAGCTGCATTTATATACTTCGGTAAGATACATTTTGTGAATTATATGTGACCCGTCATGCTGAAAGGGACCTTATCAGGAGTCCAAAAATCCAAATTTTGACAAACTTGTCAGACTCAGCACAGATCAACCAGATACTGTATTCGAAAAATGAACGTAAAGTAAGATAGGGAAAAGATTCCAGATATAAAAAAAGGACATACAAGTGAAAAATCAGCCCTAGTCTGGCTGCGCGGACTGTGCAAACTGACTAGGGTCAATATTTTTCACACACACGATAAGCACCCTTTTCGCGCGACGGGTCACAAATTATTCTATGATTAACACGAACAAAGTGTAACATATTTATAACAAAACTTTTTTCTGAGATGTTTTTCTGTTTGAAAATCTCTTGCATGTATGCAAGAAATGCGTTTTCATATATTTTCTTGAAAGATTTTTCTAGAATGTAAGAAACGGCTTTTTATAGGTAAATGTATCAACATATCACTGCTCCAAAATCTTGTAACTAGAGGTGAAAACTAACTGTAATTATGGGGTCATCTTGCAACTGTAACATCTCGTTTATTTGTTAAATATTATGAATGTTGTTATGGTGGATTTTTTTTGCATGACTATATGCAGAATTTAGAATACTTTTCTAAGCTCTTCTGAAACATCTTCCATAGCAAATATCTACTTTCTTATTTGCAAAGGTTAGGAAAACTTCTTTGGTGTTCCTTGATTTCTATATTAGGTTTATCAATCATCGTTTTGTCTTATATCTTATCTGCATTTCATTCTTTAGCCCTTATGGAAAGGCATGCATTTGGACGAAATTAAATCATGACTTGAGATTATGGTAACTTTGATTCCCCATATTTATGGCATGTTTTAGCACCCATATTATCAATTTGCTTGATTGATTTTATAAAAAAAATGTATTTGAAGACCCCCCCCTTTCAATATATTTTGGTGATGGTACCGTATACAAGAAACATTTCATAGTGTGCTTCATCAAACTTCATACAGAAAAATGTGTTCGTATCGGTTTGATAAAGTTTAATAAGGTTTACATTTTCTTTTAGGGTACTTGGCTTATTAACAGTAATTGACGAAAGTATGGCAACATAATATTTTGTGTCCGTGTCCTTGTTATACCCCCCACAACAAAGTTATGGGGGGGTATACTGGATTCAGGTTGTCCGTCCGTCCGTCCGTCTGTCCGTCCGTCTGTCCGTCCGTCCGTCTGTCCGTCCGTCCGTCCGTCCGTGGACATAATTTTGTGTCTGATTCTCCTCCTACAGTTTTTGACCGATTTTGCTGAAATTTTAGCAGGTTGTTTCCTATCATATGAAGTTGTGCATCTGCAATTTTCATCTTGATCCAGGCAGTAGTTTCAGAGTTATGCCACTTTGAACTTTAGCACTTTTTCAGTGACAACGCGCTGGTGGGGGGTATTTGTCCGCTTTGCGACAGTTCTAGTTCATTTCGGAAACAAAAGATATATTTGACACCATACCGCTCGTGTCATTGTAATTTCTGATTGTAATTTGAATCGATAGGATCTTTCTTGAACGTGCTCTGAACATAAAGAATCGGCAATAAGAATTTTAATATGAATAATTTTGTGCATGTATTGTAGCCGCTAGGTTTCATACCAGCATTTATAGCAGCAGAGAAAGCTCGACCTGTTCCAGAGGTACAAAAATGAATTGAGATGAATAACTGATTAATTGAATAAAAATGCATGGTTTTGCATGAATTTGAACCTAACTGATACAAGATGAAATTTTGAATTTCCAATTCAAACAGTTAATAAATGCAAAAGCCCTACGTCTTAACAAAAAGACATTTGTACTTGTTTTTGTAGATGTGCTTTTCTGATATAAATATTATCTGGACAATTTGGTTGGATTGATTTCGCTGCGCTAACTCGAAACTCTATGCGGCAAGACATAATTATGACGTTTTCTCAAGATTGTGTTTCTTTTAAGATTTTCTTTTCAGATGTACGTGTTCTCTTTAAATTTTAAATAAGAAAATCTTTATCTACCATTATATCAACACGTGTGTGTCATTTAACATAGGATTTAAGCGCTAATATTACCGAGTGGTACTAGATTTTGCATTAGTAAGTATTTGATTGACAATATTTAAAGATTTTTTTTTTATAATTCTAACTGCATGACTTTCAGGTTACACGATATCTTAACAATGTCCATGTCGGTAGAACTATGTGCAGTGATATGATACGAAAGAAAGGTGATCTTAAAGTGGAGTAAAATGGGTGTCTACACATTGTATTCACGAAGTTAATTTGTCATATCACATGTCACCATAACTTTAAACACAGATAATGTCGATCAAGAATATATCTTTATATGGAGTACAATAGTATGATTTTGTAACACTCGCACTTTCAAAGAAATATCAAAAGGAGTTTGACATCGTTGTTATGTTGCTGAACTACAATTACTTAACCCTTACAGTACAAAAGTCTTAGATAAATGAAATTAAGTAAAAGGTGTTTCTTTAAATATTTTCTTGCTAATGATTATGTATGGATTTTGCTAAGTTGCCTTGTAAATATGCTTTCCATTTTTTTAACTTTCCCACTTTCATAAATATGCATGTTCTACACTTTGCATGGTTATCTATTGCTACTTGTATACATTTGACGGTGAAAACACATGTGTCGCTACCAACATTAGTAATGATTACATCTTAATATTTTATAGTGTAAAGCAATGTTAGATAAATAAAAAAGATCTATTGAAAGTTCGGGGGCATATTGTTTTACCATTGTCTGTCCGCCGTCCGTCTGTCAGTCCACAACTTGAGGTGAACATGTAACATGGGCCTTTTCTGGGACATTGTTGTTTCACAGACACATCTTGTTGTTGCGTATTTACTGGTTTATGTGACTTACTCACTGTAGATATATTTTTCACACGGTGGGTAATCGATATATTCAGAGCCACTGGCTCCGCACTTTAATCATTATACTAGACTTCCGGTCCACATGCGGCTCCGAAGTTATTTGCAGATTTTGGTACACAACAAAAGATAGGTGCTGGCTTTTATGCTTTTCTTTCTTTTTTGACTGACTCTAACCACAAAAATGCAATGCTATTCGATGCCTACGATATTTTCCCCTTGAAAAACACATAGGATATTTAGCAACACCTCTTATTTTTTTCTGAATCACTTTCATTTCGAGATCAACTATACAGAAAGCTAAAGGAGTCGGGTGATATATTTCTGTAAAAGTGTATGTTTTGAACCTGTTTGACCAGATGTTGCTGTTTGAAGTATGGTTATATGATAATTGAACAAGTTCAATGTCCCCCGAAATGACACCAGACAGAATCATAGAAAAAATACTGAAAAAGGGTCTGGCTCTGATTATGTACGATGGATCTGATTATGTAGATTGGCTATGATTATGTATGTTGTCTCTGAAGTTGTTGACAAACGACTTTTCTGTTGGCCCAATGAATATTAATGAGGTATAATAAATTACTTTAAAGGTATGTGTGATCAAAAAAATTACAGATGTCATGATTTTATTTACAGATGGAGAGAAGGAAATACCCCTGCCGTATTTGTAACAAAGTATTTGCATGACAATCAAGTGCCAAGTTCCTTGAACACAATATACATGAACAAAGTGTTGAGCGTACTAAGTGTACAGTGTGTGATAAAACTTTTGCAACAAAACAATGTAGAGGACGACACGAGGCAATAATACATCAAAACGTTAGGCTCGAAAGTCTTTGTCCTGTGTGTGACAAGCGGTTCTCACACGAGCGATCGTTAAAAGCCCACGACCAATCGGTACGCAATGGCAAGAGATCAGTTTTTGAGATTTGCGGCGAGGATATCGTCGTTTTAGCTGCAGTTACGAGGTTTTCGTTGAAAAGCGACGGTCACGATGTCTAGTATTTTACTCAATACTTCCTCTTCAGATGTTTCTTCAAGCCGTTTGAGTATGCAAATTCCTCGCCGCAAATCTCAAAAACTGACATCTTACCATTGTGTGCCGATTGGTCGTGGGCTTTTAACGATCGCTCGTGTGAGAACTGCTTGTCACACACAGGACAGGCAAAGCCTTTCGGGTTTACACCACCACATTTCTTTTTGTGCTCGTTCGGTGACCATGAGTACGCAAATGTTGCCTCACATTCCGGGATTGGGCACTTCAGTTTCTTCCCCATGATCTGACCTCACGTGGCCATCGAGATTAGATTTGATCGCGAACGTTTTGGAACAAACATCGCATTGGAATGGTCTAACGTTTTGATGTATTATTGCCTCGTGTCGTCTTCTACATTGTTCTGTTTCAAACGTTTTATCACATGCTGTACACTTAGTATGTTCCACACTTTGTTAATGTATATTGTGTTCATGGAATTTGGCACTTGATTGTCGTGCAAATACTTTGTTACAAATACTGCAAGAGTATTTCCTTCTCTCCATCTGTAAATGAAATCATGACACCTGTAAATGATCACACATACCTTTAAAGTCATTTATTATACCTCATTAACCCTTTCCCAAACAAGACCTGGTTTTGACGTCCCTTATAGAAAAAGCTGGGGAAAACATTGAAACAAAAGAAGAAACTGCTGATAACCAGCAGTTTCTCCTTTTGTCTCAATATTTTCTGTGCTAAATTATACACAAATCCTATGTTTATCCACAACCGTTTTGTCATCTGTGGCAGCTTTGAAGTGGATCACCCTAAAATTTTGCCGTTTGGGAAAGGGTTAATATTCATTGGACTAACAGAAAAGTCGTTTGTCAACTACTTCAGAGCCAACGTACATAACCATAGCCAATCTACATAATCAGATCCATCGTACATAATCAGAGCCGCACCCCTTTTCAGTATTTTTTCTATGATTTTGTCTGATGTCATTTCGAGGGACATTGAACTTGTTCAATTATCGAATAACCATACTTCAAACAGCAACACCTAGTCAAACAGGTTCAAAACATACACTTTTACAGAAAGATATCACCCGACTCCTTTAGCTTTCTGTATAGTTGATCTCGGAATGAAAGTGATTCAGAAAAAAATAAGAGGTGTTGCTAAATATCCTGTGTGTTTTTCAAGGGGAAAATATCGTAGGCATCGAATAGCATTGCATTTTTGTGGTTAGAGTCAGTCAAAGAAGAATGAAAAGCAAAAAAGCCAGCACCTACCTTTCGTTGTTTACCAAAATCTGCAAATAACTTCGGAGCCGCACGTGGACCGGAAGTCTAGTATAATGCTTGAAGTGCGGAGCCAGTGGCTCTGAATATATCGATTACCCACCGTGTTTCAGTTTTCCGAAATCTTAGGATATATTGAAGTTTTGCTTCAGATTATTTCATGTTCAATCGAAATATCTGTGTACATGATAATGGCAAATGATATTTTGTGTCGAATAAATGATATTTTATTTTGTGTTTACCATTGCAAATTGTTTATTTGAAAACCTTTAAAACATTCACAAATGTAACTGAAATTTACATTAAAAATGGTATAACAATGCAATTTATTTTGTACAATTATGTATCCATGGTCATGGTTTATGACTTTCTATATTAGTTTCAATTTAGAAATTGAAAACAATTTTGTACATTGTATATCATTTAATCTACATTTGTTTCATTTTAGCAAAAACGAGAAAGGACGTTGAACCTACCGGAGGTCTTAGTTAAACGGATCCGTGAAGCGCCAACAGGAAAATCTGGTTCCCCGCGCAAACCTTTATCACCGTCAAAAACAGCCATTGGTTCCCAGCTTCTACTGCCACCAATCAAACTGGGACAACTGGTGAAAATATACTGATAAAGACTAGCGGTTTATTAATCTATAAATTATAATTGACTGAAATATACTTTATGAAGACTACATTTATTCAAATATTTTCACAACAATAACAATACAAACTTATTGGTGAATGATGCCTTGATAAAAACAAAGATTTTCATGAAACCATTGTAAGTTTGATAACTAAACCCATAATGATTATTGATAAAAGACTAAAATAATGCAAATGTATTTTCCGTGCACTTTTATCTCTGTTTTTCTTGAAATAAAATCTAGTAAATGCAGTTTGTTTTACGCTGTAAATATGAGGTTTGTGTGGACAGCTGTGAAATATACTTTACAACGTTTTCTTGCTCTACATTTAGGGTTTGTTTTTTTTTTTTTTGGGGGGGGGGGGGGACATGAAAACTTTTATAGATGCAAACTTTGTTCCAATATTGTTAACGTCTGTGATAGATTTTGTTATTTAAATTTGTTAGAATTGTTGTTGCCAATTTTTAAGCATAATAAAATGTGTTTAACCTTTTCACCATCTCTTGATTGAATTTCGCTGCTTTTCTACGAAAACCTCGTAACTGCAGCTTAAAACAAGCTGCAGTTACGAGGTTTTCGCAGAAAAGCGACGATTTGTGTTTATCTTTACCTCACCATTTACAAAAGGGCCCATTATCTACCGTTAGCACGGTGGAGATTTGCATCATGGGGTGGATAACGACTACGGACAAATAATATCTCGATTCTGGTCAAATATTTCGCAATAATTTATTTTTTATCTCTGCGTCAATTTGCATGTACGTCGCCTTACTGAGATCTTTTCTCAGATATATGTATTATTTGTAGAATATATGTATTATTTGTAGAATCATTTTAGTTTTTGCCCAAATTTGATCCCAACCGACCAGAAAACGCAATGATAACGACTACGGCCAAATTAATCACGCTTCAGGTAAGAAATTGTGCAATAACTTTCTTATTTGTAAGCCAATTTTCAAGCGGTTTGTTGCGTGTACCTCGCCTTACTAAGCTCTTTCCTCAGATGTATGACTTATTTGAAAACAATGTATCCCAAAAAATCGATTCCAACCGACCAGAAAAAAAAGATCTGAATTTTTTGTTGTTTTTCTAGTCGGCTGCGATCAATTTCTGCTAAAAGTACAATTATGTTTCAAGTGCGACATACACCAGAGGAAAGAGCTCAGTAATGCGGGGTACATGCAACAAAACATTTGAAAATGGATGCAGAAATAAGAAAGTTATTGGAAAATGTCTTACCTGAAGCGAGGCAAATTCGTCCATACTTTTACCTTAGACTGGTTCCTGTCCCTAGATCTATCGATCATATTCATACATAGAGAAGACGGGGTACCAGTTTAACTTTTACCTATCCCATCATGGACAATATTGCTAGGTGACGTCCAAATATACCATCCATAATTCCTAAGAATTAGACTGGAAGACTTTGAATTTGAGCCGGGGACTGGAAAAGGGGGCTTTACAGTACTTTAACCATTTCCCAAACAAGACCTGGTTTTAACGTCCCTAATAGATTAGGCTTTGGAAAACATTGAAGCAAAAAAAGAAAATGCTGACAAATTTGGTCTATTTTTATTGGGGGCATATTATTTCACTCATGTCCGTCAGTCCGTCTGTCTGTCCGAAAACTTAACATTTTGCCATTTCTCCAAAAGTATTCGACATACAAAGATGAAATTTGGTATGCAACTTCCTTTCATAAGGGCGGATCCAGGATTTTTTCCAAGGGAGGTTAAAGCCCAAATGATGGCTTCTGATAAGAAATTATATAGTCAAAATTCAATTTTCAGCCAATTCCAGGGGGGTCATGACCCCCTGACCCCACCCCTAGATCCGCCCTTGTTTCAATGATAGCTATCTGTTCCATATAATATGACCTTCTTCGGGCTCATCTTATAACCCTGAAAAAAAACTTTCTCAAGACAATTCTGTTGCAATGGCAGTCGGTTCATTGCCCATAATGTTCTGTTGGCTCTGCTATATATGATGATAAAGCTATTAGAGAACAGAATTGTTCTAGATTAGACGAGCCTATATTTTTGTTGTCTGCAGTACTAGATTTCTATCTTGACCAGTCTATTCTGTTCGAGAAAGGGTTCTAAGGGATCATGAAAATAAGAGTTCATTATCTGTACGACCTATCGCTTGACGTAAATGTTACTAAAATAGACATTTAATCGGGATGTCGGCCAGGTATAGTAAACTTTCAGTATTTTGTTTTCTCCTTTTCACTTCAAATTTTGTTCTTCATGTTTTTTGCTGAGAAAATCAGCATCCAATACATTAACGCTAGAATAATCAAAGTGCTGAGAGCACTGTAATTGGACGTCTCTGATTGATTGAGCGGGATTGTACATGAACGAAAGATATTTTATTCATTCTTCTGTGTTTAATTCTATAAGATCGGTTTCGGACATACGAAATCGGCTTTAATACCAGAAAACCCTTCTCAGGCTTCAAATTGATTTGATTGCCGTTTCAAGACAACTGATTTGTCGCTATGAATAATTACTATTAATTTGATTACCAAATTCAATTAAGGCCATGCGATTAGCACTTTTGTCTTCTTGTTTCGGTTTACTATGAGTATTGTCGTCAGTTATACTTTTCATTGATTTTATAAAGTACGCTACAAAGCAATGTATTCAAAATGTAAGCCAACGCGTTACATAAATGAAAGCCGCGATAGCTCACTTAGCAGAGCACTCACCTTGTACTCTTTACACATGTTATATCCGGAAGGCCCTGGGTTCGTATTCTACTCAGACATTGTTCTTTTTAATCATCTTTTTTTTATACGCCGCCGGAGGCGGACGTATATTGGCGTCAACTTCTCCGTCTGTCCGTCCATCCATCCGTCCGTCCATCCGTCCGTCCGTACGTCCGTCCACTTTTCTTGTCAACGCAACTCCTCCTAAGTTTCTGGCTGGATCTTCTTTAACCCTTTCCCAAACGGCAAAAATTTAGGGTGATCCACTTCAAAAAGTGCCACAAATGACAAAATGGATGTTATTTAAGATAGAATTTGTGTAAAATATGGCATAGAAAATTTTGAGACAAAAGGAGAAACTGCTGGTTATCAGCAGTTTCTCCTTTTGTCTCAATGTTTTCCCAAATTATTTCTATTAGGGACGTCAAAACCAGGTCTTGTTTGGGAAAGGGTTAAACTTGGTCAATGTTATCACCTCAATTGGTAGATGTGCATGAAGGAAGGATTTTATGGTTCGTTGATTTTTGCCAGAGTTATGCCCCTTAAAAACTTAGTCTCTGGGGCTTATTGAAATTGCAGCCTTGTCAACACAACCCCTCCTAAGTTTCTGGCTAGATCTTAATGAAACTTGGTCAATGTTATCACCTCAATTGGTAGATGTGCATGAAGGAGTTATGCCCCCTTAAAACTTAGTCTGTGGGGCTTATTGAAATTGCAGCCTTGTCATCGCAAGTCATCCTACGTTTATGGCTGGATATTAATGACACTTGGTCAATCACCTCAATTGGTAGATGTGCATGAAGGAAAGATTTTATGGTTCATTGATTTTTTCTAGAGTTATGCCCCCTTAAAACTTAGTCTCTGGGGCTGATTGAAATTGCAGCCTTGTCAACACAACTTCTTTTAAGATTCTGACTGGATCCTTATGAAACTTGGTGGATGTTATTACCTTAATTGGTAGATGTGCATGAAGTAAGGATTTTATGGTTCATTGATTTTTGCCTGAGTTATGCCCCCTTCAATCTTAGTCTCTAGGGCTTAATTATATTTCAGTCTCGTGAACGCAATTCCTTCCAGGTTTTTGACTGGATATTTATAAAAACCTTTTTGTGAACACAACTTTTTACAGGTTTTTGTGTGAATATTTATAAATCCTTGTCAATGTCATTTTTTTTTTTGTCTCAAGTTTTATAAGTGGCGGCGTATATTGTGACCATGGCACTCTTGTTCGACTTCTATCTCCACCATCGTTGGCGAAAAAACGACCGCAGTGATTTAGAATCGATCTTAACACAAATTCAACGAAATAAAGTAATGAAACGCCGATCATTTACATACAATTCCGCTCAATCAATGAGAGACGTCTAAACATAGTGCTCCAAGCACTTTGATTTTTATTCCTGTTTAGAGTAAAAAATGAAAAAAAACACGGTAGCAGTTTTCCCTGGTTGTAGTTACAAAACAAATTCAATACATACTTTTCCTGAAACAAAATACCAGATGAATTGGAGCACCTAACCATGGATTCCTCATACAAGTACTACCGCAGCATCCTTACATCTACAGATGTGCATAAAAAGAAGAAATTGGGAACGTGCCGTTGGGAAAATGGCAGTGGAGTACAATAAGCAATTTAAATTTTCATATCACTATCAACGAACATTTGAGAATAGCAATGTCCCTATCTGTAAACATATTCATACGATCATCCAGGTACCATCTGTTGCAGACCCATTGCTTCATCTTCTTAGCTCAATACACGTAAACGGGTCTCTTAAACGAAATAAATACAGATCGCTGTCACTTAGTCTTATACTAGTAATAATCATTGTTGTCATGATCATCGATCAGTATGTAAATAGGTCATGATACTGTCGAATATCAGTGAAACAGATGCTGGAGAAAAAAAACTCGTAAGAGCAACTATTTTTCTGAATAGGTGGATTTCACTAGTGTCTCATCTGAGGCTGTTCAGATGGAACCCCGATTTGTCATCGAGTCGAACCCGAGTTGCGAAATGAACTCACTCCCCGATAATCAATTTCAAAACCCTGGTTCCAAAGTACGTCTCGTGGAAACCCCGTTCCTTTAAATGTGTCAAAGACTTAAGCAACAATGATCAAAGAAAAGGAACCTATCATACACAATACGTGTATTAAATTGGGTAATCATTCTAAATTGTGTGTTTTCAGTAAACACATCAAGAAAAACAAACGTTTTACAGAAGAAATAATCCGAACTGGTTTTGAACCAACGGCGTTCCAAATTTCAAACTGAAAAAAGGTTGCGAGGTTAATCCTTTCCCGTTTGAGCTATCGCTGCTGCTGATGATATAGGGTGTCTGTTTACATTATAACCATAGTGTATGCATGTATCGCTTTCTAAAGATCTTACCCTTTACACAATAAATATTACGAAAGTCAAAAAACTACAAGAAAATGATTAAATCGAAAAAAGCTCGTAAAGTTGGTTAAGACGTGGTATGAATTGAATCGGCCAAAGAATCTTATAGTATTTGTTAGAGAACACATAGAAAGTAGGAAAAGATACGACAGTTTTCCTGTATGGTCGCAAAATCTATTTTGAATTCTGGTCAACTGGCAATTGAGTCTGAGAAAGGGTTTTTTGGTAATGAAAACCCATTTCGCCTGTTCAAAAGTGGTTATAAGAATTGTACGTCCTTTCGGACGTACAATTAAAAATAGCATTTTATGTGTATCGCCATAAAAAGTGAACGACTTTAAACCATTTTCTTAATCGAAAACTTCAGCTTATTGCACTGATCAGTTAGACACCAGAATTATGAGCAGATAGCCAACTATCTAGGCGAAATCTACCCTTTGTCACAAACTGTTCCCAAACAGTAAACGAAGATGGCGACCCCCGGCTTCGTGAAAAAGATGGATTTCAAAATGAATGTGACACTTTTGGCGTTGTTAGCCTTTATAACCATCTTTATTAATGGAACACTTGGACAGCTAAACACTTTGAATTCCCACCTCATGAAATGCCATTTAAAGGGGCCCATTATAGGTTTTTATGCTTCCGAACTGTTCGAAACTCATTTGTACATGGAAAAACAATTTGCAATGCATAAAAACCTCAAACACGGCGAATAACCACCTTTTCTTTGCTAAAGATCAATCCTTTACAAGCGTGTTTACACATTCTATTTTTACTTCAAAACGAGACAAGGTCAAGGTCAACGAGACACACCTCCGCGGTATTAACACACCCGTGCAACCGGCTGTGTCGATGACTAACCTTATTTGCGAGGAATACGTGGAAATGTTTATTTTGTACAAACACTTAAAACATTTATACGCGTATTTATCAACTGTAGAATACCAAAGATCCTTTCGTTAACTTATAAAAGTAAATTCATTTGACCTACCATGTACATGACATCAGATGCCGAATCTGTCTTCGCAAACTTTCGACGCAGTCGGTTGTACGGTGTGTTGAATCTCGCTGAGCACGGATGACGGATGACGAAATTGATTTTTGAAGGTTGGGCATATGTAGCCGTTACAAAACAAAAACAAGGTCAACAAGAGCTTCGCAGAGCGGCGCATATACGCACGAGAGGGGCTTGTCAGTAAAAAATTGGCCAATTTTTCAATTCAACGGCAGATAATTCAAACATGAAAAGTTATCAAAATTTTGTTTGCACAACAAGACACCATAGAGATTCATTGTGGCTAGTTTGATTAAATTCTGGTTGAAACTGTAGAAGAAGCGCACAGGAGAAAATGGGCATTTTTCCTTAAATTCAAGGGCAGATAATTCAAGAACGAAAACAGTTATTTAAATTCCGTAAGTGTTGTGCACAACTAGACACCATGGAGATTCATTGTGGCAAGTTTGATCAAATTCTGATCAAAACTGTTGGAGGAGTTGCGCACACAAGAAAATGGGCATTTTGTTTTAATTCAAGGGCAGATAATTCAAGAACGAAAAGAGTTATCTGAATTCCGTAAGCGAGGTGCACAACTAGACACCATGGAGATTTATTGTGGCAAGTTTGATCAAATTCCGATCAAAACTGTAGGAGGAGTATCGCACACAAGAAATTGCTAACGGACGGACAGACGGACGGACAGATTGACAGACAGACAGACGGACAGACGGACGAGCGGGGCCATAACATAATACGAGCCTTCGGGCGTATAATAAAAACGGGCTGCACGTTATCATACCTAACGATAAATGACCTGGCAGAGCAGCCCATGCTAAACGAATGGAATGCTCTGCCAGGTCAATTCTCGCCCTCTATAATTGACATGGATTTTTTAAAATACTTAATAAAGCTTGATGAGTGCTAACAATGGACGTAAGTGATCTACCCCTTCAGATCGGTAATTTCATATGTTATTTCTGGTTTGTAATTATTGTGCCATTTGCATTTTCGACAGCCTAGCTTGCCCCCCTTTAAGTACAACCAAACAAACATTGTAAAGAATCTATTGCATATGAAAAGGAAAGTTGCGACATCAAGTCAGTTATTATGTGTAAACCCGGACAATGTCAAAAAGGCATCCATATGCACACTATTTCTCCTACTAGCAGTAGATATACAAATGAGTCCTGGAAATGGATTCATATACCCATGTGGTCTCCCAGTCAGTTGGGCAGACCATGGTTTGTGTTGTAATGAATACAGCTTCTGGCATCTCAAGTAATGTGAGGATATTAGTTCACGGGAAATGGAAAACTTAAACAAAATTAGTGTGAGCTGGCAATGATGGATATGAACTGAACACCTCCAGCGTATATAACCCCCTAATAGATCTCAATAAAACATTGGAATCTGTTCACCCAACAATATCTTTTAACAATTGAGCACGGCTTATCTTAAATTCACGACCAACCGACACGGCAAGACAACACCCTTGACTCAGTCTTCACGAACAACCCGCCCTTTATAGAGAACTAAGACAGTATCCCAGGCATAAGTGATCATTCCATGGTGGTAACAGACTCGTACTCGAAACCATATTACAACAAACAGAAACAAAGGAAAGTGTTTCTCTACGCAGGCTGTACATCGTCCCTAAAGTTCCTAAAAATGATGGGAAAAAACGGAAATTCCTAAGAAAGCCCTTATATTTCTTGCAGTTCCTATTTTTTTACCTTGACCGAGCACGAACTGCTCTGAAGGTGAGCTATTGTGCTTCTGTCTGGCCATAACATGTTATTTAATGTCTGTGTACAACAGTCTAAAAGTCTCCTCCAAAACAGTTTCACCTAGACCTTTGAAATATTGTGGATGGCATCATCACAGGGATTAATATGGATTGAATCTTCAAATTATTACTATGCATTGAAAATTAGCACCACTTGGTATGCTGTAGGTTCACATATTTACAATATAAACAGGGAAATCTTTGACAAACTATCCTCCAGTTTGACCTAAAGCTTTGGATTTTTTGTGAAGTAAATCAATTTATATTAGAATACTTCAAATATCAATAGGTAATTTAAAATAAACCCTATATTTTGGTTCCTTGGTTTTATATAGAGATACAGAGGAATGTTTTTGACCATCTTTCCTTCCAAACTGCTACTCCAAATGTTTTAAAATTTAGTTTAGTCTCACGAATCTCTCCCAAAATACATGTAGTATAATTACTATTACTGTGCATTGACAAGATACCTTATATTGTGTGAGTTCCTGTTTATGAAGCAAGAGGAGCTATTAGAATAGTCTTTGCAAAACCCATAAGGGTTAGTAGAGATTTTAGATTTTGTATCTTGGGTCTCTATAGGAATACTTCAAATAATCAATATGCTTGGAAATTTTAGCATTACGTTGTGGGTTCTTCGACTTTTGATAGGGTTATAAAAAAGAGAAAAATCTTTGACAATCTTCTCCCAAACCAAGCTTTGGAATTTAATGTGTAGCATTTACTTATGACTGTTTTCCAGGAAGCTTATGGCTTTCAAATTATGTCTAGAGGCTTTTTCAGATAAGCGATTTAGGGCCATCTGGGTCTCTTAATTAGTAACTAGGTAGCTATCTGGTAATTTGTCTGTGTATTCTGTAAATTCATGTATGGAAGTTCAATGGAACTGAAAAGAAGGTCAAATGCTCAGCTGAGTGTTGGGTCTGACTTGTAAATATACAGGATGGATTAATGAGGTCACATCAATTGAGACAATGGAATTGTAAGATGCCTGAACTGCTGCTATGAAGAGATTTGTTTTTATCATCAATGATGAAATTGTCAGTCTATTTTGATGTATTCACCACCTTTCTTTATCACCTAATTCCTAATTTTGCCCTAAAATTGCCCTAATTTTTAGCTCACCTGAGCAACATGCTCAAGGTAAGCTTTTGTGATCACCCTGTGTCCGGCGTGCGTCGTGCGTTGGAAGTCGTCAACAATTTCTTTAAACATCTTCTCCTCCTTAACCATTGGGCCAATCCCAACCAAACTTGGCAGGAATGTTCCCTGGGTGACCCTTTTCAAAACTTGTTTTCAAATTTTTGATTCGTCAAAAATGTGGGCGGGGTAGGGCGGGGCTTATCAGACTTAGAGAAATTGTTAAATAATTCTTCAAAAATTTTCTTCTCCTTAACCATTGAGTCAATTTCTACCAAAATTGACAGAAATGTTCCTTGGGCAACCCTTTTCAAAAGTTGTTTTCAAATTTTTGATTCGTCAAAAATGTGGGCGTGGCAGGGTTGGGCTTATCAGACTTAGAGAAATTGTTAAATAATTCTTTAAAAATCAAATGTTGATCCAATTTGTACGAATATTGGCTGGAATGTTTCTTGAGTGACTGTCTTCAATGTGTGTTGAGAAAATTTTGATTCGTCAAAAAATGAGGGCATGGCAGGGCAGGGCTTATCAGACTTAGAGAAATTGTTAAGTAATTCTTCAAAAATCTTCTTTTCCTTGACAAATGAGTCAATTTTTACTAAACTTGGCAGAAATCTTCCATGGGTGACCCTTTGAAAAACTTGTTTTCAAATTTTTGATTCGTCAAAAAATGTTGGCGTGGCAGGGCGGGGCTTATCAGACTTAGAGAAATCATGAAAAAAACCAACCATTGGTCAAATTTGAATCAAACTTGGCAGATCTGTTTCTTGAGTGACTGTTTTCAATGTGTGTTCATGACTTTTTTATTTGTCAAAAAATGTAGGCGTGGCAGGGCGGGGCTTATCAGACTTGGAGAAATCATTAAACAATTCTTCTCCTTAAATTTTCTTCTCCTTAACTGTTGGACCAAATTATACCAAATTATCCAGGAATGTTCCTTAAGTACCCCTTTTTATTTTTATTTTTTTTTTTTTACAAATTTCTGATTGGTAAAAAATGTGGACATGGTAGGGTGGGACTTATTCGACTAGGAGAAATGATAAGAAAAATCAACTGTTGGGCCAATTTGTACCAGGGATGTTGCTTGAGTGACTCTTTTTAACAATAGTATTGTTTGTGAATTTTTGATTTGTTAAAAAAAATGAGTGTGGCAGGGTAGGGCTTATCAGACTTCAAAAAATCATAAAGAAATTCTTCAAAAATCAATTATGGGGCCAATTTAAACCAAGTATAGCAAAATGCTCATTGAGTTACTCTTTTCAAACACTTGGTTGTAATTTTTTGATAGGTTAATAAATGTTGATGAGGCAAGGAGGGGCTTATCATATTAAGCATATTAACGCTTGTAATGTATCATTCTGATGTTTCAACACCCACCTATGGGTTTGAAATCGTTAACCTAAGTGGGCGAGCAGCTGGAGGCTCGGTAAGGGTATTGTGCTAGTACTGGTTTGAGAAACAACAGGAATCCATGGGTAGGTCCTCCAGCCGCCGCGATATGACCCTGGCAGTTGAAAACGGCGTAAAACCCCAATAAACTCAAACTCTGATGTTTCAAAATTTAATTGTAAAAGATAAATCTTGGTTATAAAAATCAAACTGGAACAGCACATGATATTCAATATTAAAGATATTACTACATGCAATATGATTGAATACTAATGTGACTTCATTGCATTCATTGGAAATTATGAAACTTTATTAACAATAATTTGATACGACTTATATATTCTGTATATCGTACACAATCAAATACAGGAAGAACTCAGGTGAGCGATATCAGTGCCTTTCAGGCACTCTTGTTTCGATTTTTGTCCCTAAAATATGCCCCATTTTTTTTTCACTGACTGTGCTAGAAAGCATGTATACGCCAAAGCAAACTGGAATGACAATCAAGATGAAATGTTGAAACTTTCGTCAGTAATCATTGACAAATACAACATGGGAGATTCCCACGTGTATGAACTTTAGGACTACTTTAAAAGCACCATCAACACAGTATTGGAGCAAAAAGTACAAACAAAAACTTTCAGAAATAACAACTTGCTCCCATGGTTCAATATAAAGCCAAACGACTAGTTAAACACAAAATCTAGACTGTATAGTCAAGCAAAAAACATCAGTGGTCGGATTTAAAACATTTCCAAAAATTGTGCAGAAACATTTTAGACAGGCATAAGTCGACTACATAAATACGATCAGAAAGGAAGGGTTAGATAACGTCAATACAAAAACCTTTTTGAGATTCATTAAATCTAAGAGGCAGGACAATATTGATACGCTCCTTTGAAAAAGAATGGATCCCCCATCAATGACGCTGTCTGCAAATTTGATATATCCGCAGAATATTTCGCCTATCTACAAGAAGGGTGATGTTCACCTCCCAGAAAATTATCGCCCCATCTCGTTGACATCTGTGTCCTGTAAGATCCTTGAACATATAGTGTGTAAACATCTACAAGAACATCTTACCTAACCATCCTTACTAAGTTAAATCATGGCTTCCGCCTTCTGATCTGGATTTTCGTGTGACACCTAACTACTCATTACACTTCGTAATCTCTTGAAAGCAAATGATAAAGGGCTGCAAACAGATGTTATAATTCTCGACTTTCCAAAGGCGTTTGACACCGTGTCTCACCAAGAACTTTTGTAATATAATCAGGAAAGGGGTAAGATACATTTGTATTTGTTAAGGAACAAGGCTATTAGGGGGTGGGTCGTGTCAATACTTCAGTTGAAGATTGGGGCGGTCTAACCAAATAGCCAGTGGCCAGTTAAGCATGCGAAGTCTATAGATGGTGATTTAATAGCCAATACAAGCAGTATCATTGATTATGTGAATAATAATTATGATTTTCTGCCCGATAGGAAACTGTTGATCCAATTACATAAGTTTCAGGAAATTCCATATTAAAGTTAACCGTTTTTGAAACTGCAATAATTTCTGAGTAAATGGAGTTCTTAATAAAAAAAATAAAAATAATCTAGAAAAATAGCAATTTGTCAAAATACATGTCATAAAGCCAACTGTTTTCGCCAAATGACAGAAAACGTAAACATGCACGAGACAACACTCAAAATATACCAAAATGAACACATTTTTACTGAATTTTGCAAAATTAAAAATTTAACAATCCATTATAAATGGAAAAAATGCTGCTTTCCTAGGAGTTCGATTTCGTTCGACACAAACTCTAACATGGCCAAAACTTAAAATACAAACTTTAACACATGCTAATAGTATCAGTAATTTTAATTTCTTAGCAAAAGCAACGAAACCACGCCCATTTATAAGGCAATGAAATTTTGCGTAATGTAAGCCAATAAAAGGTTAAATTCAAAACATGAAAAGCAAAATTTAACCTGGGTCCTGACGTCGAAACCAACAGCTTAGAGATCTACCCTGAAATACCCAACTAAAGACAAAGACATTCCCGTGTTTAGAGCTGGTATATCTATTTTAACGTTCGTAATAACGGCTAGTACATTAAAGGCTACCAAGCTTGGCAGTTTATTGCACCGCATACTGGAAGAAAATCATTAAATTAACGTGTTTTATAAAAGATCCGCCAAACTCGGTTGTTTTAAAAGTTTTATTTGCTTTTCTTTACATCGTTGAAAAACTGATTTTCGAGAAAATAAAGATCGGCAATTTCCGTAAAATTGCCACGGATTGACGTCATCAATGGCTTGACTCCGCCCCCAATCTTGAGCATGAGGTGTCTGACAAAGATAATGTGTTCGACTTTTCTGTCATATAGCGAAGTCTCAGTTTTTATCCATTTCTCGATCGTAAGAGTAATACAGACAAACTTAAACCGTTCTTTGGCGCATTCCTTAATTCAATTACGACCTATTCTTTGACTGTTTTAACATTTTTTTCTAACATTTACTGAGGACGAATTCCGTGTTTAGAGTATCGATTGGGGAAGTCGCTTTATGACAGAAAAATCGGACATTTCTCTTTTTCAGAAATTTCAGACTTTCCGGGAAATGACCCATGACTGCCCGTTTTTCCCGCCATGACGTCATTCAGTGGCCAGTATGACGTCATAATTTCAAGTCGGAAGTTTAGCGTATTTTCTTCGGCAAAGATCGGAAAAGACCAAAATATCCAATTTAAAAGACGAAATAAAAACACTTCTAATGTTGGAAAATTGTAGAAACTTTGATATTTGGTTAATAGTAAGGTGTTCTTTCGGCACAAGACTTTAATTTTGCCAATCATCGGACACTTTAAGTTAGTATAACGTTAGCAATATAACATACGTAAAGTCGTCATTTGGGCTTGGACCCCCCTGGCTAATAACTCCTGGATCCACCCTTGCTACATGTAATCATGCAGTACAAGGGCGGATCCAGGATTTTTTTCCAGGGGGGGGGGGGTCAAAGCCCAAATGATGGCTTTTATTAAGAAGTTATATGGTCAAAATTCAATATTCAGCCAATTCCAGGGGGGGTCATGACCCCCTGACCCCCCCCCCCCCCCTCTGGTTCCGCGCATGCAGTATCATAAATCTAGTTGAAATTGTGTCATTTTAATAATAGGAGATATATAATAACAATCTTTCCTCTTTAAAACAAGACCTGTTTTTGGAATCCATATGAAAGAATGTAACAGGAAAATGTGAGAGAAAAAAATCTATTTAGACAATAGTGTAAATCTAACAAGCATTTTCTCCTTTGATCTAAAAACGATTCGTGTATTGATTTTATCAACACCCAAAATGGCTGTGCACAGGAACAAAAAATCATCATTTAGGAAGGATTCAAATATAAATGTAATTATGTTGCGTTTGAGTATATAGAGTCACCGATTTAGAGTTTTTACACGTAGGCTGAGAAGCAAAAGAAAGAATACACCCTTTGTTTGTCACTGAGTTCATTACTTTCCATCATACAAACTCAAAAGTATGTTCAGTACAGTTTTATCCACATACCAATAATGGTGTGTTGATAAATTTGAAATTAAATTGCTCGACTGCCTATATTTTTGCTACATTCCGATTTTGTAAACTTTGCATGTACGACTTACGAATATTACTGTTCGTCAGTATTTGATTTCTCTATTGTGTACCACAATAAACAACAATATACTTATTTTTCATTAAGATTTTTTTCTTTGACACACCATAATATGGCAAAACTACAACAATATGGGCATGGTCAAGTTACTGGAAACATTGTGTGTAAATTTCCTCTTTGTACATGACGCATGTAATATTGGACAAATAGCTCAACAATATGCATATGGTTAGGTGGCTAGGATCATTCTGCGATTTTTTATCCAAATAAGTCAATAAATGTAAAAGTTGTGTCACCAAGAATGTTTGAATTTTGTCCCCCTCTTCAATGACGAAGCATATAATGAAAACAACTCAAAAATGGACATAAGAAGGATATTGAACCAACAGAATCAAGAATATAAACAAAACTCTCAAGAGGTATTTAAAAGAGGTAGACATATGAATCATTTTCTCGTAATAAAGTTGAAACCTAGGGTTTATACTTATTTTTTGCCTCTCAGTATAAATGAAAAACTACTCAACTAGTCAAATCTATATAATTATTGAGATAATACATGTATCGATAAGCTATAAGATATAATCATATTTAATTTAAGGTATACATCCCATCATTAAAAACACCACTTTCTAGACACAAAATGCATCAAATTACAAACACTGGTAAATACACATCATATAAGTTGATTCCCCGTGCCGGATTTCAAGATTATGCTTCAAGAAGAAAATAATTTACAAATATCATTTTATTCTATATTCATATTCTAGGGAAGTAATTTTGAAACTGTTGTCAAATATTTCCATAAGTATGCGTTAATTCAAAATTCTAAAGCGTGCTCGAGAAATGCTTATGTTTGTATTCGAAATGGAAATGTAACACAGCTTAGGAATTAATGGCACTTTTCGAATTTCGCCTCTGGCTCTTTAGTGTAAATGATGGGTTGCATACCGTAAAAAAATGGATGCAATATCGGATTCTGTCTATGGAATAAGGGTCGGTAAAAATGAAAATAAAATTGAAAAAGTAACGTAGGGCATACAGCATTGGGGCTTGAGTCGACTTTTCAATATATAGAATTTTTACGATTTTTATGCATTTATTTTATTGCAAACTTAATTTTGTTACAGTATCGGTGCAATTTCTGACTCCGCCAGTAGAATAAAGCTCGGTACAGGAAAGAATGAGATTGAAAAGGATAGCATAGAAATCAACAAACTGGTATCGGCTGCTATGGACGGTGAATGGCTGCTAGTCTGGGAAATCCTAGGTGAACCACAGAGGCCCCGGAAGGGGTATTTGATTAACGTAATTCCCGAGAGTCGCCGATGGGGAATTCTTCACCAAGCAGTATATTGGAACAATCCCGACATACTGAAAAAAGTTTTAGCTTACAAGTCGTGTGATTATGAAATCCCAACGAAGCCCTGTACCTTCGACAATCAGGAAAAAGGAGTAAAAAGGCCTTTAGAAATAGCCCGAATGTACTCCTACAGCAACATGTCTCAAATTTTGGAGGCAAATTCCCAGTCACTAATTAACCAAGGTCTCGAAACCTTTCAAGCATGCAACAAGGCCGGCGAGTTACGTGGTTTCCAGCTTTTAAGCATCACCATTGCAGCCTACAAACAAGCGTTTCACCCGAAATCGATTGATCCCAATAGATCCCTCTTTGACGTAATGCAAAATATCTTCAATGACGTGAACACATCAGATGACAGATGGAAGGTGATCAAAGAGAAAGTATGTGAAGCTGTAGAGGGTGTATGTGATACAACACATAGTAACATCCTAGCAAGTACAACAAGACAGAGCTTCTACTCGGCAATTATCAGGACCTACACGGAAGTATCGGGGTCAAAGCTCTACACCTACCTGAATACGGCCATGAGACGACAGAAAGAGGCTGATTACCGACCCACTGCCAGGGACCTTGCCTTGGGTCCTTACATACTAATTTACGAAATTCTACTTCTTTACTGGGAGGAACTGAGAAAAGAACCCGGTAAAACCTTCCGAAGAATGTTGGTCTCTGATTCAGATCTTCGCGAATATCAAGTCGGTAAGAAATTCATGTGGGTTTCTTTCGTCTCATCATCTTCGAAGATAGAAAAAGCGGTTGTTAACCCAACATGCGAGACTTCTGGGGACAATGTGATCTGTTTCACCATCGATAATAGTACCCCGTGTATATGGCAGCCACGGAACATAGAGGCTTATGCACAATATATAGAAAATGAAAGGACATACCCGGCCGGGGCAAATTTTGAAGTCATGACGAGGAAACAGAGTAATGAAGGCTTGAACATTGATCTGAAACTTTTAAGGTATTGAAGTACTTGATATTTAAGGCAGTCCATCCCTATTGAGATTCACGCGACCTCGGAGGTTTTTTTTTTCGTGCGACATCGTCAACATTCGTTACGTATCCGAACCTATTCGGGCGACGTCGTTAACATTCGGTCGTGGAAAGTTTCACCGCCAAATGATTACGACGTCCCACGAATAATTCCGCCGTCGCTAGAATCTTATAAGGGGTGAACTTCCTTAATCCTCAGGAAAGTGATTCTGTTTAGTTTTATTGTATTGTAAGCTTGCCTCCTATTTTTGTAATCGGGATATATCGAAGAAAAATGAAATGCTTTAACAACAACAGAATGCACAGGCAACAAAATACACAAGGAAAATAGTTTTGATGAGAAAAAAAAATGTTGAAAAACAACTATGCCTGTTAACGTTTTCATTTTTTTTTTTTTTTTGCAAATTTCTTTGTTCTACAAGCCTACCATTTGAACAACGACTAGCAAGTCAAATACAAGAAAATGTATTGTTCGGGAAAGGTTTAATTGAAGAATAATTTCCCATATAATCTTTCCCGACCACAAAGACAACAACATGTAGAATTCCATTGATTCATTTTAAATTATCGTGCGCAGCATTTTTGTATTTGGACAAAACTAAAATTTTAACGTTTGGGAAAGGGTTAATGATGTGGCTTTAAAGATTCATACATTTCTGTGTGACAAGGCCTTTTTTAGACTGTCTGTGATGTCATTGTCCTTGTTTAAAGGCACATGTCAAGGTCATAATTACAGAAACTCGTAGACCTATTGACTCTATTTCATATTGCAACAGACATTTGTTCTTCATATGCACGTCTTTTAGTCTACATAGTCCTTTGGATTTTGACGAGATAGATTTAGTTTTCTGGAAAACGTTAAGGTTGACTTCGACATGCTTTCGCCCGTTATTAGGCTTTTCCTACTTTCATATTACATGTAAAGATAAGCTTTTCATCATATTTAGTTTAAAATGTGGATGCGATGTCAGATTCCGTCAGCGGAATAAGGCTCGGTAAAAAGTAAAATGATATCGAACATGTAATGTAGAATTCCTCAAAATACCAATAGGGCATACAGCATTGGGGATTTAAAAATACTGACTCGACCTTTCAATATAGGTTTTTAAGGTTTTTATGCATTTATTTTATTGTTAACTTTATTTTGTTACAGTGTCGGTCCAATTTCTGACTCCCCCAGTAGAATAAAGCTCGGTACAGGAAAGAATGAGATTGAAAAGGATAGCATAGAAATCAACAAACTAGTCGCGGCTGCTGAGAACGGCGAATGGCTGCTAGTCTGGGAAATCCTAGGTGAACCAAAGAGGCCTCGTAAGGGGTATTTTATTAACGTGATTCCCGAGAGTCGCCGATGGGGAGTTCTTCATCAAGCAGTTTACTGGAACAATCCCGGTATACTGAAAAAAGTTCTAGCTTACGAGTCGTGTGATTGTAAAATTCGAACTAAGCCATGTACCTTCGACAACCAAGAAAAGGGAGTGAAAAGTCCTTTAGAAATAGCCCAGATATATTCCTACAACAAAATGTCGCAAATTTTGGAGGAGGCAAATTCACAGTCATTAATTTACCAAGGCCTGGAAACCTTTCAAGCCTACAATAAGTCTGGGTCTGGGGAGTTACGTGGTCTTCAGCTTTTAAGCATCACTATAGCTGCTTACAAACAAGCGTTTCACCCTAAATCAATCGAACAAAATATATCCCTTTTACACGTTATGCAAAACATCTTCTATGACGTCAACACTTCAGATGAGAGATGGAAGGCCATCAAGGATAAGGTATGCGAAGCTGTAGAAGGCGTCTGTTACAAAACATACCGCTACATTCTAGCAAGTACAACAAGAAAGGGATTCTATTCGGCAATTATCAAGACTTACACGGAAGAACGAGATTCAAAGCTCTACACTTATCTGAACACGGATATGCGGAGACAGAAAGAAGCCGACTACCGGCCAACAGCCACATACCTTGCATTGGGTCCTTACATACTGATGTACGAAATTCTACTACTCTACTGGGAAGAATTGAGAAAGGAACCTGGTAGAACCTTTCGAAGAATGCTTCTGTCGGATTTTGATCTTCGCGAATATCATGTCGGGAAGAAGTTTATTTGGGTGTCTTTCGTCTCGTCGTCTTCCAGAATAAACAATGCGGAAGGGTTTCCAACATGCAAGACGTCTGGGGACAATGTGGTTATTTTCACGATTGATAATAGTACCCCGTGCATATGGCAGCCACGCAATATTGAGGCTTATGCACAATATCCAGAATATGAGAGGACATACCCGGCCGGGGCACATTTTGAAGTCATGGCGAGGATGCAGGACAATGCGGGTTTTAACATTCACTTGAAACTTCTAATGGGTTGATGTACTGGATATTTAAACTTGAATGTGTTTGTATTCATGTTTGTAGTCATCTTGTCTTTTCTTGTCATAATCGGAATCTAAAACAATAAAACCAAGATAAACTGAAATGATTTTACAAACTGGACAGACAAAACAGTGCACAAGGAAAGATTAATTTGATACAGCGGAATTGAAAGGACATTCCCGAAGCATATGTGGAAGCCATGACAAGGAAATATTATTGTCACGAAGGCTTGAACATTGACATGAAAGTGTTGAGGAAAAAATGGAGGCATTGTATTCCATCTGGCATTACAAAATTCTGGTCACGACATTATGGAGTACGTTTACAAAAATACCTTCGTAAATAATACAATTTTGAACACCAAAGACACAACTCTCTTTCACAAAGGCTCTTTCATTTCACCTCTGTTTTAGAGGGGGTCCGACGACAGAGTACAAGGAGGTTTGAAATAATATTCCCATTTTAGAAAGATCAATACTTAAATTTAATATTTTCTTTCTTTTATGTATAATACAAGAAATGAAACGGTAAAAAAAAAAAAAAAAAAAAAAAAAAGACGTTATCCTTCGGTAGACCACGATTCGTGGTCTCCAGCCGAGTTAGCCCGTTACCCGGTTAGACTATAAGATTTAAAATCACTACCCCTGATTGGTGAAGTTATATACATACAGAGTAATATTCGTTTCCGTGTTACCGGTATTTCTAGAAAACCGTTGACTAGATGTCAATGATATTGTGGAAAGCTTCACTACAAAGAAGAGATAAACATATCGTCGGGGTTACCCGGTTCGCCTATTGAATTTAGAGTTACTGTCCCTGATTGGTGAAGCTATATACATACGGAGTAATATTCGTTTCCGCGCTATTTTTTGGAAACTATTGGCTGAATTTCAATGAATCTTTGTGGAAAGCTTCACTACAAGGAGAAGATGTGCATATCGTTGGGGTAACCCGGTTTGATTATTAGCAAAGTAATATTCATTTCTGCTCTATTTCTTGGAAACCATCAAAAGAAAATACAAAATGTATGCTTATTCAGATAAGAATAAAAGTAAAATTTATGAAAAAAATATCGTGAAATGTCACTTTTAATGGATCCGTGAAGCACAAACAGGAAAATCTGGTTCTCCGCGCAAACCTCTCTCACCGTCCAAAACAGCGATTGGTTTCTACTTTCTGCCACCAATCAAACTGAAACAGTTGGTGAAGATATATTGATAAAGACTATAGGGATTCAAATGTTTTGTTAAATTATAAATTTGACATATTGGAATTCAATTTATTATAAACATGTATTTGTGCGAATATTTTCATCGAAACTGCAACAATACAAACTTAATTGTGAACGAGACTTTAATAAAATCAAAGATTATAATGATACAATTAAAAGTTTATTAAAGCCATAGCGATTATTGATAAAGAGTATAAAAGTACAATTTAATTGGCCTTCAATTTTTCTTCAAAAACCTCGTAATTACAGCTTGATCAAGCTGTAATTACGAGGTTTTGTGGAAGAGAAGCTCCTATATGTGTACCTAACAATATTTTCACGCTTAACCCTTTCCCAAACGACAAAATTTTAGGGTGATCCACTTCAAAATCTTCCACAAATGACAAAATGGATGATGTTAAAGATAGGATTTGTGTAAAATATGGCACAGAAAATAATTATTATTATTATATATTGAGACAAAAGGTTCTTTTATTTCAATGTTTTCCAAAGCCTTTTCTATTAGGGACGTCAAAACCAGGTCTTGTTTGGGAAAGGGTTAAATATTTGAAGTCAAGTCCGAGTTAAAGGGGAAAGATGATTTATTATAGATACCAACGTTACATACCAATATTGATAACGTCTGTGATATATTTTGTTATTTTTTGTTAGAAATTGTTAGAATGTTTTCTGCCATTTTTAAGCATAATAAAATGTGTTTTTTTTTTTCACCCCCTCTTTGTTGTGTTTGTGTTTAATTATCTAAACCTAAACTTGCTTCAAGATCATTCCATAATAATATGCATCGTGATCAAAACCAATTTTTATGCCCCCGCATCGAAAGATCGGGGGATGTTGTTATACTCATGTCCGTCTGTCTGTCCGATAACTTAACATTGGCATTTTCTCCAAAAGTATTTGACATACAAAGCTCAAATTTGGTATGTAACCTTCATTCAATGATATATCTGTTCCATGCAGCATCACCTTCCTCAAGGTCATCAGTTAACCCTTTTCTACCCTTAACATGATAATTTTATCAAATTGAATAAAAAAGGCCATTTTGGTGACATAAGTGTTTCACAAACTCATCTTGTTCTATTACATAAAGCATTGCTACATATAACGAAGAAGCTATTAAGGAACAAGATAGTTTTTAGATCAGATTGCATTATTCAAATTGGCACCGACAATCAGTCACAGATTAATACCGATAATTGACCAATTGTAGAAATATCCAGTCAAATGCCTTCTAGTTACGTTTTTGAAATTATTTGAGCATGGATCAAGAAGAAGAGCCCATATAGCATTTGAGACAGACCAACGTAGGTCTAGATCAGTCTGCGTATACACGTAGTCTGAACAAGATCCATGTTGTTCTATAATAGTTTCTACATGACCTCTAGTAGCAATAATACGAGGTCAGCATGGATTCTGATCAGACTGCATATATGCACAGGCTCATCTGAAGTTATCATAGTCTCAAATGCATCATGTTGCATATTGCTAAGTCCGCACAAAGTTGGCAAAAGATGCCAACATATAAAAAGGTTTTCCTTATTTTCACTGAAAATTTAGGGAAAATCCACTTTACCCCGCTTTTTTCCAAATATTCAGACAAAGGGGCTTGAGCCCACCAAATATGAAATTGCTTCCTACGGGCCTGATATAGGCTGTTTTCCTGACCACATAGGTCTCTGTTACCGGTATATTGTAGCATCAAAAGCTACATGACGTATTTTAATATAGGCCGTTTTCCAAATCTCTGTTATTTTCTTGTAACAATTGTATTATTTGACCACTTTTATGGAAAATGTCGGAAAATCTTGGAATTATAAAGTCCAGACACAATATTATGACACATGTTTACACATCTTATTCTTTTTTTACAATTTTACGTATGAAAACAAAGGGGGGCTAGCGTTCATAATTTTTGTACAATTTTGCATATGTTGGTACAAAACTTGCAGGTGTGATACACCTGCAAAATATGAACCACCACATACAAAAATACAATAGCCTGGAGTTCGACATTGTGTTGTTTGCATAGGTAGAATTTGTAAACATGTCCCATAATATCGCGATCGGACTATATGCGTGCTTGATGCATGAATGGTCCTGAGGCGCGTTCTTTAGAGCGAGATGTTGTAAGATTTCTTAAGGTGTTTTGAATAAAGCGTTTTTAAGACCGGGACTTTGACAGAGCTGTTCCGAATGCTCCATATTTATACAAATGACGTCATCATGACGTCATTTGTATAAAGTATGGAGCATTCCGAACACCGCGGTTTATGAAGTATGGAGTGCTCGGAACTACTCGGTCAAATCTCTTTTATATTGTTTGTACAGAGTTGACCGAGGGGTTCCGTACGAAGTATAGGATAATGGCGCCTCCCATTGAGCGTCTTAAAAATCGTGCTCTAAAGAACGCTTTGTCCTATAATATCTCAAGAAATCTCAAGATATCCCAAGAAATCTCGCTCTTAGGAACGCACCTCTGGTTTTACGTCCCCAACTGAGTTGGCTTCGCTGAGAAAACTTTGAGAGAAAAAAATGAGATGGGTTCTAGTATTTTCTGATTTGCCGTCAATATTTGCTGTAGGCCTACCATGGCTCGGAATTTTTAATAACGGTTCTAGAACTTAAGTAAATTTTATCACATGCAACACTTTTGATTTTGTGGTTTAATTAAGAAAAGGAAAATATATGATTTAATGTCAAATAATGCTGAACTTTTTCCCGAATGACGACTCGTTCCGACGACTCTGTAAGATAACTAGACTACTACTACTAATTTAATTTTGCAACCTTTATGGCGAAAAGAAGAAAATGTTCATTTTTCTGCATTTTCTCCTTTTCCTTCAAAGATAAGACTGGCTTTCTGCAACAGTCGTTAAATTGAACCCACCTGAAATTATGCCGTTTTGGGTTAGAGAATGGGTAAACTATTTCAAAAATGCTGACTGTTTTGGACGCATATATGGGCTATTAACCCATTAATGCACTGTGACGCCTTTTGATTCCCTAACAAGAAAAGGCTTCGGAAAACAATGTGGAATATGAAGAAATTAAAACAATTTCTTCATTTTCCACAATATTTTCATCAACTTGATAGTGTCGTCTGCAACACCTTTCAAATTGGACCACCATAAAATTCTGTCGATTGGGACAGGTTTAATGTAGAATACAGGGATCAGTTTCCTCAAAGCACACGGACCCCGTTCTATCAACGAACTTAGGCCTACGAAAATTCTAGTGAAACGGGGCCCCTGAATCGTGTTTTATCATATAAAATGTTCTACGATTCGCAGGCCCGTAGGAACAGGGGGGGGGGGGGCAATGTTGGCATTTTTTTTTAATTTTACACTGTAAATTTTGGGAAAATCTAAATTAGCCCCCACCCCCCACCCACCCTTATATTCAGGGCAAAGGCTTTAGCCCCCACCCCCATATGAATTTGCTTCCTACGGGTCTGATACGTTAACCCATTACCAGACGACAAAATTTTTGGACTGTTCCAATTTAAAGGCTGTTGCAGACGACAAAACGGTTATTGACGAAATAAGAATTTGCATACAATAGGCCTAAATTACATAGTCAGTCAAATATTTAAGCAAAATGAGAAAATGCTGGAGATCCTAGAAAAAGTGAAACTTTTTTGAAAAATATTCAACTCTTTCCGCAAATGTTTGCATGTTATAACTGGCATATTTCAGAGCCTATATTTTGTCGTCTGCAGTAGGCCTACTAGATTACCCAGGATCTGGAAAAACGTCCCTTATACACGGGTGGTAAACAGAGAAACTAGCTCCAAAAAGAGGTAGTTGCATAGAGCGAAAATTTGTAGGTCACGAACACATTTTCTAAAATTATTTCTTTTAATAGCGAGTTTTTGAGAAATCTGGCGATGCTGTAATATGAAGAAATGGTCGAAGTTTGTTGTGCACGAGAAAATACGGTTTTAGTAGCAGGATTTGAATACAATCGTCGAAAAACATTTCAAAATCGAAAGTAAAAACTTATGAATTTTCGATTTTGAAATGTTTTTCAACGATTGTATTCAAACTCTGCTTACTAACACCGTATATTCTCGTGCACAACAAACTTAGACCATTTCTTCATATTACAGCATCGTCGGATTTTCAATAACTCGTTGTAAAAGAAATAATTGTAGAAAAATGTGTTCGTGACCTACCTTTGTTTACAGTTTTTCGCTCTATGCAACTACCTCGGTAAAGGCCGGATATCACGAGGAAACAAAATACCGTTGACTCTTTTTGGAGCCAGTTTCTCTGTTTACCACCCGTGTTATAGCATTTTCAAAAATGGAGTTTGAAGATCAGCCTGTTGTCAAATGCAGTCCAATATGCATCCATGCTGCTCTCTTTAAGCTACTACGGGTCACGAAGAAGCTACTAGAGAACAACATGGACCCTGATCAGAATGTGCGTATGCACAGGCTGATCTGGATCCATGTTGGGCTCAAAAGCCTTTAGGGACATTTTTCCAGATCCTGGCTCATTTTTATTTTGATCAGTTTATCCTAGGGCCTATTCGAAAATTAAAAGTGATTGAAACACTTATATTTATTTATTAGATACACATGTAACCGATCAAGAACTACCTAATCAATTCTTACA
Source organism: Fragum sueziense (assembly GCA_963680895.1). Classification (NCBI taxonomy): domain Eukaryota; kingdom Metazoa; phylum Mollusca; class Bivalvia; order Cardiida; family Cardiidae; genus Fragum; species Fragum sueziense. Next base: position 26,095,060 of record OY804609.1, on the reverse strand, counting down.
ACCATTTGTGATGTTTTATTTTTCAAAATAATAAATCCAAATAAATCATCGTGACGACCCTTCGCGTACGCAAATGTTACTAAAAATAGCCAGTTTACCAGGATGTCGGCCAGGTAGGGTAAAATTTTAATATTTTATTTTTCTCCTTTACACTGCAAATTGTGTTCTATAATTTTTTACAGTGCCAATCAGCATTCAATATATCAACATAAGACTTAAATTTATATCATTTATGTTTTTAGTTGACTATTTATTGTTTTTAACCACTTTCTCCGTCGGTTTTGAAAACGAAAGTAGACATTTTGTAGGAAAACCAGTTGGCTAAAACGAAAGTAGAACTGCTATTTTACGGTTCGTGAGTACTCAAGAGCACTAAAATGCTAATACCATGCGTATTTGTACGCATTTTTATAAAAGTTAATGCGTATTCAGACCAAATCAATGCGTATTTTACGCAAATACGCATCCTATCTGTAGCTCTGTAATGCTGATATTCTATCCATGTTCCAAGAAGTGTCATATGTGGCAGTGTCAATTTGCAATAGTTTGTGGGGAGTCGAAGCTGGAGTTACAAGGTTTTGATCCCCCACCTGTGAAATCTTAGTATGTTATTGTCTGACAATACATTAAATAACACGATTCAACCTATAAATCCACAAGCAAAAATTGACAGTGACATAATTTTGTGTTTATCGTTTACAACCAATCAACCTGTTCATTTATCACGTGCACATTGTAAACGGTACAAATGAGAAGAGTTTATTGGTTTAGAAACAGTACAGAAAACTACGTCACTGTCAAATTTTGCGTGTGGATCTATAGCTGCGATATCGTATCGACAAACTTGATGATTGGTATTGATTTGAACACCAGTTTAAGATTAAAAAAGGTTTCGGTTACATAATTGCAACTAGATTCAACCACGAAGAAAAATGAATCATAAGAACTTCTGAATCAATATCCTTTTCGTAGTTGGTGTCACTCCTCAACGAAACGGGCCTATTAAATATATATGGTCCATTTGGCAGCTTCTAGCTTTTCTCAGGCGTCCCCGTGGCACATGTAACTTAGTCTGTCTGATGGATCATTCCTTGGTCTTTAATTTACTACCAAGAAAGTGGTATCAATAGCACCATCAGCTTCAATCACGCTCCCGTGAACACAACCACCCTTGCAATTTACCATCTCTTTCAAGGTGTCCATGTGACACACCCCCATGAAAGTTCACGACCGCGCAAGAAACTAGTTCCCGAGAAATTCATTAAAACACGCCCAATCAGTACACTGATGGTCTTCCAGTATGCAGAACCACATTTCATGCATCTGTCTATTTTATAGACACTGAATCAATGCAACAAAAGGAGCGAATCCATTTATGACGGAAATAATTATGTTTGTATGACCCGGAAGCATTTCCCGTTGTGGAGTGCCTGCAGGTGTTTGCTTCGTAAGTGCAATGGTGGATCCAGACGGGATGGGGTTTTCAAACGGAGCCAACTCCGTAGCCTGATTAGGCCTATTTCAATTACATTAGATCTAGAAATAACTTCAGTCAAAATTGAGCAACAACCTACTACGAAAACGATCCACCAACTATTTTTATGCTTTGACCCCCTTCATTCATATATATATATATATTCCCCTACTTCTTTATTTACAGTGTGGGTGCTATTTCTGACTCTGTGAGCGGAATAAGGCTCGGTACAGGAAAGAATGAGATCGAGAAGGATAACGTCGAAATAAACAAACTAGTCGCGGCTGCTAGGGACGGCGAATGGCTGCTAGTCTGGGAAATCCTGGGTGAACCGCAGAGGCCACGCAAGGGGTATTTGATTAACGTGATTCCAGAGAGTCGCCGATGGGGAATTCTTCATCAGGCAGTATACTGGAACAATCCAGACATACTGAAAAAGGTTTTAGCTTACAAGTCGTGCGATTATGAAATCCCAACGAAGCCATGTACCTTTGACAATCAGGAAAAGGGAGTAAAAAGTCCCCTACAAATAGCACAGATGTATTCTTACAGCAAGATGTCTCAAATATTGGAGTCAAATTCCCAGTCACTAATCAACCAAGGCCTCGAAACCTTTCAAGCATGCAACAAGGCCGGGGAGCTGCGTGGTTTCCAGCTTTTAAGCATCACCATTGCTGCTTACAAACGAGCATTTCATCCGAAATCGATCGATCCAAAAAGATCCCTCTTCGACGTGATGCAAAACATCTTCAATGACGTCAACACTTCAGATGAGAGATGGAAGGCGATCAAGGAGAAGGTATGTGAGGCGGTAGAGGGCGTCTGCGATACAACACACAGCAACATATTAGCATCTACAACTAGGCAGGGGTTCTATTCTGCAATTATCAAGACATATACGGAAGAATACGAGTCAAAGCTCTACACCTATCTGAACACGGCCATGCGACGCCAGAAAGAGGCTGATTACCGACCCACTGCAAGGGACCTTGCTTTGGGTCCTTACATTCTAATGTACGAAATTCTACTACTCTACTGGGAAAATTTGAGAAAGGAACCCGGTAAAACCTTCCGAAGAATGTTGGTCTCTGATTCTGACCTTGGCGAATATCAAGTCGGGAAGAAATTTATGTGGGTTTCCTTCGTTTCTTCGTCTTCGAAGATAGAAAATGCAGTTGCGTTTCCAACGTGTGAGACTTCTGGGGACAATGTGATCATTTTCACCATCGATAATAGTACCCCGTGTATATGGCAGCCACGGAACATAGAGGCTTATGCACAATACATAGAAAATGAGCGGACATACCCGGCGGGGGCACATTTTGAAGTCATGACGAGGAAACAGGGTGACGAAGGCTTGAACATTGACCTGAAACTTTTAAGGGACTGAGCTACAGGATATTTAACTCTAAGTACTCAGTCGCGTTCTTTAGAGCGAGATTTTTTAAGATTTCTTAAGATGTTTTTGATAAAGCGTTTTTAAGACCGAGACTTTGACAGAGCTGTTCCGAATGCTCCATATTTATACAAATGACGTCATCATGACGTCATTTGTATAAAGTATGGAGCATTCGGAATCACCGCGGTTTATAAATACACCCAAATACACTTCCAATTTGTTACTAAAAATAGTAACACTTTTTGATGCCAGATCGAGGCTCTGACCCAAATGAGAGTAAAGCATCCAACGTGCAATGGAAATGAACGGAGGAAAGAAGAAGTTTAAGAGGAATCACACACCGTTTAGTGATGGTTCCTCTGTGAATCTCGACGGGGTATCATTGACTGACTTCCATTTATGGCCTTTATCGGCTTTTAAGTCATTTTTGACCCTCCAAAAAAGTAGTATCCTCGGATCTTTTGAGGACCTAGCCGCAAGGTTAAACTGTCATATTCACGTAAACCCCCCTTCCCCAACAAAAATAGTACGAAACATGCCATTTTCAGTGTGAAGATGATTATGTCAGTACCGAAAGGTTTATGAAGAAAGATAATTCATTATGGTAGATCAATTTGATAATAAAAAACATAGCTGTTAAAGCCCATTTCCCAAACGACAAATTATTTAGACTTTTCAAGTTTGACAGCGACTTAACCCTTTCCTAAACGGCACCTGATTCAATTTGGAAGCTCTTGCAGATAACAGAATGGGTATCATGAAAGTAGGGGTTTTTAGTGCAAGGGCGGATCCAGAGTGGGGGGGTCGGGATGTCCGCACCCCCCTGGAATCAGCCGAAAATTGAATGTTGACTATATAATTAAAGCGTCAATATAGGCCTAACGTTATATATAATTTAACACATTTAACCCTTTCCCAAACGGCGAAATTTTAGGGTGATCCACTTTGAAAGCTGCTGCAGACGACAAAAATGATGATAATATAGACATGATTTGAGTAAAATATGGCACAGAAAATATTGAGACAAAAGGAGAAACTGCTGGTTATCAGCAGTTTCTTCTTTTGTTTCAATGTTTTCCTAAGCCTTTTCTATTAGAGACGTCAAAACCAGGTCTTGTTTGGGAAAGGGTTAAGTCATCATTTGGGCGTGGACCCCCCGCCTTGGCAATTGGGCTTGGACCCCCATGAAAAATATAGTAATATAGTAACGAAAACCTTGAGGCAAAAGGAGAAAATGCTGATTAAAAGTATTTCATTATTTCGCCCCTTGAAATGATTTTTGAAACAATCTCTGTAAGACAGTCAAAGACGGATCTAAAAGGGGGTCGGGGGTCCGGACCCCGCCTTGAATAGGTCGAAAATCGAATTTTGACTACACAGCGTTAGTATGGTATCTAACATTACAAAATTCACAAATTTAAAGCCATCTTATAGGCTAGACCCCCCCCCACACACACACACACACACACCTCTTGAAAAAAAATCCTGGATCCGCCCTTGACAGTCAAAACATTAACATTTCTTGTTTGGTAAAAGTTTAAAACATTTTTCTTTTCATTTCTTTTTTTAATTTAACGCCTCTCAACAATATTTCAGCAATAAGTTAATTTATAATTGTCCACGCTCCGCGGCTGGGAATCCATCCTGTGACCTGTCCATTATTGGCTCTAATCTAGAGCACAAACATATGCAAAATAGTACCGCTCACACTTGGACAGTACTAAGGAGCTCACTTGCTCCTGCAAAATTCTTTTCATATGGTTTTCAAAAGCAGTAGCTCATCCTGAACTTGCATGGTGGCAATGGGCGATGGAGACAGGGTACGAATGATTACAAGCCAAAAAATCTCTTTTTTTTTTCAATTAAAGTTGCAAAAATATTCCTGTAACTGAAAACTCTAATAATTAACGCAAATGACTGTATAAAATATTCTTAATATTTAGGCAGAATAAATGAAAAATGCTCGCGCGAAAATAACGACTCGCACAATGAATTATATAGTAAAAAGACCACGTGACCTTTTGTTTGCTCTCTTCATGCGCAGGTCACGGTTAAAAATTTGGAAGTGTATTTGGGTGTATTATGGAGCGTTCGGAACAACTCGGTCAAGTCTCTTTTATATTGTTTCTGCAGAATTGACCGAGGGGTTCCGCACGAAGTATAGGGTAATGGCGCCTCCCATTGAGCGTCTTAAAAATCTTGCTCTAAAGAACGCGCCTCTGGTGTTCATGTTTGTGGTCAACGTTTCTCCTTTTTAGCTCGACTTTTCGAAGAAAATGAGAGCTTATACTGTCACCCAGGCGTCGGCGTTGGCGTTGGCGTCGGCGTTGCAACAAAGGTTAAAGTTTTTTCAAACATCAATAACTTCCATACTATCAAAGGGATTCAACTCAAACTTGTAATACCTATTCACCATCATACCCTCTACCTTACTACCAGGGCCCATGACCCTGGCTCCACTATATTTGGAGTTATGTCCCCTTTATACTAAGCAATTTAGAAAGTAGAGCGCGCTGTCTTCGGACAGCTCTTGTTATCTAATCGGGATAGATGTAAGAATAATGAAATGCTTTTTAAACTACAACAATATTACCACACATCATAATGGACATGGAAAACATTAAAACTGAAAAGACACCCCGACTTTGACACATTTTGAAGTCATGGCAGAGAGTGCAGGATGACGAAGGTTTGAACATTGATCTGAAACTTTTGAGGAATTTATTGAGGCATTGTGTTTACTAGTATCTCTAGCATTACTAGTCCAGATGGATATTTTATTATTCTTTTTACATTTCATTTGCATAACTCAATTTGATGGAGAGAAAATATTTTCAAGTAATAATATGCATATTTAAACCATTTCTGTTTTTCACTGTGATAAAAAAAAGACGAGGTATGTACAGAAACCAGGTGGGGTTGCAAATTTTGTGTTCGTTTGTTACAGATTAAAGAGGGTGATGGCTTTCAAATTTCAATATTCCATTTATTGCTCATAAAACCCTGTGTCGTGGTCACTCATTAGAATCGTCTCGATGAGACGATTCAAACGAGTTCCCACAACATAGGGTTTGGATATGAAATAACAAAATGAGAATGACTTCACCCCCTCATATGTAGGCCTATATATCTGGTAATTTCATCCAAATATTATAAGCGTAATCTTCACCGAAAAAATATAATTCGATGGTGCTTTTTTTATTGGACGAGTGTATCATTTTGTGATTGAAGGATTATTTTGTTATTGAAGAATTACAACCCATCATTAGATTCAAACATTTCGTGCATCTTAGGGCGTCCTCCAATGCAACGGAACTTAACGAGAAACATCTTCGTCATTTTCCGGGCGTTAACTGTGGCAACGGAAATTAACGAGGGATACTCTTGTCAACTACTGTTGCTATGGGTGATTACCGAAGTTACATGAAGTGTTTTGTAGAAAATGATGGATGGAATACCTTAATCAAAGATTGTGTCATTTTGCGAGAAATTGTGTAGTGTGTAAGGTTGTTGTCTAGAGCTACATATAGCTTAACCCTTTCCCTAAGAAGACCTTGTTTTGACATTCCTATTAGAAAATGATTCGGAAAACACTGAGACAAAAGAAGAAAGTGCTGGTAAACAGCACTTTCTCCTTTTACGTCAATATTTTCTGGGCTTTAACATGCATATTTTTCCTTTTGATATAATTTATTTTGTCGTCTGCAACCCCTTTGAATTTGGACCACTATAAAAAAATTCGTTTGGGAAAGGGTTAATCTTGGTGTATTTAACGTATACAACCCATCATTAGCACCAAAGAGCCAGAGGCGAAATTTGAAAAGTGCCAGTAAATCCTAAACTGTGTTGTATTTTCATTCCAAATACAAACACAGGCATTTTGAACGGTTTAGAATTTTGAATTAATGCATACTTATGGAAATATTTGACAAAAATGTTATGAATTACCTCCCTTGCATATGAATATAGAGTAAAAGGATATTTGTAAATCATTTTCTTCTTGAAGCATTATCTTTAAATCCGGAACGGTGAATAAACTTATTTGAAGTGTATTTACACGGTGGGGATTGTGCATGCTGGGATGGGTAAATCTACGGACAAATTTGCGTCGCTTCAGGTAAGACATTTTGCAATAACTTCCTTATTTCTGCGTCAATTGAAAAGCGGTTTGTTGCATGTACCCCGCCTTACTGAGCTCTTCCGATGTATGCTTTACACGAAACCTTTTTGTACTTTTTGCGAAAAGTGATCCCAACCGACCAGAAAAAACGACAAAAAATCTTATCGTTTTTCTGGTCAGTTGGGATCATTTTTTTTAAGAAAAATATGGGGAGTTTTCAAATAAGTAGGCTAATACACCTGAGGAAAGCGCTCAGTAATGCGGGGTACATGCAACAAACCGCTTGAAAATTGACACAGAAATAAGAAAATTGCACAATTTCCTACCTGAAGCGTGGCTTATTTTGCCGTAGTCGTTATCATTTTGTTTTCTGGGTTCAATTTTTGGGATCAATTCTGGGATCAATCTTTGAAAAAATTAAAAGGATACCACAAATAATCCATGTATCCGAGGAAAGAGATTTTCAAGGCGGGGTACATGCAACAGATTTTTTGAAAATCGACAAAGAAATAAAGGAGTTATTGCAAAATATTTGACAAGTTTCGAGATTATTTTTTCCGTATTCGTTATCCATCCCAGCATGCACAATCCCCATCGTGATTTACAAGTGTGTGTCACATTCCTAGAAAGTGGTGTTTTTAATGATGGGTCATATACCTTAAGATATTCTTTATTATTATTTCAAATCAAAATTCTATGCTGCGGGTATCATTAGAACCGTCTCGAGACGATTCTCATTTAGAATCCATAACATAGGGTTAAATTAGCATAAATAATTTATCGGGCTAAAACAAAACAAAGCAAAAAGCAAATGATTTTCATTGGACAGTGCCAGTAAATTAAACGTTTGTTTTCGTTGTGAAAATCCTTTGGGGTTTTAATTTACTTTCAAATCAGTTACTGGCAATTGGAACATGTTTATTTCTTTTATTATCATTATTTAAAGAACTGTAAAGTTTCTTATTTCTTGTCGTTTAAATATGTGCCTAATTTACATTTGTATGCCTTATTATTGTTTTTGTTTGAAAGCCCAATGCCGCTTATTAATGAGCTGATTTGCTTAATAAAATGAACGGGAAAATTTATTTGCTATCATTTATCTTTAATTGTTGCTGATAAGCCCCCCCCCAAAAAAAGGGTTTTAAATTTGAATAGGAAATGAAGTATTTCATTTATTGTGAAATGTTGTAAGCCACCACTAATTTAATTTTAAGAAAAAAAAATGAGCCTGGATCTTGAAAAACTCTCTAGTAGCATTTGAGAACAACATGGTTCCAGATCAGCTTGCGTATACACGTAGTCTGACTAGGAACCATGTTGTTCTCCAATAGCTTCCACATGGCTTGTAGCAACTATTTGAGAGTAACATGGATGCTGGCTAAACTGCACCTAGGCACAGCCTGATTTTGTAATTTGGCTGTCTCAAATGCTATAAGGGATTTCTTTCCAGATCCGGGCTCAAATATAATCCTCGTAAACGGCACAATATGCCTACTTGAAATTTTCAGAATTCTCATGAGAAAAAAGGCTCATTCAAAAATTAACTCAAAGTTAAAGTTTATGAAAATATATCTATAGAAAGTCTTTTTAAATGGTTTAAAATATTTTCAAAAACTCCTCTCTATAGAAGGTCGATAATGGTATAAAACAAATGCATCTTGTATTGGCATCGTTGATGGAAATATAACTCATCGGCTATAATTGTAGACTTGTATACAAACACTTTACTTCTTGTTGTTGATAAATGGCCCATCACAAACACTATCTCTTTTGGGAATAAAAGAATTAGGACATTCGCTCGTATAGCTCACGATAAATGGTTTAATAAATGTTAAAACTATGTATAAGTTTTTTAGTGTTTGTATATAAGTCTACAGTTATAACCGACAGACTATAGCAAAGAAAATATTGAAAAGAAAAAAAAATGAATAAAATAAAGACCATTATTTTTTTACTTTTTAGCTCACCTGAGCACAAGGTGCTCAAGTGAGCTATTGTGATCACCTTTTGTCCGGCGTCCGTGCGTACGTGCGTCGTGCGTCGTCCGTCGTGCGTCGTCCGTCAACAATTTCTTTAAATGACATCTCCTCCTAAACTACTGGGCCAATTGCAACTAAACTTGGCAGGAATGTTCCTTAGGTGACCCCCTTTTAAAATTGCTAAAAAAATTGAAATCCATAAAAAAACTCTGGTTGCCATGGCAACAGAAAAGGAGAAATTTGACTTAATCTCAATACTTTCTTTGAACGACATCTAATCCGAAATTACTTGGCCAATTTCAACCAAACTTGGCAGGACTGTTCCTTACGAGGTCCTCTTTCAGAATTGCTAAAAGAACTGAAATCCATAAAAAACTCTGGTTGCCATAGCAACAGAAAAGGGGAAATTTGACTGAATCTACATACTATCTTTGAACGACATCTCCTCGTAAACTACTGGGCCAATTTCAACCAAACTTGATAGGAATGTTCATTAGGTGACCCCCTTTCAGAATTGCTAAAAGAATTGAAATCCATAAAAAACTCTGGTTGCGAAGGCAACAGAAAAGGGGAATTTTGACTGAATCTCATGACTATCTTTGAACGACATCTCCTTCTAAACTACTGGGCCAATTCCAACCAAACTTGGCAGGAATGTTCCTTACGTGACCCCCTTTTAAAATTGCTAAAAGAATTGAAATCCATAAAAAACTCTGGTTGCCATGGCAACAGAAAAGGAGAAATTTGACTTAATCTCAATATTTTCTTTGAACGACATCTCATCCGAAATTACTTGGCCAATTTCAACCAAACTTGGCAGGAATGTTCCTTAGGAGGCCCTCTTTCAGAATTGCTAAAAGAATTGAAATCCTTTAAAAACTCTGGTAGCCATGGCAACAGAAAAGGGGATTTTCCACCAAATCTCAATGACATCGTTGAATGATATCTCCTCCTAAACTAACAGGCTAATTTCCACCAAACTAGCCAGAAATATTGCTTAGGAAGTCACATTTAAAAAATTGCTAACAGAATTGCAATTTATTAAAAAAAACTACTCTGGTTGCCATGGCAACAGAAAAAGAGAAATTACACGAAATCCGTCAGAAGCAATTTCTCAATAACAGCAGAGCCAAATTTGACAAAACTTAATATTTGCATTGCTTATGATATTGCTAAGAGGTACTTTTCTTTGCTTTTCAATATGAAACCTTGTCACAGAAAAAGGGGACTTCTTGTAAAAATCTGCTTATCAGGGGCATAGCATCTACATTTATGCATGGATTTTAAAAAAATGTATGGGTAAATGTGTTCTTTATCATGAGTAGATGTTCTATTTGAAATATATATTTAGGTAGGTTCAAGGTCATAGATCTAGGTCAATTTGTAAATTTCTGTTTGTTTGTCAGTCTGTATGTTTTATTTTAATTCCATCTGTCCAAAGCAATTTCTCCATAACCACACAGCCGAATTGGATGAAACTTCATATTTGAGTTACATATGATATTGCACTAAGGTAGTTTTCTAGGTTTTCTATGGTTTGACATCGCATAGCGGCGTTCATATGATCTTTGACCCTTTATTGCATTACCTGTAAGAAATCTGATCTGTTATAAAACCCCATCTCAGGTGAGCGACCTAGGGCCAACGGCCCTCTTGTTTCTTTTTGTTTTCTATGTCTTGAAATAAGAACTTTCTTACTTTTGCATTACAGTTCTTGTATTAAGACCAATTTGTATTATTTACGATTGGGAAAGGGTAAATATATTGTTCCGCTAATGGACCTTGAATGCACATTCACAATCGATTAAAAGAATGTCCTAGTTTGGATTGTTCCGCTCTTGTTAATCCCTATCTCAAAGTGAAAACACTTTTTTCCGACTCCAATTTATTATAACTTTTGTATTTTTATTTATCATCTTTTATTCGGTGAGTTGCAGAACTTCTTTTGGTTTAGATGTGAATTAGATATTGGCTTTGGTTTTACAAATTTAGCCATTGCTAAAATATAACGCATTTAAAGCTTAAAAATACAGATAATTAATTTATTTTTTCACACAAAAATCGACAAATTGTATAAAGGAAAGCGCGAAGTTACACTTTTCAGGTACGGTTACATGTAGGGCATTTGATAATCTAATCGTTAATTGGTAGTTTCTTTCTTAAACTGCAGATTTCTGATTTTTGTCATATTTCGGATGAATTAAAAGGTAAGTCTAGTAATGTAATACTATTTTATAAGTTCATAGTAATGCATTACTGTGAGCCATTGTAATTTATTTTCTGTTCAAACAATTTCGAAGCCTGAAGTAAAATATTTTTATTTTGAACAATTGCTTCACGAAACGAAATTAATTTCTGTTAGACCAATACGAAACAAAATGTTTCAGTTGCTAATTCATTAAACAAAATAATTTTGATTCTAGGCCTTATAGTCTTCCAACGAATATTTATCGAATGAAACACTAAATCTTTAGACATTTCTATCCACAAGCCCTTTTATTTGTGACCCGTCACGGTAAAAGGGACCTTATCAGATGTGTGAAAAATATCGACCCTAGTCAGTCTGCGTAGTCCGCGCAGCCAGACTAGGGCCAACACTTTTCACTTTTATGTCATTTTCTAAATCCGGAATGTTTCCCTATCTCACTATATGTGTATTTGTTTACAGCAAGACTTGAATATGTCGAAATTGAAGAAGACCGTAAGTATGAGTAAACTATCCGTATTACCGGATAAGTCACGGACCCCGGACGAAGTGGCCAAGTTTCTATCCAAGCTTCCAACACGCTGCCTTATTCACGAAGAACCTGCAAACGCATTTTGTGTGGACCATGATCAACTCATATGCAACGTCTGTAATTTATCAACACACAACCAGTGCGGGACGGTAATGGGCTTCGACGAAGCGTCCAAAGGGTTCCGAAATAGCCGAGATATTGCGATAATTGGCGGGAACTTCAAGAAGTTGAAGCAGAAATACGACAAAATGTACAAAGAACAGTCTGATATCTATAATGAAGTTATTGAACAGGAGAAGGCATTCATCAAGGCGGTACATGCATTCAGAGATGAAATAAATGCGGTTCTTGAGAGACTAGAAAATTCGGTGATGGCAAGGAAAGATGATTACGTCAGCAACAAGAAAGAAATTCTGAAAAGTAAGGACCCATTATTTCAAGTTGAACGAATACTAGTAGTTTGAGGTTGATTTTTCGCATCTAGATCTAATTGCTGCAGGCGCGAATTTATCAGAATTAGATCTAGATGTTTTAAGTAGTCTAGGTGCATTTGCCAAACTTAATTTCGAGGTAAATGGATTGGAATACAAAATTGACTTCACGCAAATTACTCTTTTGAATACTTGGCATGTACTTAAACTGTGTATGCGTTCTTCTGTAATACGTAATATGACATAGCCTTCTTTTTTAGATTAATGATTGAAAAATTAAATCAAATGATTTTCTGAATTTGATCTACTGTAATTTATGTTTGCATCTTAAGTATCTTGTGTGTTCTACTGCTCCTCTCATTTGATCAATTATTTTAAACCCAGACGGCAAAATTTAAGGCTGGTCCAAATTAAAAGACATTGCAGATGACAATTTCAAGGGAAGAACGATATTAATTTATTTTGGATTTTCTGGATGGAGACGTTGTGGAAAATGGAGAAATTGTTTGTTACAGTGTACAAGCAATTTCTTCATTTTCCGTATTGTTTTCCCAAGCCTTGTATTGTTAGACGTCAAAAGGCACGATTAAGTTGAAAGGAGTTAATTTCTATTTATTGTTCATTCAAGTAAAACGTTTTCTATTTTCAAGATCACAAGGAACAATGCAGAACGGCGTCAAACATGATCGAAAGCTACATGAAAGATCTGGACAGGTCGTTCCTAAACGGGGACGAAGAATCAATCTTTCTCGCCATCAAGCGATCAAAAACGGTTGTCGATTTGTACACAGAGCAGATGAAAGTCATCCAACAATCGCCCAAAACTGTTCACATCGAATTCGAAGCGAACAAGCAAGTTGAGAAATTCTTCTTAAATTTGAACAATCTAGGTACGATCAAAACTGGTGGCGATAGCCCACCGGAAGCGGAAGTTCAGCTTCCTGTGATAACAAGGAACATGGATCGGCGAATGAGCGTTCCGGTGAATTTAATGGCGGACAAAAATCTTGAGCTACCATTTGGCGTGAGACTTGACAAGAAGCGGAGCAGTCTGGCAATGATTGATACTACTGGTGTTACAAAAACTGAAATAGCAAGGACGAAAACTCGACGACCCATTCTAGTTGGTATGTGTTTTTCAATAATTTAGATCTACAACAAATTTGAATTATCATCATCACCAACTACAACAACAACACTACGAGGGGCGTTCATTAAATAATGAAAACATATCTACCAGTCTTTTCATATGCAACATAATTAAGAAATACTTATACATTTACAAAGAACTGCTTTTAAGCTTTCATTGTGAAAATCCAGACTGAACGCTCCGTGTGTTACTATGGAAACGCATGACGTCACATTCTCAATGGGTATGACGTCTGACGTTTTTTCGTGTTATTTTCGCTAAAACAGACTTGCATCATGGTATTTATTTAAAATTTGCGCACAGAAAATGTTTATTCAGCATTATTGTCTAATAGTGTTATGTTTTTACTTCAAAACTACATATAAGGTTCTTGTATGTGGCAATACTGAAATCTTCGGCATTGTGATCAAGGGAATTAGGTAAATACAGTGATATGAACGGAGGTGTTTACACGCTTTTTAACCATATATTCCTCTGTGATTTGTACTATGCTAATTTCAAACATTGATTTGAAACGTGCAGGGAACTTGTGATTGATTATACTATGCCCCAACATTAAATTTCTTTTATTTAAAGTCTGATGACGTCACATTTTTGACCCCCCACACTTTGGATCAGTGGAAAACGTCAAGATTTTCCAGATACAAAGTATTTGATAATGATTTTTTTCTATTTTTAAGACAGCAAAGTGACTTTTGCTGCTATTTTATATTTGTACATGAGGCACAAAATTAATTAGTACAAGGTCAGAATGATTCCATTTTCTCTTCTTGGTTTTAAAGAGGAAAAATTGATGGAAATCGCTGAAATTTCAGAGTGGAAACCTTTGCACCTTTGTGACAGTGTTGCCATAACAACGGTTGTCATGCACGGTTCTTGTTACTTTGAAAAAAATTTCACATACTTGTTACTTGCATATTAAACATTAACTATATAATTACACATTCTTAACATTGAGCTGATAGTGTATTTTCATTATTTAATGAACACCCCTCGTATATGTTAAAAAGTTTTACTAATGTTTCAGCTTAAACCTAATCGACTACATTTCTTTATGTAAATCTAGGACTAATTCACTCTAGAAACTCTAGATATTGATTTCTGCCAGAGAGCAAATAAAATGATCTATTGACCAAAATGATAAATGATGTGCCTATTAGGCCTACTACGTCTGTCTTACCAAGATAAATAGCCCAAGAAATTTCCACACTTACAGCGTCTATAAAAACTATGCTGTATAGGATTTTCTTTTACGATAACTAGTATTTCTGAAAAAAAAAAATCATGAATGTTCTATCTTATAGGTGAATCTTCCGTTTCCTTCGACACCGACAACGACGACCCATTCATCACAGGACTCACGTTTATGCCAGACGATCACGTGGTGTGTGTTGATGACGCGAACAAATCCGTGAAATTGTTCACGTATGCACTGAAACCAGTGACGTCACTGAAAATGAAGTCAGTACCTCGCGACATCGCCCCGGTGAAGTCTCGACTTGTGGTTGTTACAATACCGTCTGATAAAACTCTACAATTTGTCGAACTCGGCAAGGAAATGACTTTCGGTGATAAACTCCAATTGGACATAGAATGCTCTGGTGTCACGTGTTTCCAACACGAGCTTTACATTACTTCCGGTTTTTCAGTTGACCGCCAAATACAGGTAGTCTCCCTTAAAGGAATTGTCAGAAAGCGTATACGGCCTGGAATCGCGGATCTTCGTTACCCGTTATTTATAGCCGTCGACCCCAAGCTACGGACACTCTTCGTCACGGATTACAATCACGGTGTCATTGGGATAGATCTGAATAGCACCGAGGTTCAATTCAAATGCAAGGACACGGACGTTCATGGATATTACAAAGGCATAGCTATCGGCAACAAGGGGCATATTTACACGTGCACATGGGACCTTAATGGGGTCAGTCGCGTGCATCTAGATGGGCGTGGTTTGGAGACGATCATTCCAATGCCGGATAAAGAAGGGAGAAAGCCACATTCGATCGCTTACAGTCAGAAATCCTCCAGACTTTTGGTGTCCATGTGTGGTGGGAAACGGGGGTGTCTAACCGTTTACAGGTTCCAATGAGCAAATAAAAGTCCAAATGCATTGAAAAGTACAAAAAAACTAGAAAAGAATAACAACAAGGTTTACGACGACACAGCAGCTACGACAACGTACACGTATTTATTAAACGTGGTGGACTTTTTTAACATCACCTGATAAAAGTTATTGACTTCCAAACAAAACATTGATTTGTACCCAATAACTTTTTTTTATCAGATGCTTCTCAATCAGAAATTGCACGGCGTTCCCCGCTGGTGGCTGGAGCACCTAAATGTGGATTCCTGGAATTTCTCTCACATAGATGATTCACATCTGTTGGTGGGAGACAAATGACTTTTCATGATATGTCAGAAATGATATTTGCCGAGCCGAAGATTCGAACCGGCGACCCCTTGATTGATAGACTCCGATGTAACCGACTGAGTTATCCGGGCTCCTCTACTATGTTGGCTTTAAAAAAGTATAAATTCTGACTTATTAGTGCGGAATATAATGATCTCATTATATCACTGATAAACGCGTTTAAAAGTCAAGGGGTAGTATCGGCCAACTTTTGAAAAAAATACAATACATCGGATTGGACGAGACGTTTGTCTCTGGCATCAGATTGATTGCTGTGTAATTTTAAATGAATTCTGGGATTCAGATTGGTTGGTGAATACCATCCCAGAGCCGCGTTTTTTAGAGCGAGATATTTTTAGATTTCCTAGGATGTTTTGCGATAAAGCGTTTTAAAGACCGAGACTTTGACCGAGTAATTTCGAATGCTCCATATTTGTACAAATGAGTCATTATGACAATCAGAAACATTCAATCAGAAACAATTCTTTTGGTTATACATCAATAAGAACAATATGTCATTAAGGCCATGGCTTATCGCATACACCATTGCGCGTCCACATCGCGACCAGAGTACGTCTAAAACAGGGAATCCCTGCAGTATAATTGTGAACGTGATGTGAACGCAATATGGACGTGGAATCGTTTGTGACCGGGCAGGCGCATATGGCCATATATAAACCTGTCAATTTTTCAACAACTTGATGAAAATGTGTTCTTCGTCGCCTTTCTGATTTTTGTGTACTACTTGAAAAGCACAACCAGCGGGATAAGCTCTCTCATTTTCTTCGTAGCTGGCTTGCTTTTCGATATTTCTAGGCTGCCACAGCGATGTCTGTGTATTATCAATCTCGAATATTACAACGCGATCCCCTGACGGTCCTTCAGTGGGGAATATATTAGTCTTCTCCCGGATGGTCGTCGAAGACGTGATAGCTGGCCAAACGAACTTCAGACCGACCGTGTAGGACTTTAAAGTTTCGTCAGTAACTTTCATTTTTCTATAAGTCGTCTCCGACTCTCTTTGCAATTCCCGCCAGTTTAGCAGAATAATTTGGTACATCAGTACAAAAGGCCCAATTGCTAAATCATAGGCGGTTGGTCTGTAAGTGCCGACTTTCTGTCTTCTCAAGGCCAGATTGATTTGCGAGTAAAGCTTCTCGTCCGATTCTACAGTGTAGCTCCAAATAATGCTTCCATAAAACTCTTTCCTCGTTGTGCTCTTCTTAACTCTATCTTTAAAAGTGGCATATTTGCCGTGCAAGGATTCACAAACAACATCCTTTACACATGCAAACCTCTCATCCGATTGTTCGATATCGTTGAAGATGACTTTCATTACTTCAATCATTGACATTCCTTGAGTCACTGGTGGTGGATGAAACTGTTCCTTGTAGGCTGCTAGAATCACCTCAAAGAGCCTGAAATTTTGTAAATGTCTGACAGTTTCGTGATAGTAGAAGTAGGATACCACTTCTTGATCGTCCATTGTTTGTCGTGGTTCCTTCAGCTTTGACACCATCTGGGAATACTTGCACATTTTTGCTATCTCCAAGGCGGTTTTCATTCCAACTTCGCCGTTGATGAATGTAGAATTCTTTGTTTTTATTCTGTGGTCGCACCCTGGGTATCGCAAAAGCCTTTGTAAATTATCCATCGAGTTTGAGTAGACAGCTTGGTGTAAGAGGCCCCATCGCCGTCCTTCTGGGATTACGTTAATCAAGTACTCTCGTTTTGGATCTGCAACAGGCCCTAGTATTTCCCATACCTTGTCCCAGTCTCCGTATTTCGAAGCTTTAACTAATTCTTTAATTTCTTCGGCATCTTCTTCTATCTTTCTGTAAAAACAAAAAGAAAGACGGTCATACATGAACAATATTTGATTTGGTGTAAGATTATAGGGGAAATACAGGGCAAAACGATAACCATTATATTACGTGTGTATTGAAATGCTGTAGATGGCGCCGATTGCCAATATAATATTATAATATCCATGGCGTTGTACATATGCCTATCCATGTTCAAATATTGGAGACATCCATTGGCAATTCTATAGCAGAATGCGTATGTACGGTTTACAAGTGTGCCAAATATTGTTAGTCGTGTTCATTGTTCGAAACAGGCTTTATTAATCCATTACCAAATGACAAAATTGTAGACTGCTCGAAATTCAAAGATGTTTCAGACGACAATTTAAAGTGAACGATTGTTTTCCTTCTTTGGAATTTTTGTCCAGAAAATACTGCTTGAAATGTAGAAATCGCTTGTCGCAAGCAATTTCTTCATTTTCCATAATGTTTTCCAAAGCCATTATCTTGTGAAGAATCAAAAAGAAACACTGTGTGGTAATGAGTCAAACAGGATCTCTGATTGGATGTTTGCTTTTGGACCCCATACTACTTCATGTTCGGGGAATCACGTGACAAAACGATTTCAGAAAATCGACGAAAATTTCGTTAATATGTGAATAGTTGGAATTCGGGTTGAAATAGAGATTGTTGAATACTCTCTTGATGTTACTGCCTTTATCGCGTTACCGGAGACTTTTACCGGGTTATATTGCTTTAACCATTTAACGGGTTATAATGCTGTGGCTTATTTCCATTTGCGCATGCGTGTTGCGTCCTTTTTTGCGAAGCACATTTTTGCGATGATGTTTTTCTTGCCTTTTATAGGACCAAAGAGGTAAATATAATCATGAAACCTTTGCGAATAACTGTCATAGTATTCGGTTCACCCGTAGTTGGCGTCTTTAGTCTGTCAGTTCGTCGTTTGTCGCTGTAATTGTCGATTTATTGAGTCGGGTAATCGCGTTCGATTGTCGTTTGCCAAACCACGTGCTTGTATTCTTGGCCGAGGCACTACATATAGCTTCTCTATTTTTTCAGTTCGACGGATTGATGGATTAGATCTAATACTGCTGACTGTACAAGAATGCATCAAATCCTGTCCGGCTCAAGAGCCCTTTATACGATGATGATAAATGATAGAAACTGTCAAACTGACCTGTGGTTTTGAGAAATGATTAAAACATAAATACAGCGAAATGGTGCGTTTACTGCGTTATTCCTGAACTTGAAAACATCGCAACACTTGAATTCTTGGTTTATTTTGAATTGTCAAATTTCTACAAGACAAGCAGTAAGGTGAGCGATTAATCCTTTCCCAAACAAGACCTGGTTTTGAAGTCTTTAATAGAAAAGGCTTGGGAAAACATTGAAACAAAAGAAGAAACTGCTGATAACCAGCAGTTTCTCCTTCTGTCTCAATATTTTCTTGGCTATGTCGTACATAAATTCTATAGTTTTCAACAGTCACTATGCCGTCTGTAGCATCTTTCTAATTGGGCCTCCATAAACTTTGGTTGTTTGGGAACGGGTTAAGGGTCATTCTGGTCCTTTTGTTTTGTAAATGTTAATTACGAAGACGGATAGCTCAGTCTGAACCATATCTGTTATGACATTTAACTTTAACTTGTTACAGTTAAGGTAGCCCACTCATTATGAGTTTCACGCGGCGTCGGAATTTATCGCGCGACGTCGTTTAACGTATCCGAGCCAGTTGCCCAAATAATTCCGACGTCGCTTGAACCACATTAAGGATGGATTTCCTTAAAACGGGTTTAAGCAGTAGGGACAATTGGACTTGGTACACAGATAGGTCTCTCATATTAGAACGGTGGTTAATCGCGTGACACAGAATTTTAAAAATCGTCGATATACATGTTTGCTAATACTTGACCAATTTTACTTCAGTTTGAGACAGAGAAGGTGTAGGAATGCCAGGAATAAGCTTGGCGTGGTGGATTTATTAAATATCAACCGATGAAAAAGTTATTGAAGATCAACCAAAATTTTGGTTGATCTTCAATAACTTTTTTATCAGTTGATTATTCAAAAGTCCACCACGTCCATCTAATACGTGACGTCTGTCAGCCTTCTCTGCTTCAAACCAAATTCAAATCGGTCCCATATACTAACAAAGTTATTGAAGATTTTCTAAAATTGTAGTATCACGTGATTATCCAACGTGATTAGATTCGCGTCCATTCCATTCTTCTGTTCTTCTGGGTTAGACTCTTTATGGGCGGATCTAGAGGGGGGTAGGGGGGGGGGCAGGCGGACACCTGGCATTGGCCGAAAATTGAATTTTGACTATATAAATTTAGTGTAGTGTTACATATTCATTACAAGTTAAGCCATAATTTGAGCTTGGATCCCCCTTGAAAAAAATATTGGGCATGGAACCGGCAACCCCCCCCCCCCGGAAAAAATCTTGGATCCGCCCTTTCTCTTAACACTTTGACTGGTCCTCAATAACTGTTTCATTCATCAGCTTTTTATGTTCTACCACATCCAGACAAAAAAAACTGGCGTTTTCTTTTCAAGCCGCGTTCAAATTGGCCAAGTATTCACTAAAATATTAACGATTGTCTGACATTATTGTGTCACGTGATTCCTCGCCCTGCGTTGAGTGGGTTGTTAATCTTAGTTTTATCTAAAGAAAGGTCTAGTTCATATCACAAATCAAATACTAGTAACCTATTTTGATGCACATGTAAACTAGCTTATACATCTTTTTATCTTGATATCATAATTTTGAAATCATCTTAATTTGATAGCCACATACAAAAAAAATAATTGACGCCTTTTTAAGACAATATTTGACACTGATTGTTTTTTCCAAACAAGACCTTGTTAAGGTTCCACACGGTAAAGGATTGCCATTTTTTCAGATAAAATAAAATAATGTTGAGAACCAGCTTATTTCTCCCTTTTCTTTGATACATTGTACGCAAGTGATACACTTGCATTAAGCACAATCCGTTTTGTCGCCCCAATCAACACCATATCCTTGAGTTTCTTGCAAAATTAAATTCAAGTTTTGGCTAGATGATTCAATACTTACAAAACATGGCAATACAAAATAAAAAACATGAATGTTATAAAAGTTTAAAGAAAAGAAAAACAAGTAAATGGTATGCTAATATTAAGCGCTGAGAGAAAAAAGATAATGAAAAATGGTCGAAAACAGCATTTTTTTTCAAATTCAGGGACGCACAGTTCAGAATGTTAGATTCTGATATCAAGCAAAAAAATCCAGTTATACAAGACCTAATGATACTTGTAATCAACATTCTTTCTGAATTATGTCTTGCTTGGTCAATATTTGTGGCTGCAAGAGAGTAATAAAGTCGAAAACTGAAATTTTCTCAAAGTCAAGGTCACAAAACTCAGCGTCATTACTCGCTTATATTACTGGGAAAGTTGTCGCTGTAGTCGAAAATATCAAAGCATCTAAGTAATTGTGTATTCTGTAATTATACACATGGATAACTGAACATTGTAAATTGTAACAACAGTAAAAAGAATTAATCAACGTTTGAGTCTCACCCATGGGCCGCGACTGAAATCACCATGGAGGTCATTAGGTCATTCGGGGATACTCTATCAGCATGAGGGCAACAAATCTCCTGACCATAGCTGATTGTGAATTTGATAACGAACTGCATTTCTTAACAACTTTATTATTTTTAGAGCTTGTTGGTCTAGACTGACTTTTAACCCACTCACAAACAGTGGCGCCTTTGATGCAGGTACAATATAAAGGGACTTAAGAAAAAATTGTTGAAAATGAATAAATTGCTTGTAACAAGCAATTTCTTATTTTTCACAATGTTTTGTATCCCCAAAAGTTTTATTCACTTGAAATTGTCTCTTGTAACACCGTTTAAAGTGGAACAGTCCAAATTTTTGCCGTCTGGTAGTGGGTAAACAAATTCCCAAATAATAGTAAATGTTTTTGACATTCCTATGCTATGTGTAAAAGCATGGTAAAACATGGGGAAAAAATACAAAATTCTGATTATCATTCTCATATACAGATCCATATGGCATTTGCAATATATGTAAATGGACAGGTAAACAATTGACATTTGAGAAAAGGTTAACACTACTAAAATTCCAGTTGAAATGTTTGTAAAGTAATCATGTCTACAATATTTCATTTAGCATTTGTCCGTCTGTCA
This sequence comes from Fragum sueziense, assembly GCA_963680895.1. Taxonomy (NCBI): domain Eukaryota; kingdom Metazoa; phylum Mollusca; class Bivalvia; order Cardiida; family Cardiidae; genus Fragum; species Fragum sueziense. Next base: position 26,073,331 of record OY804609.1, on the reverse strand, counting down.
GTCTTTCTGTTTTTGTACAGTGAAAATAACTGTTTCAAAAATAAACCCGTAATTGATTGATTTTAAGTTTGAATTCTATGTTGTAGATATCCAGACTTTACGTACATAGAAACAAACTTTAAATGACTCATTTGATGTTTACAGCCGTATTGTATTAGTTTCAGATTTTCAATTATTGCTCATTATGGAAATTAGATATCAGTTAATTATATCCCTATGTTTAGTTGTTTTACATATGGACATAAAGTTCCAGGCTCGTAGGAACAGGGGGGCTAAGCCCCCCCCCCCCCCCCCCCCAAACGCTGTCCAAAAATGCCAAATTTTCCTTATTTACACTGAAAATTTAGGGAAAATCCAAATTAGCCCCCCCCCCCCCCCAATATTCAGACACTGGGGCTTTAGCCCCCCCATATGAAATTGCTTCCTACGGGCCTGTAAACCCTTTACCAAATGGCAAAATGTTAGGGTTGTCCATTTCTACAGCTGCTTCCGACTGAAAAATGGGCGTGAATAAAGACAGGAGTTGTGTACGTTGTAGCATAGAAAAAATGAGGCAAGAGGAGAAAATGCTGGTCGCTAGCATTTTTCTCTTGCCCCAATGTTTTTTCCAAACCATTTCTATAACGTCAAAACCAAGTCTTCGTTTGCGACGGGTGCGAAAGTTATTCTTCATGTTCTTTACTGATTCACTTCGTTGTACAGCATCGCCCAATAAAAAAACACAGATATTGACCTATGTATATGCCAAATACAATGGTCTTAGAAAACAGTGTAGGAAAAAAAGCAAAGGCAGACACCAACAACTGTTGTTTTTGTTTTTTCCCTTTATCCGTTAATGTTTCTACTCTAAAAATGAGGGTTGGAAATGGTTTTATCTTTAATTTGAAACCCACTTGGATACAGATCAACATGCATATTTACGTATGTGACCCGTCACGCTTATAGGGACCTTATCAGGAGTCTAAAATGCAAATTTGTAAAAAGTGATCCGTCTCGAAACATGTCAACCATATCCTGTATGTGAAAAGTGAACATATAGTAAGATACAGAAAATATTCCAAATTCAGAAAAGTACAAAAATGTAAAAAGTATCGGCCCTAGTCTAGCTGTGAGGACTGTGCAGACTGACTAGGGTCAACATTTTTCACACTTCCTATAATGTCCTTTTTAGCATGACGGGTCACATATATTCTGATCAAGATCAGTAATAACAATCCTGATCAAACACAGCCGATAATCTAGTTCTATACTGATCTCTTAAATATGTCATCAGTGTTCTTTTTTCATATATTCCATGTCATTTATAAAACCATTAATTTGAACCTAAATATAAAAATAATTGATCTGGTTCACACACCATGTAACCAAGATTTGAATCAGTCCATTAAGGGGGAATGCTCCAGTTTCCTAAATTTTTTCCCAATAATAGAATTCATTTATATTTTGTATGTTGAAATTACATGTTATTACCATTTGAAAAATAAAATAGAAATGGATGGTTAGCGATCTTGTTTGAATTTTATAGGCATTCGTATCACATACCCCTACATCGAAAAAATGCACAATTTCGCGTACCAGTCCAAGGTCACTAAAATGCTAATACAATGCTGTATAATCATCGTTTAGTCCCTAAAACGGATTTAAAGTAACGTCTCACATTTAATAAGAACAGAAAAGCCAAATTATGTGCTATTATAAACGCGTTATTGTATAAAACAGCATGCTCACGTGTTCAGTTAGATCAACGAGGCTGAAGTGTTTTATGTCAAAATTTGCATATTTTGGGAAATATTTCAAGTTCTACATAATATAATTTGATAAAACTCCCTCAATGTATTAAGCAACGTGTCCTAGTAATAATTCAAAAAGAAATTGTATAGGTCAGCGCACTTATTAGTGAATTACAGCAATTTTTATCAGCTGCACATAAATAAAATGACGCAAAAAGTGGAAACTGCATACACACTTACGACTGTTTTGCTCCAAATAATCGATTTCCATCTTGAGGAAATCAGTTTCGCATAACAAATACACTTTTATCGTCGAAAATATTAAATTGTAATGATGTGTTATATTATTGAAGATATGGTAGCGAAACATATAGGCCTATGGTACGAAACATTTAATTTACTATAGAAATGACCAAGTAATCCGAAAAACTGGAGCATTCCCCCTTCAATATAACATGATTTGTCGACTTGTGCAGTCTCTAAGAGATTTTAATATAGAAAACAAAATTAGGTGAAATTGAAAGTCTCTGTAGTGAAAGACTGATAACAAAATAAAATTTTACAAGCAAACAACCAGTTTGTAGTTAATGCTAAAATGTTGGTTGAAAAGGCTAGTTTAAGGTTTACAGGCCCTGAAAAATCTACACATTCTAGCCATACGAAATGCATCAAATTTAACACACTTGTAAATACACTTCACATAAGTTGATTCACCGTGCCAGATTTCAAGATTGTGCTTCAATAAGAAAATCAGTCTGTTACTGGTTTTTATTAATTCAATGATGGTTACTCGGGTTACACCCAGGGCTTATCAGTATAAACATACCATGAATAATTTATTGGCTTCCTGGAGTGGTCTTATGGATTGAATTACACAATTTACTGACCATAGCAAATTCCTATTCTGCTGTATTCTACTGGAATATCTGATAGAAAAGTTGATTAATTCCACTGACTGACAAATCTTATAACTTAATAAATACAGAAAAAATCTTACTCAGAAAAGCCTTTGTACGCCGCCTGCGCCATGTTTAAGCTATGCACAGCAAAATAAAGTAAATGCGTTTAACCAGGAAGCGAATTATGCCTTAACCCTTTCCCAAACAAGGCATGGTTTTGACGTCCCTGATGAGAAAGGCTTTTGAAAACATTGAGACAAAAGAAGAAACTGCTGATAATCAGCAGTTTCTCCTTTTGTCTCAATATTTTCTTAGTTAATCATACACAAAACCTTTCTTTATCAACAACTGTTTTTTTTTTGTCTGCAAGCACTTTCAAATTTGATGACCTTAACATTTTGTTGTGGTTTTAGGGGGTTCAATTTCATAGCTGCTGCAGACGACAATATGGGTGTTGAGAATACTGTTTTGTGAAGGCCTTTAGTATAGCACAGAAAATATCGAGGCAAAATAAGAAAATGCTATTTACCAGCATTAAAATTTTCCTTTTTTACCTCAATTTTTCCCTGAGTATTTTCTCTTTGAGATGTCAAAACCGGGTGTTGTGTGGGGAAGGGTAAAACTTTGTACTGATATCTACATGTATCTTTATCAGGGCTGTTCAAACATTGCATAAATCTAGTAACCGAGAAAAGCTTTTTTTGAAACTGAAGATCGCAAACAACGATTTTCCTAAAAGAAAAAAAAAAAAAAATACGTGATAATTTTACAATTTCCAAACCCGAAAACTGCTGCATTCAAAATTTAATGAATGGTTCCTTGAGTCATTTTCAAATTTCGCGGGTTTTCTTGTCCATACGTGATAAACTGTACATTAAATATTAACCCATTACCGCAAAGTGACGCCTTTTATCACCCAGCAGTTTTAAAGTGACATTTCACAATTATTTTTACATAAATTTTACTTTTATTCTATCTGAAAGAGCATCTTTTCTTATGGAAATTCTGAAACTTTCAAGTGAAAATATTGAACCGTTTACTAGAAATGTATATTTTTGTGCTAAAATTAGACAAATTGTTGTGGACAACAGTTTGGATTTATATAGAATTTGTCATTTCTGTCTCAACTTTAAAGGCGCATTTTTCGCTGATAATTATAACACTTTTCCGTAAAATCCATATATAGCGAAAGAAGAACTACATCGGGTTTTATTTGCAATAAAACCCTATGTAATTATGCTTTGTGTATGCGCCAAAACGTCACGTGGCGTCAAGGTAACGTCAAATGACGTCACTTAAACGACAATGCGTTTCCTACGCCGAAAACTAGTTCATGGCAGAATTTTCACAAAATAACACATTTCTAATGTGCGTTATTTTATTTAGAGTGTTATAATGGAGATAATAACAAGTTTAGCGGTCTTTATTGCGCAATAAAAACCTCTGTGCTCTGAACTACATGTGAAGGCAAATACCTCGGCGCTGTGCGCCTCGGTTTTACCTACACATGAAGTCCGTCGCACATCGGGTTTTATTTGCAATAAAGACCGCTAAACGTGTTATTTTTAGCTCACCTGAGCACGAAGTGCTCAAGGTGAGCTATTGTGGTCACTTTTTGTCCGTCTGTCCGTCTGTCTGTCCGTCCGTTCACAATTTCGTGTTTACACTCTAGCATCTACAAATATAAGCCAATCTTGACCAAACTTGGTCAAAACATGTATGGCCATAAGATCTCGGATGAGTTTGATTATGGGTCAGATCGAACTAGAAAGTCAGGAGTTATCTGCCCTTGAATGCGAAAAATACTTAGTTATGACATTGTTTACACTCTAGCATCTACAATTATTGATCAATCAAGACAAATCTTGGACATAACATTGCAGACCATAAGATCTCGGATGAGTTCAATTTTCAGTCTGATCTGACCAGAAAGACAAGAGTTATGTGCCCTTGAATTTGACAAAATTGCCATTTTCGGCTGTTTTTGACCTTGTTTACACTCTAGAATCTACAATTATTCATCAATCAAGACAAAACTTTGACACAATGTTTGGGACCATGAGATCTCGGATGAGTATGATTTTCAGTCTGATCTGATCAGAAAGTCGAGAGTTACTTGCCCTTGAATTTGACAAAATTGTCATTTTTGGCTGTTTTCGACGATGTTTACACTCTAGAATCTACAATTATTGATCAATCAATCCAAAACTTGGACACAATATTGGGGATCATAAGATCTGGGATGAGTTTGATTTTCAGTCTTATCTGATCAGAAAAATGAGAGTTATGAGCCCTTGAATTTGACAAAATTGCTGTTTTTGACCTTATTTACACTCTAGAATCTACAATTTTTGACCAATCAAGACAAATTTTGGACACAAGGTTGGAGACCATAAGATCTCATATGAGTTTGATTTTCAGTCTGATCTGACCAGAAAGGTGAGAGTTATGTGCCCTTGAATTTGATAAAATTGCCGATTTCGGCTGTTTTTGACATTGTTTACACTCTATAATCTACTATTATTTATCAATTAAGACAAAACTTGAACACAATGTTTGAGACCATAAGATCTTGGATAAGTTTGATTTTCAGTCCAATCTGATAAAAAAATGGATCTAGTTATGTGCCCTTGAATTTGATAAAATTGCCGATTTCGGCTGTTTTTGACATTGTTTACACTCTATAATCTACTATTATTTATCAATTAAGACAAATCTTGGACACAATGTTGGATATCATAAGATCTCGGATGAGTTTTATTTTCAGCCTGATCTGACTAGAAAGTCGAGAGTTATGTGCCCTTGAATTTGACAAAATTGCTGTTTTCGGCTGTTTTTGACCTTGTTTATACTCCAGAATCTACAATTATTTATCAAACAAGACAAATCTTGGACACAATGTTGGGCACGATGAAATCTTGGATGAGTTCGATTTTCACAATGTTATTGACCATAAGTTCGTTTTCGGTCTTAAAGTCATAAATATTTTTTGAAATGAAGAAAAGTGTTGCTTATATCATTTTGGTTCAGGTAAGCGATATAGGACCATCATGGTCCTCTTGTTTCATAAATAACAACTTCAAAAAACTGATTGCATTTCTACGCATTATAATAAACAATCTTTGCATCAAGACATACTTTTAAAAAATGAAATAAATGTGAAATGTCACTTTAAAATAGGCTAACTTTGGAAAACATTGTGGGAATTGAAGAAATTGCTTGTGACAAGCAAATTAAAAACATAATAATTAACAAAATTATTGAAGATTTTCTGAATTCCACCGTTGTATGAGAGAGGTGGCTCTGGAGTTGAAACCGATCGGAGGTCTATTGTGGTTTAAAATATTGAAAAGGCTGACCCCAATTCATATGCTGACATGTCAATTAATATACTCGGCAAAACTGCTAACGCATCACTCAGATCTTTGTTAATATCTTTTTAACGAACCGACACAATACGTTCAAAGTTTGCACATGCAGACTACCACCATTTGATTAGAAGCCTATGAAATTTAATAGTAAATGCTACATTCTGTTCTGAAATATTGAACTTTTAATAAGGACACCCTTAATTATAAAATTCTTAAAGTCTAAGATTTGATTAAAATAGGAAATTCGCGCATAACTTTCAAATCTTTTTGTATTGGCTGTAAGAGTTCCTGTGTGGAAAAGTTACCCTTCCTTAAACAAACCGATGGCTTTAACACTTTTGTGGGCGAGTGATTTATTCCCGCAGAGGTAATGTTACATCACTAGTGTCGTTGTTGTCATTGTTGGCGTGGACGGCGACGTTAGTTACGTAGACAAAAATGTATCGGTCTATATCTTATGAACTGTATGAGATGCAGTCTTGATAATTCACACACAGACAGGTCCAATCAAGAACTTTCACACGAGACCATAAAATTTGACCTTGTGACCTTGACCTTGAGGAATAGACCCTTTCTTTTAAAAAGATGCATCTATGCGAGCTACGTTGTCCGCGAACAGCCCTTGTTACGTTAGATGAGGAATTATTTTTTTTCAGACTTGAATCTCACAATAAACCAGCTTTCAAAATCAGTTCAAACAAAAATGGTTGAAAAAGATCAAAAGTTACACGAGCCGAAAAACTGTTTGGTCCCCTTTTCGTATGACGCGTTCACATTAGAAAAAAAAAAACTTAGTAATAGATGTTTGGATGGGTGCACAAACTTGTGGGATAAAGATATGCCAAATTATAAATTCAAATCTTTGATAATAAAGAAGTTATGCAATTTTAAAAAGTGATGCGTTAGCTGTTTTGCTGAGTATTTATTACAAGGTGGCAAAGTTTTGGACTGTTCTAATTTCAAAAGCGTTGCAGACGGCGATTTAAAGTTGATGAAAAAATAAAAATATTTTGATTTTGGGTTAGAAAACACTGTGGTAGGCTAAAAGAAGAAATTACTTGTCAAAAGCAATTTCTTCATTGTCCACAATGTTTTCTTAATCCTTTTTAGAGAGCATAATTATCCTTTCTAACGTTCTATTGTGAGGGAGTCCAAAGACGTCAGTAGGCCCTAATTGGTTTTTCAAGAACTAGGGGGCGAAATTGAACTTTATCAATGGACTAAATGCCTTTGTTATTTCCCCTCACTGCTCAATTTTAATTTTCGATCAAGATAAAATGAATGTCACAAATATAGAGATATTTGTCTCAGCTAATGTAAGCATGCTTGACACCCGGTTTTCTATGTATTTGCAAAAACTTTCTTGAAAAAAAAAAATACAAAAAATGACCACCACAGGAACATTATTGCTTATAAACTTTTAACATTCACTATTTTACTTACATGTATTTTATACCAGGCTACTTTATTATAAGCTCGGCTCATGACTCCCATGTTTTCCCCCCCCAAAAAAAAGATTGTTCTGTAAAATCTAAAATGTGTCTTTGAAAGAAACATATCTACAAAGAATAACCATTCATGTAAATCCAATAGATAATTTCAGAGAGATTTTTTTCACATTTCACTACACATGTTGAACATGATAATACAAATTAATACAGCTAGTTAGTTATTGTCTAAAAAAAATAGGCATTAAGCTCACTGCCTAAAATGTTTCACAGCCTATTGCCGGTGATTTACTCGAAAAAAAAAAACAAAAAAAAAACAGACGGACAACAAGCCAGTTAGAGTGAATTAGGCATTAGTTTTACTACAGGGCAGGTTTAAAAAAATGTGACCAAAGTGTGACATTTAAATGTTAAGAATAACGGCTAATTTTACAGAATATCATCCAGATTTCTTAATTAGGGTGGCTAAAACTATTTTAAATGGTTAAGCAGTGCCCAAATTATATTTTAAATTCATGTTCACTACTTTTTAGCTAAAATTGTGTGCACAATCTTGCAAAATGACATCAAAAAAGCGTTTCACTCCTGACAGCATATATATTGCACAATATGAGAAATTGTAACCCATGAATCACTAAATAGTAGAGTGCAGAATGCCCACAAGGTTGATGGCTTGCTAAAATCAAAGTGCTGAGAGCACTGTAATTGGACGTCTCTGATTGATTGAGCGGGATTGTACATGAACGAAAGATATTTTATTCATTCTTCTGTGTTTAATTTTATAAGATCGGTTTCGGACATACGAAATCGGCTTTAATACCAGAAAACCCTTCTCAGGCTTCAAATTAATTTGATTGCCGTTTCAAGACAACTGATTTGTCGCTATGAATAATCACTATTAATTTGATTACCAAATTCAATTAAGGCCATGCGATTAGCACTTTTGTCTTCTTGTTTCGGTTTACTATGAGTATTGTCGTCAGTTATACTTTTCATTGATTTTATAAAGTACGCTACAAAGCAATTTATTCAAAATGTAAGCCAACGCGCTACATAAATGAAAGCCGCGATAGCTCACTTAGCAGAGCACTCACCTTGTACTCTTTACACATGTTATATCCGGAAGGCCCTGAGTTCGAATTCTACTCAGACATTGTTCTTTTTAATCATCTTTTTTATACGCCGCCGGAGGCGGACGTATATTGGCGTCATCTTCTCCGTCTGTCCGTCCGTCCATCCGTCCGTCCATCCGTCCGTCCGTCCGTCCATCCGTACGTCCGTCCACTTTTCTTGTCAACGCAACTCCTCCTAAGTTTCTGGCTGGATCTTCTTGAAACTTGGTCAATGTTATCACCTCAATTGGTAGATGTGCACGAAGGAAGGATTTTATGGTTCGTTGATTTTTGCCAGAGTTATGCCCCTTAAAAACTTAGTCTCTGGGGCTTATTGAAATGGCAGCCTTGTCAACGCAACTCCTCCTAAGTTTCTAGCTGGATCTTAATGAAACTTGGTCAATGTTATCACCTCAATTGGTAGATGTGCATGAAGGAAGGATTTTATGGTTCGTTGATTTTTGCCTGAGTTATGCCCCTTAAAAACTTAGTCTCTGGGGCTTATTGAAATTGCAGTCTTGTCAACACAAATCCTCCTAAGTTTCTGGCTATATCTTAATGAAACTTGGTCAATGTTATCACCTCAATTGGTAGATGTGCATGAAGGAAGAATTTTATGGTTCATTGATTTTTTGCCAGAGTTATGCCCCCTTAAAACTTAGTCTGTGGGGCTTATTGAAATTGCAGCCTTGTCAACGCAAGTCTTCCTACGTTTATGGCTGGATATTAATGACACTTGGTCAATCACCTCAATTGGTAGATTTGCATGAAGGAAGGATTTTATGGTTCATTGATTTTTTCTAGAGTTATGCCCCCTTAAAACTTAGTCTCTGGGGCTGATTGAAATTGCAGCCTTGTCAACACAACTTCTTCTAAGATTCTGACTGGATCCTTATGAAACTTGGTGGATGTTATTACCTTAATTGGTAGATGTGCATGAAGTAAGGATTTTATGGTTCATTGATTTTTGCCTGAGTTATGCCCCCTTCAATCTTAGTCTCTAGGGCTCAATGATATTTCAGTCTCCTGAACGCAATTCCTTCCAGGTTTTTGACTGGATATTTATAAAAACCTTTTTGTGAACACAACTTTTTACAGGTTTTTGTGTGAATATTTATAAATCCTTGTCAATGTCATTTTTTTGTCTCAAGTTTTATAAGTGGCGGCGTATATTGTGACCATGGCACTCTTGTTCGACTTCTATCTCCACCATCGTTGGCGAAAAAACGACCGCAGTGATTTAGAATCGATCTTAACACAAATTCAACGAAATAAAGTAATGAAACGCCGATCATTTACATACAATTCCGCTCAATCAATGAGAGGCGTCTAAATATAGTGCTCCAAGCACTTTGATTTTTATTCCTGTTTAGATAGAGGTAAAAAAAGAAAAAAACACGGTAGCAGTTTTCCCTGGTTGTGGTTACAAAACAAATTCAATACATACTTTTCCTGAAACAAAATACCAGATGAATTGGAGTACCTAACCATGGATTCCTCATACAAGTACTACCGCAGCATCCTTACATCTACAGATGTGCATTAAAAGAAGAAATTGGGAACGTGCCGTCGGGAAAATGGCAGTGGAGTACAATAAGCAATTTAAATCTTCATATCATTATCAACGAAAATTTGAGAATAGCAATGTCCCTATCTGTAAACATATTCATGCGATCATCCAGGTACCATCTGTTGCAGACCCATTGCTTCATCTTCTTAGCTCAATACACGTTAACGGGTCTCTTAAACGAAATAAATACAGATCGCTGTCACTTAGTCTTACACTAGTAATAATCATTGTTGTCATGATCATCGATCAGTATGTAAATAGGTCATAATACTGTCGAATATCAGTGATACAGATGCTGGAGAAAAAAAACTCGTAAGAGCAACTATTTTTCTGAATAGGTGGATTTCACTAGTGTCTCATCTGAGGCTGTTCAGATGGAACCCCGATTTGTCATCGAGTCGAACCCGAAATGCGAAATGAACTCACTTCCCGATAATCAATTTCAAAACCCTGGTTCCAAAGTACGTCTCGTGGAAACCCCGTTCCTTTAAATATGTCAAAGACTTAAACAACAATGATCAAAGAAAAGGAACCTATCATACACAATACGTGCATTAAATTGGGCAATCATTCTAATATGTGTGTTTTCAGTAAACACATCAAGAAAAACAAACGTTTTACAGAAGAAATAATCCGAACTGGTTTTGAACCAACGGCGTTCCAAATTTCAAACTGAAAAAAGGTTGCGAGGTTAATCCTTTCCCGTTTGAGCTATCGCTGCTGCTGATGATATAGGGTGTTTGTTTACATTATAACCATAGTGTATGCATGTATCGCTTTCTAAAGATCTTACCCTTTACACAATAAATATTACGAAAGTCAAAAAACTACAAGAAAATGATTAAATCGAAAAAAAGATCGTAAAGTTGGTTAAGACGTGGCATGAATTGAATCGGCCAATGAATCTTATAGTATTTGTTAGAGAACACATAGAAAGTAGGAAAAGATACGACAGTTTTCCTGTATGGTCGCAAAATCTATTTTGAATTTTGGTCAACTGGCAATTGAGTCTGAGAAAGGGTTTTTTGGTAATGAAAACCCATTTCGCCTGTCCAAAAGTGGTTATAAGAATTGTACGTCCTTTCGGACGTCCAATTAAAAATTGAGTGGTAGATTTCTGGCTGAATAGACAAAAATGAGAACACATTTTGAAAAATAAAAGTGTTTCACTCCTGACATAAAATTCAGAGGGGTATTGTATAAAACAGGCTCCACATCCTAAACCAGTGAAGATAGGATGAAAAGGTAATTTTAAGATGATGATGCACATGTTGTTTTTTATGAATTACAAGTGCTTATTGTAGTATCCTGTCACCGTCTTTTATTTACCATAGCTTAGAAAATTGGTACAAGTGTTAAGTGTCACACAAAAACGTTTCACTCCTGGCATTTTTGACATGTTTTAATGACATATCTTTTTTATTTGTCAAGCGATTTTCTTTGAACTCGGTACCCAGTATAAAGACACAATAACACATCTTTTTAGCGTTGATTGGGTTGAATATGTTTCTCTGTAAGAGCCGTGGCATTTAAAAAGTGAATGGTCACATTTTTTTTAAACTTGCCCTACAGGTCTATGCAATAGCTTATTGCATAATTATGCTTTAAGCTTATTGCTACATTTTCTTATTGCCGCTAACATAATTAAGTTGTATTATTATGTTCAACATGGTACATTCATCTTTAAGCCCTCTATCAAAATACATGAACGTCATTGATGACAATTATCCCTATGTTGCGGGTTATTAACATTCAAATAGAGGCGACCCTTTCCCAAACAAGACATCTGTAATTCATTTGGAACACCGCAGACAATTCTGTCCTTCATAGCCTACCTTGGATGTAAGTCGTGGATCTACTTTCAGACTATGAATAGAATGAAATAGAATAACAACAGAAAACGTTTACCTGTAACTAATGTCAATAATAAAGCGACAATGATACTAAAATACATTGTATGCAGTTCAAGTGTCCTCTCTTTTACGAACGATTCCATCCTGCAAGGCCCGTAAGTTGCCATGGTTGTTCATTCGGATGACCTCTAAATCTACTTTATGAAGCGTAATAACTTCCGGCTAAGAAATGCGATTCTTTAACATTTCTTCATACACACACTCCCGAGTCGATGATTCGATCTTTGATGGAATTATTCCAGGTGATCCAAATGGTCTGTAATTGACATGGCTTTTGAAAACATTGAGAAAAAAGAAGAAACTGCTTATAATCAGCAGTTTCTCCTTTTGTCTCAAAACTTTCTAAGCTATTACATACGACGTCGCGCACGGTATTGGGGAACTAAATGTAACGTCAAACTAGCGAACGTCATTATTCTAATTATTGCGTTTTTACGTAGACGGTTGTGTTGTCCTTTTAATGCTTACTCTCTGTACAAACTAATGTGATTTAAACAGACAAGACATTGTTTTTAGACAGACTTCACTACTTCGGTCTTTTGCACTTCTTAAGCTTTAACTCCAATTTGATTCGTTTTAGTTTCGTTTTAAAATGCGCTAAATAGATACTTTCAAGGCTACGCCAATTAAAAAAAGTTTACGTTTATAAAAATTCTGTCCACACGAACAAATTTGAATATCTTCTTTATGTTTCATTATTTTGCGTTGAAATTTTTATATAACAAACAAGAAAGAAATAATATTTCCACATTGAAATTAAATCGCTGTATGAATAAGGTATTTTTTAAACTCTAAACGGTAAAAAAGTAGAGTTTTCGACGGCCTGAAACAATTTCTGTCCACACGCATTTTATATCATTAATGCTTTGTTTATAATGCTAACTAATTTTCTTGTATATATTATAGAAATAGAGAAAAATAATAACTTTTTACTTTTGAGAACATTATTATTTTGTAGTCTGCAACTCCTTTTATATTGGATCATCCTCAACGTTTGTCGTTTGGGAAAGGGTTAAACATTTTGCTTAGATCTATAGCCTTGGATTTTCAGACGGCAAAATTTTAGATTCGTCCAAATTCAAGAATGTTGCAGACGACAACGACAAATGAATAAAACATAATTTTGTTTGGTCTTTTAGGAGAGAAAACATTGTGGAAAATGAAGAAATTGCTTGTCACAAGCAATTTCTATATTTTCCACAATGTTTTTCAAAGCCTTCATCTTGAAGGGCGTCAAAAAGCGGCAATGTTTGGGAATTGGTTAAATTATTGCAATTGAAGAGGTCAATCTTGGTCCTTTAATTACATTTTAAGGTATACAACCCATCATTAAAAACACCACTTTCTAGTCATGGGACATGCATCAAATTACACACACTTGTAAATGCACTTCACATAAGTTGATTCACCATGCCAGATTTCAAGATTATGCTTCAGGAAGAAAATAATATACAAATATCTTTTTACTCTATATTCATATGCAAGGGAGGTAATTCAAAACGTTTTTGTCAAATATTTCCATAATTATCCATTAATTCAAAATTCTAAACCGTTCAAAATGCTTTTGTTTGTATTTGGAATGGAAATATAACACAGAATAGGATTTACTGGCACTTTTCAAATTTCGCCGCTGGCTCTTTGGTGCTAATGATGGGTTGTATACGTTAAAAAAAATGCTAAATAACTTTCCATAGCCACCAACAGGAACACATCTAGTATACCGGTCCCTATCACGAGGAACTATTTATGATGCGCATGCTGATTGAACCGTCGATCTGTTTTAACCCTTACCCAAACGAAGAAAAATTTTACTTTTCCACTAAGAAAGCCACAGCAGATGTAAAAAAATGTCTATAAAGGCAGGATTTATGTAAAATATAGCACAGAAAATATTGAGACAAAAGGAGAAATTGCTGATATTCAGCAATTTCTTCTTTTTTCTCAATGTTTTCCCAAGCTCTTTCTACTAGGGGCGTCAAAACCAGGTCTTGTTTGGGAAAGGGTTAAAGTAGTCTAACCCTAATATGATGAGATTCGTGCGACGCCGAAATTATTCGGGCGACGTCGAAAACATTTGGCAGTGGAACTTTACACCGCCGCATGTTTACGACCGCGCCCGAGTAAGATCGGATATTTAACGACGCCGCTCGAAAAAATCCCATGTTTTATGAATCTCAAAATGACCACAATACGTATTACGAATATTCTACCTTAAAAGTATATAAACAAACTAAAATCATTTCATGGATCTCTATCTGCAATGAACACTTCAAATGAAACACGTATAGCTCACGTTAAATGACCTGGCAGAGCAACCATGCTAATCGAAAAAAGATGTTCTGCCAGGTCATTTATCGTAATCTGTAGGCTATTTGAAAGTAAGACAGACTGTTATAATACAAAATCCTAGGGCGGTCCAATTTGAAAGCTGCTGCAGACCATAACAAGAGCTGACCATAAGACAGCGCGCTCGACTTTTGTAAGTTGCTTAACCCAGAATTTCTAAGTAAAAAAAAAAGGTTAAAATTCCAGTAGATTAAATGTGAGAGTAATGGATCTTTGCCTAGAGGCTAATGTTATGGCCACAAAAGCATGTGCAAAGTTTCAGAGCAATAGCATAGGCAGAAAAAGAGATATGAGTTGCACGTAACAACTTATACATATTTTCTAAGTATAAAGGGGACATAACTCCAAATATAGTGGAGCCAGGTTCATGGGCCCTGGTAGTAAGGTAGAGGGTGTAATGGTGAATAAGTTTCCAAGTTTTGGTTGAATTCCTTTGATAGTATGGAAGTCATTGATGTTTGAAAAAAAACTTTAACCTTTGTTGCAACGCCGACGCCCAGGTGACAGTATAAGCTCTCATTTTCTTCGAAAAGTCAAGCTAAATTGATGTTGATAAAGATAGGGTTTGTGTATCATGTAACACAGAAAATATTACGACAAAAGGTAAAATATTGTTCTGAACCCAATTTTATTAGGTACAACAAAGCTATGTCTTGTTTGGGAGGGGTTTAAGACTGCGTGGATCAATCTCGGCCTCAAAAGGTAAAGCATAAGTACCCCTTTATTCAGATCTTGAATTTATTTTAAGATTCGCGAAAGAAAATCATTTAACCATTTCAATTCGTAGAAAAAATGAACAATTAAACTTCCATTTTAGGATTTATTTCTACAGACTACAATACGAAATTTCCTAATCTAGTTGGCATTATTGCAATCTGTTGACGTGAAAAGTGTAACCTGAGACCATAGCGTTGGTAAAATTCCAATTTTGAATGTTTACTGTTGTGGCGAATGCATGCGGTTGTCTTAGACAAATGCTGAAAGGCAAAAGTAACTTTACACTTGACTTTAATTTGAATTCATCAAATCTTGATCACAGGTTGTGTAATAAATATACTCGTAAATATGCTATTTTTCAAGAGAAATGTGCGATAGAAAAGAGTGTTCACTCTTTCTTGCCGATGATGTTATCACGACATTCAAAATTGGGTTAAATTGAAAAAAAAAAAAAAAAAAAAAAAAAAAAAGGTAAAGTTTTCTTGTCCTTATTCGAAAACAAATGATCAAAGGCGCATTCTTTAGAGCGAGATTTCTTCAAGATTTCTTCAGATTTTTTAGATAAAGCGTTTTTTAACAGAACTAGATTCTGACCGAGTTGTTCCAAATGCTCCATACTTCACATAAATGGCGTCATGATGACGTCATTTGTATGAAGTATGGAGCATTACCATGGTACAATGAAGCATTTGGAACAACTCGGTCAATTCTTTCTTATATTGTTTCTGTAGAGTTGACCGAGGGGTTCCGCTTGAGGTATAGGGTAATGGCGCCTCCCAGTGAGCGTCTTAAAAATCTTGCTCTAAAGAACGCTTTATCCTAGAATTTCTTAAGAAATCTCAAAATATTTCAAGAAATCTCGCTCTTAAGAACGCGCCTCTGAATTTTCGCAAAAAGCCCACTTCCATTATGTCAGTATCTGTGGGTCAATATTTGCATTATTGTCTGAAAGAAATTACTCGCAAAATGAAAAAGATCAGCCGTTTGATCTTGACCTATTGAATTCGTAAACATTTCTCCCGTAGCACACCCTCTATTTCATGCATGTTCTTCTATCCATGCGTCTTCTATCGCCTATGATACTAACATTAAACCTTTTCCTGTCAGGAAAGAAGTGAAAACTTCAGTTTGTTTGTGTCCAAACAGTCACATAAGGTCAAAAGTGTGCGTTTTTGACCATGACGTCATGTCAGTGTAGCAGTCAAGGGTCCGCCTACCGGATATCCAACACACACAAAAAAGTGTTTCCAATTCAATAGTGAATAGTTCTATGACTTAAGGTTTACAGACCCTAAAAAAGTCACCACTCTCTAGCCATACTTTTGTACGAAATGCATCAAATTACACACACTTTTAAATACATTTCGCATAAGTTGATTCACCGTGCCGGATTTCAAGATTATGCTTCAAGAAGAAAATAATTTACAAATATCATTATACTCTATATTCATGTGCAAATGAGTTAATTTTGAACATTTTTGTCAAATATTTCCATAAATACGCATTAGTTCAAAATTCTAAACCGTGCAAAATGCTTATGTCTGTACATTTGTATTTGGAATGGAAATCTATGTAACACAGTTTAGGAATTACTGGCACTTTTCAAATTTCTCCCCTGGCTCTTTGATGGGTTTGAGGATTCTGATACCTTAACTAACGATCCCGCGTACCTTTCCTGCAGCTTCCTGTTACTACGTTACGTCACGTCTAGTTACTACTAAAACGAATGAAATATACTGGTCTTGCTTATGGGTCGTAACTCTTGCACTCCCGTTTTTAGACTGAAATATGTTCCAGAAATTTTAAATGATTGACTGAAGAGTGCCGTTCATTAGCCTAGAAGCATGAAATTTTATCCTACCGCTCTTTTGTCGGTGTCGGATTGCTTACCTTTTATCAATTAGACCATATCAAAATGCATGTTGTGTTGAAACAAAATTGAATTAACATTGTAAGAAAATCTTGTCAGAAATGGCAGCCTGTATGTTCCCGCTGTCGATCAGAGCAAGATTTTTAAGACGCGCGATGGGAGGTGCCGTTGCCCTATACTCCGTGCGGAACACCTCGGCTAACTCAGTAGAAACAATATAAGAGAGAGTTGACCGAGTTGTTCCGAATGCTTCATGGTACCATGATAATAATCCATGCTTCATACAAATGACGTCATTATGTCGTCATTTGTATGAAGCATGGAGCATTTGGAATACCTCGGTCAGAATCTAGGTCTCAAAAACGCTATATATCTAAAACATCTTAAAAATCTCGCTCTAAAGAACGCGCCTCAGATTAAGGCTAATCAAACGATCGAGTAGGCTAAATATAGAAGTTTATCGGCATGAGAGGGGGGGGGGGGGTTGGGAGTACATATGGCGCGCGAAAAGGGTCTAAAGTCATGATAGCGGTATACCTACATTTGAAATAGAGGTATACCACTAAAAATAGGAGGAGAGAGAGTTGTCAGGTAAAGCGTCATATTTTTTGCGGTGCACCGATATAATTATAGGTATACCTATAAAATAAGGGTGAACTGCTATTTCAATTAACGATGTAACGCTAAATTATAGCGGTCTACTGCTAAATCACGGGTAAACCGCTAATCATTTTAGCTCACCTGAGCACGAAGTGCTCAAGGTAAGCTATTGTGGTCGCTTTTTGTCCGTCGTCCGTCTGTCCCTCCGCCCGTCCGTCCGCCCGTCTGTCCGTCTGTCCACAATTTGTTGTTACCACTCTAGCATCCACAAATATTGACTAATCTTGACAGACAGACAATGTTTTTTTTACAGACAATATCTTTTATTTGTTCAAATTTACAACTGGTAAATACATGAACATTAATAACAAGTGAATTTAAAATTGATCATATCGTGCCTTGAGGAGAGGAGCGAGCAGGGTAGACACTGTTTCTTTGTAATATTCTTTTTTGATTTCTTAATATTTTTTTTTATCTTACTGTATGAGAGGGCTGCAATCCACTAACCAGTCTATGATTAACGGATTCCAGTATAGTCATCCAGTCTGCATAAGGAAAGAAAAAAAGAAAAAGACTATAGGTCAGCTGATTGGTCATGTGATCATTATGTCACATGTCACGTGGTTAGTCTAGACAAACAAGAGATGTTTGTAAAACATATATGCCCCCTCAAGGGCCTACATTTGATGTAGCTCAAAGTCCAAGGTCAAATTCACAAGGTCCAAGGTCATGGTCAAATATGAAAGGTCTTGGTAGGAGGTGTCTATGTGTGAAATATCAAAGCTATATATGTAAAAGTAAAATGAGACATAGGCCAGGTCAAACTTTGTCAAAACATGTATGACTATAAGTTCTCGGATGAGTTCGATTTTGAGTCAGATCGGACAAGGAAGTCCGGAGTCATGTGCCCTTGAACGTCAAAAATGGCTAGTTATGACTTTGTTACCACTTTAGTATATACAAATATCGACCAATCTTAAGCAAACTTGGTCAAAACATATATGACTATAGGTTCTCGGATGAGTTTGATTTTGAGTTAAATCGGACAAGAAAATTCGGAGTTATGTGCCCTTGAACGTCGAAAATGGCTAGTTTTGACTTTGTTACCACTCTAGCATCTACAAATATTGACCAATCTTAACCAAACCTAGTCAAAACATGTATGACTATAATTATGTTCTCGAATGATTTCGATTTTGAGTCAGATCAGACCAGGAAGTCCGGAGTTATAAGCCCTTGAACATAAAAACTGGCTAGTTTTGACTTTGTTACCACTCTAGCAACTACAAATATTGACCAATCAAGACAAAACTTTGCAACAATGTTGGTAACTATAAGATCTTGGATGATTTGGATTTTCAGTGTGATAGGAGCATGAAGCCTGGAGTTATGTGCCCTTGAATTTGACAAAATTACTTCCACTTTGTATACACTAGCATCTACATTTATTGACCAATCAAGACAAAACTTGGCCACAATAGTGTTGGTGACCATAATATCCTTGATGAGTTAAATTTTTATCTTGATTTGACCTGAAAAACAAGAGTTATTGGCCCTTTTATGAAATGAAATTACCGTTTTCGACTTTATTTTCTCTCTAACAAACACAAATATGGACCAATCAAGATACAACTTGGTCGCAATGTTGGTGACCATAAGATCTTAAATGTTTTAATTTGTCAGATTGATTGGACTAAAAACAGAGTTGTGTGCCCTTGACGGTTACAAAATTGCCGTTTTCGACTTTGTTTTCTCTCAAAAAGCAATAAATATTAACCAATAAAAACATTTGACATAAACTTGATGAGAATATCTTTATCAGAGCAGAGTTATGTGTCCTCGACTGTGACAAAATTGTTGATTTCTTCCACAAGTTTTTTTACTGTAAAAGCTACAAATATTGATCATTCAAGATTATCAAAGCAGTTTTCAGCTGGATCATAATCTCGCATCTTAAATTATGTGCTCTTGAACTTGACAACATTGTGACTTTCATTCTATCTAAGGTGCAGGTGAGCGATTAAGGACCATCATGGTCCTCTTGTTACCCTTCTGCTCGAAATCTCATTAGCCAATCAGATAGCTCGTTACATCAGCTGCTTCCACGAGCTATATCTACGGCTACAGTAGCAGCTCTGTGATTGGCTATCTAATAAAATGGAGGTAAACAGACAACGATGTAGGTATACTTATAATTTAGCGGTAGCCTGCACCGTTAATGGAAATAGAGGTTTGCCTTTATTTTATATGTATACCCATATTTCTATCGGTGTACCTATAAAAATATAACGCTATACCCGGTATACCTCTATTTCAATTGTAGGTATAGCGATATCGTTTCTTTAGACCTTTTTTGTGCGCCATAAGTACATGTATGTGACAATCTAGCTTGAGCTACATCGTATCACACTAAATTCCTAACCTTTGTCCCGAATTGACGCTGATTTGAGTTTGCTCCGGCTATGAAACTTTCGAAATCGGCTGATGAGAAAATAATGTGAACACTAGAAAAAATACTAGATTTGATCTAGTAACCTACATTTTGAACCTATTCTGACCCAGATTCCAGACTGACGTACCAACGTTTTTTTTTTTTTTTTTTTTTTTTTTTTTTTTTTTTTTTTTTTTTTTTTTTTTTTATCTTTATGTTGAAAATTTTCACATGAAATGGCAAGGTTTCAGTGGTTTTGTTCTATATTTTATATTGATTATGGACGGATTAAACCACATAAACACCACAAGGTTGGCCCGGACAGACAGCGGGACGGACGCCGGACATTGATCGATCACTTATGTATGCACGCGAGCGCGCACGCACGTGCGCATAACAACGTTAAGTCAAAAACCAAGTTGTGTTCCTTAATTTTGAGCAGTATAAGCTTGTGTAATCTTGAACAGGGTTGATATTTTTCAAAACGACAAAATTAACTCACAAAAATGAGAACTACGCATTTTAAAGAAATCTCGATCATGTGTAATTTAATAGACTTTAAAAAATTTGCATTTTCTTTCGATGATTTCCAAAGCATAATCGTACATGGGCGTCAACGCGAAGAAATTTTTTAGGGAAGGGTAAAAAAATTAAAACGTGATTTATACTGAAATGTAATTCAATTCCTTGACAAAATGAAATTACATGTAATTATTCATTGTGTGTGATCAGAAATCTAACCTCTTTTCTTTTTTTTTCCATTTCAAACTTTTATTATGCACAATGAGGGGCGTTATAAATAAAATGTGCACATAAATTGTTTGAATTTTTATATGTAAAGTACATAAATTATTACATGTACTTTAAAATTCTTACATCTATATACCGGTATAGGAAAGCATTGACCGTTTGGGCTCCCTTAAGCACGAAGTGATTAACTGAACCCTTCGCCCGCCCGACATTGCATATTATACTTAATTTTCATGACCTGGATTTGGACTTGTTTTATAAGTATCGGTTACTTACACTAAGTTATTTTTGTAGGAAAATCGTGATGTGATTTAACAAGCAAAAGTTTATCGGATCCATACACCACGAAATCGTTCTAGTGTACATGACAGCATACTTACCCTAAGACAATTTGATTAAACCATAAATTAATATCATTTTTATCAACTAACCCTTTCCCAAACAAGACCTCTTTTTGACGTCCTTAATCGAAAAGGGTTGGGAAAACATTGAAACAAAAGAAGAAACTGCTGATAACCAGCAGTTTCTCCTTTTGTCTCAATATTTTCTGTGTTTGTATTTTACACAAATCTATAGGTAACAACATCTCTTTTTTGACAGCAGCAGCTTTCAAATTGAATCGCCCTAAAATTTTGTTGTTTGGGAAAGGGTTAAGAGCTGAAGGACATCGAAAAGCGGCCATCTTAAATGAGATACAATATAATTACTTATAAACTAACAAATCAAATCTCTCGTTATATTTGGCTTTCGATGACAAACACGCGATTCTGTACTAAAATGAGATGTCCTCACGATTTAGCTTTCTGGTTTCATCGCTTTCATAATCTTATGAGCGTGTACATGTATGATATGTGAGAATAAGGGTCACTGGAGATAACGGTAGTCGGTTCCCGTAAGATGGTTTAGTTTAAACATATTTTATTGCCATCAAAAGTATATAAAACAAGTACAAATTACAATGAATGGAGAAAATAATTGGCAAATGGGTTTGGCCACAAGTTCTGCCAACTTAGATACGGCCATTCCCTTTTGATTCACATATATTAGTGTCTTTTGTTTGCATACACGTGTATATCTACGTAATTGTACATACTATTTCGCAGATAAACACGTTTATGATGATGTGCATTCAGGTAATTCCTTTGTTGTGGTTTTAGACAATGTTGTTCCAGTAATGACGCGAGTTCAAAGATGATGACGATGTATGTTAAATATATTTTTGAGAAATAGAAAAAAAAAGAATGTTTGTTGTCTGCTGGAAGATGAAAAGGTTGACTAGATGTTGATGGGGCTGCACTTTTAACCAAATCGATTTGTGTTTTTAATATAATCTTGTACAGTTTTGAAAATTAAAGAATTTTCGTCCAAGGTTAGGTTTTCTGACCCAAACAGTAATAACGTCACGTTCAGGGGATGGAATTTGTGAAGTGAACGAAATAGTCTTAATCTTGCATTAATATATAATGGGCATTGAAATATAAAGTGTTCTGCGTCTTCAGTAATATGACCACAATTACAATTTCCATTTGGCGAGATGTGGTTTAAAAAAAGATCATTGCTTAGGTCGCTGCATTTGTTTCTGATTCTAGCGTGAAAGATTGATAATTTTCGATCACCTACATAATAAAATCTTGGAATCCGTAAGATGGTATTGAACAGTTAAAATCATATTTTTATTAGATTGACCGAATAGAAATCCAAAAGAAAATTTTATCCAAACTTATTAAATAACACCATAGTATTTGTGTAAATTATTTTTAGAACGAAAGATTTCTACCGTACGGAATTATTGAACACCCCAGACAGAGATATAGGCTAATGCGTATAGTGCTCCTACGATAATCAAATTCCCGCCAAAAATATAGACTATACCCATTTGATAATGAAAGGTTAGACGGATCAAAACACAATTATCGCAATTATCGCAATGAAAACAATGATTATATATTGTAAGTATGACTTTTCAAAATACCTGTGTCTGTGGTCTAATGGTTAAACAATTGTCGCTTAACCTTGTAAAAGGAGGGTTTTTTTTAACTGTGTGGGTTCGATTCCACACATAGCCGTGTATTTCTTTTTTTTCCCCTTATTTGTGTTTTACTTTTTTGTTTTTGTTCCTTTCACATTTGTAAATAGGTGTATATTCTTTGTTTTCAATATAAGCCATTGCCAAACATATCATTCATGTTTCATGACTTGAATGTTGTCCTAGGCCATATACCCACTATATAGCATATTATGTCCGTGATTGTCCGATATTATCTTATAAATCTATATAAAAATCATAAAGAGTCTGCTTTCTTCTCATCTTTTTTCTAAAACGATAAAACAAAATATATTTGTAAAACAAAATATGTAATTACCCATCTTTCTATGAGACTCGAACCCACGCTTACTAAAAGAAAATGGACGAAGCGCCGATGCTCTATCCACTGCGCTATCGGGTATGTCTATATATTTCAGCGTGAAATGTAACATTTTAATCGTATATAACAAGTCTTTCTTACATGTAGGCCGAGTTCATTCTATTTATAGCTTTGTTTGTAAACATCACATTATCGTGGGAATGCTATATAAAACTGTGCAAAATATCAAACAATAACACTTTTCTAAATTTATAGGACTCGGTAGTTCCGTCATAAAAGAAAAGGTTTTGGAACCAATTTAGACAACAGAAAAAAATGCTGCAAATCATAATTTCCTCCTTTTGCATCAATGTTTCCTTTGCTTTATTGTGAACATAGCAATTCTTATCAACGCGTTGACGTTGTGTCGTATGCAGCAGCGATCGAATTGTAACAGTAAATTTATTTTTTTGTCATTTGGGGTAGGGTTAAAAACCTTCCTGGTCAATCATAAATTATTTTAGTTTAATTTAGTGTATAACTATATTTGACAAATGGCAGAGGCGGCGTATAAAGGCTTAACTGAGTAAGAAATATATATTTTTGTTTTTTATAAGTTTCTGTAAGCTATTTTTTCAGATATTTACGAGATTTTTTGTAGGTCTAAGAAACAAAATGTGGTATAAAGTTGCTAGGATAATAATGGGTCATAATCTCGCAGACCATAATTATATCATTATGGTCTATGAGATACAAATGTATGAACCAGATTAAACGCAATAATTCTGTGCTAAAATAGGCTAGATTTACCGTTATGTATTGATAAACCATCGGTGATGCTATAAAATCTCGTAACTACGGCTTGAACCAAGGCGTAGTTACGAGCTTTTGCAACAACACCTCGTCGCCGTA
This sequence comes from Fragum sueziense, assembly GCA_963680895.1. Lineage (NCBI taxonomy): Eukaryota > Metazoa > Mollusca > Bivalvia > Cardiida > Cardiidae > Fragum > Fragum sueziense. The sequence continues at coordinate 26,049,317 of OY804609.1, read as the reverse complement.
TTTTCATAATCTTCTAACTCATTTTTTGTGAAAATTGAGATTTTGACACCGTTGGCATCGTCCAGGGGTGTTCTATCGGATGGTGCTTAAGACTCTCTTACAACCCGTAGTGCGTCTTTTTAAATCGTACGTTTTTAAACGCTGTAAAATCGCACGATTTATAAAGACGCACGACGGGTTGTAAGAGCGCCTCATGAGAATTGTCCGGTCAATTCTTTGCTGCGTGCAGTCTGCGTCGTGGTTGCGTCCACAAAAATCGTACGTTGCACGTGTGTGCATCGCACGACTAAACGTACGTTTTAGACGTAGACCCCACGCAGGAGCACGTACGACCGGTTGTAAGAGAGGCTTTACAGATTGTTAAAATTGAGTCTTGTTGAATAGATTCCCAGTAACAGAATGTTCTATCTGTACCCATTTCACCTTTTTGTCCACATTTTGATGTTTTAAGTGAATACCATCCAATGATATCAGCTTTTTTAAGTCACATGATTCAAAAGTGTGAGTATTAAAGTGTTCCATGAGAAAATGACTAAATTATTAGAATGTTCTATCATATCATTACAACCAATGAAATAAAAGGTTTAAGTTTGTCTGTATTACTCTTTCGATCGAGAAATGGATAATCAAAGTGCTGTCAGCACTGTAGATTGGGCATCACTGAGAAATTGATATTGTGACAAAAGGACAATAATGCTGATTTTCAAAATTGCCCCATTCTCTATTCGATGTTTTTTTAAGCATTTTCTATGAAGCGAGTAAAAAGGCGTCATGGTTTGGAAAATGGTTAATCAATGTGTAGGCAAACGTGCATAGGTGATAAAAACAAGTTGAATGTACACCCTCCAGGTGAATCCAAAAGGTGAGGCTATTTGAGAAAAGGAAATGTTACACTTTACCGGATTTTACATTAAATCAACATGTTGAATTATTCTTATTCTTAGCCAATCAGAATAATACCAAGTACGGACCCATTATAGAGGCTAAGCCTTACTGATCTCTGATCTGCAACTCGGTCTGCAAACATATTTCGATTAAATAGAATGCATTTGTTCATTGGATCAAATGATCAGTCTAAGAACAGTATATGTGGTAAAAATGTTAAAATTCTACAAAACGGCAAAACTAAGACGATGATTTTACTTTGATTAACATAATTTCAAATCACAGTGTTTATACTCTATAGCCTCGAACCATTCGTCCTTTTCCAAACAAGACATTGCTGTGAAGCAAATAATATGAAACATACAAAGATAACAGGAAATTTCTCCTTTGTCCCAATGTTTTCTGTGCTTCATTGTACATAACATGATTTCATCTTTATCGTCACCCGTTTCGTCGTCTGCAACTCTTTCTAATTTGAACCACTCTAAGATATTGTCGTTTGGAAGAGCCTTTAACACACTGAGTTAAAAAAAACAATAAAGATAAAGCGATCAATGCAGAATAAATCCTTAACCCAATTTCAAGCAAATAAATCGTTACTTTGTTTGGTCTTTCTGAGAAGAAAACATTGTGGGAAATGAAGAACTAGCTTTTCACAACCATTTCTTCATTTTCTACCATGTTTTCCAAACACATAATATTTCATGGGAACCTAAAGGTGTCAGAATTTAGGAATGGGTAAAGCGCACACATTGTATCTAGTGAATGGGCTAAGGTGGCAGTGGGCTACAGTGGCAGTGTCAAGTAGTGACCCAGTTAAACACCTGGCAATGCATTGACTGGTAAACGACCATTGAAAGTCAGAGCAGTAATATTGTAACTATATGGAATTTATCTGAGAGTTACACTATTTTGCTTTCAAGCTCTTTACTCAACGGATAAGATTGTAAAAACGCTGAAAATACTAATAGGTATTTAATTTAAGGGACAATTTCGTCAAATGTAATTATTAACCCTCTCCTTATTTGTCGCAAAACTGAAAGAGATGAAAAACTTTGAAGATATTGACTGATAAAGGATGTTTCTGTGGTGTTTGAAATAACATAGTTTGGCTTGAACACATAGCTCAGCGGGTTAGCGTTAGAACGTAGTGTCTGGAGTGATGTCTGGAGTGAAAAACTGGTTATAATAGATTGGGCTATAAATAGCCCAATCTAAAAACTGATACTTCGCTATATGACAGATAAGTCGAACACATTATCTTTGTCAGACACCTCATGCTCTAGATAGGGGGCGGAGTCAAGCCATTGATGACGTCAATCCGTGGCAATTTTACGGAAATTGCCGATCTTTATCTTCTCGAAAATCAGTTTTTCAACGATGTAAAGAAAAGCAAATAAAACTTTTAAAACAACCGAGTTTGGCGGATCTTTTATAAAACACGTTAATTTAATGATTTTCTTCCAATATACGGTGCAATAAACTGCCAAGCTTGGTAGCCTTTAAAGTTTTTGAAAAGGAGGTCAAACTCAAATGACAAGGCCACTAGGTCAAAGTACATGGTCCCAAATGAAAGGTCTTGCTGAGAAGTATCCATGTGTGAAGTATCAAGGCTGTATCTGCAAAGATGGCCGAGATATATGCCAGGATAAAGTTTTTGAAAAGTAGGTCAAACTCCGACGTCAAGGTCACTATGTCAAAGGTTATGGTCTCAAATGAAAGGTCTTGCTGAGAAGTATCCATGTGTGAAGTATCAAGGCTATATCTGTAAAAATGGCTGAGATATATACTAGGTTAAAGTTTTTGAAAAGTAGGTCAAAATCCAAGGTCAAGGTGACTAGATCAAAGATCATGGTCCCAAATGAAAGTTCTCGCTGAGAAGTATCCATGTGTGAAGTATCAAGGCTGAATCTCTAATAGTGCCTGAGATATAGATCAGGTTAAAGTGTTTGAAGACGCGATACCGACACTGGGGCTGTGACATTATCTCCCCGGACATAAAGTCCCGGCTCGCTAAAAATGCTTCTTTTCTTTCCGTTCTTTACAGAAAAGCGGGAGGAGATGCTATATAAATATAAGCATTATTAAAGCTTTGAAATATAGAAATATGTCATAAAGCCAAATGTAGAAACTAGAAAATTATTCTTTCTTTTCGTTTTAACAGAAAGACAGAAGAAGATGCAGTAGAAATTAAAGAATTAGTTAAAGCTTCGAAATACGGAGACTGGGACAAGGTCTGGGAAATACTAGGACCTGTTGCAGATCCAAAACGAGAGTACTTGATTAACGTGATCCCAGAAGGACGGCGATGGGGCCTCTTACACCAAGCTGTTTACTCAAACTCGATGGACAATTTACAAAGGCTTTTACGATATCCAGGGTGCGACCATAGAATTAAAACAAAGAATTCTACTTTCGCAAACGGCGAAGTTGGAATGAAAACTCCCTTGGAAATAGCAGAGATGTACAGATATTGGCAGATGGCCTCAAAGCTGAAAGAGCCAAGACGAACAATGGACGACCAAGAAGTGGTATCTTACTTTTACTATCACGAAACTGTCAGACATTTACAAAATTTCAGGCTTTTCGAAGTTGTTCTGGCAGCGTATAAGGAACAGTTCCACCCATCACCAGTGCCTCCTGGAGTGTCAATGATTGAAATAATGAAAACAATTTTCAACGATATCGAACAATCGGACGAGAGGTTCGCACTTGTAAAAGATGCTGTCTGTGGGTCCTTACATGGCAAATACGCTGTCTTTAAAGATAAAGTCAAGAAGAGCAGAACTAGGAAAGAGTTTTATGGAAGCGTTATTTGGAGCTACACAGTAGAATCGGACGAGAAGTTGTACTCGCATATCAATCTTGCCTTGAGAAGACAAAAGGTGGGGACCTACAGGCCAACTGCCAACGATTTGGCGATCGGGCCTTTTGTTCTGATCTATCAGATAATTCTCATGAATTGGAGGAAACTGCAAAGAGAGTCGGAGACGACATATCGAAAAATGAAGGTAACGGACGAAACTTTAAAGTCTTACACGGTCGGATTGAAGTTCGTCTGGCCAGCTATCACGTCTTCGACAACCGTATTGGAAAAGACAAACATATTCCCTACGGCTGGGCCATCAGGTGACCATGAGGTCGTCTTCGAAATTGATAATTCCGAAAGATCGTTATGGCAACCCAGGAACATTGAAAAACAAGCCAGTTATGAAGAATGTGAAAGAGCTTACCCAGCGGGTTGTGCTTTTCAAGTTATGCAGAAAAGGAAGAAAGGCAAAGAAGAACACATTCTCATTAAATTATTGAAAAATTGACAGGTGTAAAATTGTCGACATTGCTATACGTACATGTCTACGATTGGGTATCAGAAATGTTTAAACCTCGCATGAAAAGAACCGGATACTTCCAAGGATCCAAACTTCGTTATTCTTAAAGTGACATTTCACATTTATTTTATTTTTTAAAAGTATGTCTTGATACAAAGATTGTTTATTCTAATACTAAGAAATGCTATCAGTTTTTAGCTCCACTGGCCTTTCAGGCCAGCGGGCTATTGTCATGGTGGTGTGTCCGTCGTGCGTGCGTGCGTCCGTCCGTCCGTCCGCCCGTGCGTCCGTAAACTTTTTCTTTAAAAATCTTCTTCTCAAAAACTGCCGGATGGATTTCAACCAAACTACACAGGAATGATCCTTAGGTGAGCCTCTCTCAGATTCCTTCAAAGAATATGGATTTAACCAGAATAACCTGAGTTATCTGCCCTTGAATGTCAAAAATAGCAGGTTTTGACTACAGTTTTCTTCTGAAATCTACAAACATTGAACAATCAAGACAAAACTTTGACAGAATGATGCTGACTACAAGATCTTGCCTTGGTAAAATTTTCAGCTTGATCTGAATTTTACATCATGAGTTATGTGCCCTTGAAATTGACAAAATTGCCATTTTCGGCCCTATTTTGACTTTGTTTTCACTCTAGCAACTACAAATATTAACTAAACAAGATAAAACTTTGACAGAATGATGCTGACTATAAGATCTTACCTTGGTAGAATTTTCATCTTGATCTGAATTTTATAGCATGAGTTATGTGCCCTTGAAATTGCCAAAAATTGCCATTTTCGGCTCTATTTTGCTGGTTTTGACTTTATTTTTACTCTAAAATCTACCAATATTGACCATCAAGACAAAACTTGGACAGAACATATATAAGCATATTATGCTGCCTGTGTGTAATTTTCAGCCTGATTGGAATATTACATCATGAGTTATGTGCCCTTGAATTTGACAAAATTACCATTTTCGACTTTGTTTTCCCTCTAACAACCACAAATGTTAACCAATCAAGATGATATTTGGAAAGAATCTTGTTGACAACAAGATCTTGCTCATCTGTAATTTTCAACATGGTCACACTGTTACAATCTGAGTTATTTGCCCTTGAAATTGACAAAATTTCAGTTTTCGACACTTTTTCCAGTTTCCACTCTTGAAGCCACGAATATTGACTAAAATAGACAAAATTTTAACAGAATGATAGTGACCATAAGATCTTGCATGTGTTTAATTTTCAATTTGATTTTAAATACACATTCTGAATTATGTGTCCTTGAATTTGGCAAAATCACAGTTTTCAATTTTATTATCGCTCTAACATCCCTAAAATATTAGTCAATCAATTACTTTTTGCATTGACCACATGATTGCTGCTTTTGACTTTGTTTTTGCTGTAAGAACCACAAGTATTCAAAAATCTAGTCAAAACTTGGATTAAATATTAAAAGAAATTCAGGCCTGTGGAGCGACTCAAGACCTTCAGGTCTTTCTAGTTTGAAGTTGTTATCTATAAGCGAAAAATACGCCTTTATAGTTGAGACAGAAATGACAAATTCTTTATAAAGCTAAACTGTTTTTCACAACAATTTGTTTAATTTTAGCACCAAAGTATACATTTCTAGCTATTCTAGGAAACGGTTCAATATTTTGACTTGAAATTTTCAGAATGTTCATAAGAAAAGATGCTCTTTCAGATAGAGATAGAATAAAATCAATATTTATGTTAAAATAATTGTGAAATGTCACTTTAAACATAGACATCTTCACACTCCACACTGTTGTTCTTTCTAGTTTGCCAATGCACAGTTGATAATCACGTGACTCAAGATTTCAGAAAATCTTAAATGTTTTTGTTAATACATTCGATTTGCAGCAGAGATTGTGAGAAAATAGCAGGTATAAGCTAGATGGGGTGGATTTTTGAAAAATCAACTGATAAAAAGGTTATTGAAGATAAACCAAGATTTGGTTTATCTTCAATAACTCTTTTATTAGTTGAATTTTCAAAAATCCAAAACGTTCATCTAATGCGTGACGTATGTCCACTTTCTCTGCTTTAAACCGCATTCAAATCAATCCCATATGGACAAAATTATTGGAGATTTTCTGAAGCTGTTGCATAACGTGATTATCCACTGTATCCGATCTATAGAAGTCAACATATATTGATACCCCTACAAATGTACCAGCCCTCCTCAGTCGTCTCATCATTTTCGTCTTCATTACTCCCTCTGTATTTCTAGAATACCTTCGCCCACAGTTTGAAAGCTGCAAGAAGAAGGAGAGGACTCCCTTTGAACTACAGGCAATCTCAACCCTTTCCCAAACAAGGCCTGGCTTTGACGACCCTAATGGAAAAGGCTTTGGAAAACATTGTAACAAAAGAAGAAACTGCTGATAACCAGCAGTTTCTCCTTTTGCCTCAATATTTGCTGTGCCATATTTCACACAAATTATCTTTGATAACTTCCATTTTGTCACTTGTGTCAATTTTTTAAGGAGATCGCTCTAAATTTTGTCGTTTGGGAAAGGGATAAAAGTTTTTGTTCTCAGTATTCTTCATTTTGCCGATATTTTAAGGGTAGGATAATATTATGTTCCTTCAACAGCTTATCTATATTTTATCATAATAGCTAGCAATAATATGATCCTGCATTCAATTCACCCGTTTGAAATATCGATGCTCATAAACATGTGAAGTATCATATTATTTGAATGGAATGAATACCCAAAGCTCAAAACTTTTTTTATATCCCTTCGCATTTGCGATAGCGTTCTATAGATGCAAATACAGGGGTGGGTGGGTTATTGAATGCAGAATTAGTTACATTGTAGACTTTCTTTTTTAAGGTTCCGGAACTGTAATGGCTGTCACTTTATGATGATTTAGCTGCACTACAAATTTATGATGATTTAGCTGCACTACAAATATGCCTGATAATGTTTAATATCATGTATAAACAATATGTATGGCAAAACTCGAATTGATATGTTATGACGTGAATGGTAAATAATCAGTCAATGACTTGAAAATAATGCACTATCTCCCCTTATAATATAAATTTTAGTGAATTATCTGCCCTTGACTCACGAAAAAATCAGTTTTCATAAAATGTGTATGGTAAACGAACTATCTTAGTTTTTTCCCCTTTAAATTCCTCCAATACTGAAGATACAATTTCCATACCACCGAACAATATACATTATTTTAAAGAACATTAGACAAAATAACATCGCTTTTTAAGGAAAACCTTGTAACCGCAGCTTATGACAAGCTGTATTTACAATGTTTTCGCTGAAAAGCAGAGATGAGAAGATGACTATTTACATGTTGATTGGTCTACATGTATATAAGGTTGATTATTTTTGTTTCTTGCATAACACTTTCCTAGATGGCAAATTTGCTAGATTATCCAAATTGATATGTTTGAGGACGGCAAATTGAAATTTAGTAATGAGACAGAATTGTTATCATATTTCACGAAAAGACAATGAGGAAAAGAGGAAAACGCAAGTAATGTTGGTCTTCCTCATTACTCTCAATGCTTTAAATAACTTATCAAAACAAGAACGCAAAAATCAATCAAAGCTATTCAAATGGTAAAAGCTTACATAGCACCATCTACAAATGCTTATTCGAAACGAAACAAAAAGCATTTACTAGGTACTAAAAAGTTGTATGCTGTACACTGTTATCTATTCGTAAAAGATGTATGCTAAACAGTGTAAACTTGAACTATTCATCGGGATATTGGTAACTGGAGAGTACTGTTTTGAAGTGCTTCAGTACTGATATAAAGAAATGATCTTTAAATTGATAGTTAACCAGCATAATTATCATCAAATATCTGGTTAATACCAAATAGAGCTCTGACATACTGTTCCTCATTGAATGAGCATAGCAAATGTAGACAATGTTGACCATACATGGTTGATACCATGTTGAAATCAAAGTACTGAAAGTACTGTTAGAGAGCGTATTTGACACAACATAAATTTCAAACTGTGACAATATTGCATGCTTACATAATTGGGAGCATTCTGTGTGATCGTCATGCAAAACCATCATCGAATATAAGTGGAGTTGTGTCAGGCCCGTAGGAAGCAATTTCATATTGTTAAAGCCCATGTGTCTGAATTATTGCGGGGGGGGGGGCTAAATTGGATTTTCCCTAAATTTTCATTGTAAAATAAGGAGAGTTCAGCACTTTTGGCTATGCATTCAACCATGAATGGAGGAATGTATTAACTATTGACAACATAATTGAAGCCTCTTTTTCTGTGATGCAGCATAGTGTCACCATACAACAAAAAATTTCCGAACAACAATTTTTGAAGTGGTCCACTTCAAAAGCTGATGCAAGTGACAAAATATTTTTAAAGTTTAGAATTGTGCATAATATTGTTAAGAAAATATTGAGGCAAAAGGAGAAAGTGCCTCAATGTTTTCAAAACTTTCTCTTGGAGACACGTTTGATTGGGAAAGGGAAATTCAAATCAACCCATTCATAAATGTATGAGAAGTTGAGTTGATAAGGAAATTTGCTCTAATGACCCTTTTATCCACGGCATAACATACTACGGCTTTACTACCTTATGGCTTTACTACACATTACCCAGATAGACACTCACTATGCACTAGAATCTGTCTGTGGAATGTGATTCTATTTTTAGACTGTTTGCATTGTCCAAAATTTAGGTTACATGACTTGACTGAATGACCTGCATGACCCAATTGTAAATGACAAATTACTACACTGATCTTTTTTCTATTTAATTAAGACTTGTTTACTTGAATTTTTTGCATAGATCATACAAGTCATATATTTTTATATAATGACATGTATGGTTGTAGACTATTCCAATTGTTGTTTAGATCTATTTTGTCTTCATTGGAAGGAACTATTTCTGTTGTTCGGTTTGCAAAATATTGGCTTGTGGCCTCTGGCTGCTAATAGAGAGACTACGCTCTCTAAAAATGATGTATATATATATATAAACTACAGAACAACCTGTTAAGATGGGACTTCTATACGCTAGAAGTGTGTTTACCAAAAATTGTCATTACAGTTACCTTCAGCCAAGTTGAAGTATTTCGACGATCATAAAAATGGTCTTAATCAGCTAGATTTTTTTTCAAAAAAGGCAGGTAAGATTTAACATGCAAAATTTCAATTCGTTTTGAAACATACAGAAAACGTTATTTAACTTCAACGTAAAAATTTGCTTCTCATGTCAATTTACCCCACCCAATTTGTTAGCAATTATCTCCAAAAGTAACGCGTCATCAGATTTTTTACACATACAAATTAAAGATATTATATAACCCTATCAATTCACAGAATTTAAAGAAAATCTATTCTTTGAGCAATTTTGGGCCCTTGTTGCAACCCATCCTTTCAGTTGTTTTGGGAAACGATGAGTGAGAAAAGGCCCACAATCTTTAAGGGACAGCAACGTTTAGACTGGTCTAAATTATAAGATACAGCAGACGACTATTATTTTATCATCTTTCATAGAAGAGATTTACCATTTTCAATTAGTTAATCCATTACCACACAATGACTCTTTTTGACTCCCTACAAGATAATTGCTTTGACAAACATTGTAAAAAATGAAGAAATTGCTTGTGACAAACAATTTCTTCATTTCCCACACCTTTTCTACCCATTAACATTAATGTATGCATAATTTCATTCAATTCATACTGTCGTCTGCAGCATCTTTGAATTTGGACAAGTCCAAAATTTTGTTCTTTGGTAATGGGTTAATCGCTCCTTGGTAGTCTGCAATGCCCTAACTAAACCAATTAGCAAACAAAAAAAAATATGGACTTGTCCAAATTCACGAAGATTATGCAGACGACAAGTTCATGCAAATAAAAATAAAATTAAGTCTTTTTGTGTATAAAACATTGTGGTGAATGAAGAAATTGCTTGTCGCAAGCAATTTCTTCATCTTTCCTCAATGTTTTCAAAGCCATTTTCTGTATAGAAGGGGAGTAAAAAAGAGCCAATGTGCGGTAATGGGTTAACCATTTCCGAAACTGAATTTATACAATACTGATCCGAAAGCTGCTACAGACAATAAAATGAATATCGATAAAGTTATGTTTTTTGTTTGATATAACAGAACATACTGAGGCTAAAAGATAAAATGATGGTTTTCAGCATTTTTTTTCTTCAGTGTTCAGTATATATCCAAGCATTTCCTATTAGATGCGCCAAAATGCGTTAGGCCCTACTGTATGGCAATGGGTGAAAATAATCCTTTACCAAATAATACCTGTTTTTGACGTCCCAAATAAAAAGGACTTGAGAAATCATATTAAGACAAAAGAAGAAATGCTGATTATCAGCATTTTCTCTTTTTGTATTAATATTTTCTGTGGTAAATTGTATACAAATTCAATCTGCAAAACATGCATTTTGTCGTCTACAAAAGTTCTTAAATTGGACAAATTCAGGTTTTTGTTTGTTTGTTATTTCGGAAAGGGTTGAGAAATGGCAACCAACCGGCCTGTCCTAGCGCTATAAATATACTGAGAGGCAAAAGAAAGTATACACTTGTCTTTTGTCAATATCTCTCTTAATTTTCACCATATCGACTCAAAATTTTGTATAATCTGTGTCTGAGCATAAACCAATAATAAAGTTCTAATGAATTTGACATTAAACGTGCACTTAGTGGAACATCAAAGTTCGCTGTTAATCCGTAACTGATTTCTTTATTCCTTATCACAACAACTCACAAGCTTAAATTTTCTGAAACTTCATAACACAATTTTGGTAGCTGGTATAAATTTATCATTATGCCACTTTTTTGCATCAGGGCCCATTTTTCTATGACACAGCACAATATGAAAAAACGTGACACTTCAAATATTTAGTCAGGTGACTAGGAACAGTCTGTGCAAATTCAATCAAAATCTGTCAATAAATTTAGAAGGGGTTTTGTCAGATAACTTGTTAACAACACGTCTCCTTTTGCCATGATGCATTGTAACATGGAAAAGCACAAGCAATTTACACATGTTACTATGTGATTAGGCACTTTCTGTGAAAATTCTATCCAAATCCCTTCATAAATGCACGGTTGTGTCAACGTAAATGCTTGCATTAATTAATTGATTAAGTCCCCTTTTTCGATGGCGCAGTGTGATATGAAAAAAAAAATCGCAACGGAAGGAAGGACAGACAGACGGATAGACAGAGAAGGTTATATCATTAAACGACCACCTTCGGTGGAGTTTAAAAATCGTACATAGTCTATAAATCATTTTCTCAGATAACATGGAAAAACTAGGGTGTATAATTATTTTTGCCTCTCAGTATATATTGAAAACTTTTCGTCTCTAAATGTGCAATGTTACATTCTGGATGGGTGCATCATATATATGGAAAGGGAAGCATTGAGGAGAAGGAGAAGATACATATTTGCTCGCTATCAGAATTTTCACATATCGTTTATACTTTCCGTTACTCTCATTTCGATGTTAATTTGTTCTGGATATGGTAACGTAAACTACATTTCCATCTTCTGTCTTATAGGAAAAAGTTTTCAAAACATTGAGGGAAGAGAAGAAAATGCTGAAAACTAGAAGCCCTCCCTTCAACGTTGTCTAGATATTTTCTGCGGTATATTGTAATCAATTACAACTTTTATCAACATCTATTTGGTCTGAAGCAGTTTCAATGGCAATGGATTTTGTGCTAATAATAGACTGGGTTAAAGGTTATCTATTGATAAACCATCGGTGTTGTTAAAAATAATCTCGTAACTACGGCTTGAATCAAGCCGTAGCGGCTTGAATCAAGCCGTAGTTACGAGATTTTACAACAACAAATGTAGAATACTTTTGTTTGTCCGTAAATACGTTACGGTTAACTGGATAAAATCGTTCCCCATTACAACTTTTATCAACATCCATTGTGTCGTCTGCAACAGATTTCAATTTTGAACAGTTTAGTGTTTGGGAATTACGTAATATGCATATTATTTCATGGGTGGATCTAGAAGGCGGTCGGGGGGGGGGTCCGGACCACCCCTGGCATTGGCCGAGAATTAAATTTTGACCCTATACATTTAGTGTAACGTTACATATTTATTACATTTTAAGCCATAATATGGGCTCCTGGAAAAAAAATTGGGCTTGGACCCCAGACCCCCCCCCCCCCGAAAAATCCTGGATCCGCCCCTGGTTCCCCATTATAACTTTTATCGACATCCATTTCAACTGCAACAGTTATCAACTTTGAACAGTATAATGTTTGGGAAAGGTTTTCACGTAATATGCATTTTATTTTAAGCGTACATATGGTAAAGGGTTTGTCAGCGCCGAAGGGCTTTTTTTCAGTTTTCATCTCCTTTAACACTTCCGCATCTTTAATTTGACTATTACATTTAATTTGTCAATCACATAAGATACACGTGGTGATATATTGTTTGGTGGAGAAAAGAAATATGGAACAAATTAATTGTTTTTATTGTTGGTGAAATTATCGGAATTGTGAACTTACAGTGAACCTACAGACGGAATATTCGGTAATGAATAGTTTTAATATTTAAAGTAATAGAAAGAGAAGATTCTGCTTTTTGTTTAAACACTTTTTAAACATTTTTTTTTCAAAAAGAAGAAGAATAGAAAAAAAGAAAAAGAAATGTCATTGCAATTAATTTTCGTGGTAATTAATGAAATAAAATTATATTTTAACACTCTGAGATTTCGTTAAAATATTGTAACCCGAAGCTTTTTGAATACAAGTATTGTCCACTCAAATTAACTAGGGACAACTTAATTTTCGTGCGCAAAGTCCGTTAGTTGAGCGTATTAACAAAGCATTGCCGAAGTGGGGTCATTACATATGCAGATGTCCCGGGTTAATCTTGTTGGACAATACATGTAGGCTTATTTGCATAATGTAGGTTATGTTGTGTCAAGTGCTTTTCTGTCGTTCATTTAACTTACAGTTGGCGCCACATCGTATGGCACAATGTTTATATTTTGTTCAAATTTAATTGAACGTTAAACAAAACATGTGCCATACGATGTGGCGACAACTGTAGATATTTCATAAATCCGAGGTCTAAGGACAATGGCTAATAACAGTACACGTTAATCAAAAAGGTAGGACTTATACATTAATAGATTCTTGAAGTGAATGGGTTAGTTAAATCATAACGAAACTTAATTCAATTGACATGCACGTGCGTTTACATGCAAAAACTAGACGAAGGTGTTTGTCTATATAGGCTTACTTTTCCTGTCCTTTGCAGGCTTTCTTATTTAGACCGGAACACAAATGAACCCATCTGTCTAAAATACCTCGGAAACATCGTCATAATCATCATCATAAACAAAAACAACATCGTCAGCAGCAGCAGATACAACAGCCAGAATACAGTTTCAGCGAGAACACACATTTCTTATCACGTGATAGGGATCATCAGAATCACGTGCCACAAAATGGCGGACCTGGTTGTGACGTACATCCTGTGGTTATTCGGCGGCATTTTTGGTTTACATCACGTGTACCTAAACAGACCGCGCCATTGTTTTATATGGTTTGTCACGTGGGGTGGCATGGTGCTTGGATGGCTCGGTAAGTTTTTCGTCGCTTTTAACAAAAACACCGTAACTGCAGCTTGTTGTAAGCTGCAGTTCCGAGGATTTCGTTGAAAAGCAGGGTTTTGTTCTTGTTCTATCTAGATAACATCGCTTTGCCTCGAAAACTCCGTAACTGCAGCTTGTTTAAAGCTGTGCACAGTTACATGTAGATCTACTAGGTTTTTGCAGAACAGCAGTAATATTTTTCTTGTAAATAAACATTATCCTAGATCTATTCGTGGTCGTAAAAGACGTTAATAAGAAGCAAAAAATACAAGTTTAAGCGTTAGAAAATTCGAGGTAAAAATCCAAACAACAACAACAACAACAACAACAACAACAACAACAACAAATAAATAAATAAAAAATACAAAAACAATACTTCAAAGGGTAACTTTATTATAAACAATGTTTCATTTATGATAGACAGGCTACATGTAAAATTAACAAAAACGTCTAATTCTAATTCATTAATAGGTGAAGTAACGCAAATCAAAGAGTACGTGGAAGAAGCGAACAACTCGTATGAATTTAGAAAGAAAATGAAAGAGATAAAGAAGGAAAATCCTAGACCAGAAATATCTGTAGGCTTTCTGGGATTTTCTATGCTTATTGGTAAGTAATCCATAAATTGCTACTTTTATTCCAAAACCACATTACTTCATTGTTCATTTTTATGCCCCCGTATCGAAAGATAGGGGGCATATTGTTTTACTCGTGTATATTAGTCTGTCTGTCCGAAAACTTCACATTGACCTTTTCTCCAAATATATATTTGACATACAAAGCTCAAATTTAATATGTAACCTTCTTTCAATGATATTTATCTGTTCCATGCAATATGACCTTCCTCGTGTCATTCATTAACCCAAATCACGAAAAGTTAACATGAACACTTTTAAGTTACATTGCCATTTCGGGAGCATTCGTGTTTCGCAAACACACCTTGTTTTCATAAAGATATCTTCTCATGGTATATTTATTTCTTTTCCAACAATACTCTAATTCTAACCATTTACCAAACTCCCGTCCTCTATTTTATCAGGCCATCAGCTAGCAAACATAACAGCGTCCGCCATTCCAGACACATACGTTTTGGATACAGCCTATGGTCCCTATCTGCAGCATGCTTTGTGTGCACTTGGCTCCACAATGGGTACGTTTTTGGTGTTTTTTCCCAATACTATTTACTCCATGACCATATTTAGAATAATTTCAATAGGGTACGATTTCATCAAGTAAATTTTGACGTAATGTCGGACAAACAATAGTATTTCGCGGGCGTTGATATAAAATCTCGTAACTACGGCTTGATTCAAGCCGTAGTTACGAGATTTTATAAAAAAAAAAAAAACACCAACGGTTTATCAACACATAACGGTAAATCCAGTCTATTTTAGCACAAAATTTAATGCTTTTTTATGCCGGCTTTGTGTTTACTTCAGCGGATATGCTTTTAATTTCCAATTCGTTCAGAAAGTATATCTTGATTTAGCTCACGATAAAAAAAAAGACTTGGCCGAGCATACAAATTTTTGTTTGAGTGTACGTAGCTAATACAGAATAATTGACGTTTTTAAGCGGTTTCAGTATAGTAAAAAATGTTAAAAAATTATTAATCGTAATATAACCACTATATAATAGAACAATTAGAAGTTTTGTTCCTTGATTTTTTCAGGTGTTTATCTGGTCGCCAATATGGGGCAACAGAAGGGGCCATTTTTGCTGCCATTTTTAGCCGCGCTGTGTACATGCCCAATCTCCTATTTCTATGCTCAGAATCACAACGTTATAAATGTTTTCTGCGTCATGGCCGCCGCGTGGACCTGTGCCGAGTTCGCTGAATGGGACGAGAAAAAGATACCAAGGAAGCCGATAGATTATATAAAGATTTGGGGGACAGTCTTGCTTGGTTTGGCAGTATATGGATCACTTTGGTCGTCAAATTTGTACTTTAATCACAGAGTATCGACGTTAAATGGAACTAGGGTATGTCCAATTTATGACAAGTACTTATTATATTATTTGAATAATCTATTTTTAGAAAAATGTGGTTGAAGCTAGCTTTATTGAAGACAACAATAAAACGGGACATTGCAAAGCTTATATACTAGGCAATACTCCTAACCGGCCACTTTGTTTTTCGAATTTTTAGAATGTTTACAAAAATCTGATCGGAAAGAAATTTTCTTTTATGGAAAGCGTGGGCATTTGAAAATCATTTCGCACAAACGTCGCGTGTTAAAGTGCAAATTTGACTCTTTGACATTACATGAAAGACGAGGACTCCATTTTTGAAAAAAAAAATCGACAGAAATTCAGATTTAGGACGAAAAAAATCTTAATGTTGTCATTTTCCCTATCAACATTGCTAGTAAATTGACAAGGAAACATAATTGTAGAAGAAAGAATTTAATTCTATTAGTTAAATATTGTCCAGATATGAACCGATTTTCTACAAAATACCCCACCCACCAATGTTAAAATCGATAAAAAAATAGGGGTAAAGTGAAACTTGTGTCAATTTGAAATCATTCAAGACGGAATATTGCTAACATTTTCATCGTTTTAGTTCGAAAATGATTATTCTATACAATGACTAACAATGATTGTGGTTATCCCGTCAATAAATGTGTCATAAATGGCAGAAACTTAAGTGGCCGTTTAGAAGTTTTGACTAGTACATGTATTTAGTCAAATCGTCAGATTTTAGTAATCTCTCGTTAGTTAAAAACCAATCGCGTTAGAAAACAATGTGCATGTGTATTTTCATCAACTACTTGGTATGTTATTTCTTCTTAACCATCTGTGTACATGTATGATATGAATTTATTGGCATACAACTTTAATTTCGTATGGCAATGTAGCCTAATTGAATAGGCCGAGCAAACTTTGGAGTTACATTTCGTTACATGAAATGTATAAATGGTATGTGCATGTCTACATTTTGAAGATATAACGTGATAGACTGTTACACAACAGCACATTAGGTAAATCGATGGTACTTTATATTTTCTGTATATAGCACTACGAGAAATGGCGGCCAACTTCGCGAAGACACAGCCGTGGGACGAGGCCACTGAAGCTATGTGGGACACATTGCCTTGTTTAAAGATGTATCCATATGATACTTGTATACACATCTTTATGTGTTTTGCAAACATAGACCTGCTTACAAAATGATAATTATATTCTATACAGATACCACTAAGAGAAATGGCGGCCAACTTTGCGAAGACCATGGGATGAAGCCACCGAAACAATGTGGTACACACTACCCTGTTTAGATATGCACCCATAATAATACTTGTATGTAGGCTATAAAAACACAACCGTATGTGTCTTGCAAACATAGTCCTGCGTACAAAATGACAAATATATTTTATCCAGATACCACTAAGAGAAATGGCGGCCAACTTCGCAAAGACCCAGCCGTCGGACGAAGCAACTGAAGCTATGTGTGACATACTACCTTGTTAAAAGATGGATCCATGACACGTGTATACACAACTTTATATGTCTTGCAAACATAGACCTGCTTACAAAATTATAATTATATATTTTCTTTAGATACCACTATGGGAATGGCGGCCAACTTCGCGAAGACGCATCCCTGGGACGAAGCATCTGAAGCTATGTGTGACATACTACCTTGTTTAAATATGTATCCATATGATATGTGTATGAATACACAACTTTATGTGTCTTACAAACATAGGCCTGCTTACAAAATGATAATTATATTTTATACAGATACCACTAAGGGAAATGGCGGCCAACTTTGCGAAGACGCAGCCGTGGGACGAAGCGACTGAAGCTATGTGGGACACATTACCTTGTTTAAAGATGTATCCATACGACACTTGTATACACAACTTTATGTGTCGTGTAACTGAGTTATCTGATCCTGGCAAGGATGGATGGGCCATGGAGGTATATACACTTTCACAAACCTTTTGTGTTTTGTCTTTATATTGTTGTATTTATTGAACGGCTCTCGCGCTGTTTACCGTTGGCGGGAAACAGCGCGTCGATCCGCTCTTCCAAATCACGGCTGGAACAGGAAAGAAATTGTCACTGTTGAACAAAATTTTGGACGTTATGTGTACATGATATGGGCGCAAAACTGTATGTGACCAAGTCTTTAGAGATGTGAGAAAAGTGACCAACCGCTTCCTGATTGTTTTTTGAAGTTTTTGGCCTTCAAATGGCTCACGTTTTGTTTCTAGTTTCGATTAACAGAATTTTGTCTTGAAAGAAAATCTGCTACGGATTTTATGCTTAAAACGTTAATATTGTCTTCAGTGCATTTTGTACCAGTCTTTTCATTATAGGCATGAAGTTTGCGACAATTGTTTTTTTTAAATGCTTTCGGATTAATTAAAATGTCTTTTTATAGTAGATCAACTGGATCTATTTGTTTTTGATACTCAAGTCATTATTTACGTCGAACGGCGACAAACATCGTTTTAATCGCTCTTTATAGGTCCTAGGCCTCGAAACGTTTCCATCTCAAAAGGAGGTTACAGCCCACTGTCGAAAAATGTCTAAGAAGTTTCATCCAGACAGAATGAGGAATAAAGACAAGGAAGAACAGGAACATGCACAGAAGAAATTCCTCGACATTCAGAAAGCATGCACTACACTTAGTAAAGTTAAAATGAACAGAGAACGAAAGAGCACGTGGACACAAAACGAACAACAAAATACGGTGCGGGACTATGATGACGTTTTCGATGACGTCACCTCTGACGTACCTGATGACGCAGAACCGGAAATCGAAGATGAATTCGAAGGACATGGTGATGAAAGTGATTCTAGTGCGGATATTGATAGCGATAATGCTAATATTGACTCAAATGGTGATCAAGTACAAGACGGCTCTTGTTCAAATGATGATTGTGACATGGGAGGAAGCTGAAGTTTTGTTATTCGTCGCTTTTCAACGAAAACCTCGTAACTGCAGCTTGTTTAAGCTGCAGTTACGATGTTTTTGTTGAAAAGCAGAGTATTATAGATTTAGACATTATTTATTCTCAAAGCATTTTAATTATTAATCGATTGTTATAAGAGGTATTTTAATACAGAAATGAAAAATGACTGGTGTTTAATTTTACCTTTTGTAGCCTACTAGATCTATTTCTATGCCTACCCATTAGCAGACCGCATACGTTTTAGTTTTGTCGTTTGTTAATTTTGTCTGTCTGCATATTTTTTAGATCTTGGCTCTCGTGAATATTTCACACAGAACTGTAATAACAAAGGTTATTGAGCGTTACAAAATGATTCGAGAAAGATTTTAAGACTGAACGACAGCAGAGAGTCCCGATACAAAAAATTAATACTCCAAATATTTGTTAGCTTCGCAGAAATGTGATGCGCCACGCAGAAAGGGGAACTTCCGGGAAGTGCGTAAGTCTATCTGCGAAAACTTAGATTAGCCTACTTAGAAACCATTTACTACAATGTAATTTTCTGGAGCTAGATTGTTTCTCAAATCTTACTAAAACATCGTTACATGTATTTATTTTGAAATGCGACATCAGAGACCGGGCTAATAAAACTTCTTGAGCACGATTTTGTGCTCAAAAGTCTTGAGCACAAAATCGTGCTCAACGAGAGTTTTATAACCACGGGCCCTGGTTCTCGGATTCTAAGTCGGATCTGTTTCTCGAAATTGGTTTTATTGACTCCCTAGGTCTCTGTTAGAATGACGGGTCACAAATCACTGCTTTTCAACAAAAACATCGTAACTGCAGCTTGTTTTAAGCTGCAGTAACGATGTTGTTGTTGGAAAGCAGCGAAATATAGATACATGTAAGAAAGTAGCAATGATAACCAACGGAAGACAAACAGGCGGGTGGACAACTGTAAAACTATTTGCTCCAAAATCTGATATTTTCTGTAATTAATAACTAATTCCTAAACGCGAAATATAGAGCAGTCAAAATAGACGATATCAAAAGTAGAAATTGTGTTATAATGTTATAGCGCAAAATTATTGAGAGATTAAGAAATTGCTGATTATCAGCAACTTTTTTCTTTACTTTTCCCTCAATGTTTTGCAAAGCGTTCTCCATTGGTGACATCGAAACCAGGCCAAGGTTTCTCGAAAAAAAAAAAACTTAGTACATACTCATGAGAACATGCTCAACCTCAAAGGAATACTCTCCAACGTTGAAGGGTATTCGAAATAAGTTCACGTGGATTTCGTACGATTTGAGCATGGTGCTAAGATTTGAGTCTGAAAACATACTTAAGGTTTCTCGAAAATACTTAAGTACGTTGTCATGCTCAATCATGAACTTCAATTGAATATTATACCCTTCAACGTTGGAGAGTTGATTTATCAGTGCCTGGTTGTATGTATAAACATTTGTTAGCGCTAACTAAATGGCTATATACCTATTCTGGTTAAAACTGCACGTGTCGTAGCTGTTGTTACAGGGAAATCTAACCAAAGTAGGTGTTTGCCCTCTTGGTTAGGCTAACCAAAGTTTATAAGTCGGGCCCAGGAGTTTAAAACCATAACTCATCAGCATTATCTTCTCTTCACGCAAAGCTTCACATAGCGGTTTTTTTTTTGTTTTGGAAAATTAAAACAACAAAATCCAGTGTTATGGGTTTCTCGAAAGGCAGTGAGAATTAAGATGTTGCACTTACTAGTTTTATTCAATCCAATTTAAAATTACTAAGTAAACATTAACAAGAACAAACGATGCAAAAAATATTAACTCTTTCCCAAACAACAATAACTTAAGGCGGTAGGTAGTTCAATTTGAAAGCAGCTGCAGACAACAAAATATATGTGAATATAGAAGGATTTGTGTACTATAGCACAGAAAATACTTAGGCAAAAGGAGAAGATGTTGGTCATCAGGATTTTCTTCTTTTTGTCTTTCCTTTCATGTGTCAAAATCAGGTCTTCTTTGAGAAAGTGTTAATGTACTTCATACTAATGATCTAACTTTAACAATACAACAAGTATCTGGTGTTGTATGCAACACATAAAGTCCCCTACCGGCTTCACATTGACTCAATATGGTAATCAATAATAGATTAAGTTGCAGGATCCATTTTTTGCCATATTTTCACTATTTCCGTTACCATAGCAACCGCACTTTTCGTCAAAGAACAAAGATAAAATGATGTGCATAATCTACACATTGCCATCTAGTCATATACCAAGTCTCATCAAATTAGCTTGCTTACTTATTAACTTATTGCAGGATCCAATATTTTTTACCATATTTTCACTATTTCCGTAACCATAGCAACAACAATTTTAGTCTAAAAACAAAAATAAAATGATGTGCATAATCTAAACATTGCCATATAGTCATATACCAAGTCTCATCAAACTAGCTTGCTTAGTTATTATCTTATCGCAGGATCCCATTTTTGGCCATATTTTCACTATTTCTGTAACCATAGCAACCTCAATTTAAGTCGAAAAACAAAAATAAAATGATGTGCATAATCTACACATTGCCATCTAGTCATATACCAACTTTCATCAAAAACGCTTGCTTAGTTATTAAGTTATCGCGGGATCCAGATTTGAGCGGACAGACAGACGGACAGACAGACGGACGGACAGACGGACGGACAGACGGAGGGCAAACCTATAGTCCCCTCCTGTGTGAACACCGGTAGGGGACTAATAAATCATCTTTTACCTTTTCCAAACAATAACAGGTTTTGACAAATCTTACAAAAAAGTTTGGGAAACCAGTTTAGGCAGAAGAAAATGCTAATCATCATTTTCTCCTATTGTCTTTATATTCTTAGACAGGGTTGCCACTAGTCTGCTGAAACAAAATTCCCTGACAAAATTGGAAAATTCCCTGACATGTTTCGTCGAATAAATTTCGCGGAAACTCGCAATGTCTCAAGACAATTTTAAAAGGAGATGAAGAAATCATGATTTATATGACACTGCATCTTTTTTTTTTCAAAATTCCCTGACAATTCCCTGACATTTGCCAGTATTTTCAAATTTCCCTGAGTGATAGTTCACAAACTTTCCTGACAATTCCCTGACCTTGAAAAAATTTAAATATCCCTGACTTTTCCCTGACGCGTGGCAACACTGTTCTATCCTAACTTGAACCAAAATTCTATCTTTATCAAAATGCATTATATTCCCTGCATAATTTTTAAGCGTCACAAGGACCTCTATGGATGAGGCGAGAAATCTCCCTAAAAGGCTCAAATGGAGAAGTCAATTTTCACAACATGCAAATTGATTAATATTTCAAGCTGTATTGTTAGATGTATACCTAAATTATATGAAAAATGATTTTGTACAATCAAAACAATTAGACATGTACAGATAACTCTGGGTTTCCGTACCTACCCCTAAAATTACATTTTCTTACCCCACCGGTATTCATTTAACCAGAATTAAGTTTTCTATTGTTTTATCAACAAGAATTTTTCTGTAAATATAAGGACAATTGGTGTCATATATCAATGGGAAGCTCGGTTAAGGGGGGGAACGATGTTTGCCAGCCAAGGGAAGGTGGGTATTTCTCGATTTTTGGAGGGAAAGTGCGCTTTTAAAGTTGTTTCAATGATGCACATGCGCAATATTGACAAAACCAATGCTGCCATATGATGTCAACACCATCTATCCTTGTAAATATAGAAAATAAATTGCTAATAAAACAAAACAAAAAGAAACTTCATTTTACTTCTATGAATACCGGCAGTGTAAGAAAATAAAACCGTTTAGGTGGGTGCAAAAATCTAGAGTTATCTGCACCTATTATGGCTATAGAAGTTAAATTAAAATTATATGACATGAAATCGGTATTCATTTCATTTATTCATCTACCTATTCGTAAGGCTTAATTTTGTTTCTCAATTTATCAGTTTTGAAAATTGACACATCAAGCCGAGTCTTTTAGGGAGATATCTCGCCTTATCCATAGAGGTCCTTTGAATTGTCTATATTTTAGTTGTTTGGGAAAAAAGGCAAAACGCAACTGGAAAGTGAAAGTTTTTTTTCTTTTTCATTTTTTTTTTTAATTTCAACCAATTGAGTGACTTAAAACAATATGCCCCCAATCTTTCGATACAGGGGCACAAAAATGTAACTGTATACTCATACTAACTTTTATCATAGAATACCAATATTATTAGCCAAGGGCATCTCGCATGGTTGCCACAAGCCACAAAATAAAATTACCTGACATTTCTAGTTTCTAAAATTTCCTGACATATTAGTATTATATATCATTTGTTTTTGATTTTTCACTTGATATTTTGAAGAATAGAAGAAACATATAAGGTGATGTCAAACTTATTCAATATTTGGCATTGCATCTCATTTATTAAAAACTCCCCGACTTTTGCCAATATTTTTCTTTAGAATTCTACTTTACTCAGTTCATATCTAATTCCCTGACCTTGAATTTTTCTTGAACTTCCCTGACTTTTCCCTAATGCATGGTAACCCTGACCTGCATATGTAGTTACCCAATTTCAGCAAATGCAATGTTTTGTACAAGTCAAGTCAAGTAAATTTTATTTACAAAGTCGGAACATAGTAAACAGATAACATAAGCTCTAAAGAGCTTTTAACACCAACTTGATACAGACACTCAAATCACTGTTTTTTTTTCAACAACAACAACAACAACAACAACAACAACAACAACAACAACAACAACAAAGTATCAGGTTAAAATTTGTACAATAAACTAATTCAACTTCAACAGGCTAACGCATATTTATACAGATAAATGAACACATCCAACCATTTACTTATTAATGATTATCTAGTCTACAGAACTTCAAATAGAACTTTAAGTACTCGAATTAAACATTGACCATTTCTATATGTACCCTTTCCCAAAACGGCAGAAATTTGGACAAGTCCAATTTGAATGCAGCTGCAAACAAGAAAATTGGCTTTGATAAATGTATGAATACTGTGAAAATGGCAAAGAAGACATTGAGACAAAAGAGGAAACTGCAATTAATATCTATTTCTCAATAATCAATAACTGCAATTTCTTCTTTAGTCTGAATGTTTTCCTAACCTATTTTTACTTGGGAATTCCACATTAGGTCTTGTTTGGTAGG
Source organism: Fragum sueziense (assembly GCA_963680895.1). Classification (NCBI taxonomy): domain Eukaryota; kingdom Metazoa; phylum Mollusca; class Bivalvia; order Cardiida; family Cardiidae; genus Fragum; species Fragum sueziense. Next base: position 26,025,397 of record OY804609.1, on the reverse strand, counting down.
GAGTTTAACAATTTGGATGCTGCTGCAGTCAACAAAATGGGTGTTGATGATGAATGGATAGATCTATAATTATGTACAATACATGTCACAGATAACAAGAGTTGTCCGCGGACAACGTAGCTCGCCTATACAAGAGCTTGTCACAAAAACAGCAATTTTCTTAAAAGTAGGTCAAACTCCAAGGTCAAGGTCACAAGGTCAAAGGTCATGGTCCCAAATGCAAGGTCTTGTCGAGATGTATCTATGTATGAAATATCAAGGCTGTATCTCTAATAGTGCCTGAGATATAGGCCAGGTTAAAGTTTTTCAAAAGTAGGTCAAACTCCGAGGTCAAGGTCACAAGGTCAAAGGTCATGGTCCCAAATGCAAGGTCTTGTCTAGATGTATCTATGTATGAAATATCAAGGCTGTATCTCTAATACTGCAGGGGTAAAAGTTGAAAATTTTGAAAAACCTGAAAACCTGGAAAAGTCTGTATTTATATAGTAAAAATCGAGAAAATGGGGCATTTTGGAATACTCAAAAACCTGAACTTCAGGCATATGCCTGAAAACTTTTACCCCTGTAATAGTGCCTGAGATATAGGCCAGGTTAAAGTTTTTCAAAAGTAGGTCAAACTCCAAGGTCAAGGTCACAAGGTCAAAGGTCATGGTCCAAAATGAAAGGTCTTGTCGAGATGTATCTATGTATGAAATATCAAGGCTGGTTCTCTTATAGTGCCTGAGATATAGACCAGGTTAAAGTTTTTCAAGTGAAGACGGGACGGGACGGGACGCGACGCCGACACTAGGGCTGTGACATTAGCTCCCCGGACATAAAGTCCCGGCTCGCTAAAAATTGAGACAAAATAAGAAATTGCTTGGGTAGCAGCATTTTCTTTTCAGTCTTGATGTTTCCCTTAACCTTTTTAATTATGAATGTCAAAATATGGTCTTGTATTAGAAAAGATTGAATGGTACAGTATGATTCCCATTTCAACCCAATATAGTGACACTCATCAGAAACAAAACAATCTATCCGCAATGTTCCAAACAAGAACAACAAGGCTATAGACTATAGTACTCAACCTTTTCCAAAACCACATAATTCACAATTTGAAAGCTGTTGTAGAGAAGTAAATAATTGTTGGTAGAGGATTAACCCATTCAGGCATGACAGTACCTTTTGCAGCCTCACAAGATAAAGGATTTGGAAGACATTGTGTAAAATGAAGAAATTGCTTGATAAGGGTTAATGGATGACCTTGAGGAAGGTCATATTGCATGGAACAGATAGCTATCATTGAAAGGAAGTTACATACCAAGTTTGAGCTTTGTATATCAAATACAATATGTACTTTTGGAGAAAAGCAAATGTTAAGTTTTCAGACAGACTGACGGACAGACACAAGTAAAACAATATGCCCCCAATTTTTCAATATATAACCAGCAGTTTCTCCTTTTGTATCAAATTTTTCTGTCCCATGTTAAACACAACCCACAACATTAATAACATCCATTTTGTTGTCTGTAGCAGCTTTCAAATTGTACTTTAAAAATTTTGCCGTTTGGGAATGGGTTAAATCTATGAAATAATAAAACCTTTAAATTTTTAGCCTATAAGATAATGAAAAAAAAGAAGATAATTGCTGGTTATCAACATTCTCTTCTTTTCTTTCAAAATATTGAGATAAAATAAGAAAATGCTGATGATCATCATCAGCATTTTCTTATTTTCTCTCAATATTTTTAAAAGCCTTCTTTGATAGAGACAGCATGAACTCATTCATGACAGGTTAGTTAACTTTGTTCATAGAATGCATATCTACAGGCATAGCATATGGTTTCTTACCATGATAATCATGTATTTTTCTTTCATGTTCAGTCAAATGACCCATTCTAGAGAATGCATTCCCGCAGATATCACATTTATATGGTTTTTCACCAGTATGTATTCTTTTGTGTGTGGTTAAATAACTTATGGTACTACATGCATATCCACAGACATCACATTTATATGGGTTCTCACCAGTATGTATTCTTTTGTGTGTGATTAAAGCTTGTTTTTGATTACATGTATATCCACAGACATCACATTTATATGGCTTCTCACCAGTATGTATTCTTCTGTGTCTTATTAATGTACCTTTCTGATTACATGCAAATCCACAGACATCACATTTATATGGTTTCTCACCAGTATGTATTCTTTTGTGTTTGATTAAAACATTTTTTTGAATACACGCAAATCCACAGACATTACATTTATATGGTTTCTCACCTGTATGTATTCTTTTGTGTGTGGTTAAATTACGTTTTTCATTACATGCATATCCACAGACATCACACTTATATGGTTTCTCACCAGTATGTATTCTTTTGTGTCTGATGAAATGACTCTTTTCATTACTAGCATAATCACATACATCACATTTATATGGCTTCTCACCAGTATGTATTCTTTTGTGTTTGATTAAACTACCCTTATGATTACTAGCATATCTACAGAAATCACATTTATATGGTTTCTCATCTGTACACCTCTCTTGTGTCATTACACTATTTTCACCAGCACCATCACTGTTATCACAGCTGTAAGATTTCTTACTTCTCTCTTGTTGACTTTCTGTACTGTGTCTGTAATGTTTATTTTCTCTTAGCCAGGTATCAAGTACTTGAATATCTTCAGCTTTCAGTTTGTCCCTTCCATGGATTCGCATAAGATGTCTCACACAATAGGATGCTGAAGTAAATGCTGTTTTACAGAAAACACAGGGAAAATATACTGAAAAGAGAAAATGATAAAAGTTACTTTGCAACCTATAATTCCCAAACAAGCTCTGGTACTGATGTGCCCAATTGAAAATTATGTTGGAAAACATTGAGACAAAAGAAGAAAATGCTGAAAATCAGCATTTTCTCCCTTTGTCTCAATATTTTCTGGGCTATATTTCACACAAATCTGATCTCCATCAACACCCAGCCTTCAGTCTGCAGCATCTTCATATTGTAAATCCACACTTTTGTGGTTTTGGAAAATATTTCACCCGTTTGTCTGTAATTAATCATTTTAGTATATTCAGATCTAGTATTCTGAAATCAAATTTAATGCAGATTACTTCACATGCTCGGCATCAAGTAGGGGTAAAATATTTGTTTCCATTAAAACCTTTTCCAAAATTATGATCAAAATAGAAAAAACTAGAATATCACTGAAAGTGATCATACCCCCCCAAAAGCGCTGTGTTTGTGCATTTTGAGATGTACATTTCCTATGAACTGTGAAATGATCAAGTGAGAAAAAGAGCAAAAAAAAAAAAAAAAAAAAAAAAAAGACTGACCAACACATGGTAATGTTGTAAACATTGCTTATTTTAAACATAGGACCAAAATTCAGTCAAAAATCAATGAACCATAATCAAAATTTGATATGCACATATATGAGAGGCAGGAAGTATACTTGTAAAGTTTTTATGAAATCCATCCATTAGTTACCGAGAAATTGAGTGGACAAGAAAATTCACTCAAGGGCCGTAACTCCGTCAAAAATCAATGGACCGTAACAAAAATTTAGTATGCACATCTCAACTTAGTAATGAGTTCACAAGTGATGTTTGAACAAAATTGGTCCAATAGTTTATGAGAAATAGAGTGGACAAAAAATTGAGAAACCGATCAACACACATTGATTTTGCGTTAAATGGCAATTTTCAGCAAAGGGCCATAACTCAGTCAAAAATCAATGAATCATCACCAAAATTTGATATGCACATATTTGAGAGCTACTAAGCATAACTGTAAAGTTTTTTTGAAATCCGTCCATTAGTTTCCGAGAAATTGAGCAGACAAGAAAATTCACTCAAGGGCCGTAACTCCGTCAAAAATCAATGGACCGTGAAAAAATTTAGTATGCACATTTCAACTTAGTAATGAGTTCACATGTGATGTTTGAACAAAATTGGTCTAATAGTTTATGAGAAATAGAGTGGACAAAAAATTGAAAAACCGATCAACACACATTGATTTTGCATAAAATGGCAATTTTCAGCAAAGGGCCATAACTCAGTCAAAAATCAATGAATCATCACCAAAATTTGATATGCACATATTTGAGAGCTACTAAGCATAACTGTGAAGTTTTTTTGAAATCCGTCTTTTACTTTCCGAGAAATTGAGCGGACAAGAAAATTCACTCAAGGGCCGTAACTCCGTCAAAAATCAATGGACCGTGAACATTTTTTTTAGTATGCACATCTCAACTTAGTAATGAGTTCACAAGTGATGTTTGAACAAAATTGGTCCAATAGTTTATGAGAAATAGAGTGGACAAAAAATTGAGAAACCGATCAACACACATTGATTTTGCGTTAAATGGCAATTTTCAGCAAAGGGCCATAACTCAGTCAAAAATCAATGAATCATCACCAAAATTTGATATGCACATATTTGAGAGCTACTAAGCATAACTGTAAAGTTTTTTAGAAATCCGTCCATTAGTTTCGAAGAAATTGAGTGGACAAGAAAATTCACTCAAGGGCCGTAACTCCGTCAAAAATCAATGGACCGTGAAAAAATTTAGTACATGCACATTTCAACTTAGTAATGAGTTCACATGTGATGTTTGAACAAAATTGGTCTAATAGTTTATGAGAAATAGAGTGGACAAAAAATTGAAAAACCGATCAACACACATTGATTTTGCGTAAAATGGCAATTTTCAGCAAAGGGCCATAACTCAGTCAAAAATCAATGAATCATCACCAAAATTTGATATGCATATATTTGAGAGCTACTAAGCATAACTGTGAATTTTTTTTGAAATCCGTCCTTTACTTTCCGAGAAATTGAGCGGACAAGAAAATTCACTCAAGGGCCGTAACTCCGTCAAAAATCAATGGACCGTGAAAATTTTTTTAGTATGCACATCTCAACTTAGGAAAGAGTTCACATGTGAGGTTTGAACAAAATTGGTCCAATAGTTTATGAGAAATAGAGCGGACAAAAAATTGAACAAGAGCTTCGCAAAGCGGCGCATATACGCCCGAGAGGGGCTTGTCAGTAAAATTGGCCATTTTTTCGATTCAAGGGCAGTTAATTCAAACATGAAAAGTTATCAAAAGTTTTTGTTTGCACAACAAGACACCATAGAGATTCATTGTGGCTAGTTTGATTAAATTCTGGTTGAAACTATAGGAGTTGCACACAGGAGAAAATGGACATTTTTGAGAAAATGGGCATTTTTTCTTAAATTCAAGGGCAGATAATTCAAGAACGAAAACAGTTATCTAAAATCCGTAAGCGGTGTGCACAACTAGACACCATGGAGATTCATTGTGGCAAGTTTGATCAAATTCTGATCAAAACTGTAGGAGGAGTTGCGCACACAAGAAATTGCTAACGGACGGACAGACGGACGGACAGACGGACAGACAGACGAGCAGGGCCATAACATAATACGACCCTTCGGGCGTATAATAAAAAACCGATCAACACACATTGATTTTGCGTTGAATGGCAATTTTCAGCAAAGGGCCATAACTCAATCAAAAATCAATGAATCATCACCAAAATTTGATATGCACATATTTGAGAGCTACTAAGCATAACTGTAAAGTTTTTTTGAAATCCGTCCATTAGTTTCCGAGAAATTGAGCAGACAAGAAAATTCACTCAAGGGCCGTAACTCCGTCAAAAATCAATGGACCGTGAAAAAATTTAGTATGCACATCTCAACTTAGTAATGAGTTCACATGTGATGTTTGAACAAAATTGGTCTAATAGTTTATGAGAAATAGAGTGGACAAAAAATTGAAAAACCGATCAACACACATTGATTTTGCGTAAAATGGCAATTTTCAGCAAAGGGCCATAACTCAGTCAAAAATCAATGAATCATCACCAAAATTTGATATGCACATATTTGAGAGCTACTAAGCATAACTATGAATTTTTTTTGAAATCCGTCCTTTACTTTCCGAGAAATTGAGCGGACAAGAAAATTCACTCAAGGGCCGTAACTCCGTCAAAAATCAATGGACCGTGAACATTTTTTTAGTATGCACATTTCAATTTAGTAATGAGTTCACATGTGAAGTTTGAACAAAATTGGTCCAATAGTTTATGAGAAATAGAGTGGACAAAAAATTGAAAAACCGATCAACACACATTGATTTTGCGTTAAATGGCAATTTTCAGCAAAGGGCCATAACTCAGTCAAAAATCAATGAATCATCACCAAAATTTGATATGCATATATTTGAGAGCTACAAAGCATAACTGTAAAGTATTTTTGAAATCCGTCCATTAGTATCTGAGAAATTGAGCGGACAAGAAAATTCACTCAAGGGCTGTAACTCCATCAAAAATCAATGAACCGTGACAAAAATTTCATATGCACATCTGCACTTAGTAATGAGTTTGCATGTGAAGTTTGAATAAAATTGGACATGTGGTTTAGGAGAAATAGAGCGGACAAAAAACCAACAGACGGACCAACAGACAGACAGACAGACAGACCGACAGACAAACGTACAAGCTGACTCCTATATACCCCCCAAATTGAATTTGGGGGGTATAATAATCTTTTTTATCAACAGAAATGGAAAATACATGTTGGTTATCAGTATTTCATTGTTTTCCCCTCCTAGGAACATTTTTCTTAAAGAGTCACAAACATCAGATTTTTATTGATAATATATTTTGGTCCCAGATGGGTTTTGAAATGCTTTCAACAGCTCTTTGATACATTCTTTAGACCTTTGTTAATTTTTTTAGACATACTTAACAGAGAAGGTTTAACTCTCTAATAGACACAGACAGTCATATAAAGCTGATCAATATTACTGAAGTACCTTCTCCATTTACATAACTTGGTCTAAACAACAAGTTTTTGTCCCTGACCAGACCAAGCTCCCTCGCATATTCATCACCATACCACACCAACAGCTCCTGTCCTGGTAAAATAGGCCTGTATGTACGATAGTATATGGCTCCCTTGTATTGAAATGCTACCAGGTTCTGATCTGTTTCAGAGACAGCACAGTTTACATATCTCATCCAGTTGGCAGTTGTTTTGTCCTGAGCATCCACAAAATGGCTTGGTTTTCCATTCTCATACACCTGGAATTTATACCATCAATGGACTTTTAACCCTTTACCAAACAATACAATTATTGAAATGCCAAAATGCAAAGGTGTTGTTGCAGACGTCAGACAACAAAACATCTGTTATTTGTATTATATTCTGTATTTCATGTCATAGAAACGTTCAAAACATAGACAGAAAAAAACTTTTTTCACTAGCATTTTCTTTTTTTAACCCTCCTTGTTTCAGCATTCACTTGTTGACATGTCCTTCAACTGTATGAAAATCATCTCTACATGTAACTACGAGGGCTGTTCAAATTATTCGTAGACTCTTTGCATAGCGTCTATATAACTGAACAAAATTAAAAAAATTCAACCTATTCTAGATAAATCAATTATCTGAGAAGAGGCTGTGAAAATTTCAACATTTTATCTTGAACGGTTTGTATTTAATTGACTTTTTAAAACACCCATTGACGCTAAAGCGGGGCAGGTGTACAATGACGTCGACGTCAGGTCAAATTTTTAACGACGCATGAAATGTTTCTAGCTTTTAAGCATTGCACAACACCCATAGTTCTTGAATATATGTCCTCTTATCATATATTATCCATTTTATTTTGAATTTTTATAGATTATAATAATCATTTTCATGACCATTTTAATCGTGAATATTGATGATAGTCTCAATAGTGCTTTAAACGTAAATGTCACTTACATGCATCTAGCTTTTCTTTGTATCTGCTATATGAATGAGCCTATAATAGCCCGTTTCTGTACCTTCCAAAACCCAAAATGTAAATATACAATTGAAAGGTTAATGTAGGCGCATATTACATAATTGCAAAAGTGAGATTACTTTCATTTTTAACGTGGTATTTGTATTTTCTAGACAAAATTCAGCAAAGCTTACATTTTGGTATCCTCAAAGCGACGTCAGGACGTTTACATTTGTTTACCAAGCAGCTCAAGTGTAACATTGTTTATTTGAATACTCAAATTTAAGGTAAGAAGGGCCTAATTAGCACAAAAGAGCCAGCGGCAAAATTTGAAAAGTGCCATTAATTCCTAAACTGTGTTACATTTCCATTCCAAATACAAACATAAGCATTTTGTACGGTTTAGAATTTTGAATTAATGCATATTTATGGAAATATTTGACAAAAATGTTCAAAATTACCTCCCTTGCATATGAATATAGAGTAAAATGATATTTGTAAATTATTTTCTTCTTGAAGCATAATCTTGAAATCCGGCACGGTGAATCAACTTATGTGAAGTGTATTTACAAGTGTGTGTAATTTGATACATTTCGTATGGCTAGAAAGTGGTGTTTTTCATTAGGCACTTTATACCTTAAAATCATACAATGACTTGTCATTTTGTTGGTCAGTCGTGGTGCATAAAATTTCTGAAGTTTTCGGATATTTGAAATATTGAAAATCCATTCCAGAGAGCATAATATTAAAGCCCCGGTTAAGCAAAAGTGTGTTTCTATAGCAACCCCGTATCAGAATTCTGGTTGCACAAAACTTGCAAAATTTGATTATTCAGACTGGGAAAGACTTTTTCTACCACATTGAGAAGTTTAATTGATGTACAGTACAGCTCGCGCGTTTTTTGCCTAAAACACTCGCCCACAGCGGTCAAAATAAAATTCGGGTGGAAAATCGCGGCGATTTGCCATCGCGGCCACCATGTTTTTCCACTCGAAATTTTCACACATCTCCGCGAATCGCCGCGATGGGTGGAAAATCGCGGTGATCGCGGCAATTCGCCGCGTTCGGGTGGAAATGCCAGGTAAGGCCAATATCATCCTACATGTACAGCGCTAAGTATTAAATGTTTTATATTATTTTCATCCTGAGAGTGTTTTTGAATTAATTAATAGATCTTTTTCAAAAATAAAAAGAAATGTAATATTAAATACACACGATTTCTATAAAGTTCTATGAAGTCGTTTTTGTAAATTAAAATATACATATATTGTTATAGACTATCATATAATATAGAACACGGTTTTTTCCGCTTCTCTGTTAATTATGTTTCGTTATGTTTGATTTAATTTAATTGATAGTTTATATAATATTCTGGGTTTTTTTTGCAGATACATGTACATGAAATCGTAAACTGCACCTTGTCCTCCCGGTCATAAAGTTTCTCTGCTTGAATTACATATCAAAATAATGCGCATTAGTATTTGACTACTTTTCAGTTTACAAAGTAAACCATAAAATCTGCGACTGGTATTTAAGGTTCCTTTTTACCATGTTGGAGCTTGTATGCATGTTAAAAGAAACTCCAATATTGTATGCATGACGCTACATTCTTAGTTACGCCATTTCCGAAATTTCTATGATTTGGCACGTCCTATAAAAAGTCTTCTCATACGATAAGATGGGTGTTGCTGAAGATAGTCCTGAGTGTGAAGGATACATCACAACAAAAGGAACTAAATATTGAGACACAAGAAGACCAGGGTGATAATCAGCATGTTTTTCTTTTATCTTAATATTTTCAAATCATTTCTACGAAAAAATAAAACAAAGATAAAAGAAAAATAACTTCGAATACGTTGAAAGGAAGGCAAAATGGTCATTTGTCCTGTTGAAGTGGGAGAATAATCCACAAACTCATGCAGATAAACAAAAATCAGATCTGCAAGTGCTGTGCATTTTCGATTTTTCAAAACCTAATATATATTTAAAACCCAATAATTACGACAAGAGGACCATGATGGTCCTTAATCGCTCACCTGCACCTAGATAGAATGAAAGTCCCAATGTTGTCAAGTTCAAGAGCACATAATTTAAGATGTGAGATTATGATCCAGCTAAAAACTGCTTTCATAATCTTGAATGATAATTATTTGTAACTGTTACAGTAAAAACAATGTGGAAGAAAACAAGAATTTTGTCACAGTAAAGGGAACATGACTCTGTTCTGATAAAGATATTCTCATCAACATTATGTCCAAGTTTTTTTTAATTGGTTAATACTTATTGCTGTTTGAGAGAAAACAAAGTAGAAAACAGCAATTTTGTAACCGTCAAGGGCACACAACTCTGTTTTTTTAGTCCAACCAATCTGACAAATCAAACCTTTTAAGATATTATGGTCACCAACATTGCGACCAAGTTGTGTCTTGATTGGTCCATATTTGTTTGTTAGAGAAAAAATCAAGTCGAAAACGGTAATTTTATGAAATTTAAGAGCCAATAACTCTTGTTTTTCTGGCCAAATCAAGCTGAAAATTTAACTCATCAAGGATCTTATGGTCACCAACATTGTGGCCAAGGTTTGCCTTGATTAGTCAATAAATGTAGATGCTACAGTGTAAACAAAGTTGAAAACAGCAATTTTGTCAAATTCAAGGGCACATAACTCCAGACTTCCTGCTCCTATCACACTGAAAATCGAACTCATCCAAGATCTTATAGTTACCAACATTATGGCATATTTTTGTCTTGATTGGTCAATATTTATAAATGCTACAGTGGTAACAAAGTCAAAACTAGCCATTTTTGATGTTCAAGGGCACATAACTCCGGACTTCCTAGTCTGATCTGACTCAAAATCAAACTCATCCGAGAACTTATGGTCATACATATTTTGAAAAAAGTTTGGTTAAGATTGGTCAATATTTGTAGATAATAGAGTGGTAACAAAGTCAAAACTAGCCTTTTTTTACGTTCAAGGGCACATAACTCCGGACTTCCTTATCCAATTTGACTCAATATCGAACTCATCTGAGAACCTATGGTCATACATGTTTTGACCAAGTTTGGTTAAGATTGGTCAATATTTGTAACAAAGTCAAAACTAGCCATTTTTAACGTTCAAGGGCACATAACTCCGGACTTCCTAGTCCGATCTGACTGAAAATTAAACTCATGTGAGAACCTATGATCATACATGTTTTTACCAAGTTTGGTTAAGATTGGTCAATATTTGTAGATACCAGAGTGGTAACAAAGTCAAAACTAGCCATTTTTGATGTTCAAAGGCACATAACTCTAGACTTCCTGGTCCGATCTGACTCAAAATCAAACTCATCCGAGTACTTATAGGCATACATGTTTTGACCAAGTTTGGTCCAGATTGGTTAATATTTATGGATGCTAGAGTGGTAACAACAAATTGTGGACAGACGGACAGACAGACAGATGGACGGACGGACAGACGGACGGACGACGGACAAAAAGCGACCACAATAGCTCACCTTGAGCACTTCGTGCTCAGGTGAGCTAATAAATCAGCCAGGAAATACAGGCTTACCTGTCCTCGCAAATCACCACGAATCGCGATGAAAAAATCGCGGCGATTCCCGCGATTTCGGGTGGTAAAACTTGCTCGCTGCGGCCGCCGCATTTTTCCACCCAAATCCACCCGAAATCCAATGGCGGCGATGCGCGGAATTAGGCAAAAAACGCGCGAGCTGTACTGTACGGTGTAAAACATGGAAGTTATAGCAAAAGTCTACAAATTTTTTGAACAGCCCTCGTAAGTCTTGCTTGGGAAATCGTAAAGTAGTTTGAACATATAATTTAAATGGACGGATACCAATAATATTTTTCTTATATCCAAAATTCCTATGACAAAGGTTTACCTAACAGTATCAAGACTTGTGTGCCCTGGTCTGATCAGTCACCCTTACTCTCCATAAGTAGAAGTTCAATAAGTAAGACATTATTTTACCTGGCAACAACATCCAGACTTGTGAGCCTTGGTCTGATCAGTCACTCTGACTCCCTCATAAGTAGAAGTTCAATAAGTAAGACATTATTTTACCTGCCCACAGTATCCAGACTTGTGTGCCTTGGTCTGATCAGTCACCCTGACTCCTCTATAAGTAGAAGTTTAATAAGTAAGACATTATTTTACCTGCCAACAGTATCCAGACTTGTGAGCCTTGGTCTGATCAGTCACCCTGACTCCCCCATAAGTAGAAGTTCAATAAGTAAGACATTATTTTACCTGCCAACAGTATCCAGACTTGTGTGCCATGGTCTGATCAGTCACCCTGACTCCTCCATAAGGTCCAAACTTTGTTCTTGGTGGTATCTCTTTCTCTGTAAACACACCAAGACCAGCTCCTATAATGCTGGATTCTTTCACCATAAAACCATCAGGTAATGTGTGTAATGCTCTGTCTGGATCATTAAGCATTGATACCTGTGAATAAAAGTATGAAGATTTTCAACATAACAACAAGAGGACCATGATGGTCCTATATCGCTCACCTGAACCAAAATGATATGAGCCAAAATTTTGTTCAATTCAATTAATTTTTACGACTTTAAGACTGAAAGAATTTATGGGTAATAATTGTCAAATTCAAGGGCAAGTAACTCTTGACTTTCTGATCAGATCAGACTGAAAATCAAAATGATTAAAGATCTTATAATCCCCAACATTGTGTCCAAGTTTTGTCTTCATTGATTCATAATTGTAGATTCTAGAGTGTAAACGAGGTCAAAAACAGCCGAAAATGGCAATTTTGTCAAATTCAAGGGCATGTAACTCTCAACTTTCTGAAAAATATCTTAAAAGATCAGACAAAAATCAAACTCATTTAAGATCTTATGGTCTCCAACATTGTGTTCAAGTTTTGTCTTCATTGATTCATAATTGTAGATTCTAGAGTGTAAACAAGGTCGAAAACAGCCGAAAATGGCAACTTTGTCAAATTCAAGGGCACATAACTCTTTACTTTCTGATCAGATCAGACTGAAAATCAAACTCATGAAAGATCTTAGGGTCCAAAACATTGTGTTTAAGTTTGATATTGATTGATTCATAATTGTAGATTCTAGAGTGTAAACAAGGTCGAAAACAGCCGAAAATGGCAACTTTGTCAAATTCAAGGGCACATAACTCTTGTCTTTCTGATCAGATCAGACTGAAAATCGAACTCATCCGAGATCTTATGGTCTAAAACATTATGTCCAAGTTTTGTCTCAAATTAAAAAGTAGCTATTTTTGACGTTTAATGGCACATAACCCCTGACTTCCTGGTCCGATCTGACCCAAAATCGAACTCATCCGAGAACTTATAGTCATACATGTTTTGTAAGTTTGGTTAAGATTGGTCAATATTTGTGGATGCTAGAGTGTTAACAACAAATTGTGGACAGACGGACGGACAGACGGACGGACCCCGACTGACAAATAGTGACTACAATAGCTCACCCTGAGCACTTCAAAAGTCACGTGCGGCACATGTGCAGTGACATCGATAATGTCTAGCTTGTCCAAAAACACACGATTACACAGTCAGATTTGTTAGCAGAATCAATTTAACTGTTACAAGTTCTTTGAAATTGATTATGGGAAGGCGAGAAATGATGACGTAAGTTCGACGTCAGAGAGCTCTTTGCATGCTTCAAGCAGGTATGTCTGTTAGAGATGTCGCTTTGCATTTCAATTGGCTTGAATTGACAATTATGCGCCTACGGCACTTGGTTTATGCAACTTTAGCCACCAATGACCGACCTAAATCTTGCAGACCGTGACATAAAACGACGTTCAGGGAGGATCGTTTCACAGTTACGTCCTTACGACGTTTCAAATTCCTGTCTAGTAAGAATTTAGTGCTACTCCTCCAGGACGTCACAGGGTATATTGTTAGTGACCAGACTGTCCGGAACAGGCTCTGCACAACTTGCATCAGGGTCCTCCGATCTTACGCCAATGACGTTGAGCATCGACAGGTAAGGAGTCAGTGGGTATGGACAAATCGATATTGATTCAGGAGACATTGGACTGATGTGCGGACGAATCTTATTTTACGTATCATTAACTGACGGCAGGATTTGTGGTTGGAGAGGATGGGTAGTGCTTGATACCAATAACGTCATCATTGAGACTGTTACGTCGAGTGCAGCGATATTTTTTGGCAGAAATAGATGAAAACACTTTAACCTCATTTCAGTTAATGGCGACCAAACCGTGCAAGGGTACTGCAATGAAATTATCCAACCTGTCACTGGACCGTCTTACAACGACACAACATTGTGATATTTGAATAAGATAATCATCGCTCACTTACTCCAAGGAACATACAGAATGATCTACGCCTGAACTGCTTAATAACCAACAAAAGAACAACATGAACAACCTTGTTGGACGTCAGGCTAGAGAAAGTAATGACGTCTGTAACGTCAGTGGCATTGAGCGTCATCTGCAGTATGAATGGGCAAAATTCCTTTCTGTGTGGTCAGAAAGCTTGTCTGCAACATGGGAAGACATTGAATGGTGGTCCTAGCTGCTTATGCTGGACATTCGCGTCATTGAAATTTGCTTGACTTTTGATATCTGACCACTGCGCACTTTAACGTAAGATACCTAATTAAAGATTAAGAATTTTGAAACAAAATTTACGGGAAGCGCCAGAAAATTGAATTTTCAAACTCACTACTGACGAATGTTTTCTTTTTAAGGATTTTGGAATAGTTTTTGACTGGGAAAAAAACATTTGTCGAGTGTGCTAAACTTTTTTTGCGTAGTATATGATAAAGAAACATTTTCACAAAACAGGATTCCCACGCTCAAGCAATACTAAAATTCCCTGACTTTTGCATGACAAAAAACTAAATTTCCCTGACATTTTATCGACGTTTCTACCAATGTTTCTACTAGAAACTAGATTGAATTGAATGGACTTTTACGTCTCACTCAACAGCTCATTTGAAAGACAGAAATGGCAAGGGATTGAACCTGCGGCTACCCCTTTGTTACAAGTCAAGCATGTTAGCAACAAATCAGCCCCACAAAAACTAGAACTTTCACAGAAATGACCATACAGTTTTGAAGGAAATGGGCACCCATTTCTTCATGTTAACTTAAAACAAGAGTAACGCTGGGCGTGGCATTATACGCCCGAAGCTCAGAAATAAATGGTTGTGTGATATTTGTTGATATCCTGTTCTTTTCTAAAAGTCTCTTGCAAGTATCAGATATAACAAAATTCAACAAGTACTAAAATATTCACAAAGTATTGCTGCACAAATTTAAACAGATTGAGATAATGTAATCAAACACCCTAGCTATGAGTTCTACACACCTGTGAAGTTTCAACATCGCAGGCCTTGTATTTTGAAAGTTATTGACCGAACACGAATTTGCAGACTGAATTCAAACAAAGGGCAATAAGTCAAAAATTATAAATGGTAGAGTTAGGGTTATTGCACTCTGCACATCCTAGCTATGAGATCTATACACCTGTGAAGTTTCAAGACTATAGACCTTATAGTGTAACGGAAACGGCTTTGCCATGTTTTGTCCGTTGCGATAGATTTGACTCCTTTTCGTTAGTTTAATGTAGTCAAGCGTTTCAAAGATTTCTTCCGTCGATCAATTCAAACAAACAGTTGCTAAAACTTTAAAAAGATTGGTCTGATGATTTTAATGATCTTAAAACATTTAGAACTTGAGTTGGAAGCGATTCAGACCATATAAACTTCTTGACACATTGTTTCATCGCCGTAATTTAACGTCAAAGTCGCTCAAATTCGTCTTGGTTTTGTAGACGCTTACTGGTTTAGGCTGGAACCCATGTATAAGGATTAAAGAGGAAGGGTTGTCATCTAGTCTATATGATGTGCATTCATGCGTTTAAAGTCACGTGGTGTACCAGTTTAAAAGAGGATGATTTTCTCTTTTTGGCTTTAGTTCGCGCTGTCAGTGGTTGATAGCGTTTGGAACTCTCTCCCTAACTAACGGGTGTGCTTATTTGGGATGCACGTTAGTCTATAGGTGGTCATACTTGCGGCACCAACTACAGTGGTCTCGAACCTCTAAGTTGGTATACCATACTTGCTTCACCATAGACATTATTCCCGGTTTGCACAGTTGTTTGAGCATGGGGATTGGTTGGTACAAGGTGTTGGACCACGTTTGACGAGATGGTCCAGACTGCCTTGTTTCATACTGACTTGTGTGATGTCAGTTTGAGACTGGTTTCGTCCTGTGTGTTGGACAGGACATGGTCTCATACAAGGTATAGGCTCTGGCCGGTAGCAGGTTGGGCTTGAGGCTCAAACTGTGTTGGTATAGACTGTTGGTCTTATACTGACCGGGCATGGTATCGTACAGGTTTGTACCACTGTATGTAACCGGTACGGTACAACCATTGTGCGATGCAGTGCTTGGTGATATTATACATGGTTCCCAAATTGAACAGTTAGGCTTTAGGCTCATACTGTCTTTGTATAGACAGTTGGTCTTATACTAACTCGGCATGGTCTTGTCCAGGGTTGTGCCACTGTGTGTTACCGGTACGACACAATCATTGTACGAAACTATGCAGGGTGATATTATACAAAGTTCTCAGACTGTCCCATACTATTTCTTAGACTGTCCCATACTTGTTTCTAGACTTTAACCGTTCTATGTTCAAACTCGTTTTAAGATAGGGTTCGAACTTTAAGCAATCCACCCTACACCATTTATTTGGTGGGCCCACCCGTTACGAGGTGTTCTTGGATAAGGGCCGAAACATTGATGACAGCGGGCACCAAGCTGATGATGGTGGTGGATTGACATTTTAAGCATTTTAAGTTAACGAGAGTTCTTCTGGTTTGACATATTTAGTATTTTAGCTCATACCTATTTATCTCCCCCAAATCTAGTGTTTGAGACCAACTTCGTTCTATACGAGGGTCCCAAACTTGATTATACCTTTTACCCCGTTTAGGTTAATAAAGTCCCATACGATTTTAAGTAGTCCGTTTCAAACTAGTTTCACACTAGTCTCATACTAGTTCCGTTTTAAGTTATGCTGCTTCATACAAGTTTGATACAAGTTTCATACCTGTAGGTCTCATGCAGGTCTCATGCTAGGTACATTTTAAGAAGTCCGTTTGACACTACGTCCATACCATACCCTAGTTAGGTTGTGCATAATCGGCTCGGTGCACGTTTAAGAAGTTTAGCAGTAGCATGTTCATGTAACGTTCGTGTGGAACGTTGTTGTTAGTTATCGTATGCAAAGGGGGTTGACCATCTAATGTTGGTAGATGGTCGGGTTATATTAGGGGGAAGCAAACGCCTCTCGGTGATGGTGTGAGCCTGAGTCTTGCATCTGTTAGGGTTTGTTTCTGCCCGCTGACCCTTTGCATGTTATGTACTGCAGCGGTGGGTGGCAGGTTTTGGTGTGTTGCCTGCGTTTCAGCCGCTGCACGTTACAAAATTTGGTGGCAGCGGTGGGATGCAGGTTTCGTGTGTTTCCTGTGTTTCAGCCGCTGCACGTTACAATAGTTTCAAAGTTATGGACCGGACACGAATTTGTTAACTGAATCAAACAAAATCAAACAAAGGGCAAAAACTACAAATGGTAGAGTTGTGGTTCTTGCGCTCTGCACACCCTAGCTATGAGATCTATACACCTGTGAAGTTTCAAGACTATAGGCCTTACAGTTTCAAAGTTATTGACCGGACACGAATTTTCTAACTGAATCAAACAAAATCAAATAAAGGGCAATAACTCAAAAATTAAACATGGTACAGTTGTGGCTCTTGCAGTCTGCACACCCTAGCTATGAGATCTATACACCTGTGAAGTTTCAAGACTATAGGCCTTATAGTTTCTAAGTTATGGACCGGACACGAATTTGCTAACTGAATCAAACAAAAACAAACAAAGGGCAATAACTCAAAAGTTACAAATGGTAGAGTTGTGATTCTTGCACTCTGCATACCCTAGCTCACTCTCTTGCACATGGTTCATTCATTACATTCACCTCTGTAGTTGCCTCAGAGAGTATTGCGTCATCATCTGCTAGATTACGTCACTTTCTATCATATCAAAATGGTAATAACAATTTATTTTTCTTTTCCGAAGTCCAAAATATATCATACTTCACGTTGCTTAAAATTTGATATCATTTTCCAACGATAATAATTTATTTTTTTTTAAATTGATCTCACTCATTCAAATTTTCTGTACGTTTCATTCTGATAGGGAACGATTTTATCCAGCTAACCGTGATGTATTTCGGACAAACAATTGTATTTCGTAAGTGTTGTTATAAAATCTCGCAACTACGACTTGATTCAAGCCGTAGATACGATATTATATAACAACACCGACGATTTATCAAAACAAAACCAAAAACCTAGTCTAATTTTAGCACAAAATTCCTGCCATTGGTAAAGAGGCTTCAGAAAATAGTTCCATTGTATATGGGTTAATACATCAGTTATAGTGCCTTTCAAATGTAACCGGAATCATCATTTCTTTGTCTACGTTATTTTGTTACACACGAAATAGTTAAACAGTAATAATACACGTTTTCCTCGGTTTGACAAGATTCTTGTCATTCAGCCGCCCAGCCCGTTGCAGAGATGTATGGTGAGTGTAACGAACGACAACTCTGCTCGGAGATTGACCCTAGCTATGAGATCTATACACCTGTGAAGTTTCAAGACCATAGGCCTTATAGTTTCAAAGTTATGGACCGGACACGAATTTGCTAACTGAATTAAACAAAGGGCAATAACTCAAAAATTACAGATGGTAGAGTTGTGGTTCTTGCGCTCTGCACACCCTAGCTATGAGATCTATACACCTGTGAAGTTTTAAGACCATAGGCCTTATGGTTTCAAAGTTATGGACCGGACACGAATTCGCTAACTGACAGACAGACAGACGGACAGACAGACAATGCACGCGATAACATATTACGACCCTTCGGGAGTATAATAAAAATTGGAAATCAGTTCTTTAAGAGTCTGTCTTTGCCTTGAAAACTACTTCATTGAAAAATTCCCTGACAGCCTGTTCAAATTTCCCTGATATCTCCCTGACTTTTGCCTCATTTTTCAAATTTCCCTGACACTCATCAAAATTCCCTGACTTTTTCAAAATTCCATTTTTCCTTGACTTTTCCCTGACGCATGGGAACCCTGCAAAAATTGTTTAGAATAATCCCTGGAAATCTGATCATGTCCAATTATTACCATCGTTACAAAAACAGGTGATATTGTATCTAACGGTACTTTAAAAATGCTCAGACTTACGGACGTCAGGGAAGTAGTCGAAATATAACCATTATACCGTAAGTGCATTACGCAGGTCTTACCTTAAATTTATCATGACTTCATTTATATAGTACATGTACATAAAAAAACACAACAGAAAGCCTCATTCTTGTTCTTAACCCATTACCAACAGTGACTCTTTTTGACTCCCTACAAGACAATGGCTTTGGAAAACATTGTGGAAAATGTAGAAATTGCTTGGGACAAGCAATTTCTTCCTTTCCCACAAAGTTTCCGACCCAAAAAGACCCCCAAAATATAAAATTTTATTAAGGTATCCAAACCCTCAAAAGCACCAAAGACCCAGATACTAAATTTGAAAAGTGCCAATAATTCCTAAACTGTGTTACGTTTCCATTCTAAATACAAACATAAACATTTTGAAAGGTTTAGAATTTTGAATTAGTGCATACTTATGGAAATATTTAAGAAAAATGTTCCAAATTACCTCCCTTGCATATGAATAAAGAGTAAAATAAAATGTGTATATCATTTTCTTCTTGAAGCTTAATCTTGAAATACGGCTCCGTAAATCAACTTATTTGAAGTGTATTAACAAGTGTGTGTAATTTAATGCATTTTTTATTGCTAGAAAGTGGTGATTTTTTGAGGGTCTGTAAACCTTAACTTAATTTGTTGTCTGCACCATCTTTGAATTTGGAACAGTCTAAGATTTTTACTTCTAGTAATGGGTAAAAGTACACAAACACTATTAATTCTATATTATAATACCTCTTTGTCTTGAATATAATCTAGTGGTCCATGTACAGGACAGTCCGTGTCATATTCTTTCTTATATTGACCTGTTTATCTTGAATATAATCTAGTGGTCCATGAACAGGACAGTCCATGTCATATTCTTTGTAATACTGACCTGTTTATCTTGAATATAATCTAGTGGTCCATGCACAGGACAGTCCATGTCATATTCTTTGTTATACTGACCTGTTTATCTTGAATATAATCTAGTGGTCCATGTACAGGACAGTCCATGTCATACTCTTTGTTATACTGACCTGTTTATCTTGAATATAATCTAGTGGCCCATGTACAGGACAGTCCATGTCATATTCTTTGTTATACTGACCTGTTTATCTTGAATATAATCTAGTGGTCCATGTACAGGACAGTCCATGTCATATTCCAGGGATTTTTTTAGGGTGTCTCAGGGGCCGAATTTCGGCCCCTTTCCCAATGGAATTTAGCCTACTTTTTTCCCAATCTGGAGAAAAAATTCCCAATCACAATTAAGAAAAAATATCAAAACATCAGTAAAATTGCTTTTACAAGTCATTTGAGAACAAACTGAAGCTCTCTACTCAATATCCATATCAATATATGGATATTTTCTGTCTAAAAATTGAATTTCACTTTTATCTAACATCTTACTTGAGGTAAGTGTATAATGTTTGAAAATTCCCAATTTCAGGGTGTACACCGCTAATTTTCCCAATTGAAAAGGTCCCAGGGCCCCTTCCCAAAATTGCCAAAAAAATCCCTGTATTCTTTGTTAAACTGACTTGTTATCTTGAATATAATCTAGTGGTCCATGTACAGGACAGTCCATGTCATATTCTTTGTTATACTGACCTGTTTATCTTGAATATAATCTAGTGGTCCATGTACAGGACAGTCCATATCATATTCTTTGTTATACTGACCTGTTTATTTTGAATATAATCTAGGGGTCCATGTACTGGACAGTCCATATCATATTCTTTGTTATACTGACCTGTTTATCTTGAATATAATCAAGTGGTCCATGCACAGGACAGTCCATGTCATATTCTTTGTTATACTGACCTGTTTATCTTGAATATAATCTAGGGGTCCATGTACAGGACAGTCCATGTTATATTCTTTGTTATACTGACCTGTTTATCTTGAATATAATCTAGTGGTCCATGTACAGGACAGTCCATGTCATATTCTTTGTTATACTGACCTGTTTATCTTGAATATAATCTAGTGGTCCATGTACAGGACAGTCCATGTCATATTCTTTGTTATACTGACCTGTTTATCTTGAATATAATCTAGTGGTCCATGTAAAGGACAGTCCATATCATATTCTTTGTTATACTGACCTGTTTATCTTGAATATAATCTAGGGGTCCATGTACAGGACAGTCCATGTCATATTCTTTGTTATACTGACCTGTTTATCTTGAATATAATCCAGTGGTCCATATACAGGACAGTCCATGTCATATTCTTTGTTATACTGACCTGTTTATCTTGAATATAATCTAGTGGTCCATGTACAGGACAGTCCATGTCATATTCTTTGTTATACTGACCTGTTTATCTTGAATATAATCTAGTGGTCCATGTACAGGACAGTCCATGTCATATTCTTTGTTATACTGACCTGTTTATCTTGAATATAATCTAGTGGTCCATGTACAGGACAGTCCATATCATATTCTTTGTTATACTGACCTGTTTATCTTGATATAATCTAGTGGTCCATGTACGGGACAGTCCATATCATATTCTTTGTTATACTGACCTGTTTATCTTGAATATAATCTAGTGGTCCATGTACAGGACAGTCCATGTCATATTCTTTGTTATACTGACCTGTTTATCTTGAATATAATCTAGGGGTCCATGTACAGGACAGTCCATGTCATATTCTTTGTTATACTGACTTGTTTATCTTGAATATAATCTAGTGGTCCATGTAAAGGACAGTCCATGTCATATTCTTTGTTATACTGACCTGTTTATCTTGAATATAATCTAGTGGTCCATGTACAGGACAGTCCATGCCATATTCTTTGTTATACAGACCTGTTTATCTTGAATATATTCTTGTGGTCCATGTACAGGACAGTCCATATCATATTCTTTGTTATACTGACCTGTTTATCTTGAATGTAATCTAGTGGTCTATGTACATGACAGTCCATATCATATTCTTTGTTATACTGACCTGTTTATCTTGAATATAATCTAGTGGTCCATGTACAGGACAGTCCATGTCATATTCTTTGTTATACTGACCTGTTTATCTTGAATATAATCTAGGGGTCCATGTACAGGACAGTCCATGTCATATTCTTTGTTATACTGACTTGTTTATCTTGAATATAATCTAGTGGTCCATGTAAAGGACAGTCCATGTCATATTCTTTGTTATACTGACCTGTTTATCTTGAATATAATCTAGTGGTCCATGTACAGGACAGTCCATGCCATATTCTTTGTTATACAGACCTGTTTATCTTGAATATATTCTTGTGGTCCATGTACAGGACAGTCCATATCATATTCTTTGTTATACTGACCTGTTTATCTTGAATGTAATCTAGTGGTCTATGTACATGACAGTCCATATCATATTCTTTGTTATACTGACCTGTTTATCTTGAATATAATCTAGTCGTCCATGTACAGGACAGTCCATGTCATATTCTTTGTTATACTGACCTGTTTATCTTGAATATAATCTAGTGGTCCATGTACAGGACAGTCCATGTCATACTCTTTGTTATACTGACCTTTTTATCTTGAATATAATCTAGTGGTCCATGTACAGGACAGTCCATGTCATATTCTTTGTTATACTGACCTGTTTATCTTGAATATAATCTAATGGTCTATGTACAGGACAGTCCATGTCATATTCTTTGTTATACTGACCTGTTTATCTTGAATATAATCTAGTGGCCCATGTACAGGACAGTCCATGTCATATTCTTTGTTATACTGACCTTTTTATCTTGAATATAATCTAGTGGTCCATGTACAGGACAGTCCATATCATATTCTTTGTTATATTGACCTGTTTATCTTGAATATAATCAAGAGGTCCATGTACAGGACAGTCAATGTCATATTATTTGTTATACTGACCTGTTTATCTTGAATATAATCTAGTGGTCCATGTACTGGACAGTCCATATCATATTCTTTGTTATACTGACCTGTTTATCTTGAATATAATCAAGTGGTCCATGTACAGGACAGTCCATATCATATTCTTTGTTATACTGACCTGTTTATCTTGAATATAATCTAGGGGTTCATGTACAGGACAGTCCATGTCATATTCTTTGTTATACTGACCTGTTTATCTTGAATATAATCTAGGGGTCCATGTACAGGACAGTCCATGTCATATTCTTTGTTATATTGACCTGTTTATCTTGAATATAATCTAGTCGTCCATGTACTGGACAGTCCATATCATATTCTTTGTTATACTGACCTGTTTATTTTGAATATAATCTAGGGGTCCATGTACAGGACAGTCCATGTCATATTCTTTGTTATACTGACCTGTTTATCTTGAATATAATCTAGTCGTCCATGTACAGGACAGTCCATGTCATATTCTTTGTTATACTGACCTGTTTATCTTGAATATAATCTAGTGGTCCATGTACAGGACAGTCCATGTCACATTCTTTGTTATACTGACCTGTTTATCTTGAATATAATCTAGTGGACCATGTACATGACAGTCCATGTCATATTCTTTGTTATACTGACCTGTTTATCTTGAATATAATCTAGTGGTCCATGTACAGGACAGTCCATATCATATTCTTTGTTATACTGACCTGTTTATCTTGAATATAATCTAGTGGTCCATATACAGGACAGTCCATGTCATATTCTTTGTTATACTGACCTGTTTATCTTGAATATAATCTAGGGGTTCATGTACTGGACAGTCCATGTCATATTCTTTGTTATACTGACCTGTTTATCTTGAATATAATCTAGTGGTCCATGTACAGGGCAGTCCATATCATATTCTTTGTTATACTGACCTGTTTATCTTGAATATATTCTAGGGGTCCATGTACAGGACAGTCCATATCATATTCTTTGTTATACTGACCTGTTTATCTTGAATATAATCTAGTGGTCCATGTACAGGACAGTCCATGTCATATTCTTTGTTATACTGACCTGTTTATCTTGAATATTATATAAATATCACATGCCTCTCAGGGCAATAGTACATATTGTCTACCCGAGACCGGTAATATTGACCGAGGCGTCAGCCGAGGTCAATATTACTGGTTCGAGGGTAGACGATATGTACTATTGCCCTGATAGGCATGCGATATTCATTTTATTATACCGAAAAAGAAACAACATCAAAACTTTTAAACTACAATTAATCTAACTTTATAGATCTAGATCTAGATAGATAAGTTCTTCACCGTTAATCAAAAAATGTTGAAATCAACCGAATGCCTTATCCATTCGTATTTGTGACATGCAAGCAAAGGCAGGCCTGCCATCACTTTTGCCTGGTTATTTCCATGATCTAGATGAGAAAGAGACCAGGCTAAACAGAGGTAAACTGATTTTGCATTTGGAAAAAAATAAAGTAGCATAAGATAAAATAAAAAAGTCTAGTTTCAGTAAATTAGCTTAGAATGAAAAGTGTCGATTCTGATCAGCATGTGCAGTTCGCACAGACTGACTAGGACCCATACTTTTTAACATTTTCCAGATGGTCCCTTTTTGCGTAACAAACCACGTCATTTAAGCGTATTTATGTTAAACAAAGCTATGATTCAGCAAATATCGTGTTTTGAAACATTGTGACGTCACGGTTACGTCATAAAAAACCAGAATTTCTATTTATAGTACGCTCAGCGGGTAATATGAAAAAATATTAACCGGTTAATATTATCTGAGCGGTGAATATTACGAAATATTAGGTTTGTAATTATTGAAGGATTAGGTCACGTGAGGTATAATAAAATCTAATGGTCCATGTACTGGACAGTCCATGTCATATTCTTTGTTATACTGACCTGTTTATCTTGAATATAATCTAATGGTCCATGTACAGGACAGTCCATGTCTTATTCTTTGTTATACTGACCTGTTTATCTTGAATATATTCTTGTGGTCCATGTACAGGACAGTCCATGTCATATTCTTTGTTATACTGACCTGTTTATCTTGAATATAATCTAGTGGCCCATGTACAGGACAGTCCATGTCATATTCTTTGTTATACTGACCTTTTTATCTTGAATATAATCTAGTGGTCCATGTACAGGACAGTCCATATCATATTCTTTGTTATATTGACCTGTTTATCTTGAATATAATCAAGAGGTCCATGTACAGGACAGTCCATGTCATATTATTTGTTATACTGACCTGTTTATCTTGAATATAATCTAGAGGTCCATGTACAGGACAGTCCATGTCATATTCTTTGTTACATTCCTCACAATCTGAAATATTTAACACAAGAAACTATTTTATGATGATTATGGACATCTGGACAGGATGACGATCTAAATGTCTGTCCCACAGCTATGAGTTAAGCCTTACAGAACTCAGTAACAAGAGCCTTCAGAGACGGACAATGCTCCCCGAATAAGGCATTGTCACAATAAATGTATGTCATGCAGAGCTAACATAAAGCTAACAAATGTTAAGCCCCCTTTTTGCATGACATAATTTTTATACCCAAATTTCACAAAGTTTATTGTCAAGGGCATCTGATTTACTGCTCATATATGAAATTTCATCAAATTCTGACCATTAGACTATGAGAACTTAGAGAAAAACTGTATTTTACCTTAAGTCCCCTTTTCCCCAGACGAGGCCTCAAATCCAAAAACCGGGAAAATACATCGGCATTATGTCATAGGGAGTTCACATGGTAAGTTTCATTTGATATGGCCCAAGGGTTATGGAGAAATCACTTTGGACGGACGGACGGACGGAATGACAGACGGACGGACAGACAGACAAAGCGGCGACTATATGCTCTCCCTTCGGGGAGCGCAAAAATCCCTATCGGCCCATTGATTTATTTTTAAAGAATTATTTCATGGTTTATCCAATTCTGATAAGCCCTGCCTGGCCACACCCACATTTATAGACCAATCAAAATTTTACTGACAATTACCCAAGGAACATTTCTGTCAAGTTTATACTAAATTGACCCAATGGTTGTTTTTACAGAATCATTTCGTGATTTCTCCCATTCTGAAAAGCCCCGTCCTGCTTTGCCCATATTTATGGACCAATCAAAATTTTACTACCAATTGAAGTAATTGGACACACAAGGAACATTTCTACCGAGTTTGGTCAAAATTGGCCTTGTGGTTGATGTTGTAAAGAATTTTTGTGATTTCTGCCATTCTGATAAGCCCCGCCCTGTCATGCCCATATTCATGGACCAATCAAAATTTCACAGACAATTTGAGTATAGGGTAACTTAAGGTGCATTTCTGCCAAGTTTAATTGAAATTGGCCCTACGGTTGATTTTTAAAGAATTATTTTGTAAAGGGGGAATGCTCCAGTTTTTCGGAACACTCGGTCATTACTGTAGTAAATTTAATGTTTCATACCAATATGTTTTGCTACCATATTTTCAATAATATAACACATCATTACAATTTACCATTTTGGACGGTAAAAATGTATATTAATTATGCAAAACCGACTTCCTCAAGATGGAAATCAATTATTTAGAGCAAGACAGTCGTAAGTGTGTATGCAGTTACCACTGTTTTGCGTCATTTTATTCATGTGCAGTGATTTTGTTACAAATTTATGCGGAAGAGTCCTGGGACTCACTGGTTCCCAAAACAATGAGTCCAATATTGAAACATCCGAGTCTTTGTAAGACAATGTTGATTACACATTGAAAATCTTAGCATTCTGGGACTCACTAAATATTTATCAATGAGTCCTGAGAAAAAAATGTGAGTCAGGGACTCGGGACTCGCCAGGAAACAAAATCCCTGATGTGTAGTTGATAAAAAATGCTGTAATTCACTAATAAGTGCGCTGACCTATACATTTTCTTTTTGAATTATTACCAGAACATGTTGCTTAATACAATGAGGGAGTTTTATCAAATTCTATTATGTAGAACTTGAAATATTTCCAAAAATATGCAAATTTTGACATAAAACACCCCAGCTTCGTTGATCTAACCGAACACGTGAGCTTGCTGTTTTATAGATTTAAGGTATAAAGTGCCTAATTAAAAACACCACTTTCTAGCCATACGAAATGTATCAAATTACACACACTTGTAAATACACTTCAAATAAGTTGATTCACTGTACCGGATTTCAAGATTATGCTTCAAGAAAAAAATAATTTACAAATATTATTTTACTCTATATTCATATGCAAGGGAGGTAATTTTAAACATTTTTGTCAAATATTTCCATAAATATGCATTAATTCAAAATTCTAAACCAGACAAAATGCTTATGTTTGTATTTGGAATGGAAATGTAACACAGTTTAGGAATTACAGGCACTTTTCAAATTTTGCCGCTGGCTCTTTGGTGCTAATTAGGCCCTTCTTATCTTAAGCGTTTATAATAGCCCATATTTTGGGTTTTCTGTTCTTATTAAATGTAAGACGTTACTTTAAATCCGTTTTCGGGACTAAACGATGGATATACAGCATTTTATTAGCATTTTAGTGACCTTGGACAGGTGCAAGAAATTGTGCATTTTTTCGATGTAGGGACATGTGATACGAATGCCTATAAAATTTAAACAAGATCGCTGACCATCCATTTTTATTTTATTTTTCAATTCGTAATATCATGTAATTTCAACATACAAAATATAAATAAATTCTATTATTGGGAAAAAATTAAGGAAACTGGAGCATTCCCCCTTAATTCAAATCAAGTCAAATAAGCCCCACCCTGCCACGCCAACATTTTTAGACCAATCAAAATTTCATGGACAAGCTAAGGAAAGAGTCAACCAAAGTACATTTCTGCCAAATTTGGTCAAAATTTGCCCAATGGTTGATTTTTAAAGAATTATTTTGTGATTTCTCTAAGTCTGATAAGCCCCGCCCTGCCACGCCCACATTTATGGACCAATCAAAATTTCACAGACAATCCAAGCAAAGAGTCATCCAAGGTACACTTCTGCAAAGTTTGGTCAAAATTGGCCAAATGGTTGATTTTTAAAGAATTATTTTGTGATTTTTCTAAGTCTGATAAGCCCCGCCCTGCCAGGCCCACATTTATAGACCAATCAAAATACTTTGAACAATTTAAGTAAAGGGTCACCCAAGGAACATTCCTGCAAAATTTGGTCAAAATTGGCCTATTGGTTTGAGAGAAGAAGATTTTTAAAGAATTATTTTGTGATTTCTCCAAGTCTGATAAGCCCCGCCCTGCCACGCCCACATTTATGGACTAATCAAAAATTTAATGGACAATTTAAGTAAAGAGTCAGCCAAGGTACATTTCTGCCAAGTTTGGTAAAAACTGGCCATATGGTTGATTTTTGAAGAATTATTTTGTGATTTTTCTAAGTCTGATAAGCCTCGCCCTGCCAGGCCCACATTTATGGACCAATCAAAATTCTTTGAACAATTTAAGTAAAGGGTCACCCAAGGAACATTCCTGCAAAGTTTGGTCAAAATTGGCCCACTGGTTTGAGAGGAGAAGATTTTTAAAGAAAAAGTTAACGGACGCATGCACGACAGACACAACGTCATGACAATAGCTCGCTGGCCTTCGGCCAGTGGAGCTAAAAATGACATAACTTTGAGGAAAATATATCTAAAATAATTTCAAATTTCTGAGGGTACAAAAAAAAGAATGACAAATACTTTATCATAAACTTGAGTGTGGCACAAACTGTTACCCTATACCTTCGAGACTTCACTTAGACTCAATAATAATTTGAAATTCGTGATAATCTAGTTAACTTTTCTATCAAGAGTTGTTTTGCATAAATCACAAAGTACTACAACCTCTTTTGTGCACTTTTACACAGCAATATAGAAATATCACTTAAGGACTAAGTTATAAACTGATAAAATACCCCTGCCACAACATTTGTCTGGACAAGCGTTTATGTCGAAAACAAAGGGCAATAACTCACAAAATAAGCAAGCTAGAGTTATGCTCCTTGCACACTGCACTTCTCTTAGTGAGATCTATCTACCTATGAAGTTTCATGATCATAGCTACTTTACTTTCAGAGATATGCACTGGACAAGTATTTTGTACACGGACAGGCATCAGACAGACCGATTCCAGCTTACCCCCTAAAACATTTGTTTTGCGGGGTAAAATAATTGAATTACCTTGGTGGTTTTCTTTATTCTCTTCTCTGCTGTTAGTTTGGGAATAGGAGCCTCATATGCCTTCCTCTTAGATCCTGAATTGTATTACAATTACATGATGAAATATTGACAATGATTCCCATGTTTGAACAAATTTTGTCCACTACCGTTTTGATGCAAGTGAGACTAAACCATTGTTCTGATTTTTAATCCATTACCAGTGGCAAAATTTTAGAGTGGTCCAAATTCAAAGATGCTACAGACAAAACATTGT
Organism: Fragum sueziense; assembly: GCA_963680895.1. NCBI lineage: Eukaryota > Metazoa > Mollusca > Bivalvia > Cardiida > Cardiidae > Fragum > Fragum sueziense. The sequence goes on along the minus strand of OY804609.1, from coordinate 25,995,963 downwards.
GGGAAATGAAGAAATTGCTTGTCACAAGCAATTTCTTCATTTTCCACAATGTTTTCAAAAGTCTTTATCTTGTAGGGTGTCAATAGTCGTCATTATGTGGTAATGGGATTTATTAAAAGTAAGGTAACAAAATCAAAGTTCTGAGAGCACTGTAATTGGACGTCTCTGATTAATTGAGCGGGATTGTACATGAACGATAGATATTTTATTCATTCTTCTGTTAGACGTTTGACGTTTAAATCTATAATATCGGTTTCGGACATACGAAATCGGCTTTATTACCAAAAACCCCCTCTCAGATTTCAAATTTATTTTATTGCCGTTTCAAGACAACTGATTTGTATCTATGAATAATCACTATTAATTTGATTACCTAATTCAATTAATGCCATGACTTGTGATTAGCAATTTTGTCTTCTTGTTTCGGTTTAACTATGAGTATTGTAGTCAGTTACGCCTTTCGTTGATTTTATAAAGGACGATACAAAGCAATGTATTTAAAATGTAAGCCAACGCGCTAAATAAATGAAAGCCGTCATAGCTGACCTGGCAGAGCACTCACCTTGTACTCTTTACACATGTCTATATCCGGAAGGCCCTGCGTTCGATTTTTTCTGAGACATTGTTCTTTTTTACAATCTTTTTTCGACTGTTATCTCCACCATCGTTTGGGGAAAATGACCGCAGTGATTTAGAATCGATCTAAACATAAATTCAACGAAATGAAGTAACGAAACGCCGATCCTTTACATACAATTCCGCTCAATCTACCAGAGACGTCTAAATACAGTGCTCCAAGCACTTTGATTTTAATTTGCGTTTAGAGTGAAAAAAAAGAAAAAAAAAGAAAAACACGGCAGCAATTTTTCCCTGATTGTGGTTACAAAACAATCAAATTCAATACATAATTTTTTCCTGAAACAAAATACCAAATAAATTGGAGCACCTAACCATGGATTACTCATACCAGTAATACCGCAGCATCCCTACATCTACAGATGTGCACTCAAAGAAGAAATTGGGAACGTGCTGTCGGGAAAAGGGCAATGGAGTACAATACGCAATTCAAATCTTCATATCATTATGAACGAAAATTAGAGATATTGTAATGTCCCTATCTGTACACATATTCACCCGATCATCCAGTTACCATTGTCACTGTTGCAGATCCATCGCTTCATCTTCTTAGCACAATACACGTAAACGGGTCACTTAATAATAATCATTGTGGTCATGATCATTGATCAGTATGTACATAGGTCATGATTCTGTCGAGTATCAGTGATACAGATGCTGGAGACAAAAAAAAACTCGAAAGAGCAACTATTATTCTAAATAGGTGGATATCACTAGCGTCTCATCTGAGGCTGTTCAGATGGAACCCCGATTTGTCATCGAGTCGAACCCGAGTTGCGAAATGAACGCACTCCCCGATAATCAATTTTAAAACCCTGTTTCCAAAATAAGTCGCGTGGAAACCCCGTTTCTTTAAATATGGGCAAGAATTCACTAATGTGCCTCACAGTGTGACAATGAGTGAAAAAATAAAAAAAGAGAGATATTGTTTTAATATTCTGTTCAGACACAGATAAAGGTCTAATGTTTATGATAATTTAACTTTTTTAGATCCATGAATGTCCATGTACTTGCCATACCAAAAAATGCAATTTTTGTGCATGTAACATTGACACAAATTCTTTTTTTCTGTTAAGACCTCTCTCCCTTCAGGGTACTTACAACTATTTTTTCTCTTCTTATTATTATTTGGCCTTCATTATATTCTCCATCTGAGATTTTATTTTAAATAATTAATTACTAGAATTTTTGGAAACTGTTGACAAAGTGTTATTTGGTGTCAATGTTACATACAACTGTTCAACTGTAGGTAGAAAAATGTTCCTTCTTTCCAATTCACTTATTAGACACACCAAAGTTAATCATCTTCAAGGCTGAAAATATATCAGGAGCTTGCAGTATAATAGACTTAATTATCCTAGCACTATTAACATAAATGTTGACACCAAATAATTTCTGTCCATGTTACATGCATGCTTCAATGTACACAATTAAAAAAATCTACATAAAACTAAAGGCAAATGTGGCGTTAGAATTATTTTACATCAACACTGAAGCTTAATTTTGTTATTTTCTTAGGAGAAATACAGGAATTCTTCAAGTTGACATATACACAAATGTAGTATGTAACCATGACACAAAAATTGCTAAGCGTTACATACGCTTCACAATTGGCCATGTGTAATAAGCAGCGAACATTTACATGAACAGTTTTGGTTCATTTCAGAAAAAAAATGTCTGGTAATCTGCTTTGACACTATTTGATACAAGTTAAAACATTAAGAACTGTTTGTTTGGGCTCAAACAAATGTTGACACTAAAATGTCACACTTTTGAGTCAATATTACATGCATTTTCACCTTTAATTCTGGTCATTAATACTTTCTAGCGTAATTTAAAGTATTTGTTTTTGCAAAAAATAAATGAAAACACCCTGACCTCTGTGTAGAATGATTATTTGTTCAAGCAATTGTCTTTAATATTAAAATATACCAACATAACATCAGATTGACTAAAAAAATCCACTAGTGAATTCTTGCCCATATGTCAAAGACTTAAGGTACAAGACCCATCATTAAAAACACCACTTTCTAGTCATGGGACATGCATCAAATTACACTCACTCTTAAATTCACTTCAAATAAGTTGATTCACCGTGCCAGATTTCAAGATTATGCTTCAAGAAGAAAATAATTTACAAATATCTTTTTACTCTATATTCATATGCAAGGGAGGTAATTTATAACATTTATGTCAAATGTTTCCATAATTATGCATTTATTCAAAATTCTAAACCGTTCAAAATGCTTATGTTTGTATTTGGAATGGAAACATAACACAGTTTAAGAATTACTGGCACTTTTCAAATTTCGCCTCTGGCTCTTTGGTGCTAATGATGGGTTGTATACGTTAAACAACAATGATGAAAGAAAAAGAATTTGTCATACACAATACGTGCAATAAATTGAGTAATCGTCCTAAATGTTTGCCTTTAACAGACGTTATACAGAAGAAATGGTCCGAACTGGTTTTGAACCATTGGCGTTCGAAATGTCAAACTATAATCAGGTTGCGAGGCGAATCCTTTCCGTTTGAGCTATCGCTGCTGTTGATGATAAAGGGCGTTTGTTAACTTTATTAATATAGTGTATGCATATATCGCTTTCTAAAGATCTTACCCTTTACACAATATCACGAAAGTCAAATCATTACAAGAAAATTGTTAAATCGAAAAAAGGTCGTAAAGTTGGTAAAGACGGGGCATGAATTGAATCCGGCAATGAATATTAAAGTGTTTGGTAGAGAACACATAGAAAGCAGGAAAAGATACGACAGTTTTCCTGTATGGTCACAAAATTTATTTTAAATTTTGACCAACGGGCAATTAAGTGTGAGAAGGGTTTTTTGGTAATGAAAATCCATTTCGCCTGTCGAAAAGTGGTTATAAGAATTGGACGTCCGAAAGACGTCCAATTAAAAATCAAGGATAGTACATAATCAACCTTTGTTAATTATGCCGAGCCCTGAATTAAGTTGTACTTTGTAACTAAGATAACATTACATGATGCGGCCCGTACCAGTTTCCATGTTTTTCCCGTCTCTGTTGTGTGGAGTCCATTCATCATCTGTGTCACTGTCACTAGATGGAGGTGGATTATTAGCCTGCTCCTCTAGTATTCTATATATCTATAGATAAAAGCTCCACATACCGGTTTCCGTGTTTTTCCTGTCTCTGTTGTGTGGAGTCCATTCATCATCTGTGTCACTGTCACTAGATGGAGGTGGATTATTAGCCTGCTCCTCTAGTATTCTATATATCTATAGATAAAAGCTCCACATACCAGTTTCCATGTTTTTCCTGTCTCTGTTGTGTGGAGTCCATTCATCATCTGTGTCACTGTCACTAGATGGAGGTGGATTATTAGCCTGCTCCTCTAGTATTCTATATATCTATAGATAAAAGCTCCACATACCAGTTTCTGTGTTTTACCCGTCTCTGTTATGTGGAGTCCATTCATCATCTGTGTCACTGTCACTAGATGGAGGTGGATTATTAGCCTGCTCCTCCAGTATTCTATATATCTATAGATAAAAGCTCCACATACCAGTTTCCATGTTTTTCCTGTCTCTGTTGTGTGGAGTCCATTCATCATCTGTGTCACTGTCACTAGATGGAGGTGGATTATTAGCCTGCTCCTCCAGTATTCTATATATCTATAGATAAAAGCTCCACATACCAGTTTCCATGTTTTTCCCGTCTCTGTTATGTGGAGCCCATTCATCATCTGTGTCACTGTCACTAGATGGAGGTGGATTATTAGCCTGCTCCTCCAGTATTCTATATATCTATAGATAAAAGCTCAACATACCAGTTTCTGTGTTTTTCCCGTCTCTGTTATGTGGAGTCCATTCATCATCTGTGTCACTGTCACTAGATGGAGGTGGATTATTAGCCTGCTCCTCTAGTATTCTATATATCTATAGATAAAAGCTCCACATACCAGTTTCTGTGTTTTTCCCGTCTCTGTTGTGTGGAGTCCATTCATCATCTGTGTCACTGTCACTAGATGGAGGTGGATTATTAGCCTGCTCCTCTAGTATTCTATATATCTATAGATAAAAGCTCCACATACCAGTTTCCATGTTTTTCCCGTCTCTGTTGTGTGGAGTCCATTCATTATCTGTGTCACTGTCACTAGATGGACGTGGATTATTAGCCTGCTCCTCTAGTATTCTATATATCTATAGATAAAAGCTCCACATACCAGTTTCCATGTTATTCCCATCTCTGTTGTGTGGAGTCCATTCATCATCTGTGTCACTGTCACTAGATGGAGGTGGATTATTAGCCTGCTCCTCTAGTATTCTATATATCTATAGATAAAAGCTCCACATACCAGTTTCCGTGTTTTTCCTGTCTCTGTTGTGTGGAGTCCATTCATCATCTGTGTCACTGTCACTAGATGGAGGTGGATTATTAGCCTGCTCCTCCAGTATTCTATATATCTATAGATAAAAGCTCCACATACCAGTTTCTGTGTTTTTCCCGTCTCTGTTGTGTGGAGACCATTCATCATCTGTGTCACTGTCACTAGATGGACGTGGATTATTAGCCTGCTCTTCTAGTATTCTATATATCTATAGATAAAAGCTCCACATACCAGTTTCTGTGTTTTTCCCGTCTCTGTTGTGTGGAGACCATTCATCATCTGTGTCACTGTCACTAGATGGAGGTGGATTATTAGCCTGCTCCTCCAGTATTCTATATATCTATAGATAAAAGCTCCACATACCAGTTTCTGTGTTTTTCCTGTCTCTGTTATGTGGAGTCCATTCATCATCTGTGTCACTGTCACTAGATGGGGGTGGATTATTAGCCTGCTCCTCTAGTATTCTCTGATTCCTAGCTCTCTGTGCTGGACTCTGCATAAAGTTGGGCTTTATGGCTGGTAAACCTTGGTAAACAGAGAAATGGATTTGAAAATGAATGTATAAAATTCCATGTTTTATAAGAAAAAAAATGTAAAAACTATTATATATGTCCTTCAAACAAAATGTGGAAAAGAGTAAAAGCTTCAATTTGTTATCACCATTTATATTCTTATTCTTAAACTTTAAATGATCCTCTCAAGAACTATTTCAGAATAATTATGGAAATCAAAATTAAATGCTCAAGCTGACTTGGCACTTGCAAACAAATTTCTTAATTATCTTCAGTAATTTTCACAAATGGCTGCTCTTTATGACTCCCCAAAAGACCAAATCTTAGGAAAACATTGACTGTGGAAAATGAAGAAATTGCTTGTGACAAGTAATGCCTTCATTTCCCACAATGTTTTCAACCACATTAAATTTGTCGTCTGCAACATCTTTGAAGTTGGACTGACCTAAAATGTTGTTGTTTGGTAATTAATGACTTGTACACAATATTTTTTCTTAGCTTTAATATAGGGTTAATTCACGTTTTTGAGGTCGTTAACATTCTCAGAGGCCCAAAAAATGCGTTATCGCCTGAGACCGCAGGTCGAAGGCGATAACCCATTTTGTGGGCCTCTGAGAATGTTAACGACCGAAAAAACGTGAATTGACGCTATTATTGCATAAAATATGAATAATTTGCAAAGAAATGTAATAAAATAAGACGAATAACTAAAAAACTTTGTGAAAATTTAGCCACATTTACACCGACAGATACCAGAGTTTTCCGGCATTCGACTCGACATATATCAAGTAAGCACGATATCCACTAGACGGGCCGTTAGATTTTCATCGTGTAGCTATGTAATCAAGTTTCATCGCATTTTTACTGACATAATCTTCATTTGGGTTGGCGAAATTGTAACAATATTCGACTTAGTTTTCTATTGGAAACATACTCTGGATATTCTAACATTCATTTCAGTACGAGTAATAAATTACAAGGTCGGAATGTCCGAGGTAGTTCTCTGGACCGTCTGGTTCGTTTCAGACATTCGTTCATTTCAATAAAAACAAACTTGTACAGGAAAAAATGCAGTAACTAAAAGAAGAACAAGAAACACATAGGCTTACCACCATATTTGACCTAGACAACAACCACTCAATTCTAATTTCTATCCTTCCATGTCCACGAAATCCACTTTTAGTTTAAAATCTGTCAGCTGCCCGTTTGTTTACTTTTTGATTCCAAGAATTAAACCTACGTCACTACATTACGTCATCAGATATGGTTACACTGGGAGACCTAGTTTATTTATTGGGATGTAAACTGGAAATTGGGTCTTACAAGAATTTACATCGCGGAAAAGGGAAATGACAAAATTTCGGCTTTATTTTCAATTTTCTGAAGCACTCACAACAAATCCCCGATCGAGGATATTTGAGTGCAAAACCGGTCCGATATCCCACGTGAATCTGCCGATTAATGCACGATTTCTCTGGATATCCGCCCGGTTTCTGCTGGTTATACAATGCCAATAACAGACTGAAAACACACATTTTAGGCAATAATCAGAATTAAATGTGTAACAGCGTTTTAAAAGAAACAATGAATAAAGTTACATTTAACCCTTTCCCACACATTTACGCTTTTAGACGCCCCACAAAATAAAGGCTTTGGAAAACATTGTGGAAAATGAAGAAATTGCTTGTGACAAGCAATTTCTTCATTTCCCACAATCTTTTCTACTAAGAAAGACCAAATAATGAAATGAAACTTGTCGTCTGCAACACCTATGAGTTTGGACTATGGGCTAAAATTTTGTTGTTTGGTAATATGGGTTTTAAAAGGACATTTATAAAACTGAAGCATTTTTCAATTCCTTTTCCTAGCTAGTATAGCTACAAACATTTCCTCCATCAGTTTTAACTTTAAGCCATGATTTATTGATATTTTGTCCATTGCAAGACTTGAAGTCCCCTCTTTTGACCACAAGTTTAGAGAAAAAATGTTTTGTCGGCTGTCGCCTAGGTCATGTAGATAACAGTGATATATTTGACTTCAGAGTTAGTACCTACCCATACTTCTCATCATTTCATAATTCAAAGCCATGTTTTTGTAACGAAGCTTTGCAGCATCACACATCCCTTCAAATTCCTGGACAGAAAAGAAGGGCCGTAAGTCCACATCTTTCTTCAAGAATTCTGTCATGTCGAAATCTGCAGGTAATGGCATGATCTGCAAGAGACATACACAAAGTTTTAACCCTTTCCCAACTGACTAGATTTTAGACTGCTTCTATTTGATAATTTCTGAGAAGTTACAGACAACATTACATGCATCATGCATGACTGTTAATGATATTTGCATCTGTGTCCATTTACAACACAGTACAGCAAATATTGAGGCAAAAGTAGAAAATTCTGTGATATCAACATTTTCTGCCCAGTGGCGGATCCAGAGGGGTTCAAACGAGCCCCCTTTGTAGCCTGATTATTTCAATATTCATTTAGAAATTCAGTCAGAATTGTGTAGTGCTAAGAAAACAAACCCCCTATTCAGGGATAATTCTGGCTCTGAAATTGCTTGAGAGAAAATGTCTCATTTAGCCAAAACTTATGAGAGAAAATGAATTTTCAGTGAGCGATTTGATACCAATTTTCTTACTAGTTTCTTTTTTACATTTTTCTGTGAGATTTTTCTCCCATTGAGCAAATTTGAGTGAGATTTGTGGCAGAAAAATGAGAGAAATTGCCCAAATCTCGCCCAAAACTGATCACTGCCTATTTGACCTATGCTCACAGAAATCCTCAGAGCTGAATCTAGGTTTTCACAAAAGTGGGCCAACTCCCCCACCATAATTCAAAATGTGGGCCAACAGAATTCAGGCTTGAGCCACAGTGAATTCAACCTTTTTTCGCAAAAAATTTAGTTAGAATTTACCTGTAACGAAATCCATTATATGAAATTGAAAGAATATTATCTTTACTCTCAGTAAGTAGTATATTTGCTATTGTATAAGCAGTATTTTAATAACTTTTGTCCAAATAACAAACTTTATATGTTCATGTTCTTTGATTTATTGGTTGTTTAAAGTTTAGATAATACTATTCATGGAAAATTATTACACTAGACTGGTTTAAGCAAATTATTTACACAGCAAAAACATTCTTAATTTTGCTTTAAAACTCTTTCTATCCTGATTTCAATAGTCTCAGGACTGTAGAAAACGGCTCCTTCAAAGGGAGGACCATCAACTTTGATACATTTTCAAGAAAGCTCCAATTTGAAAACTTACATCAACTTCCATCGTAATCCTCGGCATGATCCATCATGTACATGTAGTGGCATCTACGCCGAGGAGGATCACTTTTTTTTCCTTTGGAATATTGGGACTTGGTATGGGACCGTTTGGTATCATTAAATTCAAAGCATTTATGTGATAAAAACTAGTGGTGGGCCGATGATCGACTATAGTCGAAAGTCAGTTGGTTTAGGCTTCCGATTGCGATAATCGATTGGAAAATCCCACAATCGATTGTAGTCGGTACCGGAACTCGCTCCGTTCCGGACTTTAGATACCGGCTTTTAGCGTCGCGTCCGGACTTTATACGTAATTGTTTCCGAGCCTGTGTAACCGAGTTCGATATTTTTGGCTTTCAGAGAATGAAAGCCGTCTGCTCAACGATTCCGTTTACCAAAACCAAACCGCTCCTGTCATTTGCACATGGTTTATTCTATGAAGGCTACAACAATTTGCGATGTGGACAGAATAATTTGTTTGTCAGACAGATTGAAAACATCTAGATCTAGCTGCGATATCGTAAAGCCAATTAACCATGCAAACGGCATATTATTCGGTCTAAGTTTGCTTAGAACTTTGCAGCAAAACAAAAAAGATGCATTTCTTTGTTTAAAATTGTTAACACCAACATACCTTAATAAAAGTAAATCCCATTTAAAAGACCTAGTCCGTGTCATGAAATCGGTAAAACAGTTTTTAAAATGCATTGAAAAAAGTGTTTGGTTCTTATTCTCCATGGGGGATGATCTAATAACCATTTGTTTACAAAAAAGCCCGCGTGCAGACAAGTGCGTCATAAAGCATCTCCACTTTGATTGGTTGAAAACCAGACAGAGTTTTTCTATTCTCCCAAAGGCGCATGCGAAAACAAGACAGCGATTTTCTATTCTCCCAAAGGCGCGTGCAAAGGCGTGTCCCTTCTAATGATAGCGTCGGTCACACTTAAAAATGTAAAAAAAACACTAACTCATGTAAGCTACACTTAAGACACTAATCATGCACGCCGGAGAGCAGATCAATGGAACAAAATCACGAGACATGACGTAATTATATTCAAAATGGTTTACACATACATTCCCTTGTAAAGTAAAACACCGCATTTTTGAAGTCGGCGGCATTTATTTGATCTCGGAGAAGTGACGTCATATAAATTGTGAGTGACTAAAACACCGTATCGATGGTATCCAATTACGATGTTCTAAACCCCAAAACAGTGTGTATTTCGTGTTGACTCACTTTGAGTTGAATTTGCTTTCTGTTGCATTTGAAAAGTTTTTTTTCTTTTAAATCGCATGATGGATATAAAGCACAAGGTAGGCCTAAATATAAAACATGAGGTGAAACTTATGTCACAATCCGCATTAGACTACGAGTTTGAAGACCTTATTGTACATAGCACAAAATGTTTTGTGAAAAAAATGATTCACTTTCATTTCTTTTCACTTTAATCTTTCGAGTCAGATTTCTTAATCTGTTTATCTTAGCCTGTGAGTGGGTGAAATCATCGTTTTCTGTAATGGGTTTCGAAGTTTTAAGAATTATCATGCATTTCCATCTTATTTTCGGTTCCATACCTATTTTTATGGACTATGCATGGCATAACAGCTGATTACAAGAGGCTATTTTGTCCACGGTTCTTACAAAACATTACATCTAGTTGAAAAATCATGATTCAAGGACCACAATAAAGGGTTAAAAGGTAATGTATTTTCTTTAATTTACAAAGAACAGAACAATTCATGTACAGTTTTGTATGACACGGAAAAACAACCATTGTAACAAGACTAACATCCATTAATATGGGAAAGAAACTGTTAAACTGATAAATCGATTGTATAATCGATAGCTAGTTGGTTTGCCCTTCCGATTATAAACCGATAATCGATTGTGATTTTAAACCGATTGCCCAACACTAATAAAAACACATTTCAAGCAGAGATTCTTTGTTTCGTCGGCCATCTTGATTATGTGCCGCGATAATAACATATTAGGGTAATTCGCCCATGAGTCGAACGGGTTAGCTATTCGCACCTCCACACGTTCGTCACTAGTAAGGGTACCAGTTACGGAACAAGTTGGATGCCTCTGGTTTTATCGTAGGACTATTTAGACGGGTTTCTGTGTGGTTTCCGGCAGTATAATTCGCTATACATGCAGAAATGATCGCTTACCGTTTTTCGCCCATGACACGAACATGTTCGCCCTTGAGTCGAACAGGTTTTTTTATACACGCCCTGAAGTCGAACGTGCATATGTTACATATGCACACATCACGTTTAGCCTATCAATATTAACCCGAGGCATTTGCATATGTAATGACCCCGCTTCGGAAACGTTTTCCTAAGACTCTCAACTAGCGGGCTTTGCCGACGAAGATTTAAATTAGTACCCGGATAAGCCTATTACCAGACTGGAAAAAATAGACCTGTCCAAATTCAAATATGTTACAGACGACAAACTCAAGTGAATCAATTTTTACCCTTTTTTGTCTTTTGGGGTAGAAAAACTGTGAGATAAGCAGAAATTGGTCGTCACATACAAATTTACATTTTCCGCAATGTTTTCTTAAGGTTTTATCTAAGCGCACCAAAAAGCGTCATTGTGTGGGAATGAGTTAAATTTGGTACACAATAAGGCATCTCGTTCGTCCGTTCGTTAACCTGAAATATATCAGGGCATCAACAATGTACTGAGTGATACCCATGACAGCACATCGACCATTTAAGTTCGTCTTTTAAAAATAAAAAAGGAAGCTTTATATCCGAAATAAACAATCAAACAACATTTTTATTGTCTTCTCCAGATCTATACACGTGCATAATTATGAAGTTCATTGTTTTAAAAGCACATAGACTATCCCTTATCCAAACAATCCCAGCGGATTTTGACGTCACTAATCAAAAACGTTTTTAAAAAAAAGCTGACAGGAAAAAGGAAAGGTTTAAATTTTATCAATTTACTTTAAAGTGGCTCATGCTAGATTTTTTAGGTATCAGAACATTTGCGAGGCTGTCAGAATATGCATAGTTGAGTGGTGCACAGCATATCTCGGATCAAACAGAAAGCAATTTTAGAACTGTCACCAACCTTCTACTTCCTAAAAGAACGAAAAAATTCAATAAAATTACTAAAGGGGGTAACAAATCATGTAAAAAAATAAGTTTCACTCAGCTTAGAAACAGTGTAATTTGTTGCCCCCCTTTAATAATTTTATTCAAAATGTCATTGTTGTAGAATAAAAAGTTTGTAACACCGCTAAAATCATCATTGTCATTATTATTATTTTATCTGAGACATCCTGTTCACCACTCAATTTTGCAAACCCTGCCTCTCAAAAATAATCTGATACTGAAAAATCTAGCTAGCAGGGTCCCTTTAACCCAGTGTCATAAGACAAAATGTTGGTCTTGTACAAATTCAAAGATTTTACAGACAACAATTTAAAGCAAATCAAATTTTTCATCTATTTGTGTGCCCGGGTAGAAACATTGTGGGAAATGAAGGAATTGGTTGTCATAAGCGATTTCCTCAATATCCACAATGTTTTCCACAGCCTTTTTCTGGGAGGGGAAGGGGGAAAGGCGGGAGGGGGAAGTGGGGGAAGGGCACTTGATAGAAAAGGCTTGTGAAAATATTGAGGCAAAAGTAAACAATGTTAATATTCAGCATTTTCTCAAATTGCCTCAATATGTTCTGTGCTATACTATACACAAATCATGTCTTTATCATTATGGATTCTGTTGTCTGCAGCAGCTTTCCAATGGGAATACATATAGCCTCAATTTTTGCTGATTGGGACAGGGTTAACGTTTGATTTTTTCAGAAGTCTTTTTCTTTTTCTTTCCTGTAGTTCTTCTTCCTTTTTTTGTTTTTCTAATTTGGCTTGTAATTGTTGGTTGTAAGCTTCGTCTGCTGTTATGACGAAAAAATTATTCTTTTTTGAATTTTGTTTTGATTTCTTAATTGGCAGCGCGGGCAGACTAAGTAAAGGGTTGCTTGTAGACGTTGTAGGAGGGACTTTTTTTTTATAAGTGGCCCACGTGTGAAAAAGCGAGTCTTGTATATCAAGGCCTCGCTTTAATGCATTTTCGAAGATTTCACGCTTACTGTCTGTAATTGCAGACTCGATCACAGACAGAGCCATCTCCGAAGTACATTCTGTCACCGTGGAAACAGAAGTACTCGGAGTTGGGCCTGTCTGTGATTCCCTCGTGAATTGAGTGTTGACGTCAACCATCATGTTCAAACTATCTGTATACACAGTTTCATGTGATTTAATAACCGGTGCATTTTCGGCAGGTAATGTCGCCTCAGCAGAATTCACTGACAAAAAGCCATCGGTTCCCACAGTGACGGGTAAATCTACCACGTCAGCTTGTGTAGATGCCACTGGTATATCTAAAGAAAATACTAAGTCCTGGTCTGACGTAATGGTGGCATTGCTAGGACTGCTAACTGTGCTGATACTCTGTTGTGGTAATTCATTGTAAGACTCAACGTCCTCGGGTGCAGCAGACATATCTGAATATAGATCAGAGGGGGCAAAAGCAATATCGGGAATAGCACCGGGATTGTATGGACATATTCCAGTGGCAATAAAGCCGGAGGATATATTTTCAATTGTCATGGAGTTTTCCCAGGCTGGTTTCAGCATTCGAAAAAACTGCGAATGTCCCACTGTTACTCCTGTGTTTGCAGTGAATGTATTTATCTCCTCGGACCATCTAGTTTTCAGCAATTTAAAGACTGACCTGTATTCAATGAAAAAAATCGTATTTAGTGAATTGTTACCCATCTCAAAGTACAAAGATGGGCAGATTATTTGCAATATAATGTTTTGAATTAACCCTTTTCATTACAACAAAATTGCAGATGACTAAATTACAATGTAATTTGAAAACGAAAATCTGCTAGATATAGCAGAGAAAATATGAATGGAAAATGAGAAAATATCATCCAGAATAGGACAATGTTTTTGTTTTGTCGTGCTTGATTAGTTTGTGAGAACTCTATCTCAAGTTTGATTAAACTTAATATCTGGTTAAACTTCACTACATACTGATAATGATGTTGATTAAGCTTGAAGATGATAATGAGTAGTAATGATAATAATGATAGACCTGACCAAGATCGAATAAATAGTTTCCTTTTTTTGTATACGTTCACTCTCGCGTCATAATGATTGGCATCTTATAATAAATCATTACGACGGTGTTTCAAAATGACCGATATGTTCTTTGTTTGTTTTATTTTTGTTTTGTTTGTTTTTCATTGTTTTAAAAATATCATTGAAAGTTTTTTTTTTAAAAAGAACACCATTAATTGTTAAGTACATATGTGCGTTAATTAACCTGTCAAACGGTTGTGTAAAGTGGCTGGTCTTTGCCGGCAACTCCATCAAGATTATTCCATTATCCCTGGCCTTTTTGACAATTTCCACGTGGTGGTGGGAATCATGGCCATCCATTATCAGTATTTGAGGCCGGATACTGCCTATATTCGGCAAGAAGGTCTGGTCAAACCACAATTCGCAAATCCCTTGTTTAGTCCAACCACTATCGGACACACTCAGCATCGTTCCTGTGTGAAGTAAAGTATAGTAATCTTACATTTATTTCATGTATATTTTCTTATGTTTTGAGGGAAAGCAAGAATGTTATTTTTTTCATTGTAGGCTACGTAATTAAAAAGTGAGAAGAGAAAAAGTGAGAAGAAGATTTGATATGGTTTGATTAGCTTACAACAACGCCTTCGGGATGAATCTGTTTTAAATTGTATTTGTCGGTGAAATGTTTTTTGACTTCACAATAAAACAAAATAGATCCTCGATATTTTCACTTGATACTGATTAATCCTTTCATAAACAGCAAAATATTTGACGGAATGAGATGCAGACGACAAAGTTTTCGAAATCTGATAATTGCCGTTATGGCTCAAATGTGTAGAAAATCTCACCATTTGGGGCGTTATCTATGTTGTAGCTCTGCAGGGCTCTTTTTGTTTTTCCTGGAATTATAACGTGCGGGGGTAAGATCTTCCCATCCGCATTACCGCATGCAATTAATGTAACAAGCTCTCTGGATTGAGATGACTTGGCATGCACCACTCTGGAGCCTTTTCGCGCAAGAATTTTTGGCCGCTTTGGCGCCAAGTTAAGGCCCGTCTCGTCCATGTTCCAAATCAAGGACCCTTTATTTAACAACCCATTTGATTCAAGTACGTTTTTCAGTTCACCAAAGTACCTGGTCACATGTAACCGATTCATTGCTGTATGACGTCCTGTTGAGGTCGGTTCAGGGCACCGGAGGGAGAAATCGGGGTGTCTCTGTTTAAGCCCCCTCCACCATTTCTCCGTAGCGACCCCTCCTTTAAAAGGGGAACCCTCAGATTTGGCAAAATCGCCCGCAAAACGGAGGAAGTTTGCCTTCGAAAACCCGATCCCAAGGTCTGCTCTCTTCATAACATAACTGATAAGCTCCTTCTCTTTATTGTAGGGCAGTAATGGCGCCTTTCCCCACTTAGACCCTTCGTCTACTTTGCCACTTTTACGGTCGTGCAGGGTTGTCAGAGGCACGCCGTATTTTCTGGCAGCTTGTCTCAGTGACAACCCGCCTTGTCTCATTTCGGCTAGGGCGCCGCTCAATGCCTCTTCTTTGTAAGGTCTCATCTTAAATCGAAAGCAGAGAAGAAAAAAATATAAGTTCCTGAAAAGGCCTCTTATTTACGAACAATATATCGTCGCTTTTCTGCGAAAACCTCGTATCTGCAGCTTGTTTTAAGCTGAAGATACGTGGTTTTTGCAGAAAAGCAGCGATATGTTGCATTCATTTAAGAAAATTCGTGTATGGGTTAGCAAAACCATAATTATTACTATTATCAGAAATGATATTTATAAATTTTTGTTATCATCATCGCCTTCAACATTATCATTATCATCGTCATTATCATCTTCAATTATATTAGTTTGGCTCGGCAAATCATTTCGGTGAAAAAGAAATAAAACAAATGACATGTTTTGAATTTTTCTCTTTATCTGGGTTTTTTTTCTTTCCTTTTATTAATACATAGATGACATTTTTATTTCATCAATAATGTTGTCTAAGTGATCTCGCTCTTCAGGTGTGAGAAACTGTCTTATGTGTGCCACAAGAAACACGAGGCTATAGTCCCTAGCAGGTTTTCTGCAATGAAGGCTCCATGAGTCCAGGACATCCCTAATTGATCGTCTAAGAACAGTGTTAATCTTTGCCAATCTCACTATTGCGTTGTGCAGTTGTATTAGAACTGGCGTCTCGTAAAGGTATTCACGCTCCAGGAGCTCCTGAAGCTCCTTTGTTAACACGAAAAAGTCCATTTCTCCTTGCTTCAGCATCCCGATTTCACGTTTGAAAATGCTTGCCATTTTACTACAATTAGATGTAAAAGGGAACATTAGATAAAACCATTTTTTCTATTCGTGATCCACATTCATATTAATATAGACATGAATTCAAAAGAGCTTGAACACAAACGCAAATTAAAAAAAGATGCATCTCGTGGGATTGGAACACGGGTCCGCTGGTGTGGAAGTCCACCGCTCTATCCATTAGACCAAATATATTTCCATGAGAAATGCATGATATGAAAATATAAGTATTAAAGTTTAGGTACGTAGATTTAATCCCGATCTTGCTTTTTTTTCTTTTCTCTTCTATGGCAAATCTAAGCAACAGTAGGATATTAATCGTATGATAAGCATTTTAAAACATTAATTACAGATTTGCAAAGCTGACCGATATAATGTACAAATGATAACAGTGATGATAATGTAATAATGTTAGATCTAAAGCAACTAAGAATTTCCAGTAAGTCATCGAATGGCTTCTTTTTAAATCATTTACAATCAAAGTGAAGAAATGAATTTCACATCCAGACAGTCTAAATTCCATAGTAGCCCTTAAGTCGAACACTGTTCGTCTCAAGGGCTAATCGTGTTCGATTCAACGGCAAAGCATTCAGCTGACTTTGATTCTTTCTTCTGTGTTGAATGTCAAATAAAAACATACGAATATAAGATTTTCTGATAATAAATAAGCTGATCTTGACCAAATACTATTTCCTTTCCTTTAAAATAATCCTTTTGCCTTTATTAAATTCCTTTCCGCCCTTTGCTTTTTTCAAAATATAAATAAATTCGCGCCCTGCGAATGACCTTACAGTGTGCTGATGTAAGCGTCTCGTTGAGAAAGAGGATGAAAGTACCGAAAAGGACCGCATGTAATTTAAGCCGGCGAAATGTCGCGAAATCTAAAAATAACAACGCTGTACGTTTAAAACGCTGTTTATCGGGACGAATATTGCTTTGAATTTGTTCGACTTAGGGGCGAATTCGACTCAAGGGCGAATTACCCTATTCAGGCCATTTATGTGATTAAAAATGATTTTAACACAGCGTTTGTTTATTTTGTTTGTTTTGACCGCCATTTTGGTTATGCACCGTAATAATTACAAATTATAAAATTCACCGCCGTTTCCCCCTTCATTCAAC
The DNA here is from genome assembly GCA_963680895.1 of Fragum sueziense. Classification (NCBI taxonomy): domain Eukaryota; kingdom Metazoa; phylum Mollusca; class Bivalvia; order Cardiida; family Cardiidae; genus Fragum; species Fragum sueziense. Next base: position 25,978,638 of record OY804609.1, on the reverse strand, counting down.
TTGTTTGGTTTTTTCCATTTTCGGAGTAAATCTCGAACATAAATAATTTCATTTATCAGACAAAAACCGTTTTTTTTTAGGGGAGATATAAAATACTATATAAATATAGACTTGCGGGGGTTTCTCTGCGATCTGTACTAAGCAACTTTTCAATGATTATGAACTTACGTTATTACGCGATGCTAATTGAAAAATGCGCCAACCTGAAAAAATGTGCGTGACTTGTCCCGCACAGCCTCATGTTTTTTGCGCCATGCAATAAATTACTGCGGGAATCCCGCAATCCCGCGCCCTAGATTCAGCTCTGAATCCTGCATCCAGCACTGCACTGCCCTCCCTTTGCTCAAAGGGGAGGGGGAGGCGTTTTAAAGGTCACAAAACATTCATGGTATTCCAGGTCCAGGCCCGTAGGAACAGGGGGGGGGGCGCTAGGGGGGGGGGCTAACCCCCAATGTTGGCCAAAAATGCTGAATTTTCTTAATTTTACACTGAAAATTTTGGGGAAATCCAAATTAGCCCCCCCCCCCCCCAATATTCAGGACTTGGGCTTTAGCCCCCCCATATGAAATTGCTTCCTACGGGCCTGAGGTCTGACTTTCCATGTTTCATGTGTTTGGAATGCGGGACAGATCCCTTTTCAAATTGAAATGCAACACAGTCGTTTCATTTTTTTTTTTTTTTTTTTCAATCAAACATGGGGATTCAATCAGATCCTTCGTTGACGTTCGTTAATTAAATTCAAGTCAAGAGTCTTCACATAGAACGGAACATTTGTTTGGTATACCTAGCGGACTAAAACCTTTCAATGGAAAAGACTAGGTTAAATAATTACTGAAGTTAATGTTGTTTTCAAAGTGTTGTTGGTCTCTGCAGACGAAATCGAATTTTCCCATCAACCTCACGACTTCCGGGCCATACTTGATTTTACTTAGATCTTTACTATTTAAATCGAACAAATCACACAAGAAAAGATAAAAATAAAAGCATCTTGATAAATTTGCCAAGAACTTTTCAGTTGAATTAGTATATTTAACCCTTTCCCAAACAAGACCTTGTTTTGACGTCTTTGATAGAATAAGCTTGGGAAAACATTGAAACAAAAGAAGAAACTGCTGATCACCAGCAGTTTCTCCTTTTTTCAATATTTTCTGTACCATTTTTTACACAAATCCTATCTTTCATAACATCTGTTTTGTCATTTGTGGCAGTTTTTGAAGTGGATCACCCTAAAATTTTGCCATTTGGGAAAGGGTTAAGATCTAGACCTCTCTAGATCGATAATGTTAAATGTATCTTTTAAAAAAGCACGCCTACTTGTCTTCTACGGTAGCAAACACGGGCCACTTCTATCTTATCTACCCATGATGTCGATTTTGATCGCGTCAATTCAATTTGCAAGAATGATGAACAGTGCACTGACTAAGTGTCATGATAGAGAGCTTCTCAACTATCTAATTTGACAACTACCCCATTACCAAACGGCAAGATTCTGTTAGATTGGTTAAAATTGGAAGATAGATAGGCCTAGCTATCTTCCAATTTTGACCAGTCTAATAAAATAAATACGACGACAGTCTCAAGTGAATGAAATTTAAAATCATTGGCGGTAAAAACGTGAAATTGAAAATCACGTGAGAGAAAATTGAAGTGGTTCATTTAACCCGTGGCTCATAACCCCGGTCTCCCCTAGGCTATCCGACGAGTTTCCCTCCTCAGATCTTTTCATGAACCATCATTGTGCATAATCACAGTCTGATCAAGATCCGTTTAGTTCTGTTCTATTTTGTTCCTGAATAAGGAGCTCGTAAAAAGGATACTTATGGAAATTGAGACCAACATGGATACAGATAAGTCAGTTCATAATCACATTCTGATCAAGATCCGTTTAGTTCTGTTCTATTTTGTTCATGGACAAGACGCTCGTAAAAAGGATAGACTCTACTTATGGAAATTGAGACCAACAAGGATACAGATCAGTCAGTTTATAATCACAGTCTGGTAAAGATCCGTTTAGTTCTGTTCTATTTTGTTCCTGAATAAGGAGCTCGTAAAAAGGATACTTATGGAAATTGAGACCAACATGGATACAGATAAGTCAGTTCATAATCACATTCTGATCAAGATCCGTTTAGTTCTGTTCTATTTTGTTCATGGACAAGACGCTCGTAAAAGTATCCTTATGGAAATAGGGACCAACATAGATCCAGATCAGTCAGTTTATAATCACATTCTGATCAAGATCCGTTTGGTTCTGTTCTATTTTGTTCCTGGACACGAAGCTCGTAAAAATATTCTTATGGAAATTGAGACCAACATGGATATAGATCAGTCAGTATATAATTAGGGGAGACCGGGGCAAGATGATACACTTTTTCGAATTCTTCAAAATTCTCCTTACATGGTTTGCTCTGCTGTTCAATTTAGGACAAAAAAGAAAATTTGTTTTCTTGGCTATAATAAGGCCGAAATCCGCACTCATGAAATGTTTGTAACATATGTAATTTTGCGTTTGATATAGACTGGTAAGATGTATCATCTTGCCCCGTGCTCGGGGCAAGATGATACAGGAGGCGGGGCAAGATGATACAACGTCGTTTTACGATTAATAATATTCATTGATTATGAGAAAAATACTATGATGTTGTTCAGAATTTATAAAGGGTCATATTTCATGTTGAAACAATAAAGAAACTAATCTATTCTAACGAAGATGTGGGAATAAAAAAAAGTAACCATGTCGTATGGCGCCCTGGAACGGTTTAATTTTTCATTTTCATGCCATTTTCATGGAATGGTCTAAAATATTTAAAATTCAATATAATTAAGTCAGCAGGTACTAGAAAAGATGCCAAATGGATTACGTTTTCATTAGAATGGTCTCTTTCTTTCTGAATCATCTAACATTTGCAAGGATATAAAATGGTTTAATAGTCAAACTATCTATCTATGGATAAGAACGAATGTTTTCAAAAAAATAAATAATAAAAATAGAATAAAAGATACTACAATAATAAAGAAAAGAATGTACATATTATGAATTCCAATAGATCTTTACTCTCTTGAAAAGATTAATTGAATTAAATCCCTTTTAATATCATACATATAAAGCCACTCTTAAGAATTCTAAATATGAATTATCCTCGAATTCAAAATTTTGACAAATTATGATGTATACATGAGAATTACCAGCAGAACCACTCTGAAACAAATATATGACCTTCATAAGTTCTAGGGGACTGTATTTATGGGTTGAATACATCTTTTGCAAAACATGGCAGTCCCCAGGACAAGATGGCAGTCTGTATCATCTTGCCCCGCCTATGCTGTATCATCTTGCCCCGTGACACCTCGTTACCTTTCAACTCGTATCATTAGAAAACAAACAATATTTAGATGAAAATAAGAATGGTAAATAAATATTGAAATGACATGTTCTAATCTTGGAAAGATTTCAAAAAAATATTCTCCTATTCTAACACTATGGAAGGAAATGAGTAAAAATGAAATAAATTACTAAAATACCTCGAAAAACGATATTTCTGTATTATTTCTGTATGTGTTGTTGTACTCCTGAGATATTTTTGCAAAATGTAGATGACAAAAAGACGCTGCAACATAGAATATATATGGCGTCATACATGGCGTCATATTGCTTAAAATTGCTCTGTATCATCTTGCCCCGTGTATCATCTTGCCCCGGTCTCCCCTACAATTCTGATCAAGATCTACGATTTTCTCTTAAAGGTATGGTCACATACACCAGGCCTCCTAGCAGACCAAAACAAAAACAAAGGTTTTTATAAAGGTTCCAACGTGTGAAAATAAAAGCCTTTTAGTGTAAAATGCGACAAAATAAAGAGTAAATAAAGGCCATTTTCGTTGGAATACACACGATCATAACCAAAGTAATTTTTATGTGACCCTCTAAAAAGGGGGGGGGTTGGGGGTCTCCCCCAAGAAAATTTTGAAAATTTAGGTAAGATTTGGTGGCATCTGATGATTATCTGCATTGTTAGACAATACATAAAAGAAGGGAAAATGCAGAACAAAGTACATTACTTGCTTAAAGCTTGAACTGCAACCAGTCAGAGCAAATATAAAGGTTTTGAGAGAGAATTACAGGTTATTTTGGCTTTTTAAAGGTTTTCTGGGAAAAGGAAAAGGTTTTAAAGGTTTGCCCTGAAATTAAAGGTTTTTAAGGGTTTTAAAGGTTTCACTAGGAGGCCTGCATACACCATTCCACGCCCACATCACGACCGTAGCACGTCTAAAACAATGCACACGTGCGGTTTAATTTTGGGCGTGATTTTGGCGCGAAATGGACGTGGAATCGTATGAGACCGGGCCTTTACCCTACCCAAACGGCAAAAAATTAAGGTAGTCCAATTCGAAAACTACTGGAAATGACAAAATAGGTGTTGATAAAGCTTGAATTTGTGCACAGAGTAACATAGAAAATATTGAGGTAAAGGAGAAACTGCTGGTAATAAGCAGTTTCTTCTTTTGCCTTAATGTTTTCCCAAGCCTTTTCAGTGAGGGGCGTCAAAACCAGGTCTTGTTTGCTAAAATGGCCCCTATGGAAGTTGGTATCAAATGTAATAAATGTATCATTATGAACTGGTCACATGTAGCTCAACTGTATGAGAGCGGTTAATTCTATCCCACATGATAATGACCCCTTTTGACGCCCATTTTTTATGCTTAAGAAAACATGGTGGACAATGAAGAAATTGCTCGTGACAAGCAATTTCTTCATTTCCCACAATGTTTTCTACACAAAAAAGACAACAAATATAAATTCCATTCACTTGAAATTGTTGTCTGCAATATCTTTGAACTTAAACTAGTAAAAAATGGCATTAATTTTTGCATCTGATCAGGTTATAATTTAAAGCTATGAGAGACCAATATATATACTGAGGGGCAAAAATAAGTATACATCCCAGTTCTTACACGTTTTCAGAGAAACAGATTAATAAATTATGTACGATTTTAAACGCCGCCGAAGGTGTTCGTCAATTGGTGTAACCAACTCCACCTATCCGACTATCTGTCTTTCTTTTCGGTGATAAGGTTTTTTCATAACATACAGCGTCATCGAAAAAGGGGAATTCATCGCTTAATACATGCAAGCATACAAGTTGAGACATCTCCTACATTTATGAACGGATTTTGATAAAATATTCACATAAAGTACCCAGTCACCTAGGACTATGCGTACATTGTTAGTGCTTTTCAATATTACTGTGCGTCATAGTAAAATGGGACTTGATACAAACATGTTATCTGACGTAACTCCTTCTAAATTTATAGACGGATTTTGATAAAATTTGCGTAGAATGTTCCTAATCATCTGACTAAGTGAATATAGAGTCATGTCTCTTTCATTATTATGTTGCGTCATAGAAAAACGGGTCTTAATGCAAAAAAGTGGTATATTGATCGATTTCTACCAACCACCGAAAATTGTGTTACAATGTTAGAGCAAATTTAACGTTGTGATTTGTTGTGATAAAGAATAAAGACATTAAAAACGGATTAACGGTAAAATTTGATGCTCCGCTAAGTCGCACATGAAAAGTTTGCTAAATCGGCATGTAGAAGGATTATGGGTAGTCAAAGCAATCTCAGGTGAAATTTTTCAAAACTGTTTTATTGGTTTCTGAGTAGAAATAAAAAGTATAAAATTTTGAGTCGATATGATGGAAATTAAGAGAGATATTTAAAGACAAAAAGTGTATACTTTCTTTTGCCTCTCAGTATAATTCAAAATGTGTGCACTTACACACATTCTGATCTAGTTCAATGTTAATTTCAAAATACGCAACTATCACAAGGTACCTCTTTCTGCACCCCACCACCCTAGCTCAGATACAGTAATCCCTTTCCAAACGCCAAATTTGGAATGGTTATTTTTGTAATGTGTTGCAGATGACAAAGTGGACAGTAATGTGATTAAATGATTAAGAAAATATTGAGACAAAAGAAGAAAAATGCTGATTATCAGTCAGCATTTTCTTCTTTTGACTCAGTCTTTTCCCAATTCCTCTCTACTAGGGTTGTCAAAACCCCGTCCTATTTTGGGAAAGGCTAACCCTTAGTTGTACTAAAATAAAAGAAAACCCAGTAATGAATCTAAACCCTTTCCCAAACAACTACAAAACAATAAAACCTTCCAAACTGCTACAGAAGACATAATGGATGTTGGTATAGAAACAATGCATTTTGCTTAATAGGCCTAATAATAGCACTGAAATTAATGAGACGAAAGGTGAATATCCTGGCTATCAGTTTTGGAAAACAGTGACAGAAAATACGAGAATGCTATCATCCTCTGTTTTGTTACTAAACTACAACTACTAGATCTACTACGTTTGACATAATTTTGTAGTCATCGACTCCAACAGATTTGACCAGTCTAAAATTATGTCGTTGAAGAAATGGTTAAGCATCTCACCGCGTTCCCCTTGCCGACCAAATCAACTCGATCGCCTTAATTCCCCGATCAAACCCGATTACACTCGATCAAATGTATTTTGCACGACTTCTTCTTTATTTCTTGTCGTTTAACTCCCGATCATTTTTGCCGACCACGCTCGATCGTCCCGATCACTGTTGCCGACCAAGCTCGATTAGTGCTCGATCGCTTGCTCTGGCTTGATCGAGTCGATTTGGTCGCCAATGGGAACGCGTCTTAATGCAGCGTGATATCATAAGACATATCTCCAACATGATGCGACGAGGAACATTATGCGAAAAGTTCATCCAAATCTTTCTTTAAATGTGAAAGTTGTGTTCAAGACATGTATATGTGCGAACATTCAGACAGGCACAGAAAAATAAAGATGGTATCAGTATTCGGCCTCCTTCAGCCTCGGCAGGGGATCACTTGACACAAGAATTGCAGAAATCTTTAGTAAATTCGTTAATACATGACGCATTTGAACTTGGGTTGAAGCAGGTGTGTATACATGCCAGGAATTTGTTGGATGTTATTGATCTTTTCAGAGGCATTTTGTGAAAAACTTATTTTTTGATGAGCACATCAAATTTTGTTTGTTTGTCAATTTCGTTTATATCTGGTACTGTTTGAAAGATCCACCACATCTAGAATCACCATACTCCATGGTGCTTTATGTCTGCAGCAGATAACAATGAGAATGTTGATAAATATGTTGTGTTTAATTAAGAATAGAAAATATTTTGGCAATTTAGCTAACACTGGTTTTCTGCAATGTCTTCTTTTGTCATAGGTTTCCTTAATTTTGCTTTAATAAGGACGCTCAAGCCAAGGTTTTGAAAGCTTAATTGTAGACAACATATACTTTCATTCGACCATAATTGATGTCCTACTGTTCTCTATAGATATTGAGAAAGAAAGGATTTATGTACAATTCAGCTCAAAAGGAGAAAATGCTGGTTAACAGCGTTTTCGTCTTTTGTCTCAATATTTTAACAAGTTTTGTCTGATAAACGCGTCAAAAACAACTTGTGCAAGTCTTTTTAGGTTAAAGGTTTAACTACAACATCCTGAGCATAGATTTCAAGAAACAAATTAAAACAATTGTTGTACCTTTATTATTTTTATTTAATCCAATGAAATAATATTCGAACAAAAACAAACAATTCATAAACAAAAAAATTTAATAAACTTTATAATAGAATCTAATATAATTTAACTTTTTTAATTTAACAGTTTAACAAATCTGAGAGCTTGACTCTTTCCAAAATGACAATGTTTTACTGTTCCAATAATAAAGCTGATGTGGGCAACAGAGTTGATGTTGTAATGAAGATATACATTGTGTACATTAAAGCTCAGAAAACAATGCCGTAAAATGTGAAAATGCTGATATTCAGCATTTCCTTCTTATGCATGCCTTGTCTGCTAGCCACATCAAAATCAGGCAGTGACTCACTGGGCCTGGCTTGTGAGAGGGTAAATTTGACAAACCTTATGAAATAAGCTTGCGAAAACAAAGAAGCGAAAAGAGAAAATTCATATAACCAGCATTTTCTCATTATGCGTTTTACCCAATTATTGCACAGTGACGCCTTTTGGCTCCCTTACAATAAAGGCTCTGGAAAGCATTGTGGAAAATGAAGAAATTGCTTGTCACAAGCAATTTCTTCATTTTTACATGTTTTCTAACCTAAAATGGTAAGATTTGTTAAATAACACCAACTTAAAATTGTCGTCTGCTACACTTTTCAAATTGGAGTAGTCCAAAATTTGCAATCTGATTATGGGTAATTTTTTCTCTGGTAAACAACACCAAAATTCTATCCTCTATATCAACATCCACTTTGTCTTCTGTTGCAGCTTTCAGACTCGGACAGTCTAGCTTTTTGCAGTCTGACAAATTAATGGTAAAATAATTCTAAAAGAATAAGATCTGTTTAAGAAACACTATTGCCTCTGAAAATATTAATGTTCAGTTTTCATATCAAGTTTTCGGAGTGACAGACTGATGGACAGACAGACATGAGTAAAACAATAAGCTCCCAATATTTTGATACAGAGGCATAAATATATGGTAAGAGTTCTTTTGCATTTCATTTTATCCATTTAAGTGATTTGAAACATAAATTAAAACAAATTGAAACACAGATTCTGCCAAATAGCCTATTGCGCCCAATATGACCTTAGTAGTCGACGGGCCTTAAAACACTATTCATTCATTCATTCTGCCAAATAGCATATGTTATGGGAAGGTTGAACTTGAAGTTCATTATTGTATAGAGCCTCTTTACCAGATGACAAAGTTTTAGACTGTTCCAAATCTTATAGATAATGCAGACGACAATTTTCAAATGAATGAAAGGATGAGTGTCAATAAGGCCCTTTCCGTGACCCAACCCGATTTTCTTCATTTTCGCCACACATAACCACTAACATATTGACCTTATGTAGGCAAAGTATCAACTTGAACAGAGCCTTGGTTTGGAAGATATATTAAATCAAAGTGGGTGGGGTAAGTCACATACAATGCCATTAGATGGTAATCAATTTCTGAACACTTTTACCAACAATTCATAATTTGAAAATTGCTGATGCAGTGAAATATATATGTATCACCCTTTGAATACATGTTGTTGTCTATTCCATCGGATGCCATGTACAGGAGAAAAGGGGCATTAAACATGTGTATGAATTTTTAGGATTTTTGGATGGGCCAACTTTACGAAAAACCACAACAGGCTTTTATTTCTCATTTTATTTGATTTATCTTTTTGGTGGTGAATGAAGATATATTACTATAATTTGTAATGTCAAAATTTTCAATATAGCTTTTTTAATTTCTGGATTACTTGCCCTTAATCTCTTGATAAAAATGCCAAAAATTATAAGAAGTACTATTTCGTGTCTAAACCAAAAATTTCTGTTTGAATCACCATAAAATACCAATATGCGAACGATATGAGCCTTATGTACACAAAAACATCAGATATAGAGGTTGCAATTGTTATCTTAGCAGAGTGGGTGGGGTAATATACTCCAAAATTAGGCGTGAAACAGACAGGATTTTTTCATAGTCAGAATTGCTTGTATAGCATCTTAAATGGATTGTAGCGTTGTTATTAGCTCATCTGAGCACAAAATGCCTAAGTTGAGCTATTTCAATCGCTTTTTATTCGTCGTCTGTCTGTCTATCTGCCCATCTGTCTATTCTTGATTTGGTTTTTACACTCTAGCATCCGAAAATATGAGCCAATCTTGACCAAACTTTATCAAAACAAGCATGGCCATAAGTTCTCTTAGGAGTTTGAATATGGGCCGGATCGAAATAAAAACTACAGTTATCTGCCCTTGCTCGTCAAAAATAGTTAGATTTGACATTGTTTCCCCTCTATCGTCTACATTTATCGACCAGTCAAGATGAAAATTAGAAACAATGTTGGTTACTATATATGAGCTATAACGAATTTTAATTTCTGTCTGATCGAATCTGAAAATTGCGAGTTATGTGCCCTTGAATTTGAAAAAAATTGCTGTTTTCAATTTTATTTTACTCTAACAAACACAGATACGGACCAATCAAGACCTTCCTTCAAGACAATGTTGGTCACTATAAGATCTTGAATGAGTTCAAATTTCAGCACATTCGCACAACAATTTGCGAAGTTACCTGCCCTTGAATTTGACAAAATTGCCGTTTTCGACTTTGTTTCATCCTTAAAAACCACAAATATAGACCAATCAAAATGAAATTTTGACACAGTGTTTGTGACAATAAGAACTTGGAGAAGTGTGAATTTCAACATAATTAGGGTAAGACTTGCTCAGTTATCTGCCCTTGCATTCGACAAAATAAGATTGAAAACAAAGTCGAAAATGGTAACTTTCTCATCCGATCAGATTGAAAATCGATGTCATTCGAGCACATATGGTACCCAATATTGTGACTAATTTTCATCTTGATTGGACAATAAATGTAGAGGCTATAGTAGAAACAATGTCAAAGCTAGCTATTTTTAACCTGCAAAGACAGACAACTCTGGACCTTTTTGTTTGATCCGGCCCATAATCGAACTCCTAAGAGAACTTATGACTATACATGTCTTGATAAAGTTTAGTCAAGATTGGCTTATATTTGCGGATTCTAGAGTGTAAAGACCAAATTAAGAACAGACAGATGGGCGGATAGACAGACAGACAACAAACAAAAAAGCGATTGAAATAGCCAAACTTGAGCATTTTGTGCTCAGATGAGCTACTAACAACGTTACCACACATTTAGGATACTATGCAAGCAATTCTTACTATGAAAAATTCCTGTCTGTTTCATGCGTAATTTAAGAGTATATTACCCCACCCACTCTGCTAAGATAACAATTGCAACCTCTATATCTGATGTTTTTGTGTACATAAGGCTCATATCGTCCTCATATTGGTATTTTATGGTGATTCATACAGAATTTTTTGGTTTAGACACGAAATAGTACTTCTTATAATTTTTTGCACTTTTATCAAGAAATCAAGGGCAAGTAATCCAGAAATTAAAAAAGCTATATTGAAAATTTTTATATTACAAATTATGGTAATATATCTTCATTCACCACCAAAAAGATAAATCAAATAAAATGAGAAATAAAAGCCTGTTGTGGTTTTTCGTAAAGTTGGCCCATCCAAAAAATTCATACACATGTTTAATGCCCCTTTTCTCCTGTACATGGCATCCAATGGAATAAACAACAACATGTATTCAAAGGGCGATACATATATATTTCACTGCATCAGCAATTTTCAAGTTATGAATTGTTAGTAAATCTGTATAAGAAACTGATTATCATCTAATGGCATAGTGGGTGACTTACCCCACCCACTATGATTTAATATATCTTCTAAACCAAGGCCCCGTTCAAGTTGATACTTTGCCTACATAAGGTCAATATGTTAGTGGTTATGTGTGGCGAAAATGAAGAAAATCGGGTTGGGTCACGGAAAGGGCCTTATTGACACTCATCCTTTATATTTCTTAGGTCTTTCTTAGTAGACAACATTGTGAGAAATGGAGAAATTGTTTGAGGGCATCAAAAAGCGTCACTGTGTGTGAATAGGATAAGGCTGGAAGCATCATTAAAAGAAGGTTATATATCAAACTCAATCTTTGTTTCTTGAGTACTTTTGGAGAAGATGCAAATGTTAAGTTTTAGACAGTAAAGCGTAAGTACAGTAAAACAAATTGCTGCTTCCATCAATACCTGGGCACAAAACAATACATAACCATTCTAAAACTATTACCGATAACTTAAAATTTACCTTATACATGTACCAATAATTAACTATGACAATGCAATAATCAATTTCTTTCTCTAACAAGACCTGGTTTTGATTTTCCCAATGGAAAAGGCTTGGGATAACATTGAGTCAAAGGGAGAAAATGCTGATGATCAGCATTTTCTCCTTTTTCCTCTTTTGCTGTCTACAAAACTAAGTTTTGAAAATACACCACCATAAAATTTTGCCATTTGAGAAAGGTTAAATTTTTTACTGAAAATTAAACTTTAACAGGTTAACATACATTTGCATATATATGTACACAAATAAAAACATCTAACTATTGGTGCTCGATAGAAAGTCCCAAACATGAAAGGGAATCAAAGATCTTTTGAGCTAAATCTGATAAAACAATTGGTTACTATCAAACAAACATTATCTTTCTAGCCAATAACTTTTCCCACACTAGTATACATGCATCTTGTGATGCACATTTGCATTTCATCCTTTCGCAAACAAAACATGGTTTTGATAGCATTACTACAGAATGTTTTGGATACAAACAATAAGAGAACAAGAGCTTTGCAAGCTGCGCAAATACACCCGAGAGGGGCTTGTCAAGAGAATTGGCCATTTTTTCAATTTAAGGGCAGAAAATTCAAATATCTAAATTGTATGCAGTTTGCACAACCAGACACCATAAAGATTCATTGTGGAAGTTTGAATAAAATACTGGTTGAAATTGTAGGAGTTGCACACAGGAGAATTTTTTTTTTAAATCCAAGGGCAGATAATTCAAGAACGAAAATTGTTACCTGAATTCTGTAAGCAGTGTGCACAAGCAGGCATCATGGAGTTACATTGTGGCAAGTATGGTTGAATTCAGGTTGGAACTGTAGGAGGAGTTTCACACTCAAGAAAATGGGCATTTTTTTTTAATCCAAGGGCAGATATTTCAAGAACAAAGACTTATCTGAATTCCGTTAGTGGTGTGCACAACTACACACCATGGATATTCATTGCACATGACAAGTTTGATCAAAGTCCAATCAAAACTATAAGAGAGTTCTGAACAGAAGAAATTTCTCTTGGACAGACAACCTTAGCCATAACATAATACCACTCTTCGGGCATATAAAAAAGGAACTGCTTGTAAGCAGCAATTTCTCCTTTCCCAACATTTCCTTTGCTATAACATTCAAGTTGAATATAAAATTTTAACTTTAACTCACAAAGCGTTACACGGTCAGGCCCCAGTGTATATAAACAAACTTCTCCATGTGTACCAACCCTCCAGAAACCTACGGTCGAGTCACAGCTCTTTGACATTACAAGTTCCAAGAAGTCGTGTCAAGTATGGTGACAGAAGTTTTATCAGTGAGGCTCCAAAGTTGTGGAACAATCTACCAGCGGATCTCAGAGACACAGATTCACTGATTGCTTTTAAAAAAGGTTTTAAAACCCACCTATTCATCAGATTTTATTGACATTAAGCAGTGATACAAATCAATTTTAAGCAATCGTTGCAGACTTATATAAATTTCACTCATCATTTTCTGTTTTTTTTTAATTTAATTTTAGCTAAAAGTTTTCTATTTTTTTATAAGTTTAGTGTATACTAATCATTTCAATTTTTTTTTACTGAATGTATTTAACATACGATGTAAAGCACCTTTGAACGTAGTGTTACTATGAAAAGGCTGCTATATAAATGCGGTATAATAATAATAAAACAAGAGCTGTCACTGTAAGATGACAATGCCCCCGACACCGCTTTGATTTTAAATTATGGCCAATCTATGTTCAAGGTCAAGGTCATCCAGGGGTCAAGGTCACCAAAGTATGTGCCTACAGAAAGGTAATGTACCAAGGAATGTTGTGGTAAAGTATGAAGCGAATATGTTAAGTAATAAGGAAGTTATGGCCAATGTTAAAGTTTTTGGACGGAATGACGGACGGACGGACAGACAGACAGACGGACGGACAGACGGACGGACGGACAAGTCAAATTTATGATGCCTCCCTATCGGGGGCATAAAAAGTTTCCTTTACCAATGACAAAAATAATTTGCCTGCTACAACTCTACACAAAATTTCGTAATTTTGAGAAGGGATGATGGGACAAAAACATTTTAATTGCAGTTATAGCACAGGAAATGTTGAGGGAAAAGACAATATATGTCTGGTTATTAATATTTTCCTTTCCTCTTAATATTTCAAACAAGAGCTGTCACTGTAAGATGACAATGCCCCCCGACATCGCTTTGATTTTAAATTATGGCCAATCTATGTTCAAGGTCAAGGTCATCCAGGGGTCAAGGTCACCAAAGTATGTGCCTACAGAAAGGTAATGTACCAAGGAATGTTGTGGTAAAGTATTTAGCGAATATGTTAAGTAATAAGAAAGTTATGGCCAATGTTAAAGTTTTTGGACGGAATGACGGACAGACGGACAGACGGACGGACAAGTCAAATTTATGATGCCTCCCTATCGGGGGCATAAAAACCTTATTTTATTGGAACAGTATTTCATTTCACATCCATGTGTACTTATTGCATTAAGCCTGATTAAGGTAATTCATCCCTTTTGATATTCATGCAATTTCAGAATTTTTCATAAGCATTTGGCGGTGGAAAAAGCCTCCAAAATTGATGATATTTTTCTAATTCTTAACATGTCTGTGTAGGAAAGATACATTACTAATGTTTACAATGTGGCACAAAAAATTTAGACATTATGTGAATCTCATTAGGGATGGACTACCTTAATAAAGCTTCTCACCACAAATTCAATGTATATTAATTTTGTGTGATTAAACATTTCCAAAATGGCAAAATTTAAGGGTGATCCACTTCAAAAACTGCTGCAGATGACAAAATTGATGTTAAAAAGGAAGGGATTTATGTACAAAATAGCACAGAAAACATTGAGACAAAAGGACAAACTGCTGGTTATCAGCAGTTTCTTCTTTTGCCTCAATGTTTTTTAAAGCCCTTTCTATTAGGGACATCAAAACCAGGTCTTTTTTGCGAAAAAGTTTAACTATCTTTCATATCCACACACATCACATTTATATGGTTTCTAAACAGTGTATCAATAGACTTTTGTGTGCTGTGATCTTGAAAAGGGGGCCCTTAGAGCATTTCAAGAGACAAATATGTGTCTAGGTCAGACTGCCTAACCCCTTTCCCAAACAAGACCGGATTTTTACATCCCTGAGAGGAAAAGCTTGGGAAAACATTGACACAAAAGAAGAAACTGCTTATAACCAGTTTCTCCTTTTGTCTCAATATTTTCTATGCTGTATTTTACACAAATCCCTTCCTTTTTAACATAACTTTCTTCAACCACAGCCGCTGTTGCAATCAGGATCCACCACTTTACTTTCTCATTGTTATTTTATGTCATAAAGAGGTTACTGGAGAAGAGAACAATAATATAGATCTTGATCAGAATGCTTGTATATGTAGGTTGATCAGGATCCATAATGTAATCAGGATCCACCACTTTACTTTCTCATTGTTATTTTATGTCATAAAGAGGTTACTAGAGAAGAGAACAATGATATAGATCTTGATTAGAATGCTTGTATATGTATATGTAGGTTGATCAGGGTCCATGTTGTAATCAGGATCCATCACTTTACTTTCTCATTGTTATTTTATGTCATAAAGAGGTTACTAGAGAAGAGAACAATAATATAGATCTTGATCAGAATGCTTGTATATGTAGGTTGATCAGGATCCATGTTGTAATCAGGATCCATCACTTTACTTTCTCATTGTTATTTTATGTCATAAAGAGGTTACTGGAGAAGAGAACAATAATATAGATCTTGATCAGAATGCTTGTATATGTAGGTTGATCAGGATCCATGTTGTAATCAGGATCCACCACTTTACTTTCTCATTGTTATTTTATGTCATAAAGTGGTTACTGGAGAAGAGAACAATAATATAGATCTTGATCAGAATGCTTGTATATGTATATGTAGGTTGATCAGGATCCATGTTGTAATCAGGATCCATCACTTTACTTTCTCATTGTTATTTTATGTCATAAAGAGGTTACTGGAGAAGAGAACAATAATATAGATCTTGATCAGAATGCTTGTATATGTAGGTTGATCAGGATCCATGTTGTAATCAGGATCCACCACTTTACTTTCTCATTGTTATTTTATGTCATAAAGTGGTTACTGGAGAAGAGAACAATAATATAGATCTTGATCAGAATGCTTGTATATGTAGGTTGATCAGGATCCATGTTGTAATCAGGATCCATCACTTTACTTTCTCATTGTTATTTTATGTCATAAAGAGGTTACTGGAGAAGAGAACAATAATATAGATCTTGATCAGAATACTTGTATATGTATATGTAGGTTGATCAGGATCCATGTTGTAATCAGGATCTACCACTTTACTTTCTCATTGTTATTTTATGTCATAAAGAGGTTACTAGAGAAGAGAACAATAATATAGATCTTGATCAGAATGCTTGTATATGTATATGTAGGTTGATCTGGATCCATGTTGTAATCAGGATCCACCACTTTACTTTCTCATTGTTATTTTATGTCATAAAGAGGTTACTGGAGAAGAGAACAATAATATAGACCTTGATCAGAATGCTTGTATATGTAGGTTGATCAGGAGCCATGTTGTAATCAGGATCCATCACTTTACTTTCTCATTGTTATTTTATGTCATAAAGAGGTTACTAGAGAAGAGAACAATAATATAGATCTTGATCAGAATGCTTGTATATGTATATGTAGGTTGATCAGGATCCATGTTGTAATCAGGATCCACCACTTTACTTTCTCATTGTTATTTTATGTCATAAAGAGGTTACTGGAGAAGAGAACAATAATATAGATCTTGATCAGAATACTTGTATATGTAGGTTGATCAGGATCCATGTTGTAATCAGGATCCATCACTTTACTTTCTCATTGTTATTTTATGTCATAAAGAGGTTACTAGAGAACAATAATATAGATCTTGATCAGAATACTTGTATATGTAGGTTGATCAGGATCCATGTTGTAATCAGGATCCATCACTTTACTTTCTCATTGTTATTTTATGTCATAAAGAGGTTACTAGAGAAGAGAACAATAATATAGATCTTGATCAGAATACTTGTATATGTAGGTTGATCAGGATCCATGTTGTAATCAGGATCCATCACTTTACTTTCTCATTGTTATTTTATGTCATAAAGAGGTTACTAGAGAAGAGAACAATAATATAGATCTTGATAAGAATGCTTGTATATGTAGGTTGATCTGGATCCATGTTGTAATCAGGATCCATCACTTTACTTTCTCATTGTTATTTTATGTCATAAAGAGGTTACTAGAGAAGAGAACAATAATATAGATCTTGATTAGAATGCTTGTATATGTAGGTTGATCAGGATCCATGTTGTAATCAGGATCCACCACTTTACTTTCTCATTGTTATTTTATGTCATAAAGAGGTTACTAGAGAAGAGAACAATAATATAGATCTTGATCAGAATACTTGTATATGTATATGTAGGTTGATCAGGATCCATGTTGTAATCAGGATCCACCACTTTACTTTCTCATTGTTATTTTATGTCATAAAGAGGTTACTGGAGAAGAGAACAATAATAAAGATCTTGATCAGAATGCTTGTATATGTATATGTAGGTTGATCAGGACCCATGTTGTAATCAGGATCCACCACTTTACTTTCTCATTGTTATTTTATGTCATAAAGAGGTTACTGGAGAAGAGAACAATAATATAGATCTTGATCAGAATCTTTGTATATGTAGGTTGATCAGGATCCATGTTACAATCAGGATCCATCACTTTACTTTCTCATTGTTATTTTATGTCATAAAGAGGTTACTAGAGAACAATAATATAGATCTTGATCAGAATACTTGTATATGTATATGTAGGTTGATCAGGATCCATGTTGTAATCAGGATCCATCACTTTACTTTCTCATTGTTATTTTATGTCATAAAGAGGTTACTGGAGAACAATAATATAGATCTTGATCAGAATGCTTGTATATGTATATGTAGGTTGATCAGGATCCATGTTGTAATCAGGATCCATCACTTTACTTTCTCATTGTTATTTTATGTCATAAAGAGGTTACTGGAGAACAATAATACAGATCTTGATCAGAATACTTGTATATGTATATGTAGGTTGATCAGGATCCATGTTGTAATCAGGATCCACCACTTTACTTTCTCATTGTTATTTTATGTCATAAAGAGGTTACTAGAGAAGAGAACAATAATATAGATCTTGATCAGAATGCTTGTATATGTAGGTTGATCAGGATCCATGTTGTAATCAGGATCCACCACTTTACTTTCTCATTGTTATTTTATGTCATAAAGAGGTTACTAGAGAACAATAATATAGACCTTGATCAGAATACTTGTATATGTAGGTTGATCAGGATCCATGTTGTAATCAGGATCCATCACTTTACTTTGTCATTGTTATTTTATGTCATAAAGAGGTTACTGGAGAAGAGAACAATAATATAGATCTAGATCAGAATGCTTGTATATGTAGGTTGATCAGGATCCATGTTGTAATCAGGATCCACCACTTTACTTTCTCATTGTTATTTTATGTCATAAAGAGGTTACTGGAGAAGAGAACAATAATACAGATCTTGATCAGAATACTTGTATATGTATATGTAGGTTGATCAGGATCCATGTTGTAATCAGGATCCATCACTTTACTTTCTCATTGTTATTTATGTCATAAAGAGGTTACTAGAGAAGAGAACAATAATATAGATCTTGATCAGAATGCTTGTATATGTAGGTTGATCAGGATCCATGTTGTAATCAGGATCCATCACTTTACTTTCTCATTGTTATTTTATGGCATAAAGAGGTTACTAGAGAAGAGAACAATAATATAAATCTTGATCAGAATACTTGTATATGTATATGTAGGTTGATCAGGATCCATGTTGTAATCAGGATCCATCACTTTACTTTCTCATTGTTATTTTATGTCATAAAGACGTTACTGGAGAAGAGAACAATAATATAGATCTTGATCAGAATGCTTGTATATGTAGGTTGATCAGGATCCATGTTGTAATCAGGATCCATCACTTTACTTTCTCATTGTTATTTTATGTCATAAAGAGGTTACTAGAGAAGAGAACAATAATATAGATCTTGATCAGAATGCTTGTATATGTATATGTAGGTTGATCAGGATCCATGTTGTAATCAGGATCCATCACTTTACTTTCTCATTGTTATTTTATGTCATAAAGACGTTACTGGAGAAGAGAACAATAATATAGATCTTGATCAGAATGCTTGTATATGTAGGTTGATCAGGATCCATGTTGTAATCAGGAACCACCACTTTACTTTCTCATTGTTATTTTATGTCATAAAGAGGTTACTAGAGAACAGAACAATAATATAGATCTTGATCAGAATGCTTGTATATGTAGGTTGATCAGGATCCATGTTGTAATCAGGATCCATCACTTTACTTTCTCATTGTTATTTTATGTCATAAAGACGTTACTGGAGAAGAGAACAATAATATAGATCTTGATCAGAATGCTTGTATATGTAGGTTGATCAGGATCCATGTTGTAATCAGGATCCATCACTTTACTTTCTCATTGTTATTTTATGTCATAAAGAGGTTACTAGAGAAGAGAACAATAATATAGATCTTGATCAGAATGCTTGTATATGTAGGTTGATCAGGATCCATGTTGTAATCAGGATCCATCACTTTACTTTCTCATTGTTATTTTATGTCATAAAGAGGTTACTGGAGAACAATAATATAGATCTTGATCAGAATACTTGTATATGTAGGTTGATCAGGATCCATGTTGTAATCAGGATCCATTACTTTACTTTCTCATTGTTATTTTATGTCTTAAAGAGGTTACTGGAGAAGAGAACAATAATATAGATCTTGATCAGAATGCTTGTATATGTAGGTTGATCAGGATCCATGTTGTAATCAGGATCCATCACTTTACTTTCTCATTGTTATTTTATGTCATAAAGAGGTTACTGGAGAAGAGAACAATAATATAGATCTTGATCAGAATACTTGTATATGTAGGTTGATCAGGATCCATGTTGTAATCAGGATCCACCACTTTGCTTTCTCATTGTTATTTTATGTCATAAAGAGGTTACTAGAGAACTATAATATAGATCTTGATCAGAATACTTGTATATATAGGTTGATCAGGATCCATGTTGTAATCAGGATCCACCACTTTGCTTTCTCATTGTTATTTTATGTCATAAAGAGGTTACTAGAGAAGAGAACAATAATATAGATCTTGATCAGAATGCTTGTATATGTATATGTAGGTTGATCTGGATCCATGTTGTAATCAGGATCCACCACTTTACTTTCTCATTGTTATTTTATGTCATAAAGAGGTTACTAGAGAAGAGAACAATAATATAGATCTTGATCAGAATGCTTGTATATGTATATGTAGGTTGATCTGGATCCATGTTGTAATCAGGATCCATCACTTTACTTTCTCATTGTTATTTTATGTCATAAAGAGGTTACTGGAGAAGAGAACAATAATATAGATCTTGATCAGAATGCTTGTATATGTAGGTTGATCAGGATCCATGTTGTAATCAGGATCCACCACTTTACTTTCTCATTGTTATTTTATGTCATAAAGAGGTTACTAGAGAAGAGAACAATAATATAGATCTTGATCAGAATGCTTGTATATGTATATGTAGGTTGATCAGGATCCATGTTGTAATCAGGATCCATCACTTTACTTTCTCATTGTTATTTTATGTCATAAAGAGGTTACTAGAGAAGAGAACAATAATATAGATCTTGATCAGAATGCTTGTATATGTATATGTAGGTTGATCAGGATCCATGTTGCAATCAAGATCCACCACTTTACTTTCTCATTATTATTTTATGTCATAAAGAGGTTACTGGAGAAGAGAACAATAATATAGATCTTGATCAGAATGCTTGTATATGTATATGTAGGTTAATCAGGATCCATGTTGTAATCAGGATCCACCACTTTACTTTCTCATTGTTATTTTATGTCATAAAGAGGTTACTAGAGAAGAGAACAATAATATAAATCTTGATCAGAATGCTTGTATATGTATATGTAGCTTGATCAGGATCCATGTTGTAATCAGGATCCATCACTTTACTTTCTCATTGTTATTTTATGTCATAAAGAGGTTACTGGAGAAGAGAACAATAATATAGATCTTGATCAGAATGCTTGTATATGTAGGTTGATCAGGATCCATGTTGTAATCAGGATCCACCACTTTACTTTCTCATTGTTATTTTATGTCATAAAGAGGTTACTGGAGAAGAGAACAATAATATAGATCTTGATCAGAATACTTGTATATATAGGTTGATCAGGATCCATGTTGTAATCAGGATCCATCACTTTACTTTCTCATTGTTATTTTGTCATAAAGAGGTTACTAGAGAAGAGAACAATAATATAGATCTTGATCAGAATGCTTGTATATGTAGGTTGATCAGGATCCATGTTGTAATCAGGATCCACCACTTTACTTTCTCATTGTTATTTTATGTCATAAAGAGGTTACTGGAGAAGAGAACAATAATATAGATCTTGATCAGAATACTTGTATATATAGGTTGATCAGGATCCATGTTGTAATCAGGATCCATCACTTTACTTTCTCATTGTTATTTTATGTCATAAAGAGGTTACTGGAGAAGAAAACAATAATATAGATCTTGATCAGAATGCTTGTATATGTAGATTGATCAGGATCCATGTTGTAATCAGGATCCATCACTTTACTTTCTCATTGTTATTTTATGTCATAAAGAGGTTACTGGAGAAGAAAACAATAATATAGATCTTGATCAGAATACTTGTATATGTATATGTAGGTTGATCAGGATCCATGTTGTAATCAGGATCCATCACTTTACTTTCTCATTGTTATTTTATGTCATAAAGAGGTTACTGGAGAAGAGAATAATAATATAGATCTTGATCAGAATGCTTGTATATGTATATGTAGGTTGATCAGGATCCATGTTGTAATCAGGATCCATCACTTTGCTTTCTCATTGTTATTTTATGTCATAAAGAGGTTAATGGAGAAGAGAACAACAATATAGATCTTGATCAGAATGCTTGTATATGTAGGTTGATCAGGATCCATGTTGTAATCAGGATCCATCACTTTACTTTCTCATTGTTATTTTATGTCATAAAGAGGTTACTGGAGAACAATAATATAGATCTTGATCAGAATGCTTGTATATGTATATGTAGGTTGATCAGGATCCATGTTGTAATCAGGATCCATCACTTTACTTTCTCATTGTTATTTTATGTCATAAAGAGGTTACTGGAGAATAATAATATAGATCTTGATCAGAATACTTGTATATGTATATGCAGGTTGATCAGGATCCATGTTGTAATCAGGATCCATCACTTTACTTTCTCATTGTTATTTTATGTCATAAAGAGGTTACTGGAGAAGAGAACAATAATATAGATCTTGATCAGAATGCTTGTATATGTAGGTTGATCAGGATCCATGTTGTAATCAGGATCCATCACTTTACTTTCTCATTGTTATTTTATGTCATAAAGAGGTTACTAGAGAACAATAATATAGACCTTGATCAGAATGCTTGTATATGTAGGTTGATCAGGATCCATGTTGTAATCAGGATCCATCACTTTACTTTCTCATTGTTATTTTATGTCATAAAGAGGTTACTGGAGAAGAGAACAATAATATAGATCTTGATCAGAATGCTTGTATATGTAGGTTGATCAGGGTCCATGTTGTAATCAGGATCCACCACTTTACTTTCTCGTTGTTATTTTATGTCATAAAGAGGTTACTAGAGAAGAGAACAATAATATACATCTTGATCAGAATGCTTGTATATGTATATGTAGGTTGATCAGGATCCATGTTGTAATCAGGATCCATCACTTTACTTTCTCATTGTTATTTTATGTCATAAAGATGTTACTAGAGAACAATAATATAGATCTTGATCAGAATGCTTGTATATGTAGGTTGATCAGGATCCATGTTGTAATCAGGATCCATCACTTTACTTTCTCATTGTTATTTTATGTCATAAAGAGGTTACTAGAGAAGAGAACAATAATATAGATCTTGATCAGAATACTTGTATATGTATGTGTAGGTTGATCAGGATCCATGTTGTAATCAGGATCCATCACTTTACTTTCTCATTGTTATTTTATGTCATAAAGAGGTTACTAGAGAAGAGAACAATAATATAGATCTTGATCAGAATGCTTGTATATGTATATGTAGGTTTATCAGGATCCATGTTGTAATCAGGATCCACCACTTTACTTTCTCATTGTTATTTTATGTCATAAAAAGGTTACTGGAGAAGAGAACAATAATATAGATCTTGATCAGAATGCTTGTATATGTAGGTTGATCAGGATCGATGTTGTAATCAGGATCCATCACTTTACTTTCTCATTGTTATTTTATGTCATAAAGAGGTTACTGGAGAAGAGAACAATAATGTAGATCTTGATCAGAATACTTGTATATGTATATGTAGGTTGATCTGGATCCATGTTGTAATCAGGATCCATCACTTTACTTTCTCATTGTTATTTTATGTCATAAAGAGGTTACTAGAGAAGAGAACAATAATATAGATCTTGATCAGAATACTTGTATGTGTATATGTAGGTTGATCAGGATCATTGTTGTAATCAGGATCCATCACTTTACTTTCTCATTGTTATTTTATGTCATAAAGAGGTTACTGGAGAAGAGAACAATAATATAGATCTTGATCAGAATGCTTGTATATGTATATGTAGGTTGATCAGGATCCATGTTGTAATCAGGATCCACCACTTTACTTTCTCATTGTTATTTTATGTTATAAAGAGGTTACTAGAGAAGAGAACAATAACATAGATCTTGATCAGAATACTTGTATATGTAGGTTGATCAGGGTCCATGTTGTAATCAGGATCCACCACTTTACTTTCTCGTTGTTATTTTATGTCATAAAGAGGTTACTGGAGAACAATAATATAGATCTTGATCAGAATGCTTGTATATGTATATGTAGGTTGATCAGGATCCATGTTGTAATCAGGATCCATCACTTTGCTTTCTCATTGTTATTTTATGTCATAAAGAGGTTAATGGAGAAGAGAACAACAATATAGATCTTGATCAGAATGCTTGTATATGTATATGTAGGTTGATCAGGATCCATGTTGTAATCAGGATCCATCACTTTACTTTCTCATTGTTATTTTATGTCATAAAGAGGTTACTGGAGAAGAGAACAATAATATAGATCTTGATCAGAATGCTTGTATATGTAGGTTGATCAGGATCCATGTTGTAATCAGGATCCATCACTTTACTTTCTCATTGTTATTTTATGTCATAAAGAGGTTACTGGAGAACAATAATATAGATCTTGATCAGAATGCTTGTATATGTATATGTAGGTTGATCAGGATCCATGTTGTAATCAGGATCCATCACTTTACTTTCTCATTGTTATTTTATGTCATAAAGAGGTTACTGGAGAATAATAATATAGATCTTGATCAGAATACTTGTATATGTATATGCAGGTTGATCAGGATCCATGTTGTAATCAGGATCCATCACTTTACTTTCTCATTGTTATTTTATGTCATAAAGAGGTTACTGGAGAAGAGAACAATAATATAGATCTTGATCAGAATGCTTGTATATGTAGGTTGATCAGGATCCATGTTGTAATCAGGATCCATCACTTTACTTTCTCATTGTTATTTTATGTCATAAAGAGGTTATTGGAGAAGAGAACAATAATATAGATCTTGATCAGAATGCTTGTATATGTAGGTTGATCAGGGTCCATGTTGTAATCAGGATCCACCACTTTACTTTCTCGTTGTTATTTTATGTCATAAAGAGGTTACTAGAGAAGAGAACAATAATATAGATCTTGATCAGAATACTTGTATATGTAGGTTGATCAGGATCCATGTTGTAATCAGGATCCATCACTTTACTTTCTCATTGTTACTTTATGTCATAAAGAGGTTACTGGAGAAGAGAACAATAATATAGATCTTGATCAGAATGCTTGTATATGTAGGTTGATCAGGGTCCATGTTGTAATCAGGATCCACCACTTTACTTTCTCATTGTTATTTTATGTCATAAAGAGGTTACTAGAGAAGAGAACAATAATATACATCTTGATCAGAATGCTTGTATATGTATATGTAGGTTGATCAGGATCCATGTTGTAATCAGGATCCATCACTTTACTTTCTCATTGTTATTTTATGTCATAAAGATGTTACTAGAGAACAATAATATAGATCTTGATCAGAATGCTTGTATATGTAGGTTGATCAGGATCCATGTTGTAATCAGGATCCATCACTTTACTTTCTCATTGTTATTTTATGTCATAAAGAGGTTACTAGAGAAGAGAACAATAATATAGATCTTGATCAGAATACTTGTATATGTATGTGTAGGTTGATCAGGATCCATGTTGTAATCAGGATCCATCACTTTACTTTCTCATTGTTATTTTATGTCATAAAGAGGTTACTAGAGAAGAGAACAATAATATAGATCTTGATCAGAATGCTTGTATATGTATATGTAGGTTGATCAGGATCCATGTTGTAATCAGGATCCACCACTTTACTTTCTCATTGTTATTTTATGTCATAAAAAGGTTACTGGAGAAGAGAACAATAATATAGATCTTGATCAGAATGCTTGTATATGTAGGTTGATCAGGATCGATGTTGTAATCAGGATCCATCACTTTACTTTCTCATTGTTATTTTATGTCATAAAGAGGTTACTGGAGAAGGGAACAATAATGGAGATCTTGATCAGAATACTTGTATATGTATATGTAGGTTGATCTGGATCCATGTTGTAATCAGGATCCATCACTTTACTTTCTCATTGTTATTTTATGTCATAAAGAGGTTACTAGAGAAGAGAACAATAATATAGATCTAGATCAGAATACTTGTATATGTATATGTAGGTTGATCAGGATCCATGTTGTAATCAGGATCCATCACTTTACTTTCTCATTGTTATTTTATGTCATAAAGAGGTTACTGGAGAAGAGAACAATAATATAGATCTTGATCAGAATGCTTGTATATGTATATGTAGGTTGATCAGGATCCATGTTGTAATCAGGATCCACCACTTTACTTTCTCATTGTTATTTTATGTTATAAAGAGGTTACTAGAGAAGAGAACAATAACATAGATCTTGATCAGAATACTTGTATATGTAGGTTGATCAGGGTCCATGTTGTAATCAGGATCCACCACTTTACTTTCTCGTTGTTATTTTATGTCATAAAGAGGTTACTGGAGAACAATAATATAGATCTTGATCAAAATGCTTGTATATGTATATGTAGGTTGATCAGGATCCATGTTGTAATCAGGATCCATCACTTTACTTTCTCGTTGTTATTTTATGTCATAAAGAGGTTACTAGAGAAGAGAACAATAATATACATCTTGATCAGAATGCTTGTATATGTATATGTAGGTTGATCAGTATCCATGTTGTAATCAGGATCCACCACTTTACTTTCTCATTGTTATTTTATGTCATAAAGAGGTTACTAGAGAAGAGAACAATAATATAGATCTTGATCAGAATACTTGTATATGTAGGTTGATCAGGATCCATGTTGTAATCAGGATCCATCACTTTACTTTCTCATTGTTATTTTATGTCATAAAGAGGTTACTGGAGAAGAGAACAATAATATAGATCTTGATCAGAATGCTTGTATATGTAGGTTGATCAGGATCCATGTTGTAATCAGGATCCATCACTTTACTTTCTCATTGTTATTTTATGTCATAAAGAGGTTACTAGAGAAGAGAACAATAATATAGATCTTGATCAGAATACTTGTATATGTATATGCAGGTTGATCAGGATCCATGTTGTAATCAGGATCCATCACTTTACTTTCTCATTGTTATTTTATGTCATAAAGAGGTTACTAGAGAACAATAATATAGATCTTGATCAGAATACTTGTATATGTAGGTTGATCAGGATCCATGTTGTAATCAGGATCCACCACTTTACTTTCTCATTGTTATTTTATGTCATAAAGAGGTTACTGGAGAAGAGAACAATAATATAAATCTTGATCAGAATACTTGTATATGTATATGTAGGTTGATCAGGGTCCATGTTGTAATCAGGATCCACCACTTTACTTTCTCATTGTTATTTTATGTCATAAAGAGGTTACTGGAGAAGAGAACAATAATATAGATCTTGATCAGAATGCTTGTATATGTATATGTAGGTTGATCAGGGTCCATGTTGTAATCAGGATCCACCACTTTACTTTCTCATTGTTATTTTATGTCATAAAGAGGTTACTGGAGAAGAGAACAATAATATAGATCTTGATCAGAATGCTTGTATATGTATATGTAGGTTGATCAGGATCCATGTTGTAATCAGGATCCATCACTTTACTTTCTCATTGTTATTTTATGTCATAAAGAGGTTACTGGAGAAGAGAACAATAATATAGATCTTGATCAGAATGCTTGTATATGTAGGTTGATCAGGATCCATGTTGTAATCAGGATCCACCACTTTACTTTCTCATTGTTATTTTATGTCATAAAGAGGTTACTAGAGAAGAGAACAATAATATAGATCTTGATCAGAATGCTTGTATATGTAGGTTGATCAGGATCCATGTTGTAATCAGGATCCATCACTTTACTTTCTCATTGTTATTTTATGTCATAAAGAGGTTACTGGAGAAGAGAACAATAATATAGATCTTGATCAGAATACTTGTATATGTAGGTTGATCAGGATCCATGTTGTAATCAGGATCCATCACTTTACTTTCTCATTGTTATTTTATGTCATAAAGAGGTTACTGGAGAAGAGAACAATAATATAGATCTTGATCAGAATACTTGTATATGTAGGTTGATCAGGATCCATGTTGCAATCAGGATCCACCACTTTACTTTCTCATTGTTATTTTATGTCATAAAGAGGTTACTGGAGAACAATAATATAGATCTTGATCAGAATGCTTGTATATGTAGGTTGATCAGGATCCATGTTGTAATCAGGATCCATCACTTTACTTTCTCATTGTTATTTTATGTCATAAAGAGGTTACTGGAGAACAATAATATAGATCTTGATCAGAATGCTTGTATATGTAGGTTGATCAGGATCCTTGTTGTAATCAGGATCCATCACTTTACTTTCTCATTGTTATTTTATGTCATAAAGAGGTTACTAGAGAACAATAATATAGATCTAGATCAAAATGCTTGTATATGTAGGTTGATCAGGATCCATGTTGTAATCAGGATCCATCACTTTACTTTCTCATTGTTATTTTATGTCATAAAAAGGTTACTGGAGAACAATAATATAGATCTTGATCAGGATACTTGTATATGTAGGTTGATCAGGATCCATGTTGTAATCAGGATCCACCACTTTACTTTCTCATTGTTATTTTATGTCATAAAGAGGTTACTGGAGAAGAGAACAATAATATAGATCTTGATCAGAATGCTTGTATATGTATATGTAGGTTGATCAGGATCCATGTTGTAATCAGGATCCATCACTTTACTTTCTCATTGTTATTTTATGTCATAAAGAGGTTACTAGAGAATAGAACAATAATATAGATCTTGATCAGAATGCTTGTATATGTAGGTTGATCAGGATCCATGTTGTAATCAAGATCCATCACTTTACTTTTTTATTGTTATTTTATGTCATAAAGAGGTTACTGGAGAAGAGAACAATAATATAGATCTTGATCAGAATGCTTGTATATGTATATGTAGGTTGATCAGGATCCATGTTGTAATCAGGATCCATCACTTTACTTTCTCATTGTTATTTTATGTCATAAAGAGGTTACTGGAGAACAATAATATAGATCTTGATCAGAATGCTTGTATATGTAGGTTGATCAGGATCCATGTTGTAATCAAGATCCATCACTTTACTTTTTTATTGTTATTTTATGTCATAAAGAGGTTACTGGAGAAGAGAACAATAATATAGATCTTGATCAGAATGCTTGTATATGTATATGTAGGTTGATCAGGATCCATGTTGTAATCAGGATCCATCACTTTACTTTCTCATTGTTATTTTATGTCATAAAGAGGTTACTAGAGAACAATAATATAGATCTTGATCAGAATACTTGTATATGTAGGTTGATCAGGATCCTTGTTGTAATCAGGATCCATCACTTTACTTTCTCATTGTTATTTTATGTCATAAAGAGGTTACTGGAGAAGAGAACAATAATATAGATCTAGATCAGAATGCTTGCATATGCAGGTTGATCAGGATCCATGTTGTAATCAGGATCCACCACTTTACTTTCTCATTGTTATTTTATGTCATAAAGAGGTTACTGAGAAGAGAACAATAATATAGATCTTGATCAGAATGCTTGTATATGTAGGTTGATCAGGATCCATGTTGTAATCAGGATCCATCACTTTACTTTCTCATTGTTATTTTATGTCATAAAGAGGTAACTGGAGAAGAGAACAATAATATAGATCTTGATCAGAATACTTGTATATATGTATATGTAGGTTGATCAGGATCCATGTTGTCCACAAATGCAAAATGGACTGTTTTTCCAGACCCTGACTCATAATTAAAATCTTTTGTATGTGGTTTTGATCATTATATGTCATATATAGACACACAGTTACATGTAATCATCAGATAAGTATTTTTGATAACATTTTAAAATGGTCCAAAGCCAAAGACATGTAATTCAAAATTTGGAATAGAATAATTTGATTTTTGGCTAAGAAAATGTTGAAACAAGACGTGTTTGTGAAACCCAAATGCCCCAGAAATGGCCATTTATGTAAAATGTTAAGTTTTAGTGTAATGGATGACTTTGAGAAAGGTCATATTGCATGGAAAAGAGATATTAATGAAAGAAAGTTACATGCCAAATGAGCTTTGTATGTTGAATACTTTTGGAGAAAATGCCAATGTTAAGTTTTCATGTTAAGTTTTCGGACAGACAGACGGACAGACAGAGACAGACGTATGGATGGACATACAGACAGACAGACATGAGTAAAACATTATAACCCCAATCTCTGGAAACAGAGGCATAAAAATGATAAATTGCTGATTATCATCAGTCCATTTTTCTTTCATCAAAATATTGAAAGAAAAGAAGAAAATGCTACGTTATGATCAGCATTTACTCCTTTTCTCTCAATATTTTCAACACCCTTCTTTGATAGGAAAGTGTAATTTATTCTTATTTATCTTAGTTGGCTTTGTTCATGAAATGCATATCCTCAGGTAGATCTCGTTGCTTCTCACCAGTATCATGTATGTGTTCTTTTATGTTTGACTAAGTTACCCAGATCTCTAACAGCATATCCACAGACATCACATTTATATGATTTCTCACCAGTATGTATTCTTTTGTGAGTGGTTAAATTTTGTTTTTGTTTACATGCATATCCACAAACATCACATTTATATGGTTTCTCACCAGTATGTATTCTTTTGTGTTTCATTAAATCACCTTTCTCATTACATGCATATCCACAGACATCACATTTATATGGTTTCTCACCAGTATGTATTCTTTTGTGAGTGGTTAAAATGAATTTTCTATTGCATGCATATCCACAGACATCACATTTATATGGTTTCTCACCAGTATGTATTCTTTTGTGTCTGATTAAATTATGTTTATTACTACAAGCATGCCAACAGACATCACATTTATATGGTTTCTCACCAGTATGTATTCTTTTGTGATTGATTAAATGACTCTTTTGACTACATGCATATCCACAGACATCACATTTATATGGCTTCTCACCAGTATGTGTTCTTTTGTGACTGACTAGATGATTTTTATAATTACTAGCATAATCACAGACATCACATTTATATGGTTTCTCATGATCATCTGTATACCTCTCTTGTGTCATTACACAATTTTCACCAGCACCATCACTGTTATCACAGCTGTAAGATTTCTTACTTCTCTCTTGTTGACTTTCTGTACTGTATCTATAATGTTTATTTTGTCTCAACCAGGTATCAAGTACTTGAATATCTTCAGCTTTCAGTTTGTCCTTTCCATGGGTGCGCATAAGATGTCTGACACAATAGGATGCTGCAGTAAATGCTGTCTTACAGAAAACACAGGGGAAATATACTGAAAAGAGAAAAGTGTTATTTCTTTTGCAACCAATTCCTAAACAAGCTCTGTCCCCAATAGAAAATTATGTTGGAAAACATTGAAACAAAAGAAGAAAATGCTGAATTAGCAGGTCTTATTTTCTGGGCCATATTTTGGACAAGTCCGATCTTCATCAACATCCAGCCTTCAGTCTGCAGCATATTACATATTGTAAGTCCACACTTTTGATGTTTTGGGAATATTTCACCTGTTTTTGTCTATTAAAGTACATGCATCAATCATTTTAAAATATTTAGATATAGAGTTTTGAAATCAAATACAGATTACTTCAAAAGTTGGGGGTTTAAAGTCCGTATATCTTGGGGTAGATCTCACAGACTTTACACTTTAACCCATGATCATCGAGTTTCAAGCCGGCTGTTAACACACTGCGCTAGCCACAGCACATTGGCTTTTACTCTCACATGTACCCATTTATACACAGACATCGCGAAATCCCGTCGGACCGCCGGACATGTCTGGTAAAATTCGCCTATGTCCGACAAAAATAATAGAGACTACGGACCGCCTGTCCGGTAAAAGTCTGGGGTCGAAGCATAAAATGTATATTTTTACTCAAAAATCTGTCAACAAAGTATCGCGATGCATATATTCTGACACTCAGTGTTTCATCCAAAGTGAGTATTCTGCATTTTTTTTACCCAAATAAATCGCCAGAGAAAGGATTAAATTGAGTTTTGCGGAAAACTGTCAACACTGTTGTTGTTGTTCTTTTAAGGGTGGTTTATTTTCCGGCTTCCGAAGCCAGCTGGGGATATTTTTCTCGTTTTTTTCACTCATTTTAATTGAAGTTATCATTCTGAAATATAATTCAAGCCAAGTTAAACTGTTATCAATACTTATACCCCCTGCATATAATCCTAAGCTAAACATTTTTGTCTGGGTAACCTGGATTGACGATCTTTTTCTCAGTCAGAAAAATCATGGAATTTCTTTGAAAGAAAATATAGTAAGCAGACCAAATGGTAAATATTCATGACAGAATCTGATTTTGTTATCTAAACATGATATTATTTTGCTAAAAAATAAATTCTAATACTTTTTTTCAGACAAAGAAAGTGAGTTGTTTCTGTATGATTCGTACCCAAAATAGTTCAACCCAAAAATTAATTTGATATTCTACATCCCCATTTCTTGGACAATTTGAATAAAATAATACATGAAACAACTAGCAAAATAATATAAACATGTAATACAATCATAAATTAAGGCTTGCCACTACTAAGATGAGAAAAGTGTTGTGTTTGTTTATTTGCTTTTTTCCTAGAAATATTATTATGTTGTCCTTAGATAAATTATAGTGTAGCCATTTCAGAAAAAGTGTTTGAAAATCTGATTTATTCGTATACAAAATTGACCCTCTAAAATTCTAAATGACCCCCAAAAATGGAGACAGGGGGGTCATTTACAGGGGGGTCATAAATGACCCCCAAAAAATTGATCCTGGGAGAAACACTATCAGACACATTTGTGTTTATAGTGACGATTCGAAATATTTTTCTGTATCTTTTCGGTCCTGTAAAACATCTTCCGGTCTGGTAAAAAAAGGACCTTTACAGGACCCACTGTCCTGTAAATTTTTTTGACTCTTCGCATTGTCTGTATACACCTGGATGAAGAGGAGCAATGTGGGGCTAATCATTTCACTCAGAAAAAAATTACTTCACATGTTTAAAGTGCCTCGTTCATCGAGAGGTCGAAAATACCTTATAAAATCATGTAAACCGAAAAAGATGGTTATTCGCATTTAGTTGGGTCTTAACAGACTTCAGATAGTAGTGAACAAGCTTCTTACAGGAAAACAACCTTTTGCGTCGCAGAATACCCTTGCGAAAATGTTGCAGTGTCAACAAACCACGACGATTACCGAATAATTATCGCCAGAGTCCGTCATTTATCGGAACAAGACATCGGTCTATAAATAGAATGGGTAATTCCCAACCCAACAGACAAAATGGCGTCTTAACCTACTTCGATAACAACCAAATCCATGCACATTTTTGCATTCTTCGCATATGCATGTCTGTTAATTAGAAAGAAATTATTAAAGTTATTGATAAGTGACCAAAGATGATCTTAGTCGGGTGTTTTACTCTAGATCATTAGATGCAGGGAGCTAATAATATGGATTGGTCTCGATAACATATATTCCAGTGTTTGGTAAGTTTGGCTTAGGTCGGCTCGACACGAATAACCTAGTTTCGAAAACCTTTCCAAAACCTGATTTGTTTTTTCACAAACCAAAACCGATTAGGCCTAAAGAGCCGTTAGTGGTTACCGCAGCTATAATGCTGACTGAATGAATTGAGGGAAAATCATTTTCCAAACGGCAAACATTTCAAGGAAAAAGCAAAGTCCAATTGGAAATGTGAGGCATAGTGGCATATTGTCAAATTTGATGATAAAGGAAAACTTGTAGAGGCCTACAATATAGAACTGAAAATATTAATGAAAATGAAGCGCTCAGATTTATTCATTATTATACATTATTTAGTTATCAGGGATGTGTTTTTTTGTTTACATTGTCAACTCCCCATGAAAAAAGTGGATCTGCTCCTGATGTTGCAGAATCTGGTGACCCGACCATGTGATCCTGGTCTAGTTCTTGCATGTACAAACACACACACACACACACACACACACAAGATTCCAGTGGCTGGTCCATTGGGGGTTGGGAAATTCAACTGAAACCCCCCCCCCCCCTTGCCTGATTATTTCATTTTCATTTACAAATTCAGTCAAAAATGAATAATTCTAAGGAAATGAACCCCCTGTTTGTATGATCTACCCACTCGGAGATATACTGGATCCGCTGCAGCATTTCAAGGCGTGACTCAGTCCAAAATCTTATTCTTTGCAAGCAACAAAATAGATATATGACTCCTTTTATAATAATTCTTTCCCAAATGTTGCAATTTTAGGTTGGTCTGGTTTGGAAGCTGCAGCACTGCAGACAATGAAATTAATGTTGATGACTAGAATTAAGTGCAATATAGTGTAAAAAACATTGAGGCAAAATAAAAAGATGTTGGTTATCAGCATTTTCTTCTTTGTCTAAATGTATTTTTCTAGTCTTTTGCATTATGGGCGTCAAAACAAGGTTTTGTATGGGAAATGGTTAACCCATTACTGGACAGTGACACCTTTTGACTCCGTCACAAAAAAAGGCTTGACAAAACATTGTGGAAAACAAAGAAATTGCTTGTGATAAGCAGTTTCTTCATTTTTCACTACGTTTTCTTACCCAAAATGTAAAGATTTTTGAAATTTCATCAACTTGAAATTATTGTCCGCAACACCTTTCAAATTGGAACAGTCCGAAATTTTGTTGTCTGGTAATGGGTTAAACGAAACAAGTTGGACTGGCTTAATAATGTTGTAATATTTTTTGCATTGCAGACATGAAAGAATGGAGATATTGAATATAAGCTTCCCAAAAGGACTTTATGATATCAACCAGGCCCAAAAGATCATCCCTACAGTACTAAGTTTAGACATGCTTGCCTGTGATTATCCCTCAGACACACAGATCTGCCCATTGAGAACAACTTGATACTGTGATACTATTCAGCTGTTGATCATCACCCAGGAAATGAATTTGTGCAACAAAACAATTTATCTCGGGAGACTACAGAAACATGGACAAAGGATCATTCATCATCCAAACATTTAGCTAGAACCACATCCAAATGAGGACAAGAGAAATAATGCCCGACTAAGCTTCTTCTACAAAATTTCACATGGACTGATACCAGTTATGCTAGCAAATGCCTGTTTGATGTAACCAATGAGTGGAAAGAGTCTAATTAGCCCAAAGAAATTCACTGTGAAACAAAATGATAATAGTCCTATTGATATATTATGACATGACTATTGTAAAAACCCATCAATTTAAAATCACACAGTACAAAACTTTTGTTTTTTAATTAAAGAGAAGGGTCCAGGACAGAGTACTGTGACTTGAAGTGCAAAGACAATCGATGGCTTCAGAAATTCCATCCCATGTCTGGACTGATAACTCCGGTCTCCCGTGCTGCAATTATACCAAAAGGCTGTGCAGCGTAGAGCATACAAATACAGAGACCCCATCTCCTTGTGACACTTTTGTGTGTAACATGAACCTCCAATTCACCAAGAAATGATACTCAATATTCAAGGAAATTTCTAAAGCAAAACTATTCCAACTCAATTGATAGCAGATTTGCATTACAAACAACTGGTTTTGAATACAAATTTATTGTTCAATGTATTATAAGTGTAGTAACAAATGTATATGGAAACTAATTTGGTTTCCAAAATAAATCCTTTGTAGGGCAAAATCTATCAGCAAGCAATTTCTTCTTTTGCCTCATGGTTTTCAAATGCTTTTTGTAAATGTCAAAAGGCAGTCTTGTTTGGAAAAGGATTAAAACCTATAACAATAAATGATGATTGTTTACATGTATTTCTGGACATACCAATCAAATCAACAATCTTTGTGTGGAATCATGTGACATAATCATTTAAGCAAACTGCTGTAAATAATTCTTTCGATAAAGGAGCAATTTTTAATCGGTTTGAAGCAGAGAAGATAGAAAATTGCCACAAACTTGATCAATGTGAGCAATCATTATTTAAAAATAAAGTGATAAAAAGTTATTGGTGAACAAGTAAAACTGAAGCTGGTGGTCAATAACTTTTTAACAATTGATTTTCAAAAGACCTACCGCGTCCAGCTAATACCCATCATATTTCTGCCTTTTCTGCTTCAAATTGGTTTTAAATCAGTCTTAATCCCTCCCCAAACAAGACCTTGTTTTGAAGTTCCAAATAGAAAAGGTTTGGGAAAACATTGAGACAAAAGAAGAAACTGCTGATAAAAAACCAGCAGTTTCTCCTTTTGTCTCAATATTTTTATGCCATATTTTACAAAAATTCTTTAATAACTTATATTTTGTCACTCTTGACAGTTTTTGAAGAGGAACACCCTAAAAATGTTGCAGTTTGGGAAATGGTTAAGTTAACCCATTACCAAATGACAAAATTTGGGTTTGTCCAAACTCATTTACAAATGACAATTTCAAATGATAGGAATTTTTACATTTTTGTCTTTTTTTAGTAGTAAAACAATGCGAAAAATGAAGAAATTACTTGTCACAAAGCTATTTTCATGTAGGGAGTAAAAAAAAATGATTGAGTGGTAATAATGGGCAGGCCTGTAGGAAGCAATTTCATATGGGGGGGGAGGGGAGGGCATTTTTGGCCAACAATGGGGGGGCTTAGTCCCCCCTAGCCCCCCTGTTCGTACAAGCTAGATGGGTTAATAGAATTACAGTCGACACTTGTTGTGTCGAAGTCCGAGGGGCCGTCAAAATACCTCGACATATCCAGAATTCGACTCATCCGATTTTGTTTGGCTTCGATAAAGTTGATATTTGACCATTTGTGAAACTAATCATTTAAGATTATTATTGAAATATAGTAGGAAAAGGAAAGAAATTGCTCGTTTCGAGCAATTTCTACCCTTTTCCTACTATATTTCAATGGCTATATTCAGTTCGAAATTATTTTGTTTGAAAAAAAGTTATGGCCATTGATGAGGACGGGACCAGATTTGAACTTCGACTTAAGCGAAAATTCGACTTGTCCGATGCCGACATAACGAGTGTCGACTGTATTAACCCATTACCACACAGTGACTCTTTTTGATTCCTCTAAAGCAAATGGCTTGGGTAAACATTGTGGAAAATGAAGAAATTGCTTGAGACAAGCAATTTCTTCATTTCCAACAATGTTTTCTACCATGAAAGACCAATGAAATAGAAATTTCATTTACATGAAATTGTCGTCTGCATAATCTTTCAAATTGGAACAGTCCAAAATTTTGTGGTTTGGTAATGGGTGAAAGATTTTCTCCAGTTGTTGTGATGTGTGATTCCCAGCCGTGATTATGTCTATTGATGATAACTTTATTTTAAGGATAGCAACATCATTCAATAATAATGTTTTTAAGTACATGGTATTGAAAACATTGCAACAAAAGATGAAAATGCTGTCAATCAGCTTTACTCCTTTTGCTTCAATATTTTTGTACATGAATCCTTTCTTTATCAAAGTCTATCAGGTTTGAATTTGGACCAGTCCAAACTTTTGCTGTTTGGGGAATGGTGAATGTATGGATCAACACATTTAGTTAGAAGATCTTAGTTCTGATATTCTGCATTTTCTTTTTTCTCTCAAAGCGTTCTAGAAGGCATTTTAAATTGGATTGTCAGAACCACTGTTTTGGTTGACCCATTTCCAAATCATTTGACAAATGACAATTATTGTAGACAAGTCTTAAGTTACAGACAACAAAATAAGCCCTACCGGCATGTAGATCTATGGAATTTGTTCATTATAGCAAGGAAAGCAAATAGAGAAAAGAAGAAAATGCTTATTCTCAGCATTTTATACTTTTCTGTCAGTGTTTTTTCAAAGGCTTTTCAGTAAATTGCTTGGAAAAGAGCTGACTGAGCAATCAGGGCATGGGTCAAGACCAAAAGAAAAGAGAACATTCTTTCTAGTTGTTTATTTAGAAGATCAGTTTCTATGCATATTTAAGATTGGTAAATAATTTGAATTCCTAAGCCAATATCAAGTGGGATCACCAAAGGATTTTGGGAACATGTTTTGTTTAAAAAGTGATGTAGAGAAAATACAATCATGTAATCAGAACTGTTATATTTATTGGCATAATTATCATTAACTTTTTTTCCAAGTTACACAATTTTAGTCAGATTCAATTTGAAAGCTGCTGCTAGAATACAATGGAATGGATGTTGAGGACGATAGAATTTGTTAAAATATAACACAAAAAGCTTTGTAGCAAAAGGAGAAAATGCTGGTTATCAGTATTTCCTTCCTTTGCTTCAATGTTTTCATAAGCCTTTTGATCCATTCGCTTCATCAAAAAGCGTCATTGTTCTGGAAAGATTAAAGGCACAACCCTATGTGACAGGATTTATCCTTTCCAAAATAAGTTTAAGACTCAAATCTGGATTTTGCTGGAAGAATTTGTGAACAATATAGCAGATGAGAATTGAGATAAAAGGAGAAAGTTCTCAATTATCTTCTTTCTTCCTAGCTCTTTCCAGGCTTTATTATTAGGTACATCAAAGCTTGTTTGCAAAATTGGAAAAGGGTAAGCATTGTTACCACAAGTGCATATTTTTCTTAAGACTTTTCCTGCAATATTGATTGAACTAAATACTAGTTATTAACCTGTTACCAAACGACACATTTTAAGACGAGTCCAAATTCAAAGATGATGCAGACAACTTTTTCAAGTGAATGAAATTTTGAATTTTTTGGTCTTTTTATGTAGAAAACATTGTGGTAAATGAAGAAATTGCTTGTCACAAGCAATTTCTTCATTTTCCACGATGTTTTCCTAAGTCAATTTCATGTGAGGAGTCAAAAAGAGTCACTGTGTGGTAATGGGTTCATCAACATTTAATTCTTTTCTAGTGATGTATTCTTAACTATTACTTTGTCTATAATAATCATTTAGTTAAACAGCGAAGACCCACTTTGTCTGCAAAAGTTTTAAACAATTTTACCATGAGCATTATGTATTGTAGATCTGGCCCCGGTTTCTCGAAAAAACTTAAGTACGCTCTCATGCTCAAATCTGAGCACCGTGCTCAAATTGCACGAAATCCACGTGAACTTCAATCGAATACCCTTCAACGTTGGAGAGTATTCCTTTGAAGTTGAGCATGTTCTCATGAGAATGTACTTAAGTTTTTTCGAGAAACCGGGGCCTGATGATTAAATTACTCAATTATAAGAATTTCATTCTTCTGTGTTTGCTGAAAAATTTTCTCATGGTCATGTTATGGTTACCAATATATTTTCTATCTGTTGAAATTTAGCAGTCATCAATAAAATAAATTATTTCATACACATCATCAATATTTTACTAGTTCTTATTCATATGTCCTTTACCCTTTCCAGAACAAGGCCTGGTTTTGAAATCCCTAAGAAAATAGACTAGTGAAAACATTGATGTAAGATAAGAAAATGCTGATAATCAGCATTTCTTCTTTGTTTCAATATTTTCTGTGCTATTTTATACACAGATTCTTTCATCATCATCATGCATTTTGTGATTCACAGCAGATTTCAAATTGGACCACTCTAATATTTTGTCAACTGGGAATGAGTTAATTAAATTAGAAAGCATTGTCAAACATCCAGATTAAAGAAGAGAAAAGTGGTTCCAAGGCTTGATCCCTGGCAGAGGCAGACATCCTGTCGGACAATATTGTTTGATAATAGTTAACCAATGTGGACGAGCAGATGAAGGCTAGGTTAGGATGTTGTGGTAGAACTGGTATGAAAAATTGCAAGAATCCATGGTTAGGTGCTCCAGCTGCCACAAGATGACCAAAGCAGTTGAAATAGGAGTTAAACCCAATCTATCAATTCTGGATTGTCTTTCTTCAGAACTATCACAGTATCCAATTTGAGCTTCTAGCTGACTACATTTAGGTAATTAACCCTTTCCCAAACTGCAAAATTTTAGGGTGATCCACTTCAAAAACTGCCACAAATGACAAAATATAAGTTATTTAAGATAAAATTTGTGTAAAATATGGCAAAGAAAATATTGAGAGAAAAGGAGAAACTGCTGGTTATCAGCAGTTTCTTCTTTTGTTTCAATGTTTTCCCAAGTCTTTTTATCCGGGACGTCAAAGCCAGGACTGAGGTCTTGTTTGGGAAAGGGTTAACATATACTGGTGAGAGACAAATTACTTTTGTCATATGTCAGAAAAGATATTGGCCAAGACGTAGTTGTTGGAACCCACAATCCCTGGCTTGATAGACTCAGATGTAATCACCTGAACTATCCAAGCTAGCAGCCTCAGATTGGAATTATCGAATGAAAGAATTGCTGCTGATAACCTTAATTTTCTTATTTTTCTCCTTTTCTGGGCTATAATGTACACACATTCTATTGGAATACATGAAAATTATGTTGTTTTGTTGAAAGGGTCCAGTAAAACATGCCCTTCCTACATGTAGATAGGAACTTGAAATTACCTCCCTAATACAGAAAGCTTTGGAAAATATTCAGACAAAAGAACAAACTGTTGGTAAACGGTATTATGATGGAGTAAAGGCTTCTTTCAGCATAATTAAGATTAACTGTTGGTTAAACTCTATGCTGTGGGTACTCAATTGAATTGTCTTGTCCAGAAGATTCCAATGGGTACCCACAAGATAGTGTTTGAATTAATAAAAATTAAAATGTTTTCAAACCCTCTCATTTGCTTTCGTCTGCAAGTCATTGAGCTTATGTTTATTTCAATCATTGCACTGGCAGGGTTATGCACCGTTGTATGACTGTCATAAAAAAGTCACTGACATTTTTCCTCTGTTCAAATCACATTCTTGTGACAAGGTACTGTATGATCCAATTTCACAATAAATGTACATTCGCCCGGCTGAAGGCCTGAAACATCAACATGCTTATTGACATGACAATTTGCATGTTTCTTAGCATCATAAATAGAGTCAGATGTTATATGTTCTATCTTCTTTCTGTATGGCAAACTTCTCATCTTCATATTGTTCAGTTTGTTGCTGTAAGACCTGAAATTGAAAGTATTCATTCATCTTTACTCCTTTTCATATCTTCTTCTGTACATATACCCTTTCCAAAACAACAAAATGTTGGTATGCACATGGTCCCAATCAATTTGGAATCTTCTGTAGATGACAAATTGAATGTAGCTAAAACTATGATTTTAGTGTACAATATAGCACTGAAAATACAAAACAATGGAAAAAAACTGATGATCAGCATTTTCTTCTATTGCCTTAGTGTACAATGTATCCCCAAGTCTTTCCTATAATAAGGAACAACAAACAGAGTCAATGGGTGGGGAAGGAGAAAAATACTTAATGTTTTAGAATAATATTTCTGATGTTTTCATCTCAAATGAACATGAAAAATCACTGAGCTATTGTGGTCACTTTCTGTCCTACCTTATTTATGTATACATGAATGACCATATTTTTTTTTTATCAAATTCAATTATGGGTCTTATTTGACCAGAAAGCTATACTGAATTGTTGGGCATAATACCATTGAATCTCAAATACTGCAGATTTTAACTTTATTTAACCTCTTTTATTTACACACATTGAATTATCAATATAAGAAAAAGGGACTTGGGGGGGGGGGGGGGGGGGGGGGGGGGGGAGAACACTTAAAAAGAGACAATAGAATATCAGATTAATTTGTCACCACTTCATCCTAACTAGAGCTCTGAATTTCACATTGAAGAGAGAATTTCACATTGAAGAGAGATATATATGGGTGACTTACTGGTACATGTACATTGTCTGTCAGCAGTGTTTGGTCTTGGACACTGTTACTGTAACACCAAAATTACTGTCCTCAGTTATCACACGAGTCAATGAGGTTCCACTTCCTTTCTTTGGTCTACAAAATATTGAAACAATATGTATTTGTTGTTGTAAAACAGCAACCCAACCCTTTCCAAAACAAGACCTATTTTTGATATCCATAATAGAAAGACATGGGACAAGTCAACATTGAGTCAAAAGGAAAAAGTGCTGCTAACTAACACTTTTTTTCTTTTTCCACAATAGTATTTTTGGTTTTCTTTCTAGCAGCTTTCAAATTACAACATGCTATTTGGGCAAGAATGACCAAAAACATATAATGGATCCAGATCACCCTTTATTTACTATACTTACACAACGCATCAAACATCCTGAAGTATTGCATTGCAATACCATGTTCCCTACCAACTTTTCATGTGTATATCCTTAGAGATATTAAATCTTTTGATTTTCATACTTCATAATTGAGTAAAAAATCATGAAAACTTTCATTTCCCAATAATTTTCTACTCCCAGCATCTGTATCGTCCTCAATAATCAATGGATCAGATCTAAACTCATACTTGCTCTGTAACTAATAAATGCACACTCATAAACTATACCAAAAAATCAGCTCAGACAGGAAAACTGAAATTTCCAAGTATTTTTATCAGTCAAGCATCCATACTATCTTCCTCAAAAATCAACGGACCTGAATGAAACTCCAACTTGCTTTGTATTCAGTTCATAAATGCATGCTCAACCAGGATGGTATCGAAGTCAGACTGGCCGTCAAAATACCTCGACATATCCGACGTTCGACTTATCCGTTTTTCAAGGGTTTTAATCAAAATGATATTTGGTTACTTTTGCTACTCATTAAATTGGGTTCATAATTGAAATAAAGTAGGGAAAGGAAAGAAATTGCTCCTTCCCAGCAATTTCTATCCTTTTCCTACTATATTTCAATGGCTATACTTATCGAGAAATTGTTTCGTCAGATTTTTTACATCTGTCAATGAGGACGGGACCAGACTTTCACTTCGACTTAAGCGGAAATTCGACTTATCCGATGTCGACATAACGAGTATCGACTGTAGTTGCTTTTCAATGAAAACCTTGAAACTACAGCTTGTTTTAAGCTGCAGTTACAAAGTTTTCCTTGAAAAGCAGCGATATTTAACATTATACCTAAGTTATATGGTCAAAATTTATTTTTTCGGCCAATGCCAGGGGTGTCCAGACCCCTCTGACCCCCCTCTAGATCCACCCTTGAAGTATATGGACAGAGTGCAAACCTTAAGTCGGTAGACTAGGGGACTAATAAAAAAGATCTATGATGCCCTTGTAACTTCATGTCATCAATGGGAACACACAGAGAATAGCATGGGGGTAGCCACAACAGGCCCTGAATCAGAATGGCTCCTGATCATATTGTGTATGAACAGGCCTGATCTAGATCCATGTTCCACAAGGCCCTTTTAGAGCAAATGATCTCTGTTGTGGAGTTATGTTGCTTGGAATGTTCATATGTTGTATTATTTCTAGTTGAACACCAGTAATAATGCATGTAAACAAGCCAGCTTGCAAGGATTTATTCCCAATTTAGTTTGGACGAGAAATATTCGGGACGAAGAAAGGACGAGAAATATTCGGGCCGAAGAAAACAAACGTCGGAACAGTTCGGATTAGATCTACTAATGAATTCTAAATCGTTTGTTTTCTTCATTTTAAATAGATTTCTACAATATCAAGAACATTTTCTGCAAATGCAAATGGAAAAGGGGTCATTTGTTCCTACAAATGGTGGCCTTACCAAAATTCATCGCCTTCCTAGTCGACTTTCTAGACTAAGTCTTCTTCGCAATATACC
Organism: Fragum sueziense; assembly: GCA_963680895.1. Lineage (NCBI taxonomy): Eukaryota > Metazoa > Mollusca > Bivalvia > Cardiida > Cardiidae > Fragum > Fragum sueziense. Next base: position 25,935,283 of record OY804609.1, on the reverse strand, counting down.
GTAATCCATGTCTTCAACTCATTCATACATAGAAATAAATCTATTATTTTTCATGGTGCTTTGTTCACACAACTAGATCTATGCCTCCGTCTTTTAATCAGTTTCTTGACACAGTTTTGTTTTAGAAATAAGGTAAAGGTCGTTATCTAAATAAAGATATCACGTGACGACATGCATGTTTCCGATTCGTCAATTTTATCGGTGAAGGTAAAAAGAAATCACGTGGTCAATGACGTAATTCATACGGAAAACGCCGGTAATATATTCGGTGCTCATCGGAAATTTTGCCGGATTTTGACAGCAAATTCCAACTTCCGGTATCAGTAAGAGAATGTTTACCGAATCGAGCAAATGATGATTTTTATCCACCGTAATCTAAGCAATCATGCGACCGACAAAGCCAAAATTTGGCACATATACAAATGAAATGCCATAGTTTGATTTTATGAAGTTATTTTTAAGGAGAATCACCAGGAAATTGGTGAAAATCGATATTGGTGGCACTTTAAAGTAACATAAAACTAATAGATATTACTTAAGTACCTTCTCCATTAACATAACTTGGTCTAAACAGCAAGTTTTTATCCCTGACCAGACCAAGCTCCCTTGCATATTCATCACCATACCACACCAACAGCTCCTGTCCTGGTAAAATAGGTCTGTATGTACGATAGTATATGGCTCCCTTGTATTGAAATGCTACCAGGTTCTGATCTGATTCAGATACTGCACAGTTTACATATCTCATCCAGTTGGCAGTTGTTTTGTCCTGGGCATCCACAAAATGGCTTGGTTTGCCATTCTCATACACCTGCAATTTGTACATCAGTGGACTTAAGCCTTTGCCAAACAATATCATTCTTGACTAGGCGAAGGTAATGCAGACATCAAAACATATCTTATTTGAAGTAGAAATTCTGAATCTTTTGACACATAAAGCTCAAAACATTGAGACAAAGGGAGAGAATGCTTTGCTGTCAGCATATTTTATTTTCTCTCTATGTTTCTCTAGCTCTCACTTAATGACAGACATGTCAAAATCATATCTTATTTGAGAAACTATAAAGCAACACTCATTTTGTTATCAGAAGCAATTTTTCATTTTGGGAAGTTGGGAAAGGCTAAATTACTGTAAACTTATATTATGAAATTCCAACAGGGTTAGACACTAACTTTTTAAGGTGTCCGGAATGCACAATTTGGTAAAATCAGGGACACTTCACTCTGTAAAATGCAGAATTTCAGGAGTCCCTCCTTAAATTTTGGTGTCCTCGGGATCCCGGGACACTGTTAGTGTCGACCCCTGTCCATAAGTATTGAGTAAATCCTTTTAGAAGAAGTTATTTTACCTGCCAACAGTATCCAGACTTGTGTGCCTTGGTCTGATCAGTCAGCCTGACTCCTCCATAAGAAGAAGTTCAATAAGTAAGACATAATTTTACCTGCCAACAATATCCAGACTTGTGTGCCTTGGTCTGATCAGCCACCCTGACTCCTTCATAAGTAGAAGTTCAATAAGTAAGACATAATTTTACCTGCCAACAATATCCAGACTTGTGTGCCTTGGTCTGATCAGTCACCCTGACTCACCCATAAGTAGAAGTTCAATAAGTAAGACATTATTTTACCTGCCAACAATATCCAGACTTGTGTGCCTTGGTCTGATCAGTCACCCTGACTCCCCCATAAGTAGAAGTTCAATAAATAAGATGTTATTTTACCTGCCAACAGTATCCAGACTTGTGAGCCTTGGTCTGATCAGTCACCCTGACTCCCCCATAAGTAGAAGTTCAATAAATAAGACGTTATTTTACCTGCCAACAGTATCCAGACTTGTGAGCCTTGGTCAGATCAGTCACCCTGACTCCTCCATAAGTAGAAGTTCAATAAGTAAGACATTATTTTACCTGCCAACAGTATTCAGACTTGTGAGCCTTGGTCTGATCAGGCACCCTGACTCCTCCATAAGTAGAAGTTCAATAAGAAAGACATTATTTTACCTGCCAACAATATCCAGACTTGTGTGCCTTGGTCTGATCAGTCACCCTGAATCCTCCATAAGTAGAAGTTCAATAAGTAAGACATTATTTTACCTGCCAACAGTATCCAGACTTGTGAGCCTTGGTCAGATCAGTCACCCTGACTCCTCCATAAGTAGAAGTTCAATAAGTAACAGGGTTTTTTCTCCTTCTTTGCATGGGTCCGTAAAACGGACCCGTTCCCAATACCAAAAAGGGTCATTTTTTCCCAAAATATGGAAAGAAAATTCCCAATTCCATAGTTCAAAATTGTTTTTTAAGGAAAAATTTGCTCAAATCCTTTCATATGTCAAGCTAAACTATCCAAGAATGACTGGAATTCCCTTCAGTTCATTTAAATGTATATTAATTTTCACAGAAGATTTAATTTTTCTTGCATTCTGTGATGATATTTTATCCCAATTCTTGAGAAAACTACACATTTTTCCCAATTTGGCTGGTTCCGGATCCGTTCCCAAAATCACGAGAAAAAACACTGAGTAAGACATTATTTTACCTGCCAACAATATCCAGACTTGTGAGCCTTGGTCTGATCAGTCACCCTGTCTCCTCCATAAGTAGAAGTTCAATAAGTAAGACATTATTTTACCTGCCAACAGTATCCAGACTTGTGAGCCTTGGTTTGATCAGTCACCCTGACTCCTCCGTAAGGTCCAAACTTTGTTCTTGGTGGTATCTCCTTCTCTGTAAACACACCAAGACCAGCTCCTATAATGCTGGACTCTTTCACCACAAAACCATCAGGTAATGTGTGTAGTGCTCTGTCTGGATCATTCAGCATGAATACCTGTAAATAAAAGTATACATAATTTCAACATAGTCTTTACAAAAATATTGTTGTTTTCCCCCTTAAAAACAATAAAACAACTTGCAACTTGATGATCAAAACTGTAATTTCTGAATTTTTCTAAGAATTATTTCTTTCTGAAAACTATTATTTTTTTCATGAATATCTTTAAATCATGAAATTGCTTTTGGTCAGTTTTCATTCAAATCTGGAAAGCTGTTCAAGGCTTAAGAGGTAGTTAAACTAAATAAATCATGCCGACAGAGTGAGACAATTGAGACAGACAGACAAGAACTTAATATATCTTCCTTCAAACTTGTCAGAGTCCTGTGTGAGGGTCAGTGGCACATGTAAATAGTGATTTTAGCAAAGTAATTTACTGGATATACATGTAGAGACAGAATCTATCTTTTTGTCATAATCTTGAAATTTGTCATGCCTTGATTGATATAAATGTATTTCAAAAAATACAGCAGATAGCATTGATCATCATTGTTCTAAAAAGCCCAAAAATTGTAATAAGTCTCATAACCTGTTTATCTTGAATATAATCCAGTGGTCCATGTACAGGACAGTCCATGTCATATTCTTTGTTACATTCCTCACAATCTGAAACATTCAACACCAGAAACTCATGATGGGGATCTTAATGCAAGCATGTCCATCCCATAGCAATGAGTTAAGCCTTAGAGAACTCACTAAAAATCTGCTATCACATACAATTTAATATATTTGAGAGTCAAAGTTTTACATTCAAATATTACACTTCATGTAAGGGTTTCACTACAGATGGAGTAATATTATCATTTAATGAGAAAGATTCATATCCAATATCTAGAAGAGGTAAAGAAAGATTTTCTAAATTCTTACACAGAAAGTGGTCCTCATCTGGTGGTTCAAGGTTCATAAAGTTCATTTCTGTCCTCTCTCTAAGATCATAGGTCCTGACTTCTTTTGTCTTTTTTTCCTTCATCACTCTCTTCTGCATGCAAAAAAATGTTCTTCTGAGAAATTTTGAGTCTGTTTGCAAGCAATTTGACTATCAAATTATGAAATGTGAAGTAGGCTTTCAAATGTCACATTATAAATTTATGAAATTGGGTAAATGAAGATTTTAGAAGAAAAATGGCAAAACATTTAGGAAAAAATGTCTAACACAATTTAAAATTTCTGAGAGTATAATATAAAAGAATGGTATAGACAAATACTTTACAATGAACTTGAGTGTGGCACAAACCCTTTACCTGTCAGATTTCACTTAGTCTCAGTAACAATTTAAAATTCACAATAATCTAGTTGACAATTCTATCAAGAGTTGTTTTGCATAAATTACAAAGTACACCCTCTTTTGTGCACTTTTACACTGCTATATAAATAATGATACATGATGGACAATAATTGAAGTACCTTTGTTGTTTTCTTTATTCTCTTCTCTGGTGTTGGTTTGGGAATGGGAGCCTGATCATAAGTCTTCCTCTTGGATCCTGAAATGTATTACATGATATAATATTGGCCATGATTAATTATGGTATTTGAATGAATTATTTACTCTGTTGTCTTCATGAAAGTGAACCTAAAACATTGCTCAGTTTTTTTTAACCTAATACCAAAATTGTAGATTGGTCCAAATTCACAGATACAGAGCTTCAGATTTATTTGAAGAGTGGTGGGTCAAAATGACCCATGGCAGGGAAATTGATGGGTCATTTTTGGAAATGATGGGCCATAGCAATGAAAATAAACATAGTGATATAAAAAAAATTGTAAAAGCTTGGGCCGCTTGGCCCCTGGAGTTGAAAAGTGATGGGCCATATTTGCAAATAGTGTGTCAAATGGCCCGGGCCCACTGTAAATCTGAAGCTCTGCAGATACTGCAGACAACAATTTCAAGTGAATGGAATTTTACATGTCATGGTCTCTTGTGGTAGAAAACATTGTGGGAAATGAAGAAATTGCTTGCCACATGCAATTTCTTCATTTTCCAAAATGTTTTCCAAAGCATTTATCTTATAGGGTGTTTATATGTGATAATGGTATTTAGTAAAAGAAAGGTGATGAAACAAAATCAATTAAAATATACTAGATGCCGAAGGGCAACATGTCGAGCCCGCTCATTTTGAAGAAAGAAGACCATACCTATGTCTACAGCTGTCATTACAATGGCGTTGTAAAAGTGGGGACAAAATAAGTTGGAATGATGGGGATCATGGTGAGACAGTTTATTGTTCACAAAATATTACATGTCTATGTATTTATAACGAGATACCAGAATGGATTAATTTGAGTATACATATGTGACCCGTCACGCTAAAAGGGACCTTATGTCTTTTAATTCCCTTTAATTAGAAACATAATAAAAAATAACACCTTATTCTATTTGGAAGTGTCCTTTTAGTGCCCATATAATCACACAACACAAGCAAAAGGTGAAAAATAAACTTACTTTACAGAATATGGTGCTTTCCAAAGCTCACTTCCATCTTCTTAAATGTGTCAAAATTTCCGCATTTGGCCTAAAAGTGGGACCCTGCCTTTTGACCTAACATGTTTCTAGCGCGCGACAGATTGTTTCATGATGGTGAAAATTTATGCTGTTTTGGGCAACCAATGTCAGAGTTATGATTCCAGCAAGCTGTTTCAGGACAAGCTGATTTATACCACTTTTTATCCACACGGTTCTTGCGCGCGACACTCCACCTCATGATGGTTAATATTCATGCCAAATTATTTTAATTCCCCCCAAGTAATGACCAAATTTTGGTCCAGACAAGCATAATCTGGACAGACGCACACACGCACATACACCAAACTGCCACTGTGACAACTTTGTCAAGCTCATCGCAAGCGGGCTCAACAAAAATCAACTCATTTTTGATATTTGACCTAAAATTCTGACCTTTACTTTTGAGCTAGCAATCTGGTTCTACAAAAATCAACTCATTTTTTACATTTGACCTCAAAGTTTGACCTTGACCTTTGAGCTTGGAATCTGGTTCTTGCACGCGACACTCCGCCTTACTGAGCTTGACATTTGTGCCAAGTTAAGGAATGGCCCGGACAAGCAAAAATCAACTCATTTTTTACATTTGACCTCAAAGTTTGACCTTGACCTTTCATCTTGGAATCTGGTTCTTGCACGCGACACTCCATCTTACTGAGCTTGACATTTGTGCCAAGTTATTTCTGAATCCCTCCATCCATGGTGAAGTTATGGCCCGGACAAGCAAAAATCATCTCATTTTTGACATTTGACCTCCAAGTTTGACCTTGACCTTTGAGCTTGGAATCTGGTTTTTGCACGCGACACTCCGCCTTACTGAGCTTGACATTTGTGCCAAGTTATTTCTGAATCCCTCCATCCATGGTGAAGTTATGGCCCGGACAAGCAAAAATCATCTCATTTTTGACATTTGATCTCCAAGTTTGACCTTGACCTTTGAGCTTGGAATCTGGTTCTTGCACGCGACACTCTGCCTTACTGAGCTTGACATTTGTGCCAAGTTATTTCTGAATCCCTCCATCCATGGTGAAGTTATGGCCCGGACAAGCAAAAATCATCTCATTTTTGACATTTGACCTCCAAGTTTGACCTTGACCTTTGAGCTTGGAATCTGGTTCTTGCACGCGACACTCTGCCTTACTGAGCTTGACATTTGTGCCAAGTTATTTCTGAATCCCTCCATCCATGGTGAAGTTATGGCCCGGACAAGCAAAAATCTTCTCATTTTTGACATTTGACCTCCAAGTTTGACCTTGACCTTTGAGCTTGGAATCTGGTTCTTGCACGCGACACTCCGCCTTACTGAGCTTGACATTTGTGCCAAGTTATTTCTGAATCCCTCCATCCATGGTGAAGTTATGGCCCGGACAAGCTCCATCCGGACGGACGCACGCACTAACGCACGCACGCACTAACGCACGCACGCACTAACGCACGCACGCACTAACGCACTAACGCACATACACCGAACCGCCATTGTGACAACTATGTCGAGCTCACCGCAAGCGGGCCCGACAACAAAATCAACCCTTGGTAATTATGCTGAGCCCTGAATTAACTTAAGATGTACTTTGTAAGTCAACATTACATGTAGTACTAACAAAATTACTTCAGTTTATCAAATTTTTGAAGCTCCATACCAGTTTCGGTGTTTTTCCCATCTTTGTTGTGTGGAGTCCATTCATCATCTGTGTCACTGTCACTAGATGGAGGTGGATTATTAGCCTGCTCCTCTAGTATTCTATATATCTATAGATAAAAGCTCCACATACCAGTTTCTGTGTTTTTCCCATCTCTGTTGTGTGGAGTCCATTCATCATCTGTGTCACTGTCACTAGATGGAGGTGGATTATTAGCCTGCTCCTCTAGTATTCTATATAAAAGCTCCACATACCAGTTTCTGTGTTTTTCCCCGTCTCTGTTGTGTGGAGTCCATTCATCATCTGTGTCACTGTCACTAGATGGGGGTGGATTATTAGCCTGCTCCTCCAGTATTCTATATATCTATAGATAAAACAGGGTTTCCATTAGGACAAGAATCCCAAGAGTCATTGACCCTTGAGGCCAAAATCCCAAGAGTCAAAATGAAGCGCGAGAAAAATCAAACTGTAACCGATTGATAAAGGTGTGGGGGGGGGGGGGGGGGGGGGGCAATGTTAAGATATGTTCTTCTTTAGAGTTCGTTGTAACATTCTCCAAAACTTAACAGGGTTAAACTGCTTTTGAAAATACTGGGGGAAAATGCTGATTTATATGAAAATGTATCAAAATATTTCAATAAGACCAAAGACTTTAAGTGCTTATTTTAAGAGTAAATGTAACACCTTTTCAACATTTAGAGTGCTACAGATAAGAAGGGATATTGACTTTTCAAAAAGCATTGTTATCAAACCCTATGTTGAAGGTACTCATTGGAAACAACTCATTGATACTATTCAAATAAGTACATGGGTATGTATTCGGTAAGGTGCCACTTTTCTGTGTGTTGCAATAAAATGATTTTTTTCATATTTTACAACAGCTTTACATACATGTATTTTCAGGTTTTAGATGGGTTAGGAATATAATGAAGAGATAGAATAAACAGTTTTATTGGAAAATCTGAAATATTAAATAAAATATTTAAAATATTATAACTGATTTGTGGGTTTTTTTCACATTAAATTTGGGACAAGCCATTACTATCAAAAAAGAGTATTATTTTTCTAAGTATTCTAATCATCACATTTATACAAAATTGTAGCAAGACGAAATAAAAGAATTGAAATTGTATAAACTAATTCAAAATTACGAAAATTGCAAGACCAAAAGGATGAAAAATTACTTTAAAGTCAGGCATGTTGGACGTAACATTGTCTGTCCTATTAAAGGTTTTTCTAAAACAAGTTGATTATGTCATTCTAGGTCGGTATATTGCTGTATCTTACTACTTAATGGCGAATCTGAATATCATTGTAAAATAAATTGCATGGTGTATGCATCTAAGAATTAGTTGTTTAAATAAAAGTCGTAATTTAAATTACCTGAGTGAATGTCTGTCCAACTGTTCGTCCGAACATCCGTGACATTAATTTTCGTTTTATTTTGGTTGATTATCTCCCTTACCTTTACGACATTTAATTTTACGACAATCGAGACCAGTTTCTGGTAAGCAGTCACGCATGATTTCATTATCTGTCTGGAAAAATGGGTGTAATGTTTTGTCGGTCCAACCCAATTCTGCATGTTACGTCCGAATATTTGTTACGTCGGACATGGATGTCCTATGTTTGTCCAACATTTCATGGATGGTCAGTGGCGGATCCAGGGGGGTGGGGACTGGGGAGGTGTTCAAACAAACCCCCATACAACTGATTATTTCATTTTCATGCAGAAATTCAGTCAAAATTGTGTAATAATATGAAACAAACTCCCCTTGTTCTAAAAACGAACCCCCTTCAAAGAAATTCTGGATCCGCCCCTGGTGGTGTCCAACTGTTAGTCCAACATATTAGGGTGTTTTATATACTTTTTTGTGCAAAAATGAACCACAACTAGCTTTTCACAATGTGGACTTTAAATGTATCATAGTCCATTTAATCAGTATCATATTCAATTTTTAGGCTAGAGAAGCTGTAACCAGAAAAATTTTCGTTTCAAAATGTCCATGTTCGTCCAACATATTTCATGTTTTTTCCAAAATTTTAAGAATACATTATGTTATTCCATTAAATCACATGATTTTTCTGAAGATTTCTAGTCCTGTAATAGAATCAACTGTAAATAATTAAGTTTTTAAATATTGGGTGGTTAAAAATTGCAAATAAAGATGTCCTGTTACGTCCAACATGTCTGGTTATCAACTCTCTTTTCAGTTAATAAAAGACAATTTCCTTCCACTTAACTATCTTTTAATGATAATATCCAAAAACTAGAGTAATTTTTCTACCAGTAAATCATTTCAGAAAGACTGAATGTTCAACTTTTTTAATGACTTGAAATGTCCCAAGTATGGTGGCACTTTATTGAATACATAGCCACCTACAAGATGGGGTTTGGATTTGAAATTGCATAAAGGTTAGGAATGCATTTGCCCCCATTTTACCCCCCCCCCCCCCTTTATTAACAAATTTAGTAACAGATTGAAATCTTGTGTTAAATGGTAGAAATCAAATTCTTGATATTGAAAAGCTGATATTTTTCATTTATATGCTAAGGAAATTTAGTAGAAAAATATTTATCTTTGATAAAGTGCACCTTTAAATTTTCCTTTGATAATGCTGTGTCTAAACCACGAAAACCCATGACAATTACGAGATCTGATCATTTTACCTTTTCTTTAAGAACTTAAACCAGCTAGATCAATTATATTCCGAATAAGTAAGAAAACTTAGCATTAATTAATCCAGGTACAAGGATTCTGTTTGATATTCAATGATAATATAATCAGAATTTCATGGCCTCCGCCGAGAGCTACCTGTTGCCTGATAATAAACTTCTTCGAGTTCTTGGTATTTATACAAGCAGATTGTGTATTTTATTGCCACACAGCTACTTCAAAACATACTGTGACAAATTAATTAATGGATTTACGACTGATAATCCGCATGCATCACTGATATGAAATTAACACTTTACACACGACTGCAAATCAGGGAAGGATTGCGTAACACAGATTATCGATTTTTTACTGCTCTGAACTAAAGGTGTGACCTGAATAATGGGTCAATTAGTAGATATCCCTTGATCTTGAATGATGGGTGACGCATGGGTCATAAAAATCAAGAGTCAGAATGATGCATCAGTTGAAATTTCTGAGAGTCAAATTGGGGTCATTTTCATTTTTCATGCGTCAAAACCCGAGCTCCCGGGTCAAACGGAAACCCTGTAAAAGCTCCACATACCAGTTTCTGTGTTTTTCCTGTCTCTGTTGTGTGGAGTCCATTCATCATCTGTGTCACTGTCACTAGATGGAGGTGGATTATTAGCCTGCTCCTCCAGTATTCTATATATCTATAGATAAAAGCTCCACATACCAGTTTCTGTGTTTTTCCTGTCTCTGTTGTGTGGAGTCCATTCATCATCTGTGTCACTGTCACTAGATGGAGGTGGATTATTAGCCTGCTCCTCCAGTATTCTATATATCTATAGATAAAAGCTCCACATACCAGTTTCCGTGTTTTCCCCATCTCTGTTGTGTGGAGTCCATTCATCATCTGTGTCACTGCCACTAGATGGAGGTGGATTATTAGCCTGCTCCTCCAGTATTCTATATATCTATAGATAAAAGCTCCACATACCAGTTTCTGTGTTTTTCCTGTCTCTGTTGTGTGGAGTCCATTCATCATCTGTGTCACTGTCACTAGATGGAGGTGGATTATTAGCCTGCTCCTCCAGTATTCTATATATCTATAGATAAAAGCTCCACATACCAGTTTCTGTGTTATTCCCGTCTCTGTTATGTGGAGTCCATTCATCATCTGTGTCACTGTCACTAGATGGGGGTGGATTATTAGCCTGCTCCTCCAGTATTCTATATATCTATAGATAAAAGCTCCACATACCAGTTTCTGTGTTTTTGCCATCTCTGTTGTGTGGAGTCCATTCATCATCTGTGTCACTGTCACTAGATGGAGGTGGATTATTAGCCTGCTCCTCTAGTATTCTATATATCTATAGATAAAAGCTCCACATACCAGTTTCTGGGTTTTTCTCATCTCTGTTATGTGGAGTCCATTCATCATCTGTGTCACTGTCACTAGATGGGGGTGGATTATTAGCCTGCTCCTCCAGTATTCTATATATCTATAGATAAAAGCTCCACATACCAGTTTCTGTGCTTTTGCCATCTCTGTTGTGTGGAGTCCATTCATCATCTGTGTCACTGTCACTAGATGGAGGTGGATTATTAGCCTGCTCCTCTAGTATTCTATATATCTATAGATAAAAGCTCCACATACCAGTTTCTGTGTTTTTCCAGTCTCTGTTGTGTGGAGTCCATTCATCATCTGTGTCACTGTCACTAGATGGAGGTGGATTATTAGCCTGCTCCTCTAGTATTCTATATATCTATAGATAAAAGCTCCACATACCAGTTTCTGTGTTTTTCCTGTCTCTGTTGTGTGGAGTCCATTCATCATCTGTGTCACTGTCACTAGATGGGGGTGGATTATTAGCCTGCTCCTCCAGTATTCTATATATCTATAGATAAAAGCTCCACATACCAGTTTCTGTGTTTTTCCCGTCTCTGTTGTGTGGAGTCCATTCATCATCTGTGTCACTGTCACTAGATGGAGGTGGATTATTAGCCTGCTCCTCTAGTATTCTATATATCTATAGATAAAAGCTCCACATACCAGTTTCTGTGTTATTCCCGTCTCTGTTGTGTGGAGTCCATTCATCATCTGTGTCACTGTCACTAGATGGAGGTGGATTATCAGCCTGCTCCTCTAGTATTCTATATATCTATAGATAAAAGCTCCACATACCAGTTTCTGTGTTTTTCCCGTCTCTGTTGTGTGGAGTCCATTCATCATCTGTGTCACTGTCTCTAGATGGAGGTGGATTATTAGCCTGCTCCTCTAGTATTCTATATATCTATAGATAAAAGCTCCACATACCAGTTTCTGTGTTTTCCCCATCTCTGTTGTGTGGAGTCCATTCATCATGTGTGTCACTGTCACTAGATGGAGGTGGATTATTAGCCTGCTCCTCTAGTATTCTATATATCTATAGATAAAAGCTCCACATACCAGTTTCCGTGTTTTTCCTGTCTCTGTTGTGTGGAGTCCATTCATCATCTGTGTCACTGTCACTAGAGTGAGGTGGATTATTAGCCTGCTCCTCTAGTATTCTATATATCTATAGATAAAAGCTCCACATACCAGTTTCTGTGTTTTTCCCGTCTCTGTTGTGTGGAGTCCATTCATCATCTGTGTCACTGTCACTAGATGGAGGTGGATTATTAGCCTGCTCCTCCAGTATTCTATATATCTCAGGGTTTGACACTTACCTAAATTTTCCACAGGCCCGCAGGACCAGTGGATTGCAATTTTTACAGGTCCTCCTCCAGACTTACAGGTCCTACATTCAGACTCGGTCACGGGTGAATTGCAGGAGAATACATTGTTTATTCATTTAATCATTTCATGTTATACAACACAATAAATGAAAAATGAATAGTTGCTATGTAAGTCTGGTAAAGGGTTCTGAAATAGCTAGTCATAAATACCTCTGGTTGTCCTGTTGTGAAAAGTTCTTAGTTTTAAGCCTTTTTTAAATTCAATATTATGTTTCAAGTACATGTTTTTCTTGCGTAGGCCTATAATATTATATGTTATTGTTACAAAGAAATAAGGGTTGTTAGAAGGTGCCATATCAAGTTTTGAAAACAGATTAAGAAAGTTGCCAATGTCTGAATATGCAAAGCGATTTGGTCAAAGAAATTTTGAAATTGCTATCAAAACTCTGTATAGCTAAACTAGTATAGAATCTAGTTGCTACCACATTTTGCTTGCATACGTTTCCAAAACAAGGCTTAGTTTTGATGTCACTTGAAAGTAGTTATCAATCATTGCTAACAAAGAGATATAAAGAAAGTGATGATTGCTAGAATTTCCTCCCTTCCTCTCTATTTCATGACAATGGGATGTGCATATTCTGAGCTTGATTAAATTTTGTCCATCTTGAGAAAGAGTAAAAGATCAAGCCCTTCATAAGAGGATACATGATCAGGTGATTGGTAAATTCCCATACCAATCATTTTAGATCTAATGATTCCAGCTTTCAAATTGATCTAGATCTAGTAAAGAAAAATATGGTTTGGCGAAGGTAAATTTTTACAAAAAAAAATGAAATATATTGCCCCAACAAAAAGGTAATTTGTTCAACACGTGAATTAGGCCCTAACAAGCAATCGGTATAATCATGACAGTAAACACAAATGCAAAATGCCTTGTTTTTAGATTTACCTCATCAGAATATATTCCTATTAAATAAAATTGAAGATTTATAGGAATATTTGTGCAAAATCACTGCTAGACTTCAGCATTAATTTTGTATGTGTGCAAAGAGAAAAAAGGGTTTCCCTTTTATCTTGGGGAAATCTAAACTCACTCCCTGTGATGTAAGCAGTGACGTCACACTGTCTGCATTTATGTGTGGTTATAAACAGCTGATTGAGCCCAGAAACAGAGTTAACTAGAACTGTCGCAGAGCGGACAAATACCCCCCACTAGCGCCTTGTCACTGAAAAAGTGCTGTAGGTCAACCGGTTCTTGACTTAGAGTATGGAAACCGATTTTAAACAAAGTTTGATTGTGACCTTGACCTTTGACCTTCGGGACCCAAAAACGATATGGCACCTCCTTTGGTCATGGGCAACAACTGTGTAAAGTTTCATAATCCTAGGTCAACCGGTTCTTGACTTGGAGCACGGAAACGGATTTTAAACAAAGTCCGATTGTGACCTTGACCTTTGACCTTCATGGCCCAAAAACGATATGGCACCTCCTTGGGTCATGGACAATAACTGTGTATAGTTTCATGATCCTAGGTCAACCGGTTCTTGACTTAGAGGACGGAAACGGATTTTAAACAAAGTCCGATTGTGACCTTGACCTTTGACCTTCGTGACCCAAAAACAATAGGGCACGTCCTTGGGTCATGGACAATAACTGTGTAAAGTTTCATGATCCTAGGTCAACCGGTTCTTGACTTAGAGCACGGAAACGGATTTTAAACAAAGTCCGATTGTGACCTTGACCTTTGACCTTCATGACCCAAATACAATAGGGCACCTCCTTGGGTCATGGGCAACAACTGTGTAAAGTTTCATGATCCTAGGTCAACCGGTTCTTGACTTAGAGCACGGAAATGGATTTTAAACAATGTCTGATTGTGACCTTGACCTTTGACCTTGGTGACCCAAAAACAATAGGGCACCTCCTTGGGTCATGGGCAACAACTGTGTAAAGTTTCATGATCCTAGGTCAACCGGTTCCTGACTTAGAGCACGGAAACGGATTTTAAACAAAGTCCGATTGTGACCTTGACCTTTGACCTTCATGGCCCAAAAACAATAGGGCACCTCCTTGGGTCATGGACAATAACTGTGTAAAGTTTCATGATCCTAGGTCAACCGGTTCTTGACTTAGAGCACGGAAACGGATTTTAAACAAAGTCCGATTGTGACCTTGACCTTTGACCTTCATGGCCCAAAAACAATAGGGCACCTCCTTGGGTCATGGGCAACAACTGTGTAAAGTTTCATGATCCTAGGTCAACCGGTTCTTGAGTTAGAGCACGGAAACGGATTTTAAACAAAGTCTGATTGTGACCTTGACCTTTGACCTTGGTGACCCAAAAACAATAGGGCACCTCCTTGGGTCATGGGCTACAACTGTGTAAAGTTTCATGATCCTAGGTCAACCGGTTCTTGAGTTAGAGCACGGAAACGAAAAAGTCTACGGACGGACGGACGGACGGACGGACGGACGGATGGACGGACGGACGGACGGACGGACGGACGGACAGACAGACAGACATGGTGAAACCAATATACCCCCCTCTACTTCGTAGGTGGGGGGTATAAAAATAGAAGTTACTTTAACCTTTACCCAATAGAACAAAGTTTGCATTTGTAAATTTGGATTTCTTTTTTATCTTCATGTTCAAAATGGAACAAAAAAGACGAAATTAAAAACATTCACGAGGTTCTCTATCCTTAGAAATTCAGTAAATAAGATCTTGGGCATAATTCATTGTTTGATTTTATATTGTTAGAATTATATTTGACTGAATGACGAAGAAAGGATTAAGGAAATTGAAACAAAGGGAGTGGATGTTTTCAGTGAAAAAAAAAAAGAATAATGTGGATTACAAACTTGTGCAATTTCTATGATTTAAAAGTTATTATCGGATTAGAATTCCTAAGGTAGGTGAATGATTGACTGATGACTTTATGGTCAATTGATTTTTTAATAGATTCTAGTTCACAAACAAAAACCACAACAGTTTACTCCTTTCTTTGTCCCGTCAATAATTTTCCATTCAAGATGTGCCTGTAAGGTGCAGTACTCGGCGATTTTTGGATTAATTACTAATACATAAGTGTTAGAAGTGTTAGATACGTAACACAAATCTACGATTTGTTGTTTACTGTTGAAATAATCACAGACTGTCTCCAAATGGTTTTGTTTAAAAAGGAATTTTGGGTTGGTTGCCGACTTTTTCCTATGAGCCAAAAGAAAGTTTTAAATGAAGCAGATTTTGACACTGATTTTGATGCCTTAGGCTTTCAACAAAATCTAACAGGCGCCAACTCTGAAATTTACAGGCCCGGCGGACCGGCACCAAAGGATGTTTTGCCAGTCCTCCTTAAAAATTACAGGCCTCGGGCCGACGGACTGGCGTTAATGTCGAACCCTGTATCTATAGATAAAAGCTCCACATACCAGTTTCTGTATTTTTCCCGTCTCTGTTGTGTGGAGTCCATTCATCATCTGTGTCACTGTCACTAGATGGAGGTGGATTGTTAGCCTGCTCCTCTAGTATTCTATATATCTATAGATAAAAGCTCCACATACCAGTTTCTGTGTTTTTCCCATCTCTGTTGTGTGGAGTCCATTCATCATCTGTGTCACTGTCACTAGATGGAGGTGGATTATTAGCCTGCTCCTCTAGTATTCTATATATCTATAGATAAAAGCTCCACATACCAGTTTCTGTGTTTTTCCTGTCTCTGTTGTGTGGAGTCCATTCATCATCTGTGTCACTGTCACTAGATGGAGGTGGATTATTAGCCTGCTCTTCTAGTATTCTATATATCTATAGATAAAAGCTCCACATACCAGTTTCTGTGTTTTTCCCTTCTCTGTTGTGTGGAGTCCATTCATCATCTGTGTCACTGTCAGTAGATGGAGGTGGATTATTAGCCTGCTCCTCTAGTATTCTATATATCTATAGATAAAAGCTCCACACCTGTTTCCATGTTTTTCCCGTCTCTGTTGTGTGGAGTCCATTCATCATCTGTGTCACTGTCACTAGATGTGGGTGGATTATTAGCCTGCTCCTCCAGTATTCTATATATCTATAGATAAAAGCTCCACATACCAGTTTCTGTGTTTTTCCGTCTCTGTTGTGTGGAGTCCATTCATCATCTGTGTCACTGTCACTAGATGGAGGTGGATTATTAGCCTGCTCCTCCAGTATTCTATATATCTATAGATAAAAGCTCCACATACCAGTTTCCGTGTTTTTCCCGTCTCTGTTGTGTGGAGTCCATTCATCATCTGTGTCACTGTCACTAGATGGAGGTGGATTATTAGCCTGCTCCTCCAGTATTCTATATATCTATAGATAAAAGCTCCACATACCAGTTTCTGTGTTTTTCCCGTCTCTGTTGTGTGGAGTCCATTCATCATCTGTGTCACTGTCACTAGATGGAGGTGGATTATTAGCCTGCTCCTCCAGTATTCTATATATCTATAGATAAAAGCTCCACATACCAGTTTCTGTGTTTTTCCTGTCTCTGTTGTGTGGAGTCCATTCATCATCTGTGTCACTGTCACTAGATGGAGGTGGATTATTAGCCTGCTCCTCCAGTATTCTATATATCTATAGATAAAAGCTCCACATACCAGTTTCTGTGTTTTTCCTGTCTCTGTTGTGTGGAGTCCATTCATCATCTGTGTCACTGTCACTAGATGGAGGTGGATTATTAGCCTGCTCCTCTAGTATTCTATATATCTATAGATAAAAGCTCCACATACCAGTTTCCATGTTTTTCCAGTCTCTGTTGTGTGGAGTCCATTCATCATCTGTGTCACTGTCACTAGATGGGGGGTGGATTATTAGCCTGCTCCTCTAGTATTCTATATATCTATAGATAAAAGCTCCACATACCAGTTTCCATGTTTTTCCAGTCTCTGTTGTGTGGAGTCCATTCATCATGTGTGTCACTGTCACTAGATGGAAGTGGATTATTAGCCTGCTCCTCTAGTATTCTATATATCTATAGATAAAAGCTCCACATACCAGTTTTGTTGTTTTTCCCGTCTCTGTTGTGTGGAGTCCATTCATCATCTGTGTCACTGTCACTAGATGGAGGTGGATTATTAGCCTGCTCTTCTAGTATTCTCTGATTCCTGGCTCTCTGTGCTGGACTCTGCATAAAGTTAGGCTTTATGGCTGGTAAACCTTGGTATAAGGAGAAAATGGATTTGAAAATGAATGTATAAAATTTCATATTTATAAGAATATAATAATATGTAAAAACTATCATAATTATTATATCCTTCAAACAAAATGTGGAAAAGAGTAAAAGCTTCAATTTTGTTATCACCATATATTCTTAAACTTTGAATGATCCTCTCAAAAACTATTTTAGAATAATTATGGAAATCAAAATTAAATGCTCAAGCTGACTTTGCACTTGCAAACAAATTTCTTCATGATCTAATTCTTCATCTTCCATTTATTTTGTTGAGTAGAAAGCCAGTCCTTAGCAAATGGCTGCTGTTTTTTTAATGACATGTCCACAATATTTTTTCTTGACTTTAATTAAATATGTTTTAGCAGAAACAACAATAAAGTTACATTTAAAAGGACATTTATAAAACTGAAGCATTTTTCAATTCCATTTCCTAGCTACAGACTAATGTCCTCCATCAGCTTTAACTTCTAGCCATGATTTATTGATAATTTGTCCATTGCAAGACTTGAAGTCCCCTCTTTTGACCTCAAGTTTATATGAACTGTTTTGTCACCCAGGTCAGGTAGATAACAGTGACAGATTTGACTTCAGAGTACCTACCCATACTTCTCATCATTTCATAATTCAAAGCCATGTTTTTGTAACGAAGCTTTGCAGCATCACACATCCCTTCAAATTCCTGGACAGAAAAGAAGGGCCGTAAGTCCACATCTTTCTTCAAGAATTCTGTCATGTCGAAATCTGCAGGCAACGGCATGATCTGCAACAGACACATAGACTTGGCTAAATACCAAAAATCTTTGTTAGACATTCGGTCTGACAGTACCGAATAATCTGTCAGACTGAATAAAATTTTGCCAGACAGAACACTCATTCACTACAGTTGAGAACATCATGAAATTGACATTTATACCATTCCATTCCGATCAAAATCATTTCGCTCAAGCGTTCATTCATTCCGATCACAAAAACATTCAAAACGCTCATAAAACATTCACACCGCTCAATAAATGTTCACTGGTTTAACACCCAAAATCACTAATGACGCCCATATTGCCCGACAAAAAATCCAAAAAATGAACGTCATAACAGACATGCCAAATAGATTTTTTCCGGAACCTCCATGTTTAAAGATTAAAATTCTAAAATTTTGCCCAAGAGATATTTGTCGTTTTAAAGTTACGTATGCTTTCAAAAGGCTGCTATGCATAACATTCTAAAGTAGATATACATACGTTATCTACATTGTTTTCGTCGAGAAAGAAGTTATTCATTTACTGTATACATGCTTGTCTGTGTCACATTTTCAAAACTATACATATATATATATTGTATTGATTTTGATACTTATCATCTGTATTTTTTCTGTCGAAATATATTTTCTGACCATTAGTACTAAGTCACGTGTACGTGAAATTGTCATTTTTTCCCAAGGTTTAAAAATCAATGTGAATCAATTATGGTTAGGTGTCAAGCACCAATCGAGTTGTGTCTTTTAGGACCTGCGAAGCAACCACAAACCATCCTTATTCTGAAAAAACAGGTTACAATCACACTTTAGATAGTCATTAAAATTATACCAGACAAATCGATAAATGAGTAAATCATAACGTTTGTATCATGAAATGAGACTACTTAAATATTTTGTCTTTCTATTCTACATTTAGAATATTTTCATCCCGAATCACTGTTTTTTTCTATAGGTAGTGTCATTTTCTAGTCCATATCGTTTATTGCCTTTAATTTCCTATTACTTGAGGCCATGTTTCATCATATAAATAATGACTACGTGATTCTGTATTGCGAAACAATCTTTCTGAATTCACAGTCGAATATCAATGTGTCTTACGTGTCTCTGTAAATAAAACTTGACCACGTGGCTTAAGAAATGCCTGAGTACTCATGAATTGTCTAAATTATCATTCTCGCCTCTGAATTGTGCGATTTTCAATATCACGTATGTATCGTGGTACTTTACGTAGAAAAAAGATAAATTGATAAAGGAATACCTTGTAAAAATCCCTCTGCTTATTTGATTTAAACAAATTATACAACGCCAGAAAACGATTAAAACAATCCAAAACGTCATATCAACAACGGAAACTGTTCATCTAGTCTTTGTGCTAACGTATGTATTGTTCACTTAAATTGCTCTGCAAGAAAATTTGTGATTGCAAATTCTACCAATAAGCAACGATATAACGAAGATCTTTCATGTTTACGTAATTTTCATACCTCCCCAATACTGTAGTGTGACATAACTTGCACAGTTTGGCATATTTATCACGTATGTATCGATAACGTATGTATGGAAACAGACATTTAAGGTGACATAGAATCTTTACACATAAATTTCGTCATTTCGCCAACTTTTCCTTTTATTTATAGATGAAAGTTTTACACAATCAAAAGATTACAATTCTTTAAAGATGGAATATGTCCTCTCTAGATTAGAAGAACGTATGTATCGATAAAAAATTACGGTCTTGCAAATTGACGATATTCGGTTGAATACAGACCTGTGGCTTAAAATAACCACCAAAGTGGTTTTATATATGTTATCTTACATATCTGAGGAGGTGTTATATGTGTAGAAAACATGAAAATGTTGACTTTTATAACCCGTAAGTGCTTCATTTTCTAAAGTATAACGTATGCGTCCAACATCGAGCGACATCCACTTGAGAACAAGCCATGCTGGGCAATTTGATACAACTGGATAACACACACGAAAAAACATTGCCTGAATATGTGTGTGACCAAATAATTATGATCAGATTTAACTGATACATCCTGATTCGTTTTCAAGTCCGACTTTCGCGCGATTATTGGGTGTGCGACAATAACGTATGTATCGTTTTTCTAACTTTGCCATGGGATTTATCGGAAAATATTTGTCTCTCGGAAAAAACAGTAGTTTTGAAGACAACCGGGTACAATTGACTTAATTTTCACAAACAGTTTTCAACCGAAATCTATTTCTCAAAAGCTGTACCCCCCTGCGACATTTAAAATATGAAAATGGGCGTCATTAGTGATTTTGGGTGTTAAAAATTGGTTGTTATGAAAAAAAGGGCATTTGATTGGTTTAAATATTATCATGGGCGTTGTATCGATAAACCTTCATACCTATAATATGGTAAATTTCCAATATCGGGCTGTTACTATTTAAAGATCACGTTTGATTGGTTGAATGGGTACAGGGATAAAGATTAGCAGGGGCCCAGTCGCCCATGGCCCCAAGAATTTGGGCTGGGCCCCTGAATATTTAGAGAAAATGCCCATTCCCTTAATGTTAAGAATCAAATTTTGCTATTCTGGGCCCCTAAGTTAAAATTGTCAGCCTTTATCCCTGGGGTATCGTGGGCATGTTATCGATTTTTTTAGATACACAAAATCATTCCAAATGCTCATTCCATTCATCCATTCCAGAGTTCCCACTCACTTTTTTTTCTGGGAGTGCATGCACCCCCTGGGGTAAATTATTGGGAGTGCATCACAAAATTTGGGCGTCAAGTGCACTATTGTACTCACCAAAACTTATGTAAGTATAGTACCCTTTCACAAACAACAATGTCTTTGGAGGAACCTTATTCTTAAAGCTAGGGGGAATGGGGTGACTGTATATTGAAGAAAAGAGAGAAAATGCATTTGGACAACATTTTTCTTCCTTTTCCTCAATTTTTTCCATCTGCTCAAGAATTTAGATTCTAACGATCAATTTTCGGAAAGTTATGAAGATATCTGACATTTGTAGGATTTTTGGATTCAGAGAGCCAATCACTCTGGAAATGTTTCATTCGCTGCTTTTTACTGACAGTTTTTTTTATCCGATTGACCTGGCTCATTTCCTTCCAATTTGCATGTTTGTTGGGATTGGCTCGAACCTTGTGCAGTTCCTTCTGATGGACCAGTCAGAGTGTTTTTACCTTTGAATCCAAAATCAATAAGTTTTAGATATGGTTCTATACTGTGCAAGAAGTAAAATAATTCGCAAAATAGGTCTATTCCACCTAGTCAAATCTGTTCTGCAGACAGCCTTATCAAATGTCTTGTTTTCGAAGAAATCACATCTATATGTGCCCTATCAAATGTCCTGTTTTCGAAGAAATCACATCTATATATCTTTACAAAAACCAAATAAAAATCCTAAATTATATGGAAACAAAAGGCTGTGATTCAATCATTCTATAAAAGTATTTGACACATGTGATCAAACCCATACAAAATAGGACTGGCTGCAGTACAGACTTCTAGAATGGACTAAAGGATATATTAAAGAGTAATTGGAATATCTAATTCAAATCGCCGTCATTTTTTAATATATCCTGTTTTATATTATTAATTTATTTATTTATCCATATATATTTTAAACTCTCTCCAACACCACTGAAGCTACAGGTGGATAGAGGCATGAGACATATGTTTATAGCTCAACATATGTAACAGCAGAGATCCACCTGTACAATCAATGCTACACAATACATGTATAGTCCAACTGCACAAACCAGGTATAATATGGTTAAGATGGTTAAAATTTTTTAGGACACATGACAACTATGCTTGAGATGGATATTTAAGTCAAGAATCAAAATGTTTTACACTTGAATCAAGTATTATGTTACAAATGATTTAACTACTATACTTTCAAATTTATCTGATCTTAACCCATGATCAACTATATAATTGTTATATGCCATTCAGTAGGAAATGGGTTAATACCCACCTTCCAGTTACCTTATGAACTCAACATAAGATTTTATCTGTGATAAGGACATAGAGATTAATTTTAATTTTCTTTTATTTTTTACTACATACTATGTTACACTTTAAGCGATGATAAGCTCTATAAATGTTAACTTCTAGTCTTCATATATAAGAGTGACTATGTTTGTACATGGAAAGGTCACTCCCAGGATCTCAGTGTTAATAGTGCAATATGTCGTATATAGCTGTATCCTCACTCGACCTAATTTCGATCACAACCTAAATTCGATCACTTCAGATTTTATCCAATACACGGCACAATTTGACCCAAACATCGTCAGTATGCCCATGATTTGTTTACAGTGACAATAGTTGATAAAGAATATCTCAAACCAGGTGAAATTGAGATTAGAAATGTAATAAATCTTCCAATATTTACCCAAACACAAAAATGGCGCCATTTTACTAAGTCACTTTTTTCGCAATCATAAAATTCCATTTTCTCATGCAAATGAAAAGGCATATAAAATTTTATATTCTCGTCTGCAAGTGATGACAGTTTTCTATGCCCCGCATCCAATTTTCATGACATTACAAGTATAGTCATGAAAAAAAGTAACATCCAACGACTGTGCAGTGCTTACTGCTCATAGTGATGTTTATTTTCTAGTTATGCATTTGGAGCTTCGATATATCCCTTGAGCATAATTCCTATAATTTGTTGTCATTGTGATCGCTGAAAGTGAAGTGGCATCTTCAGTTTTGTAATTTTGAAAAGGTTTTGAGGTGAGGAGATAGCTATATTTGTCTCAAGTGAGCTTCTGAATAACCACACCAGAAATGCATACTGTTTAGACGCCAAATAATTGGAAACAAGTTTCAAGCATGTTCGAGGTGGCTAAGAAGTGTTATAAAGTTTTTTAACATGCATGTATTTACTTTTCAATGTTTGCCGATGACTTCCGGCACATTTCCAAAAAGTTGCACCTGTCTTTTTTCGATCAGTATACAAGATTATAGGGGAGCCTCATTTTGATCGAATTAAGGTTGTGACCTGAGCGTGTACAGAGAAAGGGGGTCTACCGATCTTTTCATCTCAAACTTCAGATATATCGGTTAGTTTTGTTGAAATTATCTATATTTAGCTCAGAAAATGATTTATCTATATGATTGTAACAATTCAAGTCCTGTAATTTCCTGTTCTTGACAAAATGAATGGAGATTCTGCTTAGGTGATTGAAATTAGGTCGGACGGGGATATTACAAAGATTTGTGTTTTATGCATTCTGAATATTTTATCTCTGTAGATAGATAATTGTATTTTAGTGCCTTGCATTTAGTTCTTTTTTAAACAGATAGACGAGACGTTTTAATCCCGGAAGGGAGTGCCCCGAAGGCGGGGGGACATACACAGGAAGAAGAATAGAATTGTGCATCCTATTGATATTGTGGCAAGTAAGTGGCTATTGAAAATTATTATTAGCTGCACAGAAGTAGATCCGTTTCAATAAACTGTAGAATATATACAAGTTAATCTGTTGAACCATATGTTAATAGAAACATACACTGTTAAATAAATAAACAAACAAAACAAAATAAAGCAAATAAAAATAAAGTTAATAAAGACTGAAAACCCAAACTAATGATAAAAATCAAATCTCCATATTAAGTACTTGTGTGATGGACTGCCATACCAAGTAGTGAAATTGGAGTATTGCATTAATTCTTATTACTATATAAACTCAATTTCTTGAACTTCATTAATAAACACAAAGTAATATTATGGCATCGTTTAATCCAACAATGCCTTCTCACAGTACACCAGTAAGAAAAACAGGAGAGTCTGATCCTAAACGTAAACATCAAGAAAGTCCAAATCAAGAACATATTTGCTCAAGATGCTCAAACGACCATAATGGCAAATATGTTTCATGTATGGGATGTCATCTAAACTTCTGTATGAGATGCTCAGGCCTCACTGTAAGAGCATACGAAGTGTTCGTAGAAGGTGGTTTGGATGATTTCCACTACACATGCCGTAGTTGTAAAAAAACACTACCAACCCTAGATAACATCAGCAGACAATTAAAGGACTTTAATCAAAAACAAGACAAGAGAATCAGTGATTTAGAAGACAGAATGGATAGAATACAGATTGACACGGCCAGGACGGTTGAAAATGAACTCTACATTTTTGAGAATACCATGAAGAGTGGCATTGATACAAGAATAAGAGAGATAGTTGAAGAAAAGACAAATGAAATGGAAGACCGACGAAGACGAGAGCTGAATGTAGTTGTCTTTAATTTAAAAGAAGGTACTAGTACAAATAACTACGAAAATAAGGAGTTTGACGAAAATAATGTCACAGAAATAGCAAGATCTACTGGAATTGAAAATTTGCAGATAGAAACATCCTATAGGCTGGGGAAAAAAGGTTCCATAAACACCAGACCACTGAAACTTATCTTGAAAGACAAAAAACAAAGAAAACTTTTAATAGAAAACTCAAGATTTATCAAAGATGTGGCCAGAATAGAACACAACAAGGTAATCATAGTTAAAGATCTAACAAAAGAGCAAAGAGAAATAAGAAACCTGAAAAGGCAGAACAAAAAACAAGCAAACAACATATTGGTTGAGCCCCCAGCTAACATAACTCAACAACAACAAATGTACCTCTCTCCAAGTAGACTGTCTCAAGAAGCAGAAGATCCATTCTTAAGTACAACTATTGTAACCAATGCACAAAATGTTACTATAATGGAAACTGCACAAAGCGACATTACTGTCCCAGGTGGCCAGAGAGTCCAAAACAATACACCAACTACAAGAAGTAGAAGCGCAGCTCAGCAAGCGTCAAACTATAGACAGAACTGTGAATAAAAGTTGTTTTAACCCAAGCATGGGAAACTGTTTTAAAGAGATATCGCCACAGAACACTCATTACAATAAAACACATGTAAAGTCAAACCATAACATCAAAAATAATGGAATTAATGTATTATACACAAACATAGACTGTATGACAACAGACAAGTTCGAAGAACTAATTAAACAAGTACAACTCAACAAAATAGATATTGTGGCAATTACTGAAGTCAACCTGAAAACACAGCACATAACTTGCCCATCATCAATCTTCAAGATGCAAAATTTTGACTCCTTCTACAATGGGAAAAAAGGTAGAGGTATTATGCTTTTTGTACATCAAAGATTAAAAGCAGTAGAAATAAACTGTACAAGTCAATTTGAAGAGGTGATCTGGATAGAGATTAATCTCCACAACAATACAAAGATAAAAGTGGCTTGCATATATAGAAGTCCCAACAGTACAAAAGAAAACGGGGAACACTTAGTCAACATGTTTAAGGACAGTCTCTCCAGTAACCATACTCAAACCCTAATTGTAGGAGACTTCAACATGAGAAATATAAATTGGCAAAACCTAACTACTAGAACAAATGAAAATCATTTTGAATTTAAATTTGTCGAATGTATCCGGGACAACTACCTTTATCAGCACATAACAGAACCTACTAGATACCGACAAAATAACAATCCTACACTACTAGATTTAGTCATTACCAATAATGAAGGTGATATTCAAGATTTGGAACTCATCCCAAGCATAGGGAAAAGCGACCATCTAGTGATAATCTTCAAACTTGTATGCTGCCACACAGTAGAAGAAAGCAATATACAGAAACTAAACTACAGCAAAGCAAATTGGCCTGAAATTAACCAATTATTACAACAAACAACATGGAAGAACGACGGTGATGCTAGTACTCAGGAAATCTGGGACGACTTCGAATACAAAACCATTAATATAATAGAAAATCACATTCCAAAGTTTAAGAGGTCTACAGGTAACCAGAGTATTAGTGTCAACAGTGAAACCATGAGAGCCATAAAAGACAAACGGAAGAAATGGAATAAATATACAAGCTCAAAAAATCCGGAAAGATATGAAGACTACAAAATTGCAAGAAACAGAGTTACAAATCTGATACACAAAGCCAAATATGACTACGAAAAATCAATTGCAACAAAAATTAAAAAGGACCCGAAATTATTCTGGAAATATGTAAGAAGTAAGACGAAATCCTCCTCATGTGTAAATGCCCTAGAAATTGAAGATTCAGTATGCACTGATGGAAAAAAGATTGCAGAAGAATTTAACAAGCAGTTTGTCTCAGTTTTTACAAAAGAAACCGAACCAATACCGGAACCAAAAAAATCAACTGATATATTAATGAATGATATTACAGTAACAGAAGAGGAATTGACGAAAGTTATAAAGGAGATCAACCCATCAAAATCGCAAGGACCAGACGGAATTCACCCAGCGTTCATTCTATCCACAAGAAATACAATAACAAAACCACTTCTAGCCCTATACAATAAATCATTGCAGGAAGGGAGACTACCCGACCAATGGAAAAAAGCAAATGTCACCCCTATTCATAAAAAAGGACCTAAAAAGAAGGCAGAAAACTTCAGACCGATCAGTGTCACTTCAATTTGTTGCAGAATCCTAGAAAAAATAATCAGAAATCATATTATAAAACACCTGGAAAATAATAATCTACTAAACACAGACCAACATGGTTTTAGAAAAGGAAGATCCTGCATAACTCAATTACTTGAATGTCTTGAAGATTGGACCGACTCCATTGAAAGTAAAAACGAAGTTGACATAGTCTATCTAGATTTTAAAGCAGCTTTCGACAAGGTTCCACACCAAAGACTACTGGCTAAACTCTGGTACACTGGCATAAGAAACAACGCCTACCATTGGATCAAAGACTTCCTAAAAAGCAGGAAACAGAGAGTTGCCATAAATGGGGAATACTCACCATGGGGAGACGTTACCAGTGGAGTACCACAGGGAAGTGTGCTTGGACTGATTCTTTTTCTCATTTTTATTAATGATCTACCTGATGAACTAGATTGTCCACTCAAACTTTTTGCAGATGACACCAAACTCTATACAGAAAATTCGGATACAGACGATAATAACCTCCAAGACAACATCTTTAATGCTTGTGAGTGGAGCCACAAATGGGAAATGATGTTTAACCCACAAAAGTGCAAGACGCTTCATATAGGAACCAAAGAAGCAGACGATCTTTTCGTGAAAGACAAAGATGGTACCATAACGAAGATTGAGCAAGTTGAAAACGAGAAAGACTTGGGGGTTATTTTCGACTGTAAACTAAACTTTCAGCAACATATAAGTAACAAAATAAATTTAGCCAATAGAAACCTTGGAATAATAAGTAAATCCTTCACCTTTATGAACGTTGAAATGTTTCTAAATCTATACAAGTCCATGGTTAGACCACATGTCGAATACGCTTCTGTGATCTGGTCGCCTAACCTTAAAAAAGATAAAATCAGTGTAGAGAATGTGCAAAGAAGGGCTACCAGGCTTGTCAAATCAATAAAACATCTGAACTATAATGCAAGGCTAAGAAGTCTAGGACTGCCTTCGCTAGAGTACAGAAGAGACAGAGCTGATCTTATTGAAGTATACAAATTGCTAAACGGCATTGACAAGACCACAAAACAACTCTTTACATTCAATAACAGTACAAATACAAGGGGAAACAGTCTTAAACTATATAAAAAGAGAGCAAACTCAGAAATTAAAAAGAACTCTTTCAGTTACAGAGTAGTCAACCTCTGGAATAGTCTATCAGACGATATTGTAACTGCTCCATCACTGAACTCTTTTAAAAATAGGCTAAACAAACAGTGGAAACCCAGTAACAAATTTGACCCAGATTGTTACAAATGATCAGCCAAACAAATAGAACGATACAAGCAATAAAATACAACTTACAACAATAGATATAGTGAAAAAAATAAGTTCATGTTGGTGAAAGCAGGTTAAAGGCGACTTGTATATATCAATTTTATTTTTTAACAAATATAGTGTGTAAATAATGCTACAGTAGTTTTAACATAAGTGCAAAGAAGATGGACTGTCTTTATTGTACAATAAAGCTGTATTGCTATAACTTGAAATCAGTTAAACTGCCTGATAAGTTCAAGTTAACATTAGAATATGCAATTCAGAAATAATTAAAAATTGAATTAAAAAAAAAAAATACAGAAATAAAACTATGAAGAATGTTATAATATTGCAATACAGGATTAAGGATATATTTTTTTTTTAGATTGACACATGTAATATAGTGATCAGCTTGTAAGCTGATTGATAATTAATCAACAAAAAAAACAGAAATAAAATAACATGTAATTACAAAAGAAACAATTTTTTAAAATGACGAGGACTGACGAAATGAGGAACCGGAGAAAAAATGTAAATAGTCGGGAAAACGAAAAGAAAAGGGCCTATAGAAGCTGAAAGTAGCTTATATGCATCCGCATAGATGGCCTCGGATACTATATGGACTATATGGACATGGAAGAATAAGTCTCTTTTGCGACATTTTGTTGCAGAATAGCTGACTGACCTTTCAATGATGTTTTTGATACACATTCAGCGATTGGCCAATCCATAAGAGCGCACTGTCTACGAAAGACAACTCTTCCAAGACAGAAGTCGTGGGATCGTGGGATGTTTTCAAGTCCCCATTCATTATAGATTTTTCCGGCCGCCATTAAGTACCGTGGTACCCAAGAGGACCATCCTACTAGATGTGTTCCCTCAACTGTATCTTGACAGATCAAAAGGAGTGTCTGACATTTGGTCAGACAAGTCCTGAGTCTTTACATAGAACGAAACATTTGCTTCATATACCTGGCGGACTAAAACCTCTCGATGGAAAAGGCTAGGTTAAATAAATACTGTCAAAGTTAATGTTGTTTTCAAAGTGTTGTTGATCTTTGCAGACGAAATCGAATTTTCCCATCAACCTCATGACTTCCGGGCCATACTTGATTTTACATGTAGATCTTTACTATTAAATCGAACAAATAATATAAGAACAAATAAAAATAAAAGCATCCTGTGTATTTTACCAAGAAATGTTCATTTATATTCTAGATTTCTAATGTTAAATGTATCTTTCGATTTATTTCATAATGCAATGAAATAAATTGTTCAAATTCAATTGCTTAAATACCATTCTCTGTATATAGAAGAATAAAGCTCACCTACTTGTCTTCTATGGTAGCAACGACAGGCCACTTTTATCTGTTCTACCCATAATGTCGTTTTGGATTTCGTCAGTATTTCTGTACGGGGGTTCGAATATACAAAAAGGGGATTCGTTTTCTTACAACTACACAATTTTAACTGAATTTCTGCATGAAAATGAAATAATCAAGCTACCGAGGGCGGTTCGTTTGAGCCCCCCCCCCTTGGATCCGCAACTGGAAATGAAGAAATTGCTTGTCACAAGCATTTTATTTTTTCCAATTTCCACATTGTTTTCCAAAGCCAATATGCCTATCTTGTAGGGCGTCACTGTGTGGTAATGGGGTAGGTTAACCGTAGAAAATGAGACATTTCGCACGTAGGTCTATCCAGCATGTTCTCCTTTTCTCTCAATAGACCATATTAATTTTTCTCAAACATTTCTGCGTTTGATACGTCTTGTTTGGGAAGTGTCAAACCCATTACCAAAGACAAAATTTAGGGTGATCCAATTTATAAAATTTTGCAGACGACAAAGTTGATATTAAATTATAAAGAATTTGTGTTCAACAAAGCCAAAACAATATTTGGCCAAAGGAAAATTGATGATTATCAGCATTTTCTTCTTTTGCGTCAATATCAATTTTCGATCGGAGACGCCAGAATTAGACCTTGTTTGGGAAAGGTTTGACCCATTACCAAACGACAAAATTTTGGGGTAGTCCAATTTGAAAGAAGTTGCAGACTTAATTTCATTGTAATAAAATCGAAAATTTTATAGCTTTTTGGGTAGAAAACATTGTGGGAAATGAAGAAATTGCTTGAGATCAGCATAGATCCAGATCAGTCTGTGGGCAAAATCTCGTTCTGTTCAAGATCCACAAAGTCCTTATATGCTGTTCGTTCTTAGACAAGGGTCTGATGAAAGAAATTCTGGAATTTGACACAAACATGCCGGATCCAGATCAGTCAATCGATGTATATTCACAGTCTGATCAAGACACGTAAATCTATTTTATATTTTTTCTTTCTTCGACAGGGGTCTTGTAAATTTCTGAACTTTTATACAACATTGATCCAGATCAGTCAGTGTATAATCATAGCCTGATCAAGATCCGTTTAGTTCTGTTCTATTTTTTGTTCCTGGACTTGGAGCTCGTAAAAGGATCCTTATGGAAATTGAGACCAACATGGATACAGATCAGTCAGTGTATAATCACAGTCTGATCAAGATCAACGATTTTTTCTTATTAAATGCCTGGTCACATACACCATTCGACATCCACATAATGGCCGTAGCACGTCTAGAACAATGCACCCGTGTAGTATAATTTTGGACGTAATGAAGACGCGATATGGACATGGAATCGTATGTGACCGGGTCTTAAAGTTTTTTGTTCTTCAATGTGAATCTGGAGGAAGTATTTCCCTTCTGGAATTTGAGACCAACATGGTTCAGTCATTGAATAGGCGCAAAAGCAATGAATTCTGTGCTAAAAATAAACTTGGTTTAATCTTAGGTTTTGATAAGGTGTCAGTGTCATGGGCGGATCTAGAGGGGAGGTCGGGGGGGTCTGGACCCCTCCCCCCCTGGCATTGGCCGAAAATTTAATTTTGACTATATAAATTTAGTGCAACATTATATATTTATTACATTTTAAGCCATAATTTGGACTTGGACCCCTCCCCCCCCCCCCTGTAAAAAATTTGGGCTTGGACCCCCCCCCCCCCCCGTGGAAAAAAATCCTGGGTCCGCCCTTGAGTGTTGTCATAAAATCTCGTAACTATGGCTTCATTCAAGCCGTAGTTACGAGATGTTATTACAACACCTGCGAAATAATATTGTTTGTCCGAAATAACGTCACTGTTTACTTGATAAAATCGTTCCCTATTACAGTCTGTTCAAAATTAAGCCGTAGATCTATACGAGATGTTATAACGACACCTGCGAAATACTATTGTTTGTCCGAAATTACGTCACTGTTTACTTGATAAAATCGTTCCCTATTACAGCCTGTTCAAAATTTATGAATTTCTTTTATGTCATTTTTTTTCTTTCTTTGACAAATGGTCTGGTAAAAGTATCCTTATGGAAATTAAGACCAACATAGATACAGATCAATCAGTGTATAATCACAGTCTGATCAAGATCCGTTTAGTTTTGTTCTATTTTGTTTCTGGACGTGGAGCTCGTAAAAGTATCCTTATGGAAATTGAGACCAACATGGATACAGATCAGTCAGTGTATAATCATAGTCTGATCAAGATCCGTTTAGTTCTGTTCTATTTTGTTCCTGGACACGGAACTCGTAAAAGTATCCTTATGGAAATTGAGATCAACATGGATACGGATCAGTCAGTGGCGTATAATCACAATCTGATCAAGATCCACGATGTCCTCTTATAGTTTTTCGTTCTTCATCAGTGTTATAGTGAAAGGATTTCCCATAGTTCTACTAGAATTTTAGACTTACTGGAATTTGAGACCAACTTGGTTCAAGATTAGCCATCGCATAAATTTTATGCAATATTACAGTAGGCCTACGTCTGTTCAAAATTTGTGAATTTCTTTTAGGCCATATTTTTTTCTTTCTATGAAAGAGGTCTGGTAAAAGTATCCTTATGGAAATTGAGACCAATATGGATACAGATCAGTCAGTGTATAATTACAGTCTCATCAGGATCCACGCCTTTCCCCTTTTTCGTTCTCAGTGTCCATTCTAGTAGACGGGATTGCGCATTTAAGCACATACTTTTGAAAATAAAAACCCTATTAAATAAAAGACGATGGGGGATTTTTTAGATAGAGAAAGAGCAAAGATTCCCACATCCTCGCAGGCCAAGGGTTCTACCTCCACTTTGTTCCTTACAAAGTGGAGGTAGAACCATTGGCTTGCGAAGATGCATGATCCGGGGCATGTCTTACATCCATTTTTGCACTTTTAATGAAATTATGAAGGAATGACATGGAATTCAAAATGTGTGCACTTACACACAGTCTGATCCAGAATATCAAAGTTAATTACAAAATACACAACTATCACAAGGTCCCTCTTTCAGCATCCTAAAGTCCTAGCTCAAATATAATCCCTTTCCTAACGCCAAGTCTGGCATGGTTAATTTTAAAATGTGTTACAGACGACAAAGTGGACACTAATGTGATAAAGACAGGCTTTGTGTACAATATGATGAAGAAAATGTTGAGGCAAAAGAAGAAAATGCTGATTATCATCATTTTCTTCTTTTGACTCAATGTTTATTCCAATCCCTCTCTACTAGGGACGTCAAAACCCCGTCCTATTTTGGGAAAGGCTAACCCTTAAGGCGCGTTCCCATTGCCGACCAAATCAACTCGATAAAGCGATCGAGTACTGATCGAGCTTGGTCAGCAAAAGTGATCAGGACGATCGAGCGTGGTCGGCAAAAGTGATCGGGAATTATTCAACAAGAAATAAAGAAGAAGTCTTGTAAATAGTTATACATTTGATCGAGTGTGATCGGGGGAATTGAGCGATCGAGTTGTTCGAGTTGATTTGGTCGGCAATGGGAACGCGGCTTTAGTTGTACTTAAAAAAAGAAAACCCAGTAATGAATCTAAACCCTTTCCCAAACAACTATAAAACTTTAGAACGTTCCACGCTGCTACAGAAGACATAATGGGTGCTTGTAAAGAAGCAATTTACATAAAAATCCTAATATAGCATGGAAAATAATGAGACGAAAGGTGAATATCCTGGCCCCAGTTTTTCGAAAAAACAAAAAAAACCAAAAAACAAAAACAAACTTAAGTATATTCTCATGAGAACATGTTCAACTTCAAAAGTATACTCTCCAACGTTGATGGGTATTCGATTGAAGTTCACATGGATTTCGTGCGATTTGATCACAGTGCTCAGATTTGAGCATGAGAACGTACTTAAGTTTTTTCGAGAAACCGGGACCTGGGGCCAGTTTGATCAAAACATTTAAGACGTATTTTTGACTTACCGACGACTTACGACAAGATTAGGGTAAGAAACGCGTATCGCCATTCTATCAAAAGCTGGGTTTGCAATAGTTGTTTTAAGCGATTTTTAAGACATTGGTAAGTCAAAAATACGACTTACATGCTTTGATGAAACAGACAGGCCCCTGGCCGCGTTTTACTAACATAGCTTTTTGCAAAAACCTTGTGACAACATATCTGATTGAAAGAGAAATAATAACAGTAATTATTCGGCCAATCAGATCTGTTGTTGTTTTAAAAATGTTCGTAAGTTTGTTAGTAAAACGGGCCCCAGTTATCAGTTTGGGAAAACATTGACAGAAAATAAGAAATCGCTAGCATCCAGTTGTTTCTCCCGCTCAGTCTGTTTTGTTACTTTACTACAACTACTACATGTACTTTTGATATACTTTTGTGTGGTCCAACAGCTAAGCATCT
The DNA here is from genome assembly GCA_963680895.1 of Fragum sueziense. NCBI lineage: Eukaryota > Metazoa > Mollusca > Bivalvia > Cardiida > Cardiidae > Fragum > Fragum sueziense. The sequence goes on along the minus strand of OY804609.1, from coordinate 25,901,520 downwards.
AATGCAGTGCGATATCATGATAAATTATGACAGACCCCCAACATAATGCGACGATGAACATTACGCGAAAAGTTCATCCAAATCTTTCTTTAAATGTGAAAGTTGTGTTCATGACATGTATATGTGCGAACATTCACAGACGGAGAAGAATCAAGGTGGTGCCAGTATTCGGCCTCCTTCAGCCTCGGTAGGGAATCACTTGACACAAGAATTGCAGAAATCTTCAATAAATTCGTTCGTACATGATGCATTTGAATTTGGGTTGAAGCAGGGTTGTATAAATGCCAGGGATTTGTTGGATGTTATGGGTCTTTTCAATGAATGGCACTTTGTGAAAAAGTTATTTTTTGATGAGCAAATCAAATTTTGTTTGTTTGTCTATTTCGTTTTTATCTGGTATTGTTTGAAAGATCCACCACATCTAGAATCACCATACTCCATGGTGCTTTATGTCTGCAGAAGAAAACAATGAGAATGTTGATAAATATGTTATCATGTTCAAATAAGAATAGAAAATATTTTGGCAATTTAGCTAATACTGGTTTTCTGCAATGTCTTCTTTTGTCATAGGTTTCCTTAATTTTGCTTTAATAAGGAGGCTCAAGTCAAGGTTTTGAAAGCTTAATTGTAGACAACATGTAGATTCATTCGTCAAGACATTCACATATAAATAGACCATAATTAATGTCCTACTGTTCTCTCTACTTTTTGTGACTTTTTTATGCTTTGGAAAGAAATAACCCTTTCCCAAACAACATATGTTTAGGGTGGTCCAAATTGAAAGCTGTTGCAGACGACAAAATAGATATTGAGAAAGAAAGAATTTATGTACAATTCAGCTTAAAATATTGAGACAAAAGGAGAAAATGCTGGTTAACAGCATTTTCTTCTTTTGTCTCAATATTTTAACAAGTTTTCTCTGATAGACGCGTCAAAAAAAACTTGTCTAAGTCTTTTTCGGTAAAAGGTTTAACTACGAAATCATGAGTGCATTGATTTGTAAACAAATTAAAACAATTGTTGTACCTTTATTAGTTTTATTTAATCCAATGAAATAATATTCGAACATAAACAAGAACAAACAATTCATAAACATATTTTTTAAAATAAACTTTATAATATAATCTAATAATAATCTAAATTTAACAGTTTAACAAATCTAAAAGTTTGACTGTTTCCAAAATGGCAATTTTTTACATTTCCAATTATGAAGCTGATGTGGGTAGCAGAGTTTGATGTCGTAATGAAGATATAAATTCTGTACATTAAAGCTCAGAAAATATTGCAACAAAAGGTGAAAATGCTGATATTCAGTTTTTTCTTCGTTTACCTCAATGTTTATGCATGCTTTGCCTACTAGTGACATCAAAATTATGTTCTGGATTGGGAAAGGGTAGATTTCACGAACCTTATGGAATAAACTTGCGAAAACAATGAGGCAAAAAAAGAAATTACAGATAACCAGCATTTTCTCCTTTTGCTTTTTACCCAATTATTGCACATTGACGCCTTTTGGCTCCCTTAAAATAAAGGCTCTGGAAAGTATTGTGGAAAAAGAAGAAATTGCTTGTTACAGGCAACTTCATTTTCCACAATGTTTTCTAACCTAAAATGGTAAGATTTGTTAAATAACGTTAACTTAAAATTGTCGTCTGCAACACCTTTCAAATTGGAGTAGTCCAAAATTTGCTGTCTGATTATGGGTAATGCTTTCTCTGCTAAACAGTACGGAAATTCTATCCTCAGTATCAACATCCACTTTGTCTCCTGTACATATCAGCTTCCAAATTCAAACAGTCTATTCTTTTGCAGTCTGACAAAATGTAAAATTCTACATTAACAAGATCTGTTTGAGAAACACTATTGCCTCTGAAAATACTAATGTTCAGTTTTCATATCAAGTTTTCGGAGTGACAGACAGATGGACAGACAGACATGCGTAAAACAATATGCCCCCATATTTTGATACAGAGGCATAACTATAAGGTAAGAGTTCTTTTGCATTTCATTTTATCCATTCAAGTGATTTGAAACATAAATTAAAACAAATTGAAACACAGATATACTGCCAAATACCATGTTACGAGAAGGTTGAACTTGAAGTTCATTATTGTAGAGCCCATTACCAGATGACAACGTTTTAGACTGTTCCAAGTTTTAAAGATAACACAGACGACACTTTTCAAATGAATGAAATTTACATTTCTTGGGTCTTTCTTAGTAGACAACATTGTGAGAAATGGAGAAATTGTTTGAGGGCATAAAAAAAATCACTGTGTGGGAATGGGATAAGGCTGGAAGCATCATTAAAAGAAGGTTATATATCAACTTCCAGCTTTGTTTCTTGAGTACTTTTGGAGAAGACGCTAATGTTAAGTTTTAGACAGTAAAGCATAAGTACAGTAAAACAAATTGCTGCTTCCATCAATACCTTGACACAAAACAATACATAACCATTTTAAAACTAATACCGATAACTTAAAATTTAACTTAAACATGTACCAATAATTAACTATGACAACGCAATAATAGATTTCTTTCTCTAACAAGACCTGGTTTTGATTTTCCCAATGGAAAAGGCTTGGGATAACATTGAGTCAAAGGAAGAAAATGCTGATGATCAGGATTTTCTCCTTTTGCCTCTTCGTTGCTGTCTGCAAAAGTTTTGAAAATACACCACCATAAAATTTTGCCATTTGAGAAAGGTTAAATTTTGTACTGAAAATTCAACTTTAACAGGTTAACATACATTTGCATATATATGTACACAAATAAAAACATCTAACTATTGGTGCTCGATAGAAAGTCCCAAACATGAAAGGGAATCAAAGATCTTTTGAGCTAAATCTGATAAAACAATTTTTGACTATCAAACAAACTGTATCTTTCTAGCCAATAACTTCCCACACAAGTATACATGCATCTTGTGATGCACATTTGCATTTCATCCTTTTGCAAACAAAACTTGGTTTTGATGGCATTATAACAGAATGTTTTGGATAAAAACAATGAGAAAACAAGAGATTTGCAAAGTTGCACATTTACATCCGACAGGGGCTTGTCAGTAGGATTGACCATTTATTTTTCAATTTAAGGACAGAAAATTCAAATATGATATCTAAATTTTGTAAGCAGTTTGCACAACCAGACGCCTTAAAGATACATTGTGAAAGTTTGATTAAATACTGGTTGAAACTTTAGAAGTTGCACACAGTAGAAAATGGGCATTTTTTTCAAATCAAGGGGCAGATAATTCAAGAGCGAAAAGTGTTATCTGAATTCCATTAGCAGTGTGCACAACTAGACACCTTGGAGTTACATTGTGGCAAGTATGATTGAATTCAGGTTGAAACTGTAGGAGGAGTTGCACACACAAGAAAATTGGCATTTTTTTAATCCAAGGGTAGATATTTTAAGAACAAATAGTTATCTGAATTACATTAGCGGTGTGAACAACTACTCACCATGGATATTTATTGTGGCAAGTTTGATCAAAATCCAATCAAAACCATAGGTGGAGATCAGCACACAAGAAATTTCTAACAGGCGGACAACCTTAGCCATAACATAATACGACTCTTCGGGCATATATAAAAGGAACTGAATGTAAGCAGCAATTTTTCCTTTCCCAACATTTCCTTTGTTATAACATTCAAGTTTCCTTTACCAATGACACAAATTAGGCCTAGTTTGCCTGCCACAACTCTAAACAAAATTTCATACTTTTGAGAAGGGATGATCAGGATATCCCAAAACCCCCAAATACCCCCATTTTTGAATCTTGCACCCCCTATTTTTTCGGGCAGCCTTCTATGTCTCATATAGAGGGGGTGCAAGTATGCTGTAAACTGGATGTTTTTGCCCCCAGATTTAAAAGTCAGTGGAAACCCTGGATGATAGGGCAAAAACATTTCAACAAATTGCAGTTATAGCACTGGAAATGTTGAGGGAAAAGACAGAATATGTCTTGTAATAAATATTTCCTTTTTCTCTTAATATTTCAGAAAGCCTTATTTTATTGGAACAGTATTTCATTTCACATCCATGTGTACACTGCATTAAGGTAAAATATCCCTAATGATATTCATGCAATGTCAGAATTTTTCATAAACATTTGGTGGTGGAAATTGATGACATTTTTAGTCAGCAAGGCTCTTAGCCTCTCTGACTTTATTTTAATTCTTAACATGTCTGTGTAGGAAAGATACAATTATGTTTACAATGTGGCACAAAAAAATTAGACATTACATGAATCTCAATAGGGAATGACTACCTTAACAAAGCTTCTCACCACAATGTATAATTTTGTGTGATTAAACATTTCCAAAATGGCAAAATTTAAGGGTGATCCACTTCAAAAACTGCTGCAGATGACAAAATTGATGTTAAAAAAGGAAGGGATTTATGTACAAAATAGCACAGAAAACATAAAGACAAAAGGAGAAACTGCTGGTCATCAGCAGTTTCTGCTTTTGCCTCAATGTTTTCTAAAGCCGTTTCTATTAGGGACGTCAAACCAGGTCTTGTTTGCGAAAAGGTTAAACTATCTTTCATATCCACAAACATCACATTTTTAGGGTTTCTAAACAGTATATCAATAGACTATTGTGTGCTGTGATCTTGAAAAGGGAGCCCTAAGAGCATTTCAAGAGACAATCATGTTTCTATGTCAGACTGCCTAAACCCTTTCCAAAACAAGACCAGGTTTTGACATCCCTGGGAGGAAAACCTTGGGAAAACATTGACACAAAAGAAGAAACTGCTTATAACCAGCAGTTTCTCTTTTTGTCTCATTATTTTCTGTGTTATATTGTACACAAATACCTTCCTTTTTAACATAACTTTCTTCAACCACAGCCGCTGTTGCAATCAGGATCCACCACTTTGCTTTCTCGTTGTTATTTTATGTCATAAAGAGGTTCTGGAGAAGAGAACAATAATATAGATCTTGATCAGAATAATTGTATATGTAGGTTGATCAGGATCCATGTTGCAATCAGGATCCATCACTTTACTTTCTCATTGTTATTTTATGTCATAAAGAGGTTACTGGAGAACAATAATATAGATCTTGATCAGAATGCTTGTATATGTAGGTTGATCAGGATCCATGTTGTAATCAGGATCCACCACTTTACTTTCTCATTGTTATTTTATGTCATAAAGAGGTTACTGGAGAAGAGAACAATAATATAGATCTTGATCAGAATGCTTGTATATGTATATGTAGGTTGATCAGGATCTATTTTGTAATCAGGATCCATCACTTTACTTTCTCATTGTTATTTTATGTCATAAAGAGGTTACTAGAGAAGAGAACAATAATATAGATCTAGATCAGAATGCTTGTATATGTAGGTTGATCAGGATCCATGTTGTAATCAGGATCCATTACTTTACTTTCTCATTGTTATTTTATGTCATAAAGAGGTTACTAGAGAAGAGAACAATAATATAAATCTTGATCAGAATGTGTGTATATGTAGGTTGATCAGGATCCATGTTGTAATCAGGATCCATCACTTTACTTTCTCATTGTTATTTTATGTCATAAAGAGGTTACTAGAGAAGAGAACAATAATATAGATCTTGATCAGAATGCTTGTATATGTAGGTTGATCAGGATCCATGTTGTAATCAGGATCCATCACTTTACTTTCTCATTGTTATTTTATGTCATAAAGAGGTTACTGGAGAACAATAATATAGATCTTGATCAGAATGCTTGTATATGTATATGTAGGTTGATCAGGATCCATGTTGTAATCAGGATCCACCACTTTACTTTCTCATTGTTATTTTATGTCATAAAGAGGTTACTGGAGAAGAGAACAATAATATAGATCTTGATCAGAATACTTGTATATGTATATGTAGGTTGATCAGGATCCATGTTGTAATCAGGATCCATCACTTTACTTTCTCATTGTTATTTTATGTTATAAAGAGGTTACTGGAGAAGAGAACAATAATATAGATCTTGATCAGAATGCTTGTATATGTAGGTTGATCAGGATCCATGTTGTAATCAGGATCCACCACTTTACTTTCTCATTGTTATTTTATGTCATAAAGAGGTTACTGGAGAAGAGAACAATAATATAGATCTTGATCAGAATACTTGTATATGTATATGTAGGTTGATCAGGATCCATGTTGTAATCAGGATCCATCACTTTACTTTCTCATTGTTATTTTATGTCATAAAGAGGTTACTGGAGAAGAGAACAATAATATAGATCTTGATCAGAATACTTGTATATGTAGGTTGATCAGGATCCATGTTGTAATCAGGATCCACCACTTTACTTTCTCATTGTTATTTTATGTCATAAAGAGGTTACTGGAGAAGAGAACAATAATATAGATCTTGATCAGAATGCTTGTATATGTAGGTTGATAAGGACCCATGTTGTAATCAGGATCCATCACTTTACTTTCTCATTGTTATTTTATGTCATAAAGAGGTTACTGGAGAACAATAATATAGATCTTGATCAGAATGCTTGTATATGTAGGTTGATCAGGATCCATGTTGTAATCAGGATCCATCACTTTGCTTTCTCATTGTTATTTTATGCCATAAAGAGGTTACTGGAGAACAATAATATAGATCTTGATCAGAATGCTTGTATATGTAGGTTGATCAGGATCCATGTTGTAATCAGGATCCATCACTTTACTTTCTCATTGTTATTTTATGTCATAAAGAGGTTACTGGAGAACAATAATATAGATCTTGATCTGAATACTTGTATATGTAGGTTGATCAGGATCCATGTTGTAATCAGGATCCTCCACTTTACTTTCTCATTGTTATTTTATGTCATAAAGAGGTTACTGGAGAACAATAATATAGATCTTGATCAGAATGCTTGTATATGTAGGTTGATCAGGATCCATGTTGTAATCAGGATCCATCACTTTACTTTCTCATTGTTATTTTATGTCATAAAGAGGTTACTGGAGAACAATAATATAGATCTTGATCAGAATACTTGTATATGTAGGTTGATCAGGATCCATGTTGTAATCAGGATCCACCACTTTACTTTCTCATTGTTATTTTATGTCATAAAGAGGTTACTGGAGAAGAGAACAATAATATAAATCTTGATCAGAATGCTTGTATATGTAGGTTGATCAGGATCCATGTTGTAATCAGGATCCATCACTTTACTTTCTCATTGTTATTTTATGTCATAAAGAGGTTACTGGAGAAGAGAACAATAATATAGATCTTGATCAGAATACTTGTACATGTAGGTTGATCAGGATCCATGTTGTAATCAGGATCCATCACTTTACTTTCTCATTGTTATTTTATGTCATAAAGAGGTTACTAGAGAACAATAATATAGATCTAGATCAGAATGCTTGTATATGTAGGTTGATCAGGATCCATGTTGTAATCAGGATCCACCACTTTACTTTCTCATTGTTATTTTATGTCATAAAGAGGTTACTGGAGAAGAGAACAATAATATAAATCTTGATCAGAATACTTGTATATGTAGGTTGATCTAGATCCATGTTGTAATCAGGATCCACCACTTTACTTTCTCATTGTTATTTTATGTCATAAAGAGGTTACTAGAGAACAATAATATAGATCTTGATCAGAATGCTTGTATATGTAGGTTGATCAGGATCCATGTTGTAATCAGGATCCATCACTTTACTTTCTCATTGTTATTTTATGTCATAAAGAGGTTACTAGAGAAGAGAACAATAATATAGATCTTGATCAGAATGCTTGTATATGTAGGTTGATCAGGATCCATGTTGTAATCAGGATCCACCACTTTACTTTCTCGTTGTTATTTTATGTCATAAAGAGGTTACTGGAGAACAATAATATAGATCTTGATCAGAATACTTGTATATGTATATGTAGGTTGATCAGGATCATTGTTGTAATCAGGATCCATCACTTTACTTTCTCATTGTTATTTTATGTCATAAAGAGGTTACTGGAGAAGAGAACAATAATATAGATCTTGATCAGAATGCTTGTATATGTAGGTTGATCAGGATCCATGTTGTAATCAGGATCCATCACTTTACTTTCTCATTGTTATTTTATGTCATAAAGAGGTTACTGGAGAAGAGAACAATAATATAGATCTTGATCAGAATGCTTGTATATGTAGGTTGATCAGGATCCATGTTGTAATCAGGATCCATCACTTTACTTTCTCATTGTTATTTTATGTCATAAAGAGGTTACTGGAGAAGAGAACAATAATATAGATCTAGATCAGAATAATTGTATATGTAGGTTGATCAGGATCCATGTTGTAATCAGGATCCATCACTTTACTTTCTCATTGTTATTTTATGTTATAAAGAGGTTACTGGAGAAGAGAACAATAATATAGTTCTTGATCAGAATGCTTGTATATGTAGGTTGATCAGGATCCATGTTGTAATCAGGATCCATCACTTTACTTTCTCATTGTTATTTTATGTCATAAAGAGGTTACTGGAGAAGAGAACAATAATATAGATCTAGATCAGAATGTTTGTATATGTAGGTTGATCAGGATCCATGTTGTAATCAGGATCCATCACTTTACTTTCTCATTGTTATTTTATGTCATAAAGAGGTTACTAGAGAACAATAATATAGATCTTGATCAGAATGTTTGTATATGTATATGTAGGTTGATCAGGATCCATGATGTAATCAGGATCCACCACTTTACTTTCTCATTGTTATTTTATGTCATAAAGAGGTTACTAGAGAACAGAACAATAATATAGATCTTGATCAGAATGCTTGTATATGTAGGTTGATCAGGATCCGTGTTGTAATCAGGATCCATCACTTTACTTTCTCGTTGTTATTTTATGTCATAAAGAGGTTACTGGAGAACAATAATATAGATCTTGATCAGAATACTTGTATATGTATATGTAGGTTGATCAGGATCCATGTTGTAATCAGGATCCATCACTTTACTTTCTCATTGTTATTTTATGTCATAAAGAGGTTACTGGAGAAGAGAACAATAATATAGATCTTGATCAGAATGCTTGTATATGTAGGTTGATCAGGATCCATGTTGTAATCAGGATCCATCACTTTACTTTCTCATTGTTATTTTATGTCATAAAGAGGTTACTGGAGAAGAGAACAATAATATAGATCTTGATCAGAATGCTTGTATATGTAGGTTGATCAGGATCCATGTTGTAATCAGGATCCATCACTTTACTTTCTCATTGTTATTTTATGTTATAAAGAGGTTACTGGAGAAGAGAACAATAATATAGATCTTGATCAGAATGCTTGTATATGTAGGTTGATCAGGATCCATGTTGTAATCAGGATCCATCACTTTACTTTCTCATTGTTATTTTATGTCATAAAGAGGTTACTGGAGAAGAGAACAATAATATAGATCTCGATCAGAATGCTTGTATATGTAGGTTGATCAGGATCCATGTTGTAATCAGGATCCATCACTTTACTTTCTCATTGTTATTTTATGTCATAAAGAGGTTACTGGAGAAGAGAACAATAATATAGATCTAGATCAGAATGCTTGTATATGTAGGTTGATCAGGATCCATGTTGTAATCAGGATCCATCACTTTACTTTCTCATTGTTATTTTATGTTATAAAGAGGTTACTGGAGAAGAGAACAATAATATAGATCTTGATCAGAATGCTTGTATATGTAGGTTGATCAGGATCCATGTTGTAATCAGGATCCATCACTTTACTTTCTCATTGTTATTTTATGTTATAAAGAGGTTACTGGAGAAGAGAACAATAATATAGATCTTGATCAGAATGCTTGTATATGTAGGTTGATCAGGATCCATGTTGTAATCAGGATCCATCACTTTACTTTCTCATTGTTATTTTATGTTATAAAGAGGTTACTGGAGAAGAGAACAATAATATAGATCTTGATCAGAATGTTTGTATATGTAGGTTGATCAGGATCCATGTTGTAATCAGGATCCATCACTTTACTTTCTCATTGTTATTTTATGTCATAAAGAGGTTACTAGAGAACAATAATATAGATCTTGATCAGAATGCTTGTATATGTAGGTTGATCAGGATCCATGTTGTAATCAGGATCCATCACTTTACTTTCTCATTGTTATTTTATGTCATAAAGAGGTTACTGGAGAAGAGAACAATAATATAGATCTTGATTAGAATGCTTGTATATGTAGGTTGATCAGGATCCATGTTGTAATCAGGATCCATCACTTTACTTTCTCATTGTTATTTTATGTCATAAAGAGGTTACTGGAGAAGAGAACAATAATATAGATCTTGATCAGAATGCTTGTATATGTAGGTTGATCAGGATCCATGTTGTAATCAGGATCCATGTTGTAATCAGGATCCATCACTTTACTTTCTCATTGTTATTTTATGTCATAAAGAGGTTACTGGAGAAGAGAACAAAAATATAGATCTTGATCAGAATACTTGTATATGTATATGTAGGTTGATCAGGATCCATGTTGTAATCAGGATCCATCACTTTACTTTCTCATTGTTATTCTATGTCATAAAGAGGTTACTGGAGAAGAGAACAATAATATAGATCTTGATCAGAATGCTTGTATATGTAGGTTGATCAGGATCCGTGTTGTAATCAGGATCCATCACTTTACTTTCTCATTGTTATTCTATGTCATAAAGAGGTTACTAGAGAAGAGAACAATAATATAGATCTTGATCAGAATGCTTGTATATGTAGGTTGATCAGGATCCGTGTTGTAATCAGGATCCACCACTTTACTTTCTCATTGTTATTTTATGTCATAAAGAGGTTACTAGAGAACAGAACAATAATATAGATCTTGATCAGAATGCTTGTATATGTAGGTTGATCAGGATCCATGTTGTAATCAGGATCCAACACTTTACTTTCTCATTGTTATTCTATGTCATAAAGAGGTTACTGGAGAAGAGAACAATAATATAGATCATGATCAGAATGCTTGTATATGTATATGTAGGTTGATCAGGATCCATGTTGTAATCAGGATCCATCACTTTACTTTCTCATTGTTATTTTATGTCATAAAGAGGTTACTAGAGAAGAGAACAATAATATAGATCTTGATCAGAATGCTTGTATATGTAGGTTGATCAGGATCCATGTTGTAATCAGGATCCATCACTTTACTTTCTCATTGTTATTTTATGTCATAAAGAGGTTACTAGAGAAGAGAACAATAATATAGATCTTGATCAGAATGCTTGTATATGTAGGTTGATCAGGATCCATGTTGTAATCAGGATCCATCACTTTGCTTTCTCATTGTTATTTTATGTCATAAAGAGGTTACTGGAGAAGAGAACAATAATATAGATCTTGATCAGAATACTTGTATATGTATATGTAGGTTGATCAGGATCCATGTTGTAATCAGGATCCATCACTTTACTTTCTCATTTTTATTTTATGTCATAAAGAGGTTACTAGAGAAGAGAACAATAATATAGATCTTGATCAGAATGCTTGAATATGTATATGTAGGTTGATCAGGATCCATGTTGTGATCAGGATCCACCACTTTACTTTCTCATTGTTATTTTATGTCATAAAGAGGTTACTGGAGAAGAGAACAATAATAATGATCTTGATCAGAATGCTTGTATGTGTATATGTAGGTTAATCAGGATCCATGTTGTAATCAGGATCCACCACTTTACTTTCTCATTGTTATTTTATGTCATAAAGAGGTTACTGGAGAACAATAATATAGATCTTGATCAGAATACTTGTATATGTAGGTTGATCAGGATCCATGTTGTAATCAGGATCCATCACTTTACTTTCTCATTGTTATTTTATGTCATAAAGAGGTTACTGGAGAAGAGAACAATAATATAGATCTAGATCAGAATGCTTGTATATGTAGGTTGATCAGGATCATTGTTGTAATCAGGATCCATCACTTTACTTTCTCATTGTTATTTTATGTCATAAAGAGGTTACTAGAGAAGAGAACAATAATATAGATCTTGATCAGAATGCTTGTATATGTAGGTTGATCAGGATCCATGTTGTAATCAGGATCCATCACTTTGCTTTCTCATTGTTATTTTATGTCATAAAGAGGTTACTGGAGAAGAGAACAATAATATAGATCTTGATCAGAATACTTGTATATGTATATGTAGGTTGATCAGGATCCATGTTGTAATCAGGATCCATCACTTTACTTTCTCATTTTTATTTTATGTCATAAAGAGGTTACTAGAGAAGAGAACAATAATATAGATCTTGATCAGAATGCTTGAATATGTATATGTAGGTTGATCAGGATCCATGTTGTGATCAGGATCCACCACTTTACTTTCTCATTGTTATTTTATGTCATAAAGAGGTTACTGGAGAAGAGAACAATAATAATGATCTTGATCAGAATGCTTGTATGTGTATATGTAGGTTAATCAGGATCCATGTTGTAATCAGGATCCACCACTTTACTTTCTCATTGTTATTTTATGTCATAAAGAGGTTACTGGAGAACAATAATATAGATCTTGATCAGAATACTTGTATATGTAGGTTGATCAGGATCCATGTTGTAATCAGGATCCATCACTTTACTTTCTCATTGTTATTTTATGTCATAAAGAGGTTACTGGAGAAGAGAACAATAATATAGATCTAGATCAGAATGCTTGTATATGTAGGTTGATCAGGATCATTGTTGTAATCAGGATCCATCACTTTACTTTCTCATTGTTATTTTATGTCATAAAGAGGTTACTGGAGAAGAGAACAATAATATAGATCTTGATCAGAATGCTTGTATATGAATATGTAGGTTGATCAGGATCCATGTTGTAATCAGGATCCACCACTTTACTTTCTCATTGTTATTTTATGTCATAAAGAGGTTACTAGAGAAGAGAACAATAATATAGATCTTGATCAGAATGCTTGTATATGTAGGTTGATCAGGATCCATGTTGTAATCAGGATCCACCACTTTACTTTCTCATTGTTATTTTATGTCATAAAGAGGTTACTAGAGAACAATAATATAGATCTTGATCAGAATACTTGTATATGTAGGTTGATCAGGGTCCATGTTACAATCAGGATCCACCACTTTACTTTCTCATTGTTATTTTATGTCATAAAGAGGTTACTGGAGAAGAGAACAATAATATAGATCTTGATCAGAATACTTGTATATGTATATGTAGGTTGATCAGGATCCATGTTGTAATCAGGATCCATCACTTTACTTTCTCATTTTTATTTTATGTCATTAAGAGGTTACTAGAGAACAATAATATAGATCTTGATCAGAATACTTGTATATGTAGGTTGATCAGGGTCCATGTTACAATCAGGATCCACCACTTTACTTTCTCATTGTTATTTTATGTCATAAAGAGGTTACTGGAGAAGAGAACAATAATATAGATCTTGATCAGAATGCTTGTATGTGTATATGTAGGTTGATCAGGATCCATGTTGTAATCAGGATCCACCACTTTACTTTCTCATTGTTATTTTATGTCATAAAGAGGTTACTAGAGAAGAGAACAATAATATAGATCTTGATCAGAATGCTTGTATATGTAGGTTGATCAGGATCCATGTTGTAATCAGGATCCATCACTTTACTTTCTCATTGTTATTTTATGTTAAAAAGAGGTTACTGGAGAAGAGAACAATAATATAGATCTTGATCAGAATGCTTGTATATGTAGGTTGATCAGGATCCATGTTGTAATCAGGATCCATCACTTTACTTTCTCATTGTTATTTTATGTCATAAAGAGGTTACTGGAGAAGAGAACAATAATATAGATCTAGATCAGAATGCTTGTATATGTAGGTTGATCAGGATCCATGTTGTAATCAGGATCCATCACTTTACTTTCTCATTGTTATTTTATGTTATAAAGAGGTTACTGGAGAAGAGAACAATAATATAGATCTTGATCAGAATGCTTGTATATGTAGGTTGATCAGGATCATTGTTGTAATCAGGATCCATCACTTTACTTTCTCATTGTTATTTTATGTCATAAAGAGGTTACTAGAAGAGAACAATAATATAGATCTTGATCAGAATGCTTGTATATGTAGGTTGATCAGGATCCATGTTGTAATCAGGATCCACCACTTTACTTCCTCATTGTTATTTATGTCATAAAGAGGTTACTAGAGAAGAGAACAATAATATAGATCTTGATCAGAATGCTTGTATATGTAGGTTGATCAGGATCCATGTTGTAATCAGGATCCATCACTTTGCTTTCTCATTGTTATTTTATGTCATTAAGAGGTTACTGGAGAAGAGAACAATAATATAGATCTTGATCAGAATGCTTGTATATGTATATGTAGGTTGATCAGGATCCATGTTGTAATCAGGATCCACCACTTTACTTTCTCATTGTTATTTTATGTCATAAAGAGATTACTGGAGAAGAGAACAATAATATAGATCTTGATCAGAATACTTGTATATGTAGGTTAATCAGGATCCATGTTGTAATCAGGATCCATCACTTTACTTTCTCATTGTTATTTTATGTCATAAAGAGGTTACTGGAGAAGAGAACAATAATATAGATCTTGATCAGAATGCTTGTATATGTAGGTTGATCAGGATCCATGTTGTAATCAGGATCCACCACTTTACTTTCTCATTGTTATTTTATGTCATAAAGAGGTTACTAGAGAAGAGAACAATATTATAGATCTTGATCAGAATGCTTGTATATGTAGGTTGATCAGGATCCATGTTGTAATCAGGATCCAACACTTTACTTTCTCATTGTTATTTTATGTCATAAAGAGGTTACTGGAGAACAATAATATAGATCTTGATCAGAATACTTGTATATGTAGGTTGATCAGGGTCCATGTTGTAATCAGGATCCACCACTTTACTTTCTCATTGTTATTTTATGTCATAAAGAGGTTACTAGAGAAGAGAACAATAATATTGATCTTGATCAGAATGCTTGTATGTGTATATGTAGGTTGATCAGGATCCATGTTGTAATCAGGATCCATCACTTTACTTTCTCATTGTTATTTTATGTCATAAAGAGGTTACTGGAGAAGAGAACAATAATATAGATCTTGATCAGAATATTTGTATATGTAGGTTGATCATGATCCATGTTGTAATCAGGATCTATCACTTTACTTTCTCATTGTTATTTTATGTCATAAAGAGGTTACTAGAGAAGAGAACAATAATATAGATCTTGATCAGAATGTGTGTATATGTAGGTTGATCAGGATCCATGTTGTAATCAGGATCCATCACTTTACTTTCTCATTGTTATTTTATGTCATAAAGAGGTTACTGGAGAAGAAAACAATAATATAGTTCTTGATCAGAATGCTTGTATATGTAGGTTGATCAGGATCCATGTTGTAATCAGGATCCATCACTTTACTTTCTCATTGTTATTTTATGTCATAAAGAGGTTACTAGAGAAGAGAACAATAATATAGATCTTGATCAGAATGCTTGTATATGTAGGTTGATCAGGATCCATGTTGTAATCAGGATCCATCACTTTGCTTTCTCATTGTTATTTTATGTCATAAAGAGGTTACTGGAGAAGAGAACAATAATATAGATCTTGATCAGAATACTTGTATATGTATATGTAGGTTGATCAGGATCCATGTTGTAATCAGGATCCATCACTTTACTTTCTCATTTTTATTTTATGTCATAAAGAGGTTACTAGAGAAGAGAACAATAATATAGATCTTGATCAGAATGCTTGAATATGTATATGTAGGTTGATCAGGATCCATGTTGTGATCAGGATCCACCACTTTACTTTCTCATTGTTATTTTATGTCATAAAGAGGTTACTGGAGAAGAGAACAATAATAATGATCTTGATCAGAATGCTTGTATGTGTATATGTAGGTTAATCAGGATCCATGTTGTAATCAGGATCCACCACTTTACTTTCTCATTGTTATTTTATGTCATAAAGAGGTTACTGGAGAACAATAATATAGATCTTGATCAGAATACTTGTATATGTAGGTTGATCAGGATCCATGTTGTAATCAGGATCCATCACTTTACTTTCTCATTGTTATTTTATGTCATAAAGAGGTTACTGGAGAAGAGAACAATAATATAGATCTAGATCAGAATGCTTGTATATGTAGGTTGATCAGGATCATTGTTGTAATCAGGATCCATCACTTTACTTTCTCATTGTTATTTTATGTCATAAAGAGGTTACTGGAGAAGAGAACAATAATATAGATCTTGATCAGAATGCTTGTATGTGTATATGTAGGTTATTCAGGATCCATGTTGTAATCAGGATCCATCACTTTACTTTCTCATTGTTATTTTATGTCATAAAGAGGTTACTGGAGAACAATAATATAGATCTTGATCAGAATGCTTGTATATGTAGGTTGATCAGGATCCATGTTGTAATCAGGATCCACCACTTTACTTTCTCATTGTTATTTTATGTCATAAAGAGGTTACTAGAGAAGAGAACAATAATATAGATCTTGATCAGAATGCTTGTATATGTAGGTTGATCAGGATCCATGTTGTAATCAGGATCCACCACTTTACTTTCTCATTGTTATTTTATGTCATAAAGAGGTTACTAGAGAACAATAATATAGATCTTGATCAGAATACTTGTATATGTAGGTTGATCAGGGTCCATGTTACAATCAGGATCCACCACTTTACTTTCTCATTGTTATTTTATGTCATAAAGAGGTTACTGGAGAAGAGAACAATAATATAGATCTTGATCAGAATACTTGTATATGTATATGTAGGTTGATCAGGATCCATGTTGTAATCAGGATCCATCACTTTACTTTCTCATTGTTATTTTATGTCATAAAGAGGTTACTAGAGAAGAGAACAATAATATAGATCTTGATTAGAATGCTTGTATATGCAGGTTGATCAGGATCCATGTTGTAATCAGGATCCACCACTTTACTTTCTCATTGTTATTTTATGACATAAAGAGGTTACTAGAGAAGAGAACAATAATATAGATCTTGATCAGAATGCTTGTATATGTAGGTTGATCAGGATCCATGTTGTAATCAGGATCCACCACTTTACTTTCTCATTGTTATTTTATGTCATAAAGAGGTTACTAGAGAACAATAATATAGATCTTGATCAGAATACTTGTATATGTAGGTTGATCAGGGTCCATGTTGTAATCAGGATCCACCACTTTACTTTCTCATTGTTATTTTATGTCATAAAGAGGTTACTAGAGAAGAGAACAATAATATAGATCTTGATCAGAATGCTTGTATATGCAGGTTGATCAGGATCCATGTTGTAATCAGGATCCACCACTTTACTTTCTCATTGTTATTTTATGTCATAAAGAGGTTACTGGAGAAGAGAACAATAATATAGATCTTGATCAGAATGCTTGTATATGTATATGTAGGTTGATCAGGATCCGTGTTGTAATCAGGATCCACCACTTTACTTTCTCATTGTTATTTTATGTCATAAAGAGGTTACTAGAGAAGAGAACAATAATATAGATCTTGATCAGAATGCTTGTATGTGTATATGTAGGTTGATCAGGATCCATGTTGTAATCAGGATCCATCACTTTACTTTCTCATTGTTATTTTATGTCATAAAGAGGTTACTGGAGAAGAGAACAATAATATAGATCTTGATCAGAATGCTTGTATATGTAGGTTGATCAGGATCCATGTTGTAATCAGGATCCATCACTTTACTTTCTCATTGTTATTTTATGCCATAAAGAGATTACTGGAGAAGAGAACAATAATATAGATCTTGATCAGAATACTTGTATATGTAGGTTGATCAGGATCCATGTTGTAATCAGGATCCATCACTTTACTTTCTCATTGTTATTTTATGTCATAAAGAGGTTACTAGAGAAGAGAACAATAATATAGATCTTGATCAGAATGCTTGTATATGTAGGTTGATCAGGATCCATGTTGTAATCAGGATCCATCACTTTACTTTCTCATTGTTATTTTATGTCATAAAGAGGTTACTAGAGAAGAGAACAATAATATAGATCTTGATCAGAATACTTGTATATGTATATGTAGGTTGATCAGGATCATTGTTGTAATCAGGATCCATCACTTTACTTTCTCATTGTTATTTTATGTCATAAAGAGGTTACTGGAGAAGAGAACAATAATATAGATCTTGATCAGAATGCTTGTATATGTAGGTTGATCAGGATCCATGTTGTAATCAGGATCCACCACTTTACTTTCTCATTGTTATTTTATGTCATAAAGAGGTTACTAGAGAACAATAATATAGATCTTGATCAGAATACTTGTATATGTAGGTTGATCAGGGTCCATGTTGTAATCAGGATCCACCACTTTACTTTCTCATTGTTATTTTATGTCATAAAGAGGTTACTAGAGAAGAGAACAATAATATAGATCTTGATCAGAATGCTTGTATATGCAGGTTGATCAGGATCCATGTTGTAATCAGGATCCACCACTTTACTTTCTCATTGTTATTTTATGTCATAAAGAGGTTACTGGAGAAGAGAACAATAATATAGATCTTGATCAGAATGCTTGTATATGTATATGTAGGTTGATCAGGATCCGTGTTGTAATCAGGATCCACCACTTTACTTTCTCATTGTTATTTTATGTCATAAAGAGGTTACTAGAGAAGAGAACAATAATATAGATCTTGATCAGAATGCTTGTATGTGTATATGTAGGTTGATCAGGATCCATGTTGTAATCAGGATCCATCACTTTACTTTCTCATTGTTATTTTATGTCATAAAGAGGTTACTGGAGAAGAGAACAATAATATAGATCTTGATCAGAATGCTTGTATATGTAGGTTGATCAGGATCCATGTTGTAATCAGGATCCATCACTTTACTTTCTCATTGTTATTTTATGCCATAAAGAGATTACTGGAGAAGAGAACAATAATATAGATCTTGATCAGAATACTTGTATATGTAGGTTGATCAGGATCCATGTTGTAATCAGGATCCATCACTTTACTTTCTCATTGTTATTTTATGTCATAAAGAGGTTACTAGAGAAGAGAACAATAATATAGATCTTGATCAGAATGCTTGTATATGTAGGTTGATCAGGATCCATGTTGTAATCAGGATCCATCACTTTACTTTCTCATTGTTATTTTATGTCATAAAGAGGTTACTAGAGAAGAGAACAATAATATAGATCTTGATCAGAATACTTGTATATGTATATGTAGGTTGATCAGGATCATTGTTGTAATCAGGATCCATCACTTTACTTTCTCATTGTTATTTTATGTCATAAAGAGGTTACTGGAGAAGAGAACAATAATATAGATCTTGATCAGAATGCTTGTATATGTAGGTTGATCAGGATCCATGTTGTAATCAGGATCCATCACTTTACTTTCTCATTGTTATTTTATGTCATAAAGAGGTTACTGGAGAAGAGAACAATAATATAGACCTTGATCAGAATGCTTGTATGTGTATATGTAGGTTAATCAGGATCCATGTTGTAATCAGGATCCATCACTTTACTTTCTCATTGTTATTTTATGTCATTAAGAGGTTACTGGAGAAGAGAACAATAATATAGACCTTGATCAGAATGCTTGTATGTGTATATGTAGGTTGATCAGGATCCATGTTGTAATCAGGATCCACCACTTTACTTTCTCATTGTTATTTTATGTCATAAAGAGGTTACTGGAGAACAATAATATAGATCTTGATCAGAATACTTGTATATGTATATGTAGGTTGATCAGGATCCATGATGTAATCAGGATCCACCACTTTACTTTCTCATTGTTATTTTATGTCATAAAGAGGTTACTGGAGAACAATAATATAGATCTTGATTAGAATACTTGTATATGTATATGTAGGTTGATCAGGATCCATGTTGTAATCAGGATCCATCACTTTACTTTCTCATTGTTATTTATGTCATAAAGAGGTTACTGGAGAAGAGAACAATAATATAGATCTTGATCAGAATACTTGTATATGTATATGTAGGTTGATCAGGATCCATGTTGTAATCAGGATCCATCACTTTACTTTCTCATTGTTATTTTATGTCATAAAGAGGTTACTGGAGAAGAGAACAATAATATAGATCTTGATCAGAATACTTGTATATGTAGGTTGATCAGGATCCGTGTTGTAATCAGGATCCATCACTTTACTTTCTCATTGTTATTTTATGTCATAAAGAGGTTACTAGAGAAGAGAACAATAATATAGATCTAGATCAGAATGCTTGTATATGTATATGTAGGTTGATCAGGACCCATGTTGTAATCAGGATCCATCACTTTACTTTCTCATTGTTATTTTATGTCATAAAGAGGTTACTCGAGAAGAGAACAAAAATATAGATCTTGATTAGAATACTTGTATATGTATATGTAGGTTGATCAGGATCCATGTTGTAATCAGGATCCATCACTTTACTTTCTCATTGTTATTTTATGTCATAAAGAGGTTACTGGAGAAGAGAACAATAATATAGATCTTGATCAGAATGCTTGTATATGTAGGTTGATCAGGATCCATGTTGTAATCAGGATCCACCACTTTACTTTCTCATTGTTATTTTATGTCATAAAGAGGTTACTAGAGAACAATAATATAGATCTTGATCAGAATGCTTGTATATGTAGGTTGATCAGGATCCATGTTGTAATCAGGATCCATCACTTTACTTTCTCATTGTTATTTTATATCATAAAGAGGTTACTAGAGAACAATAATATAGATCTTGATCAGAATGCTTGTATA
This sequence comes from Fragum sueziense, assembly GCA_963680895.1. Classification (NCBI taxonomy): domain Eukaryota; kingdom Metazoa; phylum Mollusca; class Bivalvia; order Cardiida; family Cardiidae; genus Fragum; species Fragum sueziense. The sequence goes on along the minus strand of OY804609.1, from coordinate 25,880,701 downwards.
TGTATATGTAGGTTGATCAGGATCCATGTTGCAATCAGGATCCATCACTTTACTTTCTCATTGTTATTTTATGTCATAAAGAGGTTACTGGAGAACAATAATATAGATCTAGATCAGAATGCTTGTATATGTAGGTTGATCAGGATCCATGTTGTAATCAGGATCCATCACTTTACTTTCTCATTGTTATTTTATGTCATAAAGAGGTTACTGGAGAACAATAATATTGTAACGAGCCAGACCTTGAGTGCATTTAATCTCGATTTTCCATTGAATTAATGCTTATTTCCAGTCTAGATGCCGATACGAGTCCTTTTGTATCAGTCTGCTAGACTTACGCATTCGTTACTCACTCACCTTGTTGTCGTATTAGAACTGTGTAGCGTATATTTTGTGTAATATCGGCTCTTCGAAGATTTGACATAATTAATTGTCACGCGCGGCAGCCATGTTTGTTTTGATTTTTCATTGCTCCACGTGATAGAATTGATGACGTCATTAACCGTCTCATCGATTCTATCTCACCCGATAAAGTAGCGCCACGTTCGAAAAACAAATATTCCACAACTACATTTTATAATCCTTTTAGGTAAAGATGACACATATTATTGTTCGATATTTATCATAGTTTGTCTTATGTAGGTTTATAGTCGTCAAAACTCGTTATCAAGTACCTACAGCACTTCGCGTAGTAATTTTCCAACAAGATTTTTTGTGTGACGAATTTCCAACAAATTATTTTGTTGGAAATCTGTTGGAAATCCCACAAGAAAAATTGTTGGAAACCACAGTATAAAAGCCGATGATCGGACTTAGAAATTTGACTCCAGACTTGATTTTTTCGGAAGCACTTCCGTTATTAATTTTTCTTTATTTTTTTTATTTTAGTTTTATTTAAAATTCTTTATTTTTGCTTAAGTTATCAATAGGACTGAATAGGAAATTTTACGTTTGTTTAATTCATTGATTAAGGTAATTTTATTTACGTTTTAAGGCAGTGGTGTCACATCACTCATTTCTTTAACGGCTTCACACCTGACATTTTTTTGGAACTTAATTCTTTGACAAATTGTAGATTTATTAATCCTTTTCCGAACATCATCTTTTATTTGTGTCATCTTTAAGGAAATTATTCATTGTTAGGGATTGTTGTATTATTTTCATGTAACGTTATCATTAGATCTACAAAGGTCTAGATTATATTAAGAACTCAAACACTTTGATTTTTGTTTTCTTTATTCTAATTAATTTAATTATCTGGAGTCCAACCCCATCTCTTTTCCCCATCTGTACATCTTCGACCGACCGCTGGCTCGCAACATAAACCTGGTGTCCAAGAAGTGGGATCTACTACAAGTCGCTACAGTACAGTGGATCCAGAGATTCGAACTCACAGCCGGCAGATTACTATAATGGGGAGAAGAAAAGGCGCAACAGAGCAGCAGACGGATGACACAGAATACAACAGTCATTCACAGTATACAGCTACAGCAGAGTGCCAGAGTAACACAGACCATGCAGTACTTGACATCGACTCGGTGGATAGTGGCGGTCGACAGGGAGAGAACATGCACCAGAACAGTTTACAGCGACAACAATCATCACCCTGCAGAACAGAGAGCGGCACAGCCGGAGGCGACACGCTGAGCAACCAGCCTACCAACCAGGAACACAGACCTGGCAAAAGAACTAGCTCATCATGCATGACAGATCCTGAGGTTGAAAGGAATACGACTTACATATCGAATGGTGCAGCAGGACAAAACAGACTAGAAAGATGTGACGTAAGACCACTACTTTACAACAGAGGCAGTGATGGGAGTGACCAGCACAGAACATATAGAACTGGTAACCAGCACCAACAGATAAACAGCCCGAGAGAACCAAATTGGAACCATAGAATGGGAAATGCCACAAATGCAGCCTGGTCATCCCCTCTGCACAGTCACAGCTATACTGGTCATTTCACTCAAGCAAACTTCAGACCCTCCATAAATGACAGAGATCAACAGAGACAAGGCAGCCTACCACCTCAACACAGACACAGCCTTGAACAGCATTTAGATAGAGAGTACCAACAGTATAGGGCACAGCGACAAACAAGCTTCAATGACATTAAGATACCCCCTTTTACAGGCAAGGAAGATTGGTCGGTGTGGATAAATCGGTTTGAGGTGATCGCTGAGCGAAACCAATGGAATGAAGACGAGATGGTGGATCACATCCTACCAAGACTACAAGGCCATGCTGGTGATTTTGTGTACACACAACTACCCAGATGGAAAATATTCGACTACAATGAACTTAGAACAGAATTAACCAACCAGTTTAGGGTAATAGAGACTCAGCACTCATATGCAGCAAAATTCAGCAAGAGATACCAGCAAAATGGAGAGACCGCTGAAGAATATGCAGCAGAGTTAAAAGGACTTTACGCGAAGGCTTACAAATCAAGGGGAAACCAAGTACGACAAGAAGATCTGGTACGACGTTTTCTCGATGGGCTTAAAGATAGCGATGCAAGATTTGAAGTCGAATTTAATAAAGACCCGAGAACAATTGATGAGGCTGTCTACCACGTTGTTAGATTCATCCATGTGAGACAGACCAGAGAAGAAGGCCCCTATAATGAGAGAAGAATGAAGCGATTTACAAGACAGGTCTATGAGAATGGCTCATCAGAAGAAGAATCTGACTATAACTATGATACCGAAAGAACAGAGGCAAGAGTATGTCGAAATAGATCGATCTCTGAGAGACAGCCAAGAGACTCGAAAAGGGACACAAAACAAGAAGATAAAACATCAAGCTCACTCCACACAGCCTTACTTGAAGTCATATCAAAGCTCAACCAGATAATCAGCCAAGATTTGAAAGTGGAAAAAAGAGAAAATACCTGTTTCGCATGTGGGGAAGGAGGACATTGCATCAGAGACTGTCCACAGAGGTCAAAGCAGCAAGAGCAAGACCAAGAAAGGCAAGACAAAGGCAGAAGCATCAGCCAATACAGACAAAACCAGAACCATTTAAACTTGTAGAAGCCAAGCCTAGTGGTCGAGGTGAGGCCCATGACAACATTAATGGCCACAACGATGTTAATTACAGTACCGACCCAATCCGAATAAGGCCAGGGAACAACAGTCTATCTGTGCTTGAAAACGCAGAAGGGAAATCGGTACTTTCTAGACCAGATACAGGGACAAATAAAGCAGCAGCAATATCAGAGCCAGACAAGGTGTACAGAAGCATCAACCCGCAAGACAGACACCCGACAAGAAGCACACAACTCCAACAGAACAGAGAAAATGGTAGCAAACAGAAAAAAGCAACCCTGACTCTGAGTGATCCAGATCGGCCTGCTACCTGTTATGACTACAAGCAACAGTTCAAAGCAAACCCATACGTATATGTAGGTAGAATCAAGAAAGCTCCAGACAAACAGAGGAATTAGTATATTTCAGCTTTTACTTACTATCAATTTGCTTTGACATGCATAATTTTTGTTATTTACTTTCAGATTTTACCTTTTGTTTACAAAACAGATAATCAGAACCTTGAACAGCCTGAGGGAGACTAACAGAATGGAGTCTATTTACTGCAGCAGAGGACTTAATTTGAGGCTTGTTGGTGGATGAGGGGAGCTGGGTCTACTCAAGAGAGATTCTAGGCCGGGGCAGCTCGCTGTCACAAAGGGTGTGAAGGGTGTGAGACTGTCAGCCTGGAGAGAGTTGCGGCTTTGACTTAACACAGCAAGGGCTCAAGACACAAGAAAACTGAGATGGGAGGGTCTTAACTGAGAATAGCAGTAAAGAAGAACTTCATTCTGATTAGGTCTACAAAAAGAAGAGAACCAGAACATTTGTTGGAAAAGGAGAAGCTGGGCAGATCAAGAGATGCTAGGCCGGGACAGCTTACTGTCACAAGGGGTGTGAAGGGTGTGAGACTGTCAGCCTGGATAGAGAGAACTGCGGCTTGGGCCTTATACAGCTAATGACCAACACAAGTAGAACCTGCAAGAGAAAATTTGACAGTGATATTCACAGATCCATGTTGAAGTGACTTGTCCGATGAGAAGCTTGAGGACTGTAAATGGTGATCTAGAAGGACCTGTGGTAGAGTTGGTAGTTGGTCGCAAGATTTCCCGTGGTGGAAGTCCATGGTGGATAGATTGGCGGATGCACAAGGGGTGTAGGCGCGTCAAGGCTATTTGGATGGCGGTGTCGGGAATGAGCGACAAGTTTTGGATCGGATGGGATGAAGGACCTGTGGTGGTAGGTCACAAGATTTCCTGCGGGAGAAGTCCATGGTGGATAGGTTGGCGGATGCACAAGGGGTGTAGGCGCGTCAAGGCTATTCGGATGGCGGTGTCGGGAATGAGTGACAAGTTTTGGTCCAATAGATCACATTTCAGCAGAAAGTGAAAATCGTCATGTGATTCAGCTGGTAATCTTGTAAATTACAGTCAACACATCTGAAATGAGAAAATGAAAATTGCAGGCAGATAAGGTGTTCAAGATTGATAACAAATGAAACAGATAAAGATAAGAGAAAAGAAGAAAAGAAAGATGAAAAGAAAGATGAGGAGAAAGATGAGAAGAGTTCAAGGAAGAAACTATAGAAACAAAGGACAGAATAGACAGACGGCATTACAGAGATGATAGTCTTACTGATAGTAGAGAAAGAGAAAACAGATACAGAAAACACAGCTGAGACAGAAACAGATGATGCAATCTAACAAGACTTTATCATTTCATTAAGACATTTAACAATTGCTATGAGTACTGACTTTACTAATTGATTCTCGCATTTAACGTTACCACTTTATCATATTTTACTTACCCTATGTATTGCGATTCTGAGTATTGTTTTTGTATGCCTGTTGGAACTTAGGCATATTAGGAGGGGGTGATGTAACGAGCCAGACCTCGAGTGCATTTAATCTCGATTTTCCATTGAATTAATGCTTATTTCCAGTCTAGATGCCGATACGAGTCCTTTTGTATCAGTCTGCTAGACTTACGCATTCGTTACTCACTCACCTTGTTGTCGTATTAGAACTGTGTAGCGTATATTTTGTGTAATATCGGCTCTTCGAAGATTTGACATAATTAATTGTCACGCGCGGCAGCCATGTTTGTTTTGATTTTTCATTGCTCCACGTGATAGAATTGATGACGTCATTAACCGTCTCATCGATTCTATCTCACCCGATAAAGTAGCGCCACGTTCGAAAAACAAATATTCCACAACTACATTTTATAATCCTTTTAGGTAAAGATGACACATATTATTGTTCGATATTTATCATAGTTTGTCTTATGTAGGTTTATAGTCGTCAAAACTCGTTATCAAGTACCTACAGCACTTCGCGTAGTAATTTTCCAACAAGATTTTTTGTGTGACGAATTTCCAACAAATTATTTTGTTGGAAATCTGTTGGAAATCCCACAAGAAAAATTGTTGGAAACCACAGTATAAAAGCCGATGATCGGACTTAGAAATTTGACTCCAGACTTGATTTTTTCGGAAGCACTTCCGTTATTAATTTTTCTTTATTTTTTTTATTTTAGTTTTATTTAAAATTCTTTATTTTTGCTTAAGTTATCAATAGGACTGAATAGGAAATTTTACGTTTGTTTAATTCATTGATTAAGGTAATTTTATTTACGTTTTAAGGCAGTGGTGTCACATCACTCATTTCTTTAACGGCTTCACACCTGACATTTTTTTGGAACTTAATTCTTTGACAAATTGTAGATTTATTAATCCTTTTCCGAACATCGTCTTTTATTTGTGTCATCTTTAAGGAAATTATTCATTGTTAGGGATTGTTGTATTATTTTCATGTAACGTTATCATTAGATCTACAAAGGTCTAGATTATATTAAGAACTCAAACACTTTGATTTTTGTTTTCTTTATTCTAATTAATTTAATTATCTGGAGTCCAACCCCATCTCTTTTCCCCATCTGTACATCTTCGACCGACCGCTGGCTCGCAACAATATAGATCTTGATCAGAATGCTTGTATATGTAGGTTGATCAGGATCCATGTTGTAATCAGGATCCATCACTTTACTTTCTCATTGTTATTTTATGTCATAAAGAGGTTACTAGAGAAGAGAACAATAATATAGATCTTGATCAGAATACTTGTATATGTAGGTTGATCAGGATCCGTGTTGTAATCAGGATCCATCACTTTACTTTCTCATTGTTATTTTATGTCATAAAGAGGTTACTAGAGAAGAGAACAATAATATAGATCTAGATCAGAATGCTTGTATATGTATATGTAGGTTGATCAGGATCCATGTTGTAATCAGGATCCATCACTTTACTTTCTCATTGTTATTTTATGTCATAAAGAGGTTACTAGAGAAGAGAACAATAATATAGATCTTGATCAGAATGCTTGTATATGTAGGTTGATCAGGATCCATGTTGTAATCAGGATCCATCACTTTACTTTCTCATTGTTATTTTATGTTATAAAGAGGTTACTGGAGAAGAGAACAATAATATAGATCTTGATCAGAATGCTTGTATATGTAGGTTGATCAGGATCCATGTTGTAATCAGGATCCATCACTTTACTTTCTCATTGTTATTTTATGTCATAAAGAGGTTACTGGAGAAGAGAACAATAATATAGATCTAGATCAGAATGCTTGTATATGTAGGTTGATCAGGATCCATGTTGTAATCAGGATCCATCACTTTACTTTCTCATTGTTATTTTATGTTATAAAGAGGTTACTGGAGAAGAGAACAATAATATAGATCTTGATCAGAATGCTTGTATATGTAGGTTGATCAGGATCATTGTTGTAATCAGGATCCATCACTTTACTTTCTCATTGTTATTTTATGTCATAAAGAGGTTACTAGAAGAGAACAATAATATAGATCTTGATCAGAATGCTTGTATATGTAGGTTGATCAGGATCCATGTTGTAATCAGGATCCACCACTTTACTTCCTCATTGTTATTTATGTCATAAAGAGGTTACTAGAGAAGAGAACAATAATATAGATCTTGATCAGAATGCTTGTATATGTAGGTTGATCAGGATCCATGTTGTAATCAGGATCCATCACTTTGCTTTCTCATTGTTATTTTATGTCATTAAGAGGTTACTGGAGAAGAGAACAATAATATAGATCTTGATCAGAATGCTTGTATATGTATATGTAGGTTGATCAGGATCCATGTTGTAATCAGGATCCACCACTTTACTTTCTCATTGTTATTTTATGTCATAAAGAGATTACTGGAGAAGAGAACAATAATATAGATCTTGATCAGAATACTTGTATATGTAGGTTAATCAGGATCCATGTTGTAATCAGGATCCATCACTTTACTTTCTCATTGTTATTTTATGTCATAAAGAGGTTACTGGAGAAGAGAACAATAATATAGATCTTGATCAGAATGCTTGTATATGTAGGTTGATCAGGATCCATGTTGTAATCAGGATCCACCACTTTACTTTCTCATTGTTATTTTATGTCATAAAGAGGTTACTAGAGAAGAGAACAATATTATAGATCTTGATCAGAATGCTTGTATATGTAGGTTGATCAGGATCCATGTTGTAATCAGGATCCAACACTTTACTTTCTCATTGTTATTTTATGTCATAAAGAGGTTACTAGAGAACAATAATATAGATCTTGATCAGAATACTTGTATATGTAGGTTGATCAGGGTCCATGTTGTAATCAGGATCCACCACTTTACTTTCTCATTGTTATTTTATGTCATAAAGAGGTTACTAGAGAAGAGAACAATAATATTGATCTTGATCAGAATGCTTGTATGTGTATATGTAGGTTGATCAGGATCCATGTTGTAATCAGGATCCATCACTTTACTTTCTCATTGTTATTTTATGTCATAAAGAGGTTACTGGAGAAGAGAACAATAATATAGATCTTGATCAGAATGCTTGTATATGTAGGTTGATCATGATCCATGTTGTAATCAGGATCTATCACTTTACTTTCTCATTGTTATTTTATGTCATAAAGAGGTTACTAGAGAAGAGAACAATAATATAGATCTTGATCAGAATGTGTGTATATGTAGGTTGATCAGGATCCATGTTGTAATCAGGATCCATCACTTTACTTTCTCATTGTTATTTTATGTCATAAAGAGGTTACTGGAGAAGAGAACAATAATATAGTTCTTGATCAGAATGCTTGTATATGTAGGTTGATCAGGATCCATGTTGTAATCAGGATCCATCACTTTACTTTCTCACTGTTATTTTATGTCATAAAGAGGTTACTGGAGAAGAGAACAATAATATAGATCTTGATCAGAATGCTTGTATATGTAGGTTGATCAGGATCCATGTTGTAATCAGGATCCATCACTTTACTTTCTCATTGTTATTTTATGTCATAAAGAGGTTACTGGAGAAGAGAACAATAAAATAGACCTTGATCAGAATGCTTGTATGTGTATATGTAGGTTAATCAGGATCCATGTTGTAATCAGGATCCATCACTTTACTTTCTCATTGTTATTTTATGTCATTAAGAGGTTACTGGAGAAGAAAACAATAATATAGACCTTGATAAGAATGCTTGTATGTGTATATGTAGGTTGATCAGGATCCATGTTGTAATCAGGATCCACCACTTTACTTTCTCATTGTTATTTTATGTCATAAAGAGGTTACTGGAGAAGAGAACAATAATATAGATCTTGATCAGAATACTTGTATATGTATATGTAGGTTGATCAGGATCCGTGTTGTAATCAGGATCCATCACTTTACTTTCTCATTGTTATTTTATGTCATAAAGAGGTTACTGGAGAAGAGAACAATAATATAGATCTTGATCAGAATACTTGTATATGTAGGTTGATCAGGATCCGTGTTGTAATCAGGATCCATCACTTTACTTTCTCATTGTTATTTTATGTCATAAAGAGGTTACTGGAGAACAATAATATAGATCTTGATTAGAATGCTTGTATATGTAGGTTGATCAGGATCCATGTTGTAATCAGGATCCATCACTTTACTTTCTCATTGTTATTTTATGTCATAAAGAGGTTACTGGAGAAGAGAACAATAATATAAATCTTGATCAGAATGCTTGTATATGTAGGTTGATCAGGATCCATGTTGTAATCAGGATCCATCACTTTACTTTCTCATTGTTATTTTATGTCATAAAGAGGTTACTGGAGAAGAGAACAATAATATAAATCTTGATCAGAATGCTTGTATATGTAGGTTGATCAGGATCCATGTTGTAATCAGGATCCATCACTTTACTTTCTCATTGTTATTTTATGTCATAAAGAGGTTACTGGAGAAGAGAACAAAAATATAGATCTTGATCAGAATGCTTGTATATGTAGGTTGATCAGGATCCATGTTGTAATCAGGATCCATCACTTTACTTTCTCATTGTTATTTTATGTCATAAAGAGGTTACTGGAGAAGAGAACAATAATATAGATCTTGATCAGAATGCTTGTATATGTAGGTTGATCAGGATCCATGTTGTAATCAGGATCCACCACTTTACTTTCTCATTGTTATTTTATGTCATAAAGAGGTTACTAGAGAAGAGAACAATAATATAGATCTTGATCAGAATGCTTGTATATGTAGGTTGATCAGGATCCATGTTGTAATCAGGATCCATCACTTTACTTTCTCATTGTTATTTTATGTCATAAAGAGGTTACTGGAGAAGAGAACAATAATATAAATCTTGATCAGAATACTTGTATATGTAGGTTGATCTAGATCCATGTTGTAATCAGGATCCACCACTTTACTTTCTCATTGTTATTTTATGTCATAAAGAGGTTACTAGAGAACAATAATATAGATCTTGATCAGAATGCTTGTATATGTAGGTTGATCAGGATCCATGTTGTAATCAGGATCCATCACTTTACTTTCTCATTGTTATTTTATGTCATAAAGAGGTTACTAGAGAAGAGAACAATAATATAGATCTTGATCAGAATGCTTGTATATGTAGGTTGATCAGGATCCATGTTGTAATCAGGATCCACCACTTTACTTTCTCGTTGTTATTTTATGTCATAAAGAGGTTACTGGAGAACAATAATATAGATCTTGATCAGAATACTTGTATATGTATATGTAGGTTGATCAGGATCATTGTTGTAATCAGGATCCATCACTTTACTTTCTCATTGTTATTTTATGTCATAAAGAGGTTACTGGAGAAGAGAACAATAATATAGATCTTGATCAGAATGCTTGTATATGTAGGTTGATCAGGATCCATGTTGTAATCAGGATCCATCACTTTACTTTCTCATTGTTATTTTATGTCATAAAGAGGTTACTAGAGAAGAGAACAAAAATATAGATCTTGATCAGAATACTTGTATATGTATATGTAGGTTGATCAGGATCCATGTTGTAATCAGGATCCATCACTTTACTTTCTCATTGTTATTTTATGTCATAAAGAGGTTACTGGAGAAGAGAACAATAATATAGATCTAGATCAGAATAATTGTATATGTAGGTTGATCAGGATCCATGTTGTAATCAGGATCCATCACTTTACTTTCTCATTGTTATTTTATGTTATAAAGAGGTTACTGGAGAAGAGAACAATAATATAGTTCTTGATCAGAATGCTTGTATATGTAGGTTGATCAGGATCCATGTTGTAATCAGGATCCATCACTTTACTTTCTCATTGTTATTTTATGTCATAAAGAGGTTACTGGAGAAGAGAACAATAATATAGATCTAGATCAGAATGTTTGTATATGTAGGTTGATCAGGATCCATGTTGTAATCAGGATCCATCACTTTACTTTCTCATTGTTATTTTATGTCATAAAGAGGTTACTAGAGAACAATAATATAGATCTTGATCAGAATGTTTGTATATGTATATGTAGGTTGATCAGGATCCATGATGTAATCAGGATCCACCACTTTACTTTCTCATTGTTATTTTATGTCATAAAGAGGTTACTAGAGAACAGAACAATAATATAGATCTTGATCAGAATGCTTGTATATGTAGGTTGATCAGGATCCGTGTTGTAATCAGGATCCATCACTTTACTTTCTCGTTGTTATTTTATGTCATAAAGAGGTTACTGGAGAACAATAATATAGATCTTGATCAGAATACTTGTATATGTATATGTAGGTTGATCAGGATCCATGTTGTAATCAGGATCCATCACTTTACTTTCTCATTGTTATTTTATGTCATAAAGAGGTTACTGGAGAAGAGAACAATAATATAGATCTTGATCAGAATGCTTGTATATGTAGGTTGATCAGGATCCATGTTGTAATCAGGATCCATCACTTTACTTTCTCATTGTTATTTTATGTTATAAAGAGGTTACTGGAGAAGAGAACAATAATATAGATCTTGATCAGAATGCTTGTATATGTAGGTTGATCAGGATCCATGTTGTAATCAGGATCCATCACTTTACTTTCTCATTGTTATTTTATGTCATAAAGAGGTTACTGGAGAAGAGAACAATAATATAGATCTTGATCAGAATGCTTGTATATGTAGGTTGATCAGGATCCATGTTGTAATCAGGATCCATCACTTTACTTTCTCATTGTTATTTTATGTCATAAAGAGGTTACTGGAGAAGAGAACAATAATATAGATCTAGATCAGAATGCTTGTATATGTAGGTTGATCAGGATCCATGTTGTAATCAGGATCCATCACTTTACTTTCTCATTGTTATTTTATGTTATAAAGAGGTTACTGGAGAAGAGAACAATAATATAGATCTTGATCAGAATGCTTGTATATGTAGGTTGATCAGGATCCATGTTGTAATCAGGATCCATCACTTTACTTTCTCATTGTTATTTTATGTTATAAAGAGGTTACTGGAGAAGAGAACAATAATATAGATCTTGATCAGAATGCTTGTATATGTAGGTTGATCAGGATCCATGTTGTAATCAGGATCCATCACTTTACTTTCTCATTGTTATTTTATGTTATAAAGAGGTTACTGGAGAAGAGAACAATAATATAGATCTTGATCAGAATGTTTGTATATGTAGGTTGATCAGGATCCATGTTGTAATCAGGATCCATCACTTTACTTTCTCATTGTTATTTTATGTCATAAAGAGGTTACTAGAGAACAATAATATAGATCTTGATCAGAATGCTTGTATATGTAGGTTGATCAGGATCCATGTTGTAATCAGGATCCATCACTTTACTTTCTCATTGTTATTTTATGTCATAAAGAGGTTACTGGAGAAGAGAACAATAATATAGATCTTGATCAGAATGCTTGTATATGTAGGTTGATCAGGATCCATGTTGTAATCAGGATCCATGTTGTAATCAGGATCCATCACTTTACTTTCTCATTGTTATTTTATGTCATAAAGAGGTTACTGGAGAAGAGAACAAAAATATAGATCTTGATCAGAATACTTGTATATGTATATGTAGGTTGATCAGGATCCATGTTGTAATCAGGATCCATCACTTTACTTTCTCATTGTTATTCTATGTCATAAAGAGGTTACTGGAGAAGAGAACAATAATATAGATCTTGATCAGAATGCTTGTATATGTAGGTTGATCAGGATCCGTGTTGTAATCAGGATCCATCACTTTACTTTCTCATTGTTATTCTATGTCATAAAGAGGTTACTAGAGAAGAGAACAATAATATAGATCTTGATCAGAATGCTTGTATATGTAGGTTGATCAGGATCCGTGTTGTAATCAGGATCCACCACTTTACTTTCTCATTGTTATTTTATGTCATAAAGAGGTTACTAGAGAACAGAACAATAATATAGATCTTGACCAGAATGCTTGTATATGTAGGTTGATCAGGATCCATGTTGTAATCAGGATCCAACACTTTACTTTCTCATTGTTATTCTATGTCATAAAGAGGTTACTGGAGAAGAGAACAATAATATAGATCATGATCAGAATGCTTGTATATGTATATGTAGGTTGATCAGGATCCATGTTGTAATCAGGATCCATCACTTTACTTTCTCATTGTTATTTTATGTCATAAAGAGGTTACTAGAGAAGAGAACAATAATATAGATCTTGATCAGAATGCTTGTATATGTAGGTTGATCAGGATCCATGTTGTAATCAGGATCCATCACTTTACTTTCTCATTGTTATTTTATGTCATAAAGAGGTTACTAGAGAAGAGAACAATAATATAGATCTTGATCAGAATGCTTGTATATGTAGGTTGATCAGGATCCATGTTGTAATCAGGATCCATCACTTTGCTTTCTCATTGTTATTTTATGTCATAAAGAGGTTACTGGAGAAGAGAACAATAATATAGATCTTGATCAGAATACTTGTATATGTATATGTAGGTTGATCAGGATCCATGTTGTAATCAGGATCCATCACTTTACTTTCTCATTTTTATTTTATGTCATAAAGAGGTTACTAGAGAAGAGAACAATAATATAGATCTTGATCAGAATGCTTGAATATGTATATGTAGGTTGATCAGGATCCATGTTGTGATCAGGATCCACCACTTTACTTTCTCATTGTTATTTTATGTCATAAAGAGGTTACTGGAGAAGAGAACAATAATAATGATCTTGATCAGAATGCTTGTATGTGTATATGTAGGTTAATCAGGATCCATGTTGTAATCAGGATCCACCACTTTACTTTCTCATTGTTATTTTATGTCATAAAGAGGTTACTGGAGAACAATAATATAGATCTTGATCAGAATACTTGTATATGTAGGTTGATCAGGATCCATGTTGTAATCAGGATCCATCACTTTACTTTCTCATTGTTATTTTATGTCATAAAGAGGTTACTGGAGAAGAGAACAATAATATAGATCTAGATCAGAATGCTTGTATATGTAGGTTGATCAGGATCATTGTTGTAATCAGGATCCATCACTTTACTTTCTCATTGTTATTTTATGTCATAAAGAGGTTACTAGAGAAGAGAACAATAATATAGATCTTGATCAGAATGCTTGTATATGTAGGTTGATCAGGATCCATGTTGTAATCAGGATCCATCACTTTGCTTTCTCATTGTTATTTTATGTCATAAAGAGGTTACTGGAGAAGAGAACAATAATATAGATCTTGATCAGAATACTTGTATATGTATATGTAGGTTGATCAGGATCCATGTTGTAATCAGGATCCATCACTTTACTTTCTCATTTTTATTTTATGTCATAAAGAGGTTACTAGAGAAGAGAACAATAATATAGATCTTGATCAGAATGCTTGAATATGTATATGTAGGTTAATCAGGATCCATGTCGTAATCAGGATCCACCACTTTGCTTTCTCATTGTTATTTTATGTCATAAAGAGGTTACTAGAGAAGAGAACAATAATATAGATCTTGATCAGAATGCTTGTATATGTAGGTTGATCAGGATCCATGTTGTAATCAGGATCCAACACTTTACTTTCTCATTGTTATTTTATGTCATAAAGAGGTTACTGGAGAACAATAATATAGATCTTGATCAGAATACTTGTATATGTAGGTTGATCAGGATCCATGTTGTAATCAGGATCCATCACTTTACTTTCTCATTGTTATTTTATGTCATAAAGAGGTTACTGGAGAAGAGAACAATAATATAGATCTAGATCAGAATGCTTGTATATGTAGGTTGATCAGGATCATTGTTGTAATCAGGATCCATCACTTTACTTTCTCATTGTTATTTTATGTCATAAAGAGGTTACTGGAGAAGAGAACAATAATATAGATCTTGATCAGAATGCTTGTATATGTATATGTAGGTTGATCAGGATCCATGTTGTAATCAGGATCCACCACTTTACTTTCTCATTGTTATTATATGTCATAAAGAGGTTACTAGAGAAGAGAACAATAATATAGATCTTGATCAGAATGCTTGTATATGTAGGTTGATCAGGATCCATGTTGTAATCAGGATCCACCACTTTACTTTCTCATTGTTATTTTATGTCATAAAGAGGTTACTAGAGAACAATAATATAGATCTTGATCAGAATACTTGTATATGTAGGTTGATCAGGGTCCATGTTACAATCAGGATCCACCACTTTACTTTCTCATTGTTATTTTATGTCATAAAGAGGTTACTGGAGAAGAGAACAATAATATAGATCTTGATCAGAATACTTGTATATGTATATGTAGGTTGATCAGGATCCATGTTGTAATCAGGATCCATCACTTTACTTTCTCATTGTTATTTTATGTCATAAAGAGGTTACTAGAGAAGAGAACAATAATATAGATCTTGATTAGAATGCTTGTATATGCAGGTTGATCAGGATCCATGTTGTAATCAGGATCCACCACTTTACTTTCTCATTGTTATTTTATGTCATAAAGAGGTTACTAGAGAAGAGAACAATAATATAGATCTTGATCAGAATGCTTGTATATGTAGGTTGATCAGGATCCATGTTGTAATCAGGATCCACCACTTTACTTTCTCATTGTTATTTTATGTCATAAAGAGGTTACTAGAGAACAATAATATAGATCTTGATCAGAATACTTGTATATGTAGGTTGATCAGGGTCCATGTTGTAATCAGGATCCACCACTTTACTTTCTCATTGTTATTTTATGTCATAAAGAGGTTACTAGAGAAGAGAACAATAATATAGATCTTGATCAGAATGCTTGTATATGCAGGTTGATCAGGATCCATGTTGTAATCAGGATCCACCACTTTACTTTCTCATTGTTATTTTATGTCATAAAGAGGTTACTGGAGAAGAGAACAATAATATAGATCTTGATCAGAATGCTTGTATATGTATATGTAGGTTGATCAGGATCCGTGTTGTAATCAGGATCCACCACTTTACTTTCTCATTGTTATTTTATGTCATAAAGAGGTTACTAGAGAAGAGAACAATAATATAGATCTTGATCAGAATGCTTGTATGTGTATATGTAGGTTGATCAGGATCCATGTTGTAATCAGGATCCATCACTTTACTTTCTCATTGTTATTTTATGTCATAAAGAGGTTACTGGAGAAGAGAACAATAATATAGATCTTGATCAGAATGCTTGTATATGTAGGTTGATCAGGATCCATGTTGTAATCAGGATCCATCACTTTACTTTCTCATTGTTATTTTATGCCATAAAGAGATTACTGGAGAAGAGAACAATAATATAGATCTTGATCAGAATACTTGTATATGTAGGTTGATCAGGATCCATGTTGTAATCAGGATCCATCACTTTACTTTCTCATTGTTATTTTATGTCATAAAGAGGTTACTAGAGAAGAGAACAATAATATAGATCTTGATCAGAATGCTTGTATATGTAGGTTGATCAGGATCCATGTTGTAATCAGGATCCATCACTTTACTTTCTCATTGTTATTTTATGTCATAAAGAGGTTACTAGAGAAGAGAACAATAATATAGATCTTGATCAGAATACTTGTATATGTATATGTAGGTTGATCAGGATCATTGTTGTAATCAGGATCCATCACTTTACTTTCTCATTGTTATTTTATGTCATAAAGAGGTTACTGGAGAAGAGAACAATAATATAGATCTTGATCAGAATGCTTGTATATGTAGGTTGATCAGGATCCATGTTGTAATCAGGATCCATCACTTTACTTTCTCATTGTTATTTTATGTCATAAAGAGGTTACTGGAGAAGAGAACAATAATATAGACCTTGATCAGAATGCTTGTATGTGTATATGTAGGTTAATCAGGATCCATGTTGTAATCAGGATCCATCACTTTACTTTCTCATTGTTATTTTATGTCATTAAGAGGTTACTGGAGAAGAGAACAATAATATAGACCTTGATCAGAATGCTTGTATGTGTATATGTAGGTTGATCAGGATCCATGTTGTAATCAGGATCCACCACTTTACTTTCTCATTGTTATTTTATCTCATAAAGAGGTTACTGGAGAACAATAATATAGATCTTGATCAGAATACTTGTATATGTATATGTAGGTTGATCAGGATCCATGATGTAATCAGGATCCACCACTTTACTTTCTCATTGTTATTTTATGTCATAAAGAGGTTACTGGAGAACAATAATATAGATCTTGATTAGAATACTTGTATATGTATATGTAGGTTGATCAGGATCCATGTTGTAATCAGGATCCATCACTTTACTTTCTCATTGTTATTTTATGTCATAAAGAGGTTACTGGAGAAGAGAACAATAATATAGATCTTGATCAGAATACTTGTATATGTATATGTAGGTTGATCAGGATCCATGTTGTAATCAGGATCCATCACTTTACTTTCTCATTGTTATTTTATGTCATAAAGAGGTTACTGGAGAAGAGAACAATAATATAGATCTTGATCAGAATACTTGTATATGTAGGTTGATCAGGATCCGTGTTGTAATCAGGATCCATCACTTTACTTTCTCATTGTTATTTTATGTCATAAAGAGGTTACTAGAGAAGAGAACAATAATATAGATCTAGATCAGAATGCTTGTATATGTATATGTAGGTTGATCAGGATCCATGTTGTAATCAGGATCCATCACTTTACTTTCTCATTGTTATTTTATGTCATAAAGAGGTTACTCGAGAAGAGAACAAAAATATAGATCTTGATTAGAATACTTGTATATGTATATGTAGGTTGATCAGGATCCATGTTGTAATCAGGATCCATCACTTTACTTTCTCATTGTTATTTTATGTCATAAAGAGGTTACTGGAGAAGAGAACAATAATATAGATCTTGATCAGAATGCTTGTATATGTAGGTTGATCAGGATCCATGTTGTAATCAGGATCCACCACTTTACTTTCTCATTGTTATTTTATGTCATAAAGAGGTTACTAGAGAACAATAATATAGATCTTGATCAGAATGCTTGTATATGTAGGTTGATCAGGATCCATGTTGTAATCAGGATCCATCACTTTACTTTCTCATTGTTATTTTATATCATAAAGAGGTTACTAGAGAACAATAATATAGATCTTGATCAGAATGCTTGTATATGTATATGTAGGTTGATCAGGATCCATGTTGCAATCAGGATCCATCACTTTACTTTCTCATTGTTATTTTATGTCATAAAGAGGTTACTGGAGAACAATAATATAGATCTAGATCAGAATGCTTGTATATGTAGGTTGATCAGGATCCATGTTGTAATCAGGATCCATCACTTTACTTTCTCATTGTTATTTTATGTCATAAAGAGGTTACTGGAGAACAATAATATAGATCTTGATCAGAATGCTTGTATATGTAGGTTGATCAGGATCCATGTTGTAATCAGGATCCATCACTTTACTTTCTCATTGTTATTTTATGTCATAAAGAGGTTACTAGAGAAGAGAACAATAATATAGATCTTGATCAGAATACTTGTATATGTAGGTTGATCAGGATCCGTGTTGTAATCAGGATCCATCACTTTACTTTCTCATTGTTATTTTATGTCATAAAGAGGTTACTAGAGAAGAGAACAATAATATAGATCTAGATCAGAATGCTTGTATATGTATATGTAGGTTGATCAGGATCCATGTTGTAATCAGGATCCATCACTTTACTTTCTCATTGTTATTTTATGTCATAAAGAGGTTACTAGAGAAGAGAACAATAATATAGATCTTGATCAGAATGCTTGTATATGTAGGTTGATCAGGATCCATGTTGTAATCAGGATCCATCACTTTACTTTCTCATTGTTATTTTATGTTATAAAGAGGTTACTGGAGAAGAGAACAATAATATAGATCTTGATCAGAATGCTTGTATATGTAGGTTGATCAGGATCCATGTTGTAATCAGGATCCATCACTTTACTTTCTCATTGTTATTTTATGTCATAAAGAGGTTACTGGAGAAGAGAACAATAATATAGATCTAGATCAGAATGCTTGTATATGTAGGTTGATCAGGATCCATGTTGTAATCAGGATCCATCACTTTACTTTCTCATTGTTATTTTATGTTATAAAGAGGTTACTGGAGAAGAGAACAATAATATAGATCTTGATCAGAATGCTTGTATATGTAGGTTGATCAGGATCATTGTTGTAATCAGGATCCATCACTTTACTTTCTCATTGTTATTTTATGTCATAAAGAGGTTACTAGAAGAGAACAATAATATAGATCTTGATCAGAATGCTTGTATATGTAGGTTGATCAGGATCCATGTTGTAATCAGGATCCACCACTTTACTTCCTCATTGTTATTTATGTCATAAAGAGGTTACTAGAGAAGAGAACAATAATATAGATCTTGATCAGAATGCTTGTATATGTAGGTTGATCAGGATCCATGTTGTAATCAGGATCCATCACTTTGCTTTCTCATTGTTATTTTATGTCATTAAGAGGTTACTGGAGAAGAGAACAATAATATAGATCTTGATCAGAATGCTTGTATATGTATATGTAGGTTGATCAGGATCCATGTTGTAATCAGGATCCACCACTTTACTTTCTCATTGTTATTTTATGTCATAAAGAGATTACTGGAGAAGAGAACAATAATATAGATCTTGATCAGAATACTTGTATATGTAGGTTAATCAGGATCCATGTTGTAATCAGGATCCATCACTTTACTTTCTCATTGTTATTTTATGTCATAAAGAGGTTACTGGAGAAGAGAACAATAATATAGATCTTGATCAGAATGCTTGTATATGTAGGTTGATCAGGATCCATGTTGTAATCAGGATCCACCACTTTACTTTCTCATTGTTATTTTATGTCATAAAGAGGTTACTAGAGAAGAGAACAATATTATAGATCTTGATCAGAATGCTTGTATATGTAGGTTGATCAGGATCCATGTTGTAATCAGGATCCAACACTTTACTTTCTCATTGTTATTTTATGTCATAAAGAGGTTACTGGAGAACAATAATATAGATCTTGATCAGAATACTTGTATATGTAGGTTGATCAGGGTCCATGTTGTAATCAGGATCCACCACTTTACTTTCTCATTGTTATTTTATGTCATAAAGAGGTAACTAGAGAAGAGAACAATAATATTGATCTTGATCAGAATGCTTGTATGTGTATATGTAGGTTGATCAGGATCCATGTTGTAATCAGGATCCATCACTTTACTTTCTCATTGTTATTTTATGTCATAAAGAGGTTACTGGAGAAGAGAACAATAATATAGATCTTGATCAGAATGCTTGTATATGTAGGTTGATCATGATCCATGTTGTAATCAGGATCTATCACTTTACTTTCTCATTGTTATTTTATGTCATAAAGAGGTTACTAGAGAAGAGAACAATAATATAGATCTTGATCAGAATGTGTGTATATGTAGGTTGATCAGGATCCATGTTGTAATCAGGATCCATCACTTTACTTTCTCATTGTTATTTTATGTCATAAAGAGGTTACTGGAGAAGAGAACAATAATATAGTTCTTGATCAGAATGCTTGTATATGTAGGTTGATCAGGATCCATGTTGTAATCAGGATCCATCACTTTACTTTCTCATTGTTATTTTATGTCATAAAGAGGTTACTAGAGAAGAGAACAATAATATAGATCTTGATCAGAATGCTTGTATATGTAGGTTGATCAGGATCCATGTTGTAATCAGGATCCATCACTTTGCTTTCTCATTGTTATTTTATGTCATAAAGAGGTTACTGGAGAAGAGAACAATAATATAGATCTTGATCAGAATACTTGTATATGTATATTGATCAGGATCCATGTTGTAATCAGGATCCATCACTTTACTTTCTCATTTTTATTTTATGTCATAAAGAGGTTACTAGAGAAGAGAACAATAATATAGATCTTGATCAGAATGCTTGAATATGTATATGTAGGTTGATCAGGATCCATGTTGTGATCAGGATCCACCACTTTACTTTCTCATTGTTATTTTATGTCATAAAGAGGTTACTAGAGAAGAGAACAATAATATAGATCTTGATCAGAATACTTGTATATGTATATGTAGGTTGATCAGGATCCATGTTGTAATCAGGATCCATCACTTTACTTTCTCATTGTTATTTTATGTCATAAAGAGGTTACTGGAGAAGAGAACAATAATAATGATCTTGATCAGAATGCTTGTATGTGTATATGTAGGTTAATCAGGATCCATGTTGTAATCAGGATCCACCACTTTACTTTCTCATTGTTATTTTATGTCATAAAGAGGTTACTGGAGAACAATAATATAGATCTTGATCAGAATACTTGTATATGTAGGTTGATCAGGATCCATGTTGTAATCAGGATCCATCACTTTACTTTCTCATTGTTATTTTATGTCATAAAGAGGTTACTGGAGAAGAGAACAATAATATAGATCTAGATCAGAATGCTTGTATATGTAGGTTGATCAGGATCATTGTTGTAATCAGGATCCATCACTTTACTTTCTCATTGTTATTTTATGTCATAAAGAGGTTACTGGAGAAGAGAACAATAATATAGATCTTGATCAGAATGCTTGTATGTGTATATGTAGGTTAATCAGGATCCATGTTGTAATCAGGATCCATCACTTTACTTTCTCATTGTTATTTTATGTCATAAAGAGGTTACTGGAGAACAATAATATAGATCTTGATCAGAATGCTTGTATATGTAGGTTGATCAGGATCCATGTTGTAATCAGGATCCACCACTTTACTTTCTCATTGTTATTTTATGTCATAAAGAGGTTACTAGAGAAGAGAACAATAATATAGATCTTGATCAGAATGCTTGTATATGTAGGTTGATCAGGATCCATGTTGTAATCAGGATCCACCACTTTACTTTCTCATTGTTATTTTATGTCATAAAGAGGTTACTAGAGAACAATAATATAGATCTTGATCAGAATACTTGTATATGTAGGTTGATCAGGGTCCATGTTACAATCAGGATCCACCACTTTACTTTCTCATTGTTATTTTATGTCATAAAGAGGTTACTGGAGAAGAGAACAATAATATAGATCTTGATCAGAATACTTGTATATGTATATGTAGGTTGATCAGGATCCATGTTGTAATCAGGATCCATCACTTTACTTTCTCATTGTTATTTTATGTCATAAAGAGGTTACTAGAGAAGAGAACAATAATATAGATCTTGATTAGAATGCTTGTATATGCAGGTTGATCAGGATCCATGTTGTAATCAGGATCCATCACTTTACTTTCTCACTGTTATTTTATGTCATAAAGAGGTTACTGGAGAAGAGAACAATAATATAGATCTTGATCAGAATGCTTGTATATGTAGGTTGATCAGGATCCATGTTGTAATCAGGATCCATCACTTTACTTTCTCATTGTTATTTTATGTCATAAAGAGGTTACTGGAGAAGAGAACAATAAAATAGACCTTGATCAGAATGCTTGTATGTGTATATGTAGGTTAATCAGGATCCATGTTGTAATCAGGATCCATCACTTTACTTTCTCATTGTTATTTTATGTCATTAAGAGGTTACTGGAGAAGAAAACAATAATATAGACCTTGATAAGAATGCTTGTATGTGTATATGTAGGTTGATCAGGATCCATGTTGTAATCAGGATCCACCACTTTACTTTCTCATTGTTATTTTATGTCATAAAGAGGTTACTGGAGAAGAGAACAATAATATAGATCTTGATCAGAATACTTGTATATGTATATGTAGGTTGATCAGGATCCGTGTTGTAATCAGGATCCATCACTTTACTTTCTCATTGTTATTTTATGTCATAAAGAGGTTACTGGAGAAGAGAACAATAATATAGATCTTGATCAGAATACTTGTATATGTAGGTTGATCAGGATCCGTGTTGTAATCAGGATCCATCACTTTACTTTCTCATTGTTATTTTATGTCATAAAGAGGTTACTGGAGAACAATAATATAGATCTTGATCAGAATGCTTGTATATGTAGGTTGATCAGGATCCATGTTGTAATCAGGATCCATCACTTTACTTTCTCATTGTTATTTTATGTCATAAAGAGGTTACTAGAGAAGAGAACAATAATATAGATCTAGATCAGAATGCTTGTATATGTATATGTAGGTTGATCAGGACCCATGTTGTAATCAGGATCCATCACTTTACTTTCTCATTGTTATTTTATGTCATAAAGAGGTTACTGGAGAAGAGAACAATAATATAAATCTTGATCAGAATGCTTGTATATGTAGGTTGATCAGGATCCATGTTGTAATCAGGATCCATCACTTTACTTTCTCATTGTTATTTTATGTCATAAAGAGGTTACTGGAGAAGAGAACAATAATATAAATCTTGATCAGAATGCTTGTATATGTAGGTTGATCAGGATCCATGTTGTAATCAGGATCCATCACTTTACTTTCTCATTGTTATTTAATGTCATAAAGAGGTTACTGGAGAAGAGAACAAAAATATAGATCTTGATTAGAATACTTGTATATGTATATGTAGGTTGATCAGGATCCATGTTGTAATCAGGATCCATCACTTTACTTTCTCATTGTTATTTTATGTCATAAAGAGGTTACTGGAGAAGAGAACAATAATATAGATCTTGATCAGAATGCTTGTATATGTAGGTTGATCAGGATCCATGTTGTAATCAGGATCCATCACTTTACTTTCTCATTGTTATTTTATGTCATAAAGAGGTTACTGGAGAAGAGAACAATAATATAGATCTTGATCAGAATGCTTGTATATGTATATGTAGGTTGATCAGGATCCATGTTGTAATCAGGATCTATCACTTTACTTTCTCATTGTTATTTTATATCATAAAGAGGTTACTGGAGAAGAGAACAATAATATAGATCTTGATCAGAATGCTTGTATATGTAGGTTGATCAGGATCCATGTTGTAATCAGGATCCATCACTTTACTTTCTCATTGTTATTTTATGTCATAAAGAGGTTACTGGAGAAGAGAACAATAATATAGATCTTGATCAGAATGCTTGTATATGTAGGTTGATCAGGATCCATGTTGTAATCAGGATCCACCACTTTACTTTCTCATTGTTATTTTATGTCATAAAGAGGTTACTAGAGAAGAGAACAATAATATAGATCTTGATCAGAATGCTTGTATATGTATATGTAGGTTGATCAGGATCCATGTTGTAATCAGGATCCACCACTTTACTTTCTCATTGTTATTTTATGTCATAAAGAGATTACTGGAGAAGAGAACAATAATATAGATCTTGATCAGAATACTTGTATATGTAGGTTAATCAGGATCCATGTTGTAATCAGGATCCATCACTTTACTTTCTCATTGTTATTTTATGTCATAAAGAGGTTACTGGAGAAGAGAACAATAATATAGATCTTGATCAGAATGCTTGTATATGTAGGTTGATCAGGATCCATGTTGTAATCAGGATCCACCACTTTACTTTCTCATTGTTATTTTATGTCATAAAGAGGTTACTAGAGAAGAGAACAATATTATAGATCTTGATCAGAATGCTTGTATATGTAGGTTGATCAGGATCCATGTTGTAATCAGGATCCAACACTTTACTTTCTCATTGTTATTTTATGTCATAAAGAGGTTACTGGAGAACAATAATATAGATCTTGATCAGAATACTTGTATATGTAGGTTGATCAGGGTCCATGTTGTAATCAGGATCCACCACTTTACTTTCTCATTGTTATTTTATGTCATAAAGAGGTTACTAGAGAAGAGAACAATAATATTGATCTTGATCAGAATGCTTGTATGTGTATATGTAGGTTGATCAGGATCCATGTTGTAATCAGGATCCATCACTTTACTTTCTCATTGTTATTTTATGTCATAAAGAGGTTACTGGAGAAGAGAACAATAATATAGATCTTGATCAGAATGCTTGTATATGTAGGTTGATCATGATCCATGTTGTAATCAGGATCTATCACTTTACTTTCTCATTGTTATTTTATGTCATAAAGAGGTTACTAGAGAAGAGAACAATAATATAGATCTTGATCAGAATGTGTGTATATGTAGGTTGATCAGGATCCATGTTGTAATCAGGATCCATCACTTTACTTTCTCATTGTTATTTTATGTCATAAAGAGGTTACTGGAGAAGAGAACAATAATATAGTTCTTGATCAGAATGCTTGTATATGTAGGTTGATCAGGATCCATGTTGTAATCAGGATCCATCACTTTACTTTCTCATTGTTATTTTATGTCATAAAGAGGTTACTAGAGAAGAGAACAATAATATAGATCTTGATCAGAATGCTTGTATATGTAGGTTGATCAGGATCCATGTTGTAATCAGGATCCATCACTTTGCTTTCTCATTGTTATTTTATGTCATAAAGAGGTTACTGGAGAAGAGAACAATAATATAGATCTTGATCAGAATACTTGTATATGTATATTGATCAGGATCCATGTTGTAATCAGGATCCATCACTTTACTTTCTCATTTTTATTTTATGTCATAAAGAGGTTACTAGAGAAGAGAACAATAATATAGATCTTGATCAGAATGCTTGAATATGTATATGTAGGTTGATCAGGATCCATGTTGTGATCAGGATCCACCACTTTACTTTCTCATTGTTATTTTATGTCATAAAGAGGTTACTAGAGAAGAGAACAATAATATAGATCTTGATCAGAATACTTGTATATGTATATGTAGGTTGATCAGGATCCATGTTGTAATCAGGATCCATCACTTTACTTTCTCATTGTTATTTTATGTCATAAAGAGGTTACTGGAGAAGAGAACAATAATAATGATCTTGATCAGAATGCTTGTATGTGTATATGTAGGTTAATCAGGATCCATGTTGTAATCAGGATCCACCACTTTACTTTCTCATTGTTATTTTATGTCATAAAGAGGTTACTGGAGAACAATAATATAGATCTTGATCAGAATACTTGTATATGTAGGTTGATCAGGATCCATGTTGTAATCAGGATCCATCACTTTACTTTCTCATTGTTATTTTATGTCATAAAGAGGTTACTGGAGAAGAGAACAATAATATAGATCTAGATCAGAATGCTTGTATATGTAGGTTGATCAGGATCATTGTTGTAATCAGGATCCATCACTTTACTTTCTCATTGTTATTTTATGTCATAAAGAGGTTACTGGAGAAGAGAACAATAATATAGATCTTGATCAGAATGCTTGTATGTGTATATGTAGGTTAATCAGGATCCATGTTGTAATCAGGATCCATCACTTTACTTTCTCATTGTTATTTTATGTCATAAAGAGGTTACTGGAGAACAATAATATAGATCTTGATCAGAATGCTTGTATATGTAGGTTGATCAGGATCCATGTTGTAATCAGGATCCACCACTTTACTTTCTCATTGTTATTTTATGTCATAAAGAGGTTACTAGAGAAGAGAACAATAATATAGATCTTGATCAGAATGCTTGTATATGTAGGTTGATCAGGATCCATGTTGTAATCAGGATCCACCACTTTACTTTCTCATTGTTATTTTATGTCATAAAGAGGTTACTAGAGAACAATAATATAGATCTTGATCAGAATACTTGTATATGTAGGTTGATCAGGGTCCATGTTACAATCAGGATCCACCACTTTACTTTCTCATTGTTATTTTATGTCATAAAGAGGTTACTGGAGAAGAGAACAATAATATAGATCTTGATCAGAATACTTGTATATGTATATGTAGGTTGATCAGGATCCATGTTGTAATCAGGATCCATCACTTTACTTTCTCATTGTTATTTTATGTCATAAAGAGGTTACTAGAGAAGAGAACAATAATATAGATCTTGATTAGAATGCTTGTATATGCAGGTTGATCAGGATCCATGTTGTAATCAGGATCCATCACTTTACTTTCTCACTGTTATTTTATGTCATAAAGAGGTTACTGGAGAAGAGAACAATAATATAGATCTTGATCAGAATGCTTGTATATGTAGGTTGATCAGGATCCATGTTGTAATCAGGATCCATCACTTTACTTTCTCATTGTTATTTTATGTCATAAAGAGGTTACTGGAGAAGAGAACAATAAAATAGACCTTGATCAGAATGCTTGTATGTGTATATGTAGGTTAATCAGGATCCATGTTGTAATCAGGATCCATCACTTTACTTTCTCATTGTTATTTTATGTCATTAAGAGGTTACTGGAGAAGAAAACAATAATATAGACCTTGATAAGAATGCTTGTATGTGTATATGTAGGTTGATCAGGATCCATGTTGTAATCAGGATCCACCACTTTACTTTCTCATTGTTATTTTATGTCATAAAGAGGTTACTGGAGAAGAGAACAATAATATAGATCTTGATCAGAATACTTGTATATGTATATGTAGGTTGATCAGGATCCGTGTTGTAATCAGGATCCATCACTTTACTTTCTCATTGTTATTTTATGTCATAAAGAGGTTACTGGAGAAGAGAACAATAATATAGATCTTGATCAGAATACTTGTATATGTAGGTTGATCAGGATCCGTGTTGTAATCAGGATCCATCACTTTACTTTCTCATTGTTATTTTATGTCATAAAGAGGTTACTGGAGAACAATAATATAGATCTTGATCAGAATGCTTGTATATGTAGGTTGATCAGGATCCATGTTGTAATCAGGATCCATCACTTTACTTTCTCATTGTTATTTTATGTCATAAAGAGGTTACTAGAGAAGAGAACAATAATATAGATCTAGATCAGAATGCTTGTATATGTATATGTAGGTTGATCAGGACCCATGTTGTAATCAGGATCCATCACTTTACTTTCTCATTGTTATTTTATGTCATAAAGAGGTTACTGGAGAAGAGAACAATAATATAAATCTTGATCAGAATGCTTGTATATGTAGGTTGATCAGGATCCATGTTGTAATCAGGATCCATCACTTTACTTTCTCATTGTTATTTTATGTCATAAAGAGGTTACTGGAGAAGAGAACAATAATATAAATCTTGATCAGAATGCTTGTATATGTAGGTTGATCAGGATCCATGTTGTAATCAGGATCCATCACTTTACTTTCTCATTGTTATTTTATGTCATAAAGAGGTTACTGGAGAAGAGAACAAAAATATAGATCTTGATTAGAATACTTGTATATGTATATGTAGGTTGATCAGGATCCATGTTGTAATCAGGATCCATCACTTTACTTTCTCATTGTTATTTTATGTCATAAAGAGGTTACTGGAGAAGAGAACAATAATATAGATCTTGATCAGAATGCTTGTATATGTAGGTTGATCAGGATCCATGTTGTAATCAGGATCCATCACTTTACTTTCTCATTGTTATTTTATGTCATAAAGAGGTTACTGGAGAAGAGAACAATAATATAGATCTTGATCAGAATGCTTGTATATGTATATGTAGGTTGATCAGGATCCATGTTGTAATCAGGATCTATCACTTTACTTTCTCATTGTTATTTTATATCATAAAGAGGTTACTGGAGAAGAGAACAATAATATAGATCTTGATCAGAATGCTTGTATATGTAGGTTGATCAGGATCCATGTTGTAATCAGGATCCATCACTTTACTTTCTCATTGTTATTTTATGTCATAAAGAGGTTACTGGAGAAGAGAACAATAATATAGATCTTGATCAGAATGCTTGTATATGTAGGTTGATCAGGATCCATGTTGTAATCAGGATCCACCACTTTACTTTCTCATTGTTATTTTATGTCATAAAGAGGTTACTGGAGAAGAGAACAATAATATAGATCTTGATCAGAATGCTTGTATATGTAGGTTGATCAGGATCCATGTTGTAATCAGGATCCATCACTTTACTTTCTCATTGTTATTTTATGTCATAAAGAGGTTACTGGAGAAGAGAACAATAATATAGATCTTGATCAGAATGCTTGTATATGTAGGTTGATCAGGATCCATGTTGTAATCAGGATCCACCACTTTACTTTCTCATTGTTATTTTATGTCATAAAGAGGTTACTGGAGAACAATAATATAGATCTTGATCAGAATGCTTGTATATGTAGGTTGATCAGGATCCATGTTGTAATCAGGATCCATCACTTTACTTTCTCATTGTTATTTTATATCATAAAGAGGTTACTAGAGAACAATAATATAGATCTTGATCAGAATGCTTGTATATGTATATGTAGGTTGATCAGGATCCATGTTGCAATCAGGATCCATCACTTTACTTTCTCATTGTTATTTTATGTCATAAAGAGGTTACTGGAGAACAATAATATAGATCTAGATCAGAATGCTTGTATATGTAGGTTGATCAGGATCCATGTTGTAATCAGGATCCATCACTTTACTTTCTCATTGTTATTTTATGTCATAAAGAGGTTACTGGAGAACAATAATATAGATCTTGATCAGAATACTTGTATATGTATATGTAGGTTGATCAGGATCCATGTTACAATCAGGATCCATCACTTTACTTTCTCATTGTTATTTTATGTCATAAAGAGGTTACTGGAGAAGAGAACAATAATATAGATCTTGATCAGAATACTTGTATATGTAGGTTGATCAGGATCCGTGTTGTAATCAGGATCCATCACTTTACTTTCTCATTGTTATTTTATGTCATAAAGAGGTTACTGGAGAACAATAATATAGATCTTGATCAGAATGTTTGTATATGTATATGTAGGTTGATCAGGATCCATGTTGTAATCAGGATCCATCACTTTACTTTCTCATTGTTATTTTATGTCATAAAGAGGTTACTGGAGAAGAGAACAATAATATAGATCTTGATCAGAATACTTGTATATGTATATGTAGGTTGATCAGGATCCATGTTGTAATCAGGATCCACCACTTTACTTTCTCATTGTTATTTTATGTCATAAAGAGGTTACTGGAGAAGAGAACAATAATATAGATCTTGATCAGAATGCTTGTATATGTAGGTTGATCAGGATCCATGTTGTAATCAGGATCCATCACTTTACTTTCTCATTGTTATTTTATGTCATAAAGAGGTTACTAGAAGAGAACAATAATAAAGGTCTTGATAAGAATACTTGTATATGTAGGTTGATCAGGATCCGTGTTGTAATCAGGATCTATCACTTTACTTTCTCATTGTTATTTTATGTCATAAAGAGGTTACTGGAGAAGAGAACAATAATATAGATCTTGATCAGAATGCTTGTATATGTAGGTTGATCTGGATCCATGTTGTAATCAGGATCCATCACTTTACTTTCTCATTGTTATTTTATGTTATAAAGAGGTTACTGGAGAAGAGAACAATAATATAGATCTTGATCAGAATGCTTGTATATGTAGGTTGATCAGGATCCATGTTGTAATCAGGATCCATCACTTTACTTTCTCATTGTTATTTTATGTCATAAAGAGGTTACTGGAGAAGAGAATAATAATATAGATCTTGATCAGAATACTTGTATATGTAGGTTGATCAGGATCCATGTTGTAATCAGGATCCATCACTTTACTTTCTCATTGTTATTTTATGTCATAAAGAGGTTACTGGAGAAGAGAACAATAATATAGATCTTGATCAGAATGCTTGTATATGTATATGTAGGTTGATCAGGATCCATGTTGTAATCAGGATCCATCACTTTACTTTCTCATTGTTATTTTATGTTATAAAGAGGTTACTAGAGAAGAGAACAATAATATAGATCTTGATCAGAATGCTTGTATATGTATATGTAGGTTGATCAGGATCCATGTTGTAATCAGGATCCATCACTTTACTTTCTCATTGTTATTTTATGTCATAAAGAGGTTACTGGAGAACAATAATATAGATCTTGATCAGAATGCTTGTATATGTATATGTAGGTTGATCAGGATCCATGTTGTAATCAGGATCCATCACTTTACTTTCTCATTGTTATTTTATGTCATAAAGAGGTTACTGGAGAAGAGAACACTAATATAGATCTTGATCAGAATACTTGTATATGTAGGTTGATCAGGATCCATGTTGTAATCAGGATCCACCACTTTACTTTCTCATTGTTATTTTATGTCATAAAGAGGTTACTAGAGAAGAGAACAATAATATAGATCTAGATCAGAATACTTGTATATGTAGTTTAATCAGGATCCATGTTGTAATCAGGATCCATCACTTTACTTTCTCATTGTTATTTTATGTTATAAAGAG
Organism: Fragum sueziense; assembly: GCA_963680895.1. NCBI lineage: Eukaryota > Metazoa > Mollusca > Bivalvia > Cardiida > Cardiidae > Fragum > Fragum sueziense. The sequence goes on along the minus strand of OY804609.1, from coordinate 25,849,531 downwards.
GTTACTAGAGAACAATAATATAGATCTTGATCAGAATACTTGTATATGTATATGTAGGTTGATCAGGATCCATGTTGTAATCAGGATCCATCACTTTACTTTCTCATTGTTATTTTATGTCATAAAGAGGTTACTAGAGAACAATAATATAGATCTTGATCAGAATACTTGTATATGTAGGTTGATCAGGATCCATGTTGTAATCAGGATCCATCACTTTACTTTCTCATTGTTATTTTATGCCATAAAGAGGTTACTGGAGAAGAGAATAATAATATAGATCTTGATCAGAATTCTTGTATTTGCAGGTTGATCTGGATTTATGTAGTCCACAAATGCAAAATGGACTGTTTCATTTTTTCCAGGCCCTGACTCATTATTACAATCCTTTGTGTGTGATTTTGTTCATAATAATGTCATAGACACCCAGTTACATGTAATCACCAGCTTAGTATTCTTGATAACCTTTTAAATAGTCCAAAACCAGAGACAGGTTATTCAAAATTTGGAATAAATGATTTGAATTTTGGCTAAGAAAATATTGAAAAAATGATAAATTACTGATTATAAACAATCCATTTTCTCTTTCTTCAAAATATTGATAGAAAAGAAGAAAATGCTGATGATTCAGCATTTTCTTCTTTTCTATCAGTATTTGCAAACACTTCTTTGATGGGTAACTGATAAGTTTACTTTGCTCATGGAAAGCATCATAATCCTCAGGCACAACTCATGGCTTCTCACCAATATCATGTATTTTTCTTTTATGTGAGACCAAACTACCCCCCTGAATAAAAGCATGACCACAGATATCACATTTATATGGCTTCTCACCAGTATGTGTTCTTTTGTGATTGGTTAAATGACTTTTATGATAAGTAGCATATTCACAAACATCACATTTATATGGTTTCTCACCAGTATGTATTCTTTTGTGTTCTATCAAAACACCTTTCCTGTTACATGCATATCCACAGACATCACACTTATATGGCTTCTCACCAGTATGTATTCTTTTGTGTTCATTTAAATGCGTTTTTTGATTACATGCATATCCACAAACATCACACTTATATGGTTTCTCACCAGTATGTATTCTTTTGTGTTTGATTAAATTATGTGAATAATTACATGCATATCCACAGACATCACATTTATATGGTTTCTCACCAGTATGTATTCTTTTGTGTTTGATTAATGTACCTTTCTCATTACATGCATAACCACAGACATCACATTTATATGGCTGATCACCAGTATGTATTCTTTTGTGTGCAACTAAAGTTTGCTTTTTATTACATGCATATGCACAGACATCACATTTATATGGTTTCTCACCTGTATGAATTCTTTTGTGTGCAACTAAAGTTTGCTTTTTATTACATGCATATGCACAGACATCACATTTATATGGTTTCTCACCAGTATGTGTTCTTTTGTGTTTGGTTAAATCACTGTTTCGATTACTAGCATAACTACAGACATCACATTTATACAGTTTCTCATTTGTACACCTCTCTTGTGTCATTACACTATTTTCACCAGCACCATCACTGTTATCACAGCTGTAAGATTTCTTACTTCTCTCTTGTTTTCTTTCTGTACTGTATCTGTAATGTTTATTTTGTCTCAACCAGGTATCAAGTACTTGGATATCTTCAGCTTTCAGTTTGTCTCTTCCATGAGTAAACATAAGATGTCTGACACAATAGGATGCTGCAGTAAATGCTGTCTTACAGAAAACACAAGGAAAGTATACTGAAAAAGAGAAAAATATTACTTCTTTTGCAACAAATTCCTAAACAAGCCCTGGTATGGATATTATGTGCGAACACATTGAGACAAAACAAGAAAATGCTGAAAACCAGCATTTTCTCCTCTTGTCTCAATATTTTTTGTGCTATATTTTGCATTAATATCATCTTAATCGACACCCAGTTTGTTGTATATTTCAAGTCCACACTTTTAAAGTGTGGGAACATATCTAATCTGTGTTTGGTGTTATTAGTCCAAATATTTAGATTGAAGACCTTTAATTTTGATATGAAATGCAGATTACCTAACAAGTTCAACATCCATAATTCTCCTGTTTCTTATTTCCATCACTGACAATTAACAGAACTACAATCTTTATCACAGGCAAGGGTAAGATATTTGTTTCCATTTAAAACCTTTTCAAAATTACAGTCAAAATAGGGGAAAAATAAATTGACAGGAAAAATATTTGTAATCAGATTTATTTACCCTCTTTTCCTTCAAGGATCAATCATTACCTTCTCTGTCAGGGTCCTTTAAAACAGAGTGTTATTTATACTTGTGATCTCACACATATTGGTTTTGAAATGCTTTCAACAGCACTTTTACACTGTCATTTTTTTTTTCAGTAATTTAAACAAACATGTTTGGTTACCTCTCTAATAGACCCTATTAGTATAATAAAACTATTAGACAGTCACTTAAAACTGATTAATAGCACTAAAATACCTTCTCCATTAACATAACTTGGTCTAAACAGCAAGTTTTTGTCCCTGACCAGACCAAGCTCCCTTGCATATTCATCACCATACCACACCAACAGCTCCTGTCCTGGTAAAATAGGTCTGTATGTACGATAGTATATGGCTCCCTTGTATTGAAATGCTACCAGATTCTGATCTGTTTCAGACACAGCACAGTTTACATATCTCATCCAGTTGGCTGTTGTTTTGTCCTGGGCATCCACAAAATGACTTGGTTTTCCATTCTCATACACCTGGAATTTACACATCAACTGGGTTAACCCCAAACAATTAAATTTTTGAAGTGTCCAAATGCAAAGGTCATCAGCATTTTTTCTCACTCTCCTTGTTGTTTCAGCTGTTACTTGATGCTGTGCCGAAACCATGTCCTGTTTCTGAAGCTGTTAAAAAGGTTAAAAAATGTGTATGTTTAAAGTAGTTTGCATCGACAAATGCATTGGACAAATGTGTTGGACAGCAGAAACACAGTAGACAACAACTGTCACAAAAGGGACATTAATCTAATTCTTACTCAGATGATCAGAACTTTGGGCTTCTGGCTCATTTTTTTCTGTGTTCTACTGTAAACAAATTTTATCTCTACAATGCTTCTGAAATAAGCTGCCCAAGTTGTCCATTCACCTGTCCGGATAAGCAATTTTGTAAGCTGGCTTGTCTGTGGACAAGTGAAAATTTAAGTTGTTATGATGAAGTTTTTTCTTCTTTTTCTCACAATATTTTTATACAAAGTAATTTCTGATAGTTAAATGTGAGGATTTTGTTGTAGACTCTACATAGACAGTCATAATGATGTACAATTACACAAATGAACTAACTAAAAAAAACAAGAGGACCATGATGGTCCTTAATTGCTCATCTGAACCTAGATAGAATGAAAGTCACAATGTTGTCAAGTTCAAGAGCATATAATTTAAGATGCGAGATTATGATCCAGCTGAAAACTGCTTTCATTATTTGAATGATCAATATCTGTGGCTATTACAGTAAAAACAAAGTGCAAGAAAACAACAATTTTGTCACAGTCAAGGGCACATAACTTTGTTCTGATAAAGATATTCTCATCAACAATATGTCCAAGTTTTTTTTATTGGTCAATATTTATTGCTGCTTGAGTGAAAACAAAGTTGAAAACAGCAAATTTGTCGCACAAAACTCTGTTTTTTCTAGTCCTATCAATCTGAAAAGTTAAAACATTTAAGATCTTATGGTCACCAACATTGTGGCCAAGTTTTGTCTTGATTGGTTAATAAATGTAGATGCTACAGTGTAAATAAAGTAGAAAACGGCAATTTTGTCAAATCTAATGGCACGTAACTCAGACTTCCTGCTCTGATCACACTGAAAATGAAAATCATCCAAGATCTTATGGTTACCAACATTGTGGCCAAGATTTGTCTTGATTGGTCAATACTTGAAGATACTAGAGTGGTAACAAAGTCAAAACTAGCCATTTTTGACGTTCAAGGGCACATTATAACTCTGGACTTCCTATTCCAATCTGACCCCAAATAAAACTCATCCGAGAATGTATGGTCATACATATTTTGACTAAGTTTGGTAAAGTGGTAACACCAAAATGTGAACAGACGGACAAAAAGCAACCACAATAGCTCACCTTGAGCACTTCATGCTCAGGTGAGCTAATAACATGGTTCATACAAAATTTTGATTAAACAATTCAAGGGCTTTTAAAGGATTTTTAAGGACTCAACTTTAAAATTCAAGGGCTACTAACATTAACAATCTAAGCGCAAACAAGGTTTGTATATTGGTTTTCATACACTTTATACAGTTACTGTGAAACAATTATATTGCAAAAACTAAGTCTTATTTATTAGGGGTACTTGATGACGGATATGTTAGAAGACCACTGAATATCATTTACAAAGAAAACAATAGAGAAATAAAATTCAAGGGTATTTTAAGGGCTCAGACTTGCTATTTAAGGGTTTTATAAGGCTCACATCCATTTTCAAGGGTTTTATAAGGCCAAGAGTTTTTCAAGACCTGTGCGAACCATGAATAAGGGTTATTACAGACAAACTGATTTTTGATAGTCATACGGACAAGTCAATTTCAGATAAGCCCTTGTCTGTGGATAAGTAAATTTTCAAAACATTTCAGACAAAACCTGTTTTGTCAATTGCAGCACTTATCAAATTGAAACAACCTAACATTTTTATGCTTATAAAACTGTTAGATATTCAATACAAAGAAACCCTATTAGATCTTTTGTAATTTTTGACACAATATTTACCTGCCAACAGTATCCAGACTTGTGTGCCTTGGTCTGATCAGTCACCCTGAGTCCTCCGTAAGAAGAAGTTCAATAAGTAAGACATGCCATTTTACCTGCCAACTGTGTCCAGATTTGTGCAACTTAGTCTGATCAGTCACCCTGACTCCCCCATAAGTAGAAGTTCAATAAGTAAGACATTATTTTACCTGCCAACAGTATCCAGACTTGTGTGCCTTGGTCTGATCAGTCACCCTGACTCCTCAATAAGTAGAAGTTCAATAAGTAAGACATTATTTTACCTGCCAACAGTATCCAGACTTGTGTGCCATGGTCTGATCAGTCACCCTGACTCCTCCATAAGTAGAAGTTCAATAAGTAAGACATTATTTTACCTGCCAACAGTATCCAGACTTGTGTGCCATGGTCTGATCAGTCACCCTAAATCCTCCATAAGTAGAAGTTCAATAAGTTAGACATTATTTTACCTGTCAATAGTATCCAGACTTGTAAGCCTTGTTCTGATCAGTCACCCTGACTCCTCCATAAGTAGAAGTTCAATAAGTAAGACATCATTTTACCTGCCAACAGTATCCAGACTTGTGTGCCTTGGTCTGATCAGTCACCCTGACTCCTCAATAAGTAGAAGTTCAGTAAGTAAGACATTATTTTACCTGCCAACAGTATCCAGACTTGTGTGCTTTGGTCTGATCAGTCACCCTGACTCCTCCATAAGTAGAAGTTCAGTAAGTAAGACATTATTTTACCTGCTAACAGTATCCAGACTTGTGTGCTTTGGTCTGATCAGTCACCCTGACTCCTCCATAAGTAGTAGTTCAATAAGTAAGACATTATTTTACCTGCCAACAGTATCCAGACTTGTGTGCCTTGGTCTGATCAGTCACCCTGACTCCTCAATAAGTAGAAGTTCAATAAGTAAGACATTATTTTACCTGCCAATAGTATCCAGACTTGTGTGCTTTGGTCTGATCAGTCACCCTGACTCCTCCATAAGTAGTAGTTCAATAAGTAAGACATTATTTTACCTGCCAACAGTATCCAGACTTGTGTGCCTTGGTCTGATCAGTCACCCTGACTCTTCCATAAGTAGAAGTTCAATAAGTAAGACATTATTTTACCTGCCAACAGTATCCAGACTTGTGTGCTTTGGTCTGATCAGTCACCCTGACTCCTCCATAAGTAGTAGTTCAATAAGTAAGACATTATTTTACCTGCCAACAGTATCCAGACTTGTGTGCCTTGGTCTGATCAGTCATCCTGACTCCTCCATAAGTAGAAGTTCAATAAGTAAGACATTATTTCACCTTCCAACAGTATCCAGACTTGTGTGCCTTGGTCTGATCAGTCACACTGACTCCTCCATAAGTAGAAGTTCAATAAGTAAGACATTATTTTACCTGCCAACAGTATCCAGACTTGTGTGCCTTGGTCTGATCAGTCACACTGAATCCTCCATAAGTAGAAGTTCAATAAGTAAGACATTATTTTACCTGCCAACAGTATCCTGACTTGTGTGCCTTGGTCTGACCAGTCACCCTGACTCCTCCATAAGTAGAAGTTCAATAAGTAAGACATTATTTTACCTGCCAACAATATCCAGACTTGTGTGCCTTGGTCTGATCAGTCACCCTGACTCCCCCATAAGGTCCAAACTTTGTTCTTGGTGGTATTTCCTTCTCTGTAAACACACCAAGACCAGCTCCTATAATGCTGGACTCTTTCACCACAAAACCGTCAGGTAATGTGTGTAATGCTCTGTCTGGATCATTAAGCATTGATACCTGTGAATAAAAATATGCAAATTTTCAACATAGCAACAAGCTGTGTTTGTGAAACACAAATGCCCTCGAATTGGCAATTTTTCTACATATCGTCAGTGTAAATGCAAAACCTTGTATGTCGATTCTTGCGATTTTCAAAGTACAAACTTGTGTGCCCAGTTGGAACAATTCTAGCCGGTTTTAAGATATTTTTACTGATCAGTATTAATAACACATAATTTGTGAACAATATGTCAAAATTTCAAGTAAAACATTTCAGTTTGGGAAAAGTTATCACACTTTTTTTCCTATCCTTTTCAATTTTCCAAAAACAAAATACGAGGTTTTGCATTTACAACGACGATATATGACATTATATCACATTATTTGACCTTGACCCTGTAACTAAATATCATTGAATTAATGTCTTTGTTATAATCTTTAAGGTAAGACTTGGTTAATGTGACAAGTTATGGAACGAAATCTGTATGTTGTGAATAGACTATTTCAAGGGATGTAATTTTTATTGCTATCTAATTTTGAATTTTGTTATTTTTTTGCCTACTCTTTATGATTTAGAAACATTTTCACAAAAATTGTTTAGAATATTCCCAGGAAATCTGATCATGTCCAATTATTTCCATTCTTACAAAAACGGGCGACATTGCATCTAAAAGTACTTTAAAAATGCTCGGGCTTACGGATTATACCGGAAGTGCATTACGCAGGTCTTACCTTAAATTTTTCATGACTTCATTTATATAGTACATGTAAGAAAAAAAACACAACAGAAAGACTCATTCTTGTTCTTAACCCATTACCACACAGTGACTCTTTTTGACTCCCTACAAGATAATGGTTTTGGAAAACATTGTGGAAAATTTCCCACAAAGTTTCCTACCAAAAAGGACCATAAAAATATAAAATTTTAATGACTTTAATTTTTTGTCTTCATCATCATCTTTGAATTAAATTTGGAACAGTCTAAGATTTTTACGTCTGGTAATGGGTTAAAAGTACACAAACCCTAATTATAATTCTATAATACCTGTTTGTCTTGAACATAATCCAGTGGTCCATGTACAGGGCAGTCCATGTCATATTCTTTGTTACATTCCTCACAATCTGAAACATTGAATTGAAACAACAGATATTATTTTATGATAAATATGGACACCTGAATGAGGATCTTAATGCAAGTATTGCAATCCCATAGCAGTGAGTCTAGCCTTAGAGAAATCACTAATAATCCCTATCACACACATTTTAATGTACTGGGAAAGTTAAAATTTTACATGTAACTTTTACACTTCATGTAAGGGTTTTACTACAGATGGAGTGACATTATCATGATTTAGTATGATGCTAAGGAAGATCCATGTATCCAACATCTAACAAAGCAGATGATTGTATATTGTAGAAAAGATTTATAAATTCTCACATAGAAAGTGGTCCTCATCTGGTGGTTCAAGGTTCATAAAGTTCATTTCTGTTCTCTCCCTAAGATCATAGGTTCTAATTTCTTTTGTCTTTTCTTCCTTCTTCAGTCTCTTCTGTAAAACAAATGAGGAAAAAGTTGTCTATGCAGGGGTAAAAGTTGAAAATTTTGAAAAACCTGAAAACCTGGAAAAGTCTGTATTTATATAGTAAAAATCGAGAAAATGGGGCATTTTGGAATACTCAAAAACCTGAACTTCAGGCATATGCCTGAAAACTTTTACCCCTGTCTATGAGATATTTTGAGTCTGTGTGCAAGAATTTTGACTATTAAATCATAAATGTAGGGTGGATGAAGATTTTAGAGGAAAAATGACAAAACTTTGAGGAAAAAATATCAAAAATAATTTCAAATTTCTTACAGTGCAAAAAAGGAATGGTGTAACAACAATATTTTATCACAAACTTGAGTGTGGCTTAAAGGGACATTTCATTCCAATTTCAATTTTTTAAAGTATGTCTTGATGCCAAGACTGGTTATTCTAATGAGTATGAATACTATTGTTTTTTTTTTTAAGTTGTTGCCGATAAGCGAGAAACACGCATTTAAAGTTGAGACATAATCGATAAATTGCATATAAATCCGAACTGTTGTCCACAACAATTTGTTCAATTTCAACGCAAAAATATAAATTTCTCGTAAACGGCGCAATATTTTGGCTCGAAATTTTCAGAATTTCCATAAGGAAATATGCTCTTTCAGATAAAAATAAAAGTAAAATTTATGACAAAAAAATCTGAAATGTCACTTTAAACCATATATACCTTTCAGATTTCATTTAGACTCAATAACAACTTAGTATTCATGATAATCTAGTTGATTTTTTATTTTATCAAGAGTTGCTTTGCATAAATTACAAAGGACAGCCTCTTTTGTGCACTTTTACACTGCTATATGCATTATAATGATACATTATGGAGAATAATTGAAGTACCTTTGTTGTTTTTTTTATTCTCTTCTCTGCTGTTAGTTTGGGAATCGGAGCCTCATAGGCCTTCCTCTTAGATCCTGAAACGAATTACATGATAGAATATTGGCCATGATTAATTATCCTATTTGAATGAATTATTTACTCTGTTGTCTCCATGTAAGTGACACTAAAACATTACTCAGTTTTTAACGCAATACCAAAATTTCAGACTGGTCCAAATTCAAAGATGACAAAGATGATAACAATTTCAAATGAATGGAATTTTACATGTTTTGGTATTTTGTGGTAGAAAACATTGTGGGAAATGAAGAAAACTCTTCGTCACATGCAATTTCTTCATTTTCCACAATGTTTTCCAAAGCCTTTATCTTATAGGCAGGGGTTCTGAAATCCATTGTCGGAGTTGCCCAGGTTGTCCCAAAGAGGTTACGGACAAGACTTTAGTAGAATATGTCAACATTTTACTCTCTATTGTTCATACGGACAACGGACACTTGTCAAACAAACATGGACAAGTACAGTCTTTCCGAAACTCGTCAGACCGACTGACATGTCTTGTAAAAACTGACTCGGTCTGGTATGGATTTGTAGTTCACAGGACCGATTGTCCGGTAAAAAATTTTAAGGCAGTGATTGGAACTTGGTAAAATTTTGCAAAATGTGAGTTTCAATTACAACATGTAATCTGCGTTTGCAACCACTTGAATAAATGCCTGGCTGAGAACAATTAGATTGTGAAGATAGTTAAAAATTCCATTTAAATCATCATAAAACTTGAGGAAATCCTCATTTTTTTTCAAGATCAGATGTTAATTTTGTTATTTGTGAAATTTTTCGGTCTTGTAAAAAATGTTCTGTCTGGTAAATAATTTTTTTACCAGACCGAATGTCCAGTAAACATTCTGCAACTTTCGGAAAGACTGCAAGTAGCCAATTTAAAAATTTCAGAACCCCTGTATAGGGTGTCAACATGTGATAATGAAATTTATTAACAGAAAGTTGACCAAAAAATTCAATGATAGTACATATCATAATCAACCTTTGTTAATAATTATGCTGAGCCCTGAATTAAGATGTACTTTGTAACTAAGATAGCATTACATGAAGCGGTCCGTACCAGTTTCTGTGTTTTTCCCGTCTCTGTTGTGTGGAGTCCATTCATCATCTGTGTCACTGTCACTTGATGGAGGTGGATTATTAGCCTGCTCCTCCAGTATTCTATATATCTATAGATAAAAGCTCCACATACCAGTTTCTGTGTTTTTCCCGTCTCTGTTGTGTGGAGTCCATTCATCATCTGTGTCACTGTCACTAGATGGAGGTGGATTATTAGCCTGCTCCTCCAGTATTCTATATATCTATAGATAAAAGCTCCACATACCAGTTTCCATGTTTCTCCCGTCCCTGTTGTGTGGAGTCCATTCATCATCTGTGTCACTGTCACTAGATGGAGGTGGATTATTAGCCTGCTCCTCCAGTATTCTATATATCTATAGATAAAAGCTCCACATACCAGTTTCCATGTTTTTCCCGTCTCTGTTGTGTGGAGTCCATTCATCATCTGTGTCACTGTCACTAGATGGAGGTGGATTATTAGCCTGCTCCTCCAGTATTCTATATATCTATAGATAAAAGCTCCACATACCAGTTTCCGTGTTTTTCCCGTCTCTGTTGTGTGGAGTCCATTCATCATCTGTGTCACTGTCACTAGATGGAGGTGGATTATTAGCCTGCTCCTCCAGTATTCTCTGATTCCTGGCTCTCTGTGCTGGACTCTGCATAAAGTTAGGCTTTATGGCTGGTAAACCTTGGTAAGAGAAGGAAATGGATATGAAAGATAAATGTATAAAAATATCAGTGTTTAGAATACTTATAATTACATGTACTCAAAGGCATACATGTATATAACTTTACAATTTCAGAATAATTTCAATTTAATTTCAAAGCATTTTTTTTATATTTTCAAGACCAATTTGAAAGTATTGTATGTCATGAATATGAGTAACAGTAAGTATGGCACGTTTTTTTTGTCCAGCCCTTTTTGGTTACATCATAAATCTTTTTGTGTCCAACTTTTTCCACAAAAATAACATGTTTTGCTGCGATTAGTATTTACTGTAGTGTCGAGGCAAAGTCATATACAAACACTTCTCCACAGAAGAAGCAAAACTTTCCAGTAGTTTTGAATTTATTTGCAACTTAAAATTCACAATAATTAGTGATGTAACAATGGACGACGCACTGGACGACACAATAAAATCAGGTCTGTAGACAAATGAATTGCCTCTTTCTGCTTTAGTTTTCAATGTTTATTGAAATCATTTTGTTATTGAACTTGAAATCTGCATAATTTGTGCTAGTTAACACAAAACTAAGGGATGGACTGTACCGAAAGCATTTGGGAGGTAACTGGAAAATTTTGGGTCATGGTTACATCATCTTTCGTAAACCAAATATATCCTGTAACAGTGTTCCAAATAAAATTAGACCTCTTGTAGAGGCTTCAAAAGAAAAAAAATATCAAGATATAGTACTGCTTATAGTTACAAACTTTTAAAAATGATTTTACCAAATTTATTGCAAACTTTCTTGCTTAGATGTAACTGGGACACAGTGTTTTTTATCAGTTGTGTCTTTGTTAGTCTTAGTACCCGGACTTCTTTTGCATAAAAAGTTTAAAATGTAGACATTTTTTATTTGCAGGGTTAGTTAACTAACTTCATTTAAGGACATTTTAACATAACTTCATCATGTGTAAAGCATCTTCAATTCAGTTATCATCCATTTTAAGCAAAGATGTAACAGGACGAGAAAACAACATTAAAATTTTGTTGTCCAGTTACATCTTTGCATCTTATTATAAATTTATCCTGAATGCTGGTCACAATTTCGAAGAAAAGCATTAAAAAGGGAGGGTTTGGCTGATTTGAAACTGCTTCCATTTCAGTGCTATTACCATAGCCCATTCATACACGATTTATTGATCAAAAATATTTAATACACAGTGTGGCTCGAGGGTGGGGTATTCAACGTCGTATTGTCAGTGGCGGATCCAGGGGGGGTTCGGGGGGGTTCGAATGAACCCCCCTCTGTAGCCTGATTATTATATTTTCATGCAGAATTTCAGTCAAAATTGTGCAACACTCGAAAAACGAACCCGTCTGTTTGCATATAATCCGAACCCCCCTCATAGAAATCCTGGATCCGCCACTGTATTGTGGCCAGAACTCGCCGCGAAATGGCATCTTTCTCCGCATCAATTACAAGCACAGAGGTGCAATGTGTAATTCATCGGTACATTCGCATGCTTTTGCTGCACTGAATTAAACAACCAGACATTTTTTCTTCATCCACGACGCAACATTTGAAAAACTTACAACTGCTTCTTCTCCCCAGCTTGTGCGTCCGCCATGCTCGTTGTTTCTAGCTGCTTACAACGCGTAAAACAGTAGTTTGGCGCCAATGAACAAAATCACGCGATCTTTTTGGCGATAATTCGCACTGTAAGGTTACAAAATCGATTTTTTCAAAAATTTGCGCGGTAACATACTGGACAACAATTATACCCAATCGATTGTGATTTGCTCTTTATTTGTTTTGTTCAACGTTGTAAGCATATCGATTCGCCACCGGCACGTTTCGTACACGTTTATCTCTATTGGAAATGGTTAAATACTTAATGTTCTCAATATTATTGGGGTTTGGTACTCAAAACCACGACGTAACTTCTTGGACGCGAAAAATTACGTCACCAATTTAATTTTGGAATCTGATTTTATTTCTAATGCCATTAATAAATGGCTATTTTATAAGTTGCAGTTTGAAAGAGTGAGCTTTTGAAAAAACTATAAAAGCTGGATGCATTTCCTAAGGCTTCATATTCAGTTTGCGCCAGCAAAAATTTCAACCCTCTTACTTAAGCGGTCCATTAAAATGTCAAAAAATCACCACTTTTATGACCTTTTTCCCTGTTAAAGGCATGTACTAAACACAAGTTTTTAAGATATATTATTAGAAAAAGTATTATTCTGTCTATTCCAATTAAGTTTTGTTGTGTATGACACACTAGAGAAAAGATATTTTTACATTTGTAGAATTATTGGTGATGTAACCAAAACGGGCTGGACAAAAAAACGTGCTCATATTTGGAACGGACAGGTTTAAATTTCTCCACTCAAGAATATATATGTCTGCAATTTTGGACCACATATTGAAATTAAAAATACCATTTCCTAGAAAAAAGGGCCAATGGCCAAAATTATCCCTGGTACATACCCATACTTCTCATCATTTCATAATTCAAGGCCATGTTTTTGTAACGAAGCTTTGCAGCATCACACATCCCTTCAAATTCCTGGACAGAAAAGAAGGGCCGTAAGTCCACATCTTTCTTCAAGAATTCTGTCATGTCGAAATCTGCAGGCAACGGCATTATCTGAAGAGACACACACAAAGTTTTAACCCTTTACCAAATGACTAAATTTTAGACTGTTTCTATTTGAACCAAATGACTAAATTTTAGACTGTTTCTATTTGATGATTTCAGAGACATTACAGACAACATTACATTCATTTTAATAATATTCGCATATTCTGTGTCCATTTACGATACCATACAGCAAATATTGAGGCAAAAGTAGAAAATTCTGTGATATCAACATTTTCTGCCCAGTGCCGGATCCAGGGGGGGTTCAAACCAGCCCCCTTTGTAGCCAGATTATTTCAATTTCATGCAGAAATTCAGTCAAAATTGTGTAGTACTAGGAAAACGACCCCCCTGGTCAGGAATAATTCTGGCTCTGAAATTGCTTGAGAGAAAATATCTCATTTAGCTAAAACTTATGAGAGAAAATGAATTTTCAATGAGAGATTTCACCAAATTTCTTACTAGTTTCTATTTCACATTTTCCTGTGAGATTTTTCTCCCATTGAGCAAATTTGAGTGAGATTTCTGGCAGAAAAATGAGAGAAATTGCCAAAATCTCGCTCCAAAATGATCCCTGCTCCAACTCCCTCACAGAAATCCTGCATCCAGCGCTGCACTGCCCTCGGCTCCCTTTGCTCAAAGGGGGATGGGGGCGCTTTAAAGGTCACAAAACACTCATGGTATTCCAGGTCTGACTTTCCATGTTTCATGTGTTTGGAATGCGGGACAGATCCCTTTTCAAATTGAAATGCAACACAGCCGTTTCATTTTTGGGAAGTTTCAATCAAACATGGCCGGATGGGGATTCAATCAGATCCTTCGTTGACGTCCGTTAATTAAATTCAAGTCCCGAGTCTTCACATAGAACGAAATATTTGTCCTGGCGGACTAAAACCTTTTGTTTGACTCGACTAAGTTAAATATTTACTGAAGTAATGCTGTTTTCAAAGTGCTGTTGATCGAGCTGCAGACGAAATCGAATTTTCCCATCAACCTCACGACTTCCGGGTCATACTTGATTTTACATAATTATATAGATCTTTACTATTAAATCGAACAAATCACATAAGAAAACATAAAAACAAAAGCATCCTGATTGATTTACCAAGAAATTCTCACTTAGGGCCTATATTCTAGATCTAGATCTATAGTGTTAAATGTATCTTTCAATTTATTTCATAATACAATGAAATTAGTTGTGCAAATTCAATTGCTAAAACACCATTCTCTGTATATAGAAGAATAAAGCTCACCTACTTGTCTTCTATGGTAGCAAGGACAGGCCACTTCTATTCTTTTCTATCCATGATGGCGTTTTTGATAGACTGTCAATTCAAATTGCAAGAATGATGGACAGTGCACGCTGACTAAGTGTCATAATAGAGAGCTTCTCAACTATCTAATTTGAAAAATATCCTATCGCCAAACGGCAAAATTTTATTAGATCTAGATCAAGATTGGTTAAAATTGGGAGATAGCTCGATGCCTTAGCTAAAGCTATGGTCACACATAGCCGGTTTTACGATACGGGTCCACACGGAAATATAACCGTGTCGACCCGTGTCGACCCGTTTCAACCCTTATTGACCCGTATCGCCACCCGTTTAGATTCCGTGTGCGGTTTGTGCGAACGATACGGCAGCGAACATGCCTTGACTTTGCTAAAAAAAATCCAACACGGATTTCAATTCCGTGTGCGGCAACTCGGTTCATACCGCATCGACCCGTTTCAACCCGTATCTACCCCTATCGTATACCGTATCTCATTCTTGTACCGAATAATGACCTCATGTCTAGCGGTACAATGCACGTGAACTGCATGGAGTCCCATGCACACTCCACTGCGTCGGCTGTACGGCGCGGGCCGGTTTTAGTAGTACTGACGAGATACGTCTTCGATATATCGACGCATCGGCCGACGCAAAAGCGATCTTTATGTGATTGACGGGTTTTGGTCACATCGGGAAAATTTTCGGCGATTAATTGAACAGACATTGTTGATTGATCGACGACTTTGCCGACGAAATCAGTATTTTGGTATGATCCGTGAGGTGTCGGCTTTTCAAGTTACAATCATCCGATCAATCGGCGGCTTTCTCACGTTTGAAGATTCGGTAAAATGTCGGTGATTACTCGACTTTTGAATAGCGTCGAAGTATCTTAACCTATTTACCTTGTCAGAAATAATGTCGTAGACATCTCGCAGAGCCTAATTCGATATACTGCATAGAGTTCCCTTTCGGGTCTCGTTCGACGACGTGCACACCATTTGCTTACTCGCGGATACAAAGTAATAACCTACGCTTCTGTAGAGGCCTCTTTTTTATGTGACTGATTGAAAAACCGTTTGATTTGAAATATTCCGACGAAGATTATGTGGAATCGTCGACATTTTGACAATTCTTAACTCGGTGCACAATCTTAAATTGATGTTTTCTTGACTGGCAAGGTATCTGCCACAAAACGCCGTCGCATCAGCGGCATAGCAACGCCTTAACATCAAATTGTATTTAGTGACAAAAGTGCTGTAAATCACCGACAAAAAAGCCAGGATCAATGCTTCTCTTTTAGTAGCCGCTTGACAAAAATATCCATCGGACAAAATAACATCGACAGTGGTCTACTCTTCATTGCAATCAAAAAATAAAGGAATAAGATATTAAAAATAAAAAGAGGAAATAAAAAAATAATGATAATAATAATAAGAAGAAGAACAACAACAAAGGCAATATAGCGGGCGAGAATTGCCCAGGCAGAGCATTCAATTCGATTAGCATGGGCTGCTTTGTCATGTCATTTATTGTGAGGTATACTACGCACGAAAAAGGTAGATCTATACGGCATTTGCTTCTAGCTGAAAGGGGTCCGTGCGGGTAAATACGATGATACACGGGTCCACACGGGCGGTGATACGGTTTTGAAATCCGTTTAGATTTTTGAACAAGACCAAAAACTTTATAAAACCGTATCATCGCCTCGAAATTCACACGGAATTGATACGGGTTGCGATACGGGTCAATAAGGGTTGAAACGGGTCGACACGGTTTTTAATTTCGTGTGGACCCGTGTCGAAAACCGGCTATGTGTGACCGCGATTTTTATGATTTGGTCACTACGTTGATTTCAATATCCGTGCACGGAAGTGTCATATTCCGTGTCGACCCGTGTACCTAATCCGCACCGACCCTTATTGACCCGCAGCTGCATATATTTATAATATTCAGTCCTACCCGTGTCGACCCGTATCGACCCTTACCAACCCGTACCTTGCTTTCTGAAATCCGTATTGAAAAACCTTATTTTGCCGTATCAACCCGTCGAGTATGCAAATCACTCACGAATTCCGTAGCAAAACCGTATACGGTTTTTGAGAACTAAAACCGGTTCGTCACCCGGCTATGTGTGACCATAGCATAAGAATAAGGTCGTAAGTGGTAGCCTACACGTATACGACCTTAATATGATGCATACATTTTTGGAAAGGGCATTTCAAGTTCTAAATATGGTTCAAATTTCATAGAACTTGTCATGCTGACCAATTTGGCTGTAGAAAAGGGTCGTTTAGGCCTAGATCTATTCTTTTTTTTCTTTTTGAAATAAAATCTCTTTCCAGTTTTCTTAAAACTACGTTTTTTCACTTACACCCTTCTTCTTCTTCTAAAGCATCGAGCTATATTCCAATTTTGACCGGTCTTACAAATTTAGATAAGACGACAATTTCAAATGAATGAAATTTAAAATTATTGGTCTTTTGGGGATAAAAAAACATAATGGGAAATGAAGAAATTAATTGTCACAAGCATTTTATTTTTTTCATTTTCCACATTGTTTTCCAAAGCCAATATCTTGTAGGGCGTCACTGTATGGTAATGGGGTAGGCTACTACCGTAGAAAATGAGACATGTCGTTTAGGCCTACCCAGCTTTTTCTCCTTTTCTCTCAATAGACCCTATTTTCTAAAAAAAAAAAAATCTGCGATTGAGACGTCTTGATTGAAAAATATTAAATCCATTAGGCCTACCAAACGACAAAATTTTATGGTGACCAAATTGGAAAACTGTTGCAGACGACAAAGTTGGTGTTAAAGTAGACAGGATTTGTGTAGGCTAAACTGAAGCCCAGCAAATATTGGGACAAAAGGAGGAAATGCTGATTATCAGCATTTTCTTCTTTTGCCTTAATATCTTACGTAGTGTTTTCTTTCGGGGACGCCAAAAGCATGCATTATTTGGAAACTTTGAAACTTGAATAATTTGGAAAAGGTATCTACAGGCTCTTCTGAGCTTTTGGTTATCTAAAACAGACCCGTAGGAAGCAATTTCATATTGGAGGGGATTGATCTCCTGTGTCTAATTATTTGGGGGCTAAATTGGGGTTTGCTTAAATTTTCAGTATAAATTAAGGAAAATTTATCATTTCGGAATTTTTTGTCTAACTTTGGGGGGGGGGGGGGGGGGGTTAGCCCCCAGCCACCCTGTTACTACGGACCTGTAAAATGTTACTGCATGAATTCATACGAATAGGCCATCCGACGGGTTTCTTTTCTCAGATCTTTGAGCATGATCACTCTGATCAAGTTCTTTTATAGGCTATGTTTTTCGTTCTTAGACAACGGTCTGGTAAAAGGAATTCTGAAATAAACATGGATCCAGATCAGTCAATCGATGTATTCGCAGTATGATCAAGACCCGTAATGTTACTATATATTTTTTCGTTCTTCGACAGGTTTCTAAAATTTGATCTTTATCCAGATCAGACAGTGCATAATCATAGTCTGATCAAGATCCGTTTAGTTCTGTTCTATTTTGTTCCTGGACACGGAGCTCGTAAAGAGGATCCTTATGGAAATTGAGACCGACATGGATACGGATCAGTCAGTGTATAATCATAGTCTGATCAAGATCCGTTTAGTTATGGTCTATTTTGTTCTTGGACACGAAGCTCGTAAACGTATCCTTATGGAAATTGAGATCAACATGGTTCAAGATCAGTCAGTGAATAATTAGTCTGATCAATATCCACTAAAAGGTGTCTCACTCTGTAAGGATTCCCTGTATAGAATTCGAGACAAACATGGTTCCAGATCAGCAATGGCATAGTCCATGTAAAAGTCTGTTCAAAATTTGTGAGTTTCTTTCAGGCCATATTTTTTTCTTTCTTTGACAGATGCCTGGTTAAAGTATCCTTAAGGGGTTCGAGACAAACATGGATATGTAGATCAGTCAGTCCTTAACCCATTACCACATGGCGACTCTTTTTGACTACCCACAAAATAATGTCCATGGAAAACATATTGGAAAATGAAGAAATTGCATGCGACAAGCAATTTCTTCATTTCCCAAAATGTTTTCCATCCAAAAAGACCTAAAAATTAAAAATTCCATTCACTTGAAATTATCGTCTGCAGGATCTTTCAATTTGGACCGCCTAAAATTTTGTCGTTTGGTAATGGGTTAAACAAAGTCTGATCAGGTTCCACTCTTTCCCCTTTTTCGCTCTCAGTCTTTTCTATGAGGGGGTGCGTATTTAAGCATATACTTTTGACCCCCCCCCCCCCCCCCTTATAATTTTTGAAGATGATTGGGGATTTTTTTAGATGAAGAAAGAGCAAAGATCCCCATCTGTCTCGCAATTTTGAAGATTTTTTAACAAATCCCCCCCCCCTACTTTTTAAATTCTAGAATAGACACGTTCGTTCTGGTAAAATGATTTCCCTTATGGAATTTGACACAAACATAGATCCAGATCAGTCAGCGTATAATCACAGCGTTGATCAAGATCCACAATGTTCTCTTTATCTTTTCCTTGGCGAGCTCTATTTTTGACGTGCGATATAGAAATGGCTTGGAAAAACATTGAGACAAAAGAAGAAACTGCTGATAACCAGCAGTTTCTCCTTTTGCCTCAATATTTTCTGTGCCGCGTAATATATCATACACAAATTCTTACCTTTAGTAACATCCATTTTGTCGCCTGAAGTATCTTTCAAATTGGACCACCCTAAAAAATCCCAGCTCAGATATAGGCCTAATAATGCCTTTCCAAACGCCAAATTAGGAATGGTTCAATTTAACATGTGCTGCAGACGTCAAAGTGGACAGTAATGTGATTTAAAGACAGGGTTTTGTGTACAATATGATTCAGAAAATATTGAGGCAAAAGAAGAAAATGATGATTATCAGCATTTTCTTCTTTTGACTCAATATTTTCGCAAATTCCTCTCTGCTAAGAACGTCAGCAAAACTTTAGAACGTTCCAATCTGTTAAAGACGGCATAATGGATGCTTGTATAGAAACAAAGCATTTGCTTAATAGGCCTGATATAGCATTGAAAATAATGAGAAGAAAGGTAAATATTCCTGGTTACAGTTTTGGAAAACATTGACAGAAAATACGAAAATGCTATCATCCTCTGTTTTGTTACTAAACTGCAACTACTAGATCTACTACTTTTGACATAATTTTGTAGTCATCGACTCCAACAGATTTGACCCGTCCAAAATTATGTCGTTGAAGAAATGGTTAACCATCCCGCCGCGTTCCCCTTGCCGACCAAATCAACTCGATCAACTCGATCGCCTTGATTCCCCGATCAAACCCGATTACACTCGATCAAATGTATTTTACACGACTTCTTCTTTATTTCTTGTCGTTTAACTCCCGATCATTTTTGCCGACGACGCTCGATCGTCCCGATCACTGTTGCCGACCAAGCTCGATCAGTGCTCGATCGCTTGCTCGGGCTTGATCGAGTCGATAAGGTCGGCAATGGGAACGCGTCTTAATGCAGCGTGATATCACAAGACATATCCCCAACATGATGCGACGAGGAACATTATGCGAAAAGTTCATCCAAATCTTTGAAAGTTGTGTTCATGACATGTATATGTGCGAACATTCAGACAGGCACAGACGGAGAAGAATCAAGATGGTATTAATTAGTATTTGGTCTCCTTCAGCCTCGGTAGGGAATCACTTGACACAAGAATTGCAGAAATCTTCAATAAATTCGTTAGTGCATGATGCATTTGAACTTGGGTTGAAGCAGGTGTTTATACATGCCAGTGATTTGTTGGATGTTAGTGATCTTTTCAGTGGCATTTTGTGAAAACTTATTTTTTGATGGGCAAACCAAATTTTGTTTGTCAATTTCGTTTTTATCTGGTATTGTTTGAAAGATCCACCAAATCTAGAATAACCATACTCCATGGTGCTTTATGTCTGCAGCAGATAACAATGAGAACGTTGATAAATATGTTGTGTTCAATTAAGAATAGAAAATATTTTGGCAATTTAGCTAATACTGGTTTTCTGCAATGTCTTCTTTTGTCATAGGTTTCCTTAATTTTGCTTAAATAAGGACGCCCAAGCCAAGGTTTTGAAGGCTTAATTGTAGACAACATGTACGTTGTACTTTCATTCGATAGGACTTATAGACCATGATTAATGAGTAATTCCCACTTTTGTCTCTACTTTCTGTGACTTTTTTTATGATTTGAAAAGAGATAACCCTTTCCTAAACAACAAATGTTTAGGGTAGTCCAAATTGAAAGCTGTTGCAAACGACAAAATAGATATTGAGAGAGAAAGGATTTATGTACAATTTAGCTAAAATATTGCTTTGTCTGATAGACACGTCAAAACCAACTTGTCCAAGTCTTTTTCGGTAAAAAGTAACAAGAGTGCCATGGTCACAATATACGCCGCCACTTATAAAACTTAGGACAAAAAAATGACATTGACAAGGATTTATAAATATTCACACAAAAACCTGTAAAAAGTTGTGTTCACAAAAAGATTTTTATAAATATCCAGTCAAAAATCTGAAAGGAATTGCGTTCACGAGGCTGAAATATCAATAAGCCCCAGAGACTAAGATCGAAGGGGGCATAACTCAGGCAAAAATCAATGAACCATAAAATCCTTACTTCATGCTCATCTACAAATTAAGGTTATAACATCCAACAAAGTTTTATTAGTATCCAGTCAGAATCTTAGAAGAAGTTGTGTTGACAAGGCTGCAATTTCAATCAGCCCCAGAGACTAAGTTTTAAAGGGGCATAACTCTAGCAAAAATCAATGAACCATAAAATCCTTCCTTCATGCACATCTACCAATTGATGTTATAACATTGACCAAGTTTCATTAAGATCCAGCCATAAACTTAGGAGTTGCGTTGACAAGGCTGCAATTTCAATCAGCCCCAGAGACTAAGTTTTAAAGGGGCATAACTCTAGCAAAAATCAATGAACCATAAAATCCTTCCTTCATGCACATCTACCAATTGATGTTATAACATTGACCAAGTTTCATTAAGATCCAGCCATAAACTTAGGAGGAGTTGCGTTGACAAGGCTGCAATTTCAATAAGCCCCAGAGACTAAGTTTTAAAGGGGCATAACTCTAGCAAAAATCAATGAACCATAAAATCCTTCCTTCATGCACATCTACCAATTGATGTTATAACATTGACCAAGTTTTATTAAGATCCAGCCATAAACTTAGGAGGAGTTGCGTTGACAAGGCTGCAATTTCAATAAGCCCCAGAAACTAAGTTTTTAAGGGGCATAACTCAGGCAAAAATCAACGAACCATAAAATCCTTCCTTCATGCACATCTACCAATTGAGGTGATAACATTGACCAAGTTTCAAGAAGATCCAGCCAGAAACTTAGGAGGAGTTGCGTTGACAAGGCTGCAATTTCAATAAGCCCAAGAAACTAAGTTTTTAAGGGGCATAACTCAGGCAAAAATCAACGAACCATAAAATCCTTCCTTCATGCACATCTACCAATTGAGGTGATAACATTGACCAAGTTTCAAGAAGATCCAGCCAGAAACTTAGGAGGAGTTGCGTTGACAAGAAAAGTGGACGTACGTACGTACGTACGTACGGACGGATGGACGGACGGACAGACGGAGAAGATGTCGCCAATATACGTCCGCCTCCGGCGGCGTATAAAAAAAAAACTACAAAATCCTGTGTGCATGGAATTAAAAGAAACAAATTAAAACAATTGTTGTACCTTTATTAGTTTTATTTAATTCTTCAATGAAATGATATTCAAACATTAACAAGAACAAACAATACATAAACATATTTTTTTAATAAACTTTATAATAGAATCTAATAATAATCCAACTATAACAGTTTAACAAATCTAAAAGTTTGACTCTTTCCAAAACGGCAATGGTTTACTGATCCATTTAAACAGAGTTGATGGTGTAATGAAGATGTAAATTGTGTACATTAAGCCCAGAAAAATATTGCTGCAAAAGGAGAAAATGCTAATGTTCAACATTTTTATCTTATCAACATTTTCTTCTTTTACCTCAATGTGTCCCATGCCTTGTCTACTAGCCACATCAAAACCAGACAGTGGCTCACTGGCTTGGGAGAGGGTAGATTTGATGAACCTAATGGAATAAGCTTATGAAAAAAATGAGGCAACAAGAGCTTCGCAGAGCGGCGCATACACGTCCGAGAGGGGCTTGTCAGTAAAAATTGGCCATTTTTTCAATTCAAGGGCAGATAATTCAAACATGAAAAGTTATCAAAATTTTGTTTGCACAACAAGACACCATAGAGATTCATTGTGGCTAGTTTGATTAAATTCCGGTTGAAACTGTAGAAGTAGCACACAGGAGAAAATGGGCATTTTTGAGAAAATGGGCATTTTTCCTTAAATTCAAGGGAAGATAATTCAAGAACAAAACCAGTTATCTAAATTCCGTAAGCGGTGTGCACAACTAGACACCATGGAGATTCATTGTGGCAAGTTTTATCAAATTCTGATCAAAACTGTAGGAGGAGTTGCGCACATAAGAAAATGGGCATTTTTTTAATTCAAGGGCAGATAATTCAAGAACGAAAAGAGTTATCTAAATTCCGTAAGCGCGGTGCACAACTAGACACCATGGAGATTGATTGTGGCAAGTTTGATTAAATTCCGATCAAAACTGTAGGAGTTGCGCACACAAGAAATTGCTAACGGACGGACGGACAGACAGACGGACAGACAGACGGACGAGCGGGGCCATAACATAATACGACCCTTCGGGCGTATAATAATAAAAAGAGAAAATACAGATAACTAGCATTTTCTCTTTTTGTTTTTTACCCTAACTGCACAGCGACGCCTTTTGACTCCCTTACAATAAAGGCTCTGGAAAACATTGTGGCAAATGAAGAAATTGCTTGTTACAAGCAATTTCTTCATTTTTACATAATGTTTTCTAACCTAAAATGGTAAGATTTGTTAAATTACATCAACTTTAAATTGTCGTCTGCTACACCTTTCAAATTGGAGTAGTCCACAATTTGCTGTCTGGTAAATGGAAATTCTATCCTCTATATCAACATCCATTACATGATTATGTCTTCTGTCACAGCTTCCAAATTTGGACCGTCTATTCTTTTGCAGTCTGACAAAATTAATTGTAAAATTCTACAAGAACAAGATGTGTTAGTGAAACACTAATGCTTATGTTCAGTTTTCACATAAAATTTTCGGAATGAAAGACAGACAGACTGAATGACTGACTGATAGACAAGCGTAAAACAATATGCTCCCATAATCTGATGGCAAAATTTTAGACTGTTCAAAATTTTATAGTTGATGCAGATGTCAATTTTCAAATTAGTGAAATTTAAATTTCTTTGGTCTTTCTTGATAGAAATCATTGTTGGAAATGCAGAAATTGCTTGTCTCAAGCAATTTCTTCATTTTTCAAAATGTTTTCCAAAGCATTGTTCTTAAGGTGCATCAAAAAGTGTCACTGTGTGGGCATGGGACAAGGCTGGTAGCATAATTGAAACAAGAGCTGTCCGAAGACAGCACGCTCGACTTTCTAAGTTGCTTAGTATAAAGGGGGCATAACTCCAAATATAGTGGAGCCAGGGTCATGGGCGCTGGAAGTAAGGTAGAGGGTGTGATGGTGAATAAGTATTCCAAGTTTGGGTTGAATCCCTTTGATATTATGGAAGTCATTGATGTTTGAAAAAACTTTTGTTGCAACGCCAACACCGACGCCAACGCCGACGCCCGGGTGACAGTATAAGCTCTCATTTTCTTCGAAAAGTCGAGCTAAAAAGGATATGAATGTATCAACTTCCAGTTTTGTGTCTTGAGTACTTTTGGAGAAGATGCAAATGTTACATTTAAAGACATTTTCTAGATTTTGTTTGCCGAATTTAAATTTTATTATTTTGACATATTTTTTTCTTTAGAGTATGCCAAGTTCAAATATGCAAAGAAAAAGTGGGGTCACCATATTAGTTTTCCTTGTATTTGCATTTTTACAACACACCTGTAAATCATTTTTGGCATGATTTTTTTATTTTTAAAAAAATACACACAATCTTAAAGTGACATTTCAGAATATTTTTTACATAAATTTTACTTTTATTCTATCTGAAAGAGCATGTTTTCTTATGAAAATTCTGAAAATTGCAAGCCAAAATATTGAACCATTTATGAGAAATATACATTTTTGAGGTAAAGTTAAACAAATTGTTGTGGACAACAGTTCAGATTTATATAGAATTTGTCATTTCTGTCTCAACTTTGAATGCGTATTTTTCGCTTATAAATAACAACTTAAAAAAACTGATAGCATTTCTACGCATTAGAATAAACAATCTTTGCATCAAGACATACTTTTAAAAAATGAAATAAATGTGAAATGTCACTTTAACAAATACGTGATTTTTCATACTTTTATCAGATATCTTACTTATTTCTTTGATCGTACAATTCAGTTTGTATTACAAACAAGATGTGGAATTCATGTAATGAGTAGAAAAATAAAAGTACCAAAGGAATGTGGTTTTACAAATTGCTACTTATTTCGCCAAAGGCACATTTTCCCACAAATTTCGTTCATATAAAGCACAAAAATCGAAATTAAAAAAGTTTTACGAATTAAATTTTTTTTTAATTAACAGATTTTGTACATAAAAGTATACTGAAAATAACTGTAAAAAGAAATAAAGGGGTAACCATACATGTATTCATTTTGTAGGAATTTTGCACTAAAATAGACTGGGTTTACAGTTATGTTTTGATAAACAGTAAGTGTTGATATAAAATCTCGTAACTACGGTTTATATCAAGCCGTAGTTACGAGATTTTATAACAAAACCCTCGAAATTCAATATTTATCCGAAATTACGTCACAATTTACTTGCAAAAATCGTTCCCTTTGAAGTGTCTTGCCAAAAGACACACCCCCAGTGGGGTTTGAACCCGGAACCTCCGGGATTCAAGTCGAGTGCGCTATCCACTGCGCCACCAAGGCTGTCAAAAGTGAAGAATTTCAATGCGCACGAACTTGCGCACTAACAAACTCCCGAAAACGTCTTTAAGACAGACTAGTATTAGGTAATATTAAAATAATTTACCCACATCCTTCAATACCAGGGCATAAATAATACATAAACAATACATAATCATTTTAAACATAATTATATATAACTCACAATAATTGACCTGGCAGAGCATCTCTAGCTAATCGATAGGGATGCTCTTCAAGGTTATTTAACTTAAATTTGAACTGAAATATCTACCAATAATTTAACTATAACAGTGTAAAAATTAATCCCTCTCTCAAATAAGGCCTGATTTCGACTTTCCTAATGAAAAAGACTTGTGATAACATTGAGACAAAAGAAGAAAATGCCTCAGATAAGCATTTTTTCCTCTTGTCGCAAATTTCTATATGCTTTATTGTACACAAAGTCAGTCTCGATCAACAGAATTTACGCTATCTGCAGAAGTTTTGAAAATAGAAAAATTAGTTTTGGAAAGGCTTAAATCCTATACTAATATTTCAACTTTAACCCATTACCACACATTGACTCTTTTTGACTCCCCAAATGATAAAGGCTTTGGAAAACATCATGGTGAACAAAGAAATTGCTTTTGACAAGCAATTTCTCCATTTCCCACGATGCTTTCTACCAAAAAAAGAAAAAAAACTTAGAATTTTTCTCAACTTGAAATTGTCGTCTGCAACATCTTTGAATTTAGAACAGTCTAGAACTGTTTGGAAAAGGGTTAACACAGATTAACATATATTTACATATGTACACAAATAAAAACATCCCAGTTTCATATGAATATAGTGCCTGTCTTCTGAAACAGAACAAAATGTCTCAAACAAAGACAACAAGACTATAGTAATTAACCCTTTCCTAAACCACAAAGTTAACAATTTGAAGTACATGCATACCAACAAACAATTTTTTAACATATTTCACACTTAAACCTTTTGGTGCACATAAATTTACGTTTAATCCTTCAAAACAAAACTTGGGTGTTGATGACCGGGAAAAATAAGAGAGAAAAAAAATTGATAAAAAAAAAACTGTATGTAAGCAGCAATTTCTCATATTCCATTTATACATTTTCTATGCTATAACATTCAAATTTCCTACCTTGAACATCAATTAATTTGCCGCCAACAACTCCATGCAAATTTTGTTTTTTGGGAAGGGATGATGGGACAAAAATTTCAACAAATTATTGTTTGTCTGTTATCCTACAAGTCACTGTTATAGCACAGGAAAAAGACAGAATACTGGTAGTAATCAACATTTCCATTCTATCTCAATATTTTAAAAAGCCTCATTTTTATTGGAACGGTCTTTCATTGCACATCCATTATAACATGACATTAGAATACATCCCTAATGAGATTCACATGCGGGAATTTTTCAAGCTATAATGACCTCATAAACATTCAGAGGTGGAAAGTTTTTCTAACTTGTGTTACAAATGTTTACGTCCCAGAAAAGCTTCCGACATTCCATGAATCTCATTAAGGGTGGACTACCTTAATAAGGCTTCTCATCACAATGTATAATTTTGTGTTGTTACATGTAGCCCATTACTGCAAAATGACGCCTTTTCACTCCCTCATAATAAGAAAATGCTTGGGAAAACATTTTGGAAAATGAAGAAATTGCTTGTGACTAGCAATTTCTTTATTTTCCACAATGTTTTCTAACCAAAAATGGAGATATTTTTAAAATTTCACCACCTTTGAATTATAATCTGCAACACATTTCAAATTTGAAGAGTTGAAAAATTTTGCAGTTTGGTATTAGGTTAAACTTCTTTTATCTTCTCTTTCATATCCACACACATTGCATTTATTATGGTTTCTAGTATACATAAGACTACTTTGAGCTGGTATCTTGAAAAGAGGGCTCTTACAGCGTTTGAGACAAGCAAGTCTCTAGATCAGGCTGTTCTGCAATCCCAACAGGTTCCTTGTTGTTGCTTTCTCATCGTTAGATACTACATGTCATAAAGAGGTTACTTGACAAAAGAATGACATGGATCGTGAACAGACTGCATGTATATACTAGGCAGATCTGAAATGATTCAGGTTGAACTCAAATACCAAAAGGACTCTTTTTTTCTAGAACCTGGCTCAATCATATTAATTTTCCTTTAGTTTGTGAATTTCATTCATAACATACATATTGAGTACCTTATAAATGGTCCTTTAAAGACAGCAAATTTAAACAATGGAATGAAAAATGTTTTAAATCTTAGGTATAAGAATTTAAAAGGAAATTTAAAAAGGATATATTACTGATTAACATCAATCCATTTTTTTCAAAATATTGAGAGAAAAGAAGAAAATGCTGAATCATCAGCATTTTCTTCTTTTCTATCAATATTTGCATATACTTCTTTGATAGGTAACTGATTAGTTTACTTTGCTCATGGAAAGCGCCATTATCCTCAGGCAGAACTCATAGCTTCTCATGTATTTTTCTTTTATGTGAGACCAAACTACCCCACTGATTAAATGCATGCCCACAAACATCACATTTATATGGTTTCTCACCTGTATGTATCCATTTGTGCTCGAATAAAGCTTGTTTAAAATTACCAGTATGCATTCTGTTGTGTGTAACTAAAGTTTGCTTTTGATTACATGTATATCCACATACATCGAATTTATATGGCTACATCACATTTATATGGCTTCTCACCAGTATGTTTTCTTTTGTGTTTGACTAAATCACCGCTATAGTTACTAGCATAACCACAAACATCACATCTATATGGTTTCTCGCCAGTATGTGTTCTTTTGTGTGTGATTAAATGATGTGAATAACTACATGTATATTCACAGACATCACATTTATATGGTTTCTCACCAGTATGCATTCTTTTGTGTTTGATTAAATCACCTTTTTGATTAGTTGCATATCCACATACATCACATTTATATGGCTTCTCACCAGTATGTATTCTTTTGTGTCTTATTAATGCATGTGAAAAATTACTTGAATATCCACAGACATCACATTTATATGGTTTCTCACCAGTATGTGTTCTTTTATGTATGATTAAATTCTGTTTAAGATTACATGCATACCCACACACATCACATTTATATGGTTTCTCACCAGTATGTATTCTTTTGTGTGCAATTAAATGTGTTTTTTGATTACACGCATATCCACAGACATCACATTTATATGGCTTCTCACCAGTATGTATTCTTTTGTGTTTGATTAAATCACCTTTATAATTACATGCAAATCCACAGACGTCACATTTATATGGCTTCTCACCAGTATGTATTCTTTTGTGCCTGATTAAATCACCGCTATAGTTACTAGCATACCCACACACATCACATTTATACCCTTTCTCATTTGTACACCTCTCTTGTGTCATTACACTATTTTCACCAGCACCATCACTGTTATTACAGCTGTAAGATTTCTTACTTCTCTCTTGTTTTCTTTCTGTACTGTATCTGTAATGTTTATTTTGTCTAAGCCAGGTATCAAGTACTTGAATGTCTTCAGCTTTAAGTTTGTCCTTTCCATGGATTCGCATAAGATGACTAACACAGTAGGATGCTGCTGTAAATGCTGTCTTGCAGAAAACGCAGGGAAAATATACTGAAACGAGAAAAGTGATATGTCTTATAAAACCAATTGCTAGACAAGCCCTGGTATTGATGTCCCTTGTTAAACCTTATGTGTGAAAACATTGAGACAAAAGAACAGCATTTTCCCTTTTGTCTCAATCTTTTCAGGGCTATGTTTTGCACAAATACAATCTTTATCAACAACTAGCTTGTCGTCTGCAGCAGCTAACATATTGTAAGTCCAAATTTGTGTGGTTTTGGAAAATATGTCACTTGTTTTGTCTATTATTAATCATTTTAAAATATTCAGATATTATTTTGAAATCAAATGCAGATTACTTCACAGGTTCAACGTCAGGTAGGGGTAAGATATGTTTCCATTAAAACCTTTTCCAAAATTATGATCAAATAGAAAAAAGAAAATTACCATCAGAAATGGAAAATAAATGTTGGTTATTAGAGTTTCATTGGTTTCCTCTTATGTATGTTTTCTAAAGAGTCATCGAAATCAGATTTTATTGATATATTTTGGTCCCAGATGGGGTTTGAAATGCTTTCAACAGCCATTTGACATATTTTAATCTCTAGACATTTTTTTATATTAAAATTTCAGACTTTCTTCACAGAATGGTTTGTTCATCTCTCCAATGTACAGTAATACAAAACTAACAAGAGATGTTTGTAAAACATATATGCCCCCTCAAGGGTCTACATTTGATGTAGGTCATAGTCCAAGGTCAAGTTAAAAAGGTCCAAGGTCATGGTCAAATATGAAAGGTCTTGGTAGGAGGTGTCTATGTGTGAAATATCAAAGCTGTATGTAAAAGTAAAATGAAATATAGACCAGGTTAAAGTTTTTTAAAGTAGGCCAAATGCCAAGGTCAAGGTCATGGTCAAATGTGAAAGGATTTGGTTGGAGGTGTCCATGTGTGAAATATCAAGGCTGTGGGTGTAAAAGGACATGATATGTATGCCCGGTTTAAGTCTTTTTAAAAGAAGGTCAAACTCCAAGGTCAAGGTTGCAATATTCAAGGTCATGGTCAAATGTGAAAGGTCTTAATAGGAGGTGTCTATGTGTGAAATATCAAGGCTGTAGGTGTAATAGGACATAAGATAAAGGCTAGGTTAAAGATTTCTAAAAGTATGTAAAAATCAAAGGTCAAGGTCACACAGGCCAAGGTCATGGTTAAATGTGAAAGGTCTTGGTAGGAGGTGTCCATGTGTAAAATATCGAGACTGTATAGGTGACAGGACATGAGATATAGGCCTAGTTTAAGTTTTTTAAAAGTAGGTCAAACTCCAAGGTCAAACTCCAAGGTCATGGTCAAAAGTGAAAAGTCTTGGTTGAGAGTGACCATGTGTGAAATATCAAGGCTGTATGTGTAAAATGATATGAAATATAGGCCAGGTTAATGTATTATAAAAGTAGGTCAAACACCAGCTCGCGCGTTTTTTGCCTATTTCCGCGCATCGCCGCGATTGAATTTCGGGTGGATTCGGGTGGAAAAACGCGGCGGCCGCGGCGAGCGAGTTTTACCACCCGAAATCGCGGGAATGGCCGCGATTTTTTCGCCGCGATTCGCGGTGATTTGCGCGGACAGGTAAGCCTGCATTTTCTTGCTGAATTGTCATAATTTTGGGTTTCATATAAAAAAAATTTGACCATTTCGCCTTCCTTTCAACGTATCCGAAGTCATTTTTCTTTTATCTTTGCTGCACGGCCTTCATGCATATAGATTACAAAATAATTGCAGATACTAAGCGCGGTGAAAGTTGCACAAAATTAGTTTACTTGGAAGTGCATGTAATTATAGAATAACACATACATTCTGAAATTTCCTCTCCTTTTGTTATGCAGAAAATTAAAAAGAATGCGATTTATTGGTGCCAAAATGTGGTTATAATTGCTTTCATTGTCTGACCAATTTCTTCTTTTTCCCAGTACGTTTTCTGTGCTATATCATCCACAGCTTTACCTACTGTACCATGCATTTTGTTGTTTGTGACAGCTTTCCAATTGAGAAATAAGAAGAAATTGGCGATGATCTTCTTGTGTCTCAATATTTAGCTCACGTTGTTGCGATATATCGTTAACACTCCTGTCTTTAGCAACATACATCTAATCGTATGAGTAGATTTTTAATAGTACGTGCCAAATCATAGCAATTTCAGAAAGGGCGTAACTAAGAATGTAGCATAAAACATTGAAGTTTCTTTAAACATGTATGCAAGTTCCAACATGGTAAAAATGAACCTTAAATACATCTCGCAGATTTTCTGGTTTATTTTGTAAACTGGAAAGTAGTCAAATACTAATGCGCATCACTTTGATATGTAACTCAAGCAGAGAAACTCTTCGAATTTATGACCTAGAGGACAAAGTGCAGTTTACGATTTCACGTACATGTATCTGCAAAAAAAACACCCAACAGAATATTATATAAACTGTGAATTGAATTTAACCAAGCATAACAAAATATAGTGTACAAAGAAGCGGAAAAAATCTGTTCTATATCATTTAGCCTATAATTATATATTTTAATTTACTAAAACGATTTATAACCGGACTTCATAGAACTTTATAGAAAACGTTTGTATTTAATATAACATTCGTTTTACTCCTGAAATAGATCTATAAATCGATTTAAAAACACACTCAGGATGAAAATAATATAAACTGTACAAAAACGTATTTCATGTTGAACGCTGTAGGATAATATTGGCCTTACCTGGCATTTCCACCCGAACGCGGCGATCGCCGCGATCGCGGCGATCGCCGCGATTTTCCCCCCATCGCGGCGATTCGCGGTGATGGACGAAACTTTCGAGTGGAAAAACGCGGTGGCCGCGATGGCAAATCGCCGCGATTTTCCACCCGAATTGTTTTTTGACCGCGGTGGCCGAGCGTTTTAGGCAAAAAACGCGCGAGCTGTACTGTAGGTCTTGGCCGTAGGTTTCCATGTGTCAAATATCAAGGCTGTATGTGTAAAAGGACAGGATTTATCTGCCAGGTTAAAGTTTTTAAAAAGTAGGTCAAACACCAAGGTCAAGGTCACAAGGTCCAAGCTCATGGTCAAATGTGAAAGGTCTTTGTAGGAGGTTTCAATGTGTGAAATATCAAGGCTGTATGTGTAATAGGTCATGAGATATAGGCCCGGTTTAATTTTTTAAAAAGTAGGTCAAACTCCAAGGTCAAGGTCACAAGGTCATGGTCAAACGTGAACGATGTTAATAGGAGGTATCTATGTGTGAGATATCAAATCTGTATGTGTAAAAAAAACATGAGATATAGGCAAGGTTAAGAATTAAGTGTAACAAGAGTGCCTGAAAGGCACTGATATCGCTCACCTGAGTTCTCCCTGTATTTGATTGTGTACGATATAAATTTTGTTGTAAACAAATATTAACTTCAGGGTTAGACACTAACTTTCTCAACCAAGGAGTCCGCTGGACTTCCATCAAGAGAACTTGGGGAGTCCAGTGGAAAATAAAGGAGTCCCTAAAAGGAGCAAATATTTTATGTTGCATGCATGTTAACTAGTCAATGCCATTCTCATGTCTGCATAGAATACTAAACATAAATTCAGGATACTAGATCCTGTTATCTAGAGCTACCAGCTTACTTATCATTTTGCTTATAATTCTTGGGCAGAATTTTTAAAGAGTCAGCCGGACTCCCTAAGTTGAAAATCAGGGAGTCCCACCAATTTTTAGGGAGTCTCGGACTCGTGGACTCCCCTTAGTGTCGAACCCTGTAAGTCGTATCAAATTATTGTTAAAAAAGTTTCATAATTTCCAATGAATGCAATTAAGTCACATTAGTACATTCAATCATATTGCATGTAGTAACATCTTTAATATTGAATATCATGTGCTGTTCCAGTTTGATTTCTATAACCAAGATTTAACTTTTACAGTTAAATTTTGAAATATCAGAATGATACATTACAAGCCTTAATATGCTTAATACGATCAGCCCCTCCTTGCCTCATCAACATTTACTAACCTATCAAAAATTTACAACCAAGTGTTTTAAAAGAGTAACTCAATGAGCATTTTGATATACTTGGTTTAAATTGGCCCCATAATTGATTTTTGAAGAATTTCTTTACGATTTTTTGAAGTCTGATAAGCCCTACCCTGCCACACTCAATTTTTTTAACAAATAAAAAATTCACAAACAATACTATTGTTAAAAAGAGTCACTCAAGCAACATCCCTGGTACAAATTGGCCCAACAGTTGAATTTTCATTTCTCCTAGTCGAATAAGTCCCACCCTGCCATGTCCACATTTTTTAAGAATCAGAAATTTGTTAAAAAAAATAAAAAGGGGTACTTAACCCTTTCCCAAACAAGACCTGCTTTTGACGTCCCTATTAGAAAAGGCTTTGGAAAAAATTGAGACAAAAGAAGAAACTGCTGATAACCAGCAGTTTTTCCTTTTGTCTCAATATTTCTGTGCTATATTGTACACCAATCCTTATTATTATTTTTGACTTCAAAATTGTCGACTGCAACACCTTTCAAATTGAAACGGCCCAAAATTATGCTGTCTGGGAAAGGGTTAAGGAACATTCCTGGATAATTTGGTATAATTTGGTCCAACGGTTAAGTAGAAGAAAATTTACAAAGAATTATTTAATGATTTCTCAAAGTCTGATAATCCCCACCCTGCCACGCCTACATTTTTTGACAAATAAAAAAAATCATGAACACACATTGAAAACAGTCACTCAAGAAACAGATCTGCCAAGTTTGGTTCAAATATGACCAATGGTTGATTTTTAAAGATTTTTTTCATGATTTCTCTAAGTCTGATAAGCCCCGCCCTGCCACACCCACATTTTTTGACGAATCAAAAATTTGAAAACAAGTTTTGCAAAGGGTCACCCAAGGAACAATTCTGCCAGGTTTGGTAAAAATTGACTCATTGGTTCAGGAAAAGAAGATTTTTGAAGAATTACGTAATGATTTCTCTAAGTCTGATAAGCCCAGCCCTGCAATGCCCTCATTTTTTGACCAATCAAAAATTTCTCGACACACAGTGAAGACAGTCACTCAAGAAACATTCCAGCCAATAGTGGTACAAATTGGATCAACATTTGATTTTTAAAGAATTATTTAACAATTTCTTAAATTCTGATAAGCCCCACCCTGCCCCGCCAACATTTTCTGACGAATCAAAAATTTGAAAACAAGTTTTGCAAAGGGTTGCTAAAGGAACATTTCTGTCAACTTTGGTAAAAATTGACTTGACGGTTAAAGCAGAAGGGTAACAGATGGTCTAATTGCAAAAATGAATTTTTTTGAAAAAATATACAAAACTTTTGTGTTGGCCACCTCAGAATGGTTAATAATATGCGATTCAGAGAGAGATTGAGCCGAAATTATAAGAGGGATAGCCGAATTTAGGGAGAATCCAAACCCAAATTCAACCCCGTCACAGATGCAGTTGATTTTATTTTTTAACTGTTACGCATGCGAATACAGCGCGGACCAAGATTCAAACGAGATTCATACTTGAATTTCAATGTGACAACATCATGTATGTTGTGACGTCATTTAAGAAAGTCGCATGTCCTACTGTTTTTGGTCTACTTCCGACATCGCTTCATGAATTTGGTATCAAATTGCGAAAAAATGAGTCATTGCTTCAATAGTTTGTCGTAATCATAAAATCAGGTCATATAAAGCTTAAAAAGTGTACATGTCGTTTGTTTTTGACAAATTTTGGGTCCAAATCTGGGAAATAGTAGCTTTAAGGAGAAGAAGATTTTTGAAGAATTATTTAACAATTTCTCTAAGTCTGATAAGCCCCGCCCTGCCACGCCCACATTTTTTGACAAATCAAAAATTTGAAAACATGTTTCGAAAAGGGTCAGCCAAGGAACATTTCTGCCAACTTTGGTAAAAATTGACTCAATGGTTAAGGAGAAGAAGATTTTTGAAGAATTATTTAACAATTTCTCTAAGTCTGATAAGCCCCAACCTGCCATGCCCGCATTTTTTGACGAATCAAAAATTTGAAAACAAGTTTTGAAAAGGGTCACCCAAGGAACATTTCTGCCAACTTTGGTAAAAATTGACTCAATGGTTAAGGAGGAGAAGATTTTTGAAGAATTATTTAACAATTTCTCTAAGTCTGATAAGCCCCGCCCTGCCACGCCCACATTTTTTGACAAATCAAAAATTTGAAAACAACTTTTGAAAAGGGTCACCCAGGGAACATGCCTGCCAAGTTTGGTTAGGATTGGCCCAGTGGTTAAGGAGGAGATGATGTTTAAAGAAATTGTTGACGACTTCCAACGCACGACGCACGCCGGACACAGGGTGATCACAAAAGCTCACCTTGAGCATGTTGCTCAGGTGAGCTAAAAATCAACAAAGGGCAATAACTTTAAGAACTTGATTGGCAAGGTTATGGTTCTTGTGCACTGCACCTCTCCATAATGAGATCTATCCACCTGTAAAGTTTCATGATTCTACCTTACATACTTTTTGAGTTGTGCTCCGGACAAAAATTAAATTTGAAAATCAACAAAGGGCAATAACTCCAAACATATGATCGGCAGAGTTACGGTTCTTGTGCACGCACCTCTCCATACTGAGATCTATCCACCTGTAAAGTTTCATGATTCTACCTTACATACTTTTTGAGTTATGCGCCGGACAAGAATCAACTTATAAAATCAACAAAGGGCAATAACTCAAAAAATTTGATCGACAGAGTTACGGTTCTTGTGCATTGCACCTCTCCATACTGAGATCTATCCACCTGTAAAGTTTCATGATTCTACCCTTAATACTTTTTGAGTTATGCTCCGGACAAGGTTTGGTCTACGGACAGACCGACCGACCGACCGACACTTGCTAAACAGTATACCCCCATTTTCTTCGAAAGGGGGCATAATAAGTATACATGACTTAAATACCTTCTCCATTAACATAACTTGGTCTAAACAGCAAGTTTTTGTCCCTGACCAGTCCAAGCTCCCTAGCATATTCATCACCATACCACACTAACAGCTCCTGTCCTGGTAAAATAGGTCTGTATGTACGATAGTATATGGCTCCCTTGTATTGAAATGCTACCAGGTTCTGATCTGATTCAGACACTGCACAGTTTACATATCTCATCCAGTTGGCACTTGTTTTGTCCTGGGCATCTACAAAATGACTTGGTTTGCCATTTTCATACACCTGGAATTTATACATCAGTGGACTTAGCCCTTTTCCAAACAATATGTTTTTTGACATATCACAAGGCAAAGGTAATGCAGACATCAAAACATATCTTATTTGAAGTAGAAATTCTGAATCTTTTGACACACAAAAGTTCAAAACATTGAGACAAAGGGAGAGAATGCTTTGCTATCAGTATATTTTGTTTTCTCTCTTTGTTTCTCTAGCTCTCACTTAATGACAGACATGTCAAAATCATATCTTATTTGAGAAACTAATTACTATTAAGCAACACTCATTTTGTTATCAGAAGCAATTTTCCATTTTTTTCAAGTTGGGAAAGGCTGTAAACTTATAATCTGAAATTCCATAAGTATTGAGTTAATCCTAAGAAGTTATTTTACCTGCCCACAGTAACAAGACTTGTGTGCCTTGTTGTGATCAGTTACCCTGACTCCCCCATAAGTAGAAGTTCAATAAGTAAGACATAATTTTACCTGCCAACAATATCCAGATTTGTGTGCCTTGGTCTAATCAGTCACCCTGCCCCCCCCCCCCCCCCCCCCCCCCCCTAAGTAGAAGTTCAATATGTAAGACATTATTTTACCTGCCAACAGTATCCAGACTTGTGTGCCTTGGTCTGATCAGTCACCCTGACTCCTCCATAAGTAGAAGTTCAATGAATAAGACAATATTTTACCTGCCAACAGTATCCAGACTTGTGTGCCTTGGTCTGATCAGTCACCCTGACTCCTCCATAAGTAGAAGTTCAATAAGTAAGACATAATTTTACCTGCCAACAATATCCAGATTTGTGTGCCTTGGTCTAATCAGTCACCCCCCCCCCCCCCTAAGTAGAAGTTCAATATGTAAGACATTATTTTACCTGCCAACAGTATCCAGACTTGTGAGCCTTGGTCTGATCAGTCACCCTGACTCCTCCATAAGTAGAAGTTCAATAAGTAAGACATTATTTTACCTGCCAACAGTATCCAGACTTGTGTGCCTTGGTCTGATCAGTCACCCTGACTCCTCCATAAGTAGAAGTTCAATAAGTAAGACATAATTTTACCTGCCAACAGTATCCAGACTTGTGTGCTTTGGTCTGATCAGTCACCCTGACTCCCCCATAAGTAGAAGTTCAATAAGTAAGACATTATTTTACCTGCCAACAGTATCCAGACTTGTGTGCCTTGGTCTGATCAGTCACCCTGACTCCCCCATAAGTAGAAGTTCAATAAGTAAGACATTATTTTACCTGCCAACAGTATCCAGACTTGTGTGCCTTGGTCTGATCAGTCAACCTGACTCTTCCATAAGTAGAAGTTCAATTTATAAGTAAGACATTATTTTACCTGCCAACAATATCCAGAGTTGTGTGCCTTGGTCTGATCAGTTACCCTGACCCCTCCATAACAGGTTTGCCACTAGTCAGTGGAAATAAAATTCCCTGACAAAATTGAAAAATTCCTTGACATGTTTCTATGCGGTGAATTTGCGGTAACTCGCGACATTTTGAGACAATTTTAGAAGGCGACATTGCATCTTATTTTTTCAAAATTCCCTGACAATTCCCTGACATTTGCCTTTATTTTCAAATTTCCCTGACAGTTCACAAAATTCCCTGACAATTCCCTGACCTTGAAAAAATTTAAATTTCCCTGACATTTCCCTGATGCATGACAACCTTGCATAAGTAGAAGTTCAATAAGAAAGACATTAATTTACCTGCCAACAGTATCCAGAATTGTGAGCCTTGGTCTGATCAGTCACCCTGACTCCCCCATAAGAAATTCAATAAGTAAGACATAATTTTACCTGCCAACAGTATCCAGACTTGTGAGCCTTGGTCTGATCAGTCACCATGACTCCCCCATAAGTAGAAGTTCAATAAGTAAGACATTATTTTACCTGCCAACAGTATCCAGACTTGTGTGCCTTGGTCTGATCAGTCACCCTGACTCCCCCATAAGTAGAAGTTCAATAAGAAAGACAATATTTTACCTGCCAACAGTATCCAGACTTGTGTGCCTTGGTCTGATCAGTCACCCTGACTCCCCCATAAGTAGAAGTTCAATAAGTAAGACATTATTTTACCTGCTAATGATATCCAGACTTGTGTGCCTTGATCTTATCAGTCACCCTGACTCCCCCATAAGTAGAAGTTCAATAAGTAAGACATTTTTTTACCTGCCAACAATATCCAGACTTGTATACCTTGGTCTGATCAGTCACCCTGACTCCCCCATAAGTAAAAGTTCAATAAGTAAGATATTATTTTACCTGCCAACAGTATCCAGGTATGTGTGCCTTGGTCTGATCAGTCACCCTGACTCCTCCATAAGTAGAAGTTCAATAAGTAAGACATTATTTTACCTGCCAACAGTATCCAGACTTGTGTGCCTTGGTCTGATCAGTCACCCTGACTCCTCCATAAGTAGAAGTTCAATAAGTAAGACATTATTTTACCTGCCAACAGTATCCAGACTTGTGTGCCTTGGTCTGATCAGTCACCCTGACTCCCCCATAAGTAGAAGTTCAATATGTAAGACATAATTTTACCTGCCAACAGTATCCAGACTTGTGTGCCTTGGTCTGATCAGTCATCCTGACTCCTCCATAAGTAGAAGTTCAATAAGTAAGACATTATTTTACCTGCCAACAATAACCAGACTTGTGTGCCTTGGTCTGATCAGTCACCCTGACTCCTCCATAAGTAGAAGTTCATTAAGTAAGACATAATTTTACCTGCAAACAGTATCCAGACTTGTGTGCCTTGGTCTGATCAGTCACCCTGACTCCCCCAAAAGTAGAAGTTCAATATGTAAGACATAATTTTACCTGCCAACAGTATCCAGACTTGTGTGCCTTGGTCTGATCAGTCACCCTGACTCCTCCATAAGTAGAAGTTCAATATGTAAGACATTATTTTACCTGCCAACAGTACCCAGACTTGTGTGCCTTGGTCTGATCAGTCACCCTGACTCCTCCATAAGTAGAAGTTCAATAAGTAAGACATTATTTTACCTGCCAACAGTACCCAGACTTGTGTGCCTTGGTCTGATCAGTCACCCTGACTCCTCCATAAGTACAAGTTCAATAAGTAAGACATTATTTTTCCTGCCAACAGTATCCAGACTTGTGTGCCTTGGTCTGATCAGTCACCCTGACTCCCCCATAAGTAGAAGTTCAATAAGTAAGACATTATTTTTCCTGCCAACAGTATCCAGCCTTGGTCTGATCAGTCACCCTGACTCCCCCATAAGTAGAAGTTCAATAAGTAAGACATTATTTTACCTGCCAACAATATCCAGACTTGTGTGCCTTGGTCTGATCAGTCACCCTGTCTCCTCCGTAGGTAGAAGTTCAATAAGTAAGACATTATTTTACCTGCCAACAGTAACCAGACTTGTATGCCTTGGTCTGATCAGTCATCCTGACTCCCCAATAAGTAGAAGTTCAATAAGTAAGACATAATTTTACCTGCCAACAGTATCCAGACTTGTGTGCCTTGGTCTGATCAGTCACCCTGACTCCCCCATAAGTAGAAGTTCAATAAGTAAGACATTATTTTACCTGCCAACAGTAGCCAGACTTGTGTGCCTTGTTCTGATCAGTCACCCTGACTCCCCCATAAGTAGAAGTTCAATAAGTAAGACATTATTTTACCTGCCAACAATATCCAGACTTGTGTGCTTTAGTCTGATCAGTCACCATAACTCCTCCATAAGTAGAAGTTGAGTAAGTGAGACATTATTTTACCTGCCCAGTTAATAGGCTGGAAAATTTGGGTGTATGGGCCGAAGTCCCATCCACCCAAATTTCCATGGGCCCTAATTTGGCCGGGGCTTATGGGGGCCGCCTAGGCCCCCATTGGAGGCCTGAGCAATGCCCGGGTGGGGTGACCAGGGGGCAGAGCCCCCCCCCCCCCGGGCCGAAAACGAATTTTAGCATTTCTGCGAACTAAAAATCACATCTCCTGGAAGCTGTTTGTGCTATTTGAAATTGCATGTTTCAGACGAATTTTTCAACAAATTATCAAACTTTGTTATATCATTTTATATCTCTGCATTGAACACTGAACTATACAGCCTGGTATCAGGATTCACTGTCTCCAATCCACTACCAGGAAACTCACCAATAACTGTAATTGGTGTAATCGGCCTGCTCGGACTCGCTGCACTCTGCTGTTGATAAATTTGGTTGATGATTTGCAGAGCTACAGATCATTTTTTGATGCAAGGATTATTATCCCCAGTGACTGGGAAAGGCCTGCGCCATAGTCACATTGAAATTCCAAATATCACATTGTTTTAGCTAGTGAGTGGGCCCTTGTCCCATTAGTCCAGTCAATATAGGGTTGGACATCAAACTTATTGCAACAGAAATTATTTCTTTACTAAAATGAACATATATCATAACTGTACAATGTGCTAAAAATCTACCAAAATCTATCCAGCCGTTATTGTATAAAACGTGTTTAGAAAAGGACAAATAAGACAGAGTTTTGGGTACTCTGTGTACTTTGATTATTTTCTGCAAGCTTCCCACTGATCATGATTTCATGGTATTATTTTCCAATATTTCATGAAACATCCTGTGTTTTTAGAGCCAAAAGAATGTGTATCAGCTAAAATTGATCATTCACTTCATGAACATGTGAGTATTAATTCTAGAATAACCTTTACAGCATCAAAAACATTGATGAAATGATCAGTACTTTGATCGTGTCAAGCCTCTCAATGAATATGACTGTAAATCCCCCCCCCCCCCCTCGCAAATCTCTTTCTCTCTTAACAAGGGGACAATGCACAAATATTTATAAATATATGCATGGAAATGTGTATGTAAAAGAAAGAGTTAGATGTTCTAAAAAGGGCAAATTTTATCAAATAACCATTTATGACCTGACAAAAGGGGAGATTTTAACTAATTAACCCATTCCCACACATTGACGCCTTTTGACGCTACGCAAGAAAAATTTTTTGGAAAACATTGTGGAAAATCAAGAAATTGCTTGGCAAAGAAATTGCTTGTGCCTAGCAATTTCTTCATTTTCCACAATGTTTTCTATCTAGAAAAAAAAAATATTTCTAAAACTTCTTCAACTTGAAATTGTCATGTGCAATACCTTTTAAATTGGAACAGTCCTGCCAAATTCCTTCATCTGGTAATGGGTTAAACATGACGTAATTTCGGACAAATAATAGTATGCCCTATTTCGTAGGTGTTGTTATAAAATTTCGCAAAGTTCTACGGCTAGCTTGATTCAAGCCGTAGTTACGAGATTTTGCAACAACACCGACGGTTGATCAAAACAAAACGGTGAACCGAGTATATTTTAGCACACAATTCTTTGCCATTCAAATGAGTATCAACGCCATAGGGCTTTGATTTGAATGAACAAATTTATAACGTCTTTACCACTTCTGACCTGTTGCTGTGTAGAACATTTGCTTTTTAATCCTAAAGCTTTTTTAATTAGCTGTGTTTATTTCAAGGAGATTATTATTTTAAAGATAAACCCTTACCAAACAAATTACATTTCTTTATCTTTTGAACTAGCGCTGGTCCTGTTAAGAAGACAAGAATCCGGGGTGACCTATATCAGATGCCATCCCCTTTCATACATGTTTTCTCGTTTACATAAAGCACATCACACATATTGCTATCATGTTTAAGAGTAAACTTTTGTTGAGTAGAACTACTGTTTAACTTGTTCACACCCAAACTCACGAATTCATTTTTATGAAATACATTATAAGCCTGCCCTATTATCTTTCTTGAAGAAATGATGATACAGGCCTAATAGTCACTTGCTGTGGAATAGAGAATAACAAAAATAAATCAGTTTTCTAAATTTAATTTAGAATTAACTAGACAAAAAGATAGAAAGATGTATTGCAGAATTTGATTGATCGGTTGGTGTTTTACTCCTCTTTACAGTAATTTCATGACAGCTGGAGAACATAATGATGGATTCCATAGTTTTCTCGGACCAATTGATTCATTTTAGGTTCAATTTTTTGAGTCAAAGTA
Organism: Fragum sueziense; assembly: GCA_963680895.1. Taxonomy (NCBI): domain Eukaryota; kingdom Metazoa; phylum Mollusca; class Bivalvia; order Cardiida; family Cardiidae; genus Fragum; species Fragum sueziense. Next base: position 25,807,015 of record OY804609.1, on the reverse strand, counting down.
TGGACGGCAGCATGCATGTTACTTTTAGGCTGCATATAGAGAGCCTCTGTGATCATATATAGATTTATTTAATCTAATCTCTCGAATAATGTGGTAAAATTACTGTAGCCGGAAAATCATTGGGATAAGGCAGTCATAGAAATTAGGATATAAATTTACAAGCAAGTCGGGCTAGTAAGATAGGAAATTTCACAAGCCCGAATGAAAATTTGCTAGCCCAAAGATACAAGTAGATGTAAGACCTATGAAATCAAGTTCATATCCCAAAAAAACAAAGGAAGGACGATCTGAAATACACAACACTTTTCTCCTAAACAATGTTTATTCTCAGATTTGAATAAAGTAGGGAATCTCTGCATCTCTTCAAAAAAAAAATCTTGGGGATCTTGAAAAAATGTAATGGAATATAAATCCATGCAATAAATTACAAGACTAGATCTAGATCTTATTCTATAATAAAATTATTTCTTCCTTGGCCAGAAGCCTTCATTAATGATTGTATCACATATTCATATTACTTTCCTAGTTGTTTCATGTGTCATTTCGATCAAATAGTCCAAACAAGAGTGCCTGAAAGGCACTGATATCGCTCACCTGAGTTCTTCCTGTATTTGATTGTGTATGATATAAATTTTGTTGTGAACAAATATATAAGTCGTATCAAATTATTGTTAATAAAGTTTCATAATTTCCAATGAATGCAATGAAGTCACATTAGTATTCAATCATATTGCATGTAGTGACATCTTAAATATTGAATATCATGGGCTGTTCCAGTTTTATTTTTATAACCAAGATTTAACTTTTACAATTAAATTTTGAAACATCAGAATGATACATTACAAGCATTAATATGCTTAATATTTTAAGCCCCTCCTTGCCTCATCAACATATATTAACCTGTCAAAAATTTACAACAAAGTGTTTGAAAAGAGTAACTCAATGAGCATTTTGCTATACTTGGTTTAAATTGGCCCCATAATTGATTTTTGAAGAATTTCTGTACGACTTTTTTAAGTCTGATAAGCCCTTCCCTGCCACACTCATTTTTTTTTAACAAATCAAAAATTCACAAACAATATTATTGTTACAAAGAGTCACTCAAGCAACATCCCTGGTACAAATTGGCCCAACAGTTGATTTTTCTTATCATTTCTCCTAGTCGAATAAGTCCCACCCTGCCATGCCCACATTTTTTACGAATCAGAAATTTGTAATAAAAATAAAAAGGGGTACTTAAGGAACATTCCTGAATAATTTGGTATAATTTGGTCCAACGGTTAAGGAGAAGAAAATTTTCAAAGAATTGTTTAATGATTTCTCCAAGTCTGATAAGCCCCGCCCTGCCATGCCTACATTTTTTGACAAATAAAAAAATTCAAGAACACACATTGAAAACAGTCACTCAAGAAACAGATCTGCCAAGTTTACTTCAAATTTGACCAATGGTTGATTTTTAAAGATTTTTTTCATGATTTCTCTAAGTCTGATAAGCCCCGCCCTGCCTGCCCACATTTTTTGACGAATCAAAAATTTGAAAACAAGTTTTGCAAAGGGTCACCAAAGGAACATTTCTGCCAAGTTTGGTAAAAATTGACTCATTGGTTAAGGAAAAGAAGATTTTTGAAGAATTATGTAACAATTTCTCTAAGTCTGATAAGCCCCGCCCTGCCATGCCCTCATTTTTTGACAAATCAAAAATTTCTCAACACACAGTGAAGACAGTCACTCAAGAAACATTCCAGCCAATATTGGTACAAATTGGATTAACATTTGATTTTTAAAGAATTATTTAACAATTTCTCAAATTCTGATAAGTCCCGCTCTGCCACGCCCACATTTTTTGACGAATCAAAAATTTGAAAACAAGTTTTGAAAAGGGTCACCCAAGGAACATTTCTGCCAACTTTGGTAAAAATTGACATGATGGTTAAGGAGAAGAAGATTTTTGAAGAATTATTTAATAATTTCTCTAAGTCTGACAAGCCCCGCCCTGCCACGCCCACATTTTTTGACGAATCAAAAATTTGAAAACAAGTTTTGAAAAGGGTCACCAAAGGAACATCTCTGCCAATTTTGGTAAAACTCGACTCAATGGTTAAGGAGAAGAAGATTTTTGAAGAATTATTTAACAATTTCTCTAAGTCTGATAAGCCCCGCCCTGCCACACCCACATTTTTTGACGAATCAAAAATTTGAAAACAAGTTTTGAAAAGGGTCACCCAAGGAACATTTCTGCCAACTTTGGTAGGAATTGACTCAATGGTTAAGGAAAAGAAGATTTTTGAAGAATTATTTAACAATTTCTCTAAGTCTGATAAGCCCCGCCCTGCCACGCCCACATTTTTTGACAAATCAAAAATTTGAAAACAAGTTTTGAAAAGGGTCACCCAAGGAGCATTTCTGCCAACTTTGGTAGAAATTGACTCAATGGTTAAGGAGAAGAAGATTTTTGAAGAATTATTTAACAATTTCTCTAAGTCTGATAAGCCCCGCCCTGCCACGCCCACATTTTTTGACGAATCAAAAATTTGAAAACAAGTTTTGAAAAGGGTCACCCAAGGAACATTTCTGCCAAGTTTGGTTAGGATTGGCCCAGTGGTTAAGGAGGAGAAGATGTTTAAAGAAATTGTTGACGACTTCCGACGCACGACGCACGACGCACGCCGGACACAGGGTGATCACAAAAGCTCACCTTGAGCATGTTGCTCAGGTGAGCTAAAAAGGGGAGGTAAAAAATTAAAAATCATTTTGGGGTTGAACTATTTTGGGTGCGAATGTAAATAAACAATTCTCTTTCTGCGTCTCAAAACAAAGTATTGGAATTTATTCTATGACAAAATAATATCATGTTTAGATAACAGAATCAGATTCTATCATTAAAATAACCATTTGGTCTGCTATGTTTTCTTTCAAATATATTTCGTTTTTCTGACTGAAAAAACAAGATCGTCATTTCAGGTTACCCAGGCAAAATGGTTAGTTGATTTATGTGCAGGAGGAAAAAATAATGATGCCTTAGTTTTAACATGGCTTGAATTGTATTTCTAAATGACTGCTTCTATCAAAATTAGTTAAAAAAGAAAAAAAAGAACCCAGCTGGGCTTGGGAATCCGGAAAATAAACCACCATAGATGGAACAACAACAACAGCAGTAATTTTCCGCGAAACTCAATTTAATCCAATTTAATCCATTCCCTGGCATTAGAATGAACTAGTTATGTTCATGGTAGCTCAAAGATCATTTGATGCAGTCAAATACATCATTAAAAAGATTTATTAGCATCAAAACCCCAGAAAACATGATCTGGGTGAAACACCACTATTTAAATTTCACAAGCATGTCGGGCTTTTAAATTACAATTTTTTACAAGCCCGAGAAAATAAATACTAGTTTTTTGCTGTCGGGCTAGCGCTAATTTCGACCACTGATAAGGGACTGAGCCCTTTTCCCCCAAGTTGTAATGAGCTTGCTGGAAATCTGCTATAGCCAATAAACGAAAAAATGGCATCGAACAGATAACAGTGACCAGACATTGTATTTCTAAAATGAAAAAAAAGTAAAATACAGACGACAACATTTAGATTCAGAAAAGTTATCGTAGAGCAAAATGTTTCAACCGTAATACGAGTGCTCTGACTGACTGTGATAAATACTTTCACACCTCCAACATGCTCTTTTTTTTGCGAGACCGATCACAAATTTATTTGTGTGTGTCCATAAAGTTATTAGATGCTTACATATCTGTAAGCTCCGTACTAAAGAACAGAACATTAGATCTCAAGGTTGAATGTTTAATCTAAAGGCTTACAAATCTAACTATTTGGTCAGATTAAACTATACAAGAGCCGTCAGAGACGGACAATGCTCCCCGAATAAGGCATTGTCACAATAAATGTATGCTGTGCAGAGCTAATATTAAGCTAACAAATGTTAAGCCCCCTTTTTCCATGACATATTTTTTATTTACAAATTTCAAATAGTTTATTGTCAAGGGCATCTGATTTGCTACTTAAATATGAAATTTCATCAAATTCTGACCATTAGACTAGGAGAAATTAGAGAAAAATTATATTTTACCCTAAGTCCCCTTTTCCCATGACGAGGCCTCAAATCCAAAAACCGGGAAAAGTACATCGGCATTTTGTCATAGAGAGTTCACATGGTAAGTTTCATTTGATTTGGCCCAAGGGTTATGGAGAAATCACTTCGGACGGACGGACGGACGGAATGACGGACGGACGGACGGACAGACAAAGCGGCGACTATATGCTCTCCCTTCGGGGAGCATAAAAATGATATTTTTGTCCTTATCATACAAGTATTATAGAATGGGGTATCAATTGACCTCACCTGTATCCTTGAATTAACTTGGGTTAATCAAAGTACTGATAGTACTGAAGGCCAGGAAAGAAGAGATCAATTTTATGGAATACGACCTTGATAATTGACATTGACCTTGTCAGGTGATCTTGATCTCAGTAGAGAGTATTCTAAGATCAAATATACACAAAGAAAAAGTGGTCATGATCCATGGATCTCGAATTTGTTGAAATTTCGTTTTAATACACTACCCACAGAAATATACCATCGGACAAGGGCCTTTTTCCACTAGTGACCTGTTATTCATCAGAAATGCATTTCAAGCTATTAGCTAGTCTCTGCATGCATACAGAAATACCGACGAAAAATATATCAATTTTTGACCGGGACATATTTTGGGATTACGACCCAGAATCACATTTATTTGAGGAGTGACACCAACTGTATCAGGCGCAGTAATTTATGTCTGTAATATGAGAGAAAACACACACTCCTTTTTTTAAAGGGTAGTTGTACCTTAAATTGCATTTGCTGATGAAAACCTTGATGACAGGAAAGCGTTCGGAGCATTTGGACCGTGTGATAAGCATTCTCTGTCTACACTTGGAAAACTAGTTGTTTTAGCGGACTCAGTGGCATAGAGTGGACACATCGGTCGCCAGTTTTCTGAAAGTAGTCCGTCAAATTTAGCTTTGGATACCTATAGGCTAGAAATCCCTTGAGAGGGATTTCCTGGCCTAAAAATTACCAATGTGTTACAGGGCGATTTTATACCCCAGAATTGACATGTCAGTGAAAACTTGCTTGCTAATTCAAGAATGAATGGATACCTTATAATTATATTTAGAAAGCATCGAAACATAACAGATTAGAAACATTACATAGATACTTTGTTGCAAGATTTTTTTAAATCCAATTTACAACTATAGAAGTTGATCGGCCAAGAGTATATGAGTATTAGGAAGCATTTCGTATCATTTATGGACATACCGGTAAGACAAATTGAATCACGATCGCAAGACTGCAATACCATACTGTTCATTTTGAAAAGAGCCATATTATGCCTGTTATTTCCCAATACCATATATCAGTTCAGACACAGTTGATTTTCCGGGTATGGTTATTTTCAAACGATATTTAAATAACATCTAACCGATAAATGTGAAAGCGTCTATTCGATAGAAAATTGCAAAATGAAATTCCACATTTTTAAAGATTGTATGATTATAATGTCACCTGCATGATACTAGCCCCAATGCCGTCAGAATTTCAAATGTAATATAGCGGATATATACTCTTGCTATGATTCATGATTCATTTGACCAAATCACTCCCTTCCGGTTTCATAGATCACCTGCTCCAGTAAGCCTTCGCCACTCCACAGATATCAATCATAGCATGGGCAATAATTTGTATAAGTTCATCTCATGTAAAGGAAAACGGGACACACACAATAACAATGACCCGATTTGATAATTATCTACATAGAAGAGCATAGCATGGCCCAAAGGGCATCTCGTTTTACTACTATTTCTGTAATTTCTCGAGGTATTAAGTTAAAGGAAAGGCCATAAGACGTCTTTAAACAACTTAGTAATATTTCTTACTTAAGCGATAAAAGCATTATCTAAAATTCCAACAGACATACTCTTAACCCATTACGGGACCGTGACGCTTTTTGACTCTCGCAAATAAAGAGACCTGGGAAAACATCGAGGAAAATGAAGAAATTGCTTATGACAAGCAATATCTTCATTTTCCACAATGTTTTCTGACCCAAAATGAGAATATTTTAAAATTTCATCCACTTAAAATTGTGGTCTGCTTCATTTTTCAAATTGGACCAGTCCAAAGTTTTGTCGTTTGGTAATTGGTTTTAATGAGCAAAATATGATATTGATATATTTGTTAAAAAAATGTCTAAATTGCTGCAAACTATTCTGTCTATAAAACGATTTCTTCTAATCAATCTTGAAGAAACTGATATTGAAATAATGAGTAAATACAGAATCTTTCTTTTTTTTAAAAATATAGCAAAACATTATGATAAACTGCAAATTCTTTTCTTTGTCATTTTGATACATGTAAAAACGGTGGGTGGGGTAGTCTTTCACGGAAACTTGATAATAAGCAAATCATAAAATCGTAAAAGACAATGAAAATAGTGTTCTACTGCATGTTTAGACTCTTATCTGTGTTCTAATCAACAAAACAGTGAGCAAAGGTGAAATCGATTGGTTGATAATCATGATATTTTTCGTCCAGTCTGCCATGAAAATAAGACATGCAAAATTTTTGGGTCTCTCTTTATGAATCATATTTTCACCAATTTCCTTCTAGCTGATTTTGGTAGATTTTTAAATGACGGCTTTACAGATTATGAAAAATATAGAAAAAGCAAAATATTATGTTTAACTACAAAGTTAATTTTTTGTGACATTTCTATACAGTAAATGTGGTGGGTGGGGTAATCCTGCACGGAAACCTACTCTTAAGCGAATCATAAAATCTAGGGAGAGGATGAAAATAGAGATTCGTTGCATTTCTAGACTCTTATTTTTGTTCCCTTGAACAAATCAATGAGAAAGGGTGAAATAGATAGGTTAATTTTTCGATTTTATGGCATTTTGTGTCCAGCCTGCCTAGATAATTAGACATGCAAAAATTTTGGGTCTCTCTTTTTAAACCACATTTTCACAAATTTCTGTTGCTTTGATTTTGGTAGATTTTTAATCAGTATTTCTACATATATTAAGCATTGTAAAAATAGCAAAATATTATGTTTAACTGCAAATTTTATTTTTTGTAGCATTTCAATACATGTAAATATGGTGGGTGGGGTAATCCTTCATGAAAATCTAATAGTAAATAAATCATAAAATCGTGAGAGACAATGAAAATAGTGTTTCATTGCATTTCTTTTACTCTAATATATGTTCACTTCAACAAAACAATGAGAAAAGAAGGACTAGATGGGTTTATTATGTGATTTTATGTTATTTTGTGTCCAGCCTGCAACAAAAATTAGACAAGCAAAAATTTTGGGTTACCCTTTTTGAAGCAAATTTTCACCAATTTCCGCCCGATAGATTTTGGTAGATTTTTAAACAGTGATTCTACAGATATTTAACATTATAAAAATGCAAGAAACATTTCTGTTGCAATTAGTTTGAGGTTTGACCCATTTTTCGGGTTTATTGACTGGACTACATTGAATTTTGCTGTATATGAGAATGGAGCAATTTTACCCTATAATTGTCACATCAATTTTCATAATGTCACATTGATTTTGTACGTGGAAGCGACATTGTCCCATTGAAGAAATGTCTTTCCCAATCACTGTATCCCTAATTTTTTTCAATGTGTATCTTTTGGAAAAGACTGGAATTGATAAAACCCTTTCTAAAATAATAGATCTTTAGGCTTGTCCAATTTTACTGACATTCACGACTAAGATAAAAAGTCCAATTTGAAAGCTGCTGGAGATGGCAAGGTTGAAGATAACAAAAGGGACTTCGTGTGCAATAAAGCAAAGAAAATATTGAAGCAAAAGGAGAAAGTTTTGGCTATCGATTTTTTCTTCTTTTGTCTCAATATTATTATAATCCAAAAACTTTCCTTCTAGAGGGATGTCAGAACAAGGTCATGCTTGGGAAATGATTAAAAACTACAGAAGCACCAAACCGGAACGACCCACTTTGGTTTTTGGGGTCGATGGCGTCTAACTGCGGTAGGCCTATGTTTCTTTTTCCGACCATTGAGTGTTTTTGTCTGAACGAGATTACCATCATGGACTTTCTTTGCCTGTAGGGTCACTTCGGAAATAATATCGGCCAAATTCACCTTTACGATCTGCAATAAGCGGAATTATTCCTACCCGATTAAAAAAGAAAATAAACTTTTTCGAGTTGCAATATTTCCGATTCAGGAGTGACGCAATGGTCTGTTATTTATCCTCCAATTAAAATCGAGTAAACGATTTGCTCCGTATACAAAATTTAACGGAGATAACCGATTGATTCAAAATGGAACAAAATATTCCACTCGGTGGCATTTGGCTGATCTACTGAATAGCCGACTGTTGTCCCGCTATCGCTCGGCTGGTGACGTAATCGATATTCCCAAATTGTTCCCAGTTTTGATTGGCTGATGAAATGAAATATGAAAAATGTCGTATGAAATACTTTGGTGCTATTTTTACAGAAAGTACCTCCTTAAATGGCGCGCCCAGGTAAAAATGCCGCGTCATACGGAAAATCTATGCGTCATATTGGCGCGGACACTCCTTTTTGAAGCACCGTACATAAATTACTTGTGACTATGGCGCAAAGGCGCGGCCCAAAATAATCCCTGCCTGCCAACAGTATCCAGACTTGTGTGTCTTGGTCTGAATAGTCACTGTGACTCTACCATAAGTAGAAGTTCAATATTAAGACATTATTTTACCTGTCAACACTCAACAGTATCCAGACTTGTTTGCCTTGGTCTGATCAGTCACCCTGACTCACCCATAATAGTCCTTGGGCCAGGACCAGGAAAATGGGGTAAGTATTACCAGAAAAAAGGACAAAAGGACACCTATATATATTTGTAGATATCTGACGGATGTTTTTCAGTGATGATATCCGACATGAAGAGTAGCTAATTATGTTTTACCCTTACCTTTATATAGGTACCCTTCACGACGTGAATGGCAATCTGGTTTGGGGTAAGGGAAAGGGAAAAATTAATAAGAAATATCAAATGAATGTATAAATCTATTTATTTGAATCCATACGTATAAGCATGTATTTCACTACTTATGAATCATGATTTTTTAAATTATGTAATTATTATGACGTCATTACTCCTCTTCAAAATATGCTTTATGTGCAATCAAGTATAAGAATTGGCCGAAATATTCGAAAAAGTATTTTTCTATAATTATCATTTATTTCTAAATCAAGAAGAGATAGTTTTTCATAAAGTACAGGTACATTATCTTAGAAACATTTTGAGAATTGGTTGCACTCTGGCCGTCGGGGCTTTTGGCTGTAACCCTTATCTTAAACCCTTAACCCTATCATTTTTTGCATTCAAATTTATAACACTTATTTGGTCATATTTCCATTGAATATTGACCTACATGTGTCAAAATGGTATCAAATGAAAGCTTATGAATCGCTCTTTTGTTTGTAGTTATCTTATTTAAATTATCTCATTTGCATATTCATGAATATTAATGATTTCCCTTAAAAAATCCATTTTTGGCGAAAATTTTGATAATTACTTTCAAAAACAAGGCGTTTCTTTTCAGGGGGAATTTTGAAAACATGATTTTTCTTAAAGAACATTTTATTAGAAACATTTTGAGCCTTGTTTACACTCTGGCCGTTGGGGCTTTTTGCTGTAACCCTTATCGAAACCCTTAGCCCCATCAAATTACTTATGTAAATTTTGAAAATGAATTCGGCCATATCTTCATTGAATATTTGCACACAGTTGTCAGAATGATATCAAATGAAAGCTTATGACTTATTCTTTCATTCTAATTATGTTATGCAAATTAGCTCATTTGTATATTCATAAATTTTCCTAACATTGCGATTTTCTACGGAAATTTGGTAAATACTTTCTAAAACGAGGCATTTTTGTGCAGGGGAATTACGTAAACATATTAAATCTTAAAGAAAATTAATATATCAAACATTTTGAGCGATGTTTGCACTTAATTTGGCCGTAGGGGCTTTGGGTCATAAACCTTATCTAAACCCTTAACCCTATAAAATTGTTCAGTCATTTCATAACGTTTTTGGTCATGTCTTGGTTGAATATTGACCTACAGATGTAAGAATGGTATCGAATGAAAGTTTATGACTTGCTCAATAATTTACCATAAATTTTATGCAAATCACCTTATTTGCATATTCGCGAATATTAATGACACTACTTAAAACTGTGACCCTTTTTGCGAATTAGGTTTTTGTTTGGTAAAAGTGTCATATCTCTGTTTTACTAACGCCATTACTCTAAAACTTTGCACATACCTCTATGACCATGGTACCAACCTCAAGACAGATATCTACTGCTCTAGCATTTAATGTCGAGCTATTTTTACCTTTTTGTTGCCTAGAAATTCTTCATCAAACTTTAATGAGCATCTTTCAAACATCTGTCACAAATAAGTTTGTTTCTGTCATAACTTTTGCTTTCAAACTTGGCATATGCTCTTGCTTCTAAGATCAGCATCTGTTATGTTATCTAGTAACAGTTAATGTTCATTCGTTTGGCATATTCACTCATTTTCATGCAAGATTCAATCATTTTTTAGCATCCGTAATTTTGCATCTTACTGTAAATCTGCTTAAATATAAGGGCTAAACAACCCTTTTGAACGTAAAATAATACACCCTAAATCCAATATCAAATAGAAAATAATGTCCCTAAAGTTTAGGAAAACACTGATACAGTAAACTGAATACATTATTATAAATAATTGTTAAATATTTTAACATGATGATGAACAGAACTGATTAGATGGTTCAAATGATCTCGTTTGATACTTTTAGAATTCAAAGTAGAATCAAAACACATGGATTAACAAAAAGGGCAAGTGCAATATATTGAAAGTTTATTGACATCGTTTAAAATTAAGGTTGTAGGTCGTATACATGTATAGCAGATTCTTTAGGGGATAGCTAGATCTATGACAGAAGGTATAAATTTTGCAATTATAGTGTTTTCATTATTATTATACAGCGTTCTTTGGAAGATATGTGCACTTCCAAGAAGTATGATCTTCTGCAGTTCCTTGATAACTGGTGCACCAGGGATTTGTTTGAATATTTTGTCAAGTCCCTTCTTAATGAGACCAAGTGCACCTACAACGACTTGTACAGTTGTCGTCTCCATACCCCACGTTCTGGCTACTTCTATCTCAAGATCTTTGTATTTTGATAGTTTCTCAAGTGCCTGAACGGAGACATTTCTTTCAGAAGGAACCGTCATGTCAATCATGATGAACGTCTTGTCAAATTTGTTCTTAATGATTTCTGGTCTGTTAGCCCTGATGTCTGTACCAGTATTCACCGACATGTCCCTCTACGACAGTTTTTGGTTGATGTTCATACAATTTTTTGTTTGCTGGGAGTCCAAATTGCTTGCAAATTTTCCAATGAATGTACCCTGCTGCCTTGTCATGTCTTTGAATGTACTATGTTGGCACTAATGTTGGACAGCCTGAGACAATTTCATCATATTGGTTGCATATTCTGCACTTTGGATCTGTACCATCTTTGATGATCTTGTTGTGATATGCTCTTGTAGCCAAACTCTGATCTTGTGCTGCTATCACCATTCCCTCTGTTTCTGCATTGAGACCTGCAACAGAGAGCCACTTATGTGTCTGATCTTGGTGGTCAACATCTGGTTTGTCAAACCTTACGGGTATTGCCCATGCATTGATTTGGCTTTCCATGTTTGTGTCATCCTCTTTTGGGCATTTGCCTTTGACCGTCTTGTTCTTTTGACATACTCTGTGACGGATTCTTCTCCATTTCTTGTCGTTTGTGCAATGTTCAGTTCTTGAATGAATGTTCTGGTTTGCTCTGAGATTGAGTAAAGTTTCTTGTTACATTCATGTTCCCGGATCAGATGTAGCAGATTGTCTTGTGTTGTCTCCAAATAAGTGTTTATGCCATCTCAATCTATGAGAGGCCCCTACCACCGATCTTTTGTGGTAGGTACAATCTTTCAACGTCAACCTTTGGGTGGTGCATTCTTTCTGTTGTTAGTAACTGTCTGGTCTTTGTGTCAAGTTTTCCGTTTTTCTTGCATTTGCCAGTTTATGGCTTCAATTTTATCTGCAGCTTTTAGCTCACTCTTGATGGCAAGCCTTAACTCTTCTGTAATACTCTTTTCTGATCTTTTCCCTCATTGCTGCATGTTGAATTCCGTCACCTTCATTAACACAAGGTATTTGTATTTAGCGTCTTGGTCTAGTTTCTTGATGATGTTGTCTCTTTCTAGCTGTATGTCAGATGTTGATGTTAGTTTTCCTTTTTTGAAGGTGGCTTTTAGACACTTGTCCAGTTAAAATTGCATACATATGTCATCACTAAAGACCTTTACTGTCTCGAGCAGTTGTTTTGCTGGTGATCGTTCTTGGCAAAGGTCTTTAGGTCATCCATGTAGAAAAGATGGTTGATCTTCTTACCTTGGATTTCATATCCATGTCCAGTGTCATTCAGCATGGTACTGAGAGGGGCAAGAAACAAACAGAAGTGGAAGGGTGATAGTTATGCGACTTTGCATGCAGATGGTTAAGTCTTGAACTTATTTGGCCTTGGTTTGAAACCTACCGGATGAGGACTCCCACCACGCCCATTTATTTGGGACCATAACCTTTGACCTAGTTACCCTGACCTTTGAGTTTGACCTACTTTTAAAAAACTTAAACTTTAAAGGGCTTACAACAGGAATTTACCCTTAACCCCAAATTCTGTCAAAAACACTGTATACTGAGTCCCCCGTCTCTTTCTTGTCTCCTTTTAGATCTACATGCAGTTTACCTATAATTGTCCATAATTTGTCAACGAAGTAATAATTAATTTACTTGTGTTATTTTACCTTTTGAATTACGGTATATAACACACATCATATTTACGTTGCAACTAGAAATGTCTCATTTCAGCAATCTAAACACGCAGGAGCATATTGTTTTACTCTTGTCTGTCTGTCTGTCCGTCCATTTGTCTGTATGAAAACTTAACACTGGCCTTTTCTCCAAAAATATTTGACATACGAAGCTATAATTTTGTATGTAACCTTCTTTTGAACAATGATATTTATCTGTTCGTGCAATATCAATATGACCTTCCTCAAGGTCATTCATTAACCCTTATCAATCCTTCACTCGAAAACTTAGCATTAAAACTTAACATTGCCATTCCTTGGGCATTTGTGTTTCACGATCTTGTTATTAAAGTTTTTATTAATATTCATAAGCATACTAATTAGTTTTGTGTAAGAGATGTCTTAACAAAATAACATTTCAAAACTAAAATGTATGTTTTATTACTATAATAGTTTTAAAATGTTTTTTTTTTTGCGATTAGTTGAAGCTAATGCTGAAACTTCTATAAGAAGACAGTTGCCATGGAAACAAGAAGGTTGTTAAATTTTGCTTATCCGGCACTTTGAAATGGAACAACAGTCAGAATTCATTAACAGGTTCAAGAAAATACAGAGGGTTTTCATTTTTGGCTTATGACATAATAATGCCATACTCCATATTGAAAAGCATGTAATTTGCTCGGCTTATTACCTCCCTTTATGGATATACATGTTGTGATTTTTTCCATATACATGCTGTGTAGGAAAAATTATTCAACATGAATTGTATTTCTATGCATCTGGTTTATATATACAGTGTATGCTTAGTATAGAAAGCAGTAAAGCCACATTATTTTAAACATTTCAAAACCTTGCACTGATTTTCAACTATCCAAACCCTATCAAATTTCAAATGCACATTCTGAGGTATAGCTACTCTGCAGAGTGGATATCATTGCATTTTTGTTCTTCCTTTGGATAGGTCTTTCAAGATATATAGGTGTCCCTTTGTCCATTTTAGTGGTAACTCCAACCATATCTGGCCCAAGGACTATAAGTAAAAGTTCAATAAGTCAGACATTATTTTACCTGCCAACAATATCCAGACTTGTGTGTCTTGGTCTGATCAGTCACCCTGACTCCTCTTTAAGTAGGAGTTCAATAAGTAAGACATTATCTTACCTGCCAATAGTATCCAGACTTGTGTGCCTTGGTCTGATCAGTCACCCTGACTCCCCCAAAAGTAGAAGTTCAATAAGTAAGACCATATTTTACCTGCCAATAGTATCCAGACTTGTGTGCCTTGGTCTGATCAGTCACCATGACTCCCCCATAAGTAGAAGTTCAATAAGTAAGACATTATTTTACCTGCCAATAGTATCCAGACTTGTGTGCCTTGGTCTGATAAGTCACCCTGACTCCCCCAAAAGTAGAAGTTCAATAAGTAAGACCATATTTTACCTGCCAATAGTAACCAGACTTGTGTACCTTGGTCTGATCAGTCACCATGACTCCCCCATAAGTAGGAGTTCAATAAGTAAGACATTATTTTACCTGCCAACAGTATCCAGACTCGAGTACCTTGGTCTGATCAGTCACCCTGACTCCTCCAAAAGTAGAAGTTCAATAAGTAAGACCTTGTTTTACCTGCCAACAATATCCAGATTTGTGAGCCTTGGTCTGATCAGTCACCCTGACTTCTCCATAAGTAGAAGTTCAATAAGTAAGACATTATTTTACCTGTCAACAATATCCAGACTTATGTGCCATGGTCTGATCAGTCACCTTGACTCATCCAAAAGTAGAAGTTCAATAAGTCAGACATTATTTTACCTGCCAACAATATCCAGACTTGTGTGCCTTGTTCTGATCAGTCACCCTGACTCCCCATTAATAAAAGTTCAATAAGTAAGATATTATTTGACCTGCCAACAGTATCCAGACTTGTGTGCCTTGGTCTGATCAGTCACCCTGACTCCCCCATAAGTAGAAGTTCAATAACAGACATGTGATACTCATACTCGTACTCGAGTATTATGAGTACAAGTACCACTTTTCCCTGTACTCGCTGGTACTCAGTACTCATGGGGAAAATGAGTACTCATACTCATACTTACTCAAGTACTGACCCTTCAGTACTCAGTACTCATGAATCTTTTTGAGTACTTTATATTTAGAAAACAGATTTCAAAAGAACAAATGATTCAATCAGAATACTAATGCATGGACCACATTCAGTATATACACCAGTCATTATTTTACAGTTTTACCTGTGTTAACCTTTTCCAAAACAAGACCTGGTTTTGACATACCTATAAGAAAACGTTTGGGAAACATTGAGCAAAAAGAAGAAAATGCTGATAATCAGTATTTTCTCCTTTTGTCTCAATATTTTCCAAGCTATAATGTACACAAATCCAGTCTTTCTCATTACCCATTTTGTCATCTGCATCAGCTTTCAAATTAGACCAACCTCAACTTTAGCCATTTAGGAAAGGGTTATCAATGACACAATTCACACCTTTAGGCAATTATGATAAACTAATCCTTTGTTATGTATTGTTTGGCTATATTTTGTTAGTCTATCATAGATGCTAACCCTTTCCCAAACGGCAAAATTCCACTTCAAAACCTGCCACAGATGACAAAATGGAAGATATTAAAGATAGGATTTGTGTAAAACAAGAGGACCATGATGGTCCTATATCGCTCACCTGAACCAAAATGATATTAGGCACAGTTTTGTTCAATTCAATTAATTAATATTTATTACTGGTTCATCAAAAAGTCTGGTTACTGTGCCATCTCCCTCCAGACCTGTCAATTTGGGATTCGAAGAGCAGTATTTACACTGTCCTAAAAACACAAGAGGGCCAAGATGGCCCTGGATCGCTCACCTGATAGAAGTTTGAAACTTTCTCCATGCAGAACAAGACCCATCTTTTACATGACCTAGGTATCTCTAAGACAAGAACACGAAACTTAAGATGCGAGATTATGATCCAGCTGAAAACAGCATTCTTAATCTTTAATGATCAATATTTGTGGCTGTTAAAGTGAAAACCAAGTCGATAAAAAACATCAATTTAGCAACATTGTTGACATTTTTTGTCTTGATTGGTCAATAAATGTATATGGGTTGTTCTCTGATAAACTGCAACCTTCAGAGCAAAAATCAATGAATGATAAAACACAAAATATCAATTAAATTTTACCAAAAATGCACAGTTAATTGACTATTCATTTGAAAAATACCAAGTAAAAGATAGTTTAAGCTCATAGAAATCCAAATTTTTGATTAATATCAGGTGAGGGTAAAAGTTTTGGATGTTACAAAAAAATATTTGACTGAAGTTTTCGTGGGTTTCCTTTATTTAAATATTGCAGGTAGATGCATATCTGTATTGAGAAAATTGTGTTTTATTTATTTTCAATGCAATACATTGGATTATGTTTTAATACATAGTATATAACAATTATTCTTAAATGTTTTGGATGTTACATTTTTTCTCGGCTTTTCAATTTAAATTATACTGCTTTTGAAAGGGAAATGTAAAGTTAGGCATTTGAAAAGAAACCAAAATATTATGAACTACATCTAAACAGAAAAACAATGATAACTGCCTCACAGAAAAGAGTTATTTCAGTCATGAAAGTTGCGGATGTTATTGTTTGACTTATGACAAATTAGTATGAAGTAACATCCACAACAATTAGAAAACCCTTAATGATGGATACTACTTCACTGTATGCCAACAAACATATTTTATGAATGATTAAGGATGTAAGACAATAATCAATCACACCTTCTTTGAAACATACTACTTAACGATCATCTGATTTCTAATTTGGGTGTTCTGGACGTTATCATTAGAAAAAATGGGCTTGTTTTTATAAATGTCAAATAGTAGCAACCACAACAGTTTTGACTCTATCTTCGATATTTGCATTAAAAAAGTGGTTTTGGTCTACTCCAAACGTACATTGAGTTCCCTTATTCATTTGTCAGTACTAGGGTAAGCCACTGTTGCACAACACTGCATTTATACCATCTAAATGAAAAAGCGTTTTGGACGTTATTTGTTCGAAATAGTTTGACCGACAAGAAACTTATCATCATTTTTCCCTCTGACAGTTGTGTACACTGAAATTGATGACGTAGTACATTTAGGGATAAAACTTTCTGGAATCCCAGCAGCTATTTGATTGAAATGTCGTTGTCGTCCTTAAAAAATACACCCGTTGTGGACATTATTTTTTGACCGACAAAGACAGTTGAAATCAACATCGGAGTTTTTTCCAAACACAGAGACAATAATTGAACTTTTTTTGTTACAAGCCCCTTCTTACAAGATCAACTACGAACAGCAATTATTATTTTGGTGTTACCAAGCCTTCTTTTGCTGAAATTCAATACTCAGTCAGACATATTTTTTTGACCGACAGCGTAACGTCCAAACATGATTTTTTATTTACATTTTTCACCCAAAATCGCATAAATATAAATGTAAAAGGTATTTGAATCATTAATTTCATGTATTTGAATAATTGTTAAAAAAAATCCCATAGTCTAGATGCTGTTGTATAGTATTCGTCAACCAAAGAAAATTCAATGGTAAAAAAACGTCAAAAAATATGGCTGTTTTAAGGGGTATTTTTTTTAAAAAAAATATATTAATTCTGTTCCAAATACAATAAAACTATCTCTGTTATCTCTATAAGATGGGTTTTGCATAATAAATCTTAAATTAGGCCAAAGTTGTGTCTGGTTTCAAAAATATATGCTCCCTAATATCAATTTACAAAGTTTGCAGTTTATCAGAGAACAACCCATATGCTAAAGTGTAAACAAAGTCGAAAATGGCAAATTTGTCAAATTCAAGGGCACATAACTCCGGACTTCCTTCTTCGATGACACTGAAAATCGAACTCATTCATTATTGTATGGTTACCAACATTCTAGCCAAGTTTTGTCTTGATTGGTCAATATTTGTAGATGCTAGAGTGGTAACAAAGTCGAAACTAGCTATTTTTGATATCCAAGGGCGCATAACTCCGGACTTCCTTATCTGATCTGACCCAAAATCAAATTTGTCCAAGAGCTTATTGTCATACATGTTTTGACCAAGTTTGGTCAAGATTGGTCAATATCTGTAGATGCTAGAGTGGTAACAATGTCAAAACTAGCGACTTTTGATATTCAAGGGCGCATAACTCCAGACTTCCTGATCCGATCTGACCCAAAATCGAACTCATCCAAGAACTTATTGTCATACATGTTTTGACCAATTTTGCTTTAGATTGGTCAATATTTGTAGATGCTAGAGTGGTAACAAAGTCAAAACTAGCTATTTTTTATATTCAAGGGCGCATAACTCCGGACTTCCTGATTCGATCTGACCCAAAATCAAACTAATCCAATAACTTATGGTCATACATATTTTGACCATGTTTGATTAAGATTGGTCAGTATTTGTAGATGTTAGAGTGGTAACAAAGTCAAAACTAACTATTTTTGATATTCAAGGGCGCATAACTCCAAACTTCCTGATCCGATCTGACCCAAAATCAAACTCATCCAAGAACTTATGGTCATACATGTTTTGACCAAGTTTGGTTAAGATTGGTCAGTATTTGTAGATGTTAGAGTGGTAACAAAGTCAAAACTAGCTATTTTTGATATTCAAGGGCGCATAACTCCGGACTTCCTGATCCGATCTGACTCAAAATCGAACTCATCTGAGAACATATGGTCATACATGTTTTGACCAAGTTTGGTTAAGATTGGTCAATATTTGTAGATGCTAGAGTGGTAACAACAAAATGTGAACAGACGGACGGACAGACAGACAGACAGACGGACAGACGGACGCCGACGGACAAAAAGCGACCACAATAGCTCACCTTGAGCACTTCATGCTCAGGTGAGCTAATAAGGCATAGAAAATATTGAGACAAAACTCACAAAATGAGAAACTGCTGGTTATCAGCAGTTTCTTTTTTTGTTTCAATGTTTTCCCAAACCTTTTCTAATAGGGACATCAAAACCAGGTCTTGTTTGGGAAAGGGTTAAAATTGTATACCTTAATTAACTCAAGTTTATTCCCAGCTTATTCATGTAATTCCTTACAAAAGAGAGAGAGATTCAATACTGTTTAAAAAAATCTGGTACTGCACAAATCAGCATTCATTTGCAACATCAGTGTGATTGCTAAGTACTACATAAACATATTTATTTTGCTTAGCAGGATTTCTTGTTGAGCAATAAACCATGTTAAACACAAAATGTAACTTTTTCCTTGTTAAAATACCGATGTATATTGCATGTCATTTTAGTACTCATATATACTCAAGAATACTTAAGTACTACTCGAGTACTACTTAAGTACTGTAACCAGTTTGGTACTCAGTACTCATAAGTACAAGTACCAAATATGAAATACTCAAGTATTACTCGAGTATTAGAAAGTCAGTACTCGTCACATGCCTGTTCAATAAGTAAGACATTATTTTACCTGCCAACAGTATCCAGACTTGTGTACCTTGGTCTGATCAGTCACCCTGACTCCCACATAAGTAGAAGTTCAATAAGTAAGACATTATTTTACCTGACAACAGTATCCAGACTTGTGTGCCTTGGTCTGATAAGTCACCTTGACTCATCCATAAGTAGAAGTTCAATAAGTAAGACATTATTTTACCTGCCAACAGTATCCAGACTTATGTGCCTTGGTCTGATCAGTCACCCTGACTCCCCATAAATAGAAGTTCAATAAGTAAGACAATATTTTACCTGCCAACAATATGCAGACTTGTGTGCCTTGTTCTGATCAGTCACCCTGACTCCCACATAAGTAGAAGCTCAATAAGTAAGACATTATTTTACCTGCCAACAGTATCCAGACTTATGTGCCTTGGTCTGATCAGTCACCGTGACTCCTCCATAAGTAGAAGTTCAATAAGTTAGACAATATTTTACCTGCCAACAATATCCTGACTTGTGTGCCTTGGTCTGATCAGTCACCCTGACTCCCTTATAAGTAGAAGTTCAATAAGTAAGACATTATTTTACCTGCCAACAGTATCCAGACTTATGTGCCTTGGTCTGATCAGTCACCCTGACTCCCCCATAAGTAGAAGTTCAATAAGTAAGACATTATTTTACCTGCCAACAATATCCAGACTTGTGTGCCTTGGTCTGATCAGTCACCCTGTCTCCTCCATAAGGTCCAAACTTTGTTCTTGGTGGTATCTCCTTTTCTGCAAACACACCAAGACCAGCTCCTATAATGCTGGACTCTTTCACCACAAAACCATCAGGTAATGTGTGTAATGCTCTGTCTGGATCATTCAGCATCAATATCTATAAATTAAAGTATCAATATTTTCAACATAGTCCTAACAAAAATATTGTTGTTTTTGCTCTTAAAAACAATTATACAACTTGCAAGTACAGCTTAACTCTTTCACTGCCATAGGCGACTTTTGTCGCTTTACCGTTCCCTGCCGTAGGCGACTTCAGTCGACAAATATATGGGGGCGAAATATGTGAATATTTTTTACAGCTAAGTGGTTTTCACACATACTTTTTCTTATAGCACCGTTTTAGTAATCAAAGTATTAGCGTTTGACAGGTGAAACAGTAGAATTTGTGTTACAATCGGTAAGCTTTTGGTATTTTTATGGGGAATTTTCCAAGACAAAAGACAACAATATGGCTGCCATTAGATCATACACTTGCTATTAATGCCTACAAGGTGTAAATATCACTATAAATGACACCAAAAATGCTGGAAAAGGCTTCGGGATAGTTTGAAATTATGTTTAGTTGACAATTCAACAATCTGTTCCATTAAATTATCATACTTTCAACGAAAACATTTAGTCGAGGTTTGCTCACCCAATTTTTTCCATTGTTCTACTAGATTGTAACAATTTGTGAGTTAGATAAAAAAGAAAAAAATATTGTCATTTCATGAATAACTTTATAATTTTGGTCACATATAGATGCCTTATTTGTCTGTATGTCCTGAAAATTTGAAAGGAATCCATCAAATGAGTCAAAAGTTATGCATGATTTTGTGTACAGGGTATCGATTCTTAGAAATTTCTTCGAATTAATTCAGCGGTGAGAGACGCGTTAAAGGTCAATATTTGGCAGTGAAACGGTTAATGATCAAAACTGTAATTACTGGTTTTTTCTAAGATTTATTTCTTTCTGAAAACTATTAGTTTTCTTCGGGTATTTCTTTAAATCATGAAATTGCCCTTTGTAAGTTTTTTATTCAAATCTGGAAAGCTGTTCAAGGCTTCATGGGGAGTTAAACTTACATAAATCATGTGGATTGAGTGAGACAATCAAGACACACACACAGACAAGAACTTTATATATCTTCCCCCAAAATTTGTCAGTCTTGTGTTAGGGTCAATGGGACATAAAAATAGCAATTTTAGCAAAGTATTTTACTAGATATAGAGACAGAATCTATTTCTTTGTTATAATCTTGAAATTTGTCATGCCTTGATTGATATAAATGTATTTCAAAAAATACAGCAGATAGCATTGATCATAATTGTTCTAAAAGTCCAAAAATTGTAATAAGTCTCATAACCTGTTTAGCTTGAATATAATCTAGTGGTCCATGCACAGGACAATCCATGTCATAATATAGGGTTAATTCATGTTTTTGAGGTCGTTAACATTCTCAGAGGCCAAAAAAAAGCTTTATCGCCTGACGAAGGTCAAGGCGATATCCCATTTTGTGGGCCTTTGAGAATGTTAACAACCGAAAAAACGTGAATTGACGCTTTTATTGCATAAAATATAAAGAATTTGCAAAGAAATGTAATAAAATAAGACAAATAACTAAAAAAAATGTGTGAAAATATAGCCACATTTACACCGACAGATACCAGAGTTTTCCGGCATTCGACTCAACATATATCGAGGAAGTACTATATCCACTACACAGGCTGTTAGATTTTCATCGTGTAGCTATGTAGTCAAGTTCCATCACATTTTTACTGACATAATCTTCACTTGGGTTGGCGAAATCGTAACAATATTCGACTAAGTTTTCTTTTGGAAACATACTCTGGATATTCTAACGTTCATTTTAGTGCGAGTAATAAAACAAAAGGTGAGAAATTCCGAGGTAGATCTCTGGTTCGTTTCAGACATTCATTCATTTCAATAAAAAACAAAGTTGTAAAGGAAAAACTGCAGTAACTAAAAGAAGAAGAAACAGATAGGCTTACCACCACATTTGACCTAGACCACAACCACTCAATTCTAATTTCTATCCTTCCATGTCCACGAAATCCACTTTTAGTTTAAAATCTGTCAGCTGCCCGTTTGTTTACTTTTTGATTCCAAGAATTAAACCTATGTCACTATATTACGTCATCAGATATTGTTACACTGGGAGACCTAGTTTACTATTTATTTGGGTGTAAACTGGAAATGGGGTCTTATAAGAATTTACATCGCGGAAAAGGGAAATGACAAAATTTCGGCTTTATTTTCAATTTTCTGAAGCACTCACAACAAATCCCAGATCGAATATGTTAATGCAAAACCAGTCCGATAATGCACGCGAATTTACTGAATAACAACCGGTTTTGACGATATCGGACTGATTTTTGCTCGTTATCCAATGCCAATAACAGACTGAAAACACACATTTTAGGCAATAATCTTTGTTATACTAACCTGTTTATCTTGAATATAATCTAGTGGTCCATGTACAGGACAGTCCATGTCATATTCTTTGTTACATTCCTCACAATCTGAAACATTCAACACCAGAAACTCATGATGGGGATCTTAATGCAAGCATGTCCATCTCATAGCAATGAGTTTAGCCTTAGAGAACTCACTAACAAGAGTGCCATCGTCACAATATACGCCGCCACTTATAAAACTTGAGACAAAAAAATGACATTGACAAGGATTTATAAATATTCACTGAAAAACCTTTAAAAAATTGTGTTCACAAAAAGGTTTTTATAAATATCCAGTGAAAAACCTGGAAGGAATTGCATTCACGAGGCTGAAATATCATTAAGCCCCAGAGACTAAGATTGAAGGGGGCATAATTCTGGCAAAAATCAATGAACCATGAAATCCTTCCTTCATGCACATCTACCAATTGAGGTGATAACATCCACCAAGTTTCATTAAGATCCAGCCAGAAACTTAGGAGGAGTTGTGTTGACAAGGCTGCAATTTCAATAAGCCCCAGAGACTAAGTTTTTAAGGGGCATAACTCAGGCAAAAATCAACGAACCATAAAATCCTTCCTTCATGCACATCTACCAATTGAGGTGATAACGTTGACCAAGTTTCATTAAGATCCAGTCAGAAACTTAGGAGGAGTTGTGTTGACAAGCCTGCAATTTCAATAAGCCCCAGAGACTAAGTTTTTAAGGGGCGTAACTCAGGCAAAAATCGACGAACCATAAAATCCTTCCTTCATGCACATCTACCAATTGAGGTGATAACATTGACCAAGTTTCAAGAAGATCCAGCCAGAAACTTAGGAGGAGTTGCATTGACAAGCCTGCAATTTCAATAAGCCCCAGAGACTAAGTTTTTAAGGGGCGTAACTCAGGCAAAAATCGACGAACCATAAAATCCTTCCTTCATGCACATCTACCAATTGAGGTGATAACATTGACCAAGTTTCAAGAAGATCCAGCCAGAAACTTAGGAGGAGTTGCGTTGACAAGAAAAGTGGACGTACGTACGGACGGATGGACGGATGGACGGATGGACGGACGGACGGATGGACGGACGGACAGACGGAGAAGATGACGCCAATATACGTCCGCCTCCGGCGGCGTATAAAAATCTGCTATCACATACAATTTAATATATTTGGAAAGTCCAAGTTTTACATGCAAATATTACACTTCATGTAAGGGTTTCACTACAGATGGAGTAACATTATCATTTAGTGATGCTGAGAAAGATCCGTATCCAATATCTAGCCAGGCAGAGGTATAGAGAAGCCTTATTTATTCTTACAAAGAAAGAGGTCCTCATCTGGTGGTTCAAGGTTCATAAAGTTCATTTCTGTCCTCTCTCTAAGATCATAGGTCCTGACTTCTTTTGTCTTTTCTTCCTTCGTCACTCTCTTCTGCATGCAAAAAATGTTCTTCTGAGAAATTTTGAGTCTGTGTGCAAGCAATTTGACTATCAAATTATAAAATGTGAAGTAGGCTTTCAAATGTCACATTATAATTATGAAATTGGGTAAATGAAGATTTTAGAAGAAAAATGGCAAAACTTTTAGGAAACAAGAGCTGTCCGAAGACAGCGCGCTCGACTTTCTAAGTTGCTTAGTATAAAGGGGGCATAACTCCAAATATAGTGTAGCCAGGGTCATGGGCCCTGGTAGTAAGGTAGAGGGTGTGATGGTGAATAAGTATTGTAAGTTTGGGTTGAATCCCTTTGATAGTATGGAAGTTATTGATGTTTGAAAAAACTTTAACCTTTGTTGCAACGCCAACACCAACGCCCGGGTGACAGTATAAGCTCTCATTTTCTTCGAAAAGTCGAGCTAAAAATGTCTAACACAATTTAAAATTTCTGAGAGTACAATTTATAAAAGAATGGTATAGACAAATACTTTAGAATGAACTTGAGTGTGGCACAAACCCTTTACCTGTCAGATTTCAATTAGTCTCAGTAACAATTTAAAATTCACAATAATCTAGTTGACAATTCTATCAAGAGTTGCTTTGCATAAATTACAAAGTACACCCTCTTTTGTGCACTTTTACACTGCTATATAAATAATGATACATTATGGACAATAATTGAAGTACCTTGGTGGTTTTCTTTATTCTCTTCTCTGGTGTTGGTTTGGGAATGGGAGCCTCATAGGTCTTCCTCTTGGATCCTGAAATGTATTACATGATATAATATTGGCCATGATTAATTATCGTATTTTAATGAATTATTTACTCTGTTGTCTTCATGAAAGTGAAATTAAAACATTGCTAAGCTTTTTTTTTAACCTAATACCAAAATTTTAGACTGGTCCAAATTCACAGATACTGCAGACAACAATTTCAAGTGAATGGAATTTTACATGTCTTGGTCTCTTGTGGTAGAAAACATTGTTGGAAATGAAGAAATTGCTTGCCACATGCAATTTCTTCATTTTCCACAATGTTTTCCAAAGCATTTATCTTATAGGGTGTCAATATGTGATAATGGGATTTATTCAAAGAAAAATGATGAAAAAAAAAAAAAAAAAGAATTATAATACAATCCAACCCTTGGTAATTATTCTGAGCCCTGAATTAAGATGTACTTTGTAAGTTTACCCTTCAATGGAAGTCTAACAAAACTAGAATATCACTGAAAGTGATCATACCCCCCAAAAGCGCTGTGTTTGTGCATTTTGAGATGTACATTTCCTATTATGAACTGTGAAATGATCAAGTGAGAAAAAGAGCAAAAAAAAAAAAAAAAAGACTGACCAACACATGGTAATGTTGTAAACATTGCTTATTTTCAACATAGGACCATAATTCAGTCAAAAATCAATGAACCATAATCAAAATTTGATATGCACATATATGAGAGGCAGGAAGCATATTTGTAAAGTTTTTATGAAATCCATCCATTAGTTACCTAGAAATTGAGCGGACAAGAAAATTCACTCAAGGGCCATAACTCCGTCAAAAATCAATGGACCGTAACAAAAATTTAGTATGCACATCTCAACTTAGTAATGAGTTCACATGTGAAGTTTGAACAAAATTGGTCCAATAGTTTATGAGAAATAGAGTGGACAAAAAATTGAAAAACCGATCAACACACATTGATTTTGCGTTAAATGGCAATTTTCAGCAAAGGGCCATAACTCAGTCAAAAATCAATGAATCATCACCAAAATTTGATATGCACATATTTGAGAGCTACTAAGCATAACTGTAAAGTTTTTTTGAAATCCGTCCATTAATTTCCAAGAAATTGAGTGGACAAGAAAATTCACTCAAGGGCCGTAACTCCGTCAAAAATCAATGGACCGTAAAAGAAATTTAGTATGCACATCTCAACTTAGTAATGAGTTCACATGTGATGTTTGAACAAAATTGGTCAAATAGTTTATGAGAAATAGAGTGGACAAAAAATTGAAAAACTGATCAACACACATTGATTTTGCGTAAAATGGCAATTTTCAGCAAAGGGCCATAACTCAGTCAAAAATCAATGAATCATCACCAAAATTTGATATGCACATATTTGAGAGCTACTAAGCATAACTGTAAAGTTTTTTTTGAAATCCGTCCTTTAGTTTACGAGAAATTGAGCGGACAAGAAAATTCACTCAAGGGCCGTAACTCCGTCAAAAATCAATGGATCATGAAAAAATTTTTAGTATGCACATTTCAACTTAGTAATGAGTTCACATGTGAAGTTTGAACAAAATTGGTTCAATAGTTTATGAGAAATAGAGTGGACAAAAAATTTAGAAACCGATCCACACACATTGATTTTGCATTAAATGGCAATTTTCAGCAAAGGGCCATAACTCAGTCAAAAATCAATGAATCATCACCAAAATTTGATATGCACATATTTGAGAGCTATTAAGCATAACTGTAAAGTTTTTTTGAAATCCGTCCATTAGTTTCCAAGAAATTGAGTGGACAAGAAAATTCACTCAAGGGCCGTAACTCCGTCAAAAATCAATGGACCGTAAAAAAAATTTAGTATGCACATCTCAACTTAGTAATGAGTTCACATGTGATGTTTGAACAAAATTGGTATAATAGTTTATGAGAAATAGAGTGGACAAAAAATTGAAAAACCGATCAACACACATTGATTTTGCGTAAAATGGCAATTTTCAGCAAAGGGCCATTACTCAGTCAAAAATCAATGAATCATCACCAAAATTTGATATGCACATATTTGAGAGCTACTAAGCATAACTGTAAAGTTTTTTTTGAAATCCGTCCTTTAGTTTACGAGAAATTGAGCGGACAAGAAAATTCACTCAAGGGCTGTAACTCCGTCAAAAATCAATGGACCGTGAAAATTTTTTTAGTATGCACATCTCAACTTATTAATGAGTTCACATGTGAAGTTTAAACAAAATTGGTCCAATAGTTTATGAGAAATAGAGTGGACAAAAAATTGAAAAACCGATCAACACACATTGATTTTGCGTTAAATGGCAATTTTCAGCAAAGGGCCATAACTCAGTCAAAAATCAATGAATCATCACCAAAATTTGATATGCACATATTTGAGAGCTACTAAGCATAACTGTAAAGTTTTTTTGAAATCCGTCCATTAATTTCCAAGAAATTGAGTGGACAAGAAAATTCACTCAAGGGCCGTAACTCCGTCAAAAATCAATGGATCATGAAAAAATTTAGTATGCACATCTCAACTTAGTAATGAGTTCACATGTGATGTTTGAACAAAATTGGTCTAATAGTTTATGAGAAATAGAGTGGACAAAAAATTGAAAAACCGATCAACACACATTGATTTTGCGTAAAATGGCAATTTTCAGCAAAGGGCCATAACTCAGTCAAAAATCAATGAATCATCACCAAAATTTGATATGCACATATTTGAGAGCTACTAAGCATAACTGTAAAGTTTTTTTGAAATCCGTCAATTAGTATCTGAGAAATTGAGCGGACAAGAAAATTCACTCAAGGGCTGTAACTCTGTCAAAAATCAATGAACCGTAACAATAATTTCATATGCACATCTGCACTTGGTAATGAGTTCACATGTGAAGTTTGAACAAAATTGGACCAGCAGTTTAGGAGAAATAGAGCGGACAAAAAAGCTACAGACCGACAGACCGACCGACCGACAGACAGACAGACAGACAGACAGACAGACAGACCAACGGACAAGCTGACTCCTATATACCCCCCAAAATTGAATTTGGGGGGTATAATAATTCCAGCTCATAGCAGCTCCATACCAGTTTCTGTGTTTTTCCCGTCTCTGTTGTGTGGAGTCCATTCATCATCTGTGTCACTGTCACTAGATGGAGGTGGATTATTAGCCTGCTCCTCTAGTATTCTATATATCTATAGATAAAAGCTCCACATACCAGTTTCGGTATTTTTCCCATCCCTGTTGTGTGGAGTCCATTCATCATCTGTGTCACTGTCACTAGATGGAGGTGGATTATTAGCCTGCTCCTCTAGTATTCTCTGATTCCTGGCTCTCTGTGCTGGACTCTGCATAAAGTTAGGCTTTATGGCTGGTAAACCTTGGTAAAAGAAGTAAATTGATTTGAAAATGATTGTATACACAGGCAGCAATCACGTGACTTTGTTATGATATGTTTTCCTAACATTTGTAAACAAAAACACTCGGTAAGTACACATTTTCTCAAATTTTGAATCAAATACTTCAGACTCAATTTTGAGAAATGTGCCATTTGATACGTCATACTCTCCGGTCTTTTTTGATACCAAGATCTTCCCTCAAATCCTTGTCAAGGCTGAGAACATTTGTGCAAAGTTTTTTTGAATGTCGTGATATATTTTCTTAAGAAATGTTTGCACTTTGCACGAATGTTCTCAGCTTTGACAGGGATTTAAGGGAATATCTTGGTATCAAAATAAACCAGAGATTACGACACATCGAATGGTACATATCTCAATACTGGGAGTAAAGTATTTGATTTATAATTTAAGGAAATGTGTAGTTACCGAGTGTTTTTGTTTACATAAGTTAGGAAAGTATATCATAGCAAAGTCACGCGATTGCCGCCTGTGGTATAGAATTCCATGTTTTATAAGAAAAAATGTAAAAACTATTATATATATCCTTCAAACAAAATGTGGAAAAGAGTAAAAGCTTCAATTTTGTTATCACCATATGCATACATTCTTGAACTTAAATTGATCCTCTCAAAAACTATTTCAGAATAATTATGGAAATCAAAATCAAATGCTCAAGCTGACTTGGCACTTGCAAACAAATTTCTTAATGATCTTCAGTAATCTTCAGCTTCCATTTATTTTGTTGAGTAGAAAACCAGTCCTTAGCAAATGGCTGCTGTTTTTTTTTAATGATAATCATGTCCACAATATTTTTCTTGGCTTAAATCAAATATGTTTTAGCAGAAACAATGAATAAAGCAGGGATTTTTTTGGCAATTTTGGGAAGGGGCCCTGGGGCCTTTTCAATTGGGAAAATTAGCGACGTAAACCCTGAAATTGGGAAATTTCAAACATTATACGCTTACCTCATATGTGACGCCTCACGCGAAAATCCTGCCACCTGCGCTCGAGACGTTTCCGAGAAATCACGCTTTTAAGTTGCATGGCCGAAAAACGGTGGTAACATTTGCGTTCTGACGCATAATTAATGCAAATATTATACTTGTCATGCACTTTCGTGACTATAATTCAATTAAAGAATATATTAGGATACCTTTCGATTACCTAAAATCGTGAAACTATCGTAAATTTAACAGTGGAACACCTTAGATCGATCGGCCTCGACCGGAAATATTTCCATATCCGGCGAAAAACATATGAGCTGGAATACGCGATCTAAATCATGAATTCTTCCAATCATAAGGATATTTGAGATCAAATACCTAGATGTGCAGTTTAATTTGAGTGTCCTCTCGGTTCTGAGCGAGTAAGTACTTTTTATTTTACTGTTTTATCTACTTAATCATGCAATTTTGGATGCAAGCTATATTACCGGAAGTGTCCAAAATCCGGATATTTACCTATAGGGATCATACCAGTGCATTTAATTTCGAGTCTTTTTCTCATATTCCGTAACTATCAAAAGTTAGTATCCAAGCACAAATGTCTGATTGAAGTTGAGAAAAGAAAATGTTACAAAAACGTGCTCTGTCTCGTGAATCCATGCCTTTTTAAATCCATACAAGGAAAGACAACATTGTCTGTTTGGCGATCGACCTCGAATTACAAAATTGTTCAGTGAATTTCTTCGTCTTCCTTTCTGGTTTATTTTGGATTATGATTTGTTAATCATAACATTGAATGTAAACAGGCATTAATTCTTTCCCAAACAACACCTAGTTTTGACGGTTCTAAGGGGAAAAAAACATGACAAAATATTGAGACAAAAGAAGAATATTCTGATAATCATTTTCTTGATTATATTAGATCTATACGTGTAAAAATACAATACTGGTCCAAATGGGGGTTGGTATATAATTTTTTTGAAAAAAAGTATTTTATAAAAGAAACCTGTTATATTATTTGTTCAAGTGTGTTATGTTGATA
The DNA here is from genome assembly GCA_963680895.1 of Fragum sueziense. NCBI lineage: Eukaryota > Metazoa > Mollusca > Bivalvia > Cardiida > Cardiidae > Fragum > Fragum sueziense. Next base: position 25,776,831 of record OY804609.1, on the reverse strand, counting down.
ATGAAGAGATAAATTAACCAATAAAAAGTTAACAATATTTTTTATTTCATATTTATTTTACACTGAATTGGCCAAAAAATGACGTTTTTTCAGCCCACAAAACGTTACATAAAAATAGGAGCTTTCCTAGATTGATTATAGTTTTTGCAATTTTCAAAATCCAAACAATTTTTCTTTAACAACTGGGTAAGTAATGATTAAATTTTATAAATGTACCATTTTGGTAATTCTATCTTTTAATGTACGAAAAATATTTCATTTGAAATAAACCCATGATGTAAGTTACATTCGGTGTCCAATAGAAAAGGTGAAAACAGAGCTAAAAATAGGTTGTACTATCAACCAACATTTTTTTCAAAAATGTGTATTTATGCTGTCAAAATACTAGAGAAGTCATTTTTATAAGCAACTAGTTGGATATGAATATGTTATGGGCAACAATTTTCTGAATATTGGAAACACCCAGTTTCGTGTCCATATGTAACTTACGCTTTCAACCCAGCAACTTGCATATACTATAAACTGGATTCATCCTGAATAAATATTTACCTCGAAGGGGTTATGACCTTTCCACATCAACACACTTTTTGGTGACATCATTCAGTTAGGAGCTCAAACATTATCCTCTGTGTCTTTTTCAACCTTGTAACTTACGAATTTTGTGTCTTTGTAACTTACAAATTCATTATTTCTTTGGTCATTACTTCACTTAAATGGTCATGAATTGAAAAAAGAACATAAAGAGGTTAACAAGATATACAAACTGAATCTTCTTGTCCTTTTGGACATGTCTACATTTCTTTATTAATTCTGTGTGGGAAAAACAATTGAGTCAAAATTTTTGTAAGTTACGGTGTCCACATAACTTTGTCAATTTAGATTTTTAAAAAAAGAGTCTCAGGTTATATTCTGACATTAAAAGCAAGTGTTTGTATGACACAATTTGACATTGATGTCAAATGTTTGTTGTTTTGTGAAAAAACATTCCAAAAAAGCAACTAAGAGACACAATGTAACTTACAAAATTGGTTAGGTGTCTTTGTAACTTACAAATTTATTATTTCTTTAGTCATTATTTCACTTCAAAGGTCATAAATTAGAAAATAGAACATAAAAAGGTCATCAATATATAAAACTTGATTCTTCTTATGTTTTTGGACATGTCTACAGTTTATATTAATTCTGTGCGAGAAAAAGAATTAATTTAATAATTTTGTAAGTTACGGTGTCCAAATAGTTTTTTCAATTTAGATTTTTTAAAAAATGTGTCTCAGGCTGTATTCATGTATGTAAAGCAAGTGTTTGTATGACACAAGTTGACATTGATTTAAAACATTTGTTGTGTTGGGAAACATATTTATTAAAGGCAGTCAAGAAACACAATGTAACTTACAAAATTAGTTTGGTGTCTTATGAACTTACAAATTTATAATTTCTTTAGTCATTATTTCACTTCAAAGGTCATGAATTAGAAAATAGAACATAAAAAGGTTATCAATGTATAAAACTTGATTCTACTTATGTTTTTGGACATGTCTACAGTTTATATTAATTCTGTGGGAGAAACATAATTGAGTCAAAGTTTTTGTAAGTTACGGTGTCCACATGATTTTGTCAATCTAAATTTTTTCAAACATGTGTCTCAAGTTGTATTCATGCATGGAAAGAAAGTGTTTGTATGACACAATAAGTAATTGATTTAAAACATTTGTTTTGTTTGCAAAAATATTTATAAAAGGCAGTCAATGGACACCATGTAACTTACGAAATAAGTTTGGTTAAGTCACATTTAATGTAAACTGGACACCAAACCGTTGGACCGATTATCTTTGCCATTTGAAATCATCCAAAACACTATTTATTCTGTTCAAAAACCACTATAAAAGATGCTTAAAATGATTTTGAAATCTTGACTTTGATGTAACACTTTTGTTCCCAGTATTGTATTTTTACACATACACAATTCCAATCTTTATTAACATCGATTTTGTCGTATGCAACAGCTTTGAATTGGACCACCCTTTAGAAAATTTTGTCGTTTGGGAAAGCCAAATTTTCCTTATTTTACACTGAAAATTTACTGAAAAATCCAACGTAGCCCCCCCCCCCCCCCCCCCCCATATTCAGACAAAGGGGCTCAAGCCCATCCAATATGAAATTGCTTCCTATGGGCCTGTTATGTACATGATTCATTGGTTTTTTTCCAGAAAAACAATCTGTTGGAAATGGTTTTCAATTTTTTACTAAGAATAGACTGGGTTTACTGTTATGTTTTGATAAACACTCAATGTTGTTATAAAATCTCGTAACTACAGCTTCAATCAAGCCGCACTTGCAGGGTTTTAGAATAATACAGACCAAATACTATTGTTTGTCTGAAATTACGTCACTGTTCACTTGATTAAATTAAACCCTGAATAGTTATTTAACCCTTGTGATCATGACTGACATTTTACAAAAAGCATGTGTGCTAGTTAGTTAGTTAATACATGTATTAATTGTTTTATGGTTGTAACCTGCATGTGCATATAGAAATATGTTCTTTGGAAAACCAGAGTGCTTGCAAAACATCAGTATAAGGCTTTCATTGTAGATGTCCTTTTATTCACAAGAAATGATGACCTAAAATTTTTTCTGAGGCTTTTTTCATTTATTAGTATCAACTTGTTTCAGATGAGGTGTATTTCCTTCAAGAAACCAGGAAAATGTAGCATGTTTGGTGTATTGGTGTCTGGTGAATTGGTGTCATGCAAATGCCTGCATGGATATTATTCTTGGTATGAAACTTACTGAATGATCATTCAATGATTGATTTATTTGTATAAACATCTACTTAGAATGTCATCAACATAAGTAAATGAAATATCAGTGAATATTAAAATTACTTTTATAAATGAAATACAAAAGAACTTTGTTAAAATTGTGTATTATAATTATATATGAAGAAATCATTTATTCTCTTCATTACCTTGCATCCAATGACTTCATGAGGCATATAATCTTATATTATCTAGACAACTTGCAAAGCTTGTTGAACATTAATTTTGGAAAATAATTATAATTACTCTTGAAGTAACATGTGACTTGTCAGTTTATCAGTTTTATAAGATAAACAAAAGCACACCATTAATGATAAATGTCATTCACTTCACAAATATTATACACTTTTTTTTACATCAAAATTTGATTTTTGAAGGAATTTATATTGAATGTGTTTTAGCTGGATAATCTTTCTCACATGTTTAATCTATATAAAATTTACATTTTCAGGGATGCAGGTGTTTCTTCTTGCAGACAAAGGTCTAATCTATGGGATGGGTTAACACTCAGTCTACTGTTTAGCTATTACATCACTACCAATTGATCCAAGGGGACATGAAACCAACACTCAGTCAACTTTCTGCAACTTATCATCACAGAATGTGTCTTATGAAGTGAACATAGTCTTACAGGAACTAACCCAAGCCTCACACTGAGCCTTGTATATTGTTACAGCAAAACCAGCTAAACAGACAAGGAAAGAGCTACACAGACAACCGTTTTGTGACATGACATTCAAGATTTATTATGTCATTCATAGTAACTCTAACAAAATTAAGTTTAGGATTCCCCAAATTATAAAACTGTAGGCAAATCCAAACCAAACGACACTTTAACCCTTTAGCATGATACAATGACTCTTTTTGACTCCTTACAAAATAATAGCTTTAGAAAACATAGTGGAAAATGAAGAAATTGCTTGTGACAAGCAATTTCTTCATTTCCCACTGTGTTTTCTACCCTAAAAGACCAAAAATTTGAAAATTTTATTCACTTGAAATTGTTGTCTGCAACATCTTTGGATATGGACCAGTCTAAAATTTTGTTGTTTGGTAATGGGTTAAGAATTCATAATGTTAAACAATCCAAAAACTATTTTACAAATGACACAGAAAATATTAAAGGAAAAGAAGGAAATGCTTGCAGTCAATAGTCATCATTGACTTATATATATTTTTATGCCCCCGATAGGGAGGCATCATAAATTTGACTTGTCCGTCCGTCCGTCTGTCCGTCTGTCCGTCCGTCATTCCGTCCAAAAACTTTAACATTGGCCATAACTTCCTTATTACTTAACATATTCGCTTCATACTTTACCATAACATTCCTTGGTACATTACCTTTCTGTAGGCACATACTTTGGTGACCTTGACCCCTGGATGACCTTGACCTTGAACATAGATTGGCCATAATTTAAAATCAAAGCGGTGTCGGGGGCATTGTCATCTTACAGTGACAGCTCTTGTTTTTTCTAGAATCTTCTTTAATTGAGCCAGCATAACTAGGGATTGTCAATCCCCATTTTAATCTTGAGCAGCCTGGGCTATGGAATGGCATTAGGGATGATAAATAGAAAACATAATAAATTGAAAACGTAAAATTTTGATGCTGCTGCAGACAATAAGATTAATAGTAATGAACAAAGAATGTATAATGTATGTAATACTTATAGCCAAGAAAATATTGAGACAAAAGGAGAAAATACTTGTAATTTGCATTTTCATCTTTTGTCTCAAAGTTTTCATAAATCTTTAATATGGCCTCAAAAAAGGTCTTGTTTTAACTTTAGCAAAGAGATTGATGGGATAGTATTGATGTATGGCCGCTTGTCTGGAAATGAAAGTCTTTATCCATGTTGATTTTTCTACATAAATTATTCTCACTAGATATTTGACAAAGTTAGTTTATCAACAGTTACTGATTACTACCTTTACCTGTTATGGAGAATCTTGCACAATGTATAATATGATTTAAAATATTGTAGACTTCAACAATTTCTAATTTCATCCATTTGTTGTCATGAAAACTCTAGACTGGGTACCCAGGTCCCATTCTCTTAAGAAGACTAATCCACGGCCTTGGTAATTTATACAGGCTGATGATGATGATAATGAAAACCATGTCAAAACAGGTTTTTTTCATACTTTGTTTCTTTTATGGAAAATAATGGTATAGAATAATATGACTTAAGAATTTGCAATACATGTAGAAGAAACAATGGAAAGAAATGATATTTAGGCCTGAAAAATGCTTTTTTGCACAAAACTGTTGTTTTAGTAACCATAGCAACCAAATCAGAAAGGATCTTGAGTAGAAAAATAATGCTTGTTTTCATGATCAAATATCATGAGCATACATCAATTAAAATATCCTCTTGTTAAGGAGTTGATAGCCAATGTTTTGAGCCACTTGTAATCCATGAAATGGGTGAAATTAAGGAATTTTGTCGAATAACGGTAGATTTCAACAAATTCCAATTTCACCTATTTGTTGCCATGAAAACTATATCAAAACAGGTTTTGTTGTCCACACATTGTTAGTTTTATGCTATAATATGTTATATTTGACATAATAATTAACAAGAAATGTAGAAGAAAGAATGGAAAAAACTGATTTTTAGGCACGAAAAATGTTTTTTGCACAAAAAATATGATTTTGGTAACCATAGCAACCAAATCAAAAAGAATCTTTAGCTTATAAACAATTCTTGTTTTCATGATTGATTATCATGAGCATTCATCAATTAAAATATCCTCTTGTTAAGAATGTGATAGCCGTTGTATTGAGGCACTTAAAACCCATGAAATTGGTGAAATTTAGGAATCTTGTCGAATAACTGTAGACTTCAACAAATTCCAATTTCACCTATTTGTCGCCATGAAAACTATATCCAAACAGGTTTTGATGTCCATACATTGTTTGACTTATTATGTGGATTATATTTGACTTGAGAATTAGCAAGATATGTTGAAGAAATAATGGAAAAATTGATTATTAGGCCTGAAAAATGCTTTTTTATGCAAAAACTGTTGTTTTGGTAACCATAGCAACCAAATTAGAAAGAATATTGAGCAGGAAATTATTGCTTGTTTCTAAGGGTGATTAACATGAGCATTCATCAAGTAGAATATTGTCTTGTTAAGAAGTTGATAGCCATTGTATTAAGGCACTTACAGCCCATCAAATGGATGAAATTTATGAATATTGTTGAATAACTGTAGATTTCAACAAATTCCATTATCACCTATTTGTCGCCATGAAAACTATATCAAAACAGGTTTTGTCGTCTAAACATTGTTTGTTTTATGCTATATGTTATATTTGACATAAGAATTAACAAGATATGTTAAAGAAAGAATGGAAAGAACTCAGTTTATGCCAGAAAAATGCTTTTTTGTACAAAATATATGATTTTGGTAACCATAGCAACCTAATTTCGATGCATCGCAAGTTGATAAACATGGTTTTCTTAAAGATTGTTATTTTCTAGTAGTTTCTATGTAAATTATCCCCAACTTTAAATGTTATGAGCCCTTTGCTTATGGCACTTGTAAGTAAATACACTTTTAGAAATCTTTTCAAAATTGTTCCTTTTATCAGCATACCCCAAACATGTTCAAATTGCCATAGAAACGGCACGGAACGTCAAATCTTTCTGAAATTTGCTCATTATGCACAGAAAAGGATGTACTTTCAGAAAATGTAAAAATCTCAAAATCAATTTTTTAAGCCATTGGCAGGATTTTCGCGTGGGGCGTCACATATAAGGTGTTAGATTAAGAGAAATTAATTTATAAACAGAAAAGGTCATTATATTGATATGGATATTGAATAGAGAGCTTTAGTTTGTTCTCAAATGACTTGTAAAAGCAATTTTACCGATGTTTTGATAATTTTGATATTTCTTCTAAATTGTGATTGGGAATTTTTTCTTCAGATTGGGAAAAAAGTAAGCTAAATTCCATTGGGAAAGGGGCCGAAATTCGGCCCCTGAGGCACCCCAAAAAAATCCCTGTAAAGTTACATTTAAAAGGACATAATTTATAAAACTGAAACATTTTTTAATTCCATTTCCTAGCGTAACAGACTATTGATGTCCTCCATCAGCTTTAACTTTTAGCCATGATTTATTGATATTTTGTCCATTGCAAGACTTGAAGTCCCCTCTTTTGACCTCAAGTTTATATTAACTGTTTTGTCGCCTAGGTCATGTAGATAACAGTGATAGATTTGACTTCATAGTTAGTACCTACCCATACTTCTCATCATTTCATAATTCAAGGCCATGTTTTTGTAACGAAGCTTTGCAGCATCACACATCCCTTCAAATTCCTGGACAGAAAAGAAGGGCCGTAAGTCCACGTCTTTCTTCAAGAATTCTGTCATGTCGAAATCTGCAGGTAACGGCATGATCTGCAAGAGACACACACAAAGTTTTAATCCTTCACCAAATGACTAAATTTTAGACTGCTTCTATATGATAATTTCAGAGAAGTTACAGACAACATTAAATGCATGTTAATAATATTCGCATCTTTGTCCATTTACAATACAGTACAGCAAATATTGAGGCAAAAGTAGAAAATTCTGTGATATCAACATTTTCTGCCCAGTGGCGGATCCAGAGGGGTTCAAACGAGCCCCCTTTGTAGCCTGATTATTTCAATATTCATTTAGAAATTCAGTCAGAATTGTGTAGTAGATCTACTAGGAAAACAAACCCCCTATTCAGGGATAATTCTGGCTCTGAAATTGCTTGAGAGAAAATGTCTCATTTAGCCAAAACTTATGAGAGAAAATGAATTTTCAGTGAGATGTGAAATGTCACATGAGTATTGCACAGAGTATTATTTATGCACAAGTGTTATTTATTGAGCACCATGAGGTCATAGGCAGCGAATGAGTGCCTTATAAATAGATAAACAACAACAACAACAGTGAGAGATTTTACCAATTTTCTTACTAGTTTCTATTTTACATTTTTCTGTGAGATTTTTCTCCCATTGAGCAAATTTGAGTGAGATTTGTGGCAGAAAAATGAGAGAAATTGCCCAAATCTTGCCCAAAACTGATCACTGCCTATTCGACCCCCTGCTCACAGAAATCCTGCATCCGGCGCTGCACTGCCCTCCCTTTGCTCAAAGGGGAGGAGGGAGGCGTTTTATTTAAAGGTCACAAAACATTCATGGTATTCCAGGTCTGACTTTTCATGTTTCATGTGTTTGGAATGCGAGACATAACCCTTTTCAAATTGAAATGCAACACAGTCGTTTCACTTTTTTTTTCAACCAAACATGGGGATTCAATCAGATCCTTCGTTGACGTTCGTTAATTAAATTCAAGTCCTGAGTCTTCACATAGAACCGAACGAAACATTTGTTTGATATACCTGGCGGACTAAATTTTTTGGTTGATTCGACTAAGTTTAAAAAAAATATTTACTGTCAAAGTTAATGTTGTCTTCAAAATGTTGATCTCTGCAGACGAAATCGAATTTTCCCATCAACCTCACGACTTCCGGGCCATACTTGATTTTACATAGACCTTTACTATTTAAATCGAACAAATCACACAAGAAAAGATAAAAATAAAAGCATCCTGGTTATTTTACCAAGAAATTTTCATTTATATTCTAGACTAGATCTATGTTAAATGTATCTTTCATTTCTTTTCATAATGCAATGAGATCAATTGTGCAAATTCAATTGCTTAACACCATTCTCTGTATATAGGAGAATAAAGCTCACCTACTTGTCTTAGAACTATGGTATCAAAGTCAGGCCACTTTTATCTGTTCTACCCATAATGTCGTTTTGGATTGCGTCAGTATTTCTGTAAGGGGGTTCGAATATATACAAAAAGGGGGGTTCGTTTTCTTACAACTACACAATTTTGACTGAATTTCTGCATGAAAATGAAATAATCAGGCTACCGAAGGTGGGGGGGTCGTTTGAGCCCCCCCCCCCCCCCAAAACCCGACCCCCCTGGATCCGCCACTTTCCACATTGTTATGCAAAGCCAATATACCTATCTTGTAGGGCGTCACTGTATGGTAATAGAATAGGCTACTACCGTAGAAAATGAGACATGTCATATAGGTCTATCCAGCATTTTCTCCTTTTCTCTCAATAGGCTCTATTTTCTCAAATATTTGTGCGTTTGATAGGCCCTACGTCTTGTTTGAGAAATGATAAATCCGTTACCAAACGATAAAACTTAAGGGTGATCCAATTTGAAAACTGTTGCAGACGACAAAGTTGATCTTAAAATATAAAGAATTTGTGTTCAATAAGCCCAAAATATTTGGACAAAAGGAGAAGAATGGTGATTATCAGCATTTTCTTTGTTTGCGTCATTACTTTCCATAGCGTTTTCTATCGGGGACGCCAGAATTAGACCTTGTTTGGGAAAGGTTTAACCCATTACCAAACTACAAAATTTTGGGGTAGGCCCAGTCCAATTTGAGACAAGTTGCAGACGACATTTCAATGTGAAGAAATTTCGAAAATTTTATAGCTTTTTGGCTAGAAGACATTGTGGAAAATGAAGAAATTGCTTGTCACAAGCAATTTCTTCAATTTCCACAATGTTTTTCAAGGGTATTATCGTGTGAGGAGGAGTAAAAAAGAGTCACTGTGTGGTAATGGTTTAAACAGCTTCTTCTGGGTAGTAGGCTATCTAGGCTATTTAAAAATGTTAGCCTACTGCATGAGTTCATACGAGTAGGCCTAGGCTATCCGACGGGTTTCTTTTCTCAGATTTCTGCACGAAGCACTGTGCATAATTATAGTCTGATCAAGATCCGTTTAGTTCTCTTCTATTTTGTTCCTGGACAAAGCTCGTCAAAGTAGCCTTATGGAAATTGAGACCAACATGAATACAGATCAGTCAGTGTATAATCAGTCTGATCAAGATCCGTTTAGTTCTGTTCTATTTTGTTCCTGGACATGGAACTCGTAAAAAGATCCTTATATGGAAATTGAGACCAACATAGATAAAGATCAGTCAGTGTATAATTACAGTCTGATCAAGATCTATGATTTTCTCTTAAAGGTCTGGTCACATAAACCATTCCGCTTCCACATCACGGGCGTATCACGTCTAAAACAATGCACCCGTGCAGTATGATTTTGGACGAGATGTGGACGCGCTATGGATGTGGAATCGTATGTGATCGGGCCTTTACCCATTACCAAACGACACATTTCTGGGATGGTCCAAATTCAAAGATGTTGCAGTCGACAATATCAAATAAATGAAATTTAAAAATTTTGGTCTCCCCGGGCAGAAAATACTGTGGGAAATGAAGAAAGTGCTTGTCTTAAGCAATTTCTTCATTTTCTACTATGTTTTCCAAAGCTATTTTAATTTGGGGGAGTCAAAAGAGTCAATGTATGGTAATGGGTTTAAGTTATTACAGGCCCGTAGGAACAGGGGGGGGGGGTAAAGCCCCCCTAAAATTGGCCAAAAATGCCCAATTTTCCTTATTTCACACTGAAATTTTAGGGAAAATTCAATTTAGCCCCCCAATATTCAGACACTGAGGCTTTAGCCCCCCCCCCCCCTCCCCCAATATGAAATTGCTTCCTACGTGCCTAAGTTTTTCGTTCTTCAACGGGGGTCTGGATTTCCCTTCTAGAATTTGAGACCAACATGGTTCATTCATTGAATAGGCCCAATAGCAATGAATTCTATGGAAATTGAGTCTGATCAAGATCCATTTGGTTCTGTTCTATTTTGTTCCTGGATATGGAGCTCGTAAAAGTATCCTTATGGAAATTATGACCAACATGGATACAGATCAGTCAGTAGGCTACTTACACACAGTCTGACCGAGATCAACGATTGCCCATTACCAAACAACAATATTTTGGACTATTCCAATTTGAAATTTGTTTTAGACAACGATTTCAAGTTGATACATATTAAAAATCTTTCCATTTTGGCTTAGACAACTTTGTGGAAAATGAAGAAATTGCTTGTCACAAGCAATTTCTTCATTTTCCACAAAGTTTTTCCAATTCTTTTCTGGTGAAGGAGTCAAAAACGTCACTACACACACTATATGGACGCGGAATTGTATGTAACCGGACCTTGAAGTATTTCGTTCTTCAACGAGGGTCTGATGAAAGGATTTCCCTTCTGGAATTTGAGACCAACATGGTTCAGTCATTGCATGGGTCCAATACCAATGAATTTTGTGCTAAAAATAAATTTAGTTTACACTTATGTTTTGATAAGACGCCAGTGTTGTTATAATACATATCTCGTAACTACGGCTTGATTCAAGCCGTAGTTACGAGATGTTATAACAACACCTGCAAATACTATTGTTTGTCCGAAATTACGTCACTGTTTACTTGATAAAATCGTTCCCTTTTATAGTCTGTTTAAAATTTATTTCTTTTATGCCATTTTTTTTCTTGGACAGAGGTCTGGTAAAAGTATCCTTATGAAAACGGAGATCAACATAGATACAGATCAGTCAGTTTTTAAACACAGTCTGATCAGAGTCCATGCTTTCCCCTTTTTTTCGTTTTCAGTGTCTATTCAAGAAGGTGGATTGCGCGTTTACGCACATACTTGTACTTTTGAAAAAAAAAACCCTTATTTTTGAAGATGATGGCGGATTTTTTTTTAAGATAAAGAGGATTGCGCGTTTTTAAAAGCACATACCGGTACTTGAAAAATATCCCTTATTTTTGAAGGTGAAGGGGGATTTTTTAGATAGAGAAAGAGCAAAGATTCCCATCTTTCTCGCAATTTTGAAGATTTTTAACAAATCCATCCCAATCTTTTTAAGTTCTAGATTATACACGGGTTCTTCAACAGGGTTCTGGTAAAATGATTGCCCTTATGGAGTTTGACACAAACATAGAAGCAGAACAGTCAGCGCATAACCATAGTCTTCATTTTCTTCTTTCGTCTCAATATTTTCCAATGCTTTGTCTGACAGAAATGTCAAAACATAGTCTTTTTCGAGAAAAGGTTTAACAACAAAATCCACTATGCATGGGTTTCATGAAACGAAATTAAAACAATTGCTGCACTTCTATTAGTTTTATTTGATCCACTGAAATAATATTTGAACATTAACAAGAACAAACAATACATAAACATAATTTTTTGAATAAACTTTATAATAGGATCTAAAAATAATCTAAATTTAACAGTTAAACAAATCTAAAAGTTTGACTCTTTCCAAAATGGCAATGTTTTACTTTTCCAATTATAAAGCTGATGTGAGTAACAGAGTTGATGTTAAAATAAAAATATGAATTGTGTATGTTAAAGCTCAAAAAATATTGCAGCAAAAGGAAAAAATGCTGTTACCCAACATTTTTTCTTTTACCTTGATGATTTAGCATGCCTTTTCTACTAGTGACGTCAAAATCAGGTTCTAGATTGGTAAAGGGTAAATTTGACAAACCTAATGGTTTAAGCTTGCGAAAACAATGAGGCAAAAATAGAAATTACAGATAACTAGCATTTTCCAGCATTTTCTCCTTTTGCTTTTTACCCATTACTGCACAGTGACACCTTTTGATTCCCTTGCAAGAAACTGAAAGGCTCTGGAAAAAATTGTGGAATATGAAGAAATTGCTTGTAACAAGCAATTTCTTCATTTTCCATAATGTTTTTCTAACCTATAAATGGTAAGATTTCTTAAATTACATCAACTTAAAATTGTCGTCTGCAACACCTTTCAAATTGGAGTAGTCCAAAATTTGCTGTCTGATTATGGGTAATGATTTCTCTGCTAAACAGAACAAAAAGTTCAATCCTCTATATCAACATCCACTTTGTCTCCTGTACAAATTAGCTTCCAAATTCAAACAGTCTATTCTTTTGCAGTCTTACAAAAGGTAAAATTCTACATGAACAATATCTGTTTGAGAAACACTATTGCCTATGAAAATACTAATGTTTAGTTTTCATATCAAGTTTTCGGAGTGACAGACAGATGGCCAGACAGACATGCGTAAAACAATAAGCTCCCAATATTTTGATACAGATGCATGAATATAAGGTAAGAGTTCTTTTTCATTTCATCTTATCCAATTAAGTGATTTGAAACATAAATGAAAACAAATTGAAACACAGATTATGCCAAATAGCATGTTATGGGAAGGTTGAATTTGAAGTTCATAATTGTATAGAGCCCATTACTAGATGACAACTTTTTAGACTGTTCCAAGTTTTAAAGATAACTCAGACGACAATTTTCAAATGAATGAAATTTACATTTCTTGGGCCTTTCTTAGTAGACAACATTGTGAGAAATGGAGAAATTGTTTGAGGGCATCAAAAAACGTCACTGTGTGGGAATAGGATAAGGCTGGAAGCATCATTAAAAGAAGTTTATATATCAACTTCCAGCTTTGTTTCTTGAGCACTTTTGGAGAAGACGCTAATGTTAAGTTTCAGACAGTAAAGCGTAAGTACAGTAAAACAAATTGCTGCTTCCATCAATACCTGGGCACAAAACAATACATAACCATTCTAAAACTATTACCGATAACTTAAAATTTAACTTAACCCTTTCCCAAAACAAGACCTGGTTTTGACATCCCTAATTGAAAAGGCTTGGGAAAACATTGAGACAAAAGAAGAAACTGCTGATAACCAGCAGTTTCTCCTTTTGTCTCAATATTTTCTGTGCTATAATTTTGCACAAATCCTATCTTTAATAACATCCATTTTGTCATTTGTGGCAGTTTTTGAAGTGGGTCATCCTAACATTTTGCCGTTTGGTAATGGGTTAAACATGTACCAATAATTAACTATGACATTGCAGTAATCAATTTCTTTCTCTAACAAGACCTGGTTTTGATTTTCCCAATACCACCATAAAATTTTGCCATTTGAGAAAGGTTAAATTTTTTACTGAAAATTAAACTTTAACAGGTTAACATACATTTGCATATATATGTACACAAATAAAAACATCTAACTATTGGTGCTCGATAGAAAGTCCCAATCATGAAAGGGAATCAAAGATCTTTTGAGCTAAATCTGATAAAACAATTGTTTACTATAAAACAAACTTTATCTTTCTAGCCAATAACTTCCCACACTAGTATACATGCATCTTGTGATGCACATTTGCATTTCATCCTTTCGCAAACAAAACTTGGTTTTGATGGCATTATAACAGAATGATTTGGATAAAAAGAATGAGAGAACAAGAGCTATGCAAAGCTGCGCATATACATCCGACAGGCCATTTTTTTCCATTTCAGGGCAGAAAATTCAAATATGAAAAGTTATCTACCGGTAAATTTTGTAAGCGGTTTGCACAACCAGACACCACAAAGATTCATTGTGGAAGTTTTATTAAATACTTGTTGAAACTGTAGGAGTTGCACACAGAAGAAAATGGGCATTTACGTAAATCCAAGGGCAGATAATCAACGAACGAAAAGTGTTATCAGAATTCTGTAAGCTGTGTGCACAACTAGACACGATGGAGTTACATTGTGGCAAGCATGATTGAATTCAGGTTGGAACTGTAGGAGTTGCACACACAAGAAAATGGGCATTATTTTAATCCAAGGGCAGATAATTCAAGAACAAAGAGTTATCTGAATTCCGTTTGCGGTGTGTACAACTACACATCATGGATCAGGATATTTATTGTGGCAAGTTTGATCAAAGTCCGATCAAAACTATAGGTGGAGTTCTGCACACAAGAAATTTCCAACGGAAGGACAACCTTAGCCATAACATAATAGGAATCTTCGGGCATATAAAAAAGGAACTGCTTGTAAGCAACAATTTCTCCTTTCTGAACATCTCCTTTGCTATAACATTCAATTTTCCTTTACCAATGACATAAATTAATTTGCCCGCCACAACTCTAAACAAAATTTCCTAATTTTGAGAAGTGATGATGTAACAATAAAATTTCAATAAATTGCAGTTATAGCACAGGAAAAGTTTAGGGAAAAGACAGAATATGTCTGGTAATCAATATTTCCATTTTCTCTTAATATTTCAAAAAGCCTTATTTTATTGGAACAGAATTTCATTCCACATCCATGTGTACATTTCATTAGGGTAATACATCCCTTTTGATATTCATGCAATGTCAGAATTTTTCATAAACATTTGGTGGTGGAAATTGATATTATTTTTCTAATTTTACATGTCTGTGTAGGAAAAATACATTACTAACTTACAATCAGGCACTAAAAATTTAGACATTACATGAATCTCAATAGGGATGGACTACCTTAATAAAGCTTCTCACCACAATGTATAATTTGTGTGCTGAAACTAGTTTTATCTTCTCTTTCATATCCACACACATCACATTTATATGGTTTATAAACAGTGTATCAATAGGCTATTGTGTGCTGTGATCTTGGAAAAGGGGCCCTTAGAGCATTTCAAGAGACAAGCATGTCTCTAGGTCAGACTGCCTAAAGGCAACTTGATCAGGATCCATGTTGCGATTAGGATCGACCACTTTGCCTTCTCATTGTTATTTTATGTCATAAAGAGGTTACTGGAGAAGAGAACAATAATATAGATCTTGATCAGAATACTTGTATATGTAGGTTGATCAGGATCCATGTTGTAATCAGGATCCACCACTTTACTTTCTCATTGTCATTTTATGTCATAAAGAGGTTACTAGAGAAGAGAACAATAATATAGATCTTGATCAGAATACTTGTATATGTAGGTTGATCAGGATCCATGTTGTAATCAGGATCCACCACTTTACTTTCTCGTTGTTATTTTATGTCATAAAGAGGTTACTAGAGAACAATAATATAGATCTTGATCAGAATGCTTGTATATGTATATGTAGGTTGATCAGGATCCATGTTGTAATCAGGATCCACCACTTTACTTTCTCATTGTTATTTTATGTCATAAAGAGGTTACTGGAGAAGAGAACAATAATATAGATCTTGATCAGAATGCTTGTATATGTAGGTTGATTAGGATCCATGTTGTAATCAGGATCCACCACTTTACTTTCTCATTGTTATTTTATGTCATAAAGAGATTACTGGAGAAGAGAACAATAATATAGATCTAGATCAGAATGCTTGTATATGTAGGTTGATCAGGATCCATGTTGTAATCAGGATCCACCACTTTACTTTCTCATTGTTATTTTATGTCATAAAGAGGTTACTGGAGAAGAGAACAATAATATAGATCTTGATCAGAATGTTTGTATATGTATATGTAGGTTGATCAGGATCCATGTTGTAATCAGGATCCATCACTTTACTTTCTCATTGTTATTTTATGTCATAAAGAGGTTACTAGAGAAGAGAACAATAATATAGATCTTGATCAGAATGCTTGTATATGTAGGTTGATCAGGATCCATGTTGTAATCAGGATCCATCACTTTACTTTCTCATTGTTATTTTATGTCATAAAGAGGTTACTGGAGAAGAGAACAATAATATAGATCCTGATCAGAATGCTTGTATATGCAGGTTGATCAGGATCCATGTTGTAATCATGATCCATCACTTTACTTTCTCATTGTTATTTTATGTCATAAAGAGGTTACTGGAGAACAATAATATAGATCTTGATCAGAATGCTTGTATATGTAGGTTGATTAGGATCCATGTTGTAATCAGGATCCATCACTTTACTTTCTCATTGTTATTTTATGTCATAAAGAGGTTACTAGAGAACAATAATATAGATCTTGATCAGAATGCTTGTATATGTAGGTTGATCAGGATCCATGTTGTAATCAGGATTCATCACTTTACTTTCTCATTGTTATTTTATGTCATAAAGAGGTTACTGGAGAAGAGAACAATAATATAGATCTTGATCAGAATGCTTGTATATGTATATGTAGGTTGATCAGGATCCATGTTGTAATCAGGATCCACCACTTTACTTTCTCATTGTTATTTTATGTCATAAAGAGGTTACTGGAGAAGAGAACAATAATATAGATCTTGATCAGAATGCTTGTATATGTAGGTTGATCAGGATCCATGTTGTAATCAGGATCCATCACTTTACTTTCTCATTGTTATTTTATGTCATAAAGAGGTTACTAGAGAAGAGAACAATAATATAGATCTTGATCAGAATGCTTGTATATGTAGGTTGATCAGGATCCATGTTGTAATCAGGATTCATCACTTTACTTTCTCATTGTTATTTTATGTCATAAAGAGGTTACTAGAGAAGAGAACAATAATATAGATCTTGATCAGAATACTTGTATATGTAGGTTGATCAGGATCCATGTTACAATCAGGATCCATCACTTTACTTTCTCATTGTTATTTTATGTCATAAAGAGGTTACTGGAGAAGAGAACAATAATATAGATCTTGATCAGAATGCTTGTATATGTAGGTTGATCAGGATCCATGTTGTAATCAGGATCCATCACTTTACTTTCTCATTGTTATTTTATGTCATAAAGAGGTTACTAGAGAAGAGAACAATAATATAGATCTTGATCAGAATACTTGTATATGTAGGTTGATCAGGATCCATGTTACAATCAGGATCCATCACTTTACTTTCTCATTGTTATTTTATGTCATAAAGAGGTTACTAGAGAAGAGAACAATAATATAGATCTTGATCAGAATGCTTGTATATGTAGGTTGATCAGGATCCATGTTGTAATCAGGATCCACCACTTTACTTTCTCATTGTTATTTTATGTCATAAAGAGGTTACTGGAGAAGAGAACAATAATATAGATCTTGATCAGAATGCTTGTATATGTAGGTTGATCAGGATCCATGTTGTAATCAGGATCCACCACTTTACTTTCTCATTGTTATTTTATGTCATAAAGAGGTTACTAGAGAAGAGAACAATAATATAGATCTTGATCAGAATGCTTGTATATGTATATGTAGGTTGATCAGGATCCATGTTGTAATCAGGATCCACCACTTTACTTTCTCATTGTTATTTTATGTCATAAAGAGGTTACTAGAGAACAATAATATAGATCTTGATCAGAATGCTTGTATATGTAGGTTGATCAGGATCCATGTTGTAATCAGGATCCATCACTTTACTTTCTCATTGTTATTTTATGTCATAAAGAGGTTACTGGAGAAGAGAACAATGATATAGATCTTGATCAGAATGCTTGTATATGTATATGCAGGTTGATCTGGATTTATGTTGTCCACAAATGTAAAATGGACTATTTTTCCAGACCCTAGCTCATAATTATAATCTTGTGAGTGATTTTGTTCGCTATATGTCATAGACACCCAGTTACATGTAATCACCAGATTAATATTCTTCATAACTTTTTTTAAATGGTCCAAAGTCAAAGACATGTAATTCAAAATTTGGAATAAAATGATTTGATTTTTGGCTAAGAAAATGTTGAAACAAGATGTGTTTGTGAAACACAAATGCCCCAGAAATGGCCATATTTGTAAAATGTTAAGTTTAAGTGTAATGGATGACCTTGAGAAAGGTCATATTGCATGGAAAAGATATATATCATTAAAAGAAAGTTACATACCAAATTTGAGCTTTGTATGTCGAATACTTTTCGAGAAAATGCCAATGTTAAGTTTTCGTATTAAGTTTTCGGACAGACAGACAGACAGACTGATGGATGGACAGACGGACATGAGTAAAACAATATGCCCCCAATCTCTTGAAACGGAGGCATAAAAATGATAAATTGCTGATTATCATCAGTCCATTTTTCTTTCATCAAAATATTGAGAGAAAGAAGAAAATGCTTATGATCAGCATTTTCTCCTTTTCTCTCAATATTTTCAACACCATTCTTTGATAGGAAAGTGTAATTTATTCTTATATTTATGACTGATTAGTTGGTTTTTTTCATGTAATGCATATCCTCATGCAGAATTCATGGCTTCTCACCAGTATCATGTATGTTTTCTTTTATGTGCGACCAAACTACCCAGCTGATTAAAAGCATACCCACAAATATCACACTTTTATGGTTTCTCACCAGTATGCATTTTTTTGTGTACAATTAAAGTCTGAGGTTTATTACATGCATATCCACAGACATTACAATTATATGGTTTCTCTCCAGTATGTATTCTTTTGTGTCTTATTAATGCATTTGAAGAATTACTTGAATAACAACAGACATCACATTCATATGGTTTCTCACAAGTATGTGTTCTTTTGTGATTGGTTAAATTACTTTTATGATTAGTAGCATATTCACAGACATCACATTTATATGGTTTCTCACCAGTATGTATTCTTTTGTGTTCGATTAAAACCTCTTTCCTGTTACATGCATATCCACAAACATCACATTTATATGGCTTGTCATCAGTATGTATTCTTTTGTGTCTGATTAAATGTGTTTTTTGATTAAAAGAATATCCACATATATCACATTTATATGGCTTTTCACCTGTATGTATTCTTTTGTGTCTGATTAAAGTGCCTTCTTGATTACATGCATATCCACAAACATCACATTTATATGGCTTGTCATCAGTATGTGTTCTTTTGTGTGTGATTAAAACATGTGAATAATTACAAGCATAACCACATACTTCACATTTGTATGGTTTCTCACCAGAATGTATTCTTTTGTGTGTGACTAAATGATGTTTATAACTACATGCATATTCACAGACATCACATTTATATGGCTTCTCACCAGTATGTATTCTTTTGTGCCTGATTAAATTATCTTTATAATTACTAGCATAACCACAGACATCACATTTATACCGTTTCTCATCTGTAGACCTCTTTTGTGTCATTGCACTATTTTCACCAGCACCATCACTGTTATCACAGCTGTAAGATTTCTTACTTCTCTCTTGTTTTCTATCTGTACTGTATCTGTAATGTTTATTTTGTCTAAGCCAGGTATCAAGTACTTGAATATCTTCAGCTTTCAGTTTGTCCTTTCCATGTACGACCATAAGATGTCTGACACAATAGGATGCTGCAGTAAATGCTGTCTTACAGAAAACACAGGGGAAATATACTGAAATGAGAAAAGTGTTAACCCTTTCCCAAACAAGACCTTGTTTTGACGTCCCTGTAAAAAAAGGCTTGAGAAAACATTGCAACAAAAGAAGAAACTGCTGATAACCAGTAGTTTCTCCTTTTGTCTCAATATTTTCTGTGCCATATTTTACACAAATCCTATCTTTGATAACATCTATTTTATAATTTGTGGCAGTTTTTGAAGTGGATCACCGTTAAATTTTGCCATTTGGGAAAGGGTTAATGTGGCAGTGATTTAATACCTGCACATCCTGCATCTTTTAATCATAATTAGGTCTCTTGGATGCAAAGTTTTAATTCTAGCAAGTCCCAGGATATAATAATATTTACATGAACTAGACAGTCCTGGCGGCCTGGAAGCGCTCCACAGGCCTGATTGTTTGTCTTGTTGAAAGCAATTTCAAAGGTTCAGGCTGCGCAAACAAGCAAACGCATGACCAAGCTGAAAATAACACGCAAGTAAGATCATATGGTTAGTAAGATTTTTGTGAAAGTTCTGTATTGATTAGTTAATACTAATGGTTATAAAAGTGAAAATAAAGCTGAAAATGGCAATTTTGTCAATAACAAGGGCACATAACTCATATAAAAATCAGATCAAGCTGAAAATTACACCAAGGCAAGATCTTATAGTCACCAACATTCTGTACAAGTTTTGTCTTGATTGGTCAATATTTTTTAGTTGCTAGAGTGAAAACAAAGTCAAAATAGAGTCGAAAAAGTGATTTTGTCAATTTCAAGGGCACATAACTCATGATATAAAATTCAGATCAAGCTGAAAATTACACCAAGGCAAGATCTTATAGTCACCAACATTCTGTACAAGTTTTGTCTTGATTTGTAAATATATGTAGTTGCTAGAGTGAAAACAAAGTCAAAATAGAGTCGAAAATGGCAATTTTGTCTATTTCAAGGGTACATAACTTATGATGTAAAATTCAGATCAAGCTAAAAATTATACCAAAGCAAGATTGTATAGTCAGCAACATTCTGTACAAGTTTTGTCTTGATTTGTCAGTATTTGTAGATGCTAGAGTGAAAACATAGTCAAAATAGAGTAAAAAATGGCAAATTTTGTCAATTCCAAGGGCACATAACCAGACATGGCAAAGACCTGGAAATTTTTGTCAGACATTCGGTCTGACAATTCTTAACAATCTGTCAGACAGAATGAAATTCTGTCAGACCGACAAAGTATTTATTAACCTAGAGTTAAAGACTAGAAAATTTGGTTTATCAAAATCAGTCATGAGCTAATGCTAACAGTTTTTAGTTTTTCTACCATTTAGTACACCAAAATGGCATATTCAAAAATATTTTGACTTTTTTGGTAACAAACTGGCAGCTGCTGATAACTATTTTCATAATTAGCTGGATTTTTTTAGAAATGCAGACTAAGACAGATCCACAACTATATATTGAACTAGAATATCACTGAAAGTGATCATACCCCCCAAAAGTGCTGTGTTTGCGCATTTTGAGATGTACATTTCCTATGAACTGTGCAATGATCAATTGAGAAAAAGAGCAAACAAAAAAACAGACTGACCAACACATGTTAATGTTGCAAACATTGCTTATTTTCAACAAAGGACCATAATTCTGTCATAAATCAATGAACCATAACCAAAATTTGATATGCACATATTTGACAGCTACTGAGCATAACTGTAAAGTTTTTTTGAAATCCATCCATTAATTGCCGAGAAATTGAGCGGACAAGAAAATTCACTCAAGGGCCATAACCCTGTGAAAAACAAGAAAATTCACTCAAAGGCCATAACTCTGTGAAAAATCAATAGACCATGACCAAAATAAAAGATGCAAATCTTCACTTTGTAATAAGTTCACATGTGAACTTTGAACAAAATTCGTCCAGTAGTTAAGGAGAAATAGAGCAGACAAAAAATCAACAAACTGATCAACACATGTTAATGTTGCGAAAAATGCCAATTTTCAACAAAGGGCCATAACTCAGTCAAAAATCAATGAACCATTACAAATATTTGGTATGCACATACTTGAGAGCTACTAAGAATTACTGTAAAATATCTTTGAAATCCATCTATCACTTTTCTAGAAATTGAACGGACAAGAAAATTCACTCAAGGGCCATAATTCGGTCAAAAATCAATGGACCATAACCAAAATAAAATATGCACATCTACACTTAGTAATGAGTTCACATGTGAAGTTTGAATAAAATTGGTCCAGCAGTTTATGAGAAATAGAGTGGACAAAAAATTGAAAAAACAATCAACACACATTAATTTTGCGTAAAATGGCAATTTTCAGCAAAAGGCCATAACTCATTCAAAAATCAATGAATCATCACCAAAATTTTATATGCACATATTTGAGAGCCACTAAGCATAACTGTAAATTTTTTTTTTAAATCCATCCATTAGTTTTCGAGAAATTGAGCGGACAAGAAAATTCACTCAAGGACCGTAACTCCGTCAAAAATCAATGGACCATGACCAAAATATAATATGCACATCTCAATGTGGTAATGAGTTCACATGTGAAGTTTGAACAAAATTGATTCAGAAGTTTATGAGAAATAGAGTGGACAAAAAATTGAAAAACCAATAAACACGTTGATTTCGCGTAAAATGGCAATTTTCAGCAAAAGGCCATAACTCAGTCAAAAATCAATAAAACATCACAAGAATTTAATATGCACATATTTGAGAGCTACTAAGCATAACTCTAAAGTCTTTTTGAAATTCGTCCTTTAGTTTCCGAGAAATTGAGCGGACAAGAAAATTCACTCAAGGTCCATAACTCCGTCAAAAATCTATGGACCGTGAAAAAAATTTAGTATGCACATCTCAACTTAGTAATGAGTTCACAAGTGATGTTTGAACAAAATTGGTCCAATAGTTTATGAGAAATAGAGTGGACAAAAAATTGAAAAAACGATCAACACACATTGATTTTGCGTTAAATGGCAATTTTCAGCAAAGGGCCATAACTCAGTCAAAAATCAATTATCATCACCAAAATTTGATATGCACATATTTAAGAGCTACTAAGCATAACTGTAAAGTTTTTTTGAAATCCGTCCATTAGTATCCAAGAAATTGAGTGGACAAGAAAATTCACTCAAGGGCCGTAACTCCGTCAAAAATCAATGGTCCGTAAAAAAAATTTAGTATGCACATCTCAACTTAGTAATGAGTTCACATGTGATGTTTGAACAAAATTGGTCTGATAGTTTATGAGAAATAGAGTGGACAAAAAATTGAAAAACCGATCAACACACATTGATTTTGCGTAAAATGGCAATTTTCAGCAAAGGGCCATAACTAAGTTAAAAATCAATGAATCATCACTAAAATTTGATATGCACATATTTGAGAGCTATTTAGCATAACTGTAAAGTTTTTTTGAAATCTGTCCTTTAGTTTCCGAGAAATTGAGCGGACAAGAAAATTCACTCAAGGGCCGTAACTCCGTCAAAAATCAATGGACCGTGAAAAAAATTTAGTATGCACATCTCAACTTAGTAATGAGTTCACATGTGATGTTTGAACAAAATTGGTCTAATAGTTTATGAGAAATAGAGTGGACAAAAAATTGAAAAACCGATCAACACACATTGATTTTGCGTAAAATGGCAATTTTCAGCAAAGGGCCATAACTCAGTCAAAAATCAATGAATCATCACCAAAATTTGATATGCACATATTTGAGAGCTACTAAGCATAACTTTAAAGTTTTTTTTGAAATCCGTCCATTAGTATCTGAGAAATTGAGCGGACAAAAAAATTCACTCAAGGGCTGTAACTCCGTCAAAAATCAATGAACCGTGACTAAAATTTTATATGTACATTTGCACTTGGTAATAAGTTCACATGTGAAGTTTGAACAAAATTGGACCAGCAGTTTAGGAGAAATAGAGCGGACAAAAAAGCTACAGACCGACCGACCGACCGACAGACCAACGGACAAGCTGACTCCTATATACCCCCCAAATTGAATTTGGGGGGTATAATTAAGAGAAGACAAGTGTAAAGGGTTACAACTATGTTTCATCCAAAAAAGCACACCCTATTACCGGCTATCACTACAGCAGTTGCTAACCTTGGGCAGTATCATCTATAAATAGCGCGTGTACTGGGTAGGTCATACTTTTTCCATCTTTGTTTTTGTGTTAAAGACTTTCTCAGCTATATTTGTAGTGCACTTGGCTGGCCATACATTTGAGCACCTACATGATAAATATTAGCCCAAAGAATCTCTAATCAACAAAATTATTCAGCGACAAAGTCGTAACTTCACAATTTTTTACGTAAAATCCAACTTTCAGTCCATATAATGAGAAAATGATAAGACGATCATTAGAATTAATATAACTATTAAAATAGTCAATCAATTTTCTTACACTGTGCAAATTTAGAAAACTGTCTGAATTGAATTAACTTCAGACTGACTTATTTAAACTAAACACTGATGCCGATTTGGCTATCACGAACAGCATATTGAAAATTTGAATGGCAAACCCGGACATAAGTTGATGGCAACACAGAACAATATGTTTTGTTGGAAAAGCGGCATCTCTTTCAACAAGAAGTTGCCTGAAAGGAGCATAAATAATGAATTAGTTACACCATTTCTTGATAGACTAGCCAATTTCTGAATTATAGACATAGAAATCGTGCAAGTTCCTTTCATCTAGATATGGTTGAATCTGAGTAACACAAAATTGAAGGACGTATGCAACCATTAGTTGTAGATGATAGTTTGTCGGTTAAGGTATACATCCCACCATTAAAAACACCACTTTTTAGCCGTACGAAATGCATCAAATTACACACATTTGTACATACACTTCTTATAAGTTGATTCAACGTGCCTGATTTCAAGATTATGCTTCAAAAGGAAAATAATTTACAAATATTACTTTACTCTATATTCATATGCAGCGGAGGTAATTTCGAACATTTCTGTCAAATATTTCCGTAAGTATGCATTGATTCAAAATTCTAAACCGTTCAAAATGGTTATGTTTAGAATGGAAATGTAACACAGTTTAGGAATTACTGGCACTTATCAAATTCACCTCTGGCTCTTTAGTGCTAATGATGGGTTGCAAACCTTAAAAAAACTACACAAACTTTACAGTGAAAATTGTGGATTTTACATCATGTCGTCGCTGTTTCAGGCACACAATATGACTGTAATATTTTTAACGGGGTAAATTTCATTTAGTCAGACTTAACTTAAATAGATGGAACCCACGCAAATTATATGTATATGAATCCTGCTATTTCAAAGTCGGTCAATAAATCTGCAAACATTTCGATCGAATGTTTTGCGCGGTGCAAATTTGTATTTTTCATTGCGAAAGGATTTGGTTTATTGGGGTTTTACGCCGTTTTCAACTGCCATGGTTATATCGCGGCACCTTGAGCGCCTAACCATGGATTCCTGTTGTTTCTCATACAAGTACTAATACAATAGACCAACCGAGCCTCCAGCTGCTTGCCCACATAGGTTAACAATATCAAACCATTGGTGGGTAACTCGCGACCCCTGGATTGACAGACTCTGACGTTAACTGGACTCGGCTTAAACAGATGGCTATGTATTCAATAAAGTGCCACCATACTTGGGACATTTCAAGTCATTAAAAAAGTTGAACATTCAGTCTTTCTGAAATGATTTACTGGTAGAAAAATTATTCTAGTTTTTGGATATTATCATTAAAAGATAGTTAAATGGAAGGAAATTGTCTTTTTTTAACTGAAAAGAGAGTTGATAACCAGACATGTTGGACGTAACAGGACATCTTTATTTGCAATTTTTAACAACCCAATATTTAAAAACTTAATTTTTTACAGTTGATTCTATTACAGGACTAGAAATCTTCAGAAAAATCATGTGATTTAATGGAATAAAACAATGTATTCTTAAAATTTTGGAAAAAACATGAAATATGTTGGACGAACATGGACATTTTGAAACGAAAATTTTTCTGGTTACGGCTTCTATAGCCTAAAAATTGAATATGATACTGATTAAATGGACTATGATACATTTAAAGTCCACATTGTGAAATGCTAGTTGTGGTTCATTTTTGCACAAAAAAGTATATAAAAAACACCCTAATATGTTGGACTAACAGTTGGACACCACCAGGGGCAGATCCAGAATTTCTTTGAAGGGGGTTCGTTTTTAGAACAAGGGGAGTTTGTTTCATATTATTACACAATTTTGACTGAATTTCTGCATGAAAATGAAATAATCAGTTGTATGGGGGTTTGTTTGAACACCTCCCCAGTCCCCACCTCCCTGGATCGGCCACTGACCATCCATGAAATGTTGGACAAACATAGGACATCCATGTCGGACGTAACAAATATTCGGACGTAACATGCAGAATTGGGTTGGACAGACAAAACATTACACCCATTTTTTCGGCTTCCAGACAGAAAATGAAATCATGCGTGACTGCTTACCAGAAACTGGTCTCGGTTGTCGTAAAATTAAATGTCGTAAAGGTAAGGGAGATAATCTACCCAAATAAAACAAAAATTAATGTCACGGATGTTCGGACGAACAGTTGGACAGACATTCACTCAGGTAATATAAATTACGACCTTTATTCAAACAACTAATTCTTAGATGCATACACCATGCAATTTATTTTACAATGATATTCAGATTCGCCATTAAGTAGTAAGATACAGCAATATACTGACCTAGAATGACATAATCAACTTGTTTTAGAAAAACCTTTAACAGGACAGACAATGTTACGTCCAACATGCCTGACTTAAAAGTATTTTTTCATCCTTTTGGTCTTGCAATTTTCGTAATTTTGAATTAGTTTATACAATTTCAATTCTTTTATTTCGTCTTGCTACAATTTTGTATAAATGTGATAATTAGAATACTTAGAAAAATAATACTCTTTTTTGATAGTAATGGCTTGTCCCAAATTTAACGTGAAAAAAACCCACAAATCAGTTATAATATTTTAAATATTTTATTTAATATTTCAGATTTTAGATAAAACTGTTTATTCTATCCCTTCATTATATTCTTTACCCATCTAAAACCCGAAAATACATGTAAAGCTGTTATAAAATATGAAAAAAATCATTTTATTGCAACACACAGAAAAGTGGCACCTTACCGAATACATACCCAGATACATGTTGCAGCAAAAACTCTTTATAAAGCAAACCGCACGGAATCTCGGACAAAAAAGTGCTTTGTCCGTATGATTCTAAAACAACACAACTGCAGCTTGAATGAAGCCGTGGTTACGAGATTTTTAACAGCTAAAACCGCTTTGACCATTCTATATATAGCGTAAGATTTAACCCTTTTAACCATAAGATTCCATTTCCTATATTATCAATAGCAATGAACTCTGTGCTAAAAGTACACTAGATTTACCGTTATAAGTATTGACAAACCGTCAGTGTAGGCCTACTTATAAAGTCTCGCTACTATAGCCACATACGAGATTTTATAACAACACATACAATGCACTATTGTTTCACCAAAATTGCGCCACGGTTAACTGGATAAAAACATTCTCCATTTATCTGATTTTAATATCAAATAAATAACAACGACATCGCTGTATTGTCCACCCAAATTAACCCGGGACAACTTAATTTTTGTGTGCAAAGTCCGTTAGTTGAGTGCCTTAACCTTAACAAGTGGGATCATTACATAATTATGCAGATGTCTCGGGTTAATCTTACTGGACAATATAAATGACCATTCTGATATTTGGCTAGTATAATTACCCGGTCAAGGTCAGTAATTATCCTCCAAATAGTGTTCATAATTAAAACTCTTATTAAATTCCCCTGCAATTATCGAGTTCATAAGCAATAATTAGACAACAATTTTAAAACTTAAATTTATATTGCTATAATAGACGAATAACGCAATGGTATTTTTGAGCATAGGATCTAATGTTGAAGGTATTTTTTTAAAGTTAGTCTGTGCCCGATTTTATAAACGCCGGCTAGAGTTAACCAAATGGCCAAGTATCTGTTTCGGTTATTTTTCGATTATTCACATCGGAAAATTTGAACATATCAGTGAAATATTTTGTTTGTGCTAAACAGCGTTGATACAATCGGGCCTATGATTTGATTTCATGAGATGTAACGCCGTTTTAAACCGCTATGGACATATTGCAGTGGCTGGAGCACCTAACCGTGGATTCCTGGGAAGTTCTTGCTTCATATATAGCTTATTCTTATCTGATGCTCTTTTTTCAAATAAAAGTACCAGCATTCATGTATTGTTGTAATTATCATCAGCAAATTTTAAATATTTCACACCATGATCAATTGAATTGTACATAGACAAGCAAAATAGTATCATTTATGCTGTCTGTGATTGCCTATTTCAAGTACGAATCTCCTGTCGGTGATCCCCCTATGTGCTGTTCGTGATTGCATAAATTTGTAGCTCATCAAACTTTGTTTGACTATAACGACATAACGGAATAGTTGATTGTCTTCACAAGCAATTAGTTGGTAGATAATACACTAGATATCCATTCTGTAATAAAATTTCTAACATTTGCTTCAGTGTTTTTCTGCTATTTGCATGGAAAGATGAATTTTACATGCAAATATGTGAAGTTTCGACTTTGTTGGTGAATTATTTTTTTGTTTGAGGACTCTCTGTGCTTATATTTGACATGTAGGTGCTCAAATGTATGGCAAGCCAAGGGCACTACAAATTATAGCTGAGAAACGCTTTTACACAAAACAAATATGGAAAAAGTATGACCTACCCAGTTCACCCGCTATTTATAGATGATACTGCCCAAGGTTAGCAACTGCTGTAGTGATAGCCGGTAATAGGGTGTGAAAAAGTAAAGGGTCAAATCACAAATACAGGCTGTCAACCAAGTCTTCTCAAAAATATAGGAGTTTTAATAGGAATATTTTTCAAGAAAAATAGGAGTTTTAAGCCCATTTTGAGTTAAAAAATAGGATTTTTTTTAAGGAAAATATATGTTCCATCTTGATCATTTACAGGTCAGTTACACTATTTTTGAAAGCAGAATTGCACTAAAATGCTGTTTTAACAGCTGCCAATGATACAAGCAGAAGAACATCAGACTAGACAAACATCTTGGAAGAGGGGGGTTTGGGGGTCCTCCCCCAAGAAAATTTTGAAATTCTAGATGTCTGTAGAAGCAATTTAATGCATTTTAAGACCCCCTCTCTCCCAGAATCTTACAACCATGGCCATAAAGCCATTGACAGCTTTGTGTTAAATCTAGATAAGAGGGTCAAGATGGCCCTATATCGTTCACTGTAGAGAACATTGAGCCTTTCAGGAGATTGCAAATGATGCCTTCCACCATCAAATTCCAAGCAATTTTCGTTGCAGGAAGAGAAGAATTCTGGTAGAGAGTCATGCCCAATGATAGAAGAAAACAAAATTTTAATAAAGGATCTCTGACAAATGATTTGTCAGAGAAGATTTTTTAAGATTTCCTTCTTTTTCTTTATATCATATAATTTGATATTCAACAACATAGGGCCAATTTTCATTTTACAACAAAACTTTCAGGTATTTTGATGGAAGGCCATAAGACAATTCTACATGCAAAATTTCAAGGCTGTAGGTCAAACATTTAGGGAGTAGAAGAGTTCAAAATTTGCTCCTTTATCTCTTTATGGAATCTGATATTTCATAATACATGGCCAGTTTTAATTGTAACACAATAATTAAACTTTTTTGGCAGAGGGCTGAGAAAATTCAACACACCTAATTTCAAAGCCCTAGACAGAACTGTTCAGGAGTAAAATATTGCACAAGATTTCCCTCTTAGCCTTTAGATGAAATATGATACCAACAAAATAGGGTCAATTTTGCACAAGATTCCCTCTTAGCCTTTAGATGAAATATGATACCAACAAAATAGGGTCAATTTTAATTGTATCACAATAATTTGAAGTATTTTGGTAGAGGGTCCTTAGACCATTTTGCATACAAAATTTCAAGACAAAAGGCCTCATGGTATGGTAGAAAAGTTTGTTTGAATTGTGGACAGACAGCCAGACAAGAGATGGTGAGCAATCAGAATACCTCACTCTCAGCACTTCATGCTAAGATAAGCTATTAAAGTAATCTTTCAGTTTCAAAGAATCACAATTCAGAAACTATGTTTCTATATAGCATCACTATGATCCTCGCTATCTGAATTGGCAACTTAAAGGCTGGTGTCCTATTCAACTGCCTTCTACATGACCAAATAGATGATGATGAACAGATGAAGTGCAACAAAACATAATACAGGATATTAATGCTATGTTAGAGAAGAAAGAGATTCTCTTGTCTGAAGAATAAATATGCAAAGAGCAGTATCAAAGCAATATTTGCTATCTCCATCTTTCATCGACAATAATTTTACCAAAAAATATAGGAAATATTTTCAAAATATAGGAGAATTAAAGGAATATAGGAGGTGCTTAAAAATATAGGATTTGGACCCAAAATATAGGAGTTTTATAGGAAAATAGGAATCGGTTGACAGCCTGCAAATATATTTTTGGCCCGGTGCCAACACTTCCCAACACATCCGCGGCAGTCTTTTGATGTTTGATTTTACCCACGCTTTGTAATTGACTGGCCCATTTTTGAATGACTTACACTAGTCTAGGGATGGAAATTCACTTGATTATCGCATGGATTATTGAAAAAAGCTCTTTATATTTTTAAGTTCTTGTTAAGTAAATTGTCGATCTTTTCATACAGACAAACCTCAAAATTAGTGTCGGACAGTGGGACTGACAGAAAGGAAAAAAATATCGGACCTAGTGTCATTTCATCAGACAGGTCCGCAGGTCCGACGGTCTTCGCCATGACTGCATAACTCATGATGTAAAAATCACATCAAGCTGAAAATTATACCAAGGCAAGATCTTATGGTCACCAACATTCGGTCCCAGTTTTGTCTCGATTGTTCAATATTTGTAGTTGCTAGAGTGAAAGCAATGTCAAAATAGAGCCGAAAATGTGATTTTATCAATATCAAGGGCACATAACTCATGATGTTAAATTCAGATCAAGCTGAAAATTATACCAAAGCAAGATCTTATGGTCATCAACATTCTGAACAAGTATTGTCTAGATGGGTTAATATTTGAATTTGCTAGAGTGAAAAAAAAGTCAAAATAGAGCCGAAAATAGCAATTTTGTCAATTTCAAGGGCACATAACTCATGATGTAAAATTCAGATCAAGCTGAAAATTATACCAAGGCAAGATCTTATAGTCACCAACATTCTATTTTAGTTTTGTCTTGATTGGTTAATATTTGTGGATTTTAGAGTACAAATAAAGTCAAAACCAGCTATTTTTGACATTCAAGGGCAGATAACTCAGGTTATTCTGATTCAATCCAAATTCTTTGAAGGAATCTGAGAGAGGGTCACCAAAGGATCATTCTTGTGAAGTTTGATTGAAATCCATCTAGTACTTTCTGAGAAGAAGATTTTTAAAGAAAAAGTTTACGGACGGACTGACGGACGGACGCACGCACGCACGACGGACACACCGCCATGACAATAGCCCGCTGGCCTGTCGGCCAGTGGAGCTAAAAATAGTGTATTTGACTCACAAGCTAGTAGATGGACCTATTAAATATATATATATGAAATCCAACAAGTCCCAAGGGTCCTAAGTCTTGAAATTGTAACAAAATCACTCATGTGGTTTTGGACAATATTCAATCTGGTTTTTTTTGTGTTAATTATCCATAATATTTAATTGAAAATCAAGAATTTTGATATCAATTGCAGATAATTTTCCATGTTCGTCATCAATAGCCCATCAGTTTCCTCCTTCAATTGATATTTACCATAAATATTCTACAGAACTACAATCTTGACACTTTTCTCAAAATCAGATCTTAATTCATAGTTTGGGCTCTCCGATGGTTTTTGAAATGCTTAAAATAGCACTTTGACCCCACATTTTTCAGACATTTAAAAAAAGAAAATCACGAAAATACCTTCTCCATTAACATAACTTGGTCTAAACAGCAAGTTTTTGTCCCTGACTAGACCAAGCTCCCTGGCATATTCATCCCCATACCACACCAACAGCTCCTGTCCTGGTAAAATAGGTCTGTATGTACGATAGTATATGGCTCCCTTGTATTGAAATGCTACCAGGTTCTGATCTGATTCAGAAACAGCACAGTTTACATATCTCATCCAGTTGGCTGTTGTTTTGTCCTGGGCATCCACAAAATGGCTTGGTTTGCCATTCTCATACACCTGGAATTTGTACATCAGTGGACTTAAGCCTTTGCCAAACAATATCATTTTTGACTAGGCGGAGGTAATGCAGACATCAAAACGTATCTTATTTGAAGTAGAAATTCTGAATCTTTTGACAAATAAAAGTTCAAAGCATTGGGACAAAGGGAGAGAATGCTTTGCTATCAGCATATTTTGTTTTCTCTCTATGTTTCTCTAGCTCTCACTTAATGCAGGGGTAAAAGTTGAAAATTTTGAAAAACCTGAAAACCTGGAAAAGTCTGTATTTATATAGTAAAAATCGAGAAAATGGGGCATTTTGGAATACTCAAAAACCTGAACTTCAGGCATATGCCTGAAAACCTTTACCCATGTTAATGACAGACATGTCAAAATCATATCTTATTTGAGAAACTATTAACCAACACTCATTTTGTTATCAGAAGCAATTTTCCATTTCTTTAAAGTTGGGAAAGGCTTAATTACTGTAAACTTATAATCTGAAATTCCATAAGTATTGAGTAAATCCTAAGAAGTTATTTTACCTGCCAACAGTATCAAGACTTGTGTGCCTTGTTCTGATCAGTCACCCTGACTCTTTCATAAGTAGATTCTAAGAAGTTCAATAAGTAAGACATTATTTGACCAGCCAACAGTATCCAGACTTGTGTGCCTTGGTCTGATCAGTCACCCTGACTCCCCCATAAGTAGAAGTTCAATAAGTAAGACAATATTTTACCTGCCAACAGTATCCAGACTTGTGTGCCTTGGTCTGATCAGTCACCCTGACTCCTCCATAAGGTCCAAACTTTGTTCTTTGTGGTATCTCCTTCTCTGTAAACACACCAAGACCAGCTCCTATAATGCTGGACTCTTTCACCACAAAACCATCAGGTAATGTGTGTAATGCTCTGTCTGGATCATTCAGCATCAATATCTATAAATTAAAGTATCAATATTTTCAACATAGTCCTAACAAAAATATTGTTTTTGCTCTTAAAACAATTATACAACTTGCAAGTACAGCTTAATGATCAAAACTGTAATTACTGTTTTTTTTTAAGAATTGTTTCTTTCTGAAAACTATTAGTTTTCTTCAAGGATATCTTTAAATCATGAAATTGCTTTTTGTAAGTTTTTTATTCAAATCTGGAAAGCTGTTCAAGGCTTCATGGGGAGTTAAACTTACATAAATCATGTGGACTGAGTGAGACAATCAAGACACACACACAGACAAGAACTTTATATATCTTCCCCCAAACTTGTCAGTCTTGTGTTAGGGTCAGTGGGACATATACACAGCAATTTTAGCAAAGTAATTTACTAGATATAGAGACAGAATCTATTTCTTTGTTATAATCTTGAAATTTGTCATGCCTTGATTGATATAAATGTATTTCAAAAAATACAGCAGATAGCATTGATCATAATTGTTCTAAAAGTCCAAAAATTGTAATAAGTCTCATAACCTGTTTATCTTGAATGTAATCTAGTCGTCCATGTACAGGACAGTCCATATCATATTCTTTGTTATACTGACCTGTTTATCTTGAATATAATCCAGTGGTCCATGTACGGGACAGTCCATGTCATATTCTTTGTTATACTGACCTGTTTATCTTGAATATAATCTAGTGGTCCATGTACAGGACAGTCCATGTCATATTCTTTGTTATACTGACCTGTTTATCTTGAATATAATCTAGTGGTCCATGTACTGGACAGTCCATATCATATTATTTGTTATACTGACCTGTTTATCTTGAATATAATCTAGTGGTCCATGTACAGGACAGTCCATATCATATCCTTTGTTATACTGACCTGTTTATCTTGAATATAATCTAGTGGTCCATGTACTGGACAGTCCATGTCATATTCTTTGTTATACTGACCTGTTTATCTTGAATATAATCTAGGGGTCCATGTACAGGACAGTCCATATCATATTCTTTGTTATACTGACCTGTTTATCTTGAATATAATCTAGTGGTCCATGTACAGGACAGTCCATGCCATATTCTTTGTTATATTGACCTGTTTATCTTGAATATAATCTAGTGGTCCATGTACAGGACAGTCCATGTCATATTCTTTGTTATACTGACCTGTTTATCTTGAATATAATCTAGTGGTCCATGTACTGGACAGTCCATGTCATATTCTTTGTTATACTGACCTGTTTATCTTGAATATAATCTAGTGGTCCATGTACAGGACAGTCCATATCATATTCTTTGTTATACTGACCTGTTTATCTTGAATATATAATCTAGTGGTTCATGTACTGGACAGTCCATGTCATATTCTTTGTTATACTGACCTGTTTATCTTGAATATAATCTAGGGATCCATGTACAGGACAGTCCATATCATATTCTTTGTTATACTGACCTGTGTATCTTGAATATAATCTAGTGGTCCATGTACTGGACAGTCCATGTCATATTCTTTGTTATATTGACCTGTTTATCTTGAATATAAACTAGTGGTCCATGTACTGGACAGTCCATGTCATATTCTTTGTTATACTGACCTGTTTATCTTGAATATAAACTAGTGGTCCATGTACAGGGCAGTCCATGTCATATTCTTTGTTATACTGACCTGTTTATCTTGAATATAATCTAGTGGTCCATGTACAGGACAGTCCATATCATATTCTTTGTTATACTGACCTGTTTATCTTGAATATAATCTAGTGCCCCATGTACTGGACAGTCCATATCATATTCTTTGTTATACTGACCTGTTTATCTTGAATATAATCTAGTGGTCCATGTACTGGACAGTCCATGTCATATTCTTTGTTATCTTGACCTGTTTATCTTGAATATAATCTAGTGGTCCATGTACAGGACAGTCCATATCATATTCTTTGTTATACTGACCTGTTTATCTTGAATATAATCTAGTGGTCCATGTACAGGACAGTCCATGTCATATTCTTTGTTATACTGACCTGTTTATCTTGAATATAATCTAGTGGTCCATGTACAGGACAGTCCATGTCATATTCTTTGTTATACTGACCTGTTTATCTTGATTATAATCTAGTGGTCCATGTACTGGACAGTCCATGTCATATTATTTGTTATACTGGCCTGTTTATCTTGAATATAATCTAGTGGTCCATGTACTGGACAGTCCATGTCATATTCTTTGTTATACTGACCTGTTTATTTTGAATATAATCTAGTGGTCCATGTACTGGACAGTCCATGTCATATTATTTGTTATACTGGCCTGTTTATCTTGAATATAATCTAGTGGTCCATGTACAGGACAGTCCATGTCATATTCTTTGTTATACTGACCTGTTTATCTTGAATATAATCTAGTGGTCTATATACATGACAGTCCATATCATATTCTTTGTTATACTGACCTGTTTATCTTGAATATAATCTAGTGGTCCATGTACATGACAGTCCATGTCATATTCTTTCTTATACTGACCTGTTTATCTTGAATATAATCTAGTGGTCCATGTACAGGACAGTCAATGTCATATTCTTTGTTATACTGACCTGTTTATCTTGAATATATTCTAGTAGTCCATGTACTGGACAGTCCATATCATATTCTTTGTTACACTGACCTGTTTATCTTGAATATAATCCAGTGGTCCATGTACTGGACAGTCCATGTCATATTTTTTGTTATACTGGCCTGTTTATCTTGAATATAGTCTAGTGGTCCATGTACTGGACAGTCCATGTCAAGTTCTTTGTTATACTGACCTGTTTATCTTGAATATAATCTAGTGGTCCATGTACAGGACAGTCCATGTCATATTCTTTGTTATACTGACCTGTTTATCTTGAATATAATCTAGTAGTCCATGTACTGGACAGTCCATATCACATTCTCTGTTACACTGACCTGTTTATCTTGAATATAATCCAGTGGTCCATGTACTGGACAGTCCATGTCATATTTTTTGTTATACTGGCCTGTTTATCTTGAATATAGTCTAGTGGTCCATGTACTGGACAGTCCATGTCAAGTTCTTTGTTATACTGACCTGTTTATCTTGAATATAATCTAGTGGTCCATGTACAGGACAGTCCGTGTCATATTCTTTGTTATACTGACCTGTTTATCTTGAATATAATCTAGTGGTCCATGTACAGTACAGTCCATGTCATATTCTTTGTTATACTGACCTGTTTATCTTGAATATAATCTAGTGGTCCATGTACTTGACAGTCCATATCATATTCTTTGTTATACTGACCTGTTTATCTTGAATATAATCTAATGGTCCATGTACAGGACAGTCCATGTCATATTCTTTGTTATACTGACCTGTTTATCTTGAATATAATCTAGTGGTCCATGTACGGGACAGTCCATGTCATATTCTTTGTTATACTGACCTGTTTATCTTGAATATAATCTAATGGTCCATGTACAGGACAGTCCATGTCATATTCTTTGTTATACTGACCTGTTTATCTTGAATATAATCTAGTGGTCTATGTACAGGACAGTCCATGTCATATTCTTTGTTATACTGACCTGTTTATCTTGAATATAATCTAGTAGTCCATGTACAGGACAGTCCATATCATATTCTTTGTTATACTGACCTGTTTATCTTGAATATAATCTAGTGGTCCATGTACAGGACAGTCCATATCATATTCTTTGTTATACTGACCTGTTTATCTTGAATATAATCTAGTGGTCCATGTACAGGACAGTCCATATCATATTCTTTGTTATACTGACCTGTTTATCTTGAATATAATCTAGTGGTCCATGTACAGGACAGTCCATATCATATTCTTTGTTATACTGACCTGTTTATCTTGAATATAATCTAGTGGTCCATGTACAGGACAGTCCATGTCATATTCTTTGTTATACTGACCTGTTTATCTTGAATATAATCTAGTGGTCCATGTACTGGACAGTCCATATCATATTCTTTGTTATACTGACCTGTTTATCTTGAATATATTCTAGTGGTCCATATACAGGACAGTCCATGTCATATTCTTTGTTATACTGACCTGTTTATCTTGAATATAATCTAGTGGTCCATGTACAGTACAGTCCATGTCATATTCTTTGTTATACTGACCTGTTTATCTTGAATATAATCTAGTGGTCCATGTACAGTACAGTCCATATCATATTCTTTGTTATACTGACCTGTTTATCTTGAATATAATCTAGTGGTCCATGTACAGGACAGTCCATGTCGTATTCTTTGTTATACTGACCTGTTTATCTTGAATATAATATAATGGTCCATGAACTGGACAGTCCATATCATATTCTTTGTTATACTGACCTGTTTATCTTGAATATAATCTAGTGGTCCATGTACAGGACAGTCCATGTCATATTCTTTGTTATACTGACCTGTTTATCTTGAATATAATATAATGGTCCATGAACTGGACAGTCCATATCATATTCTTTGTTATACTGACCTGTTTATCTTGAATATAATCTAGTGGTCCATGTACAGGACAGTCCATATCATATTCTTTGTTATACTGACCTGTTTATCTTGAATATAATATAATGGTCCATGAACTGGACAGTCCATATCATATTCTTTGTTATACTGACCTGTTTATCTTGAATATAATCTAGTGGTCCATGTACAGGACAGTCCATGTCGTATTCTTTGTTATACTGACCTGTTTATCTTGAATATAATATAATGGTCCATGAACTGGACAGTCCATATCATATTCTTTGTTATACTGACCTGTTTATCTTGAATATAATCTAGTGGTCCATGTACAGGTCAGTCCATGTCGTATTCTTTGTTATACTGACCTGTTTATCTTGAATATAATATAATGGTCCATGAACTGGACAGTCCATATCATATTCTTTGTTATACTGACCTGTTTATCTTGAATATAATCTAGTGGTCCATGTACAGGACAGTCCATGCCATATTCTTTGTTATACTGACCTGTTTATCTTGAATATAATCTAGTGGTCCATGTACAGGACAGTCCATATCATATTCTTTGTTATACTGACCTGTTTATCTTGAATATAATCTAGTGGTCCATGTACAGGACAGTCCATGTCATATTCTTTGTTATATTGACCTGTTTATCTTGAATATAATCTAGTGGTCCATGTCATATTCTTTGTTATACTGACCTGTTTATCTTGAATATAATCTAGTGGTCCATGTACAGGACAGTCCATATCATATTCTTTGTTATACTGACCTGTTTATCTTGAATATAATCTAGTGGTCCATGTACTGGACAGTCCATGTCATATTCTTTGTTACATTCCTCACAATCTGAAACATTGAAATGAAACAACAGATATTATTTTATGATCAATATGGACACCTGAATGAGGATCTTAATGCAAGTATTGCCATCCCATAGCAGTGAGTCTAGCCTTAGAGAAATCACGAATAATCCCTATCACATACATTTAAATGTACTGGGAAAGTTAAAATTTTACATGTAACTTTTACACTTCATGTAAGGGTTTTACTACAGATGGAGTGACATTATCATGATTTAGTATGATGCTAAGGAAGATCCATATCCAATATGATATCGAGCAAAGCAGAGGTATACTAGAAAAGTTTTATAAATTCTCACATAGAAAGTGGTCCTCATCTGGTGGTTCAAGGTTCATAAAGTTCATTTCTGTTCTCTCCCTAAGATCATAGGTTCTGGTTTCTTTTGTCTTTTCTTCCTTCGTCACTCTCTTCTGCATGCAAAAAATGTTCTTCTGAGAAATTTTGAGTCTGCGTGCAAGCAATTTGACTATCAAATTATAAAATGTGAAGTAGGCTTTCAAATGTCACATTATAATTATGAAATTGGGTAAATGAAGATTTTAGAAGAAAAATGGCAAAACTTTTAGGAAAAAATGTCTAACACAATTTAAAATTTCCTGAGAGTACAATTTATAAAAGAATGGTATAGACAAATACTTTACAATGAACTTGAGTGTGGCACAAACCCTTTACCTGTCAGATTTCACTTTGTCTCAGTAACAATTTAAAATTCACAATAATCTAGTTGACAATTCTATCAAGAGTTGTTTTGCATAGATTACAAAGTACATCCTCTTTTGTGCACTTTTACACTGCTATATAAATAACTAGAATATCACTGAAAGTGATCATACCCCCCAAAAGTGCTGTGTTTGTGCATTTTGAGATGTACATTTCCTGTGAAATGATCAATTGAGAAAAAGAGCAAACAAGAAAATACACTCAATGGCCATAACTCTTTGAAAAATCAACAGGCTGTGACCAATATATCATATGAACATCTCCACTTTGTAATAAGTTCACATGTGAACTTTGAACAAAATTCGTCCTGTAGGTTAGGAGAAATAGAGCAGACAAAAAATCAACAAACTGATCAACACATATTAATGTTGCGAAAAATGCCAATTTTCAACAAAGGGCCATAACTCAGTCAAAAATCAATGAACCATAACAAATATTTGATATGTACATACTTGAGAGCTACTTAGCATAACTGTAAAATATTTTTGAAATCCATCCATTACTTTCCTAAAAATTGAACGGACAAGAAAATTCACTCAAGGCCCATAATTCTGTCAAAAATCAATTGACCATAACCAAAAAAAGATATGCACATTTACACTTAGTAATGAGTTCACATGTGAAGTTTGAATAAAATTGGTGCGGTAGTTTATGAGAAATAGAGTGGACAAAAAATTGAAAAAACGATCAACACTCATTAATTTTGCGTTAAATGGCAATTTTCAGCAAAGGGCCATAACTCAGTCAAAAATCAATGAAACATCACAAGAATTTAATATGCACATACTTCAGAGTTACTTAGCATATCTGTAAAGTCTTTTTGCAATCCGTCTATTAGTTTTCGATAAATTGAGCAGACAAGAAAATTCACTCAAGGGCCATAACTCCATCAAAAATCAATGGACCATAACCAAAATACAATATGCACATCTCAACTTGGTATTGAGTTCACATGTGAAGTTTGAACAAAATTGGCCGAGTAGTTTATGAGAAAAAGAGTGGACAAAATATTGAAAAAACCAATCAACTCACATTGATTTCGCGTAAAATGGCAATTTTCAGCAAAGGGCCATAACTCAGTCAAAAATCAATGAAACATCACAAGAATTTTATATGCACATATTTGAGAGCTACTAAGCATAACTGTAAAGTTTTTTTTTTAAATCCGTTGATTAGTATCTGAGAAATTGAGCGGACAAGACAATTCACTCAAGGGCCGTAACTCCGTCACAAATCAATGGATTGTGACAAAAATTTGATATGCACATCCCAATTTAGAAGTGAGTTCACATGTGATGTTTGAACAAAATTGGCCAAGTAGTTTATGAGAAATAGAGTGGACAAAAAATTGAAAAAACGATCAACACACGTTGATTTTGCGTTAAATGGCAATTTTCAGTAAAGGGCCATAACTCATTCAAAAATCAATGAATTGTCACCAGAATTTTATATGCACATATCTAAGAGCTACTTAGCATAACTGTAAAGTTTTTTTGAAATCCATTTATTAGTTTCTAAGAAATTGAGCGGACAAGAAAATTCACTCAAGGGCCATAACTCCGTGAAAAATCAATGGACCATGACCAAAATATACTATGCACATCTCAGCTTAGTAATGAG
This sequence comes from Fragum sueziense, assembly GCA_963680895.1. Lineage (NCBI taxonomy): Eukaryota > Metazoa > Mollusca > Bivalvia > Cardiida > Cardiidae > Fragum > Fragum sueziense. Next base: position 25,736,110 of record OY804609.1, on the reverse strand, counting down.
CTCACATGTGATGTTTGAACAAAATTGGTTTAGTAGTTTATGAGAAACAGAGTGGACAAAAAATCGAAAAACCAATCAACACTTACACACCTTGATTTTGCGTAAAATGGCAATTTTCAGCAAAGGGCCATAAATCAGTCAGAAATCAATTAAACATCACAAGAATTTTATATGCACATATTTGAGAGCTATTAAGCATAACTATACAGTCTTTTTGAAATCCGTCTTTTAGTATCCGAGAAATTGAGCGGACAAGAAAATTCACTCAAGGGCCATAACTCAGTGAAAAATCAATGGACCGTAACCAAAGTATAATATGCACATCTCCACTTGGTAATGAGCTTACATGTGGAGTTTGAATAAAATTGGACCGGTAGTTTAGGAGAAATAGAGCTGAAAAAAAAACTACAGACCGACCAACAGACCAACAGACAGACCAACGGACAAGCTGACTCCTATATACCCCCCAAATTGAATTTGGGAGGGTATAATGATACATGATGGACAATAATTGAAGTACCATTGTTCTTTTCTTTATTCTCTTCTCTGGTGTTGGTTTGGGAATGGGAGCCTCATAGCTCTTCCTCTTGGATCCTGAAATGTATTAAATGATATAATATTGGCCATGATTAATTATCGTATTTGAGTGAATTATTTACTCTGTTGTTTTCATGAAAGTGAAACTAAAACATTGCTAAGTTTTTTTTAACCTAATACCAAAATTTTAGACAGGTCCAAATTCACAGATACTGCAGACAACAATTTCAAGTGAATGGAATTTTACATGTCTTGGTGCCTTGTGGTAGAAAACATTGTGGGAAATGAAGAAATTGCTTGCCACATGCAATTTCTTCATTTTCCACAATATTTTCCAAGCATTTATCTTATAGGGTGTCAATATGTGATCAGGGTTCATACAGACAGCCAAAGCAAAAATTCAAGCACTTTTTAAGCACTTTTTAAGCACATAATTCCATTTTTCAAGCACATTTCTTCCTACACAAGTCACTAATGATGGTCTTCAACAAAGAGTTCTGCAGTCCCAATATATACTGCTCTGCCAAATTTCATACTTTCAAGGGGCATAATTCTTGCAAAATAGGTAGAGGGGGAGGAGGAATTGCAAAATTGTCAGTCTCTGACGAAGACTTGTTCAAGATTGTACCTCTACTTTTTTCACCAAAATAATTCTCAAGTTTAGATGTTTTATATGATCATCTACTTTTTACCAATAAATTCAGTCATTCAATCATTTTTAAGCATGTTTTTCACAAATCCAAGCACTTTTTAAGGACTTTTTAAGAGAGGGATCAAAATCAAGCACTTTTAAGCACTATTTTTTGTTTTTAAGCACTTTTCAAGAAACAGGCTGAAATTTAAGCACTTTTCAAGACTGTGCGAACCCTGGTGATAATGGTATTTATTAAAAGAAAGGTGATGAAACAAAATCAATTATAATATTATACAAAATCAACCATTGGTAATTATGCTGAGCCCTGAATTAAGATGTACTTTGTAAGTCAACATTACATGTAGTGCTAACAAAATTACTTCAGTTTATCAAACTTTGAAGCTTCCATACCAGTTTCCGTGTTTTTCCCGTCTCTGTTGTGCGGAGTCCATTCATCATCTGTGTCACTGTCACTAGATGGAGGTGGATTATTAGCCTGCTCCTCTAGTATTCTCTGATTCCTGGCTCTCTGTGCTGGACTCTGCATAAAGTTGGGCTTTATAGCTGGTAAACCTTGGGAAAAGAAGTAAATGGATTTGAAGAAAAGATGAACAAGTATCTGGTGTTGTATGCAACACATAAAGTCCCCTACCGGCTTCACATTGACTCAATATGGTAATCAATAATAGATTAAGATGAACAAGTCATCAAAATAATTGTCAAACATATGAAATGTTATGCCCAACTGGAGGTGATTAATAATGCTGCATCACCACCCTGACTAACATGGCTTATAATTTTTTTTACATTTTAAAACAGGTTTCATCAAGTTAGCTTGCTTAGTTATTAAGTTATTGCAGGATCCATTTTTTGCCATATTTTCACTATTTCCGTTACCATAGCAACCACACTTTTCGTCAAAGAACAAAGATAAAATGATGTGCATAATCTACACATTGCCATCTAGTCATATACCAAGTCTCATCAAATTAGCTTGCTTACTTATTAACTTATCGCAGGATCCAATATTTTTTGCCATATTTTCACTATTTCCGTAACCATAGCAACAACAATTTTAGTCTAAAAACAAAAATAAAATGATGTGCATAATCTACACATTGCCATATAGTCATATACCAAGTCTCATCAAACTAGCTTTCTTAGTTATTATCTTATCGCAGGATCCCATTTTTGGCCATATTTTCACTATTTCTGTAACCATAGCAACCTCAATTTAAGACGAAAAACAAAAATAAAATGATGTGCATAATCTACACATTGCCATCTAGTCATATACCAACTTTCATCAAAAACGCTTGCTTAGTTATTAAGTTATCGCGGGATCCAGATTTGAGCGAACAGACGGACGGACAGACGGACGGACGGACAGACGGAGGGCAAACCTATAGTCCCCTCCGGTGTGAACACCGGTAGGGGACTAATTAAATTACTAATGTTTACATTACTTATATACATGTACTCAAAGGCATATATGTAACAGTTTCAGAATGATTTAGTTCCTTAATTTCAATGCAATTTTTTTATATTTTCAAGACCAATTTGAAAATATTGTATGAGTTACATTAAATATTTGGAATAGACAGGAATGGTTTAAAGTTCTGCACTCAAGAATATATATATCGACAATTTTGGACCAGATATTGAAATTTAAAATAACATCGCCATATCATCTTTTAGAAAAAAGGGCCAATGGCCCTAATTATTCCTGCTACCTACCCATACTTCTCATCATTTCATAATTCAAGGCCATGTTTTTGTAACGAAGCTTTGCAGCATCACACATCCCTTCAAATTCCTGGACAGAAAAGAAGGGCCGTAAGTCCACATCTTTCTTCAAGAATTCTGTCATGTCGAAATCTGCAGGCAACGGCATGATCTGCAACATCCAATAATACAATATTACCAATCATGGACAAGACAGAGGCTATTGTAGAAATGAAAAAAGAAATGAAAAATAAATGGAAATTGAAATATTTGTGTTCGGACAAAACATCTCAAATACAAGATATATATAATGAAGTAGGGAAAAGGAACTGTCATGGAGAAGAGGACAGAAGAACATTCTCTATGATGAATCAAATTTTAAGTGGACACACTCTACTTAACAGCCACAGGGCTAAAATGAACAATACAGTTACAAAAATGTGTGAGGAGTGCAATTTAACAGAGGATGTAGAACACTATATATTTAAATGCAAAAGATTCAAAACAGAGAGAGAATCCATGGAGAAAAGAGTAGAAGGGATCCTACATTGTGCAGGTTTAAATGATATCACAATCATAAATCTCTCAATCCTGGCAGGTGTTGTAGAAAATGCAACTAAAACAACACAAGAAGATTTGATAAGGGCTCTGATGGAATTTATCAGAAGCTCCAATAGATTTAAATAATGAATGGACGTCTTTCCAGGCAAACAAAGGATAATAATGTCTGGAAAGAGAATACAGTTGGAATAAGGAAGCCTTGTTCCACAAAGTTAATAAATTTCAATACAAATAAAGGATAATAATGTCTAGAAAGAGAATATGGTTGGAAATAAGGAAGCCTTGTTCCACAAAGTTAATAAATCTCAATGAATTAATCTTGAACGGAGTGATAGAACTATAAGCTATAAGTATGTAATGTGTCAGTAAGCACGGGATACTGAGCTAAACTGACAACAAACAAAAACCACCAAAAATCAGCCTTTTAATTGAAAATAACAACAAAATAGCAAAAAAATATAGCATGGACATATAGGTGAACATTTCAGTCAGTATGGGTTTTTCCACGCTAAACTGATTTGCCTATATCGTCGAGATTTTGTTCAAATATCGACAAGAGTTTGAACGAATTTGTAGCGGATGAGATCAGGGGAGAAGGTAGACTGATTCTCAGTCCCTGTATTTACACATATACGTGTATCTTGGAAACAAGATACACACATTGTGACTGCAGTGACAAACCTTCAGAAGCAATGCATTCTGTTTCTTGATTATGAAGGTCTGGTGTAGCGGACCGGCATTCTTTTGGTGGGGGGTTCTAATTTAGTTGTGTATTTTATTTATTTATTTATTTATCTATTTTTTTTTTTCTTTTTTTTTTTTTTTTTTTTTTTTTTTTTTTTTTTTTTTTTTACATGCATGGATACACATGAGCAAATGTCACATGAGTATTGCACAGAGTATTATTTATGCACAAGTGTTATTTATTGAGCACCATGAGGTCATAGGCAGCGAATGAGTGCCTTATAAATAGATAAACAACAACAAATGCAACAGACACACACACAAAGTTTTAATCCGGAACACATCTAGTATACAGGTCCCTATTTACTAAGAAGTATTTTGGGGGGCTGCCGCCCCCACACCCCCTGCTTTATTTTATTTTGAAATTATTTATGGGGGCTGCTGCCCCCATACCCCGGCTCATTTTCTTCTTTATTGATGAAAAATTACTGTATTTTGTCACTTTACTGACAACCTTTTAGTTTGGGGACCGGCTAAGTAGAAACTTCCCTTTAATCCTTTCCAAAATGGCTAAATTTTAGACTGCTTCTATATGATAATTTCAGAGAAGTTACAGACAACATTACATGCATGTTAATAATATTCACATCTGTATCCATTTACAATACAGTACAGCAAATATTGAGGCAAAAGTAGAAAATTCTGTGCTTTCAACATTTTCTGCCCAGTGGCGGATCCAGAGGTGTTCAAACAAGCCCCCTTTGTAGCCTGATTATTTCAATATTCATTTAGAAATTAAGTCAGAATTGTGTAGTAGATCTACTAGGAAAACAAACCCCCTATTCAGGGATAATTCTGGCTCTGAAATTGCTTGAGAGAAGATGTCTCATTTAGCCAAAACTTATGAGAGAAAATGAATTTTCAGTGAGAGATTTTACCAATTTTCTTACTAGTTTCTATTTTACATTTTTCTGTGAGATTTTTCTCCCATTGAGCAAATTTGAGTGAGATTTGTGGCAGAAAAATGAGAGAAATTGCACAAATCTCGCCCAAAACTGATCACTGCCTATTCGACCCCCCTCACCATGCTCACAGAAATCCTGCATCCGGCGCTGCACTGCCCTCCCTTTGCTCAAAGGGGAGGGGGGGGGGGGGGGGGGGGGGGGGCGTTTTAAAGGTCACAACACATTCATGGTATTCCAGGTCTGACTTTCCATGTTTCATGTGTTTGGAATGCGGGACAGATCCCTTTTCAAATTGAAATGCAACACAGTCGTTTCATTTTTTATTATTATTTTTTTCAACCAAACATGGGGATTCAATCAGATCCTTCGTTGACGTTCGTTAATTAAATTCAAGTCCAGAGTCTTCACATAGAACGGAACATTTGTTTGATACCTAGCGGACTAAAACCTTTCGATGGAAAAGACTAGGTTAAATAATTACTGTTCAGTTAATGTTGTTTTCAAAGTGTTGTTGGTCTCTGCAGACGAAATCGAATTTTCCCATCAACCTCACGACTTCCGGGCCATACTTGATTTTACATAGATCTTTACTATTTAAATCGAACAAATCACAAAAGAAAAGATAAAAATAAAAGCATCCTGATTAATTTGCCAAGAACTTTTCAGTTGAATTAGTATATTTAACCCTTTCCCAAACAAGACCTTGTTTTGACGTCTTTAATAGAATAAGCTTGGGAAAACATTGAAACAAAAGAAGAAACTGCTGATCACCAGTAGTTTCTCCTTTTTTCAATATTTTCTGTGCCATTTTTTTTTACACAAATCCTATCTTTCATAACATCTGTTTTGTCATTTGTGGCAGTTTTTGAAGTGGATCACCCTAAAATTTTGCCATTTGGGAAAGGGTTAAGATCTAGATCGATAATCTTAAATGTCGTCGGTGCTATGACAAAATGGCGTAATAAAACTTTTGCTCGAAAACCATTTTTTTTTCAGGAGAGCCAAAAACGTTTTTACCGCTTTAAAAAATGTGCCGACAAAATTGCGTAACTCAATAACTACATGAACAATTCAGCTTCTTTAAGGTAAAATAAGGTAATTGAACATAACTTACGGTTCATTTGTTGGTCAAAGTAGAAGAAAAACAGAGGAGAATGCCATTTCTCAGCCTTTTATTACTCTCGTGTAAATAATTTTTCTATGTAGATCTGCAACGCATTTTTGTCAGCTAAATCGAGTTACGCAATTTTGTCACATGATAATTGAAAGGGTTCTAATAGGCGTAGAGAAACGCCGTTTTGACAGGATATGCGCTCCTACAAACTACGTATAAAGCATTTATATAAAAAAAAAATGACAAAATTGCGTAACTAATTTGTTACGCCATTTTGTCATAGCAGCGACGATGTATCTTTCAAACTAGAAAGACCTGAAGGTCTTGAGTCGCTCCACAGGCCTGAATTTCTTTTAATATTAAATCCAAGTTTTGACTAGATTTTTGAATACTTGTGGTTCTTACAGCAAAAACAAAGTCAAAAGCAGCAATCATGTGGTCACTGCAAAAAGAAAGTAAATGATTGACTAATATTTTAGGGATTTTAGAGCGATAATAAAATTGAAAACCATGATTTTGCCAAATTCAAGGACACATAATATAGTATGTATATTTAAAATCAAATCAAAAATTAAACAAATGCAAGATCTTATGGTCACTATCATTCTGTTCAAAGTTTGTCTATATTAGTCAATATTCGTGGCTTCAAGAGTGGAAAAAGTGTTGAAAACTGAAATTTTGTCAATTTCAAGTGCTCATAACTCAGATTGTAACAGTGTGATCATGTTGAAAATTAAACATCAGCAAGATCTTGTTGTCAACAAGATTCTTTCCAAGTATCATCTTGATTATTAAACATTTGTGATTGTTAGATTGAAAACAAAGTCGAAAATGGCAATTTTGTCAAATTCAAGGGCACGTAACTCATGATGTAAGACTCCGATCAAGCTGAAAATTACATCCAGGCAGCATATAATGCTTATATATATTCTGACCAAGTTTTGTCTTCATTGGTCAATATTTGTAGATTTTAGAGTAAAAGTAAAGTCAAAACCAGCAAAATAGAGCCGAAAATGGCAATTTTTGGCAATTTCAAGGGCACATAACTCATGCTATTAAATTTAGATCAAGCTGAATATTTTACCAAGGCAAGATCTTATAGTCAGCATCATTCTATCAAAGTTTTGTCTTGTTTAGCCAATATTTGTAGTTGCTAGAGTGAAAACAAAAGTCAAAATACAGCCAAAAATGGCGATTCTGTCAATTTCAAGGGCACATAACTCATGATGTAAAATTCAGATCAAGCTGAAAATTTTACCAAGGCAAGATCTTGTAGTCAGCATCATTCTGTCAAAGTTTTGTCTTGATTGTTCAATATTTGTAGATTTTAGAAGAAAACTAAAGTCAAAACCTGCTATTTTTGACATTCAAGGGCAGATAATTCAGGTTGTTCTAGTTCAATCCATATTCTTTGAAGGAATCTGAGAGAGGGTCACCCAAGGATCATTCCTGTGAAGTTTGGTTGAAATCCATCCAGTAGTTTTTGAGAAGAAGATTTTTAAAGAAAAAGTTTACGGACGCACGGACGGACGGACGGACGGACGGACGCACGCACGACGGACACACCGCCATGACAATAGCCCGCTGGCCTGAAAGGCCAGTGGAGCTAAAAAGCACGCCTACTTGTCTTCTACGGTAGCAAAGACGGGCCACTTCTATCTTATCTACCCATAAATTAATGTCGATTTTGATCGCGTCAATTCAATTTGCAAGAATGATGAACAGTGCACTGACTAAGTGTCATGATAGAGAGCTTCTCAACTTTCTAATTTGACAACTATCCCATTACCAAACGGCAAAATTCTGTTAGATTGGTTAAAATTGGAAGATATGCCTAGCTATCTTCCAATTTTGACCAGTCTAATAAAATAAATACGACGACAGTCTCAAGTGAATGAAATTTAAAATCATTGGCGGTAAAAACGTGAAATTGAAAATCACGTGAGAGAAAATTGAAGTGGTTCATTTAACCCGTGGCTCATATAGGCCTAACCCCGGTCTTCCCTAGCCGCTATCCGACGAGTTTCCTTCCTCTGATCTTTTCATGAACCATCATTGTTCATAATCACAGTCTGATCAAGATCCGTTTGGTTCTGTTCTATTTTGTTCATGGACAAGACGCTCGTAAAAGTATCCTTATGGAAATTGAGATCAACATAGATACAGATTAGTCAGTGTATAATTACAGTCTGATCAAGATCCGTTTAGTTCTGTTCTATTTTGTTCCTGGACATGTAGCTCGTAAAAGTATCCTTATGGAAATTAAGACCAACATAGATACAGATCAGTCAGTGTATAAACACAGTCTGATCAAGATCCGTTTAGTTCTGTTCTATTTTGTTCCTGGACGTGGAGCTCGTAAAAGGATCCTTATGGAAATTGATATCAACATAGATGCAGATCAGTGAGTGTATAATCACAGTCTGATCAAGATCAACGGTTTCTCTTAAAGGCCTGATCACATACCATAGGCGTAGGAAGAGGGGGGCCCAGGGGGGGGGGCTGCCCCCCCAATAATTTGAAAAAGGGGTCTGGCCCCCCCTATGGCCCCCCATATAACAACCATTTTTCCATTTACTAGAACGTTTGGCCCCCCCCAATATTACAAACCTTCCTACGCCACTGCATACACCATTCCGGGTCCACATCACAGGCCCGTAGGAAGCAATTTCATTGGGGGGGGGGGGGTGCTAAAGCCCTTGTCCAGAATATTGGGGGGGGGGGGGGGGGCTAATTTGGATTTTCCCAAAAATTTCAGTGTAAAATTAAGAAAATTTGGCATTTTTGGCCAACATTGGGGGCCTGTTCCTACGGGCCTGCATCATGGCCGTATCATGTCTAAAGCAATGCACCCATGCAGTATAATTTTGGACGTGCTGCGGACGCGAAATCATGTGACCGGGCCTTGAAATTTTTCGTTCTTCAATGGGAATCTGATGAAAGTATTTCCCTTGTTGAATTTGAGACCAACATGGTTCAGTCATTGCATAGGCCCGATAGCAATCAATTCTGTGCTATAAATAAACTTGGTTTACTTTTAGGTTTTGATAAGGCGTCAGTGTCAGTGTTGTTACAAAATCTCGAAACTACGCCTTGATTCAAGCCGTAGTTACGAGATGTTATAATAACACCTGCGAAATAGGCCTACTATTGATTATCCGAAATTGATTACAGTCTGTTCAAATTTTATGAATTTCTTTTAGGCGGCCATTTTTTTCTTTATTTGACAGTGTCTGGTAAAAAGAAACCTTATGGAAATTAAGACCAGTATGATACAGATCAGTCGACCGGTTCTTAAAAACAGTCTGATCAAAATCCACAATTTTACTCTTAAAGTTTGTCGTTCTTTAACATGGTTCTAGTGAAATGTTTCCATAATGGAATTCGAGACAAACATGGTTCCAGGTCAGCCATCACATAGGGCATACATGTATTACAGTCCGTTCAAAATCTATGAATTTCATTTAGGCCATTTATTCTTTCTTAGAAAAGAGGTCTGATAAAAGTAACCTTATGGAAATTGAGACTAATATGGATACAGATCAGTCAGTTCTTAAACACAGTCAAATCAGGATCCACGCTTTCCCCTTTTTTCGTTGTCAGTGTTTATTCTAGGAGGGAGATTGCGCATTTAAGCACATACTTTTGAAAAATCTCCCCCTTATTTTTGAAGATGAATGGGATTTTTTTACATAAAGAAAGAGCAAAGATGCCCATCTTTCTCGCAATTTTGAAGATTTTCAACAAATCCCCCTCCCCCACTTTTTAAATCCTAGAATAGACAATGATTCTTCAACAGGATTGTGGTAAAATGATTTCCCTTATGGAGTTTGACACAAACATAGATCCAGATCAGCCATATCAGTCAGCGTGTAATCACAGTCTTGATCAAGTCTCCACATTGTCCTCTTAACCTTTAGAAAGGCTGGAAAAACATTGAGACAAAAGAAGAAACTGCTGATAACCAGCAGTTTCTCCTTTTGCCTCAATATTTTCTGTGCCGCGTAATATATCATACACAAATTCTTACCTTTAGTAACATCCATTTTTTCATCTGAAGTATCTTTCAAATTGGACCACCCTAAAAATCCCAGCTCAGATATAGGCCTAATAATGCCTTTCCAAACGCCAAATTAGGAATGGTTCTATTTAACATGTGCTGCAGACGACGAAGTGGACAGTTATGTGATAAAGAAACGGGTTTGTCACAATCAGATGTACATCCTGTACCTGCCTCATGTTATGCGATTCCAGTTGACAAACAAATCAATGTAACAACATAAATTTGATCTTGTATCAATTACAACATAGTTATAATGTTGTGTACCAAATCTTAGGAAGAACACATAAGCGATAAAAAAGTTATTACAACAAATGTATTGAAAAAATGGGGTAAAAATGCAAAAATGATGTTTCATTTGAATTTTGCTCATTTTTTCACTTTAGAATTTTTATTGAAATTGTTCTTTTACTAGCAATTTTACCCGTCTCGAAATTTGACCTTTGACCTCGAAATTTGACCTTTGACCTCGATGACCTTGACCTATCCGGGGCTGACCTTTGACCTCGATGACCCTGACCTATCCGGGGCTGCCCTCCACCTAATCCCGTCCCGTAACCCGTAAGCAATCCCGTCCCGTAACCCGTAAAAACGATAAATTTGACCTTTGACCTCGATGACCTTGACCTTTCAAAAAATGAACCCCTCAAGCTAATACCCGGGGCCGCCCTCCACCTTCCCTCCAAGTTTGGTGAAGATCGGCCCAAGGACCTTGGAGGAGTAGGGGAACAAACAGACAAACAGACAAACAGACAAACGGACAAACAGACAAACAGACAAACAGACAAACGTTGCTCAAATTATAGTATGATTAACACAATATGCAAAATTCGGTTAGAGAAATTATTCAGCTTTCATATGCAGTTTATTTTATAAAGATATGATTAGAATTGATTGATTTATTACAAACAGACCGAGACCACCCTTTCGTTATAGAATTTCACTTTTGTAGATGGTATATTTTACTGCGAAAAAAAGTAAACTTATTACTTACAGAATTTCATTATTTTCATTTTTATTTTGAAAAAAGACCTGTAAATAAAAATTTAAATTGAAATGTTCATAATGCCTCAAAGGATAACGAAGCTATTTCGGCAAGAAGTTCGTTGACCCAAAATGTCCTGTCCGTAGACACGTTTTGACAAAGTGATTTTTCAGTAATCTCACAATAGTTTGTGGCAAAAGGTTCACTATCCGTTAGCAAATGTATAAAAGTACGTTGGAGTGAATTTTTTTCAAATTGTGTTGAGTACTTTATTTTTTATGTACAATTACAAAAATGTCTTGTCCGTAGACAAAATGTCTTGTCCGTAGACACATATAAAATAGCTTCTAAAATGAATACAGTCTTTGTTAGCTGCTATTGTGGACATGTTTCCGATATATGATTGTGCTTTTTCTTGAAAGAAATGTATTTTTAGTAAAAATAAGGTCAAATAGCAGCTCACGGGCAAAACTAAATGTGTCTACGGACAAGACAAAATTACATAACAGATATTATGAGTACCTCATGCCGCATTTTAATCATCATTTTCTCTGTAGATTTTATTATTGGTGGCATCTATCAGTCAAAATCAATCAAAAAAATCTTCCCACGAACCATTTCCCAAATTGTGTACTGTACACTTAGATAAAAAAAGAGCAATTTAGTACTGATAAACAACCTATTTTGCTTCCTTAGCCTTTTCTATCCAATCATTTCAAACTTTTAACACCCATTATATACCGGTATATTGATAAATCTTTCCTGATTCTGAAGTCTCTAATATAGAATAGAAGAAACACCAAAGGCAAATATACAACATATTGATTAGATTACTTACCGATAGTTTCCTTTTTCCCCAGTATTTTCTACCTTGTCTCAATTAAACATTCAACTGCCATGAACGCTAAATTCTGTTACACATTCACAAAATGTCACATTTTTGACTTCCAACTTGAAATATGCTGCAGATTTCGATTAAATATATGTTCGTTGAGTTGGTATTCATGTATAATAGTAAAACAGAGAAGATATTGGTGACAAATAAGAAATAATCTGTTATGCTAGCAATCCCTTCTTTTTTTCATAATGATTGTCCATGCTCTTTTTGTACAGGCGTCAAAACCCAGTCTTGTTCGGGAAATGGTTAACATTCATATTCATCAAAATAATCAACGCTGCATTTTTAAGTTCAAATTGATTCGTGGATTTTTCATGCTTGGGTCTTAAACAATAGCTTATTATTTGTAGCTCACCTTACCTTATAATGCTCTAGCTAAGGTAATGCGATCGATCAATGTCCATCGTCATCCGTTTGTCCGAATGTCTATTCAACAGTCCAATAACTGTTCGAAATATGTACTTTTCTTGTTTTATTTTTTCCATAAAAACCCAAAAGTTTTGGTGTTGTTTATTGTCAATTAAACATAATAATAATGATATCTAAGAAGTGTAATCACTGTTTAAATGTCCAGTCCGTAGACGATTTTCAATAAAAATAGGCCCTATGACTAACTTCAACAATGATTATTTCTGTAAGTATTTGTATTAAGATAATAAATGTATATATCATTTTAAAGAAAATTGAAATTCCTGTCAATATTTATTACTTTTAGAGCACTACATACAATACTGAATGAAAAGAGAAAACTGAAAGTTGTCATTTCATTTCTAATTCAATTAAAATGTGAGAAAATCAGATTTTTTTCAAAGTAAATATGTCATGATTAGTTTGTTTTGAATTTCATTTCAAAGCTTGGTCTGTACTTGTTATGATGTGAAAGGTTAGACTGGTACCCGGCAAACGTTGTTGGGAGTTTTCCCATCATAAATCTATTTTTAGCACAAATTGGCGCGAAAATTTTTCGCTATTAACTATGACAATGGTGCCTACGATAAAACAAGAGGAAAACCGAATGAATTTAACCCTTTACCAAACAACTACAAAACTTTAGAACGTTCCAATCTGTTAAAGACAACATAATGGATGCTGGTATAGAAACAAAGCATTTGCTTAATAGACCTAATTTAGCACCGAAAATTATGAGAAGATAGGTGAATATCCTGATTATCAATTTGGCAAAACATTGAAAGAAAATAAGAATATGCTATCATCCAGCATTTTCTCCTAATCAGTCTGTATCTATTTTATGAAGCATACAGAATGTTCTCCTTTTGACGTTTATCATTTTGTAGTCATAGACTTCTATTTCTGTCCTACAGGAATAGACAAGTCCAAAATTTTGTCGTTTAGGTTAGGGCTAAGCATCTAGTGCAGCATGATACGAGTCAATCAAGTCACGCTGCGCTAAGACAGCCCTTTCCTGAACATCATAATATGACAATCCCCAGACAAAATGGATATGGTAAGGCGACCTGGATCCTTCTGCGAAAATTTCATCCAAATCCCTCTTGTGTTCGCGACATGTGAATGTACAGACAGACAGATGGAGTAAATGATACCAATATATTCGAAAACCTTGGACCGTGGCATGGAATCATGGGACACATCTGCAATACCTGACATAATGTTTATGTACATGACAAGGAACATTCTGTGAAAATGTCCACTATAAATCCATCTATAAATGTGGTAGCTGTGTTCCCGACACTTGAATGTACGAATGAACGGACAAAAAGAGAAGATGGTACTATATTAGACCATCTTGAGTGACGGCGGGGTATCACATGGCACAACAACTGCAGAAATTTTCACAATTTCAGCACATTAATTTTGTTAATATGTGAAGGACTTGAATTTGGTTTGAAGCAGAGATGTACAAATGTCAAGGATTTGTTGGATGTGATGGGTCTTTTCAATGGCACCTTACGAACAAGAGTGCCATCGTCACAATATACGCCGCCACTTATAAAACTTGAGACAAAAAAATGACATTGACAAGGATTTATAAATTTTCACTGAAAAACCTGTAAAAAAATTGTGTTCACAAAAAGGTTTTTATAAATATCCAGTGAAAAACCTGGAAGGAATTGCGTTCACAAGGCTAAAATATCATTAAGCCCCAGAGACTAAGATTGAAGGGGGCATAATTCAGGCAAAAATCAATGAACCATAAAATCCTTACTTCATGCACATCTACCAATTAAGGTAATAACATCCACCAAGTTTCAGCCCCAGAGACTAAGTTTTAAGGGGGCATAACTCTGGAAGAATCAATGAACCATAAAATCCTTCCTACATGCACATCTACTAATTGAGGTGATAACATTGAACAAGTGTCATTAAGATCCAGCCAGAAACTTAGGAGGAGTTGCGTTGACAAGGCTGCAATTTCAATAAGCCCCAGAGACTAAGATTGAAGGGGGCATAACTCTGGCAAAAATCAATGAACCATAAAATCTTACCTTCATGCACATCTACCAATTAAGGTTATAACATTGACCAAGTTTCGATAAGATCCAGCCAGTTACTTAGGAGGAGTTGTGTTGACAAGCCTGCAATTTCAATAAGCCCCAGAGACTAAGTTTTTAAGGGGCATAACTCAGGCAAAAATCGACGAACCATGAAATCCTTCCTTCATGCACATCTACCAATTGAGGTGATAACATTGACCAAGTTTCATTAAGATCCAGCCAGAAACTTAGGAGGAGTTGCGTTGACAAGGCTGCAATTTCAGTAAGCCCCAGAGACTAAATTTTTAAGGGGCATAACTCAGGCAAAAATCGACGAACCATAAAATCCTTCCTTCATGCACATCTACCAATTGAGGTGATAACATTGACCAAGTTTCATTATGATCCAGCCAGAAACTTAGGAGGAGTTGCGTTGACAAGCCTGCAATTTCAATAAGCCCCAGAGACTAAGTTTTTAAGGGGCATAACTCAGGCAAAAATCAATGAACCATAAAATCCTTCCTTCATGCACATCTACCAATTGAGGTGATAACATTGACCAAGTTTCAAGAAGATCCAGCCAGAAACTTAGGAGGAGTTGCGTTGACAAGGCTGCAATTTCAATAAGCCCCAGAGACTAAGTTTTTAAGGGGCATAACTCAGGCAAAAATCGACGAACCAAAAAATCCTTCCTTCATGCACATCTACCAATTGAGGTGATAACATTGACCAAGTTTCAAGAAGATCCAGCCAGAAACTTAGGAGGAGTTGCGTTGACAAGAAAAGTGGACGGACGTACGGACGGACGGATGGACGGATGGACGGACGGATGGACGGACGGACGGACGGACAGACAGAGAAGATGACGCCAATATACATCCGCCTCCGGCCGCGTATAAAAAGTTGTTGACAAGCCAACAAAAATTTGTTTGCTTGGCAATAACTTTTTTTATCAGGTGTTGTTTGAATGGTCCAACACATCTAGAAACACTATGTTGTTTTTTTTCGTTAGCTATGTCTTCTCTTGTTTTAGGTTTCCTTTAGTTTGCTACGACAAGGACGCCCAAGTCAAGGTTTTGGAATAGTTAAAATTGTACATTTATTCCATTCGACATGACTTATCAATCATAAATCAACTGTATTTCCCTTTGTTATTTTGATGCTTTCTGTGGCTTTTTATGTATTTTTAAAGAGTTAATCCTTTAATCGACCAAAAATTAGGGTGGTCCAAATTGAACACAGTTGCAGACGACAAAGTAGATGTTGATAAAAAGAATTTATGTACAATCCAGCTAAAGTATATTGAGGCAAAAGGAGAAAATGCTTGTCATCAGCATTTTCTTCTCTTGTCTCAATATTTTCCCAAGTTTTGCCTTATAGACATGTCAAATCGAGGTCTTTTTTTCTTCAGGGAAAGGTCAAACAACAAAATACAGTGTGCATGGGTTTCAAGAAACTAAATTAAAACAATCGTCGCACTTCAATTAGATATAGTTTTATTTAATCCAATGAAATAATATTCTAACATTAACAAGAACAAACAGTGCATGAACATAAATTATTAAATAAACTTTATAATAGAATCTAATAATAATCTAAATTTAACAGTTTAACAAATCTGATTGAAAGTTTGACTCTTTCCAAAATGGCAATGTTTTACTTTTCCAATTATAAAGCTGATGCGGGCACCAGAGTTGATATTGTAATGAAGATATAAATTGTGTATGTTAAAGCTGAGAAAATATTGCCGTAAAAGGCGAAAACGCTGATATTCAGTATTTCCTTCTTTTACCTCAATCTTTTACCATGCCTTTTCTACTAGCGACATCAAAATCAGGCAGTGGCTTGGGAAAGGGTAGATTTCACGAAACTAATGGAATAAGCTTGCAAAAATAATGAGGCAAAAAGAGAAAATACAGATAACTAGCATTTTCTCTTTTTGTTTTTTACCCTAACTGCACAGCGACGCATTTTGACTCTCTCACAAGAAAGGCTCTGGAAAACAGTGTGGAATATAAAGAAATTGCTTGTTACAAGCAATTTCTTCATTTTCCATAATGCTTTCTAACCTAATATGGTAATATGTTAAATTACATCAACTCAAAATTGTTGTCTGCAAAACTTTTCAAACTGGAGTAGTCCAAAATTGGCAGTCTGGTAATGGTTAATGTTTTCTCTGCTAAACAGTACAGAAATTCTATCCTCTATATCAGCATCAAATTTGTCTGTTCTAGCAGCTTCCAAATTTGGACCGTCTATTTTTATGCAGTCTGACAAAATTAATTGTAAAATTCTACAAGAACAAGATGTGTTTGTGAAACATGAATGCCCTCGAAATAACCAATGTTAAGTTTTATGATAGACACAGATGGACAATGAAATTTTATGCTTTTTGGCCATTTCGGGTAAAAATCATTTTGGTAAATGAAGAAATTGCTGTTTTTCCAAAATCTTTATCTTGAAGGGCGTCATAAGGTGTCATTGTCTGGTAATGTGTTAACCAATTCCCAAACATTGATGCTTTTTGACGCCTTTCAAGATAAAAACCGTTGAAAACATTGTGGAAAATGAAGAAATTGCTTGTGACAAGCAATTTCTTCATTTCCCACAATGTTTTCTACCCCAAAAGACAAGAAAAATTTAAATTTCATTCATTTGAAATTGTCGTCTGCAACATCTTTGAATTTGGATCAATCTAAAATTTTGTTGTTTGGTAATGTGCTAAATAATAACTTTGACAAGTACTTGTAATCTAGCCCAGGGTTGCCACTAGTCAGAGGGAATAAAATTCCCTGACAAAATTGGAAAATTATCTTATATGTTTTGACACGATTCTAAAATCATTAATTATATGACACTGCATCTTATTTTTTAAAAAAAATCCCTGACAATTTAAACCTACCCTGACATTTTTAATGTATTCAAAATTTCCCTGACAGTTCAGAAAATTCCCTGACCTTAAAAACTAGACAGCCCTGGCGGTCTGGACGCGCTCCACAGGCCTGAATTGTTTGTTTTCTTGAAAGCAATTTCAAAAGTTCAGGCTGCGCAAACAAGCAAATCCATGACTTCTTTTACATCAATGATTTCACAGGGTCTTTTTTTCGTTGGCAATTTTGTCAAATTCAAGTGCATATAATGTTACATTTCTATCAAGCTTAGGATCACACTCAAGCAAGATCTTTATAACTTTACCAACATTTTATTAAAGCTTTGACCTGATTGATCATAATTTGTGGATATAAATTAAGAGGGTGAAAACAAAGTGGAAAACAGCTATTTTGTAAAACTCAAGGGCACATAACTCAGGATTTGACATTCAGATCAAGCTGAAATTTAAAAGCATGTAAGATCTTAATGTCAGTAAGATTCTGTTAAAGTTCTGTATTGATTGGTTCATACTTGTGGTTGTAAGAGTGAAAATAAAGGCCAAAATGGCAACTTTGTCAATTTTAAGGGCACATAACTCATGATGTAAAATCAGATCAAGCTGAACATTATAACAAGGCAAGATCTTATGGTAACCAACATTCTGTTCTAGTTTTGTCTTGATTGGCCAATACATGTATTTGTAGTTGCTAGAGTGAAAACAAAGTCAAAATAAAGCCGACAATGGCAATTTTGTCAATTTCAAGGGCATATAACTCATGATGTAATATTCAGATCAAGCTGAACATTATACCCAGGCAAGATCTTATAGTCATCATCATTCTGTCCAAGTTTTGGCTTGATTGGTTAATATTTGTAACTGCTAGAGTGAACACATAGTCAAAATAACGCAGAAAATGGCAATTTTGTCAATTTTAAGGGCACATTACTCATGATGTAAAATTTAGATCAAGCTGAAAATTACACCTAGGCAAGACCTTATAGTCACCATCATTTTATACAAGTTTTGTCTTGATTGGTTAATATTTGTAGTTGCTAGAGTGAAAACAAAGTCGACTATAGCCCGAAAATGGCAATTTTGTCAATTTCAAGGGCACATAACTCATGATGTAAAATTTAAATCAAGCTGAAAATTATACCCAAGCAAGATCTTAAAGTAACCATCATTCTGTCAAATTTTTGTCTTGATTGGTCAACATTTGTAGTTGCTAGAGTGAAAACAAAGTCAAAACGGCCATTTTTGACAATCAAGGGCAGATAACTCCAGACTTTCTACTTCAATCAGAACTAGAATATCACTGAAAGTGATCATACCCCCCAAAAGCGCTGTGTTTGTGTATTTTGACATTTCGTAAAAAACTGAAAAATGATATATTGAATGAGAAAAGTTTTCAAGTATATGAACATTGTATCTTAAATATTTCAAAAATGAGTTTAACAATTTAAACAAGAAAGTTCACTCAAGGGCCATAACTCTATGAAAAATCAATGGACCGTGACCAAAAGTATAATATGCACATTAAGACTTGGAAATGAGTTATAATGTTAAGTTTGAATAAAATTGATTTGGTAGTTTATGAAATAAAGAGTGGACAAAAAACAGACAAACTTATCAACACACGCTGATGCTGCGAAAAATGACAATTTTCAACAAAGGGCAATAACTCTGTCAAAAATCCATGAAGCATAACCAAAATTATTTTTGCACATATTAAAGAGCTACTGAGCATAACTGTTTTTTTTTTTTTTTTTTTTTAAATCCATCCAATAATCACAGAGAAATTGAGTGGACAAGAAAATTCACTCTAGGGACGAAAAACTGAAAAATCAATGGACCGTGACTAAAAAAAATATGCACATCCCCATTTGATAATAAGTTATCATGTGATGTTTGAATAAAATTGGTCAAGTAGTTTATGAGAAACAGAGTGGACAAAAATTCAGAAACTGATCAACACACGTTGATGTTGCAAAAAATGGCAATTTTCAACAAAGGACCATTACTCAGTCAAAAATCAATGAACCATAACCAAAATTTAATATGCACATTTTTGAGAGCTACTGAGCATAACTGTACAGTTTTTTTTAAATCCATCCATTAGTTACCGAGAAATTGAGCGGACAAGAAAATTTACTCAAGGGCCATAACTCTGTAAAAATCATTGGACCGTGACCAAAATATTTCATGCACATCTCCACTTAGTAATAAGCTCACATATGGAGTTTGAATAAAATAGTACCAGTAGTTTATGAGAAATATAGCAGACAAAATATCAACAAACCGATCGACACATTTTAATGTTGCAAAAAATGCCATTTTTCAACAAAGGGCCATTACTCAGTCAAAAATCAATGAACCATAACCAAAATTTAATATGCACATATTTGAGAGCTATTGACCATAACTGTAAAGTTTTTTTGAGATCCATCCATTAGTTACCGAGAAATTGAGCGGACAATATAATTCACTCAAGGGCCATTACTCTGTAAAAAACATTGGACTGTGACCAAAATATTACATGCACATCTCCACTTACCCCCCCGGTCCCACTGAGCCCGATTTGATCCCGATTTCGAAAATTTAGAAATCGGCCGGAAATCGGGTTACTTCGGAAGACTCGTAGTTCATCCTGATAAAAGTCGGCACCAAATCGGGATCTAAAATAAATCGGGACAAAAATTTCAACATGCGCAAATTTTTCTCCCGATTTCAAAAATCGTGGTAAAATCGGTGTACCTCGTACTAAGTCGTTGTTGTTCGGGTTAATATATCGGGGTTATTCGGCAACACATTTTGCCTATTTGGCTATGTTTAATTCGGCGTTGAACACCAAATAACGGCGATGCACTACGAATACTCCATATTCTCAGCGATGAGCTGCGGTGACGGAACAAAATGGTCTATATGCCCCATCTTTGGATGGACGGAAAAAGTCGCCTCAAAGTCGTAGTAAATCGGTGACAATGCGTTCTCCCGAGGCACTACGAATATTTCGGAAATCGGGCTCAGTGGGACCGGGGGGTTAGTAATAAGCTCACATGTGAGGTTTGAATAAAATTGGACCAGTAGTTTGTGAGAAATAGAGCGGACAAAATATCAACAATCCGATCAACACAAGTTAAAATTTCGAAAAAAGCCATTTTTCAACAAAGGGCCATTATTCAGTCAAAATTCAATGAACCATTACCAAAATTTAATATATTATGCACATATTTATGAGCTACTGAGCATAACTGAAAAGTTTCTTTGAAATCCATTTATTAGTTACCGAGAAATTGAGCGGACAAGAAAATTTACTCAAGGGCCATAACTCTGTAAAAAATCATTGGACTGTGACCAAAATATTACATGCACATCTCCACTTAGTAATAAACTCACATGTGAAGTTTGAATAAAATTGGAACAGTAGTTTGTGAGAAATAGAGCAGACAAAATATTAACAAACCGATCAACACATATGTTAACATTGCGAAAAATGCCATTTTTCAACAAAGGGCCATTACTCAGTCAACAAGAGTGTCATCGTCACAATATACGCCGCCACTTATAAAACTTGAGACAAAAAAAATAGTTTGAAGGGGGCATAATTCAGGCAAAAATCAATGAACCATAAAATCCTTACTTCATGCATTTACCAATTAAGGTAATAACATCCACCAAGTTTCAGCCCCAGAGACTAAGTTATAAGGGGGCGTAACTCTGGAAAAAATCAATGAACCATAAAATCTTTCCTACATGCACATCTACCAATTGAGGTGATAACATTGAACAAGTGACATTAAGATCCAGCTAGAAACTTAGGAGGAGTTGCGTTGACAAGACTGCAATTTCAATAAGCCCCAGAGACTAAGATTGAAGGGGGCATAACTCTGGCAAAAATCAATGAACCATAAAATCCTTCCTTCATACACATCTAACAATTAAGGTTATAACATTGACCAAGTTTCATTAAGATCCAGCCAGAAACTTAGGAGGAGTTGTGTTGACAAGCCTGCAATTTCAATAAGCCCAAGAGACTAAGTTTTTAAGGGGCATAACTCAGGCAAAAACTGACGAACCATAAAATCCTTCCTTCATGCACATCTACCAATTGAGGTGATAACATTGACCAAGTTTCATTAAGATCCAGCCAGAAACTTAGGAGGAGTTGCGTTGACAAGGCTGCAATTTCAATAAGCCCCAGAGACTAAGTTTTTAAGGGGCATAACTCAGGCAAAAATCGATGAACCATAAAATCCTTCCTTCATGCACATCTACCAATTGAGGTGATAACATTGACCAAGTTTCAAGAAGATCCAGCCAGAAACTTAGGAGGAGTTGCGTTGACAAGAAAAGTGGACGGACGTACGGACGGACGGATGGACGGACTGATGGACAGACAGATGGATGGACGGACGGACAGACGGAGAAGATGACGCCAATATACGTCCGCCTCCGGCGGCGTATAAAAATCAATGAACCATAACCAAAATTTAATATGCACATATTTGAGAGCTACTGAGCATAACTGTAAAGTGTTTTTGAAATCCATCCATTAGTTACCGAGAAATTGAGCGGACAAGAAATTTCACTCAAGGGCCATAACTCAGTGAAAAATCAATGGACCGTAACCAAAATATAATATGCACATCTCCACTTAGTAATGAATTCACATGTGTAGTTTGAATAAAATTGGACCAGAAGTTTAGGAGAAACAGAGCGGACAAAAAAGCTACAGACCGACCAACGGACCAACAGACAAGCTGACTCCTATATACCCCCCAAATTGAATTTGGGGGGTACAATGAACCGTGACCAAAATTTAATATGCACATATATGAGAGCCAGTAAGCATACTTGTAAAGTTTTTATGATATCCATCCATAAGTTACCGAGAAATTGAGCGGACAAGAAAATTCACTCAAGGGTCGTAACTCCGTCAAAAATCAATGGACCGTAACAAAAATTTAGTATGCACATCTCAACTTAGTAATACGAGTAAGTTCTCATGTGATGTTTGAACAAAATTGGTCCAGTAGTTTATGAGAAATAGAGTGGACAAAAAATTGAAAAACCGATCAACACACCTTGATTTTGCGTTAAATGGCAATTTTCAGCAAAGGGCCATAACTCATTCAAAAATCAATGA
Source organism: Fragum sueziense (assembly GCA_963680895.1). Classification (NCBI taxonomy): domain Eukaryota; kingdom Metazoa; phylum Mollusca; class Bivalvia; order Cardiida; family Cardiidae; genus Fragum; species Fragum sueziense. The sequence continues at coordinate 25,713,476 of OY804609.1, read as the reverse complement.
AACATCACCAGAATTTAATATGCACATATTTGAGAGCTACTAAGCAAATCTGTAAAGTTATTTTTGGAATCCGTTCATTAATTTTCAGGAAATTGAGCGGACAAGAAAATTCACTCAAGGGCCATAACTCAAGTCAAAAATCAATGGACCATGACCAAAATTTAATATGCACATCTCCACTTGGTAATGAGTTCACATGTGAAGTTTGAACAAAATTCGTCTAGTAGTTTAGTAGTTTATGAGAAATAGAGCGGACAAAAAATTGAAAAACCGATTAACACACGTTGATTTCGCATAAAATGGCAATTTTCAGCAAAGGGCCATAACTCATTCAAAAATCAATGAAACATCACCAGAATTTGATATGCACATATTTGAGAGCCAGTAAGCATAACTGTAAATTCTTTTTGAAATCTGTCCATTAGTTTCCGAGAAATTAAGCGGACAAGAAAATTCACTCAAGGGCCGTAACTCCGTCAAAAATCAATGGACTGTAACAAAAATTTAGTATGCACATCTCAACTTAGTAATAAGTTCTCGTGTGATGTTTGAACAAAATTGGTCTAGTAGTTTATGAGAAATAGAGTGGACAAAAAATTGAAAAACCGATCAACACACCTTGATTTTGCGTTAAATGGCAATTTTCAGCAAAGGGCCATAACTCATTCAAAAATCAATGAAACATCACCAGGATTTAATATGCACATATTTGAGAGCTACTAAGCAAATCTGTAAAGTTATTTTTGGAATCCGTTCATTAATTTTCAGGAAATTGAGCGGACAAGAAAATTCACTCAAGGGCCATAACTCAGTCAAAAATCAATGGACCATGACCAAAATATGATATGCACATTTCCACTTGGTAATGAGTTCACATGTGAAGTTTGAACAAAATTGGTCTAGTAGTTTATGAGAAATAGAGCGGACAAAAAATTGAAAAACCGATTAACACACGTTGATTTCGCGTAAAACGGCAATTTTCAGCAAAGGGCCATAACTCATTCAAAAATCAATGAAACATCACCAGAATTTAATATGCACATATTTGAGAGCCAGTAAGCATAACTGTAAATTCTTTTTGAAATCTGTGTATTAGTTTCCGAGAAATTAAGCGGACAAGAAAATTCACTCAAGGACCGTAACTCCGTCAAAAATCAATGGACCGTAACAAAAATTTAGTATGCACATCTCAACTTAGTAATAAGTTCTCGTGTGAGGTTTGAACAAAATTGGTCCAGTAGTTTATGAGAAATAGAGTGGACAAAAAATTGAAAAACCGATCAACACACCTTGATTTTGCGTTAAATGGCAATTTTCAGCAAAGGGCCATAACTCATTCAAAAATCAATGAAACATCACCAGAATTTAATATGCACATATTTGAGAGCTACTAAGCAAATCTGTAAAGGTTTTTTTTTAATCCGTTCATTGATTTTCAAAAAATTGAGCGGACAAGAAAATTCACTCAAGGGCCATAACTCAAGTCAAAAATCAATGGACCATGACCAAAATATGATATGCACATTTCCACTTGGTAATGAGTTTACATGTGAAGTTTGAACAAAATTGGTCCAGTAGTTTATGAGAAATAGAGCGGACAAAAAATTGAAAAACAGATTAACACACGTTGATTTCGCGTAAAATGGCAATTTTCAGAAAAGGGCCATAACTCATTCAAAAATCAATGAAACATCACCAGAATGTGATATGCACATATTTGAGAGCCAGTAAGCATAACTGTAAATTCTTTTTGAAATCTGTCCATTAGTTTCCGAGAAATTGAGCGGACAAGAAAATTCACTCAAGGGCCGTAACTCCGTCAAAAATCCATGGACTGTGACAAAAATTTAATATGCACATCTCCACTTGGTAATGAGTTCACATGTGAAGTATGAATTAAATTGGACCAGCAGTTTAGGAGAAATAGAGCGGACAAAAAACCAACAGACGGACCAACAGACAGACAGACAGACAGACAGACAGACAGACAGACAGACAGACAGACAGACAGACGGACAAGCTGACTCCTATATACCCCCCAAATTGAATTTGGGGGGTATAATTATTTGAAGGAATCTGAGAGAGGGCCACCCAAGGATCATTCCTGTGAAGTTTGGTTGAAATACATCTGGTAGTTTTTGAGAAGATTTTTAAAGAAAAAGTTTACGGACGCATGCACGCACACACGACGGACACAACCCCATGACAATAGCCCGCTGGCCTGACGGCCAGTGGAGCTAAAAACCCTGACATTTCCCTGACATATGGCACTCCTGTAGCTATAACAGTGTATTAACCCTAATTCAACCCTTTCTAAAACAAGACCTGCTTTCAGCTTTCCAGATAGAAAAGGATTGGGATAACATTGAAGCAACTTGGTAAAACATTGAGTCAAAAGGAGAAAATGCTGATGATTAGCATTTTCTCCTTTTACCTCAATATTTTTCTATGCTTTATTGTACAAAAAGCCAATCTATATCAAAACCCATTTTGCTGTCTTGGTCCTTGGGCAGTTGTGGAAATGGAAGACCCAAAAATTTTGCTGTTTGAGAAAGGCTTAAACCTTATACATGTACTAATAATTTAACTTCAACAGACTTACACACATTTACATGTAATACATATTACATAATAATAAAACTGTATTAAAAACATCTAACTATTGGCGTTCAATAATGAGTCCCAAACATGAAAGGGATCACATATTGTTTCAGCAACACATGATAAAACAGTTATTGACCAGTAATCAAAATTAATGCTGCTTGCCAATAACTTTTTCATTCAGATGTTGTTGTAAAGATATTCTACCACATCCATATAATCTATGGCGCTTCTTATTCTTCATGAATACCTTTTTTTCAAATCAGCCACATATTAACCCTTGTATAAAGAGTGGTCTTTCTTGATTGACAAAATTTTGATTGGTTTATTGGGGTTTTACACCTTTTCAAACTACTAAGGTCATATCGCTGCGGCTGGAGCACCTAACCATGGGTTCCTGGTTTTTCTCTCATCAGTACTACCACAGTACCCTAACCGAGCCTCCAGATGCTCCCCCACATAGGTTCACAATATCAAACCATTGATTGGTGATATTTTTGTCAGATAGGGTATTAGCCGCAGCCAGGTATCGAACCCGGGACCTCTCGAATGAGAGGCAGATGCGCTACCAACTACCCCATGGCCGCGACGACAAAATTTTTGAACTTGCCCACTTGAAACCTGAGGCAGATTGCAAAATGGGTATGAATAAATATGGAGTTTGTGTACATTATTGCATAGAAAATATTGATCGAAAAGGAGAAAATGCTGAGTATCAGCATTTTCTTTTTTTCCATCAATGTTTTCTGATCCTCTCTCCTTCAGGGACATCAAAAGCAGGTCTTGTTTGAGAAAGGTTTAATTAGTATAGAACTATTCCAAGTTCCAGATGAACAAAGTACTTGTCTGTAGAAACAGAACAAAATATCTCAAAGACAACAAGGCTATTGTTACATAATCAACCCTTTCCAAAACCACTAAGTTAACAATTTGAAAGGTGATGCGGAGTAGTAAATAATTGTTGGGGAAAGGATTCAATAGCACAGTTTCAAATGAATACAGTGCGTCAGCAGAAAAAGAACAAAATATCCCAAACAAAGACAATAAGGCTGTAGTAATCATTAATCAACCCTTTCTCAAACCACAAAATCAACAACTTAAAAGCTTATAATTATCAGCTTTCAAGTTGTTAATTTTGTGGTTTGGGAAAATGAATTTTTTTTTTTGGAAAAGGGTTAAATGAGAATTTTAAATATTATAGATTCACAATTAAACAAGAATGATTTCAGTTGAATTGCTTTATCAAAACAACTGTAATCATTCTCGTTTAATACAAATCTATTATAGATCTACATGCATACCAACAAACATTTATTCTTTCATCACTTTTCACTAGCATATCATAGGCATTTTTTGGTGCACATTTACATTAATTTTTATCCTTTCAAATACAATACTTAGTTTTGATGACTTTATAACAACTAGCAATTTTACCCGTCTCGAAATTTGACCTTTGACCTCGATGACCTTGACCTTTGACCTCGATGACCTTGACCTATCCGGGGCTACCCTCCACCTAATCCCGTCCCGTAACCCGTAAGCAATCCCGTCCCGTAACCCGTAAAAACGATACCCGTAACCCGTAAAAACATAAATTTGACCTTCGACCTTGATGACCTTGACCTTTCAAAAAATGAACCCCTCAAGCTAATACCCGGGGCCGCCCTCCACCTTCCCTCCAAGTTTGGTGAAGATCGGCCCAAGGACCTGGGAGGAGTAGGGGAACAAATGGACAAACAGACAAACGTTGCTCAAATTATAGTATGATGTTGTGAAAAACAACATTGAGAGAAAAAGAGGAACTTTTGGTACCTTTCCCCTTCATATTTTCTAAGCTATAACATTAAGATTTTCTATATCTTTGACATAAATTAGTTTGCAAACATACAACTCAAAGCAAATATTTTGGCTTTTGGGAAAGGGATGATCAGAAAAAAAAACATTCAGAAAATTGAATACCACAGGAAATGCTGAGGAAACAGAAAACTTAAGATCAACATTTCCTTTTTCTCTCAATATATTAACAAGCCTTGTATTATTGAAACAGTGTTTCATTGCATATCCATATGTACATCATCATAACATGGCACTAATGTAATACATCCCTAATGAAATTAAGCAACATCTGAAATTTTCAGGCCACATAGTAAACATTTAATGGTAAAGAGTCAATGTTTTTCTAACTCATAACATGTCCATATAGGTAAGATTATAGGTATGTTGCGAATGTTTATGTGGCAAGAAAAATTCCTACTTCATGTAAATCTCATTAGGGATGGACTACTTTAATCAGGTTTCTCACCAAAATGTATAATTTTGTCTGTGATTAAATTACTTTTATCTTCACATTCATTTCAACAAACATCACATCTAAATTGTCTCTAGATATTATGCATAGTGTTAGACTATTTTGAGCGTAGATCTTGAGAAAGGGCCCCTACAGCATTTGAGACAAGCAGGTTTCTAGATCAGACTTACATGGACTTTGCTTAAATGAAGTCTGACCTGGAACTGTTTAGCTTTCTTATCATTCCTACATGTCAGAATGAGGTTACATCACCATCTTGAGGCCTCAGCCAAAATTGAACTCTCTGCACCTTTCCAGTACTGCTTGTCTGTCATAGCTAATAAGAGATCTTCCTTAGGGATTGACATGTCTCATTTATCCTATCTAGAAACAGGGTTGCCACTGGTCAGAGGAAATAAAATTCCCTGACAATTCCCTGACATTTCCGACAAAATTGGAAAATTTCCTGACATGTTTTGCCCTGGCAATTTCACGGTAACTCGCGATGTTTCGAGACAATTTTTAAAGGCGATGTTGAAAATAAATTCATGGCACTGCATCTCATTCTTCTCAAAATTTCCCTGACGATTACCTGACATTAGCCAGTATTTTCAAATTTCCCTGGCAGTTCACAAAATTCCCCGACAATTCCCTGACCTTGAAAAAATTTAAATTTCCCTGACTTTTTCCTGGCGCATGGCAACCCTGAGAAATGTTTATTTGCATGGCTGATTGTCAGATGATGGAAGTCTACAGAATACAAATTAATGATGAAACAAGCACATGTATGCACAATGTCCAAACTCGACACATTTTATAGACCAGGGTTGATACTCTGGGCAGTGATTTATGAGGACGAGTCCTAAGACCCACTGGTTCTCAAAACAATGAGTCCAATGTACATAGAAGTCTTTGTAAGACAATGTTGATTACACATTGAAAATGTTAGCATTCTGGGACTCAATAAATAATTCATTAATGAGTCTTGAGAAAAAAAAAAGTCAGGGACTCGGGACTCGCAGGTAACACAATCCCTGCTCTGGCTAAGTCACCACATACCATTTCCAAAGTAGGATGGTTTTGGCCATTTTGCCATGATGACATATTAAGCACTCTTCTTAAAACATTTGTGTAACACCCATCCAAACGACACTGTTGTTTGCAGGTAATGTCCAAGTTTCCAGTACATACAATAAGGCTGGCTCAATAAGTGAACGGAAGAGGTTATTAGAGGAGAGAACAACATAAATCTTGATCAGACTGCTTGTACATGCAGGCTGATCCAAATTCAGGTTGTTCTAAAACACCAGATCCAGGTCCAGTTTCTCGAAAATACTTAAGTACGTACTCATGCTCAAATCTGAGCACCGTACTCAAATCACACAAAATCCATGTGCACTTCAATCAAATACCCTTCAACGTATTCCATTGAAGTAGAGTATGTACTTAAATTTTTCGAGAAACCAGGGCCAGGACTCTTTTAATTATTATCTTTTGTGTGTGAATTTTGTTCATTAAATGTCAAAGGCACCCAGTTTATCAACATGTAGATAACTTTAAAATGGTCCAAATTTAAAGATAGCAAACTCAATAAATTCAATAAGAAATGATAAAAATTAAGTTAAAAATGTTGGAGGAAAAGGATAAATTGCTGCTTCTGAACAATCTCTTTTTTCATTTGAAAAATATTGAGAGAAAAGAAGAAAATGCTGATAATCAGCATTTTCTTCTTTTCTTTCGATATTTTGAAAACACTTCTTTGGTAGGTAACTGATTAGTTTACTTTGCTCATGAAATGCATATCCTCAGGCAGAACTCATGGTTTCTCACCAGTATCATGTATGTTTTCTTTTATGTGAGACCAAACTACCCAGATGATTACATGCATATCCACAAACATCACATTTATATGGTTTCTCACCAGTATGTATTCTTTTGTGTTCGATTAAAATATCTTTCCTGTTACATGCATATCCACAGATATCACACTTATATGGCTTCTCACCAGTATGTATTCTTTTGTGTGTGATTAAAGCTTGTTTTTGATTACATGTATATCCACAGACATCACATTTATATGGCTTCTCACCAGTATGTATTCTTTTGTGATTGATTAAATTTTGTTTTTGAACACATGCATATCCACAGACATCACATTTATATGGTTTCTCACCAGTATGTATTCTTTTGTGTCTGGTTAAAGCTTGTTTAAAATTACATGCATATCCACACACATCACATTTATATGGCTTCTCACCAGTATGTATTCTTTTGTGTGTGATTAAATCATTTTTTTGATTAAATGCATATCCACAGACATCACATTTATAAGGTTTCTCACCAGTATGTATTCTTTTGTGTGTGACTAAATGATGTTTATAATTACATGCATATTCACAAACATCACATTTATATGGTTTCTCACCAGTATGTGTTCTTTTGTGTGTGATTAAATGACCTATATTATTAGTAGCATAACCACAGAAATCACATTTATATGGTTTCTCATCTGTACACCTCTCTTGTGTTATTACACTTTTTTCACCAGCACCATCACTGTTATCACAGCTGTAAGATTTCTTATTTCTCTCTTGTTTTCTTTCTGTACTGTATCTGTAATGTTTATTTTGTCTCAACCAGGCATCAAGTACTTGAATATCTTCAGCTTTCAGTTTGTCTCTTCCATGGGTGCGCATAAGATGTCTGACACAATAGGATGCTGCAGTAAATGCTGTCTTACAGAAAACACAGGGGAAATATACTGAAAAGAGAAAATGATTAATTATTTTGCAACCTATAATTCCCAAACAAGCTCTGGTAATGATGTGCCTAATTGAAAATAATGTTGGAAAACATTGAAACAAAAGAAGAAAAATGCTGATAAAACAGCATTTCCTCCTTCAGTGTTCATACAGACAGCCATTGCCAAAATTCAAGCACTTTTTAAGCACTTTTTAAGCACAGAATTATGTTTTTCAAGCATGTTTCTTCGTACACCAGTCACTTATGATGGTCTTCAACAAAGAGCGTTGTAGTCCCATAATACAAAGGTTGGATGTTTTATGTTTTCCACAGGCAAACTTTTTGGCAATTTCACTATCCGGAAACATCTTTTTAAATAGGTTGCCCTATACTTAATTCTATTCAAGCGGATGTCCAAATCATCTACTTTTAACCATGAATTTAGTCATTCAATCATTTTCAAGCACGTTTTTGACAAATTCAAGCACTTTTTAAGGACTTTTTAAGAGAGGAATCAAAATCAAGCACTTTTAAGCACTATTTTTGTTTTTAAGCACTTTTCAAGAAACAGGCTCAAATTTAAGCACTTTTCAAGACTGTGCGAACCCTGTCCTTTTGTCTCAATATTTTCTGGGCTATATTTCACACAAATCTGGTCTCCATCAACACCCAGCCTTCAGTCTGCAGCATCTTCATATTGTAAATTCTCACTTTTGTGGTTGTGGAAAATATTCCCCCTGTTTTTGTCTGTTATTAATTGATCATTTAAGAATATTTAGATATCGAATTCTGTAATCAAATGCAGATTACTTCACATGCTCGGCATCAGGTAAGGGCAAAATATTTGTTTCCATAAAAACCTTCTCCAAAATAATGATCAAAATAGAAAAAAGATTTTTTTTCTTAACAGAAATGGAAAATACATGTTGGTTATCAGAGATTCCTTCTTTCCCTTAGGGGTCAATCAAAACCTGTCAGACAGCCAGGGTCACCAAAGTCAGATGTATGACTTTTGAAATGCTTTCAACAGCGATCTCACACATTCGTTTTTCTTTTCATTTTTGTTCAGACATACTTAATAGAAGTGGTTTGTTTAACTCTCCTATGAATGATACATAAAACTGATCAATACAATTAAAGTACCTTCTCCATTAACATAACTTGGTCTAAACAGCAAGTTTTTGTCCCTGACCAGACCAAGCTCCCTTGCATATTCATCACCATACCACACTAACAGTTCCTGTCCTGGTAAAATAGGTCTGTATGTACGATAGTATATGGCTCCCTTGTATTGAAATGCTACCAGGTTCTGATCTGTTTCAGAGACAGCACAGTTTACATATCTCATCCAGTTGGCAGTTGTTTTGTCCTGGGCATCTACAAAATGGCTTGGTTTTCCATTCTCATACACCTGGAATTTGTACATCAACTAACTTAACCCATTTGTGCCTAGCGTCCACTTAAGACGACACTGGACTTTATCTGTAAGTAGGTGCATACGTATATGTTTATCCCTGGTTCTAATCATTTGTTTGTATTGATAATCCATCGATAAGCAGGGCAATGCTGATCCAAGTGCTCATAAGCAATAAAAGTATCGGTAAAAGTGAATATTATAAGAGAAGGGAGTGATTTTACTGAGAGAAAAAAAGACTTGAAAATGGGTAGGGGAAAAAGTATGTTTATTTTCTTTATCTTTTTTATATTTCTTGTTTCATTATTATTCTGTAATGTTCCTCATCTGTAGGTAACTGCAGATACAATTTCCAGAGAAAAATGATATGTTTTCATAGTTTTATACAAGAATGTAATTTTGTCCACTAAAGTGGACGCTAGGACTGAGAGGGTGCCTGTAAATTCTTTGTATAGTAACAACATATTTTTAATTTTATGCAGAAAATATACAGTAAACGTGGTTTTATCTATGCTGGAAGATGAAGGATGATATATTAGCCCAATTGTGACCTTGACCTTTGTGACACAAAAACAAAAGGGCACCTCCTTGGGTCAAGGACAACAACTGAGTAAATTCTCATGATCCTAGGTTACCCGGTTCTTGACTTAGAGCGCGGAAATGAATTTCAAACAAAGTCAAATTGTGACCTTAACCTTTGACCTTTGTGACTCAAAAACAATGGGCACCTCCTTGGGTCACAGGCAGCAACTGTGTTAAGTTTCATGGTCAAAGGTCAATCGGTTCTTGACTTAGAGCACGGACACGGATTTTAAACAAGGTCCAATTATGACCTTGACCTTTAACCTTCGTGACCCAAAAACATTAGGCACCTCCTTGGGTTATGGGCAACAAATGAGTAAAGTTTCATGACCCTAGGTCAAATGGTTCTCGAGTTAGAGTACGGAAACGAAAAAAAGTATACGGATAGATGGATTGACGGATGGACGGACAGACAAACAGACTTGGTGAAACCAATATACATCATCTACTTCGTAGGTGGGGGCATAATTAAAAGATTGTGCTCGTATATCTTCAAATTTCAAGATGGAAACTACAGTTTTAGGCGGAAAATATAAGTAAACTTATATGTACCCATTCGTGCCTAGCGTCCACTTTAGTGGACAAAAATGTTTTTGTACAAAATCATACATTTCCATTGAAATTTCACAAAATTAAAAGCTAACATGTTATTTTCACATGGTTTTCATTGTTTTCTCTGATTTGTTTCCTAAAATAAAAATTCAGGCATAAATGGGTTAACCTTTTCCGAAACTAAGTAAATTTTGACATGTCAAGTTGCAAAGATCATCAGCATTTTCTTTTTTCTCAATGTTTCAGATTTTACTTGTTGATAATAGATATGTCAAAACCACATATTGTTTGTGAAGCTGTTAAAGATATTATAATATATTACATGTATTACAAGTAGGTTATTTAAAGTTTGAATAGACAAATGTATTAGAAGACTATAACATACATATCTGTTGTATCCAAGTCATGCTTTTCATTGACAAATTAGACATTTATACGCTTAAATAATTTTGGACAGATACTCCAATAATCTATTTATTTATTCATTTTTTACTAATGTTTTTTCTTCATTTGACTCATTTTTCCTGTTAAAGTGTTTTTGCAAAAACGTGTGAGCTCTATGAACACCAAATGTGTCATTAAATAGAAACAGCATAACATTTTGCAGTCTGTGAAACTGTTATATAAATGTTCTACCAATTGAAAACCTAAAAGATCTAAAGAAATATGTGACAATTTTACCTGCCAACAGTAGCCAGACTTGTGTGCCTTGGTCTGATCAGTCATCCTGACTCCTCCATAAGTAGAAGTTCAATAAGTAAGACATTATTTTACCTGCCAACAATATCCAGACTTGTGAGCCTTGGTCTGATCAGTCACCCTGACGGTCTGATCAGTCACCCTGACTCGTCCATAAGTAGAAGTTCAATAAGTAAGACATTATTTTACCTGCCAACAATATCCAGACTCGAGTACCTTGGTCTGATCAGTCACCCTGACTCTCCATAAGTAGTAGTTCAATAAGTAAGACATTATTTTACCTGCCAACAGTATCCAGACTCGAGTACCTTGGTCTGATCAGCCACCCTGACTCCTCCATAAGTAGGAGTTCAATAAGTAAGACATTATTTTACCTGCCAACAGTATCCAGACTTGTGTACCTTGGTCTGATCAGTCACCCTGACTCCCCCATAAGTAGAAGTTCAATAAGTTAGACATTATTTTGCCTGCCAACAGTATCCAGAATTGTGTGCCTTGGTCTGATCAGTCACCCTGACTCCTCCATAAGTAGAAGTCCAATAAGTTGGACATTATTTTACCTGCCAACAATATCCAGACTTGTGTGCCTTGGTCTGATCAGTCACCCTGACTCCTCCATAAGTAGTAGTTCAATAAGTAAGACATTATTTTACCTGCCAACAGTATCCAGACTTGTGTGCCTTGGTCTAATCAGTCACCCTGACTCCCCCATAAGTAGAAGTTCAATAAGTAAGACATTATTTTACCTGCCAACAGTATCCAGACTTGTGTGCCTTAGTCTGATCTGTCACCCTGACTCCTCCATAAGGTCCAAACTTTGTTCTTGGTGGTATCTCCTTCTCTGTAAACACACCAAGACCAGCTCCTATAATGCTGGACTCTTTCACCACAAAACTATCAGGTAATGTGTGTAAAGCTCTGTCTGGATCATTCAGAGTCAATATCTATAAACAAAAGTATCATTATTTTCAACATAGTCCTAACAAAGTTTTGTTGTTTTTGCTCTTAAAAACAATTATACAACTTGCAAGTACAGCTTAATGATCAAAACTGTAATTACTGGTTTTTGGAAAGCAAATTTGCAAAATTTGCTTTTCTTTCCAGACGTGCTTCTCTGCACTTTAACATTCTCTGCATACCACACAACATCTCCCGGTCCTCCTCACTATAAATAGTTCTATCAAAAGCAAAGATCAATGACAAGAACAACCTTTCGAATATTCAATATTGAATTCTATAGTTGTACACAAGATATTCAATTGTGTGACCGATGATAAAACATCCAATTAAACATGTGTTAAAAGAGGAGAAACGATCACGTAGTAATTTGCTTTCATTACGGTTCAATAGCCAGTCCAAAATCTTTCGTTGAAAATGGGTCAGTCAAGTTTACTGAACTATGAAATATGCGACCCACTTCAAGCGCTAAAAATAGGAACTAGGACACGTCTATTTTTAGAATCTTTCTATGCCCAAATTCTTACACGTTTTAATGTCCGAAACTAAACAATGATATTCGATAAGCCATGCATTTAATCGCGTTCACAATAATTGATTGATCAACTAAGTGGTTATTTTGAGGTTAATGACATAGACATCTTGTCTAATAGGCCTTGCTAGTATTCGCGTGTAGCTATAGGCATTTCAAAGCGAAAGTAGAAATCTGGGAAACCAGAATATGTGATGGTATACCGTCGGTGTAAATGCAAAACCTCGTATGTCGATTCTCGCGATTTTCAAAGTACAAACTTGTGTGCCCAGTTACAGACAATTCCTGCAGGTTTTGAGATAGTTTACTGATCAGTATTGATGACAGATCATTTGTGAACAACGTGTCCAAATTTCAAGTGAAACATTTCGGTTTGGGAAAAGTTATCACACTTTTTTACCACCCCTTTGAAATTTTTCAAAAACGAGATACGAGGTTTTGCATTTACAACGACGATACTCAAAATGCATAGAAATCAGACTAGCAATCCTTTCACCACTTGGTTTAAAAAACGGTGTTAACTTTTTAATCTATAGATATCACGGTGGATAACCCATGTGACTTTTGGGAAGCATTAACACCGAAAAATTCGTCCGCTTCAAGGTATGTTTGATTTAATTTCTCAGCTTATACTCTGTTGATTTTGACGAGATAAAGTGCACGGAACGCGCATTTGAGAGGGCTATTCCCGTTTGTAACTCTGCTCCGATCCCGTGATTTCTTCAAACATTCAAGCGAAAGTTTTCTTCGGTGCATGTGAATGCTTCCCACTTTCGTTTTGCACTTACAAACACTTTGGCTCGAATGTTTGAAGAAAACACTGGATTTGGAGCAGAGTGAGTTAGAGCCGGGAATAGGGTATAAGCTGAGAAATTAAACAAAACATACCTTGAAGCGGACAATTTTTTCGGTGTTAACGCTTCCCTAAAGTCATGTGAGTTACCCACCGTGGATTTAGATCTAGATGAATAGGCCTACATAGAATCAAATCAATTTACATTGTTGGTATGTTAACCATTTCCCAAATAGAAACATTTCAGATTGGTCAAAATAAAAAAAAAAAGCCGTAGCAGACGACAAAATTGGTAATACCTAGATAAAATTAGAACTATTTGTAGATAATACCAAAGGCAATATCGAGGTTAAAGTAGAAAATTCTGATTATCAGCAGTTTCTTCTTTCATCCCAATATTCCCCCGAACATTTTCTTTGCGGGCTGTCAAACCCGGTCTTATTTGGGAAAGGGATAAAGTAGTGACGGAACACATGTTTTAGCAAGTAAGACATGTAGTTTTCAGAGATCAAATGCTTTCTAATTAGGGTATAGACTCCTTTCATTTATGTTTTAGTCCGTACCCGCAGAACACTTCCGGTAATCCGAGACTTCTCTGATGAAAATTCGCTCGATGATACTTGGATGTCGCTATTTACAACGGAACGCTGTCCCAGTCAAACACAAAAGAAAATTCCGACACAGCGACATAACTTGTGTCGGAATTTTCTTTTGTTTTTGAATTGGACAGCGCTCCGATGTAAATAGCGACATCCAAATATCGAAGAGCGAATTTTCATCAGAGAAGACTCTGATTAACTTCCGGAGGCAAACAATGGGTTTATGGGAAATTAACATTGTATACATGTGAATTGTTACTAAAAATAGTAACAAATCGACATTTTCAAAACGAGGCTCCCACAAAATGCGGAGAAATCGATGACGACGCACGTGCATTCAATATACAGCGATTAAGCACACGTGCATTCAATATACAGTGATAAAGAGAAGTTTTAAGTGGAACAAAAACTACGAAATTGAATGAATTCGTTGATAGCCGGTAAGATGGTTATTTTATTTGATTTACAGTCAAGAAAATTCGGCATTTTTGGCCAACATTGGAGGGGCTTAGCCCCCCCCTCTGTTCCTACGGGCCTGTACATCAAATAGATTTATGAACCGTGACCTGTCGCACTAGTCTATTATACAAGAAAACCTACTTCAGAACATGACATTGGGTATAGGAGAACATATAGAGTGCTAGAATGCCTTATAGTCGTTTTCGGCTGGGAGAATTCGACATTTTAAATTCCCTATTTGTTTATGTCAAAGGGGGGTAATTCACAAAATTGACAGATTAGACCTTTATTTTAGAGCTTGCTACAAGTGATAAGAGAGATGTTTTGTGGTTTTTTGGCAACCTGGATATGACCAATTCCGTAAAAATAATGAATCGTTTATCGCGCGTCTGTGGCATTAGATGAAATTAGCTGTAAATGCATTAAGGGCCGTAACTCTGACATTAAAGGAGACAAGGCAATGAAACTTCGACAAAACGATTGCCGAATGCCATGGAAATATTGTAAAAATAAAATCAGGCTTTTAGTTCGATACTTTTTCAGAAACAAGAAATCTTGCAGCGTAAAGTTTTCTCTTTTGTTCAGTATATTTTGCTGATATGGAACAGACATTATCCTTTCATAATTTGTATTTTGTAACTTTCTAAAGAATCAAATTCAATTAATTACTTTTATCCAACTCCGTGTAATTCATATTGCTAACAACTAGAAAGGCCTTTAGACATTCTCAGCAAATTTGCTTTCCAACAGTACTTTCAGTACTTTGATTTTCTAAGATTTTTTTCTTTCTGAAAACTATTAGTTTTCTTCATGGATATCTTTAAATCATGAAATTGCTTTTTGTTAGTTTTTTATTCAAATCTGGAAAGCTGTTCAAGGCTTCATGGGGAGTTAAACTTACACAAATCCTGTGGACTGAGTGAGGCAATCAAGACACACACACAGACAAGAACTTTATATATCTTCCCCAAAACTTGTCAGTCTTGTGTTAGGGTCAGTGGGACATATAAACAGCAATTTTCGCAAAGTAATTTACTAGATATAGAGACAGAATCTATTTCTGTTATAATCTTGAAATTTGTCGTGCCTTGATTGATATAAATGTATTTAAACTAGAAAATCACTGAAAGTGATCATACCCCCCAACAGTGCTGTTTTTGTGCATTTTGAGAACTGCATTTCATTTGAACTGTGAGATGATCAATTGAGAAAAACAGCTTACAAAAACTCAACAGACATGAACATGCATTGAATACAATCACTCAAGGGACATTCCTGCCAAGTTTGATTCAAATTGGCCTAATAATTGATTTTTAAAGATTTTTCACATAATTTAGTCCGATAAGCCCTGCCCTGCCACGCCCACAATTTTTGACGAATCAAAAATTCACGAACAAGTTTTGAAAAAGGTCACCAAAGGAACATTCCTGCCAAGTTTGGTAAGAATCGGCTGAGTGGTTGAAGAGGAGAAGATTTTTGAAGAATTATCGAATGATTTCGCGAAGTCTGATAAGCCCCGCCCTGCCACGCCCACATTTTTCACCCAATCAAAAATTCATGAACATGTGTTGAATACTGTCACTCAAGGGACATTCCTGCCAAGTTTGCTTCAAATTGGCCAGATAATTGATTTTTAAAGATTTTTCATATGATTTCTCTAAGTCAGATAAGCCCCGCCCTGCCATGCCCACAATTTTTGACGAATCAAAAATTCACGAACAAGTTTTGAAAAGGATCACCCAAGGAACATTCCTGCCAAGTTTGGTAAGAATCGGCTGAGTGGTTGAGGAGGAGAAGATTTTTGAAGAATTATCGAATGATTTCGCGAAGTCTGATAAGCCCCGCCCTGCCACGCCCACATTTTTCACCCAATCAAAAATTCATGAACATGTGTTGAATACAGTCACTCAAGGGACATTCCTGCCAAGTTTGCTTCAAATTGGCCAGATAATTGATTTTTAAAGATTTTTCATATGATTTCTCAAAGTTCGATAAGCCCCACCCTGCCACGCCCACAATTTTTGACGAATCAAAAATTCACGAACAAGTTTTGAAAAGGGTCACCCAAGGAACATTCCTGCCAAGTCTGGTAAAATTGGCCCAGTGGTTCAGGAGGAGAAGATGTTTGAAGAATTATCGAATGATTTCGCGAAGTCTGATAAGCCCCGCCCTGCCACGCCCACATTTTTCACCCAATCAAAAATTCATGAACGTATGTTGAATACAGTCACTCAAGGGACATTCCTGCCAAGTTTGCTTCAAATTGGCCAGATATTTGATTTTTAAAGATTTTTCATATGATTTCTCTAAGTCCGATAAGCCCCGCCCTGCCACGCCCACAATTTTTGACAAATCAAAAATTCACGAACAAGTTTTGCAAAGGGTCACCCAAGGAACATTCCTGATAAGTTTGGTAAGAATCGGCTGAGTGGTTGAGGAGGAGAAGATTTTTGAAGAATTATCGAATGATTTTGCGAAGTCTGATAAGCCCTGCCCTGCCACGCCCACATTTTTCACCCAATCAAAAATTCATGAACATGTGTTGAATACAGTCACTCAAGGGACATTCCTGCCAAGTTTGCTTCAAATTGGCCAGATAATTGATTTTTAAAGATTTTTCATATGATTTCTCTAAGTCCAATAAGCCCCGCCCTGCTACGCCCACAATTTTTGACGAATCAAAAATTCACGAACAAGTTTTGAAAAGGTCACCAAAGGAACATTCCTGCCAAGTTTGGTAAGAATCGGCTGAGTGGTTGAGGAGGAGAAGATTTTTGAAGAATTATCGAATGATTTCGTGAAGTCTGATAAGCCCCGCCCTGCCACGCCCACATTTTTCACCCAATCAAAAATTCATGAACATGTGTTGAATACAGTCACTCAAGGGACATTCCTGCCAAGTTTGCTTCAAATTGGCCAGATAATTGATTTTTAAAGATTTTTCATATGATTTCTCTAAGTCCGATAAGCCCCGACTTGCTACGCCCACAATTTTTGACAAATCAAAAATTCACGAACAAGTTTTGAAAAGGGTCACCCAAGGAACATTCCTGCCAAGTTTGGTAAGAATCGGCTGAGTGGTTGAGGAGGAGAAGATTTTTGAAGAATTATCGAATGATTTCGCGAAGTCTGATAAGCCCCGCCCTGCCACGCCCACATTTTTCACCCAATCAAAAATTCATGAACATGTGTTGAATACTGTCACTCAAGGGACATTCCTGCCAAGTTTGCTTCAAATTGGCCAGATAATTGATTTTTAAAGATTTTTCATATGATTTCTCTAAGTCTGATAAGCCCCGCCCTGCCACGCCCACAATTTTTGACGAATCAAAAATTCACGAACAAGTTTTGAAAAGGGTCACCCAAGAAACATTCCTGCCAAGTTTGGTAAGAATCGGCTGAGTGGTTGAGGAGGAGAAGATTTTTAAAGAAAAAACCAACAGACGGACCAACAGACAGACCAACAGACCAACAGACAGACAGACGGACAACCTGACTCCTATATACCCCCCAAATTGAATTTGGGGGGTATAAAAAATACAGCAGATATCATTGATCATAATTGTTCTAAAAGTCCAAAAATTGTAATAAGTCTCATAACCTGTTTATCTTGAATATAATCTAGTGGTCTATGTACAGGACAGTCCATATCATTGCTCGACGCCTGCAGCGTCGAGCAATTATGGCATACGAATTCAAGTTAGCTACTGGAGAGTCAGTTTGTAAATGTAAACGGGGTAATGAATAGTTTCATGTGCAAACGTGGTAATGAACAGTTTCATGTATAATAAGAAAAGTCTCAGATTTATGTAAATGTCTATGCATATCAAACGTTGTTGTTGGATAGAATAGATGTGCAGTCAAAATTCAACATAATATATTGCATGAAGAAAGGTAAAATATACAAATTCATTATGTAAAACAAGATAGGTAATGACGTATATTTATTCAATGAGCGTCTGCTATAGCATTTGTCGTTTACAAAATGTTGGTATAGTATAATCTATTCGTAGGAATCGTTGTCGTCTTTATACTTGTCAGTAAAATACACCAAAGTATGGCTAGTACCTTATTACACATACGATTTGGGTTGATCAACTTGCATGATATAAAGAGGTGGTCTCAAACTGATCGGGCTGGTGAATTGCTCGAGGAACAGGTGGGGTTTTCAACTTTATTGATTGCTAGATCTAGTACTTTTTCACTTCGTAAAACATTTTATACCGATTTGATTTTTAACCAGATCAAAAGCCTACATTCTGGCAAATCAATTCGGCGTCGAGCATAATACTTGCATCACAAATTAGTCTTGTATTCTTTGTTATACTGACCTGTTTATCTTGAATATAATCTAGTGGTCCATGTACAGGACAGTCCATATCATATTCTTTGTTACATTCCTCACAATCTGAAACATTCAACACCAGAAACTCATGATGGGGATCTTAATGCAAGCATGTCCATCCCATAGCAATGAGTTTAGCCTTAGAGAACTCACTAAAAATCTGCTATCACATACAATTTAATATATTTGGAAAGTCCAAGTTTTACATGCAAATATTACACTTCATGTAAGGGTTACACTACAGATGGAGTGACATTGCCATAACATTTTTGAGTAATGCTTTGAAAGAGCTGCCCTATCCAATATCTAGCCAAACAGTGGTAAAGAAAGGTTTTCTAAAATCTTACAAAGAAAGTGGTCCTCATCTGGTGGTTCAAGGTTCATAAAATTCATTTCCGTCCTCTCTCTAAGATCATAGGTCCTGACTTCTTTTGTGTTTTCTTCCTTCTTCACTCTCTTCTGTAAAGAATAAAGAAATGGAACTTCTTTTTGAGAATTGCTGAGTCTGTGTGGGGGGAGTGTGTGCAAGCAAATTGACTATCAAATCATGAAATGTGACATAGACTATCAAACATCACGTTATATGGTGTTGGGTAAATGGATATTTTAGAGGAAACAAGACAAGACTTTGAGGAAAAAATATCTTAAACAATTTCAAATTTCTGAGCGTACAGTTTATAAAACAATGGTGTAGACAAATACTTTATAACAAACTTGAGTGTGGCACAAACCCTATACCTTTCAGATTTAACTTACGAGGGGCGGTCGGAAAGTAGTTGAGCTTTTCGTACTTCTGTCTCTCCATTTGAAACTGTATAAACACATTATGTATTGGTTGAATCTACATCCATTTGCCAACAATGTGGTCAGTTTATTTTCAAATATAGTTGTGCGTATACAATATTCTGTCCACTTATATGTGATCTATAGGTGTTTTATTTATCATAGGCTATTTGCTAGAAGAACAACAAGGGTAACCAATGCAAGAGAACATTTTAGTCATTTTAATCGTGAAGGAGTTAATTTTTTGAACTACATTATCAATGAGGATCAAATTTGGGTTCATAACTCCGAACTTGGGATAAAAACTCAGTCAAAGCAGTCATGGAAACGACCTGGTTCCCCACCCCTGAAAAGATTAAGCTTTTAACTTCGATTGGTAGTCATGTTTGTTGCTTTTGGCGATTCACAAGGATTGATAGATACTCGTTTAATGTCAAATGGTAAAAACTGTCTTTGCCAAGTACAATTCTGAAGTAATTCAGAAAAATCTAGGAATAAATGCTGAAGTAAACGTGTCCCAGATTAGCAAAGAAAAATGTTCTCTACTTCACGATTATGCACACTCCCATACCACCGCATCTACTGTGGAGATTATCATCTATTACACATGACAATAGTTGTTTTAACCTTCTTATAGCCCAGACCTCTAGTCGAGCTTCCTGGTAACAATTTTTGGCCGAATTGTGCATTTTTTGATAAAAGCATGAAACTTGGCACACACCTAGATGGGTCCAAAAGAAAAAGATTTAGAGGTAGTGCCAAGCCAGATTTGCCCTGTGAGGGCGGCCATCTTGATTTTCAAAATGGCGGATGTTTCCTTTCATAGAGGGCTATTCACTCTGTTGCCGACCAAAGTTATCACTTTGAAACAATAAATCTACCTTATTCAATTGTAAAAAGATACTTCTGAACAATTTTTGCAACTAAAATTGTAATCATCTTTAGGAATGGCAACATTTTTTGCCAAGATGGCCGCCATTTTTGCCTTTTGAAGCTGTTCTATTACAGCATGGAAAACAAGCATCTTCTCCCTAATAAATTGTGTCGCATGCCATTGTATTTTACTCTAGAAACATTGACATGAATGAAATAAGGCTAGTAGTTCATCCGTAATGATGAATTTACTGTCCAATATGGCATCCAAAATGGATGCCATGTATGCTTTAAAAATGTCTAATCATAACTGTAAGAACATGTTGTAATACCAACAATTTGAACATGTTTCATTGATATTTTCAACAGGAAACTGTCATGTTAATGCAGTTGGTGGCTGGAAAAAATAGATTTGTATCTAATGTGGCATCAAGATGGCCGCCACTCTAGTTTTAACCCTTTCCCAAACAAGACCTGGTTTTGACGTCCCTAATATAAACAGCCTGGGAAAACATTGAGACAAAAGAAGAAACTGCTGATAACCAGCAGTTTCTCCTTTTGTCTCAATATTTTCTGTGCCATATTTTACACAAATCTTAACTTTTATAACATCCATTTTGTCATTTGTGGCAGTTTTTGAAGTGGATCACCCTAAAATTTTGTTGTTTGGGAAAGGGTTAATAAGGTTTTATCAATCAATAGAAGTAGAAAAATCTCAATTTTAAATACCTGATACCTAGTATATATATTTATGTTGCTTTAAATGCATATGGTATCTTATTTTTCAGTAAGGAACTTGAATATTTATGGGTTTCATACTAAAGATGGCATCAGAAATGGCCGCCCTATTGGTCTTTTTGGAAATAACATAGCCAAATTATGATTTTTGCCATTTACCTGTATCAAATTTCTTTCTTTATATTTAAGAGAGTTGCACATTTAAAACAACCATTTTAAATATCTTAAATAGTTACAAAGGCAGCAAAAAGGGCTGCCTTTTTATTCATTGAAAGCTGTATATTCATACATGGTAAATTATGTTTATTTTATTACCAATAATTTGTAACTGGCATTTTTTTTTGTCTCGTAAAATCACTAGATCTGTCTTTTAGAACAAGTCAATTTGTGTTTAAAAGTGTTTGATATCAATCTATGGCTTCCAAAATGGTTGTCGTGTTGGTTTATATAGGTTTTTCCATCAGGACATGGAAACAAGAAGTTACTTACCTATAATGGGTACTAGAATGCAACAAACCTTAACTGATTATAAGAGTTTCAACTTAAGATGTATTGATCCTATATAAAAATGCCTTTTTATTGAGGCTTTCCTTAAGAATCTGTGATAAGTGTCACAAACAATTATCTTTAAAAAGGACATCGTAGACATCCTAAATTCAGGATCATGGTGGGTTGCTTGTTCAAATATCAGTATAGTTCAGCTTCCATGTTACATGGTTAATAATGCATAATTATGCACGCAATTTGTACAGTTCTGGAATCATCTACTGTCATTTCTGAATGGTTTTAATATGTATCTATAAGATTAAATTTAGATTTATCTAAGAGTGTCGGCATAAATTAAAATTGTTTAGATCCAAAAAGAAATGTCACACACATCTAAAGTAAATTAGTTGTTTGTGTTCTAGACTGATGTAAACCTTTTCCTTTCCTTGGGAGTGATCTCCTGATACAGATAGATAATCAAGTGTGCTATTTAAATCGGGATGTGCCGTATCTGTTAATGGTAGCTAAAAGCCTTGCAGAAGCCAACTTTTCGACAAACTAGTCAAGGGAAGAACCAAAAGTATCCACCTGTAATAAATGTGTTTATCTGACAAGTATGTAATGATGACAAAGTGTTACATATATATCACAGTAGATTTTTTTGTTGTGATAGTAATGACTCTAAGGAGTAGTTGAAATACAGGTATGTGTTATCACTAAAAGGTAATGCCATATATAACGAAGAGACTGATTAGAAGGGTGATACCTTTGAAAAAAAAGTTTGAGGACTAAACAGAGAGTTTATCTTTAGAATCAAGAGCTAGCAATATTCAAGTTTGTTTTAGGTAACAAAGAGTGCTTATAAAGGTGTTTTTATAACTAAAACACGAAGCAAGTATATAAGATATGAACTGAGCGAACTGTAGCGTAAGACAACATGCAGTTCAACTTGGAGATAAAGCCTTGTGTAGCTTTGACTTGATGTAATTCCCGAAAGTCGATTACTTAAAAATTGTTCTACTATACTCTATCTTGAAAAGATTCTGATTGCAAGAATTACACCATTACATAGATGTTAACGCACTACGAACTTCATCAACACTGATATATGTCAGTCAGTCAACATTGCCATTTTTGGCAGACTAAACATTTATGTCAGTTTGTGACTTTTGGTTCTACTTTTCGCCAGTGTACCCTATCTTCAATGTCTGTAACAGAAATGCTTCCACAGTAGCCATTTAAACAATTGGCCCGGCTTCTACACACAGAAAGTCACATAGAATAAAAGAAAGAATATAAACTAACAAGATTGTTTGTCTTTAAGCTGCAAAAGAAATCAAAAATATTATTCCGGGATAACAAGACATCAAACTCAGCTCACGCACTCCCTTGTACACCCCTTTTAACTTGCAGGACATAGATAATTCCAGCATACAGGTACATTAAAAGCGGCTCATGTCTTAGATATGAGATGGTTGGAAGATGGTTAAGTACCTCTTTCAATGACAAGATAACTGATTAGAAAGTAAAAAAACTAAATAATGCAATCACTTTTTTTCCACTGAAGATCTACTCGCCACAATTAATCTGGACAAACTAAAATGCTACAGTTTCGTAGGAAATCATGGATTTACCCAGGCATTGCCCTAGAGAATGGTCAGGAGGGAACGAACAAAGATAGACAAAAGAATCTGGAAGACAACACAGCGTGGACATGATTAAAGCTGAGCTAGTTGTCAAGACATCGACAGAGAGGGCTTGAGAGAACTTGGTTATAGGTTATCTGTAAGTGCCTCAACAGTAGCAGCTACAAATGAGGAAGAAGCCAGTTTCCATGTTAGATGCCCATTCTAGATAAGATGTAACAATATTGGATGGACTAGAGGTACCCAGGTAGAGCAAAGTCCTTCCGAAATGATAATTTGTGGCCCATTACGTTAAGTATTTAAAAACTTGTTATAATGAAACATTTAACAGAGAGGCTGACTTGAAACGATTGGCTGATAAATCAAATCATCGTCATCAATTGCTATGTTCTTTCTATAGTTAACAGTTTGTAGTCGTCGTTTTTAGTTCTCCGGATGGCAATATAAAAATGATCTTTTTATTTATGCTAAAATTGATGGTTTGTGACATACATGTTGTATTGATTCCTTCCTTTTTAATGTGTTCTACTAGTGAAAATATAATAGTTATTATATTAATTAATATCAAAGAATCAAATGCACATGTAGTCATTGCTTTAGAATGGCAACCCTAATGTATCTAAGATTAATCCAGTGCCATATAATAGTTCAAGAATACATTATTTTTCATTTTTCGATTAGATACATTTTATAGACAAAATTGGCAGCTTCGTCATTGCAAACACGTATATCACTTAAAAACATTTTAGTGCCTTCTAGCTGTAAGAAACAGGTATTTGATACATACCATTGGTTTTTAAAACAGCATTTTAAAATATCATCATATATGGCTGCCTTTTTAGATGCGATACCAGGGGATATCAAACCCACTTGTATATAAAATCTGCATCAATTGGGCAATAAAAATGCCCAATCTCTGGAATAAAACAATGCAAGTCAGCAAAATCTCGTACCTAGGTTGGTTAAGATTATATTTAGCTTAAAAGACCAACCTGGCTGCCATTTCAGATGCCATATAGGATAGCAAACTACATGTATTTTAAACACAAATCATCTGCTTTAAAATGAGAGTTCTTATATGTCTTTTAGATTTAGATGCAAAGAACCAGATATGAATTACAGTGAATATTCACTTATTCATATGTTTTGGTCAAATATCCTCTATAGACACATGTTATATTGGATGCCATATTAGAAATTTAACCGATGAAAACACAAATTAGCTTTAAATTTTCTTTTTCAACGTCTCTTTTGAATAAAAACTATGAATTCGGTATAAAATTTCAGAACTAAAGCTCTTATTTTCCATCTTTTAATAAACTAGCTTCTAAAAGGGAAAATGGCGGCCATTTTGGCAAAAATGCTGCCATTTCTAAAAATAAGAGCAATGTAACATTTCAGAATGTCTTGTTTATTGCTTTTTCGATTGAATATAAAATTTTGAGTGGTTTTAAACGATAGTTTTAATCAACAAAAGTTTACTTAGCCATCAATGGTGCTTATTGGCCGCCATTTTGAAAAACAAGATGGCCGCCCTCACAGGGCAAATCTGGCTTGGCACTACCTCTAAATCTTTTTGTTTTGGACCCATCTAGGTATGTGCAAAGTTTCATGCTTTTATCAAAAAGTGCACAATTTTTCACCTATTTCCTCCACTACTCGCCCCATGTGACTTTTATTTGTGTCTAGAACTGAAAAAAATGTTTCCTGGGAAGAAATTTTGAAACGAGGGCGCCTTTGATACCGGCTGTTACATTGTACCTAATACAGTAGGTCTACGTCATGGTTAATAGTGGGAATAATAAAGCTCCCATGAAGATGGCAACAATGCATAGACATAGATGGACAATTTGTTCAAACAGTGTAGACAGAATTTTGTTAAAAAGTTGAATGGTTTTAGAGAACTAGTCAAAAGTCCAAGTAATTTCCGACCGTCCCTCGTAGACTCAGTAACAATTTAAAATTCACAATAATCTAGTTGACAATTCAAGAGTTGTTTTGCATAGATTACAAAGTACACCCTCTTTTGTGCACTTTTATATAAATAATGATACATGATGGACAATAATTGAAGTACCTTGGTGGTTTTCTTTATTCTCTTCTCTGGTGTTAGTTTGGGAATGGGAGCCTCATATGCCTTCCTCTTAGATCCTGAAATGAATTACATGATAGAATATTGAACATGATTAATTATCATATTTGAATGGATTATTTACTCTGTTGTCTTGATCTTAGTGAAACTAAAACATTGCTCATTTTTTAACCCAATACCAATACCAAATTTTTAGACTGGTCCAAATTCACAGATACTGCAGACAACAATTTCAAGTGAATGGAATTTTACATGTCTTGGTGCCTTGTGGTAGAAAACATTGTGGGAAATGAAGAAATTGCTTGCCACATGCAATTTCTTCATTTTCCACAATATTTTCCAAGCATTTATCTTATAGGGTGTCAATATGTGATAATGGTATTTATTAAAAGAAAGGTGATGAAACAAAATCAATTATAATATTATACAAAATCAACCATTGGTAATTATGCTGAGCCCTGAATTAAGATGTACTTTGTAAGTCAACATTACATGTAGTGCTAACAAAATTACTTCAGTTTATCAAATTTTGAAGTTCCATACCAGTTTCCGTGTTTTTCCCGTCTCTGTTGTGTGGAGTCCATTCATCAAAGTCCATGAGCCAGACACTTTTTTGGTACCACTCGGAGGGAGTAATTCTAATTGCACTTTCTGAAAAGCTTGATATATGAAGTTAACTAATTGATATGATAGCAGTCTGAAATTGGTAGCTTATGCTGAGAAATTCGCCGTTTTCTTAACCTACCCCATTTTCACATGTCCACAAATTGGTCAGTAGGTGCGATTTCTTTTGGAAGTATGTGATTTATCAAAAGGCTTGTCGTGATTATTTTCTCTGCCAAAATATTCTTAAAACGCTAGTTTTGAGTTCTATTTAATCTGTTCCCAGGTATGAGGCCTCTGTTGGCTGTGAAATAGAAAACAATTAGTCGGCCCCTACACCGAACGAAATGCACGATTTTTTCAAGTGAATTTTTCAATTCTTTGAAGCAGAAATGCAAGTGGCTACATAATTTTACACTTAGATATATTTTTCAAATGCATATTCATCGATTCATGCCAGTTTCGTGACACAAAACACTCGGAAAAAGCTGTAAAAGGCAAAAACATTTGGTCGATTCGGACCCTGAAATGTTCGTACCTAAAAACTAAAACGCATATTATGGGTGTTTTAAGGCTTCTAACTGTTGCTAATCTATTGACAGCACTGTGTTTTCATCCAAAACAATTGGATTACCTACTAGGTGGCCATTTCATGCAAATATGTGTTATATGAATATGAAATAGAGAATTTTACGTTATGCCTACTGAAAGAATGCTGAACTGAATAGCATTTTCACTTTTAGATATGATGAAGGGCCTTATATGTTCAGTTGAATGTCCAATCAATGCAAGTTAGAAAATAATTACTGGAAATATATTCAATTGCACAATATTCGACGGTTCGTAACTAAATTAAATGACCACATGAAAAAAAAGAAGCTATACTTTACGCAACAAAATATAGCCCAATGCCAATATACGGCTATACGATGTATAAAGTACATCATGTAGCAACCAAGGTAAAACCCGATAGTCCCCTATTCAATGATACAATGGATATGCGAAATAATTTGTTGCTTTTGTCTTATATAGTACAAAAACTCTCTTCGTCGGATATATTGGTCTTCATATATATATCTAATCATAACCCAAAATAATACATGTACAATATAATGAGTCAGGATACGGAAAAATGGTCCATTAAGGCCTTTGAGCCAAATATGGTTCCAAATTAGCCTGCGTATATACGCAGGAACCAATGCTGTTCTCTACTAGATCCTTAATGACCTGTTGCAATTGTAATATAGCAGCATGGATGTCTGCCTGTCCTCACTAAAAACATGCACTGATCTTGAAATGTGACAGACTCAAATGCTATATGGGACCCTTTTCCAGATTCGCGCTCAATTATGTAAGTATGAGAGAATACAATTGTTTCTGCTTTTAAGTAAGATTATAGCATTCTGACATTTCCTAAACCTAGTTTATATAAACTATGACAATTTGACAAAGATAACTCATGCAAAGAATGATAATCAAAGTGTACGGAGGGAACTTATTTTATGTTAAAATAGAAATGAGATACATGTAGTACTTTTGCAATTTTATTTCGTTTTGAAAATATATTGCAGTGTTCATGAATGAATGCAACCCCTGACCCCATAAAAGACAGATTCGATATGTATTTCAACAGCGAAATCCGTGGATGTACATTGCATACTTACAGAATATACCCGGTATTTATTAAAAACAATGTAATTTTAAAAGCTAGGTGATTGTATAACATGTGTTTCGTCCTTTTCCCATTTCCAAGTCTCCTTGTCTGTATGTACGTATTACGTTGCTATAGCAATTTTTCTAAAATTTCTGCTACATAAATTATCATACTGTATACATGCGCTGATTCTAACATTAGTGATTTTGATTCAGTCAATGGTTCCTGACATACCTGTTGTTAGTGTAATGGTTCTTGTCACTGAAAATCACTTTAGGTAATATGTGTTCAGCTCACCAAGAGAAATGATAAACATATAAATAAAATATATTCATATATACTTTAGATGATCATTTGACTTAGATTTAAACTTCTTCTGCCTTACATATGTATTAAAATATGATTCAGATGTATATGTGTTCTAGTTTATTTTGCATGAATCATAACAAAATACATTATGATACATACTCAAATGGTAGGGAAAATCTTTGTTTTCATTTTGTAAGAGTCTGAAAGTTCTCTAGGATCCATATCACCACACAAATGTTAACAACAAAGTGATTGGAATATAATTGATAACAAATTGTCAAAGTGATTGAAGTTGTGGTAACACAAGCAAAAACGGCACCCGTCTTTATAATCACAGTGGCGTAATTTTTAATCAAACATATCTCATTCACCCTCTCTTTTAGACAAATGCAAACGTTTCAGAGAATCTGCATTGTGAGCAACAGATTCATCAGATCTATATAAATTGAAACTCGATTTAATAATCCTCTAAATAGTTACCATAACTTGTCACTACTGGTGTGACTTTCATCTGTATAGGAGAGAATGCAAGTTTGTGGTTGTTTAGCGGTTTTGTTTATGATCCCATGCTTCAAAACAAGTCGTTTATTAGGGCATATCAAAAGTTTTTGATTCTCACACCTGCTGTATTTTTCATATAATAGTCCCGTAGCCTTTCCAACCCCACACACTCCTTCCACCTTGTTAACAGTTCACTGATATCCGATTTTTAGGAATTAACGTCTTGTTACCCTAACCAGTCTCCTCAGCAGCAGTCAACTAATCTTCTTAATTGTCTCGGTCTCACTGGAAGCACTTTTCTCAATATCAGATTGTTGCAAAAGAAGGGGTAGACTCCCCATAAACTTAGGCATTCTTGTTTAGCACTTTTAGCCTCCAGGACAAGAAACATTACTATGTGCAACCGTGTACTTAGTAATATCCATTTTGGCCAATAAAACTTGGAGGGTTATAGTCGGTTTAAAAGTTTCGGACAAGCTCGTAGCAGCTAGCCATATTATCCTACATACAAAATATATTTAAAACATTCATTTGCACTAAGATGTAAAAACCTTTACTACGCATTAACCTGACTAGTTACGTAAATGCACCAGAGTACTTTAAAGTGCCGAAACACTTCGTTATCTACATAACTTTATAATTTCGAAATTGTCATTCTCGTGTGTAATTGGACTTATAAATACCAAATGATGATGTATGACATTCTTCAACGTCACAAACCTTATTTTGCTTCTAAGTCAGTGATGATGGTTTTTATCTGATTAAGATTAAAATACTACAATTTGTTTGTAAGCTGATAATGTCCGCAATGCAGAGAAATTAAATTTCATTCTGCCCCAAAAGTTCGCTTTTCAATCACCGCTTTATACTTCTTTTCTTACTTTAACACCTTAATCATTGAAAAAAAATGATGCTAATTAAAATAGGTACATAATTTATCAATGAACAAAGCAAAATAACTTTGGATCGTTTTTTTCAAAGTTTTTCTTTTAAATTGATTCTGTCTAATGCACCAACTGACAAATTTGCTGATGACTTAGATACATGGAAAATCTCTACCTCTAATTGACCGTATTCTTTCACATATTTATAACCGAGACTACTTTTATCGTGAACCCATTCTCTCTCATATTTGAATATTTGCAATAAATGAATCACATGCTTGAATAATTCAATGAACGAACGTCAAATGTCTAATCTTTATAACTATGAAGTGCCCACAGTCACAAAACACATTTCCCTGTTTTGCATACTAGATTGTTACTTTTTTCTTTATATCAACATGTCTGCAATTCTTCATTTGAAATACCAATTGCTGTAAGGCGAAATGCTAGTGTGATTTCAATTGTTTGGTTATAATTATGGCCTTGCTCATGACAGTTCCAAGCTTTGGGTGGAAGTTGATTAATATCAATTCGTAATTCTTGCATTATGTTGTAATTGCAATGCAACACATCTGTTTTGGTACCTAAATACTTGCATTTGCACATTACTCTCTTTGTGTTATCATTGTTTACTTCGCATAAATAAATTGTTACTGTCTATGTACTTGTATAACAATCCATGTAATGATTCTTTCTTCCTTTCTAGCCCATTTTACTTACAGTATGCATCATTCACGAAAGAGTACAACAGAACTTTGCTATGTTGATTTGACATGGAATTGGGTTTTTTTCAGAAAGGCAGTGTGAGCTTTTTCAACAGCTTTTGTATCAATGAAATCAATTTTATCTCTAGTCTCATCGTTTATTTAACACTTCGCTTTATTTTGTACTCGTAAATATTTCTTTTGTACTGTATCATGTCTTGTATTCTAAAAGACAATACTGCTGTAGTGATAAGTCCACGCTACAGAGTATAGTGTACTAAAGTGAACCCGGGACAACTGCATCTTCGTCTATTAGTTTAGCCTCTTTCTTAAGAAATCATAGCCAAAGTAGGGCCAATACATATTCAGATGCCCTGGGTTAATGTTAATTCTGTTGCATAACAACGCTTTTTATACACGTAAGATGTATTTAATTCTTGCAAGGTCTCTAATTATAGATTAGTTTCAAGACAGTTTTGCTGAAAATACCGCCTTTGTAACATTTGTATACGTATACACGAAAAGCGATAGCCTTGTAGTTAACTACACATGTTTCTTAATGTTGTATATGCAATATTTTGAATACTTTTTCCAGGAGTGCCTGAACTTCCGTTTGCAATCCAAGTGGTTGTATTGAGGCAATATATACGCAGAAAGAATTTGTACATATATTAGGAAACACTACCGATTTGCATGTCAGTGTTAACACCAGATGTCCTCATAATTGTTTTTAAAAGCATGCCAATGGCCTACAATTTTTGTATTCATTGTGCAAATGTATCCGAACAAAAGGCAAAAGGAGAAAGTGTGCACTCTAGAGGGGCTCTTTATTTGTAAAGGATGTCTTATTCACTTGAATATCCGCATTGGATTTCAGGAAAGAAATATCATACATTATATAGCAGTATTGAAAACCTGTCTTTCTTCACGAATCAACTGCACATGGATACATTTTTTTCTTCAATGCTTTATGGATGTACATTTGTCTGGACATGTATTCTAATGACTGTCCGACAATAGAATAACATTAAAACAATGACTTTGTGTCATCCTTTCGAACCAGAAACACAAATACAACATATCCGACTTTAACCTTCGCCCCTTTTTTATCTTGTGAGAAGATAGCTTCTCTGCGTACACTTTAAAACCAGGCCTAGTTTTCATTAAAGAATTGTTTGTAACCATTATTCATTTTAATTATTTGCAGTTCGAATTAGTTTTACATGAAGAAAATGAATGAAATGTAAATGATAAGCGTTTATACTTTTTTGAATTTCTGGTAATGTAATGAGTGGCAATTAAGTCGGCATTGCTATCCATGCTGTTTTGTTATATGTATATCTATTTATCATCACCTGATATCAAAATACTAATTACAGTCCATTTTCATCGGAAAGCGGACTTAATGTGTCCAAAAACACTATAATTTTCATTTTTTTCCTTGTAATTCGTATCATTTATAGATAGTTCTCTGTGTACACCAAAATCATCCTCCAGATGACATTTCAGACTAACACAAAACCTTACAATATGCTTCTCTGTACAGTATCTCGGTTATGAAGAAAGACTTTTGTATATGAATGAGATTAAAGGTTGGAGAAATGTAGGTGTTGTTTCACTAGAAAACCAATGAAAATTTTGTGTGTAAAGGGTACCCTTGAAAAGAAGCGTTTTTCGGGGCATAAGCTACCAATCTGAGATTGCTATCATACTGAAACCTAAAGTATAGATACCAGACTAATCAAAAAGTGCAAAAAGAATTACTCCCTCCGAGTGGTACCAATCGGCAAAAATTCGGGTCCTGGCTCATGGACTATCATCTGTGTCACTGTCACTAGATGGAGGTGGATTATTAGCCTGCTCCTCTAGTATTCTATATATCTATAGATAAAAGCTCCACATACCAGTTTCTGTGTTTATCCCATCTTCTGTTGTGTGGAGTCCATTCATCATCTGTGTCACTGTCACTAGATGGAGGTGGATTATTAGCCTGCTCCTCCAGTATTCTATATATCTATAGATAAAAGCTCCACATACCAGTTTCTGTGTTTATCCCATCTCTGTTGTGTGGAGTCCATTCATCATCTGTGTCACTGTCACTAGATGGAGGTGGATTATTAGCCTGCTCCTCCAGTATTCTATATATCTATAGATAAAAGCTCCACATACCAGTTTCTGTGTTTTTCCCGTCTCTGTTGTGTGGAGTCCATTCATCATCTGTGTCACTGTCACTAGATGGAGGTGGATTATTAGCCTGCTCCTCCAGTATTCTATATATCTATAGATAAAAGCTCCACATACCAGTTTCTGTGTTTTTCCTGTCTCTGTTGTGTGGAGTCCATTCATCATCTGTGTCACTGTCACTAGATGGAGGTGGATTATTAGCCTGCTCTTCTAGTATTCTATATGTCTATAGATAAAAGCTCCACATACCAGTTTCTGTGTTTTTCCTGTCTCTGTTGTGTGGAGTCCATTCATCATCTGTGTCACTGTCACTAGATGGAGGTGGATTATTAGTCTGCTCCTCCAGTATTCTATATATCTATAGATAAAAGCTCCACATACCAGTTTCTGTGTTTTTCCTGTCTCTGTGGTGTGGAGTCCATTCATCATCTGTGTCACTGTCACTAGATGGAGGTGGATTATTAGCCTGCTCCTCTAGTATTCTATATATCTATAGATAAA
The DNA here is from genome assembly GCA_963680895.1 of Fragum sueziense. Lineage (NCBI taxonomy): Eukaryota > Metazoa > Mollusca > Bivalvia > Cardiida > Cardiidae > Fragum > Fragum sueziense. The sequence continues at coordinate 25,680,956 of OY804609.1, read as the reverse complement.
AGCTCCACATACCAGTTTCCATGTTTTCCTGTCTCTGTTGTGTGGAGTCCATTCATCATCTGTGTCACTGTCACTAGATGGAGGTGGATTATTAGTCTGCTCCTCCAGTATTCTATATATCTATAGATAAAAGCTCCACATACCAGTTTCCATGTTTTTCCTGTCTCTGTTGTGTGGAGTCCATTCATCATCTGTGTCACTGTCACTAGATGGAGGTGGATTATTAGCCTGCTCCTCTAGTATTCTATATATCTATAGATAAAAGCTCCACATACCAGTTTCTGTGTTTTTCCTGTCTCTGTTGTGTGGAGTCCATTCATCATCTGTGTCACTGTCACTAGATGGAGGTGGATTATTAGCCTGCTCCTCCAGTATTCTATATATCTATAGATAAAAGATCCACATACCAGTTTCTGTGTTTTTCCAGTCTCTGTTGTGTGGAGTCCATTCATCATCTGTGTCACTGTCACTAGATGGGGGTGGATTATTAGCCTGCTCCTCTAGTATTCTATATATCTATAGATAAAAGCTCCACATACCAGTTTCTGTGTTATTCCCGTCTCTGTTGTGTGGAGTCCATTCATCATCTGTGTCACTGTCACTAGATGGAGGTGGATTATTAGCCTGCTCCTCTAGTATTCTATATATCTATAGATAAAAGCTCCACATACCAGTTTCTGTGTTATTCCCGTCTCTGTTGTGTGGAGTCCATTCATCATCTGTGTCACTGTCACTAGATGGAGGCGGATTATTAGCCTGCTCCTCTAGTATTCTCTGATTCCTGGCTCTCTGTGCTGGACTCTGCATAAAGTTAGGCTTTATGGCTGGTAAACCTTGGTAAGAGAAGGAAATGGATATGAAAGATAAATGTATAAAAATTCCATGTTTTTCAAGAAATTAAATATGTAAAAGCTATTATAATTATTTCAAACAAAATGTGGAATAGAGTAAAAGCTTCAATCTGTTATCACCATATATTCTCAAACTTTAAATGATCCCCTCAAAAACTGTCTCAGAATAATTATGGAAATCAAAATAAGATGCTCAAGCTGACTTGGTACTTGCAAACGAATTTCTGAATGATCTTCAGTAGTCTTCACTTAGCAAATGGCTGCTCTTTTTTTAATGACATGTCCGCAATATTTTTTCTCAGCTTTAATTAAATGTGTTTTAAAAGAAACTTGAAAAAAGTTAAATTTAAGAAGACATTTATAAAACTGAAGCATTTTTCAATTCCTTTTCCTAGCTAGTATAGCTACAAACATTTCCTCCATCAGTTTTAACTTTAAGCCATGATTTATTGATATTTTGTCCATTGTGAGACTTGAAGTCCCCTCTTTTGACCACAAGTTTAGAAAAAAAAAAATGTTTTGTCGGCTGTCGCCTAGGTCATGTAGATAACAGTGATAGATTTGACATCAAAGTTACAAGTACCTACCCATACTTCTCATCATTTCATAATTCAAGGCCATGTTTTTGTAACGAAGCTTTGCAGCATCACACATCCCTTCAAATTCCTGGACAGAAAAGAAGGGCCGTAAGTCCACGTCTTTCTTCAAGAATTCTGTCATGTCGAAATCTGCAGGTAATGGCATGATCTGCAAGAGACACACAGACTTGGCGAAATACCAAAAATCTTTGTTAGACATTCGGTCTGACAGTACCGAATAATCTGTCAGACTGAATAAAATTTTGCCAGACAGAACAGTCATTTACTACAGTTGAGAACATCATGAAATTGACATTTATATCCCCGTCTGACCTAATTTCGATCACCTAAGCAGAATCTCCATTCAATTTGTCAAAAACAGGAAATAACAGGACTAACATCGTTACAGTCATAAGAATAAATTATTCTCTGAGATAAATATCGATATTTTCAACAGAACTAATTGATATGTCTAAAGTTTGAGATGAAAAGATCAGTAGACCTCCTTCTCTGTACACGCTCAGGTCACAACCTAAATTCGACCAAAATGAGGCTCTCCTATAATCTTGTATACTGATCGGGAAAAGACAGCTGCACCTTTTTGGAAATGTGCTGGAAGTCACCAGCAAGCATTGAAAAATATCAACAGGCTTCAGGGCTTTTCTTCCAAAAATTGGGAAGGGGCCCTGGTCAGTAATTTTGGGAAATTTTAGCGCGATTTTGGTCAAATTGGGAAAAAAAGATAAATGGGAATAAATATAGAAATGAGAATGTATTTTCTTAAACAACACTTTTTAAACAGAATAACTGAATTATAGAAGACACACTGCTTCTTTGTGACTTGAATTGTCAGTTGATAAATGAACATTATCTATTTTCCAAATTTTAGGAATTTTAGTTTTGAAAATTGGGAAATTCTTGCTCTGAAATTGGGAAAATAGGAGCCCTTTTCCAATTGGGAAGCCACCGAATTTCGGCCCCTATTATAGAAGGAAGAAAAGCCCTGGGCTTATTAATTAACTTTATAACTCTTCCTAGCCCTCTCGAACATGTTTGAAACTTGATTCCAATTATTTGGCTTTTAAAAAGTCTGTATTCCTGGTGTTGTTATTCAGAAGCACAATTTAGACAAATATAGCTATCTCATCACCTCAAAAACCTTGCAAAATTACAAAACTGAAGATGGCCACATCCATTTCAGCGATCACAATGACAACAAGTGATAGGAACCATGCTTAAGGGATACATCGAAGCTCAAAATATATTTTCAGAAAATAAAAATCACTAGGAGTAGTGATAAGCACTGCACAATTGTTGGATGTAACTTTTTTTCATAAGTATACTTGTAATGACATAAAAGATGGAGGCGGGGCATAGAAAAATGTCATCACTTGCAGACGAGAATATAAAATTTAAGATGTCTTGTGATTTGAATGAAAAAATGGAATTTTATGTAACTTGTGAAAAAAATGACTTAGAAAAATGGCATCATTTTTTGTGTTTAGGTAAATATTTGTATATTTATAACATTCCCAATCTCAATTTAACCTGGTTTGAGATATTCTGTATCGGCTATTGCAGGGGTAAAAGTTGAAAATTTTGAAAAACCTGAAAACCTGGAAAAGTCTGTATTTATATAGTAAAAATCGAGAAAATGGGGCATTTTGGAATACTCAAAAACCTGAACTTCAGGCATATGCCTGAAAACTTTTACCCCTGCTATTGTCACTGTAAACAAAGCATGCGCATACCGACAATGTTCATGTCAAATTGTGCCATGTATTGGATAAAATCTGAAGTGATCGAATTAAGGTTGTGATCGAAATTAGGTCGACTGAGGATACCATTCCATTCCGATCAAAATCATTTCGCTCAAGCGTTCATTCATTCCGATCACAAAAACATTCAAAACGGTCATAAAACATTAACACTGCTCAATAAATGTTCACTGGTTTAATTGGTTGTTATAAAAAAAGGCATTAGATTGGTTGAAATAATATCGTGGGCGTTGTATCGATAAACCTTCATACCTATAATATTGGTAAATTTCCAATATCGGGCTGTTACTATTTAAAGATCACGTTTGATTGGTTGAATGGGTATCGTGGGCGTGTTATCGATTTTTTTAGATACACAAAATCATTCCAAATGCTCATTCCATTCATCCATTGGCATTCATTCGCTCATTTATACAAAACATTGCCATTCCACTCAGAATGTAAATTTCATGATGTTCTCAACTGTATCTTGACAGATCAAAAGGAGTGTCTGACATTTGGTCAGACAAGTCCTGAGTCTTTACATAGAACGAAACATTTGCTTCATATACCTGGCGGACTAAAACCTCTCGATGGAAAAGGCTAGGTTAAATAAATACTGTCAAAGTTAATGTTGTTTTCAAAGTGTTGTTGATCTTTGCAGACGAAATCGAATTTTCCCATCAACCTCACGACTTCCGGGCCATACTTGATTTTACATGTAGATCTTTACTATTAAATCGAACAAATAACATAAGAAAAAATAAAAATAAAAGCATCCTGTGTATTTTACCAAGAAATGTTCATTTATATTCTAGATTTCTAATGTTAAATGTATCTTTCGATTTATTTCATAATGCAATGAAATAAATTGTTCAAATTCAATTGCTTAAATACCATTCTCTGTATTGTGTTTGCAGATTGACATGATTGAGCGTTACCTCTATTATTAATCGTTCAAATTAACCCGAGATATTTGCATATTCGGGTCATATTGGGTCACGATTGTATTGAAAAGAATATTTATTTAGCGTTAAATATTAGTCTTTCTTCATGCAAAGTCTGTGGTGTAATGGTAAGTATCTCTGACTTCAGACCTGACGGTCAAGGATCGAATCTCATCAGTTGACTATATTTTTTTTTTTATTAATATTTTTTTTTTCTGCAATTATCATCCTCGTGAATTTCGTTGCTGTTTATGAATTTAACCCACAGAAAAAGAAAACTTCAATTACACTTAGACTACAACATAAGGCACTGTTCATAATGAAAGTAGCCATTTCATGTAATAATGCCGTCGAAATACCTTAAGCTCGGGAGAAAACGAAAGGATACTGAGAGTTTTTGAGTATTTTAGGGACGGTGGAGAGCCGATTGGACACCAGTGCTACTGACACTGCTGACGAGATGTAACTTGGATGTTGAAATGCTATATTTGAAATGAAATAATGTAATAAAATAATGAAATGTGCAAATGAAAGGAATAAAAATTTTAAATAAATATCAAAATAAACACAAAGAAAGTATATCAATAGTAAAATTAAAAGATGTAAAGCACTTATAGAAAAAAAGAAATAAAAGATTCTGGTTTGTTTCGAACCTTGATTTTCAGAATCATGAGCCCAACGCGCTATCCAATACGCCACGTAGCCGATTTAGAATTCATGTGAAAATAGAATCTATATTTCAAAGGTATCTTATCATTTAAATCGATAGTACCTGAAGCGTGAAATCAGTATGCAAATATCTCAAGTTAAAATGAACAAGCAATAGCATGGTAAAACTCAATCATGTCAATCTGCAATCATAATATATAGAAGAATAAAGCTCACCTACTTGTCTTCTATGGTAGCAAAGACATGCCACTTTTATCTTTTCTACCAATAATGTCGTTTTGGATTGCGTCAGTATTTCTGTACGGGGGTTCGAATATACAAAAAGGGGATTCGTTTGCTTACAACTACACAATTTTAACTGAATTTCTGCATGAAAATGAAATAATCAAGCTACCGAGGGCGGTTCGTTTGAGCCCCCCCCCCCCTTTGGATCCGCAACTGGAAATGAAGAAATTGCTTGTCACAAGCATTTTATTTTTTCCAATTTCCACATTGTTTTCCAAAGCCAATAGGCCTATCTTGTAGGGCGTCACTGTGTGGTAATGGGGTAGGTTAACCGTAGAAAATGAGACATTTCGCACGTAGGTCTATCCAGCATGTTCTCCTTTTCTCTCAATAGACCCTATTAATTTTTCTCAAACATTTCTGCGTTTGATACGTCTTGTTTGGGAAGTGTCAAACCCATTACCAAAGACAAAATTTAGGGTGATCCAATTTATAAAATTTTGCAGACGCCAAAGTTGATATCAAATTATAAAGAATTTGTGTTCAATAAAGCCAAAACAATATTTGGCCAAAGGAAAACTGATGATTATCAGCATTTTCTTCTTTTGCGTCAATATCAATTTTCGATCGGAGACGCCAGAATTAGACATTGTTTGGGAAAGGTTTAACCCATTACCAAACTACAAAATTTTGGGGTAGTCCAATTTGAAAGAAGTTGCAGACTTAATTTCATAGTAAAAAATCAATTTTTTAAGGTATACAACCCCTCAAAAGCACCAAATACCCAGATACGAAATTTTAAAAGCGCCAGTAATTCCTAAACTGTGTTATATTTCCATTCCAAATACAAACATAAGCATTTTGAACGGTTTAGAAGCTTGGATCAATGCATACTTATGGAAATATTTGACAAAAATGTTCAAAATTACCTCCCTTGCATATGAATAAAGAGTAAAAAAATATTTGCAAATTATTTTCTTCTTGAAGCATAATCTTGAAATCCGGCACGGTGAATCAACTTATTTGAAGCTTATTTACAAGTGTGTGTAATTTGGTGCATTTCGTACGGCTAGAAAGTGGTGAATTTTTGAGGGTCTGTAAACCTTAAAGCTTTTTGGGTAGAAAACATTGTGGGAAATGAAGAAATTGCTTGTCACAACCAATTTCTTCATTTTCCACAATGTTTTCCAAAGTTGTGGGGAGTCTAAATGGGTACTTGTGTGGTAATGGGTAGGCTAAAACAGTTTCCTCTGGGTAGTAGGCTATCTAAAATAATACTGCATGAGTTCATGAACACGAGTAGGCTATATCCGACGGGTTTCTTTTCTCAGATTTCTTCACGAAGCAATGTGCATAATGACAGTCTGATCAGGATCCGTAAAGCTCGTCTAGATTTGTTTATTTTCGTTCTGGTATTTGAGATCAGCATAGATCCAGATCAGTCTGTGGGCAATATCAGAGTCTGATCAAGATCCGTAAAGTTCTTTTATATCTTTTACGTTCTTAGACAAGGGTCTGGTAAATTTATGAAATTTGACACACACATGAATCCAGATCAGATAGTGTATACTCATTCCCTGATCAAGATCCCTGAAGCTTTGTTATGTTCTTATTTTTTTGGTTGACCAGGAGCTGGTAAAAGGATCCTTATGGAAATTGAGATCAACATGGTTCAAGTTCAGTCAGTGAATAATTAGTTTGATCAAGATCCATGAACAGGTGTCTCACTCTGTAAGGATTCCCTGTATGGTCAATTCTTAAACACAGTTTGATCAGGATCCACGCTTTCTCCCTTTTTCCGTTCTCAGTGTCTATTCTAAGAAGGGGGATTGCACGTTAAAGCACATACTTTTGAAAAATCTCCCTTTTTAGAAGATGATGGGGATTTTTAGATAGAGAAAGAGCAGATTCCCATCTTTCTCGCAATTTTTGAAGATTTTCAATAAATTTACCCAAACGAACATGCTAGAAAAGTCAAAATCTGTGTGACTCGCGTCAATTGTTATATTATTTTATGTATCAAGTTTAGAAAAGTTAATGTGACTAACTTCCACTACTCTAGCAAAATGGTAAGGTAGAAAAGTAGAAAAGTTGAAGTTTTGTCCCTGACAATTGACAGTAGATACTATGACAAGCTTCGTCATTTCTACTTTCTATGTCCCAATTTTGCTAGAAAAGTTTATATAACTGAACATTACTAAATTTTCTAAAAAAAAAAAAAAAAAAAAAAAAAAAAAAAAAAAAAAAAAAAAAAAAAAATAGGTAGAAGAGTAGAAAGATCAAATTTTGTCATAGATTTACTTAGAGAATCTACTTCTGGCAATCCTTTCAAGAAAAAAAATATTATTTTCTGGTTTTCTAGGTATCTTTTTCCCAAGAAAAATAGATTAGATCTAGTTGACATCTCATGTTTTATTAGTAGAAAAGTGGATTGCGGAAACAGAATTCCATAGCTTATTTTTTTACATATACGATTATAACATTCGTCATTCGTTTATCAGTACAGAACCATGGGGAAAAACAAAGTCGAGGCTCTCTCTTGGCTAGAAACCATGGACAGTGAAGAGAATTACGGCCACATAAGACTACACCGTGTAATGCAAAATCATGAGGTCGCATATTTGCACCCGCCTTATTTGAGGCACACTGCGGGGGAAAATATGTATTTTCAATGCGAACAGCCTAACCTTTCATGGGGTTGTGAGAGATCTCTCCTTCTTTCAATGTTTTCAAAAAAAAATTCTAATAAGGACTTAAAGACCATGTTTATTTTGGAATTGATTATACCAGTCTCAATGGCTGACAGAATGTTAGAAAGGTTGTTTCTAAAAGAGCTTGTCTTGCAATCTAGCGGTCATTTTAGATCTAGGCCCTACCTGTTTTGTTGCGTAATCTTCTCACAAGCAACAAAAACACACACTTCCTATTTGAAAGCTATCGGAGGCGACCAAAGGGATGTTGATAGAATTAGTGTACAACAAAAAATATTTAGACAAAGTGTGAAAAAGACAATATCAGCAATTTATCTTCTTTTGTCACAATGTTTTCCGATGCTGTTTATATTGGGACCCTCATTTTAATTATGTTGGGAAGCTTAATTTCTAGTGGAGGTGTTCTACTCAAACTGCCAAAAAATTCACTGATCCGCCCGAGGAATAGTCTAGTTGCAGGCTATGCCTGCAATAGGGGAGACCGGGGCTAGTCCGCCCTCGGGGCCCTCGGGGTATGGTCGGCCAGTGGCTCTGTAGGGCCTCTCGACAGAGATAGAGAGCCTGGAACCAGATTGTAATTTCTCTTATGACGAAAGCTGTTTGCAGAAAGTTTTTGGAAATTAAAACACAGTTCTTATTTTTTGACACTGTCAGTAAATTTTCTACATTTGTGTAAGTTTTCATTTATAGTAAGATGTGCCATGATTCAGATTTCTTTTTTGTACACTTATCAAGACAATTAAGTCGTTTTTGAGATTAAAACTTAAGATGACGATTTCATGTCATCTAAAAGAAGATGTAACGTGATGTTTCCATGATGTCTGTCTGGGGCTAGTCCGACAATTGGGGTCGGGGCAAGTTCGGCCGCGATCAATCATGCACATGAATAAAAAGAATGGTCACGGTTAGAAATGTCATTTCCTGTCGCATCTAAGCATATCAATCGCAAAGACCTAGCTCTAACTAAAGCGCAAAAAATGGAAAAATTCAAAACCACTGGCCGAACTTGCCCCGGCCCCCTGCTTGTTATCCCAAATGCCCCCTTTCTCACGATGTTTGTCTGTTAAAACAATACCCTTTTCAATTTGGACCTTCATTTGGTAGTCGTATGCGGATTCCCAGAAATTTAAACTGTCTAAAAATCCTTTATAATGAATTATAGCTCTGAGCATACCTAGCCCCAATGGTCGGCCGAACTTGCCCCGTGCATGGGGTAAGTTCGCCCACTACAATCAAAACTCTAAAACTTGAAATATTCTTTCTTGAAAAGCAACAAATGAAAATGATCGACGCAGTTAGAAAGGCTATCACTTGTAGAACTTATACATATAAATTACACCCAAACAGCTCTCATAGAATCCAAAATATGAGCAATCGAAAAAAAAAGGGGGCGAACTAGCCCCGGTCTCCCCTATGATGACCTAAATACCTTTTGAAAGAAACGATGAAAATGCTGATGGCCAACATTTTCTAATTTAAAAACTGATTTATCGTCAAAAATTTCTTTCCGTTTGAATAAAACAATTAAGTATATCTAGATCTATTTGTTCCTATTGAGTTTGTAATCCTTTAAATTTTGGAAGTGATCTAGATCATCTAATTTGGTTCAAAAATCGTGTTTTAGGAAAGGGTTAGTTTTTTTTTTTTCTTATAACTCTTTCCATCACCATTTCATAGAGATCTTTAAAAGCTGAAACAGACGAAAAATAAATGCCGTTTGAATAGATCATTTAGAAAACATGGGTAAAAAGGCTAGATCTAGGCCTATATATATATCCAATATGTCGTGAGTTTTGTCTTTTTTCTCTAAATGTTTGAAACAAAATCTTTTTTTATGGTAAGTTCGGAGACCGACCATGTGACTTACAAATTTTGTGTTCATTCTACGGCACCAAATGCCGATGCTACAATTTTCATCAAATTTATGAAGCGAAACATTCACCTTTTTTGTGATGGTGAATGTCAAATGAAGTATTTTATTGTTGTAAATGTAAACATATGCCAGAAATTTCTTAGATTTTTTTTGAAAAAATAGATATTTTTGTCATATTCAGACTTAAACAGGGTGGGTGGGGTAAGATAAAGTCAAATCTCATTTTATTTGCGTGGAAAGGTGTGCTGATTTTTTGTGTAAAAATAGATCTGGTATTATCTTCAAAATATCCGAAAACAAAAAATATCCATGGGTAATTTTTGGGTAAATTGAAAAAAAAAAGTTGCATAATTTTCTCCAAAAATGTATTTTTTCAACTTTTTCTATAATCTTTTCCAGAAAATGGTTTTAAAATATTTTTTCTACCATTTCATCACATTTGTCCATTTGATAAGTCTCTAAATTGATATAACATTTGAAATTACCCATTCAGAATAACTTGCTCTATGACTTTAATAAAATATAAGGTAATTTTGCGAAAATGGTCATTACTAGTCCAGTGCAGATAACTCTGACACGAAAATAAAATAAAATATCTCGAATCTAATTCTTTAATTTTGAATTGTTACGATGAATTTCAACAGTATGGCGTATGTAACTTTATCTGGCTCGCTATGTAACTTCAGTACCTTAATGGCGGACACATAACATGACTTACAAAATGGCGGCGGTCTATTTACTGTTTCTGGAATCGTCTATATGAGGAGAATTTTTGTGTCGTATTGTATAACATAGATTTACTTACTTAAGTGTGTCCTTTTGATAAGTCTCTAAATTGATATAACATTTGAAATTATCCATTCAGAATAACTTGCTATATGACTTTAAAATATAAGGTAATTTTGCGAAAATGGTCATTACTAGTCCAGTGCAGATAACTCTGAAACGAAAATAAAATAAAATATCTCGAATCTAATTCTTTAATTTTTTAATTGTTACGATGAATTTCAACATTATGGCGTATGTAACTTTATCTAGCTCGCTATATAACTTCAGTACCTTAATGGCGGACAGATAACATGACTAAAGTTTTCAAGCCTGTGCAGAAGAGAATAATGTGGAGACCGGGGTTCCCATCAAAAATAGTCACATGAATACCGATTAGTAAACTGTAAAATTGTGTTCCGAGAGTACGTTTTGTAGTTATGTTGGATTTGAAATATTTACGTGGTATGTACCATAATTGCAAATGATCATCACGTGTTGCGTATCATGTACGTGTTCCGTACCGTTTCTACAATTTCCCCGTTTTTCGTGAATTTACGATAGAACAGGCTGAAGCAAAGTACGTATGATTGTTGCACATGAAGGACCTTAGTATTGAATCGAAAGAAGTATGAATTTTTGAGAGAAAACGCTTTTTTTTCATGAAAAAAACGGGGAACGTGTAACGTACCATATTCAATTTCCCTCGAAAATCGTTCCGATTCGGCTCAAAACCTCGAGGGTATCTCAGAAACTACATGAAGCCTAGAGACGAGACAGACATCATTAAAAAGCACTCGGAAATGCGCATAGACTGCGCTATATGGTAAGTCAAACGAATGGAGCAGTACCTACCAATTTAGGTAAATCTACGGAAAATCGCTAATTTTCCACCATCTTGCGTCCGTGTATGTACCAATTTTGATCACGTGATGATCCACCCCGTTAACCCCTATTTTTGAAATCCTAGAAGAGACACTGGTTCTTCAACAGGGTTCTGGTAAAGTAATTACCCCTATGAACTTTGACACAAACATAGATCCAGATCAGTCAGCGTGTAATCACAGTCTTTATTAAGATCCACAATGTATTTTCGTTTTTCGTTCTTTAACCCTTCCCTAAACAAGACCAGGCCCCGGTTTCTCGAAAAAACTTAAGTACGTTCTTATGCTCAAATCTGAGCACCATGCTCAAATCGCACGAAATCCACGTGAACTTCAATCGAATACTCTTCAACGTTGGAGAGTATCCCTTTGAAGTTGAGCATGTTCTCATGAGAATGTATTTAAGTTTTTTCGAGAAACCGGGGCCTGGTGTTGACGTCCCAAGTAGAAATGGCTTGAAAAAATGAGTCAAAAGAAGAAACTGCTGATAACCAGCAGTTTTTCCTTTTGTCTCAATATTTTATGTACCGTATTATACATAATTTTTTACCTTTAGTAAGATCCATTTTGTCGCCTGAAGTATCTTTCAAATTGGACCACCCTAAAAATCCCAGCTCAGATATAGGCGGCCTAATAATGCCTTTCCAAACGCCAAATTAGGAATCGGTCAATTTAACGTGCTGCAGACGACAAAGTGGACACTAATGTGATTAAAGACAGGGTTTTGAGTACAATATGATTCAGAAAATATTGAGGCAAAAGAAGAAAATGCTGGTAATTAGCATTTTCTTCTTTTGACTGAATGTTTTTTTCAATTCCTCTCTACAAGGGACGTCAAAATCAGATCCTATTTGGGACCTGTTAACCCACTATGAAAATGGTGCCTGTAATATTTGTACAAGAAAAGCAAACTCGAAAAAATCCAAACCCCTCCGAACCTGCAAACCTTATCCCAACTGGTATATTTTAGCGCGACTATTGGGTCGGTGGGGGCGGGGGGTGGTGGTGGGGGGGGGGGGGGGAGAGACGGGCTATTCTAGTCATCCAGACGTCCGCGTTGGCGTTATATTATGCTTTCGTTAAGTTTTCACGTGCAAGTTCCTCAAACCGCTGTTTCTACCAATGCTATAGCTCTGAAACTTTGCACACGCCTCTGTGACCATGATATCAGCCTCTAGGCAAAGATTCGTTACTCTGAAATGTAATTTAGTGGATTTTTTTTACTTTACACTTTACGGACTTAGAAATGTTCACTATCCAGCACTTCTCTTTAGACAGCGCTTGTTGTCGTTAAGGAAAGATTTAAGCATCTACTGCAGCGTGATATGATACCCCCTCCCCGGACATCATGGACATGGCAAGGCAACTTGGATCAATCTGTTAAAATTTTATCCAAATCCGTTCATAAATGTCGAAGCTGTGTTCGCCACCTGTACATGTACGAACATACAGTCAGATGGAGAATAGTACCAGTATTCTACCGGCCGCGGCCATGGCGCAGTTGGTAGCGCATCTGCCTCTCATTCGAGAGGTCCCGGGTTCGATACCCGGCCGCGGCAAATACCCTTACTGACAAAAATGTCACCCATCAGTGGTTTGATATCGTGAACCTATGTGGGGGAGCAGCTGGGGGCTCGGTAAGGGTGTTGTGGTAGTACTGGTATGAGAAACGCCAGGAATCCATGGTTAGGTGCTCCAGCCGCCGCGATATGACCCTGGTAGTTGAAAACGGCGTAAAACCCCAATAAACTAAACTAAACCAGTATTCTACCACTTCAATAGGCGAATCACGTGACACAACAATCAACAATTTCAGAAAATTGTAACTAGGTGTCCAATTTGAATTTGGTTTGAAGCAGAGGTGTACAAAATGTCCGGGATGTGTGCGCAAGTGATGCAGGCCCGTAGGAAGCAATTTCGTATTGGGGGGGCTAAAGCCCTTGTCCTGAATATTGGGGGGGCTAATTTGGATTTTCCCAAAATTTCCAGTGTAAAATTAAGAAAATTCGGCATTTTTGGCCAACATTGGGGGGGCTAAGCCCCCTCAAGCCCCCCTGTTCCTACGGGCCTGTGATGAGTCTTTTCAACAGCACACTATGAAAAAGTTATTAAACAAACTTTTGCTTGCTCGCCCATTACATTTTTATCGGGTGTTGTTGGAAAGATACATTGTAAACATCTAGACTAGTACTCTCCAAAGCCGAGGTCTATTAATTAAATCATCAAAATACGACATTATCATTTCGTCATAGTTTAAACGAAGAGGTAATGTACTTTGTTTTAAGACAATAGACAATATTTTATTGACGTAATCTTTACAGATTCTTGTCACATATAGTACGGTGCGTTGTGTAATTCTGTTTGATGTAAATGAAAGAGGTTTAAATCAAATGGATTCGTAAAAAGGATAAGTAGACATCACCAAAAAACTTTGATGGACAGCCGTGGGCCTTAAAATGAACTTTATATACTCAGCAAAAGAGCTAACGCATCACTTTTTTAAAATTGCATAACTTCTTTATTGTTAAAGATTTAGATGTATAATTTGGCAAATGTTTATCCCAAAAGTTTCTGCACTCATTCATAAAACTATTTCTAAGTTTTCTTTCTTATGTGACCGTGTCATACGAAAGGGGGCCAAAACAGTTTTTCGGCTCGTGTAACTTGTGATCTTTTTCGATCATTTTTGTTTGAATTGATTTTGAAAGCTGGTTTATTGTGAAATTAAAGTCTGAAAAAATTAATTTTCTATCTAACATAACAAGGGCTGTTCCGGGACAACGTAGCTCGCATAGACGCACCTTTTTGAAAGAAAATGTCAATTTTTCAAGGTCAAGGTCACAAGGTCAAATTTCATAGTGTCAGGTGAAAGGTCTTGCTGGGGCCTGTCTATGTGTGAAATATCAAGACTGCATCTTATACAGTTCATAAGATATAGACCGATACGTTTTTGTCTACGTAACCTACGTCGCCGTCGACACTATCAATGATACCTACGGCACTAGTGATGTAAAAATGCCTCTGTGGGAATACATTACGCGCCCATGAAAAATTTTAAGCCGTAGGTTTGTTTTTTGAAGGGTAACATTTATAAGCAGAGACTCTTTCAGCCAATACAAAAGGTTTAAAAGTTATGCGTGAATTTTCCATTTTAATCAAATTTCAGACTTTATGAATTTTAGAATTAAGGGTGTCCTTATTAAAAGTTCAATATTTTATAATTTCGTGTTCACCTAATTATCACATCAACGATATGTGATATGTTGTCCGTATCTGATCTCCCCATATTACATATTTGTTGATTGATTGAAGCAGAAAATCCTGAGTTATCTGCCCTTGAATGTAAAAAATGTTTTGTCTTTTTGTTCACTATAACATGTACAAAATTTGAAACATCTTGACAAAACCTTGATAAAACATTTGTCATGACAAGACCTTGCATGGATATATCTTTCAGCTTGATCTGAATCTCAAATCTAGAGTTATGTGCCCTTGAAATTGACAAAAACTACCGTTTTTCGCTCTTTCTTCGCCATAATAGCAACAAATGTTGACTGTAGAACTTTGCTTCAGATAATTTTTTGTTTAATTGCAATTTCATGTCTAGATCTCGAGTTATGTGCGACAAAATTTCCATTTTTGACTTTATTTTCCCTCTTTCAGCCACAAATATTGACCAATTGAAACAAAACTTGGACAAAACATTTGTGACTATAAGACCTTGTATAAGTGGAATATTTAGCTTGATCGGAGTCTTACATCCATAGTTATGGGCCCTGGAATTGGACAAAATTTTCTTTTCAACCATGTTTTCTCTATACACGTAATTACCACAAATATTGATCAATTATGACAAAACTTAAACAAAATGTTGTCGACTCTTAGACTTTATATATGTGATTTTATTTAGCTTGATCGGACGCAAACAGTCGGAGTTACGTGCCCTTGAATTTATCAAATAAAAGGTCTAAACTTTCTGTTGCCTCTTATATCCACAATTATGGATGAATTGAGCGAGATTTTGGACAGAAAGGGTACTACAAGATCTTGCATCGGTGTGATTTTAGCTTGATCGAAACGTAACATCCTGACTTATAAACTCTTGAATTTGACTAAATTCGCTTTTCGGCCTTGTTGTTACTATAACAGCCAACACTATTGACTAATTAAGACGAAATTTGGAAGAAATATTGGTGACCGTGGGATCTTGCTTAAGAGCGATTTTTAGCTTGATTGGAATCAAGCATTCAGAGTTATATGCCTTGATTAAGACAAAATTGCATATACGGCTTTATTTTAGCCACAAATATTGGTCAATTTTATAAAACTTAACTTTAAGAGCTTTCAAACATGTGATTCTTTAGCTTAATTGGAACATCACAGCTAGAGTTATGTGCCATTGAATTTGACAAAATTGCCTTTTGCGAGCCACAAACATTTACCACTTTAGATGAATCTTATATTATAAGAAATGGGAAGCTTGCGTAACGGCGATTGTTAGCTTGATCGGAATCAAACATTTAAACTAGAATAATTTGCTCTTGAAATCTTACAAAATTGCATTTTCAGCATTTTTTTTTTCAGTGTAACAGCCACGAATATTGACTAATAAAAAGAAAACTTATACATTATGTTGATGACTATAAAAGCTTGCATCAGTGAAATTTTCATCTGAATAGCAATGTCACGTCTAGAGTAATGTGCCATTGATTTTTTTCAAATTTGCCGCTTTCAACAAAATTTTGACAAAATGTTGGGGACCATCTGATCTTGCACATGTGCATTTTTTATTGATCGGGATCACACATATAAAGTTAATATAGAATGTGAAATTGCCTTTTTTACTTTTCTTTCACTATAATAGCTACAAATATAAATCATCAAAACAAAACTTTACTGAATTGTTTGTGCATGTTTTGTCATTGACCTGTTTAATGTTCTGATTCATAAAGTTCAGTTTATTGAATAAGTATAATGGCCAAACGTTATATTAACTAAATGAAACACAATTATTTACCCCACCCACCACTTTTTTCCCTCTGTGATTTGGTCATGCGCATTTTTAATGTCATGAGATTTAGTTTTTCATCAAGGTCTAGCCTTAGTCTTACATTTTGTGGGACCTAGAGTATTATTAATGCAATATCTTGAGCTCTACGTGGATTTTTTTCGTCTGATAGAATAAAACACCACGATTTCCCCACCCACCAATCTTTTTCTCTCTATTGCAGTCTTAGTACAATACACAATATCACGATTTTTTGTTTTTCTATATTGTCCGGCCTTTGGCTAATATTCTGTGACAATTAAATTAATTCAAATGCAATATCTCGAGCTCAAACTCGAATTAGAGCTTTTTGAGCTTTGCTTATAGAGCAACCTCTAAATATGAAAATTGCCTAAAAATAAGTATGACAGTCGGTGTGTTCTATTCCTGTAAATGTACATGTCAAATTTTGTAAAGGTATGATGATTATTAAAAAAGTTATGCCAATTTGTAAAATTACGGGTTCGAAATTTTGTAAATTTAAGTCACCATTTTTCCTATTATTTTTAATTTTACAGCTGTCCACCAAAGTTAAATGATTAGAGCAATGTCTTAAGATCAGGAAAACGTATGATGGAAACCTCTTTCACTTACATCAAGCAGAACCTAAAAAATGGACATAACGCACCGTACTAATATGTACAATTTACAAATACTAACAAATCATTTTTTTTACTTAAAGTCAATTTTCAATTCATTCCATTCACGAGATGCAAAATAGTTTTTCATTTCTTTATGGAAAATATTTGGAAGAGAAGCTAAATTGGATAAAAATCGATTGCTCAGAAAGTACTAGACTAGAGACACCCTGTCCCATCGCGTTTTTCGTCTGCAACAAATCTAAAAACACCGTAATGTTCAGAAGACAAAAAGAATGTTGCGTTCATTGAGAATAGATAACATTTGGGCAGTTTAGCTAGTACTGGTTTTCAGCAATTAATGTCTTCTTTTGTCATGTTTCCAATCCTTTAACCCATTACCAAACGACAAGATTTTAGACTTATTATCCAAATTCAAAGATATTAAAGACGACAATTTCAAGTGAGTGAAATTCAGAAGTTATTGGTTTTTTGGAAAATAAAAAAAATATTGGAAATGAAGAAATTGCTTGTCACAAGCAATTTCTTCATTTTGCATAACCTTTTTTTTCAAGCAGTTTTTGTGAGGGGCGACAAAATGTGTCAATGTGTGAGATAAACAAGGACGCCCAAGCCAATATTTCGAAATAGGTTTAATTTTAAACAACATGTACTTTCATTCGACATGAGTTATAGACCATAATGCATGAGTTTTTCCCTTCTTTTCTGGATGCTTTCCGGGACTATTTTTATGCTTTGGATAGAGTTAACCCTTTCCCAAACAACAAATGATTAGGATTGCCCAAATTGAAAGCTGTTGCAGACGACAAAGCAGATGTTGATAAAGAAAGAATTTATGTGCAATTTAGCTAAAATATATTGAGACAAAAAGTGAAAAAGCTGGTTATCAGAATTTTCTTCTTTTGCCTCAATATTTTCCCAAGCTTTGTCTCACATACACATAAAACCATGTCATCTATTTCGGGAAAAGGTTAAACAACCAAATTTATTGTGAATGGGTTTCAAGAAACTAAATCAAAACAATTGTTGCATTTATTAGTCTTATTTAATCCAATGAAATAATATTCGATCATAAACAAGAACAAACAACTCATAAACATATTTTTTAATAAACTTTATAATAGAATTTAATATAATTTAACTTTAACAGTTTTGTTTAACAAATCTGAAAGCTTGACTCTTTCCAAATTGACAATGATTTACTGTTCCAATACTAAAGCTGATGCGGGCAACAGAGTTGATGTTGCAATGAAGATACAAATTGTGTACATCATAGCTCAGAAAACATTGCCGTAAAAGGTAAAAATGCTGATATTCAGCATTTCCTTCTTTAACCTCAATGTTTCCCATGCCTTGACTACTAACCACATCAAAATCAGGCAGAAGCTCACTGGCTTGGAAGAGGGTACATTTGACGAACCTAATGGAACTAGAATATCACTGAAAGTGATCATACCCCCCAAAAGCGCAGTTTTTGTGCATTTTGAGAAGTTGATTTCATTTGAACTGGGAGCTGTTCAATTGGAAAAATAGAGCTAACAAAAAATCAACAGACCAAACAACACGTGTAAATGTTGCAAAAAATACCAATTTTCAACAAAAGGACATAGCTCATTTAACAATCCCCAAGCCCAGCCCTGCCATACTGATATTTTTCAATAAACCAAAAATTTACAACCATGTATTGAAGACAGTCAATAAAGGTAGGCCTACATTCCTGTAAGATTAGGTTCAAATTTACTATTTAATTGATTTTAAAAGAATTTTCTCTCATGATTTTGTTAAGTCTGATAAGCCCTGCCCTGCCATTACCACATTTTTTGCAAATCAATAATCCACGAACAAATTTTGAAATAAGTCACCAAATGAACATTCCTGCCAATTATGGTAACAAAACACCGGAACAAAATTTCACGAACAAGTTTTGAAAAGGGTCACCCAAGGAACATTCCTGGCAATTTGGTAAGAATTTGCTCAGTGGTTGAGGAGAGGAATTTTTTTGAAGAATCATCTGACAATTTCTCGAAGTCAGATAAGCCCCGCCCTGCCACGCCAACATTTTTTGGCGAAAGAAAAATTCATGAATATGCATTGAATACAATCACTCAAGGGTCAGTCCTGTCAAGATTGGTTCAAATTGGCCAAATAATTGATTTTTAAAGATTTTTCACATGATTTCCCAAAGTCCGACAAGCCTCGCCCTGCCACGCCCACAATTTTTGACAAATCAAAAATTCACGAACAAGTTTTGAAAAGGGTCACTAAAGGAACATTCCTGCCAAGTATAGTAAGAATTGGCCTAAAGGTTAAGGAGAAGATTTTTGATGAATTATCTAACGATTTCTCTAAGTCCGATAAGCCCTGCCCTGCCACGCCCACAATTTTTGACGAATCAAACTTTCAGGAACAAGTTTTGAAAAGGGTCACCCAAGGAACATTCCTGCCAAGTTTGGTAAGAATTAGCACAGTGGTTGAGGAGGAGAAGATTTTTGAAGAATTATCTAATGATTTCTCGAAGTCGGATAAGCCCCGCCCTGCCACGCCCACATTTTTTGGCGAATGAAAAAATCATGAGCATACATTGAATATAATCACTCAAGGGTCATTCCTGCCAAGCTTTGTTCAAATTGGCCTGATAATTGATTTTTAAAGATTTTTCACATGATTTCTCTAAGTCCGATAAGCCCCGCCCTGCCACGCCCACAATTTTTGATGAATCAAAATTTCACGAACAAGTTTTGAAAAGGGTCACCCAAGGAACATTCCTGCCAAGTTTGGTAAGAATTAGCACAGTGGTTGAGGAGAAGTTTCTTGAAGAATTATCTAATGATTTCTCGAAGTCGGATAAGCCCCGTCCTGCCACGCCCACATTTTTTGGCGAATAAAAAAATCATGAGCGTACATTGAATATAATGACTCAAGGGTCATTCCTGCCAAGCTTGGTTCAAATTGGCCTGATAATTGATTTTTAAAGATTTTTCACATGATTTCTCTAAGTCCGATAAGCCCCGCCCTGCCACGCCAACAATTTTTGACGAATCAAAATTTCACGAACAAGTTTTGAAAAGGGTCACCCAAGGAACATTCCTGCCAAGTTTGGTAAGAATTGGCCCAGTGGTTGAGGAGGAGAAGTTTTTTGAAGAATTATCTAACGATTTCTCGAAGTCGGATAAGCGCCGCCCTGCTAGGCCAACATTTTTTGGCGAATGAAAAAATCATGAGCATACATTGAATATAATCACTCAAGGGTCCTTCCTGTCAAGTTTTGTTCAAATTGGCCTGATAATTGATTTTTAAAGATTTTTCACATGATTTCTCTAAGTCCGATAAGCCCTGCCCTGCCACGCCCACAATTTTTGACGAATCATAAATTCACGAACAAGTGTTGAAAAGGGTCACCCAAGGAACATTCCTGCCAAGTTTGGTAAGAATTGGCACAGTGGTTGAGGAGAAGTTTTTTGAAGAATTATCTAATGATTTCTCGAAGTCGGATAAGCCCCGTCCTGCCACGCCCACATTTTTTGGCGAATAAAAAAATCATGAGCGTACATTGAATATAATGACTCAAGGGTCATTCCTGCCAAGCTTGGTTCAAATTGGCCTGATAATTGATTTTTAAAGATCTTTCACATGATTTCTCTAAGTCCGATAAGCCCCGCCCTGCCACGCCAACAATTTTTGACGAATCAAAATTTCACTAACAAGTTTTGAAAAGGGTCACCCAAGGAACATTCCTGCCAAGATTGGTAAGAATTGGCCCAGTGGTTGAGGAGAAGTTTTTTGAAGAATTACTGTATGTGTAGATATTTTCGCGGAGCGAAATTTTCGCGGTAGGGCTCCATTTTCGAGTTTTACAAATATTCGCGCAACTTTGAATTTGCGTAGAGACAATTTAAGAATTGTTAATTTCGCACACAGCAAAATGAATGTAAGTGCTGGGTGAATACTCTTTCTTATTTGCAGTATCTTATACACTCGGGAGTAAGAGATTAAACGGATATTGCTCCACTATTACTAATTAATTTTTTATGCATTCTATTTCAGGGTTTGTTACATGTATTTCAAACCAAAAAATAACAAACAATTCATTGTCCAATAAAGCGTTAAATGGTTATTCACAGTTTTATTATAAAATTACTTTGATACATGTATCTTGTCAACTTCTTTATTCAACACATTTAGTCAATAAAACATAAACATGTACGAACTGAATGAATATTCATGTAATGTTTATTATATAAATACATTTCAACTTACGCGAAAATTAAAGTATTCAGGAAGAATTGGGAGTACAAATATTTGCGAAATCATGAATTCGCGGGCCGATGATCTAGCGCGAATATAGTGAAAATAAGAAGCCCGCGAATATTTCTACACATACAGTATCTAACGATTTCTCGAAGTCGGATAAGCCCCGTCCTGCCACGCCAACATTTTTTGGCGAATGAAAAAATCATGAGCATACATTGAATATAATCACTCAAGTGTCATTCCTGTCAAGGTTTGTTCAAATTTGCCTGATAATTGATTTTTAAAGATTTTTCACATGATTTCTCTAAGTCCGATAAGCCCCGCCCTGCCACGCCCACAATTTTTGACGAATCAAAATTTCACGAACAAATTTTGAAAAGGGTCACCCAAGGAACATTCCTGCCAAGTTTGGTAAGAATTGGCCCAGTGGTTGAGGAGAAGATTTTTGAAGAATTATCTAATGATTTCTCGAAGTCGGATAAGCCCCGCCCTGCCACGCCCACATTTTTTGGCGAATGAAAAAATCATGAGCATACATTGAATATAATCACTCAAGGATCATTCCTGCCAAGTTTGGTTCAAATTGGCCTGATAATTGATTTTTAAAGATTTTTCACATGATTTCTCTAAGTTCGATAAGCCCCGCCCTGCCACGCCCACAATTTTTGACGAATCAAAATTTCACGAACAAGTTTTGAAAAGGGTCACCCAAGGAACATTCCTGCCAAGATTGGTAAGAATTGGCCCAGTGGTTGAGGAGGAGAAGTTTTTTGAAGAATTATCTAATGATTTCTCGAAGTCGGATAAGCCCCGTCCTGCCACGCCAACATTTTTTGGCGAATGAAAAAATCATGAGCATACATTGAATATAATCATTCAAGGGTCATTCCTGTCAAGTTTTGTTCAAATTGGTCTGATAATTGATTTTTAAAGATTTTTCACATGATTTCTCTAAGTCCGATAAGCCCCGCCCTGCCACGCCCACAATTTTTGACGAATCAAAATTTCATGAACAAATTTTGAAAAGGGTCACCCAAGGAACATTCCTGCCCAGTTTGGTAAGAATTGGCCCAGTGGTTGAGAAGATTTTTGAAGAATGATCTAACGATTTCTCGAAGTCGGATAAGCCCCGTCCTGCCACGCCCACATTTTTTGGTGAATGAAAAAATCATGAGCATACATTGAATATAATCACTCAAGGGTCATTCCTGTCAAGTTTTGTTCAAATTGGCCAGATAATTGATTTTTAAAGATTTTTCACATGATTTCTCTAAGTCCGATAAGCCCCGCCCTGCCACGCCCACAATTTTTGACGAATCAAAATTTCACGAACAAGTTTTGAAAAGGGTCACCCAAGGAACATTCCTGCCAAGTTTGGTAAGAATTGGCCCAGTGGTTGAGGAGGAGAAGATTTTTGAAGAATTATCTAACGATTTCTCGAAGTCGGATAAGCCCCGCCCTGCCACGCCCACAATTTTTGGGAATGAAAAAATCATGAGCATACATTGAATATAATCACTCAAGGGTCATTCCTGCCAAGTTTGGTTCAAACTAGAATATCACTGAAAGTGATCATACCCCCCAAAAGCGCAGTTTTTGTGCATTTTGAGAAATTGATTTCATTTGAACTGTGAGCTGATCAATTGGGAAATAGAGCGAGCAAAAAATCAACAGACCAAACAACACATTTAACAATCCCCAAGCCCCACCCTGCCATGCCCATATTTTTCAATAAACCAAAAACTCACAACCATGCATTGAAGACAGTCAATCAAGGAACATTCCGGTACGATTTGGTTCAAATTTACTGTTTAATTGCTTTTTTCTCATGATTTCGTTAAGTCTGATAAGCCCTGCCTTGCCATTACCACATTTTTTGCAAATCAAAAATTCATGAACAAATTTTGAAATAAGTCCCCCAATGAACATTCCTGCCAATTTTGATAAAAAGAAAAACCCGAATAAAAAATTCACAAATAAGTTTCGAAAAGAGTCACCCAAGGAACATTCCTGCCAAGTTTGGTAAGAATTGGCTCACTGGTTAAGGAGGAGAAAATTTTTGAAGAATTATCTGACGATTTCTCAAAATCGAATAAGCCCCGCCCTGCCACGCCCACAATTTTTGACGAATCAAATATTCATGAACATGCATTGAATACAATCACTCAAGGGACATTAGTGCCAACTTAAGTTCAAAATGGCCACAGCATTGATTTTGAATGATTTTTCACATGATTTCTCCAAGTCCGATAAGCCCCGCCCTGCCACGCCCACAATTTTTGACGAATCGAAAATTCACGAATAAATTTTGAAAAGAGTCATCAAAGGAACAATCCTGCAAAGTTTAGTAAGAATTGGCCCAATGGTTAAGGAGGAGAAGATTTTTGAAAAAGTCATATAAGCCTCGCCCTGCCACGCCCACATTTTTTGAAAATTGGAAAAATCATGAACATACATTGAATACAATCACTCAAGGGTCAATCCTGCCAAGTATGGTTCAAATTGGCCTGA
The DNA here is from genome assembly GCA_963680895.1 of Fragum sueziense. Lineage (NCBI taxonomy): Eukaryota > Metazoa > Mollusca > Bivalvia > Cardiida > Cardiidae > Fragum > Fragum sueziense. The sequence continues at coordinate 25,657,288 of OY804609.1, read as the reverse complement.
TAATTGATTTTTTAAGATTTTACACATGATTTCTCTAAGTCTGATAAGCCCAGCCCTGCCACGCCCACAATTTTTGACGAATCAAAAATTCACGAACAAGTTTTGAAAAGAGTCACCTAAGGAACATTACTGCCAAGTTTGGTAAGAATTGGCTCAGTGGTTAAGGAGGAGAAGATTTTTGAAGAATTATCTGACGATTTCCCAAAATCGGATAAGCCCCGCCCTGCCACGCCCTCATTTTTTGACGAATCAAAAATTCATGAACATGCATTGAAAACAATCACTAAAGGGACATTTGTGCCATCTTAAGTTCACAAAGGACGAATAATTGATTTTTAAAGATTTTTCACATGATTTCTCTAAGTCTGATAAGCCCAGCCCTGCCACGCCCACAATTTTTGACGAATCAAAAATTCACGAACAAGATTTGACAAGAGTCACCCAAGGAACATTCCTGCCAAGTTTAGTAAGAATTGGCTCAGTGGTTCAGGAGGAGAAGATTTTTGAAGAATTATTTAACGATTTCTTGAAGTCGGATAAGCCCCGTCCTGCCACGCCCTCATTTTTTGACGAATGAAAAAATCATGAACACACATTGAATATAATCACTCAAGGGTCAATCCTGCCAAGTATGGTTCAAATTGGCCAGATAATTGATTTTTAAAGATTTTTCACATGATTTCTCTAAGTCCGATAAGCCCCGCCCTGCCACGCCAACAATTTTTGACGAATCAAAAATTCACGAACAAGTTTTGACAAGATATACCCAAGGAACATTCCTGCCAAGTTTAGTAAGAATCGGCTCAGTGGTTCAGGAGGAGAAGATTTTTGAAGAATTATTTAACGATTTCTTGAAGTCGGATAAGCCCCGCCCTGCCACGCCCTCATTTTTTGACGAATGAAAAAATCATGAACATACATTGAATACAATCACTCAAGGGTCAATCCTGCCAAGTATGGTTCAAATTGGCCTGCTAATTGATTTTTAAAGATTTTTCACATGATTTCTCTAAGTCCGATAAGCCCCGCCCTGCCACGCCAACAATTTTTGACGAATCAAAAATTCACGAACAAGATTTGACAAGAGTCACCCAAGGAACATTTCTGCCAAGTTTGGTAAGAATTGGCTCAGTGGTTCAGGAGGAGAAGATTTTTGAAGAATTATTTAACGATTTCTTGAAGTCGGATAAGCCCCGCCCTGCCACGCCCTCATTTTTTGACGAATGAAAAAATCATGAACACACATTGAATACAATCACTCAAGGGTCAATCCTGCCAAGTATGGTTCAAATTGGCCAGATAATTGATTTTTAAAGATTTTTCACATGATTTCTCTAAGTCCGATAAGCCCCGCCCTGCCACGCCAACAATTTTTGACGAATCAAAAATTCACGAACAAGTTTTGACAAGATTCACCCAAGGAACATTCCTGCCAAGTTTAGTAAGAATCGGCTCAGTGGTTCAGGAGGAGAAGATTTTTGAAGAATTATTTAACGATTTCTTGAAGTCGGATAAGCCCCACCCTGCCACGCCCTCATTTTTTGACGAATGAAAAAATCATGAACATACATTGAATACAATCACTCAAGGGTCAATCCTGCCAAGTATGGTTCAAATTGGCCTGCTAATTGATTTTTAAAGATTTTTCACATGATTTCTCTAAGTCCGATAAGCCCCGCCCTGCCACGCCAACAATTTTTGACGAATCAAAAATTCACGAACAAGATTTGACAAGAGTCACCCAAGGAACATTTCTGCCAAGTTTGGTAAGAATTGGCTCAGTGGTTCAGGAGGAGAAGATTTTTGAAGAATTATTTAACGATTTCTTGAAGTCGGATAAGCCCCGCCCTGCCACGCCCTCATTTTTTGACGAATGAAAAAATCATGAACACACATTGAATATAATCACTCAAGGGTCAATCCTGCCAAGTATGGTTCAAATTGGCCAGATAATTGATTTTTAAAGATTTTTCACATGATTTCTCTAAGTCCGATAAGCCCCGCCCTGCCACGCCCACAATTTTTGACGAATCAAAAATTCACGAACAAGTTTTGAAAAGGGTCACCCTAGGAACATTTCTGCCAAGTTTGGTAAGAATTGGCCCAGTGGTTGAGGAGGAGAAGATGTTTGAAGAAAAAACCAACAGACAGACCAACAGACCAACGGACCAACGGACAGACAGACAAGCTGACTCCTATATACCCCCCAAATTGAATTTGGGGGGTATAATTAACCTGATAATTGATTTTTAAAGATTTTTCACATGATTTCTCAAAGTCCGATAAGCCCCGCCCTGCCACGCCCACAATTTTTGACGAATCAAAATTTCACGAACAAGTTTTGAAAAGGGTCACCTAAGGAACATTCCTGCCAAGTTTGGTAAGAATTGGCCCAGTGGTTGAGGAGGAGAAGAAGATGTTTAAAGAAACAAGAGGACGATGATGGTCCTATAGCGCTCACCTGAACCAAAATGATATGAGCCACAATTTTGTTCAATTAGATTAATATTCACGACTGAAAACAAACTTATGGTCAATAACGTTGTGAAAATCGAACTCATCCGAGATCTTATGGTGCCCAACATTGTGTCCAAGTTTTGTCTTGATTGATTAATAATTGTAAATTTTAGAGTGTAAACAAGGTCGAAAACAGCCGAAAAAGGCAATTTTGTCAAATTCAAGGGCAAGTAACTCTAGACTTTCTGATCAGATCAGACTGAAAATCCAAATGATCAAAGATCTTATAATCTCCAACATTGTGTCTAAGTTTTGTCTTGATTGATTCATAGTTGTAGATTCTAGAGGGTAAACAAGGTCGAAAACAGCCTAAAATGGCAATTTTGTTGAATTCAAGGGCACATAACTCTTGTCTTTCTCATCCGACCAGACTGAAAATTGAACTCATACAAGATCTTATGGTCTCCAACATTATACCCAAGTTTTGTCTTGATTGATCAATATTTGTAGATGCTAGAGTGTTAACAACTTAAAAAGTAGCTATTTTTGACGTTCAAGGGCACATAACTCCTGACTTCCTGGTCCGATCTGACCCAAAATCGTACTCATCCGAGAACTTATGGTCTTATACATTATGTCCAAGTTTTGTCTTGATTGATCAATATTTGTAGATGCTAGAGTGTTAACAACTTAAAAAGTAGCTATTTTTGACGTTCAAGGGCACATAACTCCTGACTTCCTGGTCCGATCTGACCCAAATTCGAACTCATCCGAGAACTTATGGTCATACATGTTTTGTTTAAGTTTGCTTAAGATTGGTCAATATTTGTGGATGCTAGAGTGTTAACAACAAATTGTGGACAGACGGACAGACGGACGGACGCCGACGGACAAAAAGCGACCACAATAGCTCACCTTGAGCACTTCGTGCTCAGGTGAGCTAAAAACCAACAGACGGACCAACAGACCAACAGACAAGCTGACTCCTATATACCCCCCAAATTGAATTTGGGGGGTATAATAAGCTTGTGAAAACAACTAGGCAACAAGAGCTGTCGCTGTAAGATGACAATGCCCCCGACACCGCTTTGATTTTAAATTATGGCCAATCTATGTTCAAGGTCAAGGTCATCCAGGGGTCAAGGTCACCAAAGTATGTGCCTACAGAAAGGTAATGTACCAAGGAATGTTGTGGTAAAGTATGAAGCGAATATTTTAAGTAATAAGGAAGTTATGGCCAATGTTAAAGTTTTTGGACGGAATGACGGACAGACAGACAGACGGACGGACGGACGGACGGACGGACAAGTCAAATTTATGATGCCTCCCTATCGGGGGCATAAAAAGACAAAATACAAATAACTAGCATTCTCTCCTTTTGCATTTTACCTAATTACTGCACAGTGACGCCTCTTGGCTCTAGAAAATATTATGGAAAATGAAGAAACTGCTTGTCACAAGCAATTTCTTCATTTTCCACAATGTTTTCTAACCTAATATGATAAGATTTGTTATATTAACTTAAAATTGTCGTCTGCAACAACTTTCAAATTGGGGTAGTCCAAAATTTGCCGTCTGGTAATGGGTAATGCTTTCTCTGATAATCAATACAAAAAGTTCAATCCTCTATATCAACATCCACTTTGTCTCCTATACATATCAGCTTCCAAATTTGGACAGTCTGTTTTTGCAGTCTGACAAAAGGTAAAATTCTACATGAACAAGATCTTTTTGAGAACACTATTGCCTCTGAAAATGCTAATGTTCAGTTTCCACATCAAATTTTCGGAATGACAGACGGACAGACTGACATTATAGTCTACCAAAATTAGCCCTATACATGTACAATTAAATTTTCTTGTGCAAAGTCTGTTTAATTGAGCGTCTTAACAAAACATTGCCCGGGTGGCCGGGGTGGGGTCATTACATAATCAGATGTCTCGGGTTAATGTTGGTGGACTATAAAACTTATACTGAAAATTTAAAATTGAACTTGTACATGTACTAATAATCTAACTTGCAACAGTGTAATAAATTATCCCTTTCTCTTACAAGACCTGGTTTTGATTTTAATTCCTAATGGTTAAGGCTTGGGATAACATTGAGTCAAATGGAGAAAATGCTGATGATCAGGTTTTTCTCCTTTTGCCTCTTTGCTGTCTGCAAAAGTTTTGAAAATATACCATCATAAAATTTTGCCAATTGGGAAAGGTCAAATTTTGTACTAAAAATTCAACTTAAAAAGGTTAACATACATTTGCATATATATGTACACAAAGAAAAACATCTTTATACTATTGGTACTCGATAAAGAGTCCCAACATGAAATGGAATCACATGTCTTTTGAGCTACATCTGATAAAACAGTTGTTGACCATCAAAACAAAATTAACCTTTCTTGCCAATAACTTTTCCCACACTAGCATACATGCATCTTGTGGTGCACATTTGCATTTCATCCTTTCACAAACGAAACTTGGTTTTGATGGCATTATAATAGAATGTTTTGGATAAAAACAATGAGAAAACAAGAGCTTTGCAAAGCTGCATATATACACCCGAGAGGGGCTTGTCAGTAGAATTGGCCATTTTGTTTCAATTACAGGACAGAAAATTCATACATGAAAAGAGTTTTCAGACTTTAAATTTTGTAAGCGGTTTGCACAACCAGACACCATAAAGATTCATTGTGAAAGTTTGATTAAATACAGGTTGAAACTGTAGGAGTTGCACACAGGAGAAAATGGGCATTTTTTTTATCCAAGGGCAGATAATTCAAAAGCGAAAAGTGTTATCTGAATTCCGTAAGCAGTGTGCACAACTAGACACCTTGGAGTTACATTGTGGCAAGTATGACTGAATCCAGGTTGAAACTGTAGAAGGAGTTGCACACACAAGAAAATGTGCATTTTTTAAATCCAAGGGTAGATATTTCAAGATCAAAGAGTTATCTGAATTACGTTAGAGGTGTGAACAACTACACACCATGGATATTTATTGTGGCAAGTTTGATCAAAGTCCAATCAAAACTATAGGTGGAGTTCTGCACACAAGAAATTTCCAACGGAAGGACAACCTTAGCCATAACATAATACAACTCTTCGGGCATATAAAAAAGGAACTGCTTGTAACCAGCAATTTCTCCTTTCCCGACATTTCCTTTGCTATAGCATGCAAGTTTCCTTTATCAATGACATAAAATAATTTGCCCGCCGGCCCACAACTCTAAACAAAATTTTGTAATTTTGAGTAGGGATGATGGGACAAAAACATTTCAATAAATTGCAGTTATAGCACATAACAGGAAATGTTGAAGGAAAAGACAGAATAAGTCTGGGATTCAATATTTCCCTTTTCTGTTAATATTTCGAAAAGCCTTATTTTATTGGAACAATATTTCATTTCACACCAATGTGTACATTGCATTAGGGTTTATTCCCTTTACATTCTCTTATAATATATATGCAATGTCGGAATTTTTCATGAACATTTGGTGGTGGAAATTGATGATATTTTTCTAATTTTTTACATGTCTGTGTAGGAAAGATACATTACTAATGTTTACAATGTGGCACAAAAAATTTAGACATTACATGAATCTCAATAACCTTAACAAAGCTTCTCACCACAATGTATAATTTTGTGTGATTGACCCTATCCAAAAGAGCAAAATTTTAGGGTGATCCACTTCAAGAACTGCTGCAGATGACAAAATTGATGTTAAAAAGGAAGGGATTTATGTACAAAATAGCACAGAAAACATTGAGACAAAAGGAGAAACTGCTGATCATCAGCAGTTTCTTCTTTTGCCTCAATGTTTTCTAAAGTCGTTTCTATTAGGGATGTCGTAACCAGAGGTGCGTTCTTTAGAGCGAGATTTCTTGAGATATCTTGAGATTTCTTATGATATTTTAGGATAAAGCGTTCTTTAGAGCAAGATTTTTAAGACGCTCAATGGGAGGCGCCATTACCCTATACTTCGTACGGAACCCCTCGATCAACTCTGTACAAACAATATAAAAGAGATTTGACCAAGTTGTTCCAAACACTCCATAATTCATAAACCGCAGTGTTCCGAATGCTCCATACTTTATACAAATGATGTCATGATGATGTCATTTGTATAAATATGGGGCATTCGGAACAGCTCAGCCAAAGTCTCGGTCTTAAAAACGCTTTATCCAAACCACCTTAAGAAATCTTAAAAAATCTAGCTCTAAAGAATGCGCCTCTGGTCTTGTTTGGGAAAGGGTTTTAACCTAGTTTTATCTTCTCTTTCATATCAACACACATCACATTTATATGGTTTCTTAACAGTATATCAATAGACTATTGTGTGCTGCGATCTTGAAAAGGGAGCCCCAAGAGCATTTCAAGAGATCAAAGTACTGACAGTACTGTTGGGAAGCAAATTTGTCAATAATGTAGGCCTGTCCAGAAGTAGAGTACTTTGATTAGATACTTTTATTATCCATTTGAATACCTTGAATACTTTGATTCGTAAAACACATTGATTAGGTACTTTGATTATCCAGAATACCTTGAATACTTTGATTCCATGCCGGAGTTGTATCTATTTTTAGCACAACTTCATGCATATTAATTGTTTGTGTAAGCTTTGAATATATTTCATAGTTCAGTAAACTTGACTGACCCATTTACAGGGAAGGCCATTGGACTGATCTTTGAACCATAATAAAGAAAATTACTACGTCCATCTTTTTTTCTCTTAGAGTTATGATTAATTGAATGTTTCATTTTCAGTCACACAATTCAATATCTACACATAACTTCAGACTTACATATTGAATGTTCGAATGACTGTTACCTCATTAATCTTTGCTTTTGATAGAACTATTTATAGTGAGGAGGACCGGAAGATGTTGTGTGGTATGCAGTGAATGGTAAAGTGCAGAGAAAGGTAGCTGCAAAGAGAAGCAAATTTTGTAAAATTTGCTTCCAACAAGCATGTTTCTAGGTCAGACTGCCTAAACCCTTTACCAAACAAGACCGAGTTTTGATATCTCTGACAGGAAAAGCTTGGGACAACATTAACACAAAAGAAGAAACTGCTGATAAGCAGCAGTTTCTATTTTTGTCTCATTATTTTCTGTGTTATATTGTACACAAATACCTTCCTTTTTAACATAACTTTCTTCAACCACAGCCGCTGTTGCAATCAGGATCCATTACTTTGCTTTCTCATTGTTATTTTATGTCATAAAGAGGTTACTGGAGAAGAGAACAATAATAAAAATCTTGATCAGAATTCAGAATACTTGTACAATGTATAATATATAGGTTGATCTGGATTTATGTTGTCCATAAATGTAAAATGGACTGTTTTTCCAGACCCTAGCTTATAATTATAATCTTTTGTGAGTGATTTTGTTCGCTATATGTCATAGACACCCAGTTACATGTAATCACCAGATTAATATTCTTGATAACTTTTTATATGGTCCAAAGTCAAAGACAGGTAATTCAAATTTTGCAATAAAATGATTTTAGTTTTGGCTAAGAAAATGCCGAAAAATTGATAAATTACTGATTATGAACAATCCATTTTCTCTTTCTTCAAAATATGGCGAGAAAAGAAGAAAATGCTGATGATCAGCATTTTCTCCTTTTCTCTCAATATTTTAAACACCCTTCTTTGATAGGAAAGTGTAATTTATTCTTATACATGTATTTATGACTGATTAGTTTGCTTTGTTCATGAAATGCATATCTTCAGGCAGAACTCATGGCTTCTCACCAGTATCATGTATGTGTTCTTTTATGTTTGACTAAATTACCCAGATCTTTAACCCATTACCAGACGACAAAATTTTGGACTGTTCCAATTTGAAAGATGTTGCAGACGACAATTTCAAGTTGATGAAAATTGAGAATTCTTTGTATTTTGGATTAGAAAACATTGTGGAAAATGAAGAAATTGCTTGTCACAAGCAATGTCTTCATTTTTCACAATGTTTTCCAAAGCAGTTTCTTGTGAGGAAGTCAAAAGGTGTCACTGTGCAGTAATAAAAGCATGCCAGCAGATGTCACACTAATATGGCTTCTCACCTGTATGTGTTCTTTTGTGTGTGATTAAATTATGTGAATAATTACATGCATATTCACAGACATCACACTTATATGGTTTCTCACCAGTATGTATTCTTTTGTGTCTGATTAAAATACTGTTTTGAATACATGCATATCCACAAACATCACATTTATATGGCTTCTCACCAGTATGAATTCTTTTGTGTGCAACTAAATTTTGCTTATGATTACACGCATATCCACAGACATCACATTTATATGGCTTCTCACCAGTATGAATTCTTTTGTGTTCGATTAAAACATCTTTCCTGATACATGCATATCCACAGACATCACATTTATATGGCTTTTCACCAGTATGTATTCTTTTGTGTTTGACTAAATCACCTTTTTGATTACATTCATATCCACAGACATCACATTTATATGGTTTCTCACCAGTATGTATTCTTTTGTGTTCAATCAAATGACAGTTTTGATTAAATGCATATCCACAGACATCACATTTATATGGTTTCTCACCAGTATGTGCTCTTTTGTGTTTGACTAAATCACTGCTATAGTTACTAGCATAACCACAAACATCACATCTATATGGTTTCTCACCAGTATGTATTCTTTTGTGTTTGACTAAATCACCGCTATAGTTACTAGCATAACCACAAACATCACATCTATATTGTTTCTCACCAGTATGTATTCTTTTGTGTGTGATTAAAGTACCTTTCTCATTACATGCATATCCACAGACATCACATTTATATGGTTTCTCACCAGTATGTATTCTTTTGTGAGTGATTAAAGCATGTGAAAAATTACTTGAATATCCACAAACATCACATTTATATGGTTTCTCACCAGTATGTATTCTTTTGTGTCTGATTAAATTATGTGAATAACTACAAGTGTATCCACAGACATCACACTTATATGGCTTCTCACCAGTATACTGTTTTCTTTTGTGTTTAATCAAATCACCTTTATTATTACTACCATATCCACATTTGTCACATTTATACTGTTTTTCATCTGTACACCTCTCTTGTGTCATTACACTATTTTCACTAGCACCATCACTGTTATCACAGCTGTAAGATTTCTTACTTCTCTCTTGTTTACTTTCTGTACTGTATCTGTAATGTTTATTTTGTCTTAACCAGGTATCAAGTACTTGAATATCTTCAGCTTTCAGTTTGTCCCTTCCATGGGTTAACATAAGATGTCTAACACAATAGGATGCTGCAGTAAATGCTGTCTTACAGAAAACACAGGGAAAGTATACTGAAAAAGAGAAAAATATTACTTCTTTTGCAACAAATTCCTAAACTAGCGCTGGTATGGATATTATATGCGAAAACATTGAGACAAAACAAGAAAATGCTGAAAACCAGCATTTTCTCCTCTTGTCTCAATTTTTTTTGTGCTATATTTTGCATTAATATCATCTTAATCAACACCCAGTTTGTTGTATATTTCAAGTCCACACTTTTATGGTATGGGAACATATCTAATCTGTGTTTGGTGTTATTAGTCCAAATGTTTAGATTGAAGACCTACAATTTTGATGAAATGCAGATTACCTAACAAGTTCAACATCCATAATTCTCCTGTTTCTTATTTCCATCACTGACAGTTAACAGAACTACAATCTTTATCAAAGGCAAGGGTAAGATATTTGTTTCCATTTAAAACCTTTTCAAAATTACAGTCAAAATAGGGGAGAAATAAATTGACAGAAAAAAATATTTGTAATCAGATTTATTTACCCTCTTTTCCTTCAAGGATCAATCATTACCTTCCCTGTCAGGGTCCTTTAAAACAGAGTGTTATTTATACTTGTGATCTCACACATATTGGTTTTGAAATGCTTTCGACAGCACTTTTACACTGTCATTCATTTTTTCAGTAATTTAAACAAACATGTTTGGTTACCTCTCTAATAGACCCTATTAGTATAATAAAACTATCAGACAGTCACTTAAAACTGATTAATAGCACTAAAATACCTTCTCCATTAACATAACTTGGTCTAAACAGCAAGTTTTTGTCCCTGACCAGACCAAGCTCTCTAGCATATTCATCACCATACCACACCAACAGCTCCTGTCCTGGTAAAATAGGTCTGTATGTACGATAGTATATGGCTCCCTTGTATTGAAATGCTACCAGATTCTGATCTGTTTCAGACACAGCACAGTTTACATATCTCATCCAGTTGGCTATTGTTTTGTCCTGGGCATCCACAAAATGACTTGGTTTTCCATTCTCATACACCTGGAATTTACACATCAACTGAGTTGACCCCAAACAATTATATTTTTGAAGTGTCCAAATGCAAAGGTCATCAGCATTTTCTTTTCTCACTCTCCTTAAGACGAAGTAATTTCTGATAGTTAAATGTAAGGATTTTGTTGTAGACTCTACATAGACAGTCATAATGATATACAATTACACAAATGAACTAACTAAAAAAAAAACAAGAGGACCATGATGGTCCTTAATTGCTCATCTGAACCTAGATAGAATGAAAGTCACAATGTTGTCAAGTTCAAGAGCATATAGTTTAAGATGTGAGATTATGATCCAGCTGAAAACTGCTCTCATGATTTGAATGATCAATATTTGTGGCTGTTGCAGTAAAAACAAAGTGCAAGAAAACAACAATTTTGTCACAGTCAAGGGCACATAACTTTGTTCTGATAAAGATATTCTCATCAACAATATGTCCAAGTTTTTTTATTGGTCAATATTTATTGCTGCTTGAGTGAAAATAAAGTTGAAAACAGCAAATTTGTCGCACAAAACTCTGTTTTTTCTAGTCCTATCAATCTGAAAAATTAAAACATTTAAGATCTTATGGTCACCAACATTGTGGCCAAGTTTTGTCTTGATTGGTTAATACATATAGATGCTATAGTGTAAATAAAGTAGAAAATGGCAATTTTGTCAAATCTAATGGCGCATAACTCAGACTTCCTGCTCCGATCACACTGAAAATGAAAATCATCCAAGATCTTATAGTTACCAACATTGTGGCCAAGTTTTGTCTTGATTGGTCAATACTTGAAGATACTAGAGTGGTAACAAAGTCAAAGTTTGGTAAAGTTGTAACACCAAAATGTGAACAGACGGACAAAAAGCAACCACAATAGCTCACCTTGAGCACTTCATGCTCAGGTGAGCTAATAAGGGTTATTACGGACAAACTGATTTTTGATAGTCATACGGACAAGTCAATTTCAGATAAGCCCTTGTCTGTGGATAAGTAAATTTTCAAAACATTTCAGACAAAACCTGTTTTGTCAATTGCAGCACTTATCAAATTGAACAACCTAACATTTTTAAGTTTATAAAACTGTTAGATATTCAATACAAAGACACCCTATTAGATCTTTTGCAATTTTTGACACAATATTTACCTGCCAACAGTATCCAGACTTGTGTGCATTGGTCTGATCAGTCATCCTGACTCCTCCATAAGTAGAAGTTCAATAAGTAAGACATTATTTTACCTGCCAACAGTACCCAGACTTGTGTGTCTTGGTCTGATCAGTCGCCCTGACTCCCCCATAAGTAGAAGTTCAATAAGTAAGACATTATTTTACCTGCTAACAGTATCTAGACTTGTGAGCCTTGGTCTGATCAGTCCAACTGACTCCCCCATAAGTAGAAGTTCAATAAGTAAGACATTATTTTACCTGCCAACAGTATCCAGACTTGTGTGCCTTGGTCTGATCAGTCACACTGACTCCCCCATAAGTAGAAGTTCAATAAGTAAGACATCATTTTACTTGCCAACAGTATCCAGACTTGTGTGCCTTGGTCTGATCAGTCACCCTGACTCCTCCTTAAGTAGAAGTTCAATTAGTAAGACATTATTTTACCTGCCAACAGTATCCAGACTTGTGTGCCTTGGTCTGGTCAGTCACCCTGACTCCCCCATAAGTAGAAGTTCAATAAGTAAAATATTATTTTACCTGCCAACAGTATCCAGACTTGTGTACCTCGGTCTGATCAGTCACCCTGACTCATACATAAGTAGAAGTTCAATAAGTAAGACAGTATTTTACCTGCCAACAGTATCCAGACTTGTGTGCCTTGGTTTGATCAGTCACCCTGACTCCCCAATAAGTAGAAGTTTAATTAGTACGACATTATTTTACCTGCCAACAGTATCCAGACTTGTGTACCTTGGTCTGATCAGTCACCCTGACTCCCCCTATAAGTAGAAGTTCAATAAGTAAGACATTATTTTACATGCCAACAGTATCCAGACTTGTGTGCCATGGTCTGATCAGTCACCCTGACTCCTTCATAAGTAGAAGTTAAATAAGTAAGACATTATTTTACCTGCCAACAGTATCCAGACTTGTGTGCCTTGGTCTGATCAGTCACCCTAACTCTTCCATAAGTAGAAGTTCAATAAGTAAGACATTATTTTACCTGCCTACAGTATCCAGACTTGTGTGCCTTGGTCTGATCAGTCACCCTGACTCCTCCATAAGTAGAAGTTCAATAAGTAAGACATTATTTTACATGCCAACAGTATCCAGACTTGTGTGCCATGGTCTGATCAGTCACCCTGACTCCCCCATAAATAGAAGTTCAAAAAGTAAGACATTATTTTACCTGCCAACAGTATCCAGACTTGTGTGCCTTGGTCTGATCAGTCACCTTGACACCTCCATAAGTAGAAGTTCAATGAATAAGACATTATTTTACCTGCCAACAGTATCCAGACTTGTGTGCCTTGGTCTGATCAGTCACCCTGACTCCTCCGTAAGGTCCAAACTTTGTTCTTGGTTGTATTTCCTTCTCTGTAAACACACCAAGACCAGCTCCTATAATGCTAGACTCTTTCACCACAAAACCGTCAGGTAATGTGTGTAATGCTCTGTCTGGATCATTAAGCATTGATACCTGTGAATAAAAGTATGCACATTTTCAACATAGCAACAAGCTGTGTTTGTGAAACACAAATGCCCTCGAAATGGCAATTTTTCTACATATCGTCAGTGTAAATGCAAAACCTTGTATGTCGATTCTTGTGATTTTCAAAGTACAAACTTGTGTGCCCAGTTTAGACAATTCTAGCTGGTTTTGAGATATTTTTACTGATCAGTATTAATGACACATAATTTGTAAACAATATGTCCAAATTTCAAGTAAAACATTTCAGTTTGGGAAAAGTTATTACACTTTTTTTCCTATCCTTTACAATTTTCCTAAAACGAGATACGAGGTTTTGCATTTACAATGACGATATATGACATTATATGACATTATTTGACCTTGACCCTGTAACTAAATATCATTGAATTCATGTCTTTGTTTTAATCTTTAAGGTAAGACCTGGTTAATGTGACAAGTTATGAAACAAAACCTGTATGAAGTGAATAGACTATTTCAAGGGATGTAATATTTGTTGCTATCAAATTTTGAATTTTGTTGGTTTTTTTGCCTACTCTTTATGATTTAGAAACAATTTCACAAAAATTGTTTAGAATATTCCCAGGAAATCTGATCATGTCCAATTATTTCCATTCTTACAAAAACGGGTGACATTGCATCTAACGGTACTTTAAAAATGCTTGGACTTACGGATTATACCGGAAGTGCATTAGGCAGGTCTTACCTTAAATTTATCATGACTTCATTTATATAGTACATGTAAGAAAAAAAACACAACAGAAAGACTCATTATTGTTCTTAACCTATTACCACACAGTGACTCTTTTTGACTCCCTACAAGATAATGGTTTAGGAAAACATTGTGGAAAATTTCCCACAAAGTTTCCTACCCAAAAGGACCATAAAAAAATAAAAATTTTATTGACTTTAATTTTTTGTCTTCATCATCATCTTTGAATTTGAAGCAGTCTAAGATTTTTACGTCTGGTAATGGGCTAAAAGTACACAAACCCTAATTATAATTCTTTAATACCTGTTTGTCTTGAACATAATTTAGTGGTCCATGTACAGGACAGTCCATGTCATATTCTTTGTTGCATTCCTCACAATCTGAAACATTGAAACAACAGAAACTATTTTATTGTAAATATGGACAGCTGGATGAGGATCTTAATGCAACTATGTCCATCCCACAGCAACCAGTCTAGCCTTAAAGAACTCACTTAAAATCCATATCACATACATTTTAATGTACTAGGAAATTTAAAATTTTACATGTAATTTTTAGACTTCATGTAAGGGTTTCACTACAGATGGAGTGACATTATCATTCAAAGTGATGCCCCATACCATATTCATCCATGCAGAGGTATACTAGAAAAGTTTTATACATACTTACAAAGAAAGTGGTCCTCATCCGGTGGTTCAAGGTTCATAAAGTTTACTTCTGTTCTCTCTCTGAGATCATAGGCCCTGATTTCTTTTGTCTTTTCTTCTTTCTTTACTCTCCTCTGTATGTAAAAAAGTAAGTGGGTGACTATCAAATGTGACCTTGGATAAAAGAATGATTATTTTAACAGAAAGATAACAAAACTTTGATGAAAAAATTGTCCTAAATTATTTCCACACAAATTTGATGATGTAGACAAATATTTTACCTTTTTGAACTTAAATGTGACACAAAACCTATCCCTTTAAGATTTCATTTAAAGATTTCACATCAATTTTATTCATTACATGTATAATATAGTTTCAAACCATTCAATCAGAGGTGTTTTTTATGCATAAATCACAAAGTATATTATATACCCTTCTTTGTGCACTTTTACACTGTCATGATATGAATAATGATAAATTATGGAGAATAATTGAAATACCATTGTGGTTCTCTTTATTTTCTTCTCAGTTGTCAGTTTGGGAATGGGAGCCTCACAGGCCTTCCTCTTAGATCCTGAAATATATTACATGATAGAATATTGACCATTGTTGATTATCATATTTGAATGAATTATTTACTCTGTTGTCTCCATAACAGGAAATGCTTCCAGGTTGTAGTATACAAACATAGTTCCGTCAAAAATGGATTGGCTCCTTTTGTTGCATTGATGCTGTGTCTATAGAATAGGCAGATGCATGAAATGTGGTTTTGCATACTGGCAAACCATCAGTGTACTGCTAGGATGTGTTTTAATGAATTTCTCAGGTACAAGTACTAGTTTCTTGAACTGTCGTGACCTTTTATGGAGGTGTGTCATATGCAGATCCCAAAGAGATGGCAAATTGCAAGGGTGGCTGTGTTCACACGAGCCTGATTGAAGCTGATGGTGAAATTGATACTACTTTCTTGGCAGTAAATTAAAGACCAAGGAATGATCTATCAGGTAGACTTAGTAAAATGTGCCAAAGAGACTTCTGAGAGAAGCTAGAGGCTACCAAACAGACCCATTTTACTATATATTTAATAGGCCCATTTCATTGAGGAGTGACACCATTTTGTGTTACAATTTACACTTGCTGCCTTGTTATCCCATTACTTGATGGCAAAGTTTAGACTGGTCCAAATTGAAAGATGTTGCAGAAGACAATTTCAAGTGAATGAAGTTTAACATTTAATCAGTCTTTTAAAACATTTTGGAAATGGAGAAATTTCTGGTCACATGCAATTTCTTTGTCTCCACCATGTTTCCCAAAGCCCTCATTTGGGGCATCAAAAGGTGTCATTTTGTGGGAATGGGTTAATTAACTGAATCCAGTAGAGCCCACACTGAAAAACCAAAGATCCAAACAGATACCTTATCTCCCAAAGTCAGGGACCCCTCTTGGATTTTGTAGGTCCTGTGGGATCCCAGGACACAGTAAGTGTCAAACTCTACTAACAAAATAATTTCAGCTTAAAAAAAGCTCCATACCAGTTTCCGTGTTTTTCCCGTCTCCGTTTTGTGGAGTCCATTCATCATCTGTGTCACTGTCACTAGATGGAGGTGGATTATTAGCCTGCTCCTCTAGTATTCTATATGTCTATAGATAAAAGCTCCACATACCAGTTTCCATGTTTTTCCCGTCTCTGTTTTGTGGAGTCCATTCATCATCTGTGTCACTGTCACTAGATGGAGGTGGATTATTAGCCTGCTCCTCCAGTATTCTCTGATTCCTGGCTCTCTGTGCTGGACTCTGCATAAAGTTGGGCTTTATAGCTGGTAAACCTTGGGAAAAGAAGTAAATGGATTTGAAGAAAAGATGAATTAAAGTACTAATGTTTACATTACTTATATACATGTACTCAAAGGCATATATGTAACAGTTTCAGAATGATTTAGTTCCTTAATTTCAATGCAAATTTTTGATATTTTCAAGACCAATTTGAAAATATTGTATGAGTTACATTTAATATTTGGAATAGACAGGAATGGTTTAAAGTTCTGCACTCAAGAATATATATGTCGACAATTTGGACCAGATATTGAAATTTAAAATAACATTGCCATATCATCTCTTAGAAAAAAGGGCCAATGGCCTAAATTATCCCTGGTACCTACCCATACTTCTCATCATTTCATAATTCAAGGCCATGTTTTTGTAACGAAGCTTTGCAGCATCACACATCACTTCAAATTCCTGGACAGAAAAGAAGGGCCGTAAGTCCACATCTTTTTTTAAGAATTCTGTCATGTCGAAATCTGCAGGCAATGGCATTATCTGAAGAGACACAAAACAAGAGGGCCAAGATGGCCCTGTATCACTCCACTGGCTTTTAGACATTTAGACTATGAACTTCTTCAAGGAATACAATAGAGGTCTATCCAAAGAAGATTCATGTTACACCAGAATAAAAATCCAATAAGTGATTAAGAAGCAGAAATGTTTTTAAAATTTTCTTAAAATTACACTATAGATGTTTCATATAGCGAAAAATAAGCCTAGCCCACAGCAGCAAAGCTTTTCATCTGATCATGAAGGAATTTGGAAGAGATTCATGCAAGGAAGATTCCTGTTAAGTTTGGTTTAAATTGATCCTGTAGTTTTGGAGAAGAAGATTGTTTAACAATTTTTTGAAAATTCAATTAAATTAAATCTATTAAGATTTATGTTCTACACGGAAATTATTTTTTTGAGGAAATTAGGAGATTCATGCAAGGAAGATTCATGTGAAGTTTGGTTAAAATTGGTCCAGTAGTTTTGGAAAAGAAGAATTTTTAAAGATTTTTCAAAAATTTGATTTAATTAAATTAATTAAAATTTAAGTTATACACAGAATTTATCATTTAGAAGGAATTAAGAAGAGATTCATACAAGGAGGATTTCTGTGAAGTTTGGTTGAAATTGGTCCAGTAGTTTTGGAGAAGAAGAATTTTTAAAGATTTTTCGAAAATTTAAATCAATTAAATTAATTAAAATTCAAAGTTTCGGCGGATTTAATTCTTTTGAAGGAATTTGGTAGATATTCATGCAAGCAAGATTTTTGTGAAGTTTTGTTGAAATTGGTCCAGTAGTTTTGGAGAAGAAGAGTTTTTAAAGATTTTTCGAAAATTTTATTCAATTAAATTAATTAAAATTCAAGTTCTGCGCAGATTTTTTTCTTTTGAAAGAATTTGGTAGAGATTCATGCAAGAAAGATTTCTGTGAAGTTTGGTTGAAATTGGTCCAGTAGTTTTGGAGAAGAAGAAATTTTAAAGATTTTTAAAAATTTTATTCAATTAAATTAATTAAAATTCAATTTCAGCACAGATTTTATTCTTTTGAAGGAATTTGGTAGAGATTCATGCAAGGATGATTCATGTGAAGTTTGGTTGAAATTGGTCCAGTAGTTTTGGAGAAGAAGATGTTTGAAAATTGTTTACGCACGCACGGACGGACACACAACGGACACAGGGCCATGACATAAGCCCCGCTGGCCTTCGGCCAGTGGAGCTAAAAAAACACACTTACTACCAACATTTACAGAGGTTTAAACCTTTCTCTGAATCTCAAATGACAAGATTTTAGACTGCTTCTACTTAACCCATTACTGTACAGTGACACCTTTAGACTCCGTCACAAGAAATAGCATGGAGAACATTGTGGAAAATGAAGAAATTGCTTATGAAAAGCAATTTCTTCATTTTCTACAATGTTTTCTAACCCAAAATTTGAGAGTTTTTTTGTTTTAAATTTCATCACACCGTTCATCCAGATACAAAATACACGGATTGGTCTTCCAAACGCGGATGTAAACAATTTTATTTTGAACGGCGGGAAAAAAGAGTGAGTATTTATTATCTTTAATTACAACGAATATCGGCTGAGTTGATTTTTGTGTTACATACGATGAAAACGTACATAACTTTGCCAATGTTTACCTAAAATCCTGTCTCATTAAATCTGTTAGTAAGAGAAATATATGCTACTGAATCTGACTTTGATGCACGAAAAGAGAAAAATCTTGGTAAGAATGTCTGTAAATCATTATTAAAGCACATAATTATTGTCAAATTGATGTTTCACGGAGGATCGGTGATCGCTTCAAGTGTTTTCTTTACAAGAACCCATAAAAAAGTACAGAAAAAGAACACGAACTATTTGAAATTGGGTACTGTCAGTTGCTATGCTGCAACATACCACGGTGCAAATTTTCCAGCAGGTAAAACAAACTCGGACCAATCGATACAACCGACACGGATAATAAAAAACAAATTCCGGTCTTTTTTTCAGGAAAATTGGCTGCATCCTTGTTAAAACCAATTTTATATCGTTTAGAGTCGATAGATGTTTGGTTTAAGACCAATATGGCTTATTTTGGCTTACTAAAACTAAAAGGCTTGTGGATGAGCACTTTCGACGGTAAAGACATTAGTAAACCATGTTAACATGTTTTATAAAGAGACAGGCGAATATCAGCTGCATATTAACAGATAAGTTGTCTGTGTCTTTGTTTTCAATCTTTAAATTCTAGGATTAAAACCCTCATTATCATCTTGTTTCATTGCAGTTTGATAGTGAGCTCCAAAAGGTTTTCATCTTCGATATTCAAACACCAACTCTATTACGCATGTCTGTCAATTATTACATGTAAACATACGGTATATGGGTGCATTTCTTTCATGAAGATATTGCCAAGAATATTTATCATGATTGTCTCTTTGATTGGTATTTCATATGCCCAGACTCTGGAAATAAAACAAGCTGTCTGTATCGTAGAAGGTCTGTATCATGTTTGGTTGTACAATGTTCGATTGTTGTTTCAAGGTCGCAAAACTTCAAAGGGCAGTAGTAACAACGAAAATCCATAGCTCTGAAATAAACAAATGATAAATTGGCCACTTAACCCTTTCCAAAACTGTTAAAAGACCTGGTTTTGACGTGTCTATTAGAAACTCAATTGGAAAAGCATTGAGACAAAAGAAGAAAATGCTGATAATCAGCATTTATTTCCGTTTCTCTCATTATTTTCTATGCAATACAATGCACATTTTCTGCATTTGATATCATTTATTTTGTCATCTGCAGAAGTTCTCAAAATGTACCACCCTAAAATCTTGCCATTTGGGAAAGGGTTAATTATGACTTTTTGCTCCCAACAAGCTCGTACATGTACACGTTCATAAAAATATCACAGTTGCGGATTTAGAAATATAGCAAGCGTTAAATCCGAAAAATTAATTCGAAAGTGCTTCATAAAAAATTATGATAAGCATTTAATTAATCGTGAACGGTGACTGATCATTTAGGTTAAACTTCATATTTAAAGTTTCTGATCAAGTAGATCTTTCTTCTTCTTTTTTATTTAATTTTACGTCCCTTTTAAGATTATTTCAACCCGAATGAGACAGGACAGTCAGTAGGTGGTACAAAAGCAGGAGAACCCCAAGAAAAATCACCTTGTACACCCGCAAGCAGAACTTTGCTTCTCTCATATGTGCCTCGTATAGGTCTCAAACACACACAAGACACAGCGGTAACATGATCAAGTGATTGAGGGCGGTAATGAAATATCAGCGCTCTGAACTACTTCTTTAGGAAGGCTTTTGTCTCTGGAACAAATAGAAGAAAGATCATTCCAAAACACAGTTTGGTACATAAGATAAAATTCTCAGGCGTGTGATGCAGAGTAAATAACCGACTATAAAAGTCAACGGAATGCGGTTATAGCACGTTAACTTTATAAAAATCAAGCATTTGTCATTGTATTTTAGTTAGAAACGTCATTTTTAAAAGTGTTTTGCACTATTAAACCCGATTTTCGCATCCGAGTTTGTTTTACCCAGATTATGTGGATCATCCGTGGTGTGTGGTATCAACATCCGTGGTAAGTTTTACCTTGAAGCAAACTAGGCTAATTTTTAAACATGGCTTTAGACACCCAAAATTTATTTTTCAAGTTTGATGAATGGTATAGATTTGTTCCATAGGTGTCGAAAACTTATTTTGAAGAGATATTTGCTCGAAACAAGTTAAATTATTTCTGCAAATATAAAACAAAACGGGAAGTAGGCGAGAAAATAGTGATTTACGATTTAAAATCGCTTGTATCTATAGTTTACTCAAATCTTTTGTTATGAAACTGCAGCACCCTCAAGATAAACCATTTTGCATCAGCTCTGCACAAACATTTTTTATATTGCGGCAATTAAAAGGCTATATGTTGATGTTTTCTTACCTTGTGTATTCCCACGCTGTTGATTTTCAAATCCGCGTTTGGAAGACCAATCCGTGTATTTTGTATCTGGATGAACGGTGTGTTCATCAACTTGAAATTTTTATTCAAATTGGAACAGGCCAAAATTTTGCCATCTGGAGTGGTAATGGGTTAAGAGAAATAACAGACACCAAAATACATGTTTGTATGTTATTAACGTTGGCATTGATGTCCATTACAGTCAGCACAGAAAATATTGATGCAAAAGGAGATAATGCTTGTATCAGCATTTTTTTCCTTACCTCAATCTTTTCTCATGTCTTTTTTCTATAGGACCTTTAAAGTTAACAGATGTTTTCCTAGCAATTTTGGGAAAAGGAGTCTGGCCTAGTAATTCAGGGTTTCCACTGACTTTCAAATGTTGGGGTAAAAATTGTTATTTACTCCCTCTACTTGAAACCAACAAGGCTGCTGGCAAATATTGTATTGGGAGTACAATGTTCTATTTGCCATTTTGGGGTTAAAAAACCCATTTGGGATTTCTTGAAAATCCTGTAATTGGATTATTTAACACGGAAAAAATAGCTCATTAAATTTTATGGCTAAAAAAGTAAGCGAAATGCTCATTTTGTAAATAGCAAATTAAACATTAAATTTGGATAGATCTGGAAAAATGGAAGAAAATTTGTTTTGGGAGCACAACCAGAGACGGATCCAGGATTTCTGTAAGGGGGAAGGGGGGTTCGAATAAACAAATATAGGGGGTTCGTTTTTCTAGTATTTTACAATTGTGACTGAATTTCTGCATGTAAATGAAATAATCTGGCTACAAAAGGAACCCCCGAACCCCCTCTGGATCCGCCACTGACAGCCTTTTGTTTTGAAAAAGCCTCCTTTTTCAGGAGGCACAGAAAGCTTTGGAAAACACCTGGTTAACAACAACAGGACAATTTTAATCAATTTTAATACATTGACCTCCTCTTATTTGGGAAAGGTCAGGTTGTGCCTTACGGTTATGAGTCTACCCCTAATGAGAATAGAGCAACGTCTGAACTATTTGGGCGACATCAAAAACATTCGGCTGTGGAACTTTTTGACGCCCTCGGATAAGGTTAGATACATACATCAACTATGCTTCAAAAAATCCGATGTTTTATTCAATTCAGGGTTCATACAGACAGCCAATGCCAAAATTCAAGCACTTTTTAAGCACTTTTTAAGCACGTTATTCCATTTTTCAAGCACGTTTCTTCGTACACAAGTCACTAATGATGCTCTTCAACAAAGAGTGCAGCTGTCCCAATATACACTGCCCTGCCAAATGTCTTACTTTCAAGGGGCATAATTCTTAAGGGGCATAAATTGATTAGCCATAAAATCCTTCCTTTTTACACATCTAGCCATTGAAGCGATGACATTGACCAAGTTAAATTCATATACACAGCAATAAACTTCAGATGGACAGACAGATGAAGAAGATGATACCTTTGAACTCCATCTCTCACAGCATATAATACTAAACCATTAACAGACAGCAAAATTTCAGACTTCTTCAAATTCAAAAATGTTCCAGACAACATTTTCAGATGAATGAATTTTAAAAAATTTTGTTCTTTCTTTAAAAAAACACTGTGGGAAATGAAGAAATTGCTTGTCACAAGCAATTTCTTTATATTCCAAAATGATCATTCACTTTTGATAATAGTGTTCTTGTTTACAAAGGCATTCATGTTAAATTGTTTGTTTGTGTAGCAGTAGGAGGGGGAGGGGGAATTTCAGTATCTGACGAAGGCTTGTTCAAGATCGTAGACGTACCAAAATAACTTTGAAGTGTCAAACCACTGTTTACCGACTTCGAATTTCGTACATGGTTCTCACTTTTATCATGCGATTTTAGCCCCGCTTCTCCCATATTACCAATGTCGATATATTAATTGCAAACTTCGCCTTTCGTTTATCATCGCAGTCGATGACCCATGGGTATTTCATAGCCCATTGTTTGTTGAAAATACATTTCCCCAAGCCAGACGCCATATTTCTTGACCTCTAACAAAGGGACGCTACTCTGATGATACTATCGGATGATTCGTACCCAAAATAGTTCGTATTAATTGATTCGTACCCAGACTGTTATGTTCCGCCGTTTATATTTTCCCGATACTTAATTCGAGCGGATCTTTAAATCATCTACTTTTTACCATGATTTTGGTCATACAATAATTTTCAAGCACGTTTTTGACAAATTCAAGCACTTTTTAAGGACTTTTTAAGAGAGGGATCAAAATCAAGCACTTATAAGCACTATTTTTCGTTTTTAAGCACTTTTCAAGAAACAGACTCAAATTCAAGCACTTTTCAAGACTGTGCGAACCCTGTTCATCTCAAAATTACCACATCTACTTCAAGAGCATTTTGAAAAGAAATTGTTATGAATGTCATTTTTTCTTTTTTAAACTTTGTGTGTTCAGCTTCAAAGATCTAAAATTTTTAGTTAATGAGAACCAAATTTTAAATGGAAACTCTCAAGATGGGTTCCTTGTTAATTTCTTATACTTGAGATGTTGTACTAGTAACAAAATTTTGTGTTGGAAAGACTTTGGCTGGGTTAGAGTGATGGGGTGGGAGAGACCCCGTCCCCAGCAGCGGATCCAGGATTTCTGTTAGGGGGGTTTGGATAAATGCAAATAGGGGGGTTCGTTTTTCTAGTACCACACAATTTTGACTGAATTTCTGCATGAAAATGAAATAATCAGGCTTCAGAGGGGGGTTTGTTCGAACCCCCCCGAACCCCCTCTGGATCCGCCACTGCTCCCCCACCTCTCCTTAGAAAATTTGCAAACTTTGAATTTTTTTTGTGGCATCTAAGAGTCTAATTAAATTAAAAGGTCACACAAATTGACAATACTCTAACTCACAGTATTGTAGCATGGTCCTCCTGGGTACCACAGTACTTAATTGCGTCTGAAAAATCAGTTGGTGGGTGATACTTCATCCGCAAATAGACACTGTTATGAATACCGAGTTGCTATAAAAGACATGGTACCAAGCGGACTACTGCGTTCTATAGTTGGCCTAACGTCCACTGTCGGTTCAACATTTCATGACATGCAGGGTCAGACACTAACTTTTTAAGCAGGTGTACCCAGGGGTCGACTTAAGGATGAATTTGTAACTAGCCAGCAGGGCCATCTAAGATGGAAAGTAACTGGCCCAATCAATTTGTCACTGGTCCGAAATTTTTAGATGGAAATATGGTGAAAAGGGCATGACAAAATTAGCATGTTACGGGTTTATTAACACTAAGTACTAGTCATCAACAGAGAACAATATCATTGTGGTTATTAAAACAAAGTCTGTTTACAACCTTAACTCTGCTACTAGAAGTTTATGCAGCAGAGAATGTGCTTACAGCTAGTAAAGAAGGTGCCAGTGCCATCATATTTAACGCAAATATTACATGTCATGCCATTTTTTTCGTCGTGTTTCAACCAGGAAAATTCCTGTTTCCATTTTGGTAGGAACTTACGGATACGCTGTAGTTCAAAAACTTTTTGTGTTTGTTTCTTTTCATCGTCAGTTTTTCGCTTTTTTGGTGCGGGTGCAGTTGGGGGAAAATTTGTCAAGAAACGCTCCATATTGACGCTATCAAATGTCAAATAAAATACCAACCTCCAAACAGTGATAACGTCATAGGTATGTCACATTGTAAGCCATGTCGAGTCAAGATTGGACTGTTCAGTGTCTGCAGGGGTTTTGTTACCTGCGAGTCCCGAGTCCCTGACTCACATTTTTTTCTCAGGACTCATTGATAAATTATTTAGTGAGTCCCAGGATGCTAACATTTTCAATGTGTGAGCAACATTGTCTTACAAAGACTCCTATGTTTCAATTTTGGACTCATAGTTTTGGGAACAAGTGGGTCCCAGGATTCTCCAGCATAAATTTGTAACAAAATCACTGTGTCTGTCGACCAATCAAATTTTGTTTTTCGAAACGTATCGGTGGAAATAGACTGTAACACCGGGTCCGTAGAAATACCCAAAACCAAACACTGAAACGGCAAAGTAAATACCGAAATGCGCACTTGGTAAAGGATTTAAGGCAGGTTGGACTTTACGGAAGATCGATGAAAACATATTTAATATGTGTTTCAGTACATAATTCCTACAAACTATGTGAAAATTCCATATTCTTAGCATGTTTTTTGGTAATCATTAATGCTTTTCAGTGTTTAACAGTGCTTTTCGGTATTTCTATGTACCCCTGTAAACATCGGCCGCGTGCGATTTGTGAAATTCTAGCTTGTAGACGTCTCTCAATAACGGAGTGCTTGCAAACGAAGCAAAATTAACCATTATGATTTATTTGCGAAGATATTCAGCGTTACAAGTAATTTTCAAATTGGATTTAAATCTATTTATCTCTCCAATTTTATGACTATGTAGTAAATTTGCAACTGGCCAAATGGACTAGCTTCTGGCTCGTTCAACTGGCCCGAGGTAAATTCAACTGGCCACGGGATGGCGGACCAGCGGTTAAATCGACCCCTGTGTCCCGAATGCTTAATTTAACAAAATCAGGGACACTTCACTCTGTAAAATGCAGAATTTCAGGTGTCCCTCCTTAAATTTTGGTGTCCTCGGGATCCCGGGACACTGTTAGTGTCGACCCCTGACATGTGTTTGGAATGTGGCCTATAGGGACACTGGGGTAGTCTCTCGTTTACCGAGCGGAAATTCTGTCCTATCCTATTTATGATTAAGGTTAGAGTTTGGGTTAAAAATTGAAACTCATGTAGAATAATTGAAAAACTCTCAAGAAAAAAGAGCAGGGGTTGTGGGGGATGCAGTGGCGGATCCAGGGGGGGTTCGAACGAACCCCCCTCTGTAGCCTGATTATTTCATTTTCATGCAGAAATTCAGTCAAAATTGCATAAAACTAGGAAAACGAACCCCCCTTCTGTATGTCCGAACCCCCCTTTAGAATGTCCGAACCCCCTTCACAGAAATCCTGGATCCGCCGCTGGGATGGTAGTTGCACCGCTCAGTGGCTGATCCAGAGGGGGTTCGAACAAACCCCCCTTACATTTTTCAGTCATAATCAAACACAATTTGAAGAAATTAACCTAATCTGAACCCCCCTTGAGGAAATTTGAACCCCAGGGATTTTGTTACCTGCGAGTCCCGAGTCCCTGACTCACATTTTTTTCTCAGGACTCATTGATAAATATCTAGTGAGTCCCAGGTTGCTAACATTTTCAATATGTTTTCAATATGTTGACTTACAAAAACTTCCATGTTTCAATTTTGGACTCATTGTTTTGAGACTCGTCCACATAAATTTGTAACAAAATCACTGGAACCCCCTTTGAAGAAATCCTGGATCCGCCGCTGACACTGGATAGGTCCTTTTCAAATTTTAGTGCAACAATTGTTTGGCAAAAAAAAAAAAACCGGATTCCTTTATGACCAGTCACCAATCAGAGCCTTTGTTCACAGGTTTTTTTTCCTTGTCTCTTTGGAAAAAGGTGACTGGCCTAATTGGGAAATTTTTTAAAGCACAAAATAGCTCACTTTACCCTGGTTCATAAGATTAAAATCCTAGGTGACTGGCCTTCACAATAAAAGGAAATATCAAACTAAAGATACCTTTACGTTGGCTAGAAAACAAGTCTACGCAAATTTTGTTTTCAAATTGTTGGATCTGAAAGTTGGAGGTCCTCAAAGTTGGTTGTCTGCAGACGAATTCGAAATTTCCCATCAACCTGACGACTTCCGGGCCACACTTGACTTTTATTTGTTGATCTTGGCTAAGTACTGAAATCGAACAAATGATAAAAGGAAAGTGTAAATCAAAAGTTAAAGATTAATATCAATGAATTATCATTTGATAATGATTTTTATAGTGTTAAATGTATAATATTCATATTTATGTTGTAAAGTAATGAAATTCATTATAAAGTGGCAGTGGCGGATCCAGAGGGGGTTCGGGGGGTTCAAACGAACCCCCTCTGAAGCCTGATTATTTCATTTTCATGCAGAAATTCAGTCCAAATTGTGTGAAACTAGTAAAACGAACCCCCTTTGTGTAAAAACGAACCCCCTTTACAGAAATCCTGGATCCGCTGCTGAGTGGACCCTCACTATCCAAAGAAGGGCAGCAAGATTCGTCACAAACGACAGAACACCAGGATCGATGACAACTATGTTGGAAGGACTCAAATGGGACACCCTTCAACAACGGCGACATGAGACAAGGCATTACTCACTAGTAGACATCAACAAGGAACAATATCTACGTGGTGACAGCAGAACAAGGACACCGTTCATCCAGATACAAAAAACACGGATTGGTTTTCCAAACGCGGGTGTGAAAAACAACACCGTGGGAATACACAAAGGTAAGAAAACATCAGCATATAGCTTTTTAATTGCTGCTATATAAAAAGTGTTTGTACAGAGCTGATGCAAAATGGTTTATCTTGAGGGTGCTGCAGTTTCATAACAAAAGATTTGAGTAAACTATAGATACAAGCGATTTTAAATCGTAAATCACTAGGCCTATTTTCTCGCCTACTTCCCGTTTTGTTTTATATTTATAGAAATTATTTAACTGGTTTCGAGCAAATATCTCTTTAAAATAAGTTTTCGACATCTATAGAATAAATATATACCATACATCAAACTGGAAAAAAATGGGTGTCTATTAAAGCCATGTTTAAAAATTAGCCTAGTTACAGTAGTTTGCTCCAAGGTACAACTTACCACGGATGTTGATACCACACAACACGGATGATCCACATAATTTTGATAAAACGAACTCGGATGCGAAAATCGGGTTTCATGGTGCCAAACACTTAAAATGACGTTTTCTAATTAAAATATAATGAAAAATGCTTGATTTTGATAAAGTAAACGTGCTATAACCGCATCCTGTTGACTTTTATAGTCGCTCATTTACTTTATATATGATTGAATTCGGGGTGGCCTGTAATGGCAACCTTTAACGCCATATGTCAAAAATATTTGCATGCAGTCAAATAGTCCGATTTAAAAATCTTTCAGACCTGCATCAATCAATACTCGTGTCATCTTGATAATTTTTATTGGACGTAGATAACGTTTATCACAGAATTTGATTGGTTAATCGCTGATCACATTAAAATCATACAAAAAGTACAGGTAATGGGTTTCCATGCTGGGCCTGTCAAAATCAATTATCCTATTGTTCGACTTATTGGTTTATAGGTTAACCGACCTAAATAGTCAACGATTAATCAAATAATAAAATCGGTATTCGTTGCCATCCCAAGTTTCTATGGATAATTATTTATGCGTAGAATCAGAGAAGCGATGTAAACCAGTGGCTTGGGAAAATATTGAGACAAAAGAAGAAAATGCAATTAGAAGGCTTTCAAGGGGCTTGAACCCCCCCCCCCCTGGAACGAAATGATTTTTGTGGAAAATTTCAAAATATTTTGAATATTTAAAATGAGGCAGACGAACCCCCCTTTTCCACATTTGAACCCCCTCTTTAGAAATCCTGGATCCGCCTCTGTAAACACCTACACATTTTATATTACAATAGTACCGGCCGAAAATAAAGTCACGTGGGCTAATGTTTACTACTTGACAACCAATCAGCACTGTTTGTATTTCTAACGGTTCAAATCAGACGAATTGATTGGTTTTGCAGCAGTAAACATCAGCTTACGTCACTGTCATTTTCCGCTGGGACTATTGTAGGTTTTTATTTGTTTTTATGTTTGTGTTGTAAACAAATCTTTAGTCGTGTCAAGAAGGAGCCGCCGCTTCCTGGGTATCAGTTCTATGGAAATTAAAAATGTATTGTTCAGAGACAAACACGCTCGTGCCAGCCTGGTTCGCCGCCACCCCACCGCCCCGACACCTAGTCAAATCAGCAGTCAGATTATACCAGGGGCCTGTTTCATCAAAACATTTAAGTCGTATTTTTGACTTACCAATGTCTTAAAAATCGCTTAAAACAACAATCGCATAACTCAGCTTTTGATAGAATGGCGATACGCGTTTCTTACCCTAAACTTGTAGTAAGTCGCCGGTAAGTCAAAAATACGTCTTAAATGCTTTGATGAAACAGGCCTCTGGTTGCTGTTAGTTTTTGTTATTTTTACGTGCAGGATCAACAGTCAATGTAAGTCCTTATTTTCACAACCAAAGTCTTCCAGAGGCATGGTAACTAGTTCTTGAATCTACGCAATCTATGTTCATTTCTATTCATAATTTGTTTTACATGCTGGCGTAGAGGGCCTTTCATAAAGACTTTCACTTCAACCCACACTTAAGAGTGAGAGAGACAATCATGATAAATATTCTTGGCAATATCTTCACGAAAGAAATGCACCCATATACCGTATGTTTACATGTAATAATTGACAGACATGCGTAATAGAGTTGGTGTTTGAATATCAAAGATGAAAACCTTTTGGAGCTCACTATCAAACTGCAATGAAACAAGATGATCATGAGGATTTTAATCCTAGAAATTAAAGAATGAAAACAAAGACACGGACAACTTTTCTGTTAATATGCAACTGATATTCGCATATCGCTTTATAAAACATGTAAATATGGTTTCCTAATGTCTTTACCATCGAAAGTGCTCATCCACATTCCTTTTAGTTTTAGTAAGCCAAAATAAGCCATAATTAGTCTTAAAACCAAACATCTATTGACTCTAAACGATATAAAATTGGTTTTAACAAAGATGCAGCCAATTTTCCTTAAAAAAAGACCGGAATTTGGTTTTTATTATCCATGTCGGTTGTATCGATGGTCCGAGTTTGTTTTACCTGCTGGAGAATTTGCACCGTGGTATGTTGCACCATGGCAAAGTCAGAATCAGTACTTAGCATATATTTCTCTTACTAACAGATCTTATAAGACAGGATTTTAGGTAAACATTGGCAAAGTTATGTACGTTTTCATTGTATGTCTCACAAAAATCAACTCAGTCGATATTCGTTGTAATTAAAGATAATAAATACTCACTCTTTTTTCCCGCCGTTCAAAATAAAATTGATTACATCCGCATTTGGAAGACCAATCCGTGTTTTTTATATCTAGATGAACGGTGTGGACGCGCTTCTTCCAAGAACGCACAACTAATCAGCTCTATGCAAATTCCTTCTTCCCGCGTACGATAGCCTCCTGGAACCGGTTACCAGCAACAGTTACCGCTGCGGATTCCTTTGGAACTTCCGCCAGCGCCTGTCAGCCCAAAAACCGTAATCGATGACCGTCGTGTACATAGATCTAGTTTTAACTGGTTTTAGACTGTTTTCAGGCAAGTAGGAACAGGGGAGGGGGCTATGCCCCCCAATGTTAGCCAAAAATGCCAAATTTTCTTAATTTTACACAGTGACTGAACATTTTTGGAAAATCCAAATTAGCCCCCCCCAATATTCAGAACAAGGGCTTTAGCCCCCCCCCCCAATAATTATGAAATTGCTTCCTACGGGCCTGGTTTTAATTGCACAACCACTTTTGATCCGGTTCACCATGTACATAGTCACGCAGAGCCTCTATACGTTCCGGAAGGATCCCGGCTCTTAATAGGAAGAAAAAGAAGAAGTAGTAGTGGCCGATTCACGAAATGGTAATGGCACAGGTGGCCAGCACGGGCTAGAATTGACAAAAAATGGGTTTATACAAAAAATTCAAAATGACACGGAATTATGGTCTATAATTCTATTTCATTCTGATTTTATAAACCCATTGTTTGTCAATTCTAGCCCGTGCTGGCCGTGACCTGTGGGTAATGGGATAGCCTACACTAATTTGGTTCGTTAATTAGGTTACGAACGGTAAACCCGACCCAGGCCCGAAGGAAGCATTTTCATATTGTGGTGGCTGAAGCCCCTGTGTTTTATTATTGGGCGAGCTAAATTAGATTTTCCCTAAATTTTCAGTGTAAAATACGGACAATTCGTCATTTTTGATCAACTTTAGGGGCATAGCTCCTAGCCCCCTGTTCCTACGGGCCTGTTACTGTCTACATTAATACCACGGGTCTAAAATGTTCAGAATATCGAGTTTTAGAAATACAACCAAACTTACTGCAAGAACACCTTTCTCTGTATATAGCAAAATAAAGCACACCATATTTGTTTTCTATGGTAGCACAAAAAGGCCACTTCTATTTACTGTGATCATTCAATTCCTCAAATCGATGCCTTAGAAAAATAATGTCGTAAGTGGTACAAGTTTACGACCTTTTATGATGCATAGGCCTTCATTTTTGGAAATGGCATTTCAAGCTCTAAATATGGTGCAAATTTCAAAGACATTACATGTAGAACTTGTCATGCTGGCCAACTTGGCTGTAGAAAAAGGTTGTTAATGCTTTCCATACGCCCGTCGAAGACGGGACGTATTATGGGATCACCCGTGATGTCCGGCGTACGGGCGTCCGGGCGTCCGGCGGCGTCCACTTCTTTGTCCGGAGCATAACTCTGTCACCTTAAGTCCGATTGACTTTAAAGTTGGCAGTTATATTCCTCTCATCATTACGGAGTGCAGTGCACAAGAAACATAACTCTACCTGGCTTATTTTTTTAGCTATTGCCCTTTGTTATTGTTCATACTTGAATCTTGTCCGGAGTATATCTCTAAAAGTTTAATAGCTAGGATCATGAAACTTCATGGGTGTATAGATCTCACCAAAGGGGAGTGTAGTGCACAAGAACCATAACTCTACCTGTCCTATTTTTTGAGTTATTGCCCTTTGTTGTGTTTCATACTTGAATCTTGTCCGGAGTATATCTCTAAAAGTATAATAGCTAGGATCGTGAAACTTCATGGGTGTATAGATCTCACCAAGGGGGAGTGCAGTGCACAAGAACCATAACTCTTTCGGGCCTATTTTTTGAGTTATTGCCCTTTGTTGTTTTTCATACAGGGAGAGGGAGAAAAAGAAAACAAGAGTGCCTGAAAGGCACTGATATCGCTCACCTGAGTTCTTCGTGTATTTGATTGTGTACAATATTAATTATCTTACAATTTCTCGAAGTCTGATAAGCCCCGCCCTGGCACGCCCACAATTTTCACCAAATCAAAAATTCATGAGCATGTGTTGAAAACAGTCACTCAAGGGACATTTCTGCCAAGCTAGGTTCAAATTGGCCTAATAATTGATTTTTAAAGATTTTTCACATTATTTCTCTTAGTCCGAAAAGCCCCGCCCTGCCACGCCCACAATTTTTGACGAATCAGAAATTCACGAACAACTTTTGAAAAGGGTCACCCAAGGAACATTTCTGCCAAGTTTGGAAAGAATTGGCTGAGTGGTTTAGGAAGAAAAGATTTTTGAAGAATTACCTAAATATTTCTTTAAGTCTGATAAGCCCCGCCCTGCCACGCCCACAATTTTTGACGAATCAAAAATTCACGAACAAGTTTTGAAAAGGGTCACCCAAGGAACATTTCTGCCAAGTTTGGAAAGAATTGGCCCAATGGTTGAGGAAAAGAATATTTTTGAAGAATTACATATTTCTTTAAGTCTGATAAGCCCCGCCCTGCCCCGCCCACAATTTTTGACGAATCAAAAATTCACGAACAAGTTTTGAAAAGGGTTACCTAAGGAACATTTCTGCCAAGTTTGGAAAGAATTGGCCCAGTGGTTGAGGAGGAGAAGATTTTTGAAGAATTACCTACAGATTTCTTTTAGTCTGATAAGTCCCGCCCTGCCACGCCCACAATTTTTGACAAATCAAAAATTCACGAACAAGTTTTGAAAAGGGGCCCCCAAGGAACATTCCTTTCAAGTTTGGTAAGAATTAGCCCAATGGTTAAGGAGAAGAAGATTTTTGATTAATTATCTTACGATTTCCCGAAGTCTGATAAGCCATGCCCTGGCACACCCACAATTTTCACCCAATCGAAAATTCATGAGCAACCCAGCAGGCAAAAGACGTCACACAGACGTCTTTTTTTGGTTGAATAGTGGTCACGACGTCATATAACCAAATATCGACCAGAAAAAGACGTTTGTTTCCAGACGTAAAAAAGACGTCCTAATAAGACGTTTTTATGACGTCTTTTTCGGGGTGTGGTCGCGACTTCAACGTGAACACAACGTCTCTCCACAGACTTAATTTCAACGTCATCTTAATTACGTCTTAGGGACCTAAATTTATTGACTAAATTCCAATAATGATGTTTTGTAAACACTTTTTTCCTATTGGAAACTTTTAAAGTTACATGATACTTACTCCGTAACAGTATCTATTGTGCACTCTTTGTCTACAAATCAACACAAAAGTTCTGCATGGCAGCTTGGACCTGACGTCCCTTACAGAAATGAAAACTGTCCCAGCAAACATGCTTATATGGGTCCTATATGGGATGTGTATGGGTAAGCCCATGTGGGTAGGCCCATATTGGACCCAAATAGGACCTATGTAGGTAAGCCCATGTGGGTTTGATCATAAGGGACCCAGATTGGTCCCATATTCCCAGCATATGGGCTGTGTCTGGGCAAGCCCATATGGGTATGCCCATATAGGACCTATGTGGGAAAGCCCATGTTGTTTGGACAATAAGGGTCCCAGGTACAATAATTGACTTGCGCCCATTCAAGTACAACAGAATAATTATGTATACATGAGCATATCTAAAATATCCATAATCTGAATATGTAGCCTATAGAATTATAAGTTTTCAATTTGAATGACGATCTTATTTATATCCATCAAAATTAATGACCATCAAATCAATACAAATTGAAAAACAACAACATTAGATTCAGCAAGACAAGTAAGGCAACATCAATAAGACATGTCTAATCCTTTCTCGAACAAAACCTGGTTTTGACTTCTCTAATAGAAAGGTAGGCATAAATTGCAAAAAAAACATAGGCCTAGAGATATTAGCAAAAGTTGATAATCGGCAATTTCTTCTTTTGCATAAGTTTTTTCTGCGCTATATTGTACAGAAGTACATTCTTTGTCAATATCGTTTTTTAAACATAGGCTTCATGTTGGATCATCCGAATTATTTTGTCGTTTTAACGGCGTTTAAACTGTAATTAGTCTGTTCAAATCACTAACATAATCTTATCAATTAGTGTGTTACAGTATATTAAAGGGAAATAATTAAAAATGTTGACAATAAATCATGTTTTTACAAAGCGTTTATGTAAAGAAAGCATTTGGCTAAATAATCCTATATGATTCTGTTAAAAGAAATTAAATTGTGTA
This sequence comes from Fragum sueziense, assembly GCA_963680895.1. Classification (NCBI taxonomy): domain Eukaryota; kingdom Metazoa; phylum Mollusca; class Bivalvia; order Cardiida; family Cardiidae; genus Fragum; species Fragum sueziense. The sequence continues at coordinate 25,623,020 of OY804609.1, read as the reverse complement.
CACATTTTCAAAAAAAGATAGAAATAAATCTAGACATAAAATTATATCAAGAAAACATATAGATAGTTATAGAAAGCCTCGAAAATGTTATGACAGTTAAGACCAAATTCCTAGATATCAAACCTTAGAAAATGTGTCAAGGTCGTCAGTCATACCTGGCGATATCTTAATCCTCTATGATGGGGAATAATCACCCCTACTGAGCGAGAAGCTCTGGAAGGTTTTCATTTTCGATCAACACCAAACGAAAGCCAATAGAAAAAGTGGTCGGTTTTACGTTGAAAAGACGTCCTTTAGAGACGTTGGGAAAACGTCTTTTTCTGGTTGAATTTGATATAAGGAAAGACGTCTTTTTCAGACGTCTTTTCAACGTCATTAAGTGACATTGTTCAGACGTCTTTTCAACGTCATTAAGTGACGTCTTTTCAACGTCACTTAATGACGTGGAAAAGACGTCGGGAAAAGACGTCTTTCCTTATATCAAATTCAACAAGAAAAAGACGTCTTCCTGACGTCTCTAAAAGACGTCATTTCAACGTAAAAACGACCACTTTTGCCAGCTGGGAAGTGTTAAAAACAGTCACTCAAGGGACATTTCTGCCAAGCTAGGTTCAAATTGGCCTGATAATTGATTTTTAAAGATTTTTTACATCATTTCTCTAAGTCCGATAAGCCCCGCCCTGCCACGCCCACATTTTTTGACGAATTAAAAATTCACGAACAAGTTTTGACAAGGGTCACCCAAGAAATATTTCTGCCAAGTTTAAAAAGAATTGGCTCAGTGGTTGAGGAGGATAAGATTTTTATAGAATTACCTAAATATTTCTTTAAGTCTGATAAGCCCTGCCCTGCCACGCCCACAAATTTTGACGAATCATAAATTCACGAACAAGTTTTGAAAGGGGTCACCCAAGGAACATTTCTGCCAAGTTTGGTCAGGATTGGCCCAGTGGTTAAGGAGAAGAAGATGTTTAAATCAATTGTTGACGAATTCCGACGAACGACGCACGACGCATGCCGGACACAGGGTGATCACAAAAGCTCACTTTGAGCATGTTGCTCAGGTGAGCTAAAAACAGGAGTTGTCCGCGGACAACGTAGCTCGCCTATAAGAAAGCTTGACAGAAAAAGTCCAATGTCAAAGGTCAAGATCACTAGGTCAAAGGTCATGGTCTAAAGGTCAAGGTCATGAGGTATCCATACTGTGAAATGTTAAGGCTCTATCTATAATAATGCATGAGATAGGCCTATAGGCCAGGTTAATGTTTTTAAAAGTAGATCAAATTCCAAGGTCAAGGTTACAAGGTCAAATGTCATGGTTCCAAATGAAAGGTATTGCCAGGAGATATCCATGTTTTAAAGGCTGTATCTCAAATAATGCCAGAGATGTAGACCAGCAGGTTAAAGTTTTTGAAGACGCAACGCCGCACTCGTTCTCAGAATAGGACGTCGATTCCAATTTGCAAATTGAGCAAAAATGAACTTCTTCAAAACCGTTGTTTTTCTTTTTAATTCCGTAGAACAAACATTTATGAACAATAATGCGAAATATCAGAACTCACATACAGCTATTTTTATTTTTTTGCAATACTTTTCTTGACTCTGGTATAAATTAAGTGTAATCTGCGTTATGAGTAAATAATTGACAACATTTTACGGATTATTTTACATTTTACTGTAAGAAATGATTTTTTTATATTTCTTGATATTCTAACTGAAAAAGTTTGTTATTTTTTATTCTGAATTCCCATTCTCAGTTTTTAAATAGTCATTTTGACACATCTGTCGACGGTGAAAATACTAATTCTTTCAAAACTAAAAATAAAAGTAGATAAAAAATATCAAGTTGTCGATCTACAAATGTAATCCTGTAATAAATGTAATTTACCATTCAAACAGATATAAAAAGTATCTATTCTTTGTGCTTGTTTGCGAAATATTACTTTCAAAATTGCATGTCCTCGTCATAACGTAGATTAAATCACGACATAGAGTAGATTACACCAAATTGTAAATGACTAATTTGAGCTTAACAAACCGTAGGGTGCCAAGGAAAAGACTATAAATATGTTAAAAGTATCTGTGAAGAAGTTTTCAGACATTTATGAATGTAAAATTGTCTGAGAAACTATATTTACCGTAGACAGTAACAAGAACAGTAACAACTTTGAAATTATAGACTGAAATTCTCTACGCTATGGTTTTTACTTCCACGATTCTTTTCTGAATATCAAAACCTTTTATTGAATATGTGTAATGATTTTTGAAAACGTTCCTTGTAAATTTTCGAAACAATCTTAGATGTGCACAAGCGAAAAGAAAGGGTATCATACCCAAAGAATAATACCCCTTTCCTCCGAAGTCCTGGTTCTGATTACCCCCTAGAATGGAAAGCAAGAAATAGATAAGGAAAAGAAAATGCCAATAGTCAGCATTTTCTCCTTTTCCTGAAAAAATTCTATGTTATGAATAATACACTGTCTGTTTTGAGTAACATTTGTTTCACCTTCAAATTTGGGTTTGAATTTAGACCAGTCTAAAATTTCCCTTTATTATCCATATTTAGAATGCGTATGTTGTATTGTTTGATATTTGTTTCATGAATGTAATAATTATAAAGGCTCTGTGATGCAAAAGTCAAATTTGTGCGGATCTTTATTTTTGTAATGAATATTGTTTTCAAAATATCATAAAAATGAAAGAAAATAGCGAACGTATCCATATCAATGTACACAATGAGGCTGAAAATTTAAGTGTCTGCATTTATTTTTCAATGCACTCTCCAAGAATAGTGTATCTGCGACAGCCTCGACCCATGGCACATGGTGGAATGATTCTGCGTACAAAGCAATCACGCTTAACCAACAGCTGGTCAACAGGGACAATTTCTCAAACAGCAAACACTCAGCCTTGCAATTCAAACGATTCTGTTGATGACAAAATGGATGTTGATATTGAATGAATTAATGTGAAATATAGCTTAGAAAATAATTATTCAAAGAGAGAAAAAACTGAATAGCAGCATTTTTTTGTCTTTTATTTTAGTATTTTCTCAAACCGTTTCGTTCAAGGGCACCAAAACAGTGAAAAATCAGTAAGAGTTAATGTTACCTGTGCAATGTGACACTTTTTAAACATAAAATTTAATTTGTAAACTACGTTATTTACTTTGGTAATCTACGTTAAGATATCGGGTTAAATTACTTTGATTCCACGCGGAAAATAAATATCTAAGCGAGTAGATTTGGAAATTCGGCATCTAAAGCTCAAAATAACATCGGTTTACATGCTATGATATCTTAAAGATATACTGGTAGAGCTTAAGAGCAGATATATATCCATTTTTGAAAGCTACGTTATCGCCTTTTTGCGCAACAGATGAATTCAATCTTTTGAGTAAAATTGAAATTAAAACATGTCAGACAATTATTGAGCTTTTAAATTTGAAAAAAAAATCCACATTTCTTTAAAGATTACATTTAGGTTTCTGTAATAATTGACTATAAATATTAGAGGGTAAGTCATGAATTCTAAGCACGAATTCAAAGTTTGTGTTAATAAGAGTGCTTTAATCAGGTCTGTTGTCACAATTTGGAAAACATCTTATACAGTTTTTGTATCAATATATCCTTCATAGGATGAAAATTTATAAAACCGTAAAGAAATTGTGGAAATTCTTTAAAAAACATGTAACTTACCTCGTATTCTGCCACCCGTCACAGACTTCTAATGACACTCCGAGAGACAGACATGTTGGACAATGAAACATGGAACATGATTTTTTCAGACTCTGTATGTATATCCTACAGTTGAACAATCAATAAATCTCTCTATCGGGCTTAAAACAGTGGATTTCGTGTTTTTCACTAACGTAGCTTACATAACGTAAATTACTGCATAGGAAACCTTTCTCGATTGACAATTCGGAAAAGATATGAAAGAGTAATTTATTACCGCTATTTCCTTCTCAAGTTCAATCCTACTTCCTACTATATTGGTTATTTTTCTATTTCTTCTAGTATGGGGAAAATGCCACTAACGTAAATTACAAGCTTAAAACAACGGTCTTACCTTGGTTGCATTATTGTGTTTTTAAACAAAACATGGAACACATGTGTGTCTGTATTGCAGTCTGATTATTCAAATGCTTGTTTAAGATGTTAATTTCGTTGATAATCATTGATTTAAAGGAGTTCTTGAATTATTTATTATTTTTCTAAATGATGCTTAACGTAGATTACCTAAATTCGGAGACAAAATATTATTGCGGATATTTTTTTCTTTTTACCTCAATTAGTGAAATATTGCTTATTTTTACGTTGGCACATATCCATTTATCAGTTTCGAAAATATCTTTTTTGTATTGCATTTTGCCAACTTGCCCATAAAAGCTTCAAATCAACAACGAACAGCTCGGGGACAGGCGAAAAATCGACCCCCTTGTATAAACATGGATTACCCAAATCCATAAAGTTGTAGACTATGATGATTTGCACCCATTTTTTATTTGTACAATAAATTATATTCAAAGTGTGCAAACTTTTTTTGAACTATTGATGATTTTCTATTTTTTAGATATTTTTTAATAGCGAAGACAGCCTTTTTCAGAAATCGACGTCCTATTCTGAGAACGAGTGGCCGACATGACGAAAACACTAGGGCCGTGACATTAGCTCCCCGGACTTAAAGTCCCGGCTCGCTCAAAATAGAAAAAAAGAGACAAGCTTGACGGTAGACAGAGTGACGGACGGACAGAATGACAAACAGACAATAGACATAGATAATGAGAACTATCAGATAGCCTAGACATTTAAAACAATTACAGTCGACACTCGTTACATCGACATCGGAAAAGTCGAATTTTCGCTTGTCCCGTCCTCATCAATGGACATAATTTTATTCAAACAAAATGACTTCCAACTCAGTACAGCTATTGAAATATAGTAGGAAAAGGATAGAAATTGCTCGAAACGAGCAATTTCTTTCCTTTTCCTACTATATTTCAAAAATAATTGTACTCGATTAGTTTCAAAAACGGTCAAATATCAACTTTATCGAAGGCGAACAAAATCGGATGAGTTGAACTCCGGATATGTCGAGGTATATTGACGACCCCCTCCGACTTCCACACAAAGAGAAATTGTACGAAAACAACTTAAACCTTTAAGAAATCTAACCCAATGAACACACAGATAACCATTTTAACGGGTATTGTGTTTGCAGATTGACATGATTGAGCGTTACCTCTATTAGCATGGTAAAACTCAATCATGTCAATCTGCAAACATAATAATAGCCAAAGAACGGCCAAGAACGGCCATTTTAAACTCAGCAAATCATTCCAGGGCGAATCATTTCAGCTCTGGTCAGCCGGGATAGTCTGTAGGCTTACTACCTATTAACCCTTTCGCAAATAGCAAAATGTCAAGGTGATCCATATCAAAATCTGCCACAAATGACGAAATGGTTGTTATTAAAGATAGACTATGTGTAAAATATAGCAAGGAAATATTGAGATAGAAGGAGAAATTGCTGGTTATAATTGCAGCAGTTTCTTCTTTTGCTTCAATGTTTTTCCAAGTCTTTTCTGTTAGGGCGGTTCAGATATTTTAGGGTCTTTTATTACGTTCGGAGTAGAAAAATTTGGTTAAGGTTGTCCACCCTTAATGAGATTCGCGCGATGTCGGAAATGTTCGGGCGGCGTCGAAATCATTCGGCGGTGGAACTTTTCACCGCCGAATGCTTACGACCGCGCCCGAATAGGTTCGGATTAGTAACGACGCCTCTCGAAAAAGTCCGGGGCCTGTTTCATCAAAACTTTTAAGATGTATTTTTGACTTACTGATGACTGAAAAATCGTTTAAAACAGCAATCGCACAACCTAGGTCTTGATGATTTTGCCATACATGTTTCTTGCCCTAAACTTGTCGTAAGCCATCATTAAGTCAAAAATCCGCCTTAGATATTTTGATGAAACTGGCTCCTAATGTTTAGAATTTAAAAATGGCCACATTACGGGTATTCTACCCTAACCGTGTTTGAAACGTCAAAAAACGCAAGATAGCCCCGGCCTGCCCCACGTCTTTACCTTACCCTCTGTGCTCTGTTGCTCTGCGTTCTTTACCACGTCGGATAATCACGTGGTACAATATTTTCAGAAAATCTTCAATAATTTTGTAAATACTGGACCGATTCGAATACGGTTTGAAGCAGAGAATGTGGTCAGACGTTACGGATTTAATGGACGTGGTTGATTTTTGAAAAATCAACTGATAGAAAAGTTATTCAAGATAAACCAAAATTTTGGTTTATCTTAAATAACTTTTTATCAGTTGATTTTTCAAAAATCCAACACGTCCAGATTATTCTTAGCATTTTCTCACCTTCTCTGCTTCAAACCGAATTCAAATTGGCCAAGTATTAAAAAAAGATATTAAAGATTATCGGAAATTCTGAGTCACGTGATTATCCACCGTGTTTACGCTGTCACAAGATACCAGGAACGCATTGATGAAATATAGAAAAAATATGTCGTCACTGTGTTAACCAGCAGTGACCCTTTCCCAAGCAAGAAATAGTTTTATCAATCCTAATAGAAAATTATAAAACATTAAGCTAAACGAAGGAAATGCAGGTAACCGCCATTTTCTCCCTTTGTCCCAATATCGACTTTTCAACACCAATTTTGTCGTCTGCAACTCCATGTACATTATACCACCCTGATCTTTGCCGTTTTGGAAAGGGTTAACTTATTACCACACAATGACCTTTTTGACTCCCTACAGGACATTGACATTGAAAACCCTTGTGGAAAATGAAGAAATTGCTAGTCACAAGCAATATCTTCATTTATTTAACTTTTTTACAATGTACCATCCATTTTGTCATTTGCATCAGCTTTCAAACTGGAACATCCTAAAATATTGCCATGTGAGAAAGGGTTAAAAATGGACCTCCATGCGAGAATTGTCCTGGCTACGCCGCTGTGTATGGTCCACTTGGGAGGATCACGTGATACAACAATTTCAGAAAATCTCTAATAATTTCGTTAAAACGGGACCAATTTGAAATCGGTTTGAAGAAGAGAACGTCGACAGACGAAACACATTAGATGGTCGTGGTGTTTTATGAAAATTCATAGTATGATAAAAAAAGTTACTGAAGATCAGCCAAATTTTTGGCTGATCTTCAATAACTTTTTTTATCAGCTGATGTTTCAAAAATCCATCACTAACAGCTTAGTCCTGGCCATTTCTCTCCAACGCTGCTTCAATTCGTATTGAAACTGGTCAAATATTAACACAAATACTGATGATTTTATGAAATTCTGAGGACTTCACGTGATTATCCACCATGTGATCAGACAAGTTATACTCTTCGCAAAACGTTATCGTGAAATAATATCAAGTATAGATGTCTTTATTTGCAAATAAAAACCGATGTGCGACGGACTACGTGTGAAAGTACACACCGAGGCGTTCAGAAGTTGTCTAATTCGATGATTACCACATGAACTTCTCTGCCTTGCCAATTAACTTGAGTCGTCCAAGACATGAACCATCTTATATATGCATTTCACTGAAATGTGTTATAATTGTTATCTAGAGCCCTTTGAACGATAGGTCTACTACTATTTTTCCCTATTTTGTGCATGGGCGGATCTAGAGGGGGTCAGGGGGTCTGGACCCCCCCCCCCTGGTATTGGCGGAAAATTGAATTTTGACTAGGCCTATATAAATTTAGTTTAACGTTACATATTTATAACATTTTAAGTCATAATTTGAGCTTGGAACCCCCCCCCCCCCCCCCTGGAAAAAAATATTGGGCTTGGACCCCCATGGAAAAAATCCTGGATCCGCCCTTGTTGTGACAGATATGTCCACTATGATCATCAATACAATATGCCCATTTCCACGTAAGAATGGCGCTTTCTGAAACCCAACAAAGTATTTTAGGCTTTGGAAACAATGTGGAAAATGAAAGAAATTACTTGAAATATCTTCTTTTCCCACATTTTTTTCTATCCATATAGATAAAAACGTTTAAAACATAAATTTCTAGAATTTGTTGTCATCTTTGAACTTTGACCAGTCTAAAATTTTGCTGTTTGGTAGGCCTAATGGGTTAATTGATTACCCGGAAAAATTCTTGTCATGATTCTTGTCATGTCCAGACAGACTGAAACGATGAAAAATATCATTTACTAGAAATTGTTGTCGGCAGTATCTTTGAAATTTGACTAGTCTAAAATTTTGCTGTATGGTAATGGGTTCATTGATTACCCGGAAAAGTCGTGTAGATCTACATTATCGTTTACAAAGAAATGATGAAGGAAGCTGAAAGTAAAAGGGAAGTAACCATATCGTAAATCCAGAAATTACTTTAACACATTTATCTCCCTTGTACTACAACAAGCATTATAGTACGTTTTCTGAAGTGTTTTCCTTATCATAAAGATATGAAGATACATGTATTTGAATTGCAATTTTAATTTCAATTGGTCTTCATACCTTTTGTGATTAGTTTTGATATTAGGAACTACAACTATTATAAAATATTTTGCGTAAAGAACGCCACTTTAGAAAGGCATTGATTATAAACATCTTTTAGAAACGTTTATAAATGTTTATATTTTACTGAAACTTGGTAGAAATCTTTTCAATCGTAAAATCTTGAGAAAATGCTAAAATTTATTCGCTTATGATAAGAAGGATATCGAAATGAGGGTCAATTTGTACATGTACACGATCTCCTCTAAATAGCATAAACTTGTGTATTTCGGCGGTGGGGGATATGAAAATTTTGCATTTTTTTAAAAAAAAATATGGAACGCTTCACGAATTTGCGTGTCATCCTTGCGCAGGGGCCATGCTAATCTTCTCTGTATCGTTCCAATTTTAGTATATGTACAGCCGAGGCTTGTACATTTACAGACAATAAAATGTCCCTATATGTACATTATAAAAATATCCGAATTTAGAAGTAAGTTTGACTCATTGAATGTCAATTCTAAAGGGAAATAACGCGACCAAATCACTTTGCGTCCTATCTTTTGCCATTTAGTATGTTATTAATCAAACTAATTGATAACCATACAACGAAACTAAAACTTTACAGAAGAAACGCTTTAAAGAATATTTATGAAAGTATGTTTATTGTTTTAATTTTCATTTATTTTCTCAATCATTTATCCTCGATACGCACGTGCACGTTTTACGGAGATGGACGAAATTTCACGAGTACAAAAATAGCACTAAAATGTACTTGTTTACTAGTATTACAATACTGATCGATATTCAGTAAAATGCAAAAGTTTGTGAAATTAATGTACATGCATCATAGTTTGTCATGCAAGAGCTTATCGTCGCTTTTCAACGAAAACCTCGTAACTGCAGCTTAAAACAAGCTGCAGTTACGAGGTTTTTGTTGAAAGCAGTTATATGAATATAATTTGTTGCAAAGGAATTGCAACCAAACTGTATTATATCGTTAGTGGGAGGTCTAAACCTCGTAACTAAAGCTCGACAAAGCTGGAGTTACGAGGTTTTGACCTCCAATCGACGATTATGTCTTTGTACTTGCTTTTTCGTTGATTTGATATTATATTAATAATTCTTATTTACATTTTGATTTATCTTTTCACTTTTTTCTCCATAATTTGTAATGTAACAAACCAATTACCACACATTTACTCTTTTTGACCCCCAATAGAAAATGGCTCGTGAAAACATTGTGGAAAATGAGGAAATTGCTTGTGAAATGTAATTATTTCATTTCCCACTATGTTCTCAAAAAGACCAAAATATAAAAAGAAAAAATATTCGCTTTTGATTTCCGTCTACACTAGCTTTGAATTTTGACAAACTTGTCTAAAATTGTGCCAGTGGTAATGGATTAAACTATAAAATGTAAATCAACATCACCACAGTGGATAATCACATGATACAACATTTTTAGAAAATCCTCAATATTTCCTTAATACGGGACCGATTTGAATTCGGGTTGAAGCAGAGAACGTGGACTGACGTCACGCATTAATTAGATGATTGTAGTAGAATTTTGAGAAAAAATCCAGCTTATAAAAAAGTTATTGAAGATTATCAGTTGATTTTTTAAAATCTACCACATCTAGCTTATTCCTGGCGTTTTCACACCTTCTCTGCTTCCAACCGAATATAAATTGGTCAAGTATCAAACAAATTATTGATGATTGTCTGAAATTCTGAGTCACGTGATTATCCACCGTGACATTGGCAGGGACATAGCCAGAGGAAATTGAGTTGTACTCGAAGAACATTGCCGCATGAGAGAAGCTAATGCCATCTATTAAACCCATTAATGCACTGCAGGTCATTAGTAAGCAATTTCATATTTGGGTGGCTAAAGCCCCAGTGTCCGAATAGAGGGGGGGGAGGTTAAATTTCTCATAATATTTCGGGGTAAATAGGAAAAAATCGACATTTTTGGCCAACATTGGGGGTTGGAGTTAGCCCCCACCCCCACCAGCCCCTCCCCCTTGTTCCTAAGGGTCTGCACTGTTACGCTTTTTTAACCCACCCGCAAGAATATGCTTAATAAAACATTTTTGAAAATGAAGAAATGGCTTGTGTCAAGCAATTTTCTCATTTCCCACAATGTTTTTTTTACCCAGAGAGACCAAAATTTCAGCACTTGATCTACTTGAAAATGTCGTCTGCAGCTTCTTTGAATTTGGAACAGTCTAAAATTTTGTCGTTTGGTAACGGGTTTAAGATATAAAACGTAGATTTTATGAAAAAAAAATCCCATTTTTTTTTACTTTTTCCGACCAATTTATTTCTCGATTATTGCCATTAATTGTACTGAAATAAGTACTTTTAAAGTACGTCTGTCTACGCCCCTGATACATGTAGGTCCCAATCAAAATCCACCAAGTCAAAGACTATGGTAGTCTCGAATACTGTATATATTGTTATTAAGGTTATCAAGCTCTAATGAAATTCGCGCGGCGTCGAAATTATTCGGGTGCCGTCAAAAACTTTCGGCGGTGGAAATTTCCACCGCCGAATGTTTACGACCGCGCCCAAATAGGTTCGGATACGTAACGGCGACGCTCGAAAGAATCCGATGTTTAATGAATCTCAAAAATTTTCTAGCTTAAGCTGTAAATGTATATCAACAACATGGGTCCCGATCAAACTACACTAAGTCAAAGACTTTTGTGGTCTCTAATGCTGTAAACATTAATTTAAGGTAGAATACACGTAATGTGGCCATTTTGAAATTCAGAAAACATCGGATTTTTTCGGGCGTCGTCGTTACCTATCCTAATTTATTTGGGCGTTGTCGTAAACATTCGGCGGTGGAAATTCCACCGCCGAATGTTTTCGACGTCGCCCAATTAATTCCGACGTCTCATTAGGGTAGACTACCTTAATTAAAGCGTGGTTCAATTTTCAAAGCTCAGACAGACAACAAAATAGATGTTTGATAAAGATATATAGTAGGACAAACGGGTGTGGCTGATTTTACATGCATTTACTATGTAAAAAATCGGCCACTCTATTTTGCCCTACTATACGTATATTATTTTGTACAATATAGCACAGGAAAGGAACAAAAATAGGGTAAAAAGAAAAAAATCTGGTTAAACAATAATAGGTATTATTATTCCGAAGCGTTTTCCTATTAGAGTCGTCACACTCATGGCCCGGGATAATAAAGCTTTCCTTTCAAGCTCGGGCCCTGATCTTGTATTGGAAAGAGTTAAATAACACATATTTTATCAACATTGGCATACATGTGCACACAAATGCATGTAGGTCCAGTGACCAATTCTCGAATAAAACTCGGCTTTACAAACCGCAAAAGAAAGAAATGCCGACGATTTACATTTCCCCCTTTCCATGAATCAATGTATTCAATGATATAAACGATACACATGCCTTCTTTCTGCTGAAAAGGCCCTATAATTTGTCTTTCACCTTGGATGTGAATCATCCATAGAGAGCAGCTGGAGGCTTGGACTGGATGTTGTGATAGTATTGGTCGGAGAAATACAATGAATCCATGGTTAGTAGATCCAGCCGCCGCGATATGACCACAGCCGTTAGAAGAGGCCTTAAACGCCGATCGATCAATCTACTGAATCTAACATTTGAGACAGGATCTGGAAAAAAGGCCCCTTAACCCATTACAACACAGTGGCTCTTTTTGACTCCTTACAAGATAAAGGCTTTGGAAAACTTTGTGGAAAATGAAAAAATTGCTTGTGACAAGCAATTTCTTCATTTCCCATAATGTTTTCTTCACAAAAGGATAAAAAACTTTAAAAAGTCATTGATTTGAAATTGTCGTCTGCAACATCTTTGAATTTGGACCAGTCTAAAATTTTGTTGTTTGGTAATGGTTTAAGATATTTGAGACAGCTGTGTTTCAAGATCAGGCTGTGTCTAGGTGCAGTTTGACCTGGATCTATGTTACACTCATATGGTTAAACCTTACAGACCACGAAACAGCTAATCGAGAACTACATGGTCCCTGATCTGACTGCATGTATGCGCAGGCTGATCTGAAACCATGTTAGGCTCTAAAACCTTAAGGGACCTTTTTCCCAGATCCTGACTCATTCATTTTGACGTCTAAAATCTTTTGAAAATCAAAGTACTGAAAGTACTGTTGGGAAGCAAATTTGTTAATAATGTACAATGTAGGCCTATCCAGAAGTAGATTACTTTGATTAGGTACTTTGATTATCCATTTGAATACCTTGAATACTTTGATTCCATGCTGGTGATGTTGAATCTATTTTTAGCACAAGTTGACAACCTTTATGTGTATACTAGTACTAACCAATCAATGGACGCGGTTTGCCAGGTACTACCAGTTGTAGATACATAGTATACACGCTACGGTTTATCGGTGTGTAAATTGTCTATTTATAGCGTTGAGCCTTTGAATATATTTCATAGTTCAGTAAACTTGACTGACCCATTTATAAGGAAGATCATTGGACTGATCTTTGAACCATAATAAAGCAAATTACTACGTCGGTCTTCTCTTCGCTTAAAGACATGATTAATAGAATGTTTCACTTTCAGTCACACTATTCAATAACTACATGTATAACTTCAGACTTACATGTGAACATTTGAATGACTGTTACCTCATTAATTTTTGCTTTTGATAGAACTATTTATAGTGAGGAGGACCGGAAGATGTTGTGTGGTATGCAGAGAATGTTAAAGTGCAGAGAAGCACGGCTGCAAAGAAAAGCAAATTTTGCAAAATTTGCTTCCCAAAAATTGATTTCGGTTATGTATCAATTCCTTTCCCAAACAAAACCCTGTTAGTTCCGAGGGATTTATGTATAGTTGGCATTATTTCGCTCTATTATTTCAACAAAAACGTCAACACATGACCCCGTCAAGCCGATCGAAGTATCAAACTATCTTTTCGCGTTATCCTTTTCATTCAGGCGCGTGTCTATGTGGAGGCTTGGAAGCCCGCGCTTCAACATATTTTTTCCAATTTGCTGCTTTTCTTCGAAAACCTCGTATCTGCAGCTTGTTTTAAGCTGCAGATACGAGGTTTTCGCAGAAAAGCGACGATTCATTATCTTTCTGAGAAAATTGAGCGAGAAAAATGAAACAGAACTTATAAATGCCAGTTAATCTAAGCAAAGTTCCAAATTATCTCGGCGTTGTGGAGAATCCAGAACCCCAATCTATTATCAGATGACAAAAGTTTTGACTTTTCCATTTTCAAAGATGCTTCAGACGACAATCTCAAGTGAACGAAATTGTACATTTGTTGGTCTTTCTGTGTAGAAAAATTGTGGGAAGTGAAGAAATCGCGTGTCACCAGCAATTTCTTCGTCTTCTAAACTGGTTTCCAGAACGTTCATCTTTTGGCGCGTCAAAACGTGTCAAAAGCACTCGACCAAACACCTTTGAATTCAATATTAGAAATTTTAAGGGCATGACCCTGCCCTTGATTTGAATAGAAAGGGAAAAGAGAAAGTTATGAGATGGTTCTCAGTTGAGAGCTGTGGCGTATTCAGGATATCTGTGATAGGGTTTCGGATTTTTTACTTAATTTCTGTATAAAACGAAACAATAAGGCTACAGAGGAGGGGTCGTTTGAACTCCCGGACCCTGCTGGATCCACCAATGGATAGTAATAATTATATTGAGGCGGAAAAAGGATTGCACAATTTGAATTCGATCTTCTATTATGTGATCAAAACAATAAGCCGTTTCATAAAATTTAAGAATATTTAGACCAGGAAGGTATGTACCCAAACTCAATAATTCGATCCGTGGTATAGGCCTACAAATTATTTTGGCATAATGTCAATTCAGAGTGCATTTTTAATGCTTTTCAACAAAAACCTCGTATCTACAGCTTATCTTAAAGTGACATTTCACAATTATTTTTACATAAATTTTACTTTTATTCCATCTGAAAGATCATCATTTCTTATAAAAAGTCTTAAAGTTTCTAGCCAAAATATTGAACGGTTTACGAGAAATATATTTTTGTGCTAAAATAACTCAAATAGTTGTGGACAAAAGTTCATATTTATATGGTGTTTGTCATTTCTGTCTCAATTTTAAAGACATATTTTTCGCTTATAAATATCAAATTAAAAAAAAAAAAAAAAAAAAAAAAAAAAAAAAAAAAAAAAAAAAGACTGATAGGTTTAGCATTTCTACGCATTAGAATAAAAAATCTTTGCATCAAGACATACTTTAAAAAAATGAAATAAATGTTAAATGTCACTTTAAGTTGCAGTTACAAGGTGTTTGTTGAAACGCGACGATATATATTGTTGATCATTAATTTTCATCTAATATTAAAATTTATCAAACATGGGATTTGAATATGAATCAGGTCTGAAGAAATGACATTTTAAGCCTTCGAAACCTCCATTGATCCCGACCAGCCTGCGTATGCATGCAGACTGTGTGTATACAAAGCCTTGTTTAAGATTGTGTTGGTTTTAAAAACAAGCCCCCCCCCCCTATCTCCCCCTAGATTTACAAATTTTAAAAAGTAAGATGGTAAAATATTTTTATTTATCAATGTCTACACCATATCCAAACAAAGCGATCTATACGCCAGAAGTGTGTGTACCAAATATTGCCATTACAGTTCCGGAGCCTTAAAGCTGCAGTTACGAGGTATTCTTTGAAAAGTGACGACAGGGATTCTTTTTTCCAGGTCCAAACTAAATACCTATAAAAGCAACGCATTTTATGCTAAAAATAGACAGAGTTTACTGTTATGTATTGATAAACAGTCGGTGTTGTTATACAATCTCGTAACTACGACTTGAATCAAACCCTAGTTACGAGATTTTATAACAACACCTATGAAATACCATTGTTTACGTCAAGTTTAACTGGATAAAATCGTTCCCTATTTGGTGTCATTACAATTTTGCTAACCATAGCGTAATCACGATGGAAATTTGGGTAATGTTTGTTAAAATATACACACCACACTACATCGCATAGCGTCAGCATATGAGTAACTTATGTATTTTTTAAAGTCCGGTCCCACTGGCCGATTGACAAAAACGTATGCAAAAAGGACACAGCGAACGAGCAAAATTTCGGTAGTGGTACCATCCGTTTTCATCCGCTTTTAGAAAATGGCGAAAATATAACGGAAAAGAGCGCACGTCAGTAGTATATAGCGGGGATTTTAAACGGATATTCGTGGGAAGCCTAGCGGATGGGAGCGGATGTAAGCTAAATTTACGGAATACATCCCAGATAAAAAACTCTTTTTTCCATTTGTATACTTCATATACGCGATGCATATGCTTACATCCTTTCTATTTCCGTGCTGCTAACGATGTATAGACGTTCCATGTACCTTATCGTTCCCCTATCAATCCCTTTTCAGTTTCGGTTGATTTGAGTTTCAAGGATGCCTATAGGCTGAAGAAAGGATACAACGGACTGATAACGGACGTAGAACGTCTGTTGCTCGTGTATATTGCGGATTTATATCGTACACGACGGAAGGTTCATCCGTTCTAACAGTTTTGGGCAGCTCAAAACTTCTTGCGCGGATGAAATTACGGTTGACGGATGCCCGTTGGATAAAACGTATGCAATAAGTACACATCGGACTTCCAACGGATGGAAAGAGACGTCTAACGGAAAGCAAGATTTTTTGTACGTTTTACATTCTCTTTGTTTCCGAAAGTGCAGTGGGATCGGGCCTTTATGCATATGCTGGTATACGCTGAAATACGTTGCAGGTACGCTAGGGGTACGTTGCGATACGTTACTCATACGCTGGGGTACGTCGGTATACACTGATGTACGCTGAAGACCAAACAATTTTCAGCGCATGCCAGCGTATGAATTTTACGTTCGTCATACATTTCTTATACGCCGAATTCGCTAGATATACGATGGAAGTACGTTATTCATACGTCGAGTACGTTTCTCATAGGTTTCTCATACGTCGACTAGTACAGTACGTTTCTCATACGTCGAGTTCCAGAAAGGTAAATATGGAGGTTTCTGTACTGCAACATCACAACGATTTGTTACAGTTAGAATACTAAAACATAAAAGAAGAAGAAGAAGTAAAAGAAGAAGGAGAAGAAGAAGAAGAAGAAGAAGAAGAAGAAGGAGGAGAAGAAGAAGAAGTAGTAGTAGAAGAAGAAGAAGAAGTAGAAGAAGAAGAAGAAGAAGAAGAAGAAGAAGAAGAAGAAGAAGAAGAAGAAGAAGAAGAAGAAGAAGAAGGACAAAAGGAAGAAGATGATGACGACGACGACGACGACGAAGGAGACGAAGAAGAAGAAGAAGAAGAAGTAGAAGAAGGAGGAGGAGAAGAAGAAAAAGAAGAAGAAGAAGAAGGAGGAGTAGAAGTAGAAGAAGAAGAAGAAGGAGGAGGAGTAGAAGTAGAAGAAGAAGATTGAGATGATGATGATGATGATGAAGAAGGAGAAGAAGAAGAAGAAGAAGAAGAAGAAGAAGAAGAAGAAGAAGAAGAAGAAGAAGAAGAAGAAGAAGAAGAAAAAGAAAAAAGAAGAAAAAGAAGAAGAGGGAGAAGAAGGAGAAGAAGCAGAAGAAGGAGAAGAAGGAGAAGAAGATGAAGAAGAAGAAGAAGAAGAAGAAGAAGAAGAAGAAGAAGAAGAAGAAGAAGAAGAAGAAGAAGAAGAAGAAGAAGAAGAAGAAGAAGAAGAAGAAGAAGAAGAAGAAGAAGAAGAAGAAGAAGAAGAAGAAGAAAAAGAAATTGAAGAAGAAGAAGAAGAAGAAGAAGAAGAAGAAGAAGAAGAAGAAGAAGAAGAAGAAGAAGAAGAAGAAGAAGAAGAAGAAGAAGAAGAAGAAGAAGAAGAAGAAGAAGAAGAAGAAGAAGAAGAATTCAACATAGTTTTTATGTTTATGACCAATTCATAGTTGCATTGAGAACGAAGATCAGATACTTCAGGAAGTGCACGCACATCCCTCCAAAACACATTTTATAGTCCCTTTTTTTACGCTCATCATACGTTAGTCTGACGTTCCGCACTCGTTTCTCATTCGTGAAAGATCCGCTAAATTACGCTACTCATAAGTCGGTATACGCTATGATTTCACTACTCATACGTCGAAGGTACTCTAGGACTTTTGTTTTTAATTGGACGTCCGAAAGGACGTACAATTCTTATAACCACTTCTCAACAGGCGAAATGGGTTTTCATTACCAAAAAACCCTTTCTCAGACTCAATTGCCAGTCGACCAAAATTCAAAATAGATTTTGCGACCATACATGAAAACTGTCGTATCTTTTCCTACTTTCTATGTGTTCTCTAACAAATACTATAAGATTCATTGGCCAATTCAATTCATGCCACGTCTTAACCAACTTTACGATCTTTTTTCGATTTAATCATTTTCTTGTAGTTTTTTGACTTTCGTAATATTTATTGTGTAAAGGGTAAGATCTTTAGAAAGCGATACATGCATACACTATGGTTATAATGTAAACAGACACCCTATATCATCAGCAGCAGCGATAGCTCAAACGGGGAACGCCGTTGGTTCAAAACCAGTTCGGATTATTTCTTCTGTAAAACGTTTGTTAAAACGTTTGTTTTTCTTGATGTGTTTACTGAAAACACACATTTTAGAATGATTACCCAATTTAATGCACGTATTGTGTATGATAGGTTCCTTTTCTTTGATCATTGTTGTTTAAGTCTTTGACATATTTAAAGGAACGGGGTTTCCACGAGACGTACTTTGGAACCAGGGTTTTGAAATTGATTATCGGGGAGTGAGTTCATTTCGCAACTCGGGTTCGACTCGATGCCAAATCGGGGTTCCATCTGAACAGCCTCAGATGAGACACTAGTGAAATCCACCTATTCAGAAAAATAGTTGCTGTTACGAGTTTTTTTTCTCCAGCATCTGTATCACTGATATTCGACAGTATCATGACCTATTTACATACTGATCGATGATCATGACAACAATGATTATTACTAGTATAAGACTAAGTGACAGCGATCTTTATTTATTTCGTTTAAGTGACCCGTTTACGTGTATTGAGATAAGAAGATGAAGCAATTTTCCCGACGGCACGTTCCCAATTTCTTCTTTTTATGCACATCTGTAGATGTAAGGATGCTGCGGTAGTACTTGTATGAGGAATCCATGGTTAGGTGCTCCAATTAATCTGGTATTTTGTTTCAGGAAAAGTATGTATTGAATTTGTTTTGTAACCACAACCAGGGAAAACTGCTACCGTGTTTTTTTTTTCTTTTTTTACTCTAAACAGGAATAAAAATCAAAGTGCTTGGAGCACTATATTTAGACGCCTCTCATTGATTGAGCGGAATTGTATGTAAATGATCGGCGTTTCATTTCTTTATTTCGTTGAACTTGTGTTAAGATCGATTCTAAATCACTGCGGTCGTTTTTTCGCCAACGATAGTGGAGATAGAAGTCGAACAAGAGTGCCATGGTCACAATATACGCCGCCACTTATAAAACTTGAGACAAAAAAAAAAAATGACATTGACAAGGATTTATAAATATTCACACAAAAACCTGTAAAAAGTTGTGTTCACAAAAAGGTTTTTTATAAATATCCAGTCAAAAACCTGGAAGGAATTGCGTTCACGAGACTGAAATATCATTAAGCCCTAGAGATTAAGATTGAAGGGGGCATAACTCAGGAAAAAAAATCAATGAACCATAAAATCCTTCCTTCATGCACATCTACCAATTGAGGTGATTGACAAAGTGTCATTAATATCCAGTCATAAACGTAGGAGGACTTGCGTTGACAAGGCTGCAATTTCAATAAGCCCCAGAGACTAAGTTTTAAGGGGGCATAACTCTGGCAAAAATCAATGAACCATAAAATCCTTCCTTCATGCACATCTACCAATTGAGGTGATAACATTGACCAAGTTTCATTAAGATCTAGCCAAAAACTTAGATGGAGTTGTGTTGACAAGGCTGCAATTGCAATAAGCCCCAGAGACTAAGTTTTTAAGGGGCATAACTCAGGCAAAAATCAACGAACCATAAAATCCTTCCTTTATGCACATCTACCAATTGAGGTGATAACATTGACATAGTTTCATTAAGATCCAGCTAGAAACTTAGGAGTTGCGTTGACAAGGCTGCAATTTCAATAAGCCACAGAGACTAAGTTTTTAAGGGGCATAACTCAGGCAAAAATCAACGAACCATAAAATCCTTCCTTCATGCACATCTACCAATTGAGGTGATAACATTGACCAAGTTTCAAGAAGATCCAGCCAGAAACTTAGGAGGAGTGCATTGACAAGAAAAGTGGACGGACGTACGGACGGATGGACGGACGGACAGACGGAGAAGATGACGCCAATATACGTCCGCCTCCGGCGGCGTATAAAAAAGATGATTAAAAAGAACAATGTCTGCGTAGAATTCGAACCCAGGGCCTTCCGGATATAACATGTGTAAAGAGTACAAGGTGAGTGCTCTGCTAAGAGAGCTATCGCGGCTTTCATTTATGTAGCGCGTTGGCTTACATTTTGAATAAATTGCTTTGTAGCGTACTTTATAAAATCAATGAAAAGTATAACTGACGACAATACTCATAGTAAACCGAAACAAGAAGACAAAAGTGCTAATCGCATGGCCTTAATTGATTTTGGTAATCAAATTAATAGTGATTATTCATAGAGACAAATCAGTTGTCTTGAAACGGCAATCAAATCAATTTGAAGCCTGAGAAGGGTTTTCTTGTATTAAAGCCGTTTTCGTATGTCCGAAACCGATGTTATAGAATTAAACACAGAAGAATGAATAAAATATCTTTCGTTCATGTACAATCCCGCTCAATCAATCAGAGACGTCCAATTACAGTGCTCTCAGCACTTTGATTTCTAACCGTTGTTTGATCTGAAGTTGACCTCACACGCTGAAAGGTTGCCCATACATATAGATAATTTTTCGAAATATATTGGCTTTATACGCCGTAGTGTGACTGCACCATTAAGCCTTTCCCAAAAAAGACCCGAATAACAGTTGCTTCAAAATCGTCAAAGCAACGGTAAAACTAATTACGTATTAGATAGAGGCTGTATAGTAGATTATACGTATTAAATAGAGGATGTTTAGTAGATTTAACGCGAAAAAAACATTCAAATGCGAGCAGCGTATTGAATGTTTATATCGCATATATTCTACTATACAGACTCTATCTGACTTAGTGTTCGTCAAGCTTAACTGCATAGGAGACGTGGGCGTGACTATGACTATGTATAGACGACCCATAAACTAGCCGACAGTCTCGTTTATGAAAAATATAGCGTCGAAATCTTTAAATATACTGCAATTTCATTGGTCTAAAAAGCAGCGCATTGAATGTTTGTAAATACGTGTAGATTATACTATTCAATATCTGTCTGACTTTGTTCGCTAACAGTTATTGGAGACGGGTTGTGGCTATATAAAGACGTCGCACAACCTAGCTGGCAATTTTGTTTATGTGAAATATAACGGCGAAATTTTGAAATATCGTCGCTTTTCTACGAAAACCTCGTATCTGCAGCTTTAAAACAAGCTGCAGATACGAGGTTTTCGAAGAACAGCAGCGATATACTGTCTAGTCCTGCAGCATTAATCCGAGACATATTGACCCAACTTCGGCAATGTTTTGTTAAGACGCTCAACTAACGGACTTTGCACACGAAAATTAAGTTGTCCCGGGTTAACGTTGCTGGACAATAATGTCACTGGTCCAAAAAATAGGTTGAACACTTACACAACATCAACACTAATCCATCTCTGGCAAGTCTTCATAAACGTTCTGGTGCATTCATGTGCAGTTAATCTTAATATAATCTATTTGATCAATTTTAACTCAACAACGGTACATTCCACTAAAACTGTTTTGCTTTTTACTACAAAAGTCGCACCCGCCGGATAAATTCTCTCCGTCTCGGGCAATGCAGCGTATCGTTCTATGTTTCTAGGTTGCCAGTCACAAACCGTGCTATTATCAATCACAAAATCTACAATATTATCACCATCGCTTTTACTTGTAGGAAACCCGTGGGTTTCATCCTTATTTCGCGCTGAGGACACGAATGCCATCCACTTGAATCTAACACCGACTTTGTATTTGTTTAAATCTTCATCTCTTAGCGCCATCCGCCTGTATGTAACTCCATCTTCCCTTTTGAGTTTGTCCCAGAACAATAAAATCATTTCTAACACCAAAATAAATGGACCTAATTCTAAATCAACCGAGGTAGGATGGTAGCTTCGGCTTTTTTGGCGTCTGAGAGCTTGATTCAAAGACGAATAGAGATGATTGTTGGTTTCGGCTGTGTAGATATCTATTACTGCTTTGTAAAACTCTTCTTGTGTCTCATGTCCTTGTAAAAATTTAAGCTTTTCTCTACCACAGTGTAGGAGCGGAAGTGTGTGAATGCTTGTCTTTGAGTGATAACTTGTGTGTTTGTACATCGAGGAAATGCAACTTGGTAAACATCAGCGGTTGACATAGGTAAGAAAAAGTTTATGATTGATCATTATTTCGACATATATCTAATATTTTGTTGTAATGTCGTAATCTTGAATAGACATGGAAGGCATCGTCCAAATATTCGCCCGGTCTGAGCTGTTTAAACCATAAAAATGCCTTGAACATTTGGATGGGAAAATTGGCGCATGATTTTCACCACATAAAATTGCCATTTTTATCGCTTTTTTATCATTCATCGTATTGTTTCTTCCAAAAATTAAATGCCTCTATGTAAGTATTTTGTCACTAAGAACATGATTCAGACGAAATGATATCCATTCCAATAAAATTCCCGATTTAAATGTCCGCAGTTTGACAGTTTTTATGTACAATAAATTGACTAATGACAATTTCCTTATGAATTTATTGTACAATCACTTACAAGCAATTTGTAATGTCGCTTGCCTATGTTTAACACGGATTTAAACATCGACACAAACACGAACGTTCGGTTTATCTTCTTTAATTTGTTATCCAATGTTACACTGGATAGGCTCCTTCCTTTACCTATATTTCAAATTTAATTTTAGTGTGATGAATGAGTTTATACATGCATAATAGC
The DNA here is from genome assembly GCA_963680895.1 of Fragum sueziense. Lineage (NCBI taxonomy): Eukaryota > Metazoa > Mollusca > Bivalvia > Cardiida > Cardiidae > Fragum > Fragum sueziense. The sequence continues at coordinate 25,600,440 of OY804609.1, read as the reverse complement.
ATGGAATTTTGTGCTAAACGTGTAGACTTGGTTTGTTAAACGTTATGTTTTGATAAACCGTCGGTGCCTTTTTGAAAACTCGTGACTTCGGCTGGAATCAAGCAGTTGGGTTTATTGGAGTTTCGCGCCGTTTTCAACTACAAAGGTCATATCGAGGCGGCTGGAGCACCTAACCACAGATTCATCGTATTTCTCTCACCAGTACTACCACAACGCCCTAATCGAGCCTCCAGCTGCTCCCCCGCATAGGTTCACGATATCAAACCATTGATGGGTGACATTTTTGTCAGAAAGGGTATTAGCCGCGGCCGGGTATCGAACCAGGGACCTCTCGTATGAGAGGCAGATGCGCTACCAACTGCGCCTTTGCCGTGGCCTAAAGCCATTGGGTATGCCTTGATGAAATCACACTTTGAACAGTGCAAAATCGGACATTTACAATTGTGATTTGTAAAATTATATATACTAGACAAAAAAAGAAACGCAACTTCCTTTTCAATGCCTTCAAGAAGATTACGCAAAGACATCAAATTAGATTTAAACAAAATGTAATATATCTAAAGCAATAACATTTCACATTGTAGAGTTCACAAAATCTTGTTTGTAGTAAATTCCATAAGAAAACACCCAGTTTACACTGGGCATCAACACAATTTTACCAAAAAAAGTGAATGTAGGTCGAAAAACACAATCTGTTTCGTTCAGTTTGGTCCGATATTCGAATGTTGTGCAGTCCATGCGATTTATTAGCGGCCTCCGTTGCAGTTTTAAACCTATCCCATAGGTGGGGTTTACCTGACAATATGGTCCTGCCGTGACGTCATATCTCTTGCATGTCCGCTCCGTGTTTGATCGATTGTATTCCCATTGAGAGCTAACAGCGTATACAGTAGAAAATGTGTCGATTTGTTGCGACAACATTTTGACTTTTTCCACCTAACAACATCCGCACTGCAGCTTGGCGCTGGTTTGGGCGTAGCCCCGCTATGCGTAGTGTAGTGAGAAGTGTGTGAAAGCTTTGGCCTCTTCTTTGTCTATGTTTCAGCTTGTGTTTGAAGAAAAAATATTTTGATAATAGTCATTTAGAAAACACGACAGGGGATAATCAGTTTTCAACAATTTGCTATGTATCACGTGATGAATTTACGACATCTGAAGAAAATGACACTATACTCATGCGTATGGAGGCAGGAATATTAAAAAGATACTCAATAGCCATTAAAAACATAGTTTGTCGAAAATATTATGAAAAAAATGGGGTTGCGTATCTTTTTTGTTCTAGTATATAACAGGAGATCTGTTTGGTTACAGTAAAACTAATCGGTTTTTGATTTCCCAGGGTCATGGATGATTATTAATTATTGGACTATTAATTGGTCAAATGTTAATATCGGTTAAAGCCGGATTTTAACAGATTGACAAAGATTGAGACTTCAATTACACTTTAGTATAGTATTTCGACGGTGTAAATCAAAAACGTCGTAACTACAGCTTGATTGAATCAGTTGTTACGAGATTTTACAATAACACCGACAATGGATCAAAATAAATTGGCAAACTCATTATAATTGACAAAACGCCGGCTGTCAATCAAATCATCGATAAGCCAATGGACGATTAGAAAAATACCACACCTCCATTGTCTTAAGATCTACGTTGCACGTGATATTGTATCGATCTATCGACTGACAATCAAAACAAGATCGATCAAGCGATCGAGTACTGATCGAGCATGGTCGGCAAGAGTGATCGGGACATCCCGATCGAGCGTGGTCGGCAAAAATGGCCGGGAATTAATCAACAAGATATAAAGCAGAAGTCGTGTAAATACATTAGATCGAGTTTAATCGGGTTTGATCAAGGGATTAAGCCGATCGAGTTGATCGAGTTGATTTGGTCGGCAATAATGTTTTTGTCAGATGATTTTAAAAGATCTAACATACAAAGTTTATTTCTGATGTTTTTACATATTCTTTGCCCAAGCAAAATACAACTTGGTCAAATATTAAGATAGATATTGAAGACTTTATGAAATTATGACACGTGATTCTCCATCATGCAAAAATTTCTTATTTTCCCGACATTTTTTCTCTGTATCTTTTACGGGCGAGCATAATATCATGAAAAAATCAGTCGAATATAATGCAAAAAGAGGTAAAGTCGCATTTATTACAATCAATATGTCACATATGCAATTCAAGCCATTGTACAAAAGTAAAAATTTCTTGTCAGGCTATTGTACAGGACTTGACAATTGATTGTACAAAAGAAGTTTTTTTTTAAAATGGCAAAAATTGGAAGTTTTAGAAGGTTTCCTAATTAAATAATTATATCAGTCTCAACACATACATATGCACGAGCTGTGAATGAAAATTTTGTTGAGAAAGACCCTACAGTATGCATCTATTCGAGTAAAAACTGCGACTCGTAACAGCTAAACCACCCGTTGTAGTTCATGCCCAAGTGAATCGGGCCTGAAATGATTTAAATCTAGAACCAATGGCTCCGATTGCTCTAAAAATGTTACAGGGAATAATGAATAAAGAGATTGGTACAATGATCTGACAAAAGTATTGTGTTCATCTAGAAAAAAACATAAATTCTTACCAATGTCAACCGCTGGTGTTTACCAAGTTGCATATCCTCGATGTACAGACACACAAGTTATCACTCAAAGACAAGAGTTCACACACTTCCGCTCCTTCACTGTGTCTACACTTTGTCTGTATTGAGTTGCAAGTTAAATATTTCACTTTAAGAAATGTTTCATTGCTAGAGTTGATATCTTTGAAAACCTTTTTTAGCACGTCTATTGCAGACAAGCGACGGTTTATCTCCTGTGGATGAAACACACGTTTGTGCATTGCTAGTGTTAAACAGAATAAAGGAAATGTCTTTTCCCCTTCACTGAGTGTATCAAGATGGTCTTCGTCACGCTTTAGGAATGATTCCTTAAGATAATTGTCACATCTTTCACATCCAATTGATTGTGCGAGACTTGTCGTGTCCCATCTTTGACCTTCCTGGTTTTCGTGAAGGGCTTCTTGTGTCTGGATAGTCGGATCACATCCATCGAATGAAAGAAGTCTTCTGACAGCCTCGCAATTATTTGTGCAGAGTGCAATGTGCAATAATCCCCATTTATACTCGCCATATATGGCATTGATCAAATAAGGTCGTTTCGGTTCTAAGGGGGTTCCAAGAATTTGCCAAACTTCATCCCATTCTTTCTTGCTGGCGCATTCTGCCAGTTCTTTTATTCTGAGAGCTTCGCGAACGATGTCGTTTTTATTTGGTTCACAAGGTCGAGGTACAGGATGAGAGCGTGTCTTTCTAACTACATTGGGTCCTCTTCCTCTGGCTATCGGTGGCAAGACGATTTTCTGTCTACTGATTGGTTCAGGACTTTCTATTTTCTGGTTTTCAAAATCGTTTGTTGTCTCACCCGAACCTGTTTCTTCATCTTGAACAGTAGAGCTTTTTCTGGGAATACTGCCGTGTTGTTTGTTTGGACGTATTAGTGGCAAAACAGAAGAAGGACGAACTGAATCTTTTTCTCGACACATAGAATTAGAACGTCTCAAATTGTGGTTACTATGGAATTGCCCTTCCATAGTTCTCCTTCCAGAATGTTTGTTGTCTCACCCGAGCCTGTTTCTTCATCTTGAACAGTAGAGCTTTTTCTGGGAATACTGCCGTGTTGTTTGTTTGGACGTATTAGTGGCAAAACAGAAGAAGGACGAACTGAATCTTTTTCTCGACACATAGAATTAGAACGTCTCAAATTGTGGTTACTATGGAATTGCCCTTCCATAGTTCTCCTTCCAGAATGTTTGTTGTCTCACCCGAGCCTGTTTCTTCATCTTGAACAGTAGAGCTTTTTCTGGGAATACTGCCGTGTTGTTTGTTTGGACGTATTAGTGGCAAAACAGAAGAAGGACGAACTGAATCTTTTTCTCGACACATAGAATTAGAACGTCTCAAATTGTGGTTACTATGGAATTGCCCTTCCATAGTTCTCCTTCCAGAATGTTTGTTGTCTCACCCGAAACGGTTTCTTCACCTTGAATGATAGAGGGTTTTCTGGGAATACTGCCGTGTTGTTTGTTTGGACGTATTAGTGGCAAAACAGAAGAAGGACGAACTGCAACACTTTCTCGACACATAGAATTAGAACGTCTCAAATGGTGGATACTATGGAATTTCCCATCCACAGTTCTCCTTCCAGAATTGTTCGTTGTCTCACCCGAAACGGTTTCTTCACCTTGAATGATAGAGGGTTTTCTAGGAATACTGCCGTGTTGTTTGTTTGGACGTATTAGTGGCAAAACAGAAGAAGAACGAACTGCAGCACTTTCTCGACACATAGAATTAGAACGTCTCAAACGGTGGATACTGTCGCATTTCCGATCCAAAGTTCTCCTTTTAGAATTGTTTGTTGTCTCACTCAAAGCTGTTTCTTTATATTGAACAGTATAACTTTTCTTAGGAATACTGCCGTGTTGTTTGTTTGGACGTATTAGTGGCAAAACAGAAGAAGGACGAACTGCAACACTTTCTCGACACATAGAATTAGAACGTCTCAAATGGTGGATACTGTCGAATTTCAAATCCACAGTTCTATTTTTTGTATTGGAACGTTTCCCAATCCTTTCAACTGTCTCATTTTGTCTCGCATATGAACATACTCATTTGCTGCAAAAGAAAAGATGAGAAATACCTTTATTACATTTGAGCCGAAATTATGAAAAAGACTATTTTGGTAGAAATTTATTTACCTAAATCGGCTTGATTTTCTATAGAATAACATACGAAATGAAAGGTTCAGACATTAAAATGTAATAACAAATCTGAGGTGCGTTCTTTCGAACGAGACCAGCTCGATAAAATCTCTTTCATATTGTTTCTGAAGAATCAATCGAGGGGTTCCACAAGATGTATAGATTAATGACACTCCCATTTAGCGGCTTAAAAGTATCGCTCAAAATGACGCTCTATCGAAAAAATTAAAGTTCAGAAATCTTGGAATATCCTTCAAATCTCGATCTAAATTACACGCCTATTGATTGAAGAGTTTCATGACTATCATTTTACACATAATATGATTTTTATCGTAAAATTACGATATGTAAGGGATCTGATGAAAATAGTATCAAGCCGGGGTTTCTCTTGAAATATTGAAAATAGCAATATCTTAAGTTGATATTCATAAATGATATTAGTAATGATGATTTATGATATTATTCTATAGTCGTGGTGAAAAAAGCAGAATTGATCCAAAATGATGTTGGGGCTGCAAGACTCTTAAATATAATACGTTGTATCTTCAGGTAGTCGGCACTAATGAGATTCATGCGGCACCGGAATTTTTCGCACGATGTCGTTTTACATTCTAAACGAATAAGAGTAATGGCTTAATTCATTTACCTTATTCTTACTTATCTGAAGTTCCATCAACTAGAATTGCACAAGTTTCTTACATTTTATCGTGCAATCAGCACGATGTTTGTTTATTAGATGAAGCTCTTGAGGACAGGTTGGTATTCATAGACAAAAAGAGAGTTCGAAGCGACCAAACTAAGTTAGGATTTCTCAAGGCAAGAAGGTCGGACCTTGAGATAAACTCTTGCTTATATTCTCCTACATTTTACAGATTTTTGAAATTTGCTGGAATTTTTTCTTTCGAAAATTTTCCTCCATAAAAACAAGTTCTTGTAACATAAAAGTAAATTTTACGTTTTTTTTTCGAAAATGTCAAACGTTTTTTTTTTCTTTTTGTCACCTTTTTAAACGCCGCCGGCGGACTTATATTGGCATCATTTTCAACGTCTGTCCGTCCATCCGTACATACGTCCACTTTTATTGTCAACGCAACTCCTCCTAAGTTTCTGGCTGGATCTTTTTGAAACTTGGTCAATGTTATCACCTCAATTAGTAAATGTGCATGAAGGAAGGATTTAATGGATCATTGATTTTTGCCAGAGTTATGCCCCTTAAAACTTAAGACTCTGGTGCTTATTGAAACTGCAGCCTTTTGAACGCAACTCCTCCTAAGATTCTGGCTGGATCATAATGTAACTTGGTGGATGTTATTACTTTAATTGGTACATTTGATTGAAGTAAAGCTTTTATAGTTCATTGATTTTTGCCTAAGTTATGTCCCCCTTAAAACTTAGTCACTGGGACTTATTGAAATTGCAGCCTTGTGCAAGCAACTCCTCCTAAGATTCTGGCTGGATTTTAATGAAACTTGATTGATGTTATCACATTAAGTGGTAGATGTGCATGAAGTAAGAATTTTATGGTTCATCAACTTTTGTCTGAGTTATGCCCACTTAAAACTTAGTCTCTGGGGCTTAATGATATTTCAGCCTTTTGAACGCACTTCCTTCAAGGTTTTTGACTGGATATTTATAAAACCTTCTTGTGAACATAAGCTTTTACAGTTTTTTAAGTGGATATTCATAAATCCTTGTCAATGTCATTTTTGTGTCTCAAGTTTTATAAGTGAGGGCGTATATTGGGACCATGGCACTCTTGTTTTTTTATTTGTTTAATTTTAAACAAGTCTTGTTTCAAATGCACTGCAAATAACATCATGAATAAGACAGAAATGGTATCGGAAAACTTTTAGGGAAATTTAAATTGTTGATAATAAGCATTTTCTCCTTGCCCTCGATACATTCTGTGCTATAACCTAATCATTTTAATGCTTCAAATATTTTGTCGTCTGTAACAATTATCAAAATTCAATTGACAGATTCCAACGTGATCAGTGGAGATGTGAGGTTCGGGTATGTTGTGAAAGCATTGTAAGAAAACACGCGTATTTTAGATTCGCATATTTCTTTTCCAACCAAGTGCTCAGAAGCAATGTTCTTTGTCGGAGGATTAAAATTTGTATTTTGTCTGAACGGATTTATCATAATGATTACATGAATAACCATTCGTAAAAAGTAGTTTGACTATATGAAAAACACTTTTAAGCAATGTTTCGATGAAACGGGTATGAAAGGTTGTACATAACTGATTAAATCAAATTAGGAAAATGGCTAAGAAAATATCCTTTATAAAGATAAGAGTCTTTCTGGTTCGGGGATCCCGTGCTAATGGTGGAATAAGTAACTTCAGGCGTCCTTTGTTGAATTTGACAGAGGAAAGAGTCTAAGAAATGTTCTTGAATTAAGCCATAAGACTATTTATTAAAGCTCAATTATGTATATATTCTGTTTTTATTCGGGAGACAGGGCGGAGCTTAGCAAACGGTTCATTCCATTTAAGCTTTGGGAGAAACAGCCTTCTCGATCAGCGGTAATTCGTCGGTATTGTTGCAAAACATTATAACTACAGCGTGAATCAATCTGTAGCTACGCGGTTTTATGACAACACATTTTACAATCGCGAATTGTTTCAATTTGAAATACGTTCATGCTCGTGCCGCACGTTTTTTCTCTTCTACCAACCAAGGTATCGAGAAGTAAACTCGTCGAATATTCTCTTTACTTAGCCACACCCTGTTAGGCGAATAAAAACGGAATATACCCATTCATGTGTTACACGCATGCAAATAAACATATGTACATAAACACGCACATTCATTTGTCTCTTTGTAAAAAAAATCAAGCTTTTCTTACATGTTTATGTATTGAGAAGCACGTTAAAATCTCAAGGACTCCCCCACCTTTTCCGCTTTTTATACGCACGAAGGGTCGTATTATGTTATGGCCCTGGTCGTCCGTCCAGCTCTCCGCCCGTCTGTCCGTCCGTTATCAAACTTGCCACAATGAATCTCCATGGTGTCTAGTTGTGCACATCGCTTACGGGATTTAGATAACCGTTTTTGTTCTTGACTTATCTGCCCTTGACTTTGAGGAAAAATGACCATTTTCTCAAAAATGCCCATTTTCTGGTGTGCAAAACTCCTACAGTTTCAACCAGAATTTAATCAAACTAGCCACAATGAATCTCTATGGTGTCTGGTTGTGCAAACAAAAGTTTGATAACTTTTCAAGTTTGAATTATCTGCCATGGAATTGAAAAAAAATGGCCAATTTTACTGACAAGCCCCTCGCGGGCGTATATGCGCCGCTCTGCGAAGCTCTTGTTTATGGAACATTCCACCTCCGACTGAATCGGCCTAAACGAATTTTTCCGACATCGGATGAATCTCATTAGGGGTGAACTACCTTAATTCAAACTCTTCATAAATCGTGGATGGATGATGCATTCAGCCCGTTAACCCGAAAAGTACAAAAAGAACATCTACAAATGAAATGCTTTATTTCGCAAAATTTGTAAATATTGTCACGTAATATACATTTTACATGAATGTGATTTTTTCAGTTCAATTCTAGCGTCAAATTTAATTATACCCCCCAAATTCAATTTGGGGGGTATATAGGAGTCAGGTTGTCGGTCTGTCTGTTGGTCTGTTGGTCTGTTGGTCCGTCTGTTGGTTTTTTCTTTTAAAATCTTCTCCTCCTCAACCACTGGGCCAATTCTTACCAAACTTGGCAGGAATGTTCCTTGGGTGACCCTTTTCAAAACTTGTTCGTGAATTTTTGATTCGTCAAAAATTGTGGGCGTGGCAGGGCGGGGCTTATCGGACTTAGAGAAATCATGTAAAAAAATCTTTAAAAATCAACTATCAGGCCAATTTGAACCAAACTTGGCAGAAATGACCCTTGAGTGATTGTATTCAGTGTATGCTCATGATTTTTTCATTCGCCAAAAAATGTGGGCGTGGCAGGGCGGGGCTTATCCGACTTCGAGAAATCGTTAGATAATTCTTCAAAAATCTTCTCCTCCTTAACCACTGGGCCAATTTTTACTAAACTTGGCAGGAATGTTCCATGGGTGACCCTTTTCAAAACTTGTTCGTGAATTTTTGATTCGTCAAAAATTGTGGGCGTGGCAGGGCGGGCTTATCGGACTTAGAGAAATCATGTGAAAAAAATCTTTAAAAATCAATTATCAGGCCAATTTGAGCCAAACTTGACAGGAATGCCTCTTGAGTAATTGTATTCAATGTCTGTTCATAATTTTTTCATTCGCCAAAAAATGTGGGCGTGGCAGGGCGGGGCTTATCCGACTTCGAGAAATCGTTCGATAATTCTTCAAAAATCTTCTCCTCCTTAACCACTGGGCCAATTCTTACTAAACTTGGCAGGAATGTTCCTTGGATGACCCTTTTCAAAACTTGTTCGTGAATTTTTGATTTTTCAAAAATTGTTGGCGTGGCAGGGCGGGGCTTATCGGACTTAGAGAAATCATGTGAAAAATCTTTAAAAATCAATTATCAGGCCAATTTGAACCAAACTTGACAGGAATGACCCTTGAGTGATTGTTTTCAATGTCAGTATTCTCCCCAGCCCAATAAGCTGTATCGGCCCCACTACAGCTTCATGTAAATCAATGTAATGCCACTACAGCTTCAAAAGTACCCATACAGCTTAATTTCTTCAAAATGATCACAAACTATAGGCATTTTGAGTTATTTTATGCCAAAAACTGATAAATAGTGCAATTTTGTAATAATAATTGTGTATAAAAACATTATGAGAAAAGAAGAAATTGCTCAAAATGATCAATTTCTTCTTTTCCCAATATGTTTTTATTAACATTTTTTTTGCTTAAACCTGCATTTCAAGGTTTACAATACATTTTATAAATGCCACTACAGCTTCAATTTCATCTGTGGAAAACCCTGAATGTATGCTCATGATTTTTTCATTCACCAAAAAATGTGGGCTTGGCAGGGCCGGGTTTATCCGACTTCGAGAAATCGTTCGATGATTCTTCAAAAATCTTCTCCTCCTTACCTACTGGGCCAATTCTTACTAAACTTGGCAGAAATATTCCTTGGGTGACCCTTTTCAAAACTTGTTCGTGAATTCTTGATTTGTCAAAAATTGTGGGTGTGGCAGGGCGGGGCTTATCAGACTTAGAGAAATCATGTGAAAAATCTTTAGAAATCAATTATTATGCCAATTTGAACCAAACTTGACAGGAATGACCCTTGAGTAAGTGTATTCAATTTATGTTCATAATTTTTTCATTCGCCAAAAAATGTGGGCGTGGTAGGGCGGGGCTTATCCGACTTCGAGAAATTGTTCGGTGATTCTTCAAAAATCTTCTCCTCCTTACCTACTGGGCCAATTCTTACTAAACTTGGCAGGAATGTTCCTTGGGTGACCCTTTTCAAAACTTGTTCATGAATTTTTGATTCATCAAAAATTGTGGGCTCGGCAGGGCGGGGCTTATTGGACTTAGAGAAATCATGTGAAAAATCTTTAAAAATCAATTATTGGACCATTTTGAACTAAAGTTGGCACTAATGTCCCTCAAGGGATTGTATTCAATACATGTTCATGAATTTTTGATTTGTCAAAAAATGTGGGTGTGGCAGGGCGGGGCTAATTCAACTTCGAGAAATTGTCAGATAATTGTTCAAAAATCTTCTCCTTAACCACTGAGCCAATTCTTACCAAACTTGGCAGGAATGTTCCTTGGGTGACTCTTTTCAAAACTTGATCGTGAATTTTTGATTCGGTGTTTTGTTACCAAAATTGGCAGGAATGTTCATTTGGTGACTTATTTCAAAAATTTGTTTGTGAATTTTTGATTTGCAAAAAAAGTGGTGATGGCAGGGCAGGGCTTATCAGACTTAATGAAATCATGAGAAAATTCTTTAAAAAAGCAATTATACGGTAAATTTGAACCAAATCTTACAGGAATGTACCTTGATTCAATACATGGTTGTGAATTTTTGGTTTATTGAAAAATATCAGCATGGCAGGGCAGGGTTTTGGTCTTGTTAAATGAGCTTTGTCCTTTTGTTGAAAATTGGTATTTTTTGCAATATTTACATGTGTTGTTTGGTCTGTTGATTTTTTGTTAGCTCTATTTCCCAATTGAACAACTCCCAGTTCAAATGAAATCAACTTCTCAAAATGCACAAAAACTGCGCTTTTGGGGGGTATGATCACTTTCAGTGATATTCTAGTTTTGATTAAGGTAGTAAAACAACCTTCGATTCAGTTTAATAGATTATGCTACAAATGACAGCCGTAAAATCTTTTCAATTACACAGGTGATAACTTATATCTTAACACGTTTCTCTTTGGGATACAAAGGGATGCAATTATATCTTGAGGATATATTTTCATCATACAGTATGTCTATTTGATTTGACACGCAATTTATGCACAATTCGGTAATACAATTATGATCGAAGCAGGGGATTATCCATATTGGCATATATGACCCTTGATAGCTCAGTTGAAAGTGTAAGATTTTAAGTCTCCGAGTTCGATTTCCGGCCACGGCAAATATCTTATTTGACATTTGTGACCCGTCACGCTAAAAGGGACCTTATAGGAAGTGTGAAAAATATCGAACAAGTCAGTCTGCGCAGTCCGCGCGGCCAGACTAGGGCCGACACTTTTCACTTTTATGTAAGTTTTTTTATTCCGGAATGTTTTCCCATATTACTATATGTTCATATTTCGCATACAGTATCTGGTTGACCTGTGGTGAGTCTGACAAGTTTGTCAAAATTTGGATTTTCGGAGTTCGGATAAGGTCCCTTTTAGCGTGACGGGTCACATTTGTCTCCTATCGTAATTCTATTTTGGCTAACACACGGTGGGGATTGTGCATGATTGGATGGATAACGAATACGAAGTATACGGACAAATTTGCCTCGCTTCAGGTAAGAAATTGTGCAATAATTTTCTTATTTCTGCTCCAATTTTCAAGCGGTTTGTTGCATGTACCCCGCATTAGTGAGCTTTTTCCTCGAATATATTACTTGTTTGTAGAATCTTTGTACTTTGTCCAAAAATTGATCCCAACCGACCATAAAAACGACAAAAAATTCAGGCCCTTTTTCTAGTCGGTTGGGATCGGTTTTTGAGAAAAGTACAGGGAAGTTCCAGATAAATAATACATATGAGAAAAGGGCTCAGTAAGACGGAGTACATGCAACAAACCGCATGAAAATTGACGCAGAAATAAGAAAGTTATTGCACAAATTCTTACCTGAAGCCTGGTTAATTTGGCCGTAGTCGTTACCATTTCGCTTTCTGGTCGGTTGGGACAATATTTCGGAAAAAGTATCATGAGTTATCTAATATGTCATACATCCGATGAAAAAGCTCGATAAGGCGGGGTACATGCAGCAAACCGCTTGAAAATTGATACAGAAATAACAGAGTTATTGCAAAATGTCTTACCTGAAGCGAGGCGAGTTGGCATCAAATTTTGTGCAAAAAATAGACTGAGTTTAACGTTATGTTTTGATAAACCGTCGGTGTTGTTATAACATCTCGTAAATACGGTTTGATTCAAGCCGTAGTTACGAGATTTTATAACAACACCAACGAAATACTATTTTTATTGTCCGAAATTACGTCACGGTTTACTTGATAAAATCGTTCCCTATTGTCGGTAGTCGTTATCCATCCCATCATGCACAATTCCCACCGTGTAACAGCTGGAGCAGAACTACAGATAAGAGGGGATAATGGCTTTTCAAAATGCAATATTTCGTTACTTGTTTCGTCGAACCCCTTACTGTCGGTGCTCATTTGAAAAGTATCATTTGGATTTGAAATAACAAAGTTAGAATGTATTCACCCCCACTTATCCGTAGCTTTTAGCTGAGGATGCTGTGGTGTCATCACAGCGTACAACCATACTGTCTCTTGTATCGGTAGTTGCATGTGACCGTATGCAAAATATCAATAATGGTAGACCTTAAACAAGCAATGGTTCAGCCTTTTAAAACTACATAAGTAACCCAAAAAACTGTCTTGAGCGGTTTCGACGCTAGGGTAGACTAAATCATGCACATTCAATTAAACTTTTATGGTTGCACGCATGTTATCAGCATTATGTGCAAAATTGGATTCAATCTGTAAAATTACTGGTTTGTGTTGTTTGTTACTGTACGAAGTTAGGATGTGTCTATAAGCGGGGGAGAAGATACGTCATGGATTTGCTGGATATGATCGAACTTGTAAACTCATCCGATAAAAAAGTTATTGACTTTCTTGAAAGTAAAATTTTACTTGGACATTCTATATTTTTAATCCACTGATTTTTTAGAAATCTACATTCAGCATTTGACGCGAATTAAAACAATCATTGTTCTTTATTGCTTTTCGGTGGATTATCGGGCAATAACGCTAGATTATCATTTGATAAACTCACCGCCTATCCAGTGAAATTATCAAAAACTTGTGCCCCGCTTTCGTTCATGTCACCCTATCTGACGTTATATAAGCCGGGCCAAAGAGGTGACGTCATCATAAGCGTCACATAGCAGTCATGTGCTAAATGACGCGCTTTGAGAAAATCTGTCATTTACTTTTTGCATTTTGTCTAATTTTTGCACTAAAGAAATAAAATAATCGTTTGTTTTTCGTGTAAGATCGATTTTTATTTCATTTCGTGAACAACGATAGCTACTCGTGAAAATAAAGCTTTTGTTGTTGACTCAATAAAATATTTAAATCGATCTTACACCGAAACAAACGATTATCCTCTATACATTTTTTTGAAATTGTTGTATTGCACGATCCCCGCAAATCAGCAATTAGTTTTTATTTTATTCCTACATACTGACGTCTTTTCACATCCCACAGATTTAGAGACTTTGGAAAACATCGTGGAAAATGAAGAAATTGCTTGTGACAAGCAATTTCTTCATATTCCACAAAGTTTTCTATCAAAAAGACCAAAAATGTAAAACTTCATTCCATTGAAATTGTCGTAAGCAACCACTTGGACCAGTCTAAAATTTTGTTGTCTGGAAATGGGCTAAAACAAACTCACTGTCCGACAAACTGGTACCTTTATACACATTGTAACCAGAACCCTTTCTTCTGTTAAATCGTCGTTTCTACGATCCATTTGTTTTTCAAAAGACTTTCACAAGAAAACTATAACAATTTCATTTATTTTAGAAAATTTACAGTTAGATCCATTTTTCTTAAGTCTTAATTCTATATTTTCTAAAATTATATTACATTTCTATCTATACAACAATCAATTTCCTGTTTTATTTATAAATATGTCCTTTCCAATCCAATCCGGATGGTCGTTAAATTTAAAATACACCTTAAATTGTCAGTGAATACCGTCTCTGTAATGCTTACTTTTGCTTTTATGATAAGAAATATACGACAAATAAAACGTTATTTAAAGGGACATACATGTACCTTTCCAATTTCATTTTTTTTAAAAATTATGTCTTGGTGCTATGATTGGTTGTTCTAGTGCGTATACATGCTTTTAGTTTTTTGACGTTGTTACTTACGTATAAACGAAAATTTCGCCTATAAAGTTGAGACAGAAATGACAAATGCCATATAAATCTGAACTGCTAATATTTACTTGTCATAAACGGCGCAATATTTTGGCTCGAAATTTTCAAAATTTTCACAAGAAAATATGCTCTTCAGGCCCGTAGGAACAGGGGGGCTAGGGGGGGGCTAAGCCCCCCCCAATGTTGGCCAAAAATGCCGAATTTTCTTAATTTTACACTGAAAATTTTGAGAAAATCCAAATTAGCCCCCCCCAATATTCAGGACAAAGGCTTTAGCCCCCCCCCCCCCCAATATGAAATTGCTTCCTACGGGCCTGCTCTTTCAGATGGAAAAACAATAAAATTTTAATACACTGATAAAATGATTTAAAGAACAAGTAAATCCGAGATTAAATATTATATTGCATCTTGAAGTCTCAGAAAAGCTGTTACATCTCACAATACTCGGCTTGTCAATTTTTGAATATGTATGTGATTGCAAATGTTCCTATGCTTTTTAACCCTTTCCCAAACAAGACCTGGTTTTCACGTCCCTAATAGAAAAGGTTTGAGAAAACATTGAAACAAAAGAAGAAACTGCTGATAATCAGCAGTTTTTCCTTTTGTCTCAATATTTTAATGCCATATTTTACACAAATTATATCTTTAATAATAACTTCTATTGTGTCATTTTTGGCATTTTTGAAGTGGATCACTGTAAAATTTTGCCGTTTGGGAAAGGGTTAATCTGATAAGCCACATTGTTATGAATTTTCCATTGTAAATGTATCGAAACGTTTTCTTAAAAAAAGTTGTTTCTTACCTCAAAATTACCCATCGTAGAAATCATCAATGTAAAAAATGGTTGGTGGAAATTCTCAGACCCACCCATTGACTAAGCAGCCAGTCTACAATTTCCAGTCTATTTTTTTTTATTTTCGGACTGACTAATTTGACGCATCACTTTTTCCATTCATGGATAAATCACTACGCAGTGCGCATTACTCTGAAATCCTGTCACTAAAAAGTAGCAAGCAGAAAATTGCTATAAAAACTACTTTTGCAAAAACATAAAGTTTGATTTTCGTCTCAATTTTATCGAATAAAATAATCAATTCAAATCAGATTATTCATTTTACTTTATGCAAGCATGTGAAGCAAATGTGCCGCGTGACAGGAAGTACCACGTGTATGCATTTTATGGGCGCTGACATCTTGAAAGTAGTTAACCCAGAATGCCCAGCATAGATAGATGATAATCGACGGGTGGCGACATCTATTGGTAGATATTGCAGACCCACCCTCACGGAAGTCTACGCGGCATTATAAAAAATGACACATTTGTGTAAAAGCCGATAGGCCTGCATATTCGGAATAAATCTTACACTGACAAATAATTTATAGTTTGATGCCAAATTATGATAAGAGCAGAAATATACACGGTTTAGCCTGTAAGTATGCACATAATGAGCAATCAAAACCAGATTAAGTGTTCCTTTAGTTATACATATGTGACCCGTCACTCTAAAACGGACCTTATAGAAAGTGTGAAAAATATCGGTCATAGCCTGTCTGCGCAGTCTGCGCAGCCAGACTAGGGTCGATACTTTTCATTCTGATATAATTTTCTAAGACTAGAATGTTTAACCTATCTTAGCATTTTTTTCCCAAATACGTCTTCTGGTTGACCTCGGCTGAGCATAATCAGCTTGTCAAAACTTGGTTTTTTTGACTTCTGATAGGGTTCCTTTTAGCGTGACGGGTCACATATTTTAAGGTTCTTGAACTCACAGTGTATAGTCCACTGTCCGCACTAACTTCCGCTTGCGAGCAAGGAAACGAGTCAAAAAGGAGATTGAAGCCCGAAAACAGGTAAAAAAATCATAATAGATTGAATAGTGTTGGATTTATTTCGTATTATGGTGGAAGGTATTTGAAAAATTATCATTCCTGACGTATATCTACGGAAAGAACCCTATTTTCCGACGAAAATGCAATTGCTCACTTAATTTTCTTCAAATCGCCGTTTTGATTGACTCCGAACAAAGATTTTAACGCTTAATATCTAATATAAGAACATATCCTTTTAATACATTGAAGAATATTCATCTATGCTCCCAAATATTACACGATACAGTGTGTTAAAATCAGTTTAAGCAATATCGACTATAAAACTGGCACTGGTGTTGCCTGCTCACTGCACGGTTGCTTGCTACCTCATAGCACGGTTGCTTGCGAGCACAACCAAAAATCATGTACGGTTACTTGAGAGCAAAATGTATAGTAATTTTGTATATTTTTTGTTTTGAACAGCGATTGATGGTGATTTTAGTGTCTAAATTTGCAAACATTTAACTTGTTTACATATACAATGCATTGAAATGTTTTAGGAGTGGGTAAATAACCCAAAGTTGTAAAATAAATGCAACGTTTTATATTTATAAACTTGTTTTATTTTGTTTACAAAATGATCCTCATAATTTTAAATGATCCTTTTTATACAATATTTGCATATGTTCGAAGTTAATTTCATGTTGAATTTCGAGTTAAATCGATATGGAAGACAGAGTGCGCTATACAAACACGTGGTTGATATAACATTTCTTTTCTTGTAGGTTGAGAATAAACATGGAAACATATTGCATCTATTGTAGTTCGGAATCGAAATAGTTTTGTGAATTGATAGACCAAACGATTATTAAACATCCTTAAACATCCTGACCAAAACCTGAAGACGAAGACTATCAACAAATCAGAGCTACTTGTGAAGTCATACTTATTTTAATGCCCCTGTATCGAAAGATCGTGGGTATATTGTTTAACTCGTGTCAGTCTGTCTGTCTATCTGTCCGTCTGTCTGTATGAAAACTTAACATATGCATTTCTCCAAAAGTGCTCGACATACAAAGCTCAAATTTGGTATGCAACTTCCTTTCAATATTATCTATCTGTTGCATGCAACTTGACCCCCCCTAATCTGTTAACCCTTATCAACCATTTACACGAAAAAATAACATTTGATAAAAATGGCCATTTCGGGGGCATTGGTGTTTCACAAACACATCTTATTTTTTCATTTTTTTTATTTTTTTTCTAAATTTAATACGAGAAATTAATGCTCTAAAATTGGTTCATTTATCATTCATTATTGACCTTCATCTAAACAACTTTGAAAGAGTTCAAGCTTGAATCAATTTGCATACTCATGCGCCTTTAGATGCACCCTAAAATTTGGAAAAATATTGAGAAAAAGCTGATTACAACTGCTGATTACCTGTATTTTACTTTTCCTTCTCTTCCAAAGAACTTTCAATTTTGCTGTCTGATATATCAGACGGTTGCGTGGTTTTCGTAGAAAAGCGACCATATATCACTCAAATTTCTGTACGTGTGTGTGTGTGTGTGTGTGTGTGTGTGTGTGTGTGTGAGTGTGTGTGTTTGTGTGTGTCTGTTTGTGTATGTCTTTGTGTTTGTGATTGAAGGGTGGATGTATTTGCCATTATTCACGCGTTGTTATGTAATATTTGTGTATTTAGACGATACTGTATATGTTATGTATTATAAAATTATATTGACCCCGGAATGACCTACCTCATTTAAATAGTTGCACATTTCAAAAATAGGTAAATCAGGTTGAACACGTAATCATCGAATAATGTTATATTGAATATTTGAAATGTTACCCGAGTATCACCAATCTGGTTAGCTCAATGGGTAGCGCGTTGGCTTTGAAACCAAACGGACCCAGGTTCGAGTCCCTAGTAAAATTCTTTCTTTTACCAATTCGAAGGAGTTCAATTTTACCTTTCCTGTGCATATTACCCTTTTGGAACAATAAGGATCACAATTCGATATGCTTTTGCCCGATAAAGTAAGTATAATTTATAAATATTGACTTAAATATTATCAGCGGTAGATAGACGTGTAAATTAAGAACCTCCATGGACGACCAATGTCACCAAAATCCACAGGCATTTGGACCAAGAGCAAAAGAAATAGTTTCGAATGTACCAAATTTATCTGTGAAGTAGCAGCAGAACTACAACAGAAAGCTATATTCCTCCTTTTTAGACCAAACGTTGTCCAGAAGGCTCTGGGGTCAGTAAAATCATGACATATAATAAAAAAAGAAGGAGCTCGGTGGCCAATGGCGTCTTATGTCACCAACGAGGGAAAAGGAGATGAACTGAATTGTAAATTAAAGTAAAAAGATAAAAAAATAAAATATGGGCGCAGCGGTTCAGTGGAGGTTCGATCCTCGGACATCTTAATTTCAAAACCAATGACTCTACCAGTTGAGCTATCGAGCAGTTGACATTCATCGTACACTTTGAGAGTAGAAAATCTCGTGCAAGTTATCTGAAAAATCCCGACATACCTTTTATTTGATAAACTCGTCCAAGTAAGTATGCAAATGAAGCGGGTCATTCCGCGGTCAATTTGAAAAATCAATACAAGTCTTAATAAAACTTTATTTGTTTTGTTCTATATCCCCTTTGAATTTTGAACAGTCCGTAATTCTTTTGTTTTTGAAGAGTTACATGTAAGTTTAACTGTGGCTGTATTTTCATTGGCTTCCAGATTGTAATTTTGATTTTATTTGCTTTTCTCAACAGACTCAACACAAACAAAAGTTTAACTGAATTTAATTAAAGCTAAAACATATGTGCTATATCATTTTTAAGGTTTTCGACTGCCTTTTAGATTAGCACCATGAAGGCGGTGGTGTCATTCTGTAGTTAGAACAAAATTCCGTTGCCTTAAGGTATATGACCTATCATTAAAAACACCACTTTCTAGCCATGCGACATGCATCTAAATACACACACGTGTAAATACCCTTCAAATAATGTGATTCACCGTGCCAGATTTTAAGATTATGGTTCAAGAAGAAAATGATTCAAAATATTTTTTATTGTATATTCATATGCAAGGGAGGTAATTTTGAACATTTTTGTCAAATATTTCCATAAGTATGCAATAATTCAAAATTCTAAACCATTCAAAATGCTTATGTTTGTATTTGGAATGAACATGTAACACAGTTAAGGAATTACTGTCACTTTTCAAATTTCGCCTCTGGCTCTTTGGTGCTAATGATGGGTTATATACATTAATTCCACCTGGAAGCTCAAATGATCACATGCAAGACCATTTTGAAAACTCTAGATGCCCAGTTCCCAGTATCACTTATCACATTGGTACATCACGCTATGGACCTTTGTTGTTATGATACAAACAATTAAGAAATCACCAAATAGAACTCCGTGCGGTCGAAGCTATGGGAAAAGACTGCAGAGGGAAAATAATTCTGCGGTCTTTGATCAGAGGTTATCATTGTTCATGTTTGACCTTTGAAACAGATTGGCTTTTTTTGACTGACACATGAGCATGAAGATTAAATGAATGGGGTGTAACGCATTTTTAAGTGTCTCAGTCTCTCAGCGGTACTGCCATAATTTTCTTTTCCGATCTACTTCTTCTTCATGAAAAATTTCGTCTAGCCTATCTATATCAAAAGATTCATCCGTAATCTGAAACACAGTCAGTTATATAGGTTTTTTGTCAAATAATATTTAAAAACATCAAACTGGTGTTCTATCTCAAAGCTGTTCTATTGAGACTTTGTAACTGGAGAATTATATGAATCATAGATACAATGTATTGTTTCAATGCATTTTTTTTTAATTTTGACCATAAGCAAAGTTAGAATCAAAATTTTTAAACAGTTCTTTTATGCGAAGGTTCTCATATCAACATTCAAATATTCCTATGAAAAATAATTGCTTAAAAACTCTTTTTTATAATAATTTCTTGACAAGAAAATGCTACTGAGCTCTCATGTAACCGTACAGTGACATCGCATGCAACCGTACTAAAGCTTTCACAGATTGAGCAAGCAACCGTACAGTGAGGCGACAACACCAGTGGCGTTTGATAGTCGATATTTCTTAAACCAATGCGTGAATTTCTGTTATTCTTTAGTTTTCTGGTCCTAAGATGGTATATCTTCAAAATATCAAAAGTATGTGCTCGTATATAAGTTGTAAAGATTTGAAATCGATGTTTGAAATCAATGGATGTGACATTTTCGAAAAACTTTAGTGAGCAATCGCATTTTGTCTGAAAATGTAGCTTTTCTCAAAGGGTAAACTGAGTAAATAACCTAGTTTATGTACATACAGCCCGTACATGTAAAATTTCCTTCATTTTTCGTTTTATAATTCACTATTTACCTGTTTCTTTGGCTGCAATCTAAACATCGACTCGTTTCCTTACTCGCAAGCGGAAGTTAGTGCGTACAGTGGACTATACACTCTGGAACTGAGAATGAAATGCTGAGCCAGAGGCAAATTTTGAAAAGTGCCAGTAATTCTTAAACTGTGTAACATTTCCTTTCCAAATCGAGGGCTCAGTGCAAAACTATTGTAGCTGCATATTTTTCAGAAATTCATTTTTTGCCTTTTCTGGATCTTTAGTAAGGAATACACCATGTGTTCAAATATTAGGTTTCAATTCTGTATACTTTAAATAATATTTAGAATTTTAAAAACATTTTTCCTCTTTAGCTTTGAGAAAGTCATTAAGTTTTTCGCTCTCCTGTAAAGTTTTATAAAACGGAGTTACAATAGTTTTGCACCAAGCCCTCGAAATACAAACAAGCATTAAAGGGTTGTATGGTTTAGAATTTTGAATTAATGCATACTTATGGAAATATTTGACAAAAATGTTCAAAATTACCCCTCTTGCATATGAATATAGAGTAAAATAATATTTGTAAATCATTTACTTCTTGAAGCATAATCTTGAAATCCGGCATGGTGAATCAACTAATGTGAAGTGTATTTACAAGCGTGTGCAATTTGATGCATTTCGTATGGCTAGAAAGTGGTGTTTTCATTCTTAATTCGTAATTCTTTTAAAGCGGTGTAATATTGGTTCTATTGATTTGCCAATTCACATCCTTGTTCAAAAGAAATATGAAAGTATGTGCGTGTTATATAAATATTCCTCATACATCACGGGGGTTAATCAAGTGACTCAGACTTTCAGAAAATCATCAATATTTTAATTAATACTTGACCAAATTGAATTCGGGCTGAAGCAGTGAAAGTAGGAAAAATTCCAGGAATAAGTTGGACGTGGAGGAATTTTGATAAATCCACTGATAAAAGGGTAATTGCAGATAAACCAAAATTTTGGTTGATCTAAGTAACCATTTCATCAGTTTATTTTTCAAAAATTCTTCACGTCAATGTTATGCGTGACCTACTTCCACCTTTGCTGAATATTATTTAAGATTTTTTCTAAAATTGTGTTATCGCATGATTATTCACCGTTCACATGTGTAGTCTAGCCATTGGTACAGCTCACAATAAATGATCTGACAGAGCATCTCTTGCTACAAGAATTAACAGAACTATTGAAGCTTTTCTGCAATAATTGTTGTTGTTGTTGATGTTGATGATAATTGTTGCTGCTGATGCTGCTGCTGCTGCTGCTGCTGCTGCTGCTGCTGCTGCTGATGATGATGATGATGATGATCAATGGTGATCGACCATAACCGACCACTCCCGATCACCCATTGGTGAAGTTCAAATCTAACATATACGAAACTACCTTGAAACATTAGCAAAACCTTGTTTACATTTTAAATTTATTAATTGAATTTATTTTACTGATCACATAAAAATTAAGGCTTTCTGGCCAATTCCCTGGCACTTTTTAAGAATATAATAACTAGACATCGGTATTTAATTTATTCGAGTACATGGGCAGGTAAAGCTACAACTTTCTATTAATAGGACTATAAATGTGAATGCTTCCCACTTTCGCTTTGCACTTAAAAAAGAAGCTAGCACGTTTGGTGCACTTTATCTCATCAAAATCCGTAGAGTATAAGAAATTAAACTAAACATACATTGAAGCGGGCGATTTTTCCTTGCGGACGCTTCCCAACAGTCATGTGGGTTACCCACCATGATGTACTGTTTACCTACAACAAGCGCACAAATGTTGATACTCTCACTTTTGACGGATCACAAAACAAAGCAAGATATTTACATTCGGTGGCTATATATTAGGTCAATACTACAAGATTGGCATGAAGTGGGGTATTTCATACACTAACTGATAAGTAAATAATAAAAATTGCTAGGTATGTTTTATATTTTCCGCTTTCTGTAGACCACTCGCATCAAATGGTGGATTCTTGATGAAAGTAGTTCCGATGGTATAAGTCACGAGACCAACAGTGACTGTCGTACACAAAAAATATTCGACATCCTGTAATGCGTCAATAATTTACTATTAGTTGATATCGTTAAACTCCTAGCGTTCTGACTGGCTAAAAAGATATTGTTCATGGCTCCCTGAAAAAAAAAAAAAAAAAAACAAAAAAAAAACGCCGGAACTACTTTTCCTGTCAAAAATTGTATCACGTCGCATTATTATTAAATGTGTCGCAAGATATTGTTGGGTCAACAAATTGACACATTTTCGACTGTATGCGCAGTCGGCACTCTATGGGACCACAGCAAATCGACCATGGAGCGGACGTCCAAGAGATATAACGCCAAGATAGGACCGTCACAATATGTAAACCCACCTACGGGATAGAATTAAGACTGCCACGGAGACTGCTAACAAAACGCTTGGACTTCACTGTATTCAAAAATTGGATCAAACCGAACGAAACAATTTGTGCTGTTAGACCTTCATACATTTTCTAAAATTGTGCTGACCTTTCTTTCACAGGTTTAATTTGTTTTATGCAGTAAGGATAGGTTTCTATCATATTATCAGATGATCAGAACATGGAGCCAGGGTGACTTTAAAAATGTAGAGCTATCGAGTTAAAGTGACATTTCACATTCATTTCATTTTTTAAAAGTATTTCTTGATGCAAATATTGTTTATTCTAATGCGTGGACATGCTATCAGTTTTTTGAAGTTGTTATTTATAAGCGAGAAATACGCCTTTAAAGTTGAGACAGAAATGACAAATTCTATATAAATTTGAACTGTTGTCCACAACACTTTGTTTATTTTTAGCCCAAAAATATATATTTCTCGTAAACTGTTCAATATTTTGAATTGAAATTTTCAGAATTTTCATAAGAAAAGATGCTCTTTCAGATAAAATAAAAGTAAAATTTATTTAAAAATAATTGTGAAACGTCACTTTAAGTTACAAGAAAGAAATATCTACATGCATATCTACATTTATCTCGTATCAATAATCCTTTTGTATTTTTAAAAACAAGGAATTAAATTAACCAGCATAATAGAACCGTACAATACATATAATGTAACGCTTGATTTGCTGTGAACAGTTTAAAAACTATAAACTATTTATTGAAGTCTTTCTTTCTTCAAAACAATGTAATAGCTTTTCAGTCAGCGAGTATTTTTATAGTGTGGTTACGAAGATGTGTTCTGTCGAAAAGAAAAGCAACCGTATGCTTCAAAAGAACGAAGAAAAAATAATTAACTAAATGTGGTGGCATTTGACTTAGCTTCATCAAAATGGATATTGAACAAAACGCTTAAAATGAAGAAACCCCAAACAATAATGTACCCGCCAATGTGATTCGTGGTAAGTTGTTCATTATTATTCTTATTATAACATTCTTATCATATTTATCTTATTTTGGTTCATTAATACATAAAATCTATATTGTGGGGCCATTATTGGCATACATTAACGAGAAGAAACTATGCGATAATCGCAGAAGGAGGAGTGAATTATTCAGTAAATTTACGTGCCATTAACGCACGTCTTTGTACTCTCGGTTTGAGCTTTCAAAATAAACAATCGTTTGTTTTCCAGCAAAGTTTCTCACCGTCTTAAATTAAATAAGTAACGTTCACTTTTGGCGCCAAATCATGACGTAATGTCGTTTTGCTGACGTAACGCATCACAAAAAATATTGAAACAAAACGACAATGAATGACATTTTTGGTCCTATCTCGGTTCTTTTTTTTCTTTTCTTCTTCTTCAAACAAAAAAGTCAATGAATGACGGCAAACATCTGTGGTCTCACTGTTCGAACATAGCGATTCATTTTATCGATTGGAATTCTATTGCGTTCATATTGCAAGACGTTTTCCACGTCCTGCAAATTCTTTAACTGGCCCCTTAATTTTGCGAAACTCAGGCGGAAGTGATGTTCGGCCCTACACCGCCATCAAGACTAATTTTCACGCGTCTCGTGCCGATGACGATGTGCCTAATGCAGGCGTAACGTAAGATTTAGGCATTATAATAATGTGATAAACATATGGTCTCCAATCTCTTATAAGCCGTCTAATTGCCTTGGTCGATTTTCAGTGTTGCTTACACATGTTTGCTTTACTGAATCGTCATAATTGGTGTAGTTTTGGAACGTTGACGTAAGGGTGTCAACGTCATGTAACGGTCTTGTCTAGTCAATGCTGCATTCGGGATATTAGACCAAAGCATATCAAAAATGTACCCTTTGTTTTGGAAACATGATTACAAACGCCTAATTTAAGAACGATGTCATTTAGACAAAAACGACACATTTTACGCCGGTTCAAGAGACTAGCAAAACTTACTTGCGAAATCTGTCGTGTTTACTAACACAAGCTGCAGCTACGAGGTTTTCGTTGAAAATCGATTAAATACACGAAGTTATAGTTCTCCTCAATTTTTTAAACATATCTTTGAATAAGATTTACATAATTACACGATTTTGATAAAACGCGATTATATGCGGAACTTCCTCTCTTTTCTTTTACAGAACAACCAAACTTTATCCTACATAGAGACAAAATTCGTGACACACGACCAATACAGAAAACAGTTCCAACACGATCTATATCAACACCACGGCCACCAAAAGACGCAACCAATACATTTTTAGCGCCAGCCAGTTTTTCTAAAAACGAATTTCCATCTGTGAAAAGACATGGCACCTTTTCGGGCGAGGCAACATCCAAATCCGCAAATATGGATACATTATGTCGAGACAAACTTCGTGGTTTCCAACTAAATTTGACACAATTACCTCGCCAATTTTACGACAACGGTCACCAAAAGATCAGAGCAATACAGTGGCCCTTCTTCTCCCAAAAGATGTCCATCTGTTATAAAGGGTAACACTAATTCCGATGAAGCAACATTCAAATCCGCAAATGTGGATACATTAAGCCGAGACAGACTTCGTGATATCCCCAAAAAGCGGGTTAAAGATACCGAAGATTTTCTTTTGTCACCAGTTACTTTATCAAAAAAATCCGCAAAAATGGATAAACTAAGTCAAGACAGACTTCGTGATACCCCCCAAATGTGGGTAAAAGATACCCCAAAAAGATGTCCATCCGTTAAAAAGGAAGACACTTATTCCGATGAAACGACATCCAAATCCGCAAATGTGGATACATTAAGTCAAGACATATTTCTTGATACCCCAAAAAAGTTGGTAAAAGATGCCATAAAAATATGTCCATCTGATAAAAAGGATAACACTAATTCCGATGAAGCATCATTTAGATCCGCAAATGTGGATACATTAAGCCGACACAGACTTCGTGATACATGTACCAACAAAAAGCGAGAGAAAGATACCGAAGATTTTCTATTGTCAACAATTACTTTATCAAAAAAAAAAAAAAAAACCGCAAATGTGGATAGCAAAGATTTTCTTTTGCCACCAGTTACTTTATCAAAACAATCCACAAAAGTGGATAAATTAAGTCGAGACAGACTTTGTGATACCCAACTAAGAAGTGAAAAAGTTACCACCACTATTTTACGACAACGTTCACCAATAGAGCAGATCAAAGTAGTAGCCATTCTTCCCCCAAAAAGATGTCAATCTGTTATAAAGGATGAGACAAATTCCGCTGAAGCAACATCCAAATCCGCAAATGTGGATACATTAAGCCGAGACAGACTTCGTGATATCCCGAAAAAGCGGGTTAAAGATACCGAAGATTTTCTATTGCCACCAGTGACTGTATCAAAAAAATCCGCAAAAGTGGATAAATTAAGTCGAGACAGACTTCGTGATACCCAACTAAGAAGTGAAAAAGTTACCACAACTATTTTACGACAACGTTCACCAATAGAGCAGATCAAAGTAGTAGCCATTCTTCCCCAAAAAAGATGTCCATCTGTTATAAAGGATGACACTAATTCTGATGAAGCAACATCTAAATCCACAAATGTAGATACATTAAGTCGAGACAGACTTCATGATACCCCCACCCCCAAAAAGTGGGTAAAAGATACCTTATTAAAAAAATTACGCGAGCCAATCAGTGTTCCTATAAAAAGAGATAACAAACAGTCGACAAGAATAACGAACCATAGCGAGGATCCTGCAATATTGAATCCCAAACAGTTGGTTAGTGACAAAAGCTATATCTTGCCACCAATATCCAGAGGAAAAACATTGATCGATCATAAGGCACCGATACATGTAACAATGATTGAAGATAGAACAATAATGAAGAAATGTGCCATCTTCCATGAAAATGGGGAGAACATACGCAGCAAAATTGTTTTACCGCCGAATGATTTTCCTAAATCTCGCCCTGCTACCAAGGACAAATCGTTACCCTTGACACCCTTCGTTAGAGTGGAAGATGTCTCCCTAGAGGTAGCGAAAAAGCCTATTCCGTCACAAAGAAAAGAGACTCAAACAAGACCCGGGGTTCTGATAGTTTTTCAAAATGACATCGAAAGTGAAGCTCGTAGAATACAACAACTTGCAGAATCCGCCAGCAAGAATGAATGGGAGACAGTATGGCAAATTATTGGGACCCCTGTGGAACCAGTGAGGTCTTACTTAATCAATACCATATGTAACGGGTATAAATGGGGTTTATTGCACATCGCACTAGGCAGCCATAGTTGCGAGGCTTTCAGAAGACTCCTTTCATTCGATGGATTTGATCCGACTATTCAGCCAAATGAAGCCCTTCACGAAAACGAGGAAAGTCAAAGGTGGGACACGTCAAGTCTAATACAATCGATTAGCTGTAAACTGTGTGAAAAGAGTTTAGACAAATCACTGGCAAAGTGCTATAAAGAACGCCCAAAAACACTTGGTGAACTCGACAACCAGTTTCCTTTGATCTCATTGACACTAGCTGTACATAAACACGTATATCACCCCGAGTGTATAAGTCGTCATTTGTCGGCTATCGACGTTCTTAGAAATGTTTTCAAAGATGTCAACTCTTCGGATATCAGATGGCTAAAAGTTAAAGAATTAACTTGCCTTTCAATTAAAACAAAATATAGAGAAAAAATTGAATTCCTGCAACAAAGCAAAACAAGAAATGAATTTTACAAAGCAGTTATTGACATTTACACGACAGAAACAAATAATAGTCTCTATTCATCTTTGAATGAAGCTCTGAGACGTCAAAGAAGTCGAGACTATCATCCTACATCAGCTGATTTAGAATTAGGTCCATTTATTTTGATTTTAGAAATGATTTTGTTATTCTGGGGCGAGCTGAAAAAAGAAGATGGAGTTACATACAGGCGGATGGCGCTAACAGATGAAGATTTGGACCAATACAAAGTTGATGCTAAATTCTCATGGAGATCCTTTGTGTCCTCATCACGAAAAAAGGACGAAACCCTCAGGTTTCCCACAAGTAAAAGCGAAGGGGATAACATTGTAGATTTTGTGATTGACAATAACACGGTTTGTGACTGGCAACCGAGGGATATAGAACGATACGCTGCACTTGCCGAGACGGAGAGAATTTATCCGGCTGGTGCGAGGTTTGTAGTAAAAAGCAAAACAGTTTCAACAGAAAGTACTGTAGTTGGATTAAAATTGATCAAATAGGTTATTAGTTTGACTGCAGGTGAATGCACCAGAACGCTTATGAAGGCTTGGCAGAGATAGATAAATGTTGAGGCTGTGGAAATTAGTTTTAACTCTTTTAAATCAACAAACGTCTTATTCTGGTCTTGTTTGGGGGATCGTTTGAGAGACTTGAAATCATATAACAAACATTACAAAAATACGACAAATCATGTAAAATACTATTCTGGGCAACGCTTATTGTACGGAAATATGACATGAATCTATGTAAAATTTATATTTGCAGGATGCATATGTCAGGCCATAAAAATCCTGTAAATGTATTACATCCATCATCACATGCCACTTACATGTACTTCGTACAATTTCGTTGTCATCAGTGGCACCTGAAATTGAAGAGGTTGTCGGGATTTTTGAAATCCGGATATCTGCGCCGATTTCCGTTGTCATTTCCGTTGACGAAATTGGCGACGAAATTGCACGAAGTATTTAGGGTTTATTCACGTTTTTGAAGTCGTAAACATTCACAAAGACCGAAGTAATACGTTTACACCCGATTGCGAATCACGAGGGACGTTTTACTTTTTTGCGAGCCTCCGCGAATCACTGGTGGGCAACTCGGACAAAGCGTGGGGCGTTTTTTCGCGAATACAGTGTAGTCTGTCGGTGTTGTAATAAAATATCGTAACTACGGCTTTATCGAAGCCGTAGTTACAAAATTTTATAACAACACCGACAGTTTGTCAATACAAAACGGTAAACCCGGTCTGTTTTTAGAACAAGTTCATAGTCATTAGAAAAAAACTA
Source organism: Fragum sueziense (assembly GCA_963680895.1). Lineage (NCBI taxonomy): Eukaryota > Metazoa > Mollusca > Bivalvia > Cardiida > Cardiidae > Fragum > Fragum sueziense. The sequence goes on along the minus strand of OY804609.1, from coordinate 25,571,508 downwards.
TAAATTCACATTTTATCGCAAAATATCTTTACCTTGTAGTAGCGAAAATTGTTTTAGTTCACCACCAGTGGCGAACGTCAACGACCCAAAAATATGTGATTTGATGCTACTAATGCATAAAAAGATACTCTTCGGTTCCCTATGATTATTTACCCCAAACCAGAATGAAACCTTTTGATACAAGCAAACAAATGAGCCGAGGTGAGACCATAAACTTCCGCGATTTTTGTTTTGTTCTGATAAATATTTCGAGAATTATATGTTATAATTGAACCAGGATCTGGAAAAATGTCCTTTAAGGCTTTTGAGCCTAACATGCTTCCAGATCAGCCTGCGTATACGCGCAGTCTGACCTGGAATCATGTTGTTCTCCAATAGCTTCGTCATGGTCTGTAGCAACCATATGAGAGTAATATGGATCAATGTCAGACTGCACCTAGTCAAATAATGATCTTGAAACACAAAAATCTAAAATGCTTTAAGGGACCTTTTTCCAGAACCCGGCTCATATGTTATGCGCTTCATCAGCAAAGCGGCATTTCGTCATAATGTGGCGCTAAAAGCGACCGTTTCTTATTTATAAGAACTCTTGAGAAATTTTGCGGGAAAAGGAACAATTGTTCATTTTGAAAGCCCTAATCGAGGATTTTTAGTACAGAGGTAGCTGTTAACGGCACGTGCATGTCCGGTTCAAAAATACACGTTTTCTACTGATAATCGCACAGTAAGTTCTTCCCTTAAACCCATTCCCAGACGGCAAAAGTTTGGAATGCTTCAATTGGAATGGTGTGTCAGATGACAATTTCAAGTTAATGTTATTTTAAAAACATTTCCATTTTGGCAAAAAAATGAAGAAACTGCTTATCACAAGTAATTTCTTCATTTACCACAATGTTTTCCCAAGCAATGTCTTGTGAACGAGTCAAAAGACGTTACTGTGCAGTTTTGCGTTAATCCATGACCAATATAGCCCAAAAACACACACTTTATGCATTAACCCATTACCATACAGTGACTCCTTTTGACTCCTCACAAGATAATGGCGTTGGAAAACATCGTGGAAAATGAAGAAATTGCTTGTGACAAGCAATTTCTTCATTTACCACAATGTTTTCTATGTAAAAAGACCAAAAAGTCAAAATTTCATTCACTTTGAATTGTCGTCTGCATCATTTTTGAATTTGGACTAGTCTAAAATTTTGTCGTTTTGTAATGGGTTAAATGCTGGAATACGGTCAGGTAAACCTCCCGCGAAGTATGACCATTTTTAGATTCATGCATATACAGTCGACACTCCTTGTGTCGAAGTCGGAGGGACCAACAAAATACCTCGACATATCCGGAGTTCGACTCATCCGATTTTGTTCAGCTTCGATAAAAATGATATTTGACCGTTTTTTAAACTAATCAAGTACTATTATTATTGAAATATAGTAGGAAAAGGAAAGAAATTGCTCGTGTCGAGCAATTTCTATCCTTTTCCTACTATATTTCAATAGCTATATTCAGTTCGACATTATTTTATTTGGAAAAAAATATGTCCATTGATGAGGGCGGGACTAGATTTGACCTTCGACTTAAGCGAAAATTCGACTTATACGATGTCGACATAACGAGTGTCGACTGTGTTTCCGGACGAGATTGTAAACATTTTGAAAACTGCTGCAGACGACAATATTGATACTGATTTGATTTCCAAACCATTAGTGGAATTGGATTAATTGGAGTTTCACGTTCTACTCAACAACTAAGGTCAAATAGAGAATGGACGTCGGTTTATCCTTTTCCCAAAAAGACTTAGTTTTGACGTCCGAAATAGAAAAGGGGGAGAAAAATATTGAGGTAAAAGAAGAAAATGCTGATAACCAGCATTTCCTCCTTTTGTCTTAATATGTTTCATGCTACAATGCACACATTCAATACACAATAAAAGACTGGTTTTGTCATCAGCAGAGCTATTCAAATAAGACTATCCTATTTTACTGTTTGGGAAACGCTAAAAGTCCCTACCGAAAGGCTGGAATGGTTGAAGATCGAACTTGCGATCCTGTGTTACAAGTCTAGCGCGTAACCACTGCACCAAATACTGGGGACAAATCGTCGGTGTAAATGCAAAACCTCGTATGTCGATTCTTGCGATTTCCAAAGTACAAACTTGTGTGCCCAGTTTAGACAATTCTCGCGGGTTTTGAGATACGAGTATTTTCACCGATCAGTATTACTGACACGTTATTTGTGAACAATATGTAAAAATTTCAAGTAAAACAGTTTGGGAAAAGTTAATACACTTTTTTTCACTCCCCTTTGAAATTTTCCAAAAACGAGATACGAGGTTTTGCATTTACAACGACGATATGTCAAAAAGGGTATTTACCGTCATGGTATATCGAAATTGGAATATCGTCGTTTTTGTTAAAAACATCGTACTACAACTGTAAACAAGCTGTAGTTTTTAGACTTTACGCTAATTTTAGACTGGTCCAAATTCAAAGATGTTACATACGACAAGTTCAAGTCATGAAATTAAAAAAAATGGTTGGTCTATTTGGCTTGAAAACATTGTGGTAAATAAAAACAATACTTTTCACAAGCAGTTTCTTAATTTGCCACATTGTTTTCCAAAACTTTTATCTTTTGGGGAGTCAAAAAGACTCATCATGTTGGAATTGGTAAAGGAAAGCGACCATACGATAAAACTCGCATTTCCTATGGTCGTTGTGCATAGCATAACCACCAGATTTTTTAAAGAGAATAAAGTCCGTTTCTTACTTACATTTTGTTTTATTGTGTACTTTTTGGTTACAAATTAATATTGTCTAATAACATATGAATAGTACATTGAACGCTAAAACAATCTAGCTAAAACATGAAACGGCAACACAAAGAATACATGTGAGCCTGGATCTGGAAGTAAACGTCCCCTATAGCATTTGAGAATAACATTTATTTGAGAATAACATGGTTCCAGATCAGCCTGCGTATACACGCAGTCTGACCAGGAACCATGTTGTTCTCAAATAGCTTCCTCGTGGTGTGTAGCCAAATTAAGTAACATGAATGAATGTTGGCTAGACTGCATCTAGGCACGGCCTGATCTTGAAACCTGGCTGTCTTAAATGCTATGGGGGACCCTTTTCCAGATCCTAGCTCATGTATAAATGAACATACATGTGAATTAAGGTATTCCAGCCACCATTAGATACGAAACCTTTCGCTCATCTTCAGGCGTCATCCATGGCAACGTAAACTGACGAGGCTATCCCTCGTCTTTTTCCGTTAACATGGATGATGTCCGGACATTGAAGAGGGTCTCCAGATTGTAAATTCCGGGTCCAATCGTCAATTTCCGTTGTCATGTTGTTCACAAAATGAATATTTTTGCAATGTAACACATATTTAACATACATATTTTTATCAAGCATTACTCAACTAATGATGTAATTTATCTATATGAGCCGATTGTATAATCTTCGGTTAGCATGGTCGAATTCTAGTACCTTTTTTGACTAAATTCACCGATGAAAATTTTGATTAGCCAAACACTTATTTTACCGATTGGTTATTGCTAACCAAAGTTTAACACACAAACGGACCCCGAAGCTTATCATGTGACTTTGTTATGACGTATCTCTGTTTACTTTTGTTAAAAAAGGTTTAAAAATGTTTTCATAATTCATTCCTGGTATTTAAAGACCCAACGCCATACACTCCGATTTATACATATTGACAATCACGCACATAGACAAAATGATTCTGCATATAAAACATAACATTAATGATGTATTTCTTAGGCCCCAGTTACCACGGTGTATAATCATGTGACTCAGAATCCCCGATAATCTTAAATATCTTTTTTAATAATTGAACAAATTGAATTCGGTTTGAAGCAGAGAAGGTGGAAAATACCAGGAATAAGCTGGACGTGTTGGATTTTTGAAAATTCAACTGATAAAACAGTTATTGAAGATAAACCAAAATGTTGGTTTATCTTCAACTTTTTATCAGTTGATTTTTCAAAAATCAACCACGTCCATCTAATGCGTGACGTCTGTCCACATTCTCTGCTTTAAACCGAATTCAAATCTGTCGCATATTAACAAAATTGTTGAAGATTTTCTGAAAATATTGTATCACGTGATTATCCACCGTGGTTAGATGTGGTAAAGTTCTAAGTTCGACTAACGCACTTTCCAAAACGCTGCTTAAACAACAAAATTTCAGACAGTTCCAAATAAAACCTGAAATTGATTTTGAAAACATCAAAAAGAAAATGATTTTCATCTATTTTTCCTCAGTTTCAATTAATACACATGACGATTTCCAAAATGACGATTGCAAAGTTTAAAGTTCTGATTTCTTTTTTAAAAGCTACATGTTTTAACTCAAAATGTGAAAAATACGTGAAATATGACTTAAAATCACAACCGAAAATGAGGATTTGTTTCTTGAATATGCGGTTAAATAAATTAAGATACAAAATGAAGCATGATTTTCATAGAGCAAGGGATATAACTATAGCTATCATTTAGCGTAGGTATAATGATTACGTCCCTTATAAGTAGCTGCTGTCGGGAATATGATAAGTCCACTGCTAATTAGATTCAGGCGACGTCGGAGTTATTCGGGCGGCGTCGTAAGTATTCGGCGGTGGAACGGTGATGTTTATGGTGTCGCCCGAATAGGTTCAGATACATAACGAATGATAACGACGTCGCAGGAAAAATTCTGACGCAGCGCGAATCTCATTAGGAATGGACAACCGCAATGCAAAATGTTATATGTATATGTATTGCTTAATATACTTAAAACAGTTTAACCCTTCACAAGCAGCAATTATTTAGACTTGTCCAATAGGGAACGATTTTATCAATATAACTGTGACGTAATTTCGGACAAACAAATAGTATTTCGTGGGTGCTGTTATAAAATCTCGTTACTATAAATAAACCATGACCTCTGGACAGACGAGTCAAACTGACCAGGTAAACCAGGTATGTAAACGCCGTGGTTTTAAGAAGCCGTTTACCGTTAGATGTAATCACAACACCCCTCTCACCCAGGACAGTCAATAGTTAAAAGTACATTTGAGTCTCAATGTTGATGGTACCACTATACGGCTTGAAGCAAGCCGTATAATCGATTCACAATTAAACGAGAATAGATACGGTTGTCTTGCTTTAATTTTACCTAAGTAAAGGTAGTAGTTCTACCTAAAATTAAACCAAAACAACCGTAAACTATTCTCGTTTAACTTTAAACGTATTATAGTTACGAGATTTTTTTATAACAACACCAACGGTTTATCAAAACATAATAGTAAACCTATTCTATTTTTATCACAAAATTCATTGGTATTTCAAAAGTGTTGCAAACAAAGCATTGCAATAGAAAGAGCACAAGCCTTGAATGATGAAGCACAGAAAATATTGAGAGAAGAGTAGAAGATGTGGGTAAATAAATGTTTATCTCTAGGCTTGTTATATCGTCGCTTTTCTGCAAAAAACTCGTATCTGCAGCTTATTTTAAGCTGCAGATACGAGGTTTTTGAAGAAAAGCAGCGATATGTCCTTACAAAAGATTTACAACACATAATTAAGATATTGCACTTTTTCGACAATTACTTGAAAATTAAAGTAACACGAGGACCAACACCATTGGACAAGACGAATGGCTCGGCCAATGTGATTGGTAGCCGTAAAACTAAGAATTAAGTTTTAATCCATTTGGACACATTGACAGTTTTGGCGCCTCACAACATCAAGGCTTTCGAAAACATTGCTAAGAATGAGAAAATATCTCGTGACAAGAAATTTCTCCATTCCATAAACCAATTACTATTCAGAAAGACAAATTGTGCTTCATATTATTCACTTTCATACTCATCTGCAATATTCTCTGGTCAGCGGCAAATTTTCGTTAACTGCCGCCCTTTTGCGGTTTGGATAGTTCTATTTTAGTTTCAGACGACCTTCTTTCCGAACTACTTTCCGCAGACATTGCGGATGAATACATATTCTGTAAAACTAGGTCAATAAACATTGAGTCCTCCGACGCGCATTTTCTTAATCCGCTAGACCTAATTTTCTCCAGACGTTCTGGGTCGCTTTCAAACGCCTCCATTAATTCATGAAAGCTTTTTGGTCTCTCTGAATCTTCTTCCACTTCTCCGTCTGACTTAATTCTTCTTCGCACAAAATCCAGACCACTATTTCGCGAACGTTCAGTTTCATTGTCAGATGCATTTCTTTGAAACTCGCGATCAAATCCGAATGACATCTTCTTTTCTACCTTTTTCGGACACGGATTTTCGACCTGTCCGGGATATTGCCAAACAGGATAAACCGGTGGTTTAGAAACAGGAGTGTCAATATTTTCTTCCTGGACAATTGGTGGGGATTTTACAGTGGGTGATGTTTTCGTAGCTTCAAACACTTTAAAGTTTGTTTCTACTTTCGGTAATGATCTAAATCGCGATTTGGACTCGTGTCTGTTTTTCACAGACCTTGGTGTTAGAGCCTTAGGTGAATCTTTTTTCGTTTGCTTATCTATCTTATCACTTTTAACAGGACTTGTTCTGTCGATTCCCCCACAAAGATCAACTAAATCCGGCGCACTATGAGAATGTTTGAGTTTACCGCGATTCATTTCATCTTCGCTTGAACTAAACAAATCAACCATTTTCGCAATACCAGAGGATAATTTACGTTTTACAGGAAATCCCCGTAAATCTTCATCTGCACCAAACACATATCCATTTGATTGTCTTCTGTGACTTATATCCATTACATTGTCATATAATGAACCGTCCGTCTGAGTTTCAATAGTTTGTGTTTCGACAGTCCGCATTACTGCTGGCATTGATTTCCTATGCTCAAGATTAGCCCCTTTTCTCCTGAATCTACCTTTACTGTTTGACCGTTTAGACACTTGTTTATTGTTTGTATGTTGTTCAGAATCTGCACTATCACTACTTGAAGTATCTCTTGATAAGCTAACAGAAGTTGCAAGCGTTGGTTTAAACTCTGTAACCATTGACACAAAGTTACTTGCATTTTGTTGAGGGGCTATTCCCTTCTTATTTTCACGAGATTGTAATTTGATATTCAAGCCCTGAAATTTCTGCTTATTATCAGAATCCTTGTTTTGATTTATCTTTTGGTTCATGTTCATGAACAACGAACTCTGGATTTGTTTTGAATTCATGTTAGGCGATGTACCAGTAGCGACTGATTCAAGTTCTTTTATTGCAACGTTGTAGCTATCTTGTATATCACGTTGTGAAGGTGTTCCATGCTTCAGTTGTTGTCTCGGAGGCTCATGATGAATTACATTCGCTGGCGGTTGTGTTGAAAATTGTCCCTGTGTAGTACTTTGCACTGCTGCGCCAACCCCGTAATAGTTAGCCGAACTTCTAGCTACTGATCTGCACTGTTTCGTGACTTCATCGAGCAAAACTTGAAACGATTTAGTGATGTCTTCAAACTCGTTTTGCGTTTGCCTTTCTACTTCGTCTATTTGCGATTTACGGTGTATCGTTTTCTGTGGAGGCGGCTGAGGCTTATGAAACTGGACACTTGTTACTTTTCGTTCTACATTGTCGTTTCTATTTGCACGCAGGTGAGATGGTATCTCTTCTTCTCGCGATGCTCGGTCCATCAAATTTTTATCATCCAGATCCAAGCTTTCGTATATCTTTTCAAGCTCCGTCAAAGCATCCTCAAGTTTGCCGCGTTTGTTTAAGTTGTCGTGCTTTTGACATTGTGCGTAACTCACGTTGAAATATTTTTGTTCCGTCATTGGCGCAAACTTTCTCAGTGCAAGCAAAACAGAATCAAGCTTTCCTTCATCCGCTGAAACAATTCTTGACTTTATCTGACTAAGTTTGGTTTCAACCTCCTGAGCTAAACTTTTCAATTCTACAACTGACAGATCCATGTCTTGAAAGGAGCCTTTATCTGTTGCTTGTGGCGTTGGTCGGATATCTTTTGACTTTGCATGAATATTAGTGTTTGGTTTGGATGTCAAATGGTTTGCAGCAGCTTGATTTTTGTTTTGAGAAGCTACCTCTGATACAAGACCAGTATTCAACAGTTTTTCAGAGAGTAAAGCAGGGTCGAGATGGTAATTTCCATTAATGATGTACGGAAATTGGGTAAACTCCGGATCCACATATGGTAGTTCAGCTGCTTGTTTCGCTAAAGCTTCTTGTGCAGTAGATTTCTGTTGTTGTTGCCAAGAAGTATGTGTATTATCATAACCTGGTGTTGATGATTCTTGACTTTGGACACTCGGAACTTTATCTACATCAGATGTCATGTGTTTTTTGTCCTTTGGAAAAATAAAGGCTTTTGATGATTTCGTCATTGGAGAAAGGAGCGAGCCGTTTGCTGATGAATTAGATTCAGTCGTATCAATATTTTTCATTAATTTTGGACTTAAAGGTTTCTTTTGAAGAGATGCTCTTATATCTTCGAGAACTTCGTCAAGTGCACTTGTACTTGTCTTGCGTACTTGTGAAGCATTTAGCTTGAGTGGTTGAATTTGCGGCGGATTGAACACTTTCCTTTTCTCAGATTCAGGCATTGCCAAAGCGGAATCAGAAAGTTTCCTATATTTAAGCTGATTGCTCTTAAATGGATCGAGCGTAGCATATGACGGTGTAAAACTGGTAGCCATTATGCCTTGGTTGCTGTTACTCAAAGCCCGTTCAGTTCCTTTAGTTGCTAGTTCCAATAATGCATCAATATCATCGAAGTTCACCTTGCTAGGCGAGTCATCTATTTTATCAAATGCAGTAAGGTCCTCTATTTCTTTCCAAACAGGATCCTCGGAGAACGGGATCGTCTGAAGCGTGCGAGCCTTTACTCGTTCAATGCTTATCAAGCCTTTCCCACTTTCCATACTAGGTGACCATACATCGGGTACATCCACTTTTGATTCAGTTTTCGGTTCTTGTCTTGAATGTGGCGGTGTTACTCGACTGCTTACCATTATTGATAAAGGCTTTTTCTCGGCTTTTGGCGTCATCTGTTGAACGTTAGGCGAGACGGGTGGCGGTAGTGGTTTGTCTTCTTTTTCTTGTTTCTTAGATATAGCGCGACGGATGATAGCTGGTGAACGAATTCGCGTGGGAGTCACGGTTTGTATATTCAATGTAACTGGAGCATTCCCCTGCTCCCATGCTTGATTTGTACTCTCCGAAGGTGTAACGGTCATTAATCTTGCAGGTGACGACCCTCGGCGGGAATCGGGCTCACTCATATCAGAATCAAATCTTTTACGTAAATCGCGAAAGTTATCAGCGACCAGTTCTTTCAGTTCGTTAATTTCGTCCTCATACCTAGACATTCGCCATGATTTACGCACACCGCTATCAGAATCAATAACCATAGGCGGCCATGTTTGTTGAGAATTATTACCGATTTCTGATTCACTCAATGCCATGTTGTTTAAGCTTTGTGTAATTTGTTTCTTTCCAGATTGATCCTGTGTGTGTTTTCTTCGCTTTTGCACACCAACGACTGGATTCTCAACTGCAGTAAAGCTGGTAGTTGAACTTGCCGGTGTAATTTCTGACGATCTCTCAACTGGTCTTTGTTTTGGCTCCTGAACAACGCGAAATATTCTATGGAGATTGGTTTCGGAAGACACGACCTTTGGTTCAAAGTACGTGAAATGTGGTGCAGCTTCAGGAGTCGTTGAATCTGATATTGATGAGGTCGACCTAGTTAAACTTACTGAAAGTTTTCCAGTGCCTGAAGTATTTGTAGGACTTAAAAGCTGTCGTAATTCCCTGCGAATTTCAACTGGCGTGTCCGGAATACTTTTATCACCTTTAACACTGTCACTGAAAGCTTCGTATTCCTGTATAGTCCTAAGAATATTTCTTTGTTTCGAATCTGGCTCTGGGTCTATCTTTTTCTCCCATTTCTTAATCCTTTCTGATACTTCAATGTTATATTCCACGTCTGAAAACATTCCAGCGTCCATTTGTGGCACTGAAAGTCCTTGATTTGCCATATTCGTACCATTTATAATCTCTGGTTGAATGTAAACGATATTTCCAGTTTGGGTATTTAAAACAGGAAAAGGTGCAACGGAATCTCGAGTGGGACGGAACTGTTGGTTTTGGTGAAATTTAGTGTCTAACGAGTTCAACTGAGTGTCAGATTTAGAAACGTCTTGAGGTTGTTCGTAAGTTCTTCGTTTCATATGTGGACTATACGTAGCCGAACCTGAAGCACTTATATGTCTAAAATCCGTTTGATGTGACACGTTTTGATTATATTGATGTTGTATATTACGATCGTTAAATGTTGTAGCATATGAAGGCGGTGCATAGATTTGAGGGTTAAATGATTGGCTAGAATAACTCCCTGGTGTTTGAAATCGTGATTTAAATTCGTCGTGTACTGTTGTCTGATTTTTCATTGGTTCACGAATTACTTTTGGCTGTATATAAGTGATCTCGGGTGCGGCGTTTGTAAAGTTCCCCGATTGTCGTTTTAGTTTACCACTTTCTATTTCACTTTCCAAATACTGTATATTTGATTCAATCAATTCGTCCAAAGAATCGTCGCTTGATGAATTTACAGGACGTTGATTCAGTTCTATTTTACCAACAGCCTTTTTCAAAGCGGCAGGTTTACTAGGTTTCACTTCTTGAAAACTTCGTAATTTTGGAGATTCACTCGCAACTTTTATCCTTGTGAAATTTTGATTGGAGGTATTCTTATCGTTCACTGTTTCATTTCTAATCGATCTATTGTGTGCTTCATTCTGTTGTATTAAATTTTGAGTTTGAACGTTTTGAACTTTGACTGGGATATTCACTGCTTCGCGATGGACTGGTATATATTCCGGTAATTTGATTTGATTCGTTTTAGCTCTCTCACTTTGAAGTTGTATTGGTAATTGTCTTATATGACCATTCATATTTAAGTTATCGTTTTCGTCATATTTACTCAATCGATCTGCTGAATACTGACTCACAGGCCTTTCACTAAATTGCATTTGTCTGGTATTCACGCGTTCATCTGCCTCATCGAAAACCATGTCATCTCTTTGTGGGACAATGTTCAGTTCTGATTTAGATGAATTCTCCTCGAATAACTTTGAACTCATCATTGCACGCTGTCTTAATCGAGATATCCGTAACTGAGGGGAACATTCTTCGTCGCTTGTCGCTTGCATATCAATACGTTTTCTACGATTCGCTTCCATTCTTTGAAATTTCGCTTTTTGAGCGCGACTGGGTGAAAATCCGCGGTTTTCTTTTAAAAATCCATTTTCAATACTGTGGGTTGATTTACGATTCTCAACCCTCGAATTTCTATCACTTTTTCTTGACCGTTTCACAAGTAACGGATTTTTGGTCCATTTTTGAATATCATCCTCTGTGTTTTCTGACTCACTTCCGGATTTATTTACAACAATTTCTTCGTCTGACCGATTACCAGTATACATCGAATGTCGTCCAGGCACGGTAGCTTTCGCCTGGTTACGCTGAGCATTCGACGTTTCATGCATCGAATTTCGCATTCTTCGTCTTCCATGTGGCCCTTCACTTCGGGACCGCCTTTTTGCTGCTTTATCGTCATCATTCCTCTTATTTAATTGGCTAAGGCGACGTTCCGCCATTTCTAGTTGGTTCACGCGCGGTAAAAGGGGCGGCGCTTGTTCCTCTTCTACAAAATTGTCATCGGTTTTCGTGGTTTCTGAGTCATTGTGTGTACCATTGGTCTGGCTCGGAAGACTCTGGATCGACACAGATTTCGGGACTGGCGGTGGTGGAACGTCTGGTGGCTCGGACCTTGAGGTCGCAGATTTGTTGGCGATCTGAGTCTGTGGCCCGCAGTAATTGTTGGACTTCGGAGAACTCTGGCTTTTGTGACCTAGACTCCGGAGCTTCTCGTCCGCACTCTGAAAGAATAAATGAAAAATATGGTTAACAATTTACCAAATTGCAAAAATTTGGAATCTTTCAATTTGAAAAATGTTGCAAACGACAAAACAGATGATTATTAAGTTACAATTCGTGCACAAAGCAGCGCAGATACTATTGAGGCAAAACGTGAAAATGCTGATTATCAGCATTTTCTTAATTTGTCCCTAAGTGTTCCTTAACCATTTCTACCAAGTATTGTTCGGAAAAAGGCTAAACCTTTCTCAAACAAAACCTAACTTTGACTACCCCTATATGGAAAGCTTCGGAAACATCAATTGAAAGCAAGATAAATTAAGTAGATCTACATAGCATTTTATAACTCCCAGAAATATGTTCCATGCCATATCAATAAAAATAAATTTCAATTGTAATATTTTTTTTATCTTCAACACAAGGTATTTTGTACTTGGGCTGGTTATGTTTTGAGACTCAATAAACCTCTTCTAGAACATTTTCCCTAGGAACATCCCAGCTTTGAATTTATTTGATTCAAAGATCGAAACACCAATTTGTCTACACTCTGTCAAAAATCATATATAAATATATATGTCAAAAACATATTTTCCCTTTTGATAATTACCGTCTAAAAGTCTTGAAACAGTCCATAGTTACATTTTTTTTAAGAAAGACCGATATGCATTGTATTCTTCCATTTCTTAGGTTCCGATAAATGACCTGGCAGAGTATATCTAGCTATTAGCTAGAGATGTTCTGCCGAGTCATTTATCGTAAACTGTACTTTACAATGAAGTTCTGACATAGACTTTACAGCTTCGTTACCTACGTAAACAGCATGAGGTAACGATATTGTGATTGATAATTGACGATCAGCACTTTTATATCTCACGATTAACGACCTGGCAGAGCATCTCTAGCTATTAGCTAGGGATGCTCTGCCAGATCATTTATGGTGAGCTATACCTACGCAAACAGCAAGAGGTAACGATATATTGATTGCTAATTGACGTTCAACACTTGCACAGCTCACGACCTGCCAGGTCATTAATCACGAACTATACCTACGCAAACAGCATGAAGTAACGATATTTTGATTGATAATTTACGATCAGCACTTGTACATGATTTACGTGTATTTAACCCTTTCCCAAACAAGACTTGGTTTTGACGTCCCTTATAGAAATGGCTTGGGAAAACATTGAAACAAAAGTAGAAACTGCTGATAACCAGCAGTTTCTCCTTTTGTTTCAATATTTTCCATGATATATTGTACATATATTTTATCTTAAACAAGGTCCAATTGACGTCTGCAGCAGCCTTTGAAATGGAAATTTTGAAATTTTGCCGTTTCGGAAAGGGTTAAGTTAAGATAAGTACGCCCTAATTAACCTTTTACCAAACAGTTTCTTGCTTTGATGTACTTTTCAGATAAAACGATTAGCAAACATTGCGAGAAAAGACGAAAATGCTGATGACCGTTTTATTCTTAAAATTTCACATGCCATAATACGCATACATTCAATCTATATTTACATGGAATAAAACAACAACAAAAAAAGCAGCAGCATAATTATTCTTTTCTCTCAGCATTTTCCAAACAATTTCTACCAGGGACGTCCTGCTTGAGAACGGGTTAATAAATTAAAATGCACAAGAAAACAAGATGTGTTTGTGAAACACAAGTGCCCCCGAAATGGCCATTTTTCTAAAATGTTAAGTTTTCGTGGAGTAAAGGGTTATTAAGGGTTAAGGGGTGACCTTGAGGAAGGTCAAATTGCATGGAACAGATAGATATCATTGAAAGGAAGTTGCATACCGAATTTGAGCTTTGTATGTCAAATACTTTTGGAGAAAAGGCAAAGGTTAAGTTTTCGGACAGACGGACGGACAGACGGACGGACGGACAGACAGACAGACAGACAGACACGAGTAAAACAATATGCCCCCGATCTCTCGATACGGGGCTATAAAAAGCATTGACTTATTACTTTTTGAACACAATTATTCGGCGAAAAATGCGTCTTATCCTAGATAATTCCATGTTTCGGGGGAAAAGAAGGAATTTGGCAAGCTCTAGTACAAAATATTTCCTGTTATTGCAACTTTATGCATGAAAATTGCATGTTTTGATATTGTGGATTTGTTGAACTTGATGTTTGGCTAATGCAAAGAATATATTTCAGTACTTGTCTTGAGTCGATTAGAATTAGAATCTACAACAATAAAAACTTTTTAGCTCCTAAGTTACACTTTGCACTGTTTGTCAACCCTTGAAATATCATAATAACGTCGCTTTTCAACGGAAACCTCGTAACTGCAGCTGAAAACAAGCTGCAGTTACGAGATTTTTGTTGAAAAGCATGGACATGTCCATTCTAATAATTTTATGAATTATACCACCCATTTAATACAAGAAATAAGCCATACCTAAATACCTGAATATTTAACCGGATTATCTAGCTAAGAATACGTCTAGTCCTTATTATCTCCATTTTTTCTAGGAAAACAAAGAATTTGGCAAGCACTTGAATAAAATAGTTCTTGGTAATGAAACTCTATGAATGACATAGCATCCTAAACGAAACACCTGGCCGAAATCCAGATTTACGAATTTTCTACACACAAGCAAAGCTATAGGTAAACAATAAAATTGAAATTGATGCCATTCTAAATCCGTTATTTTTCATCCAAACCCTATGTCCTGGGTACTCATTCGAATTGTCTCGTCGAGACAATTCGAGTAAATGCCCACAAAATATGGTTTGCTCAATGATAAATTAGATATTTCAATATTTTAGTCCTTAGCTATAATGCAGCTAGAGCTCTAGATGAAACGTTTTCACACACACACGAAAATGTTCTGTGAGTGACTCATCGCTTACTGTAGGAAACAAATGTACACCCGTATCATTTGGAACATTAACCCTTTCCCAACATATGCCATCGTCCGTTTACTGGACAATCTTTACCTTTGTTTATAAAGTTATGCGTCTTCTTAAGGTAAGAAGGGCCTAATTAGCACAAAAGAGCCAGCAGCAAAATTTGAAAAGTGCCAGTAATTCACAAACTGTGTTACATTTCCATTCCAAATACAAACATAAGCATTTTGTACGGTTTAGAATTTTGAATTAATGCATATTTATGGAAATATTTGACAAAAATGTTCAAAATTACCTCCCTTGCATATGAAAATAGAGTAAAATGATATTTGTAAATTATTTTCTTCTTGAGGCCTAATCTTGAAATCCGGCACGGTGAATCAACTTATGTGAAGTGCATTTACAAGTGTGTGTAATTTGATACATTTCGTATGGCTAGAAAGTGGTGTTTTTCATTAGGCACTTTATACCTTAACGATCTGGAACCATAATGGATTTCGGTTATTATCGCCGATGATCGGGTATTTACGGCACTCGGCTATTTCCGTGAAACGCACTTCGGAAAGATTCGATTTTGTTCTCACCTCGGTTTTTTTTTCTCGTAAATATTAATATATATCGGCCGTGTAAGCTATTTAAAGTGTATTTTTCTGCATAGATAGAGATAATTCTCGTATTTCTCGTTGTTAGTAGCATGAAAAATACTTAAATATTATTGTTCTGAACACTCTGGCGATTAAACGTATATTAAACGTACATCCATTCCATTATAATAGGAAATACATGAAAAATACTTTTTCATGTTGTATTCTATAAATAGCAACAAAAAAGAAGGTGAAAGTACAACGAAATAGGGAACGATTTTATCCAGTTAATCGTGACGTTATTTCGGACATACAATAGTAATTCGTTGGAACTGTTATGAAATCTCGTAGCTAAGGCTTAAATCAGGCCGTAGTTACGATATTTTATGACAACACTGACGGTTTATCAAAACATAACTTTAAACCCAGTCTATTGTTAACACAAAATCCATTGCTATTCACATGAATTTTCCTTGGTTTGTTCAATTTCAACATTTCCTTTCATAGATATTTTGATATTTTCAGTAATTTTGGGGTTATCATGGCTTTAAACGGTAAATTTAGGCATCGACAGTGGTGACGAACAGATTTACGTCAACTATTTTTGATCGTAAAGTTACGGAAAATAACTTAGGAAATTCTAATCTTAGCTGCGAACATGTTTTGTAAAACGAACGCAAAAAAATTGAAATTCCGTTCAAATCTACGAAAATAATGTGCGTAATTTCGTTGATAAACGGGGCCCAGATCACTGGTAGAAATAACAGAAAAACACAAAGAGAAATGAAGATATAACTGTTTCAATAGGCCTATACACTTGTTATGAATTTACTGATTTGGTTATATAAAGAGCAAAGCACTGATATATCCTTCTCTTAGCAAGTCTGGTTTTGACGTCCATTGTAGAAATAATTTGAGAAAACATTGAGAGAAAAGAAGAGGTTGTTGATTATCATCAATGTGTTATCATCATTATGTCCCTTTTCCTCAGTGTTTTCTGTTCTTTTGGACTGGTACAGTTTTTTTTTTTTGTTTTTTTTTGTTTTTGTTGTTTTTTTTTTGGGGGGGGGGGAGGAGGGAATGGGTTATGTATGCACCAATACACTTGATTGATTCAAGATCTATACGAATAAATGCTTAAGACCAGGATTTGATATAGTATCAATATTGCGTCTTCTTCCTTGATTTTTTTTTATTATAGTCCAGTCAAAATATAATAACACATGTTTACAAATCTTACAGTTATAAACAAAAGGTAATCCTTGTTAAATTTCAGTTCAACGTTGAATGTCTTGGTTCAAACCTTGAAGGTGTAAGGGACCTGCAAGATTCGAACCATCACATGCAAATTTACAGTAGTTATGACTTTGCTATTGCGTTTTTTGCAAGGGTAAATTTTGTAAACATGTGCCATAATATCGTTAATTAAAGGACTATAGGTATGTAAAGACCCGGTAATCAAAGATACATGTTCGTGTAAGATTAGCTTAATTTGATTAAAAAAGGTTTCTTATACAGTAGTACATGACACCAATTTCAACCCTCTTCCACCCCACGAATCTTATATCACGGTGGGGAATCACCTGACATAATATTTTCGATATTTTCCAACAATTCTGTCAAAAGATGACCGATTTGAAAAGAAGAATTTAAGCAGAGACAGCTGGAACACTCAATGACTTTGCTGAATGCCAAGGATAATCTTTGAAAAATCAGCTGATGACGTCGCGCACGGTATTGCGGCACTAAAATGTAACGTCACACTAGCGAACGTCAATTGCGGAACGATACGTTTTTGCGTAGACGGTTGTGTTGTAATTTTAATATTTACTCTCTATATAATCTAAACTGATTCATAAAGACAGGGCCACGTTTTAAGAAATACTCCACTGTTTCCATCTTTTGTCTTTCTATAGCTTTTCCGCCACTTTAATTCGTTCTTTTTTCACCTTAAAATGCGCCAATTAGATAATTTCAGGATTACGTCAAATAAATAAAGTATACGTTTATACATTTTCTGTCCACAAGAAAAAATTTGAATATCATTATTTTGCGTCGAAATTTTGATATGATCAACAAGAAAAAAATGGTATTTCCACATTGAAATTAAATGTTTGTATGAATAAGAAAACTTGTAATTTTTTAAGTCTAAATGGTAAAAAATTAGAGTTTTCAACGACATGAAACAATTTCTGTCCACACGCATTTTATATAATAATTGTTTCGTTTACTATGCTAACGGATTTTCTTCCATATATTATAGAAATAGAGAAAAGTGGTATTTTTTATATCAAGTTTGGTTGCATTAGAGTCATTAATTAACAAAATATTCAACAAAATTGTCATTTTTTCTTCGACGTAATTCTAATTGTTACACTTCGATTTTCGGTAAATAAACCGGGCTAATTTACGTAATCGACGTAGAAATTTTATTTCCGATCGGTATAACATCCTACAGCATTTCCACTGTCACAAAATATATTTTTCCATGTGTTTGACGTTACTTAATCGCAGAATTGCTAATAAATATCCGTTACTCTTGAACATTTATGTTACATGTTACACGCGTTTTTTCGCCGAATTTACGAACAAAAATTCTTTCTAACAAATTTATACAAAATAAGAACTTGAAATGAGTATAATATTGAAAAACATCAAGGCTTTACGCTTATTTTGATACATAACAAAGTTGAGAGAACGAAAACGATTCCTACAATATTCAGTTATGAATAGCGGAGGGTAGCGGTTTTTGAAAAGTGACGCAATACCGTGCGCGACGTCTGATATGAAAGTTATTGGCGACCAACCAAAACTTAATCTGGTCGTCAATAACGTTTTTATCACTTGATTTGTAAAAGAGTTACCACCCATCTGAAATCGGGCGTTTTACACTTTTTTCTGTTTCAAACCGATTTCAAATTGGTCAAGTATTTACAAAATTATTGACGATTTTCTGAAATTTAGTGTCACATGATTCCCCCCCCCGGTGTATATAATGCCCTTGTTTTGTTAACAATAGTTTATGTAGTAACTACAGGGAAATCTGGCAATGAATATTTGATAAAAATAAGTTCTTTATATAAGACTTAAAGTTACTATAAAAATAATGTGTTGTTACATTTGACCTTACAATGAATATTTGATGGAATTGAAGGTCCTATTTTGGATAATTTTATCCTTGTTTTATGCGCCCCTACTAAGTTTGAATTCATAAAAAACCAAAATTTAACGGTAACTTTTTCCCATTCTTGTTTTATTTGCACAAGTATAAATTAGAGATAATTTTGGTGTAGGTCTCATACCATGCCAGTCAATATTACAAAAATTACAGATCAAAGAAAAATGTTCATTTTTCTTTAACATGGAAAAAATTCAGTCGCAAAATCATAAACCTTAGGTATGATCAAGTGTTTTTTCTCAATTTTGTTTTTCATAGTTTTGTATTTAGCTTATTTATGTTACAAACATATCTGTTGTAGCATACAAGCTGAAAAATGTCAGATATTATCATCTTCTGGGAAAAAAATATGAGATTTACGGAGTTGGTGCTTCCCCTTTTCCCGCCTTTTTTGTAAAAGGGGTCAATAACTAACAAAATATATAAAATTTCAACAAATCGGTAAAAATTGTTTTAAGTTTCATTTTACATCCGTCTTATATCATAGAAATAATATATAACAATACTTTTTGTATTTTCAAAAGTGTCTATTATGGTTCCAGATCGTTAAGACTTAAATTGCGAAAGCTGAAACAACATAAAAGGAAAGGGGATTTTCAGAGACTTAGTTCTAATATCAGGAACTCGAAAACTTATTGTAAGTCTTACTTTTTAACCATTTGGGGAAATATCGATGAAATTTCAAACTTCCTTTTACTTTTTTGCAACACAAACTAGGACTTTGAATTACCGGACGACGATATTTTAGACTGGTCCGAACACAAAGATGTTGCGCATGCGACAAGAATGAAATGTCCTTTTTTGGTATTTCTAGGTAAATAAACATTGTGGGGAATTTTAAAATTCATTGCTTGTCATAACTGGGACCCCAGAAGCTAAGTGAATGTTAAAAAGAAAAAAAAAAAAAAAAAAAAAAAAAAAAAAAAAAAAAAAAATAGGCTATTATTTAAATAATCTTTTTTTGACCTGCCATGACTTACTTTTCGAAATAGCTTAGAAAAATTTACAATGTATAGTCCAGCAAGATTAACCCGGGACATCTGCATATGTAATGACCCCACTTCGGCAATGTTTTGTTAAGACGCTAAACTAACGGACTTTGCATACGAAATTTAAGTTGTCTTGGGATAATTTGGGTGGACAATATGAGTTAAAACATGCATTGTGGTTCTTAAAGCAAAAACAATACTTGATCTGATGACCCTCTTTTTTACTCCGTTTTGCCCCATGTTCCAGTATTCTTGCATTTTTAAAAGTCACCCAGTGATCAGACATAATAGTTAACATTTTCCGCGTCTTCAAAAGGAGAAAAATCTTTATGATAATTAATGGGCGGACTGACGGACAGACAGACAGAAAAATGGACGCCGGACATTTCTCCAAGGACCACAATAGCTGAAGTCTGAATGAACTCAATACCCTTGAGCGTCTATCATGTTAAAATAACGTTCAAATTCTCGAGTCTAAATTTTCTAAAACTTGGCATTATTACAGAAGATTCTTTAGATAGTACGTATATCTCATTCAAAGGAATCTTACATAGCTCGAAGGAATTTTATTCTTCCCTGCTGCAAGAATCTTAAGAGTCTAGATAAAACTTCTCTTTTAACCCTTTCCCAAACAAGACCTTGTTTTGACGTCCCTATCAGAAAAGGCTTTGGGAAAACATTGAGGCAAAAAAAGA
Organism: Fragum sueziense; assembly: GCA_963680895.1. NCBI lineage: Eukaryota > Metazoa > Mollusca > Bivalvia > Cardiida > Cardiidae > Fragum > Fragum sueziense. Next base: position 25,551,278 of record OY804609.1, on the reverse strand, counting down.
AAATGCTGGTAATCAGCATTTTCTCCTTTTGCCACAATGTTTTCTATGCTACATTGTACATAATTCATAAAAAAGATTTGGGAAAACATTGAGGCAAAAGAAGAAATTGCTGGTGATCAGCATTTTCTCCTTTTGTCACAACGATTTCTATGCTACATTGCACATAATTCCTATCTTTTTCATCATGTATTTCATCGTCTGCTGGAGTCCTCGAATTGAACCGCCATAATTTTGTGTCGTCTGGGAAAGGTTTAACCCTTTACTGCACAGTGACGCCTTTTGACTCCCTCACAAGAAAATGCTTGGGAAAACATTGTGGAAAATGAAGAAATTGCTTGTGACAAGCAATTTCTTCATTTCCCACAATATTTTTATACAAAAAGACCATAAAGTGTAAAATTTCATTCAATTTAAATTGTCGTCTGCAACATCTTTGAATTTGGACAAGACTTAGAGTAAAATTGTGTCGTTTGGGAAATGTTAAACCATTTCACGAACAATGCCTGACTTAGACGTCTGTTACAATGGTGGCTTGTAATGCATTGATGAAATAAGAAAATACTGACAGTCGGCATTTTCTCCGTTTGTCTCAATATTTTATATGCAAAATTATACACAGACCATAATAAATAATCTTCATATTAAGCATTTTTACGTAGTCTGCAACATGTTTCAAATTGAAACATCTTAGAATATTACTTTTTAGGAAACTGATGAAAGAAAATTATGATGCGAATCGTTTTAATCATAAGTTATAAATTGTAAATATCGTCGCTTTTCATCGAACACCTCGTAACTGCAGCTTAAAACAAGCTGCAGTTACGATGGTTTCGATGAAAAGCAGTGATATCAACACCTACCTCACAAGAATGTTGGAATATCGCAAAGTACATTTTATCCAAACCACAAATCTTGTATAATATTTCATTTTTTGTCACTTAAGGGCGGTTTACACGATGTGTTTTAGCACATGTGCTTTTTCACATATGTTTTTAGCACACGTGTTTTTTGCGTTCACACGGTATGTTTTAGCACATGTGCTTTTGGTGAACTTAGCTGACCTAGGTCAAACTGTTTACTGGCCAGTTGTACATTGCATTCCAGGGATGGAGGATTGTGAAATATTATATCCCCTGTGCTTTATCCATTTTGCTGTAGCTTATCGCCAATACTTAAGAAAAAATATATATAAAAAAAAAAACATTGTGGGAAATGAAAACATTGCTTGCCACAAACAATTTCTTCATTTTCCGCAATGTTTTCCAAAGCCATTATTTTGTAGGGAGTCAAAACGAGTCATTGTCTGATAATGGGTTTAAGTTCACTGGCTTAGCATGACAAACGTTATTGCATAATTCTCTATTATATTTTTGGTAAAACTGAAATAAAAATGTTAATGACATTTGTAGTCTCCTTTTAGTATAAAATGGTGATTACCACTTCCCAATCAAGACATGTTTTTACATCCCTAATTCAATAGGTTTGTAAATCTTTAAGACCAAAGAAGAAAATGCTGACATTTTCTCATTTTGCTTCAATGTTTTCTATGCTATATTGAAACAAATTCTACCTCAATAAAGATCTGTTTTGTCCAATGCAATAACTTTAAGATTATAATATCATTTTAAAATTCTGTCGTTTGGGAATCGGTTAACTAAAACCCCGAAAAATATAATACGATAAAAACATTCTTGTTAACCCGTTCCCACACATTGACTCTTTTTGACTCCTAAAAAGATAAATGCATTAGAAAACATAGTGGAAAATGAAAAAAATAGCTTAGACATGCAATTTCTTCCTTTCCCACAATGTTTTCAAAATCAAAAGATAAAAAATGATAATTTCATTCATCCCCTTCATTTTAGATAAGTCTAAAATTTTGTCGTCTTGTAATGGGTTAACAGTTACCTGTAGAGAATCAGTAGGTTCATAGTGATTAATGAGGGGCCGAGCAGTATTTGTTTATTTTACCGGGTCATATCTCCGGAATCAGAGATCTGATTGGTCAAATTCCATGTGCTTTTTCATACGAAATAGGACATGCTCTAAACCGTATGCTTTTTCATATATGCTAGCATAAGGCCCATTATCTGGTGTTTTTCTGGGGTTTACACGGTATGTTTTAGCACATGTGAAAAAACACATGTGAAAAAGCACACCGTGTAAACCCCCCATTAAAAGAACCCTTCAAAACGCGACTGCCAAATTGTTCTGTCAAATGCTGTTTTCATTTCATAGGCTAATGTAACCATCATGCACGTTAATGCAAGTTTATTTTTGTCTATAAATATTTTTTGTAAAGGCTTCCTGTTAGAATCGAAATAGTGAGATACATCACAAAATATAACAATAAAAATAAAGTCCATCAAAATAATATCCAATTATGGGAGTCAGGCATTTTATACATGTACGATTATTTACACAATAGTATGATCTTTCAATGTGACAAGGTAAAGGATACATTATTTGTATTTCGCTGCTTTTCTACGAAAACCTCGTAACTGCATCTTTAAACAATCTGCAGTTACGAGTTTTTCGTAGAAAAGCGACGATTTATATGTCGAGTAATTCGACCTTTTGTTATTGTATATCATTATATGCAGTATTTCATGCTCAAAACCTTTAAACAAAATCCTTTGTGGAATTTATAATGTTATCTTATTTAATCTGATGATCATGCGATCAACTGTCATACCCTTTACGAACATGTCCATGTACACGCCATCCCAAATCCCAACATACATGTTTCAGACCATTTTCATATTTGAGCAAATATATAATTTGGACTACTCTCAAAAAAGAAGAAGAATTCTGATGGTTTTTATAAAGATACAACTATTTAAGATACCAAAAATACTAAAAATTGCTCATGTGCACATGAACTAAATGAATGATATGTTAAGAATTTTTTATATACACTTTGAAATTCGTGCAAGTGTTACCATGTTACAATGTTTTCCCAGCAAAATTAATAATGTGTTAGATCGCAAAGGGAGGTCTCATTCAAACCTTTTTAAAATTTCAAAATGATGGACAAACATGTAATTATGTCATGTGCTCATATATGCAGGCTACTTGCGAAACTTTTTTGAGAAAATGAACTTCGTCTACATAGAAATTATAAATCTTTGGTATCAGCAAATGAACAATACATGTATTTCTTTGAATTCGGTAGTTGGCCAGCAAATTTCCAGATAAACCAAATCTAAATTAGCGTTATCTGTCAGGTCAATGGGGAACCGTAGCGGATTATCTTTCCCTTGATAGGTGGCGCAGTGGTTCACGGTCCAAAATTTACTACACTCGCCCTTTTACCTGGTAATACACAACACGGAAAACACACGATCGCCGAACTAAACTGTTGTTAAAATGTTAAAATGTCCGAAATTATGTCACTGTTTACTTGATTAAGTAGAACCCTATTAGATCTAACATAATTTGGAGGGAAAAGAATGAAAATTTTGGGATTCCCGGTAACCCAAATATTTTCCTCTCCTCTCTCTGTTTTCCCTCATGATACACACTTCTTAGAAGTTTATGTCATTCAGTTTGTTAACCATTTTCCATAATTTCACCTGGTTTTAACCCTCTCTCGACAAGACCAGAATTTGACATCAATAATAGATAAGGATTGAAACGCATTGAGGCAAAACAAGTAAATGCTGATATCTAGCATTGTCTCCTTCTGACTTAAGGGGGAATGCTCCAGTTTCCTAATTTTTTCCCAATAATAGAATTTATTTATATTTTGTATGTTGAAACTACATGTTGTTACCAATTGAAAAATAAAATAAAAATGGATGGTCAGCGATCTTGTTTGAATTTTATAGGCATTCGTATCACATACCCCTACATCGAAAAAATGCACAATTTCTTGCACCTGTCAAAGGTCACTAAAATGCTAATAAAATGCTGTATATGCATCGTTTAGTCCCGAAAACGGATTAAAAGTAACGTCTTATATTTAATAAGAACAGAAAACCCAAAATATGTGCTATTATAAACGCGTAAATGTATAAAACTGCATGCTCACGTGTTCGGTTAGATCAACGAAGCTGGAGTGTTTTATGTCAAATTTTGCATATTTTTGGAAATATTTCAAGTTCTACATAATAGAATTTGATAAAACTCCCTCATTGTATTAAGCAACATGCCCTGGTAATAATTCAAAAAGAAAATGTATAGGTCAGCGCACTTATTAGTGAATTACAGCAATTTTTATCAGCTACACATGAATAAAATGACGCAAAACAGTGGTAACTGCATAACACTTACGACTGTCTTGCTCTAAATAATCGATTTCCATCTCGAGGAAATCAGTTTCGCATAATAAATACATTTTTACCGTCGAAAATGGTAAATTGCAATGATGTGTTATATTATTGAAAATATGGTAGCGAAACATATTTGTACGAAACATTTAATTTACTACAGTAATGACCGAGTGTTCCGAAAAACTGGAGCATTCCCCCTTAATACTTTTTTGGTAGTCTATGATAATTTGCACAAGTCCTACCTTTATCAAGATGCATTTGGCATCTACATTACCTTTAATGTTGGAAAACTTTAAGACACGTAGGTTTGTGAAATGGTAAATAGTGAAAGATCTCAAATTTCTGAGAAAGCTAAGAAAGCACCAGAAGAAAGGGCTGATATATCCATCACTTTCCATTTCTAACAATGTTTCTAACTAATGCATACACGCTTACTCAGTACTGTATACATGTAGTAGTTTATTTTTTTAACTCAAAAACATTTGATTCAGGAAAATAAATGAAAATGTTTTTTTCCCTTTTGTTTTCAAAGGTGACCCAACTCTTTTTTAAATGACACAATCTTAGGATGTTATAAGTTCCTGCTGACAACAAAACAGATATTGGTAAAGATGTTGTTTGTGCACAACATATTTCAATGAAAATATCGAGGAAAAAGAAGAAAGTGTTGGTTTACAGCATTTTCAGTATTTTCTTCCTTTCCTCAAAGTTTCCAAGCCTATTGTATTAGGGATGTTGAAACAAGGTTTTGTTTTGAAAAGGGTTAAAACTTTACCAATAAGGATTACCAAAAGGAATCGCTTTGTATTCAAAAGAATTAAAAATTGATTAACAACCTAATGGTGTTAATGAGCAACAATATCGTGTGCGCCCATAAAGCTATTAGCGCTTTACAACCGTTTTAACACAGCATATGCTATATGTTTCTAGTTTTAAGGGATGTAAAGATCGTGAGAACAGAAAATGGTTTGGATTTTACGAAGAAAACTTAGTCTAAACATTATATATCTCCATTTCAAGAATAAAAACTTTATGATAACAAATGAATTTTGCGAATAGAACTGAGATTTTATATTGAGATTCATGCCGGTTTCCGGCTATCTACTTTCGTTTTCATGCTGATACTTACAGCTCTACTTAATCGCTTTTTCTTCCTGAAACTCTAGAATTTCGTTTTCGTAGTTCATTTCTCAGTTCCGGATTCTTCATAAAACCAAATTTCTAATCCATTTTCTGTGTTTTACGTTTTAATTTAGGAAAATAGCTTGAAAGTAAGCAACGTATTTACGTTCTGTGATAGCTTTCGCATGTAAATAAAGGGAATTTCCGGATGCCGGTTGGACCGGGAACAACGGCGCCACCACACTACTCGCAGGGGCAATTAACCCACTACGGTTCCCCATTGAATTCATCTTGGCTAATTATCCTAGAATTTCACTGTATGTGGTCTCAATGTTTATCAGGGCGATTTGTTTTGATACATTTTATTACGGCCAAAACGCACTCCAAAATACCATACACATAAAGTACCGGTCTATAATTGCTCAATCCCTAGGTTGTGTCTATTCGTTATAATAAAATTATGAACAAATTAGAAATTCATTTGGCAAAAATATGAATTGGCATGAACGATCAGGTCCATCGGTCCATAGGTCGATTGAAAACGAAGTAAAATATTAGGTCAATGGAATTCATATAAATAAATTATGCCAGAATTCGCTGTATGTGGTCCAGAGTTTTACCATGCGTTTTGGTTCGAACATGGATCGTACTCAAAACATTCACCATCTGTTACATGTAACCATTTGTCTAAATTATTGTGGCAAAATAGAACAAATGTGTAGGCAATATCATCATCAAAGTTATATAACTATTTATTTACTATATGATACACTTCTCTTTCATCAGCATGTCGCGAGCTTAACATATTGTTGACTAAACTATCTTTTAATTCGTTTAATATTACATCGCATGACGCGTAAAGCTTTTTAAAACAAGCTTCTTGGTTCTATAGAACGGTTCTCAACTGGTTATTCCATGTACCCACAAACTTGATTATGGCGCACCAAATGGGTCAAAAGTCTATTTAAAGCGTACACGCATAGAATATACGCGTCGACGAGTAAATTTTAACGGGTCGACGCAAAAAATTATGCGAGCAGTTCAAAATTTATGCGTCGACGCGTAAATTTTCAACTGCTCGCGTAAATATACGCGTCGGCGCGTATTTCATCTATTTACCAATCAGATCCTTCGTTTCATCCATCAATGTTATGGTATAAAGGGAAAGGTTTCTAACCGCCTCTCCCATTGGCCAGCCTCGGTTTCACATTTTTTACTCCTGCTCGAGTAAAATTTACGTGTCTACGCATATTTTTCAACTGCTCACATAAATTTATGCGTCGACGCGCATATTTACGCGTCGACGTATACGAGGGCCCATCAATAATTTCGCGAACTAATCTTATATCAGAAAAATAAGTTGATAAACTTAGAAACATTACCCATTTCTTATAAAAGTAACATCCCCTGAACAGTTTGCATTCATCCCACCGCTTGACCCACGCCCGTAGCACGTTCTGCAGCCCGTCACGTGACATGTCCCGCCAACATTTGTAAATGTCACACCCTAACTCTTCTTTTAACTCACTATTTTCACCCCTTAATTTATTTCTAAGGTTTGGACATAACTAGAAGTCGCAAATTGCATAAGCTGTGCGGTGCGGAGGGTTTGGTAATATTTCTATATACAGTTTCATGATACCGGCCTTTTAAACGCATTAGCTATGGCGCGACGCGCTGTCATAGCGCGGCAGAATTCCGAACCTTATAATATTTGCGCGCTGTATCATTAAAGCCGGTGGCAGATCAGATTTGATTACTGCTGCAAAATTATAAGTACTTACTCGACTTTATATACTTAAAAAGCTTCAATTTGATTTCTCGAATATCGATGAAAATTATAACATTTGTCTCATCGGCACATCTGGAATTCAATGCTTTTGTGGGTGAGAATGAAGAATAATGCTTCCAAATTGAGATTTGTTCTTTACTTTCCGACTCAATAATGATGCATCAATGTCATGTATAGACTTAAAAAGCTTCAATTTGATTTCTCGAATATCGATGAAAATTATAACATTTGTCTCATCGGCACATCTGGAATTCAATGCTTTTGTGGGTGAGAATGAAGAATAATGCTTCCAAATTGAGATTTGTTCTTTACTTTCCGACTCAATAATGATGCATCAATGTCATGTCACATTTATTTATTTGATTCGCAAAATTGTGGCTGTCTCCATTATAAGTTTGGTATTATTTACAAAATCTTTTGACCTCCTGCCCCATTCGGTCAGGAAGCGGCCGGTGCGGTACCCGTTTTGCTGATGCACGGCGCATTCCGAGATTACTGGTCATATTGCTCTTAGCTGTATCATACAAATCATCCAAGTGTCTTACTACTATTTCAACACATAATTTCCAATTTTCAAGAATAAATTCTAGGATTTTAGATGATTTCTTCTCAGCTTTATAGTCTCCGGTCTGCTAGTAAAATCGCTCATTTTCTCTTATCTCTCTACCGTCTCTGTAGAGTCGTATCCGCTTTCAAATAACGTTATTCGATAGACATATGTCTCTTTACAATACATGTAGAATTTTATGGATGTCCGTATAGGAATTATTGAGATATTCATAAAACTTTATCATAAGGAGTTGCTCAAAAATGCAAGATGACGTCATTTTTAAACAAACGCTATTGACATGACGTCATAATCCTGCGATGACGTCATATTGTTTTGACGTCATCGTTTTCTAATAAGATGAGCCGTTTGGAAATGGAATGAGCTTTAAGCATACCAATTTTCGTGAAAATACGTCAACGGGTAACTGAATAGTAGACTTAGTTCGCGAAATTATTGATGGGCCCTCGTAAAATTTACGCGAGCAGTTGAAAATATAAATATGCGTCGACACGCATATTTTATGCGTGCACGCTCTTTATAGACTTTTGACCCATTAGTACGTCATACTTGATGATGGGTATTTGTTTGTGCCAATCCCCAGAGCAAGATTCAAAAAGGTTTCGGTTACATTATTGCAATTAGTTATTCCTTGAAGGGGGGTTATGAATATTGAAAATACATAAAGTCTGTTTTGTTTCTGTTTGTTTATGTTTTATGGATATTTGATTGACAACACCGTGATATGATCTTGGCACAAAACACAAAATACACTCTCTTTAGTCAATACTTGGCATCGAAAAATGGGGAAACGATTTTGGAAATATATAATATACATGTATATTATAGTTTTTTATGATATTCAGTCAAATATCAAAATTTCAATAGTACAATGTTTCTGTTTGTTTCTGTTTGTTTATGTTTCATGGATACTTGATTGACAACACCGAGATATGATCTTGGCACAAAACACAAAATACACTCTATTTAGTCAATACTTGGCATCGAAAAATGGGGAAACCATTTTGAAAGTATCTATATCCTTAACCCTCTCCCAAACGAGACCTGGTTTTGACGTCCCTAATAGGACAGGCTTGGGAAAACATTGAAACAAAAGAAGAAACTGCTGATAACCAGCAGTTTCTCCTTTTGTCTCAATATTTTCTGTGTCATAATTTACACAATTCCTATTTTCAAAACATCCATTTTGTCATTTGTGGCAGTTTTTGAAGTAGGCCACCTTAAAATTTTGCCGTTTGGGAAAGGGTTAATATGATTATTTTCATTCAAAAAACCCTCATTTTAAGAATTACGATGCATGTTTCTGTTTGTTTATGTATCATTTGTCCTAGTTTAACCCTTTCCAAACGACAAAATTTTACGGTTATCCACTTCGAAAACAGCTACAAATGACAAAATGGATGTTATCTAAGATAAGATTTGTGTAAAATATGGCATAGAGAATATTTTGAAACAAAAGGAGAAACTGCTGGTCATCAGCAGTTTCTTCTTTTGTTTCAATGTTTTCCCAATCCATTACTATTAGGGACGTCAAACCAGGTCTTGTTTGGGAAAGGGTTAACAACACAGTGATTATGATCTTGGAACTAAATACAAAAAATAGAACTACTCTCTTTGGCCAGGACATGACATCGAAAAATGGAAGAACGATTTAGTAATCAACAAAATCCTAAACACGTGATATAGAAATGTTCATTAGTTCATATTACCCTAAGTTTTATTGTCAAGTGAGTTTGACTATGATCAAATCGTTTTTAATTTTCACCTGACGTTTTACATCTCTGCCTCAGACCAATTTCAAGTCGATCAAGAATAAACAGATTTATTGAAGATTTTCTGCAATTATTATTGTTGTGTCATGCCGTGTAACTATAACACAAATTTTACAATGTGTTGTCTTTTATCCATGTGTTGCTATGTGGTATAACGCTCAGTAAGTCATGTTTCATACTGTTTATGTTCCATGAAACTTTGTTTGACGTCATTTTGACAAAAAAACGAAAACAACGTTGGTAATTATCCTTTCATTTAACGAGGGTGAATTTTGTCATTCATAAAAACAGAATTTACCTTTTCAAATATATTACTAAGTCTTGTATTATACGTGTATCTAAATTTATAACATAATTATTTGTGATATGATTAAATATCATAAAAAGTGCCTTATAGATGTCATTTGAAACATTTTGATCTCACAATATCCCACTTCAATTTAAGTGTACCACTACGAGATACGGGTGACATGAAATGTGATCATGGTACCATTTGTACTAAAGTTTGTGGCTCAAATACCTACAACCTGTGCGCAAAACTCAAAATTAGTTAAAGTTTTCACGTAAACATTGTATGAAATATATGACTACGTACGGTGTATACCTATGTAACCAATCCACAGTCTCACTTCTTTATACATTGTGAAACAATCATTCAGAACTGCTTGCCAAATCAGATTGGAGACTAGGCTCCCCAACTAGCACCTTCACGGTGCTCTGTGTTATCAGTCCCACATCTCAGTCCGTTTCAGTCAAATGGAGCCTAGTCCAGGGACTAAAATCTGTTATAAGTGAACATAAATTACCATGAACTTTGGTTAATCAAGCGCAAGCATTTACTTGTGCACACCCTCATATATACATACTGTACTGGTATTTACATGCACATAATGGGGAACGATTTTATCCAGTCAGCTTTGACGTAATTTCGGACAAGCAATAGTATTTCCGTAAGTGTTGCTTTAAAATCTCTCAACTACGGCTTGATTCAAGCCGTAGTTACGAGATTTTATAACAACACTGACGATTTATAAAAAAAAATAACAGTAAATACAGTCTAATTGTAGCACAAAAATGCATTGCCCATGTATACACGTAGAAGAAAATTTATTTGAAGGATGAAAACTCATGCTAGGCATTAAATCAACAGATGTATGCATATAATCAGGGATACAAGTCATTTAGACACATGTTCATGTACACTTCATGTTCATGTACCGAAGTTCAAAGGTTAACTACTATACCACATGGAAGAAATTTAATGGAAATTACTTCTGGTCGGAGTTCAATCACCGTAATCTGTTGTATCTGCTTGTTTGACTATTTCGGTCACTTTATTTGAACATTATAGCCATAGCGACTTTGAAAATATTCTTTTTAAAAATATTTTTGTCTGGTACAAACAAATAAAGAACATGGCTTAAATAAACGTTTTGGAAGGTCAAAGTTTGTTACAGAAAAGTCGAAAACATACAGAATGGTTGTCGTTTACCTATTTCTGATAAAATGCAAAAGCTATGTTCAAGGAGAAAAAAATCCTTCAACCCGATAGCTGGACGTATTAGTGGGAATGGCAAAATGATATAAACAAAACTTTTAATAAACAACAAGTACATGTATAAATAGGCAATAAACAAAACTGCAGGGAACTAGAAAGAATAAGGCTTATCAGACAGATGATCTACCGGTCTAAATTACAAAACAATCAACCTGAAAACTAGCCTACCGTATGATATCTAATAAACGCCTAACATGTAATGTTAGGCGTTTATTCGATATGATATGGTAGGACTAATAAATTACTCAATATATAGGAGAGAAAAATACCTAAATGCCAAACGATGGCTGGTCTTATCAATAAGAATGACACAATAATATAAACAATGTCTTTGACAATGAACAGGTACATGTATAAATAAGCAATAAACAGCAACCACAGGGAAGAAGCTTATCAGATAATAATTTACCGGTCTAAATTACTAAATAATCAACTTGAAAACTAGCCAACCGTTTTATATCTAATAAACGCCTAACATGAAATGTTAGGCGTTTATAAGATATCATATGGTAGGTCCATTTTAATTACTTAAGAAACAGAAATAAAAAAAATACATAAATGTCAAACGATGGCTGGCCGCATTTGTAAAATTAATATGACACAATAATATAAACAAAGCCTTTGATAATGAACAGGTACATGTATGAATAAGTAATAAGTAGAAACCACAAGTAATACTGCTTATCAGACAAATGATCTGCCAGTCTAAATTACCAAATAATCAACCTGAAAACTAGCCTACCTTATGATATCTAATAAACGCCTAACATGCAATGTTAGGCGTTTAATTGATATCATATGATAGGTCCATTTATTTTACTTTATAAACAGGAAACAAAAATACCCAGATGCCAAACGAAACGATGGCTGACCGTATCAGTAAGATGACACAATAATATAAACAAAGCCTTTGACAATGAACAGGTACATGTATAAATAAGCAATAAACAGCAACCACAGGAAATACGGCTTATCAGACAGATTATCAACAGGTCTAAATTACTAAATAATCAACATGAAAACTAGCCTGTCGTATTTCATCTAATAAATGCTAAACTAGTAACAAAGAATGTTTAAGTTACACGAAATGTTAATGACACAGAAACAAAATCACAGGGAATATGGCTTATCAGACAGATAATCTTCCGGTCTAAATTACTAGATAATCAACATGAAAACTAGCCTACCGTATTATATCTAATAAACGCCTAACATGGACTGTTTAAGTTACACCAAATGTTAATGACACACAAACAAAACCATGGGAAATGACCCACAAAAAAAACCCACGGAAAATAAAGCCTATCAGACAGATAGTCAGCCAGTCTAAATTACAAAATAATCAACATGAAAACTAGCCTACCGTATTATATCTTATAAACGCCTAACATGAAATGTTAGGCGTTTATTCGATATAATATGGTAGGTAATATGAATTACTCAATATATAAGAGAGAAAATGTCAAACTTGCTGGCCGTTTCACTGAAGATGACACAATGATATAAACAAAGCCTTTGATAATGGAAAGGTACATTTATAAATAGACAATAAACAAAACTGCAGGAAATTAAAAAGAATACGGCTTATCAGACATATGATCTACCGGTCTAAATTACAAAATAATCAATATGAAAACTAGCCTACCGTATTATATCTAATAAACGCCTAACATGGAATGTTAGGCGTTTATTTGATATATTATGGTAGGTCCATTTGAATTATTTCATATATATGAGACAAAAATACCTAAACGCCAGACGATGGCTGACTGTATCGGTAAGTATGCATGGCAAAATAATAAAGACAAAGCCTTTGGTGATGGACAGGTACATGTATAAAGAAGCAATAAAGGAAACCACAAGCAATAAGACTTATCAGATAGATAATCTACTGGTCTAAATTACAAAATAATCAACCTGAAAACTAGCCTACCGTATTACATCTAATAAACGCCTAACATGCGCTTATTCAGTATAACATGGTAGTTTCGTTGTGATTTTAGTTGGAGGCAAAACTATTATTGGCAAATATATCTTGAAAAATCATGAAGTACACAAACAAGATGGGATAATAATAATTCATAGTAAAACTGCAATTAAAGGTAACAAACCTTATCAAACAGATCAAAACGAGCCTACCATATTATATTTAATAAACTTGACTTAGAGTCAAATGAAAACATAATGAAAATGTCCATTTGACAGACAATTTAATTGACATCTTAATTACGAAATAATCAAATAGGGAACGATTTCTTATCTAGATTAGTCTTTAGTGGGTGTTGACATAAATTCCCGTAACTACGGCTTGGTTCAATGCAAAACGGTGAACCAAGTCTATTTTAAGCACAAAATTCTTTGCCATTTTAAATGTACGATCTTACATTCAAATGCGAAATTACGAGCAAAATACCTACCGTGTACACTAGACGAACTACGGTAAATCTACCTGAGATCTGTCTGACTCACACAAAGTTAAACAGACAGGCAATCTTAACAGAAGTTCCAACCAATTAGTTCCTTAATGCACGTTTTATTCCACGTACATGACTAAAAGCAGTTTGTAGGCACTTTACTATGATTGCGGGGTATAAACGAGTTCTACCTTCACGAAGCTATAAGATGGCGACAACAGCCATTGCCATAAATATTTAGTATATCATTCGAATTAAAGTGTTCATGATGCCTAAAGGGATTCTAAAATACCTTGTCCAAATACATACTTATGTGACAAGCGGATTTGGTGGAACCCTACATACAGAAATCGATCTTATTCCGCGATTGATATTTCGATCGGGCGATAATCCTTATACTTAGAATACATACAGTCATGTAACAGGTCGCAGTTTTCAAAATCATGCTCACAAGAACAGGATGTGGTGGGGCTAGATGGGGGAGGTGCATAACCTTGGAATCTAGGTAAAAATGCTGAATTTTCCTTATTTTACACTGAAAATTTAGCGAAAATCAAATTTAGCCCCTTCATGAACGCTGACCCCCATATACATGTAAAAGTGCTTTCTACGGGCTTGAAAATACCGGTAGTTCTCTACAAAGGTTTTCCCATTGACTTAAACGATGCATTGTGATGAGAAATTACGCATACTCATGAAACAAAATTAAGCATTAAGACTGAACACATGACACAATATAATACACATCATAACAATTATTCAAACTTACTGTTTTCAAATACTTCACAAACTTCTTAATCTTCTTTAGAACTAAATTCTTCATACAAATATTATAACCAAAACAAGTTTATCCTGGCACCTTACATCACAATAAACAAGCGAGCCTATATTCACTAATCAATAGCCGATAAGCCCCACACAGGCTTTCAGGCTTTCAGACGATGTACATAAAACCGATAACTATGTGCAGGGCTACAGATACAATGGATATGTTTCAATTCAAAGTGAAAAAGTCGATTATTATTCATGTTAATCGTAATTACTTGGTGGGTTTTGATATGTACACCAATCTTTCGGACGAGACTTTAAACCGAGGTTCCGTCTCCATTTAACCTTAGCAGTTGAGTGGGACGTAAAACGCCATTAGACTTAATTAGCCTTTAATCTGCACAGTTTCCTTTAGAAAATACAAATAATATTAGCCACAACATAGGCTTTGTGCTAGATATATAAAAATGTCGTCGCTTTTAAACAAAAACCTCGTAACTGCAGCTTAAAACAAGCTGCAGTTACGAGGTCTTTGTTAAAAAGCGACGATATGTAGACGATATAGTAATCATGTAATTGCGTGATACCTGGAACTCTGCTAAACATAGGTATGTTTAATGGAATCGTATAGATAGACAGAGTCTGCATAAATCGTGGTAAACACTTCTCATCATTACAGGTGCAAAATTTGCTTGAAAGATGTCTAGAAATGTACAGCAAAGCTATTGAGAATGCTTGGGTATTTCAATGTTAAAACTTCTTTAATGGCAAATTTTCATTGAAGACCTGGGTTAGCTTAATCCATAACCAGGCGGTAAAAGAGAAACATCCAATTTCCAAGTTGATACAGACGACAAATTCAAGTTGGTGAAAATTTTAACATTATTTGGTGCGTCTGGGTAGAAAACTTTGTGGGAAATGAAGAAAAGCAAATTCTTCTTCCACAATGTTTTCATGAGCAAAAAGTGCATGTCTGTTAATGGGTTAACAATAATGGAAACAACTACTTGAATTTAACAGATAGGCAGAGTCTGCATAGATCATGGTAACACTTTACATCGTTACAGGTGCAAAATTTGCTTGAAAGAGGCCTAGAGATGTAGCCTACACATGTACAGGAAAACCATTGAGAATGCTTGGGAATTTCAGTGATAAACTAATTTTTAATGGCAAGAAATCCCCGAAGCCTTAGGTTAGCTTAATCCATTACCAAACAAGAAAATTTCAGGGTTTTCAATATTCGAAGGCGACAATTTCTAGTGAATGATATTTGACATTTTCTGGTATGTCTGGAAAGAAAACATACGTGAAATGAAAAAAATTGCTTGTCACAAGCAATTTCTCTTTTATGACAACGTTTTCCAAAGCAAAAAGCGTCAATGTGTGGCAACTGATTTATAATTTTACTAGAATCGTACAAATGGACAAGTCTGCATAAATTAAAGTAAACAATTTACATTAATACAGGTGCATAGTTTGCTTCCACGTTGATAAGCATAGTGAAAAAGAGTCAGAAATGTTTTTTTTTACTTTTATTAAAGACCAGATAAGTGACACTAGAATCATGGGGTTTTGGAAAACGTATTCAAAGTCATTTTTTCACAGGTAAATATCGTCGTTTTTCAACAAAAATCTCCTAACTGCAGCTTGTTTTAAGCTGCAGTTGCGATGTTTTTTGTTGTAAAGCAGAGACATCTAAATTCGTGTGGGATACTTGCGTAAAATGTTTATTTTAGATGAAACTGAATAACCCCAGGTTTTAAACCCTTTCACAAAACGGTAAAAAAGTTATTGTAGACCCACTTTAAAATGGCTCTAGACGACAATATTGCATTTGATAAAGAAATACTTTATCTAGCCTACCATATAGCTGCAAAAATATTGAACTAACAGGAGAAAATGCTCAGTTTTCGTTTTTTTTTCTTTTGCCTCAATAGTTTCCCCAAGACCTTTTTTATTAATTCGAGGCGTAACTCAGGTCTTGTTTTGGAAAGGGTTAACACTTCCAGACATTGTAGCTTATCTATTTGGCGGAAAGTTTTATTAATATCAACCAAGTCAGAATAGAATGGGTCTAATCTAAAATTGCAAAAAAGGTTTCGACCTTGCATATTCGGTACTAGAAGGCTAATTCAGTACAGCATACCTATTGGTGCAACAAATTGCTACATGAAATTATTTCCTTCTCACGGGAATTTTTTACAATGTTCACGATACGAATTACAACTTCGAGGCCAGACTTTCTCTACTTTTTTGAATATTTAAGAACTTCTCTATATCAAAAGAGCCCAGTTTCCCAAGGCGAGTCAAGGATAGAATAAACTGATAGCTCGTGAACCTCTGTTACTATTTATAGTAACACAGATGGATCCGTCTCAAAGAAAGAGTGCTTTATCCAGAATTATACAATTTTGATGATTTTAATCACGTTCATAGCTTGCAAAGCAATTTTATTTTCTTAAGACTTGAAGACTACAAGCAATTTCTAGTTTCAGCGATTAGAGAGACCGTTTAAGAAGAAAAGATTTAAAAAAAAAAAGAAAAAAAAAAAAAAAAAACAAAAAACAAAAAAAAAAAAAACCTACAACATTTTCTTTTTCCTCTTTTTGTCTCAAAATGTAGGCCAATAATAAATTGTGCACTTGTTTATACTAGAAATATTCTTTACAATGCCTTGTGACAATTTGATGATTGATAGCTAGAGACATCTTACAGAGGCTTACAAGAAATTATGAGCCATATCGCTTAAGTGAACTGAAAGGAAGCATGAAAAAGTATCGACTCGCGCAGAGCGACTAGGATCGAAACTGTTTAGCAACATGGCAATTGTCTTGATCTTTTCCCATTTTAGATATTTTAGTGTTATTTGTTTAAAGTGACATTTCACATTTATTTCATTATTTAAAAGTATGTCTTGATGCAAAGATTGTTTATTCGAATGCGTATAAAATTATGTAAAAATAATAATGAAATGTCATGACCCATATATATATGACCCATCATTAAAACACCACTTTCTAGCCATGCGGCATGCATCAAATTACACACACTTGTAAATACACTTCAGATAAGTTGATTCAACGTGCCGGATTTCAAGATTATGTTTCAAGAAGAAAAGAATAACAAATATTTTTTACTCTATATTCATATACAAGGGAGGTAATTTTGAACATTTTTGTCAAATATTTCCATAAACTTGTATTCATTAATTCAAAATTCTGAACCGTACAAAATGCTTATGTTTGTGTTTGGATTGAAAATGTAACACAGTTTAGGCATTACTGGCACTTTTCTAATTTCGCCTCTGGCTCTTTAGTGCCAATGATGGGTTATATACGTTAAATGCGACATTTGGTTGACGTTTACTAAGTCTGAAACGTTTCTCAAAGTTGACTTTATGACCTTCTAAGGAAGTTCCTATTCGCGTGACGACCACAATCATTCCAGTAGTTTTAACATTCAACGTTTGTCACAATGTCGCTTTGATGGACAATTGAGTAGTTAGGCCTCGCCAAAATTTTAACTGAAACTTAACTGAAATAGTTATTTTAATATCGATCAAACATGAAAAAAGGAATCACCGAAGATGATATATGGATAGTAAAGGTAGATAATTACCCACTACATATCGATCGACAGTATTGTACTTGTTATCTCCCTTTTCTAATCTCGCGTCATATTTCCTAGAACTTTGTCTGCTAAAGAGCAAGCTATTATACCCTTATAAATGCCTTTCTTGATCTGTCTGTCCCTCAAAGCCTAGTATGTGTTCGTGCTACTAGCTTTTCCAAATAAAAAAACGATCATCTTTAATTCAATTCGGACATAGAAATGTAACTTCCAGAGAGTATGCGTTATAATTCTCCAAATACAATGTTAAATGATGTTCTTTTCTTTTCTTTGACTTCCACGTGTTTCTCTATTGCATACTTTCTTTCAATCACTGATTGCTTTTGAAACCCTTTTCTTTAAAACCTTTAAAACACGTATTAAAACACAAAGTCGCCTTTCAACAAAAAGCTCATAACTGCAGCTTGTTTTAAGCTGCAGTTACGAGGGTGTTGATGAAAAGTAGCCGTGTTTTCTGTCGCATGTAATTCTGACTTAGCCTTTTGCTAATCATAGAATCGTGTTGTCGCTTTGGCTGGCAACAAAGAAACAAGATCAGCTCGTACCTACGGGCGTACAGAAGGTCTTCTTGTAATTTAGAAATAGTAGGTGTTATTGCAAAGCCTGCTTGTCTCCTTGTTAAACTTTCAGTTCGAAAAGGGTTAAAAGTTTCAACGAACAGGTGTAAATCCTAAGATAAGACTAGAGAAAATAAATACTTGGAATCCATTACACATTTGATGTATAATCTTGCATGATCGAATCTTTAAATCAGTTAAAGAATGTTGGAAGTTCAAAGTCTTTGAGATTCCCATACCATCGCTTTTCAACAAAATCGTCGTAACCGCAGCTGAAAAGAAGCTGCAGTTACGAGGTTTTTATTAAAAAGCATCGACATTCAAAGTCTAATGCCCTCTGGTTATTACGTTAACCCTTTCTCAAATATTATGATATTAGTCTTGTGTAAACTACAACCTTCAGAGCAAAAATCAATAAACAATAAAACAAAAAGAATCAATCAAATTTTATTCATTCATTCATTCATTCATTCGTTCGTTCATTCATTCATTCATTCATTCATTCATCCATTCATCCATTCATTCATTCATACATTCATTCATTCATTCATTCATTCATTCATTCATTCATTCATTCATTCATTCATTTATTCATTCATTCATTCATTCATTCATTCATTCATTCATTCATTCATCCATTCATTCATTCATTCATTCATTCATTTATTCATTCATTCATTCATTCATTCATTCATTCATTCATTCATTTATTCATTCATTCATTCATTCATCTATTCATTCATTCATTCATTCATTATCTTCCAAACACTTCGCTTAACTTAAGACTTCTTCCATGGCAAAGAAATTGAGGAGGACATCCCTCGTCGTGTTCCGTTGCCACGGGTGAAGCCCGGATATTGACGAGGGTATCCAGATTTGTTGCCACGGATGACTTCCGAAGTTGCACGAAGTATGTGGTATCCAGATATGGGTGGAATACCTTAAATCCAGAGCCTTCTCTCTTGGGGACGTCAGACCCATAAATTGTTAGTGAAAATGCTAATCAAAGTTGCTTTAATCTGAAAAAAGGACAGGTCATTTTCAAAATATTTAATAATATCAATACTCACACTTATAAGAGCAAAATTATCCTTGGAAATTCTTGCCGAAGTCCGTTTTATAGGCTTTTTGGTCGGATCCACAGATTTTTGCATAGTTTGGTTTCTATGGCAACCACACACGCCACAATTCACGAAATTTAAAGCACTTCTCAACCTGTCCGTCACTTTTTTGCTCATTTTTCCACACTGTTTTGTCCATTATAATGTGACTGTATGTTACAAATTGTTTTTATGTTTGCTTTATTTTGAATCACGAGTTTATGAGTCAAAATGGATTTCTCAGACACTTAATCCTTTTCCAAACAAGACCTGCTTTTGATCTGTCTATAAGAAAACATTAGGAAAATATTGAGGCAAAAGAAGAAAATGCTGGTAACCAGCATTTTCTCCTTTTGCCTCAATATTTTCTATGCTATATTGTACAAAAATCATTTCTTGCTACACATTTGCTTTGCCATTTGCAGCAACTTTCAAATTGGCTACCTTAAATGTTTGCTATTCGGTACTGGATTGACCTAAAACATAAGATGCAACATCCTTATCTTTTATGGGAAATTTGACCCTTTTCTAAACAAGACCTGTTTTGACGTCTCTTACGGAAAAAAATTATCGAAAAAAAAAAAAACATTGAAGAATAAAGAAAAAAGTGCTGATAGATGTATGCATAGCCAACATTTTTCCTTTTTCTCTCAACGTCTTCGTCTCTGTACTGTATGCAAGCGTTATCCTTATTAATCTTTTATTGTCTGCATTAGCTTTAAAGTAATTTTGCTTCATCTCAACAAGCTTTGGTCCTTTCCCAAACGACACAATTTTAGACTAACTTTCTAAATGGTAAAAAAACCACAAGGGACTATTATACGCTGCTTGTCAACAAAAACCTCGTAACTGCAGCTTAATACAAGCGACGTACATATTATAGTTACATTGGAAAAACATTGATGCTTGATACTGGCGCTAAAATTCTTGTACCTTAGTGCAATTGCACCTCACAATGATGTAAGCTCGGACTGTACCCATTTTGTTCTGTTACTTGAATTTAAGATTATTTGATATAATGATAGGGCCCTCTAATTCGTTAATTTTATAAAGCAAGTCAGCATATAACACAAAAATCTTAATTTGATAAATTATAGAAAAAAACCCGAAATATTTTCTGCTGATAAGCCTCTATAGGATGGGCAGCAGTTCCATTCAACACGCACGTAGACATGAGATAAGGAACTCATATTTCACGAAAATATCCACACTAAGTCAAGATGAATCCTGCATTACGCTGCTTTTCAACAAAAACCTCGTATCTACAGCTCGTTTAAAGCTGTAGATTCGAGGATTTTGTTGCAATACGAAAATTAACACTTTCCAACTTGACAACATTTTAGGCTAGTCCTAATTCAAAGATGTTGCGAGCAATATAGCAAATGTAACTCAAATATAATGAAGACCTCGGATAAGGAACTCATATTTCACGAAAAAATCCGCACTAGTTCTGGTTGAATTCCGAATTAACCTTTTTCCAAACAACAAAATCAGGACCCATTCCCACACAGTGACTCTTTTTGACTCCCCACAAGAAAATGGATTTGGAAAACATCGTGGAAAATGAAGAAATTGCTTGTGACAAGCAATTTCTTCATTGACCACAATGTTTTCTACCCTAAAAGATATCCCAAAATTAATTTTATTCACTTGAAATGGTCGTCTGCAACATCTTTGAATTTGGACCACCCCAAAATTTTGCCGTCTGGTAATGGGTTAAACTTTAATCCTCTCCCACACAGCAAAAACACTGTAGAAAGGAGCTGCTGTGGATGACGAAATGGATGTTGATAAAGATACGAATCCCATACAATATAGCCCTGAAAATATTGAGACAAGGTGAGAAAATGCTGATTATCAGCATTTTCTTCTTTTATCTCAATGTTTTCATAAGTCTCTTCTATTTGGGACGTCAAACACATATCTTGTTGGGGAAAGGGTTATAAAAAGTGTAGGAAGCAATATAGCAAATGTAACTGAAACAGAATGCTTAGATCTAATATCACAGAAAGCATTGAGGGAAACGAAGAAAATAATGATTATCAGCATTTTCTCCTTTTCTATCAAAATGTTTCTAACAAAATATCCTAATGGTTCGTAAAAACAATGCCTTGTTTTGGAAAGGGTTAAAAAATCCACACTAATTCTAGGTAAATTCCGCGCTAACCATCCAAGAATTTTATGCACATAAAAAACTAGGGTACGATAAGCCCAAATCGGCTTGATAGAAGAAAATATAATCCTTGAATGAAATTCTTTAACCATGCGCAATACTTTATAATTATCACGAGTTTTAAACCTTGATATGTAAACAAAATGCATAAAACGAAAGAAAAGACTCGGCGGATTTCAGCCCCGTCGATATATTCCCTATTTCCAAAGAATGACCTTATTTTGACGTCTTCAATGTAAAAAAACCTTTGGAAAATGTTAGGGGAAAGGGAGAAAAGCTGACATACTGTATTTTTTTCCCTTTTTCACCATTAAAGTCTTTACATAAGCATTTGTACATTCTGTTATATCAACGTTTGTCGTCTTTCAAATTAAGTCTTTTATTGTTCTGGAAAGCGGCTGCTTTCGCTTATTAAGGTATCCAGTGCTTCATTAGCACCATTTTAAAAGTGCCAGTAATTCCTAAACTGTGTTACATTTTTATTCAAAATAACAACATAAGCATTTTGAACGGTTTAGAATTCTGAATTAAGGCATACTTATGGAACTATTTTACGAAAATGTTCAAAATTGCATCCCTTGCAAATGAATATAGAGTAAAATAATATTTGTAAACTATTTTCTTCTTGAAGCATAATTTTGAAATCCGGCACGGTGAATCAACTTATTTGAAGCGCATTTACAAGTGTGTGTGATTTGATGCATTTCATATGGCTAGATAGTGTGATTTTTGAGGATCTGTTAACCTTAAAGGAAACTTTTTAAAAATGTGTGCAGAGTCCCTAATTAATAATGTTTTGATAAAGTGTGTAGTTCATTATCTTAACGAATCCGTTGCGTTTTACCATGTCCAAAATAAAAGAGACACAGAACAGCAGCGTTTTAATCCGTTTTATTTTGGGAGACATTGGGATGCTTAGTCTAGAGCATTTCCCCTAACTACTTGATACCGGGGTCAATGGAATTGACCACGGCTTACGGTATTGTGGGCGTATAGATTTCAGTGCTTGTTATATTGTCTTTTTGGGTTGAGTTGCACGAGTCTCGTTCTGAATTTTTTCCGGTTTTCGGACACCCTCGGTTGTCCTATTGCCAGGCTTTATCCAAGATACTGAGATTGTGAATTGGTTTAGTGCTAATTACCTCCGTTGTCTGGGGTCCCGTGACATTGAAATATCCGAGTTTAGTGAACCAGTCAGTTTTTGACTTTGTGACGTCATATAACTAGCCGATATGACGTCAACATGGATTTTTCTGCGTTCTCGCGACGTTCCATTTCCCGCGCGTTATCAGACGTCAAGTAGCGTTGTTTGAAAACGCGCGTCTTTTATCAAATGACTACGACGTTAGAAGTTTCTTAGTCCACGTCAATTCTGTCTGCGGGGTGTAGGATTTGTGAATTATTATTCAAACCCGTTTATCTTATATCGGAGCTAGAAGCGCCAGCTAATTTGAAAGGAAAATAGATTTTCCATTCTTTAACCAAAAATATTTTAGATATAGATCTAGACTAGAAGGAAATATTGGGGGAAAATGAAGGAAAAGATTTATAGATCTAATCATTTTGAGAATTCTTCATTAGGCATAAAGGCTGTTTCACAGCAAAATATACATAGATCTCAGCATCTCGTGTCAACCCTTTCCCAAGCAAGACCTTCTTGACGATTATCATGGAGATGGGGAAGGCTTCGGAAACATTTGTACAAAAGGAGAAAATGCTAGTTATCAGAAATTTCTTCTCTTGTCTCAACGTTTTAGTAACTATAGACATTTTCCGTTAAGCTTTCATACAATATCACTGAATTGAGTAAGGGTTACGTTTTTTAGGCCAAATAATGGAAGTATACAGATCTACTGGTCCAATTTCACGCTTTCTCAAACGACAATATTTGAGGGTCGTTCAATTTGAAAGTTGCAGCAAACGACGAATTCGCCGTTGATAAAGATAGCATACGATCAATGTACAATATAGCACAGATAATATACAGACAAAATGAGAAACGTTTGATTTTCAACAAGTATATCTTTTGTCTGATTTTTTTCGTTTTGTCGTCTCTAAGGGACACCAAAATCATGTCTTGTTTTGAAAGGGTCAAAGAAGTCACCTTGGACGACAAAAATAGTGATTCTACATTATAAATAAAGAGTCATAAGTGACCGGATTGAACTTTGCAAAGCTAGATTTTTTCTTCTTCTTCTTTTTTTTTCTTTTTTTTTAATTATTATTTTTATTTGAAAGAAAAGAAAATTGAGACCAAACTGAACGTATTCTAATTTTAATTGATATGTCAGGAGTTTGCACGTCAATCATGAACAAACCCTTTCCAATACATCATAGATCTGTCTTTGCCTTCTTCAATTCTGAAGGCTAATGAAAAAGACTAGACAAACGTAGAATGTTGTCTTGAGAACTCAAATTGAAACAAGGTTTTGAGGTTTCCTTTTTTCCCTTGCATTTGGCCAAATACAATAATAATTAGGCTATGGCTTGGGACCTACACCACTAAACGACTTCTCTTACTAATTCAAAAGCTAATTTTTTCACGTCACTGAATCTGTCTTTTACTACCAGATTATCATTAAAGAATCACAAATGCATGGGCGGATCTAGAGGTAGGGTCGTGGGGTCTGAACCCCCCCCCCCCCCCCTGGCATTGGCCAAAAATTAAATTTTGACTATATAAATTCAGTGTAAAGTTACATATTTACTACATTTTAAGCCATAATTTGGGCTTGGAGCCCCCTTGAAAAAAAATCTTGGGCTTGGACCCGCCTGGGAAAAAATCCTGGATCCGTCCTTGCAAATGCATGAATATGATAGAAAATAACAACTACTAGACCTATATCTTGACCCCAGTTAGAGGCTCTGCCTTATTTTCATATTAATTCTTCTAAAAACATGAATTATCTCTTAATTCTGTTTAAAATAAATAAGCACAAGATAGATAATGCACCGACATTGCTTATAAACTGCATTCTTCCTACTGTGATGCATGTCTTGGTTGAAATTATTCAATTTCCAAAAAAGCAATAGTGTTGGCTTCCCAAACAAACGGTGCACTTTTTTCTAATGCAGGGGCATAGTCAGGCACACTCCGTATACGACTATGTTTATTCTTATTTCCCCAGTATTAACAACTGTTTCCAGACAGCGCCAGCCGCCAGTAATCAACATTGACTTTCCGGCTGAGAAAAGTTGAAGTTGAAGTTGGAGTATACAATTAGAAATCAGTTTGGAAAAAAAACCGAAATTGCTAAAACCAACACCACCACCACCACCACCACCACAAAACAATGTCTTGTTTTGACACTAGTTAACAAGGCATTAGAAAGTAATGAGAGAAAAAATTAATGCTGAAATTCTGCAGTCGCACCAATATATTCTTCTGCAACTCTTTGTAATTAGGACTGGTCTACAAATGTGTCGTTTTGGGAAGGGGTTAAATTGGCGAATTAGGGTTAAACTTTTATAGAAACCGTTCTTGAATGTCCCAGTTTCGATAACCATTTCAGATTTCAAAAAATAAATAGATAAATAAATAAATAAAATAAAAAAAATGATATAGATCATTATATTTGTGGAGATCTGATAGATCATTTTTGCATCAGAAAATCAGATAATCCATTTTAGCTCAAAAATCCAAGATACGCCATTTTTAATATGGTTATGTTTAATAGCCCGTTTGAGACCCCTTTAACCCTTTCCCAAACAAGACCTGGTTTTGACGACCCTAATTTCACAGGCTTGGGAAAACATTGAAACAAAAGAAGAAACTGCTGATAACCAGCAGTTTCTCCTTTTGTCTCAATATTTTCTGTGTCATATTTTACACAAATTGTGTCTTTATTGTCATCATTTTTGTCGTCTGCAGTAGCTTTAAAATTGGATCACCCTAAAATTTTGTCGTTTGGGAAAGAGTTAAAACCTTAATGCTTGTAGGGACTTAATCTTGTAATCCCTTTACTGTCTTGACTTCTTTTTCTTTCTATATTTTCTAAAGATAAACATTTCTCTACTTGGAAAATAGACATCGTTTCAGAAAGAGTAAGAATAGGTCCTCAGAGAATATTTTAAGAAAGGGAGAAAATGCTGGGGATCCACATTTTTCTTTTGTCCCAGTGTTTGACCAAGATTTCTTAATCAGTGTCGCCAAAAAACCAAGGACTTTGTTAAGTGAAATTCCTTCGTGTTTCCTAAATAACGAATAAATAAAGTAAAATCCTGCACAAAATCTCCGCGAGGGTGTGTTGCAGTATTAATAGAAAGAAATCCAAAATTTTGTCATTTGTAAATACAATGAACTATGATCTGGTTTTACCCTTTTCTAAACAAGATCTGCCTTTAGTGCCCAAAGAAGAAATAACTTTGGGATAAATAGAGAAGGAGCGAAATAGCTTACATTGTAAGACCAACAATTTCTTCCTTTACCTCGTTATTTCTCTCCTATATGTCATACATGTACCATACACCTTTTCTACATTTGATGTCAATATTTTTGTCGTTTGCAACTCCTTTCAAATTGGAATGGTAAACAATTTTACCGTTTGGGAAATGGTAACATTGTCGTCAGTAAAAATGTTCATCTCGTTAACACCTTTTCATATGGCGCGCGAATAGGGTCTAAAGTCAATATAGCGCTAGACCGATAATTAAAATAGGGGTAGACCCTTAAAAATAGCGGTCTACCCTTATATTTTTACCGGTCTACCGCTAAAAATATCGGTCTACCCATAAAATAAGGGTAAACCGCTATTCAAAATAACGGTCTAGCGATAAAATTACCGGTAGACCGCTATTTTTATCGGTAGACCCCTATTTTTTTCGATAGCCAATCACAGAGCTTGTATTATACGGTCGTTGATATTCTCGGTGGGTTGAGGATGTAACGAGCCATTTGATTGGCTAATGAGATTTCGAGCAGAAGGGTCAAAATAACTATCGGTCTACCGGTAATTTATCGCTAGACCGTTATTTGAAATAGGGGCCTACCCTTATTTTAAGGGTAGACCGATATTTTTATCGGTAGACCGGTAAAAATATAAGGGTAGACCGATATTTTTACCGGTCTACCCCTATTTTAATTATCGGTCTAGCGCTATAAAGACTTTAGACCCTATTCGCGCGCCATATTTTCAGACCAAAGGCTGATCAATGCAAGGAACATACCGTAAATCCATTATGGCTTTCTATCTTCGGGGACCAACACAGGGGTTTTACGACTCAAGAAACGAATAAGAATGATCTTATATTTCGGTGCTAAATTGAATTATCTACATTATGGGTGCAAGAAAGGATAAAGTTTACTTTTTTAAATCTATTTACTTTTTATAGATTTATCTATTATTTTAATGATGGAAAGTGAATTCTTTTGCTTTTATGTTCAACTGTTCTGACTAAAGACATAAATCTATTCGAATAAATGTGGAACAAGGGGCCATTGCATGCGCAAAAACCCGTGTTTGAATTTTAACCTAGATAAAGTTTTAAAACTGCACATTTTGCAGCAATGACGCTGTTGCTTTAACAAACTAGTATAATGTATGAATTAAAACCATTTTCACCAATCTTTAACATATTAATATTCATTGAACTCGCTGCCATTTTTTACACACAATGTTCTTGCTTCGTCATAAGAGTTAATCGGATATTTTTTTTATAATTTCATAAAATCTAAAATGCAGTATGGCTAACAGTAAAGAAAATAGAACAGATGTTTTAGAAAAAACTACCGTAAAATTTAATTGTAATTTTTCCTGTCTTGAATTAACACAAGGTTTTGTTTGTTTGTATGTTGCCTCTTTTTACGTCTTGTCTGCAAACGTCTGTTTTATTTCAATAGGAGAAATTATGGTTTCAAAAGAGTATTGTTGCAGCCTACGTGTCCTGGTGTAAACTTTATGCCCTTCTGTTTACCCTAGGCATATTGGTATCGGATAAAAGCAGTTTTGGGTACTAGCCATATGCCAAATAAGCTGGAATATTGAAAAAGGGTTCTGTTAGCTTTTTAGACTACTATGTTTCCAGATCAGCCTGTGCCTAATTGCAATCTGACTGGGACACATGCTGTTGTCTCGTGGTGGGTGTAGGTCACCAAGAAGATATCGGAGAATAACATGGTTCATTGTCAGGCTGCGTGTATACACAGACTGATCTTGAACCATGTTGGACTCAAAAGCCACAAGTTACATTTTTTAGATCCTGGCTCAAAATGTTTATTTTGATCCACTCCGCAATATTGTCTTCAGGTAATTGGTTTTGTCTAACTAAACGAGCAGGTAGGTAAAAACCTGTTTACAGATGTTATCAATGATAATTTGTCTACGGGGTAATTAAGGCTAATCTGCAAAGTGCTTTAGTTATTGCATGCCTTCTTCATTGTTTCTTTCGAAAATCTGTTCTTTTTTCCAGTTTGCTGATAAGATTAAGTACATGACATTTTTGACAAATTTTAACTTTATTATCTACAAAGACTTTTTTAATTAGAGCTTATTAAATGTAACGGACTGTAACATTTAAGTAGGTAAAATATATTTCCAGATGTTCACAATGATGATTTGTGGGTACATGTAGGAAAATTAAGATTAATCTGGAAAAGGCTTGTTAAGTAATTATTTGACCTTTTTAAAGTGTCATTCGCCTGTCTTGATAACGTAAATATAAGGTGTCTAATTGTAATGTGTAGGCCTATATTGATTGCGAAACGCCAAAATACTATCTGTCCTGCAAGATTCGAACCAATGCATGCAAAATTGTAATGAACATGAATGGCACACACCTTTCGCATTGTCTATAGCACTGGTGGTGAACTCGGCCAAAGCGAGGGATGTTTTTCGCTACAACAATGTATAGATATTTTGCGTTTAAATGTGACTTCAAAGATTTTTTTTTCTAATGACAATGACTTTGTTGTAAAAATAGACCGGGTTTACCGTTCTGTATTGACAAACCGGCTTCGATAAAGCCGTAGTTACGAGATTTTATAACAAACCGACGGGATACATTGTTCGCGAAAAAACGCCCCTCGCTTTGGCCGAGTTCACCACCAGTGTATAGGTAAAATGTAAATACGTGACATAATACCGTGACCAGACCATACGAAATAAAAGTATATCTTATGGTGTTATTTATGTGTTCGTCTACAACAGCTTGTGATTGAACCAAAATGAACTCTGGAAAGAGTTAAAGTAAAGAAAACAGTGGTAGGCCAGGTAGATTGACTATAATTTGCCACAATGGATGAGCATTCTTTCTTACTTATTGTTTCTTTTTCTCTACGGGGGATATCCATGTTTCTATCATTGCTTTCCAGGACATGCAAAATCTAGTTCGGGAAAGCATTGATGCTAAACCTTTCTCAAACTGCATAATTCTAGGGTTGTCGAAATTGAAAGCCGTTACAAACGTCAAAGGACGTGTTGATTACGATAAGGTTTGTGTAAAATATTGCACAGAAAATATCGAGGCAAAAGGAGAAATTGCTGGTTATCGTTCTTCAAAACCGGTCCTTATATAGTTTATTCTTTTGTCTCGATGTTTTATCAAGCTTTTTCTACCAGGAACGTCTAATCCAAGTCTTGTTTGGAAAAGCGTTAATATAAAGAAAACAGTGGTAGGTCATGTAGATTGACTATAATTTGCCACAAGGGATGAACATTCTTACTTGTTTATTGTTTCTTTTTGTCTGCGGGAGACAACCATGTTTCTATAATTTTTTCCTAGACATGTAAAATGCACTTCTTGTTTGGGAAGGGATCAACGCTAGGAAAGCAGTGGTATACACGTAGCTAAATATAAACGACATAGCAGAACATCCATATGTATTAGCTAGGGATGTTCTGTCAGGTCATTTACCGTGAGCTATAGGTCAGGTAGATTGTCTATAATTCGCCACAATGGATGAGCATTCTTGCTTGTTTATTGTTTCTTTTTCTCCACGGGGGAGAACTATGTTTCTATCATTATTTTCCAGCAGAAAAACACCCATCCAAGGAAACGTATAGAACAGAATGTACGGAAGGCATATTACAACCCTTAAGGGTATAATACCCCCTGTCCAAAAACAAACTCTGATTTTGATCTCCGTAACATGGAAAGCTTTCGTAAGAATTGAAGAAAAATATGATAACAGGCATCTTCTTTGTTTCCACCAACCCGTCTATGATTTTATGTAATTGATCTTGTTGTCTGTAACAACTTCAATTTGGATCAGTCTAAAATCTTGTCATCCGTGTATAGTTTAACCCTTTCCCAAACGACAACATTTTAGACTGTTCCAAATTCAAAAATGTTGCAGACGACAATTTCAAGTGAATAAAATTAAAATTAAAAGTCTTTTTGGCTTTTTAGGTAGAAAATAATGTGGGAAATGAAGAAATTGCTTGTCACAAGCAATTTCTTCATTTTCCACAATGTTTTCTAAAGCCTGATCCTTTTGGCGAGTCAAAAAGAGTTAATGTGTGGTAATGGGTTAAGATATGGAGTGAACAGATATACTTTCATAGAATAAATGATGTCCCATGAACATCCATTTTTAAAATGCTTCAATCTGAAGTCATGAATTAAAACTTTATCTGCTTTCACTCGATAAATGATTAAATAAAATTGTATGTAAATTATGTAAAACCAAATCAAATTAATCGAAATTGCTTTGTATTCGAACAGCAGACAAATCACTACTCACTATACAAAGACCATTTGTTATACTGTTTTTTTTTCTTGACTCAAGTATCACAGCCAAATATCCAAAAACAATTCCAGTTCATTAGACTAATACAAGGAGTAAATACCACACAAGCATTTGTTATTAAAATGTTTCTTTTCGCATCAAGTAACACAACTTTCGCGAAAACAACACTACGTAGTATCCTAAACAATACTGGTCCATTTTGACGCACCATTGAGTAAATCCATACCCCACAGGCATTTTTTATAGAATTGTTTGAGAAAAGGATATACTAACTCATCATTAGACTAATCACACACTTTTCGCATCAAGTAACACAACTTTAGCGAACACAGCACCACAAAACAATATCCGAATCGGTTCTGGCACATTACACTGAACCGTCGAGGTAATACTACATTAAATATTTTTCCAAGAAATCATACTAAAGCCACTCTTATAAGCCATGACCCTTGTCATGTTAGTCAAAACTATGAAATTCTGTGTAGACCAAGATCATGTCGATTAAGATATTTCTTTACGTCAAAAAAGAAAAACAAGTCTAGTATACAACAATTAAACATCATATAAATACACCAAGAACACCAACATGTTTCCACGAACTGTCCCTCCTCATACGTTGAATACATCAATCAGATTCAGACCAAAGGAAAATAGCAAATAATGCAAATACAAAGAAGATTGCTAAGAACGTCTGATTTTTTTTCTTCATTTTATGCTCGATCGGTTTAATTTACGAATATTATGCCTATTCACTTTTAAAAAAGAACCTACGTATTTTCGCGCTCACTTTTCCAAATATTGACCACCGATATTATAGCACTTTGTATGATAAGGGTTGATTCTTTCGTATCCGATTCCAAAAACATAGGGTACGTTGAACCTCGGTGGCGAAGAACTATTTAGAGCAAGAAGCCAGAAAAATGAAATTAATCTTTACGGCAAGTCTAAAATCGAGATATCCTGACATGCTCTTAACCCTTTGCTAAGCAATGTAAAAACATTTACAACATTAATTTTCGTCAATGTATTGCTAAAGAATCAAACCCAAAATATTCACTGAAAGTTTGCTTGTTGTTGCCTTCTTATTTTGGGGTTTCTTATTTTTGATCGCCCACTATTTTAGTATTTTGTAAAAGGAGTCGTTTTGTGAGTAGTGTACAATACATTAAGATTAGACTACTTTAAAGCTGTAGATACAAGAAAAGAAAAAACACAATAAGCTGTGTATCAATCAATTTTTAAATTCGCGAAAGTCTTTACCCCTTAAAAAGGCAACACAAATATATTTCTGGTGTTTTCCTTATCTTTCAACCACCTTTCACCAGAAGCCTAATTGCAATCTATTTCATAGCGGAATTAATCTTTACGGTTAATTAACCGAATCATGTATGTTAATACAGAAGCAGGTTGTTTTACGGTTTTGCACCTTGCTTCCTCCATTGGCATACTGGTATATTATGTGCGAAAACATCGTAACCACGGGCTATACAAGCTGTAGTTACTATCATTTTTTAAGGTACCCAACAAGGTAAGCATTGTTTGTAAAAAAGGTAGATTGAATTTACAGGACAAAAGACAGTGCTCATCAATGCATTCTCTCTCTTTTTTTTTATCAAAGTCATTGGTTAATAAATCCTTTCACGAAAGTAAAATATACTTTTATGAAAGTCTTATTTTTCGTTCAAAAATGGATTAAAAGGGTATATAATTTGCTTCAATGTTTTAAGATAATTCATCAAAGGTTGTACATTGCAGAACAAATGAATCATCTGCTCAAATCAACCCACTTAAAATCCCTATTGACCCATTATTATCAATGATTCTTAATTCAGAGTAGTACAATAAAGATGTCGCACCAGAATGATACAACATTTTCTAAAAAAGTTTCACATGTTTGCACACCAATGAGAATACCCTTGGATGCTTTTGACCCATTTTAAAACGGCATTTTTTTTTTTAGATTTTTCCTAATTCAAAATGTTGCAGACGACAATTTCAAGTGACTGAAATTTTACATTTAGAGGACATTTTGAGTAGAAAACCTTGTGAAAAAATGAAGAAATTGCTCGTCACAGGCATTTTCTTCATTTATCAAAATGTTTTCAAAAAGCATTTTGTTCTAAAGCATAAAAACGCAACTGTCTGGTAAAAGGAAACGATGGAGAACGTTACGGTGGGTCTATCAAAAGTTTTCCAAGATCAAGATGAATTAGCAGTTAAAGGGCGGTTTACACGGTCTGCTTTAGCATATCTGCTTTAGCATGTATGTTTTTAGCACACATGCTTTTTGCGTTCACACGGTATGTTTTAGCACATGTGCTTTTGGTGGAAGTTAGCTGACCTAGGTCAAACAGTTCACTGGTCAGTTGTAGAATAGAGGATAGTGAAACATTATACCTTGTGTGCCTTTATCCTTTTTGCTATCGCAAAACATTGCTGAGAAAAGAGACAGTGAATCGAAACCAATCTTCCATTACATACTCTGATCTTAAACATAAGTGTCTGTTAAAGTTCAATGGTTTAGCATGACAAATGTTATTGCAGATTCTCAACATTTTCCTCTCTTGTCTCAATGTTTTGCCAAACCATTTCTACAGGAGACGTCAAAATCAGGCCTTATTTGCGAAATGATTAATACAAATCAAATTACAATAGTTTGCATAATCTTGAGATTTCCCATCACAAAGATTTCAAAGATAGAAGTTAAAATCTGGATCAGACTATGACAAGAGTCATGCTTTACTATAGTCAAGATCAGACTGACTAACATTAGTCTTTGCAGATCATTTATTATCATTATCAATAAACAAATACATTATGTAATATGAAATGAAAAATTGAAATTATTGACATCTTTTTGATAAAACATGTTTGTAAAAAGACCATTTTTTAAAGTCTGATCTAAACCTTGTCTTTTATATTCAACAAAATTTAACCCATTCCCACGCAATGACTCTTTTTGACTCCCTAAAAGATGATTGTTTTGGAAAACATTATGGAAAATGAAAATATTGCTTCTGAAAATATTGCTTCTGACAAGCAATTTCTTCATTTCCCACAATGTTTTCAATGTGACCCAAAAATGTAAAAACATAATTCATTTTGAATTATTGTCTGCAACATCTTTGAATTTGGACCAACCCATGTTTTGTCGTTTGGTAATGGGTTAAGGTAAAGATCAGCATGATATAATGACAAAGATCTATTAGTTTCATGACAAAGTATCAAATATAATTACTTTAAAACAAGAACTTAAGATTGTTGTACTAAATTAAAAAAAAAAGAAAAGAAACTGTGTTTAGGTAATAGAAGATCATCATTTTAACTTACCACACAGTGACTCGCTTTGAATCCCTACAAGACGATGGCTTTGGAAAACATTGTGGAAAATGAAGAAATTGCTTGTGGCAAGCAATTTCTTCATTTCCCACAATTTTTTCCATACAAAAAGACCAAAAAGTGTAAAACTTCATTAAATTCAAATTGTCGTCTGCCACATCTTTGAATTTGGACAAGTCTAAAATTTTGTCGTTTGATAATGGGTTAATAGTTACCTGTAGAGATTCTGTGGGCTTATCATGATTAATGAGGGGGCTGACCAGTTTTTGTTTATTTTACCGGTCATATCTCTGGAATCAGAGATCTGATTGGTCAATTTCCGTCTGCTTTTTCACTAGAAATAGAGCATGCTCTAAAACGTCTGCTTTAGCAGATATGCTAGCAGAAAGCCCATTATCTGGGGTTCACATGGTATGTTTTAGCACATCTGCTAAAGCATATATGCTAAAGCAGACCGTGTAAACCCCCCTTAAGATAAACCCAAGCCGGGTATCAGCCTCTCTCATGTACATTTAATGATTGATGATCTTTAAGATAAGCCGAGAACCAGCATGTACACCGAAAGTTGCCTATAAACCCCTTCCCTTACAAGCCCTGGTTAAATATACGCACTGGAAATCATTGACGGAAAGGACGATTTTTAAAGATTTTCTGAAATTGTTGCATCATTCACGTGATTATCCACCGTGGTTAAGATAAACCCAAGCCGGGTTTCAGCCATTCTCATGTACATTTAATGATTGATGATCTTTAAGATAAGCCGGGAACCAGCATGTATACTGAAAGTTTCCTTTTAACTCTTTTCCTGTAAGCAATCCCTGGTTAAACGTTACCAATCTTTGCTGATTTCGGAAATCATTTACAGTAAAGACGAAAAATATCTAAAAGCAACATTTCTTCCTGAAACCTTCAAGAAAAGATAAACAAATTTGTTACACGTAGTATTGTTAACAATATATTTCGTTGTATGATGCTCATACCATTTTAGAATAGACAATAATCATTTCGCTTGGAAAAAGGTTAACCAATCTTGCGGAAAATGCGCACACCATTTAACATCTTTCACTCGCGAGCAATCAAGAATTTTCCCCTTCTGATACTCGGATAAGTCGAATTTCTGATTGAGTCGAAGTGAAAATGTTGTCTTGACCTCGGAAATATAGAACATGAGAAACAATTAATTTTGAAACAAATATAACCATTGAAAAATATTGAAGTAAGAAATAACATCTCAACTATGAACGTACTTAATGTGCAACACTGTCCCAAAAATGGTTCAATCGAAAATTAACAAATTCGGATGATTCGAACTCGAGGTAAAATGAATTCCCCAGGTCGTCGACACAACTCCCCCCCCCCCCTAAAAAATGTAAAATTTGATTCTAATGGAATTGTCCTATGCAACACGCCATAACTTTGAATTTAGAACTGTCTAAATTTTGCAAATTGTAAATGTACTGAAACATCGTAAAAAGAGAGGAAATATAAATACCTGCAGCTTTATCTGAAATATCCAAAATTGATTTTCATATCTGAAGGTCACTTTCAACTCGTGAATATTTCATTGTGTTATTGTACGGTTGGAACAGTAGTCAATAAGCAATAAATCATAAATATAGCTTTCTACTATTTCCAATGATTTAAGCTTATCGAGACCTTCACTTGAACTTGTCGCCTGCAACATATTTGGTGAAGATTCAAATTTTTTGTCAGTTAATAATGGCTCAAGAAATTTGGTGGCATTTCGGGGTCTGTTTTTTAGAATCTGAAAAAAAAATGGTTGCTGAATTCTAAACTCTCAGGCGTCCGCCTAGGTAGGCGCTTGTTACAAAACTGCTCTTTCCAATGGCAATATCCCAATGTATTGACTTTATAAATAAGCCTAGTCTTATTGCACATTTACGAGGGACGGTCGGAAAGTAGTTGGACTTTTCGTGCTGCTGTCTCTCCATTTGCAACTGTATAAACACATTATATATTGGTGAAATCTACATCCATTTGCCAATAATGTGGTCAGTTTATTTTTAAAGAAAGTTGAATATATGCAATATTCTGTCCACTTATATGTGATAGGGGTTTTATGTACCATAGACTATTTGTTAGAGGAACAACAAGGGTAACCAAAACAAAAGAACAGTCTAGTCCTTTTAATCGCGAAGAATTTAAGTTTTTGAACTACATTATCACTGAAGATGGAATAATGGTTCATAATTCCGAACTTGGGATAAAAACTCAGTCACAGCAGTCATAGAAACGAGCTGGTTCCCCACCTCTGAATAGATTAAGCTTTTACATTCGGCTGGTAGTCATGTTTGTTGCTTTTGTGGATTCACGAGGTCTGATAGTTAGTCATTTCATGTCAAATGGTAAAAACTGACATTGCTAAGTACAATTCTGAAGTAATTCAGAAAAAAAAGAATAAATGCTGAAGTAAACGCGTCCCAGATTAGCAAAGAAAAATGTTTTCTACTTTACGATTACGCACGCTCCCATACCACCGCATCTACAGTGGAGATTATCAAATATTACCCATGACAAAAGTTGTTTTACTCTTTTTATAGCCCAGGTTCTACCCCACACGACTTTTATTTGTGTCTAGAACTGATGAAAATGCTTGCTGAGAAGAAATTTGAGACCAGGGCGCCTTTGATACCGGTTGTTACACAGTACCTAATACAGTGGGTCTACGTCATGGTTTATAGTGGCAATAGTAAAGCTCCTACGAAGATGGCAAAAATGCATAGACATAGATGGATAATTTCTTTAAACAGTGTAGAAAGAATTTTGTTAAAGAATTAAATGGTTTTAGAGAACTAGTCAAAAGTCCAACTACTTTCCGACCGTCCCTCGTATGGCTAAGCTCGGTCAATATAGTCGTGTGAAACAATTGAGACTAGTTATCAGATCTTAAAGCTCACTTTGTTTACAAACTGTCCACAAGTAACATGTCAACGACCCTTCAGTAAACAATAACTGATTTAAAATGGTTTAGAACGAAACGAATGGTAAAATCAAACATGACACATCCCGAAGAAAAAAGCTATACGCATTTAATTAAAAAAAACATTTAACAATTAAGATTTTTAAACTATGTTTACTTATTACATTATTTATATGCCTCTTTATTCATTTATCAACATTGTTTGTATGCTTTAATATCATACTAAAAGCACAAACATGTATCACGCATAAGGACCCAGCCATTCATAAAAAATAAAGAAACTTTCACAAAGTATGCACCAGTTGTTCAATGGTATCACCTTGATGAACACACATACCTAGAAGCCTTTAATTAAAACTAGTTGTGTTTGCAGAATCGGTCAGCTGATACTCGCAAAAAGCCCGGATTGTTTATTCGACATAAAGATCGAGTTTTATGTGTGTACGACGGGTATCTTGATTCAAACTTGGCGAAAGTTTCTTAAAAAAGTTCTGTATATGTTCACGGCCTAAAACAAACGACAAACTAGCATGTGCGAATCTCTTTGAAACCGACTTTGAAAACCACAGAGGCTAGTTGATTGGTTTATTTGGTTTATTGGGGTTTAATGCCGTTTTCAACTACTATGGTTATATCGCGGCGGCTGGAGCACCTAACCATGGACTCCTGTTGTTTCCCATACCAGTACTACCACAACACCATAACCGAGCCTCCAGCCGGTTAACGGTATCAAACCATTATGAGATTAGTTGATGGTATGGAACCGTATTAACCCATTACCAAATGACAAAATTTCGACTTGTCCAAATTCAAAGACGTTGCAGACGACAACTAAAAATGAATGACATAGTACATTTTTTAATAATTTTGTATGGAAAGTATTGTGGGAAATGGAGAAATTGCTTGTTACAAGCAATTTCTTCATTTCACACAATATTTTCCATAGCCTGTTTCTTGTGGGGAGTCAAAAAGAGTCACTGTGTGGTAATGGGTTAAGCTGTGTAGCAACCAGTTATGTAATAAAAACGAGAAATGTAATAATTATTACAAAACTCGTTGCGATGACAATTTTCGAATTACATTTCATGTAGCAACCAGAAATGTAATAAAATCGAGAATTGTAACAAAACTACCACACTTTGAAATTTTACCATATTGTATAAAATTTAACCTTTGACTGATGCTCTGATGCTGAAATTAAACGTATACTGCAATGCTCGACATTATGGTGTTAAGTTTATGCAGTTTTAACACTTTTTAAATTCTGCAAGATTTGGGCTGTATTAAGATTGTCAGAGTCCAATGTCTACCTCGAACATTAATACATGTAAAATGCTGAACTAATAGTATGGTGCGTTATGTTCATTTTTTAGGTTCTGCTTGATGTAAGTGAAAGAGGTTTCCATCATACGTTTTCATGATCCTAAGAGATTGCTCTAATCATTTAACTTTGATGGACAGCTGTAAAATTAAAAATGATAGGAAAAATGGTGACTTAAATTTACAAAATTTTGAACCCGTAATTTTACAAATGGGCATAACTTTTTTGATAATCATCATACCTTTATAAAATTTTACATGTACATTTACAGGAAAAGTACACACCGATTGTCATAATTATTTT
Organism: Fragum sueziense; assembly: GCA_963680895.1. Lineage (NCBI taxonomy): Eukaryota > Metazoa > Mollusca > Bivalvia > Cardiida > Cardiidae > Fragum > Fragum sueziense. The sequence goes on along the minus strand of OY804609.1, from coordinate 25,512,960 downwards.
TCGGCAATTTTCATATTTAGAGGTTGCTCTATAAGCAAAGCTCAAAAAGCTCTAATTCGTGTTAGAGCTCGAGATATTGCATTTGAAATAGTTGAATTGTCACAGAATATTAGCCAAAGGCCGGACAATATAGAAAACAAAAAATCGTGACATTGTGTATTGTACTAAGACTGCAATAGAGAGAAAAAGATTGGTGGGTGGGGAAATCGTGGTGTTTTATTCTATCAGACGAAAAAAAATCCACGTAGAGCTCAAGATATTGCATTAATAATAATCTAGGTCCAACAAAATGTAAGACAAAGGCTAGACCTTGATGAAAAACTAAATATCATGACATTTAAAAATGCGCATGACCAAATCACAGAGGAAGAAAGTGGTGGGTGGGGTAAATAATTGTGTTTTGTTTATATAACGTTTGGCCATTATACTTATTCAATAAACTGAACTTTATGAATCAGAACATTAAACGGGTCGATGACAAAACATGCACAAACAATTCAGTAAAGTTTTGTTTTGATTGGTTTATATTTGTAGCAATAATAGTGAAAGAAAAGTAAAAAAAAAAGGCAACTTCACATTCTAGGCCTATATTAACTTTACATGTGTGATTCCGATCAATAAAAAGTGCACATATGCAAGATCAGCTGGTCCCCAACATTTTGTCAAAATTTTGTTGAAAGCGGCAATTTTGAAATTTATGGCACATTACTCTAGACGTTACATTGCTATTCAGATGAAAATTTCACTGATGCAAGCTTTTATAGTCATCAACATAATGTATAAGTTTTCTTTTTATTTATCAATATGCGTGGCTGTTACACTGAAAAAAAATGCTGAAAATGCAATTTTGTAAAATTTCAAGAGCAAATTATTCTAAATGTTTGATTTTGATCAAGCTAACAATCGCCCTTACGCAAGCTTCCCATTTCTTATAAGTTTCGTCTAAATTGGTAAATATTTGTGGCTGGAAAAGGCAATTTTGTCAAATTCAATGGCACATAACTCTAGCTGTGATGTTCCAATTAAGCTAAAGAATCACATGTTTGAAAGATCTTAAAGTGAAGTTTTGTATAATTGACCAATATCTGTGGCTAAAATAAAGCCGTACATGCAATTTTGTCTAAACCAAGGCACATAACTCTGAATGATTGGTTCCAATCAAGCTTAAAATCGCTCTTAAGCAAGATCGTGGTTGAAAAGGAAATTTTGTCGAATTCCAGGGCCCATCACTATGGATGTAAGATTCCGACCAAGCAAATATTCCACTTATGCAAGGTCTTATAGTCACAAATGTTTTGTCCAAGTTTTGTTTCAATTGGTCACTATTTGTGGCTGAAAGAGGGAAAAAAATACATTAATGGAAATTTGTTGTACATAACTCTACACATGAAATTGCAATTGAACAAAAAATTATCTGAAGCAAAGTCCTACGATCACCAATATTTTGTAAAAGGTTTTGCTATAATTGGTCAACATTTGTTGCTATTATGGCGAAGATAGAGTGAAAAACGGTAGTTTTTGTCAATTTCAAGGGCACATAACTCTAGATGTGAGATTCAAGCTGAAAGATACATCCATGCAAGGTCTTTTCATGACCAATGTTTTATCAAGGTTTTGTCAAGACGTTTCAAAATTTGTAGATGATATAGAAAACAAAAAGACAAAACGTTATCGCAACGAGTTTTGTAATAATTATTACATTTCTCGTTTTTATTACATAAATGGTTGCTACAAAGCTGTCTGTGATTCTTTTTCTACAGCGTGATACCTGAAAAACGTAAATCTACGAAAATGAGATGAATGGCGAAAGATAACTTGATACATTTTTACATAGAAAACAGCAGTTAGCATCAAATTAAATCAAAACCTACACCACATCAAAATCTCTGGAACCAGGCATGCCTAATCTTGCATAATCTCGTATAATCTCACGTAATCTCGCGTAATCATGGTAACCAATAAGGTTATCACAACAGACTGGTCACGTGACTCACCCCAGCTTTCAGCTCTGTCTGATAACAAACTGGTGAATCAGTCTGAATTTCTGAGATCATCAAACTTTTATTGTATTAAACCCTTTCCCACAATTTGACTCTTTTTTTACTCATTGAAAGAAAAGGTTTTGGAAAACATTGTGGAAAATAAAGGAATTGTTTATGATAAGCAATTTCTTCATTTCCCCAAAACAGCATTTCCGCATGTCTGCAGCATCTTTGAATATTGACCTGTTCAAAAATTTTCCCGTCTGGCAATGAGTTAAGTAATCTACTAACAGACAACGATTTAGGAACATTTAATGGTCATAAAGAAAGGCGTTACAGACGAAAACATAGATTTGCTGACTTTTCTTTAATTTGGTCCTAAAAGTGTTGTCCTATGCTCTATAAACGTGGATCAGTGAGACCCTAATTTGATAGAAAGTTATTTTAGCAAATTGATTATTCCAGCGAGAGTGCAAAACCTTTGATGTTAAGCTATACATATATTCATTACTATACTAATTCTTTATAACTGTCAAGAAACTATCGAAAAACTATTATTTTTTAGATTCTGATATCTTCTTAAAAAATGAAGGACACGGCTCCGCAAAAAAGCATGTTTACACAGAAACCTCATTATCAGCAAATTCAAAGAATTTAGAAAATTTTCATGGAAAGTAAACATTCTTCATTTAGATCTTGAATTCAAACAACCTCGAAAATTTAGAAAAAAATGAACTAAATATCAGGATGTTCTCCATTTTGCATTTAAATTTTATAAATTGTACAAGTAGATCTATATTTCCCCTTTCGCGACCGATAAAATTTTAGGGTGGACTAATTTGAATGTTGCTGCAGACGACAATATATATCTTAAGTACTATAGGTGAAATTTGTGAAAAGTATAGCAAAGAAAATATTTAGGCAAAAGGAGAAAATGCTGGTTATCAGCCTTTTCTTCTTTTGTCTCAATATTTTCCCAGATCATTTTCCAGAGGGACGTCAAAAACCAGGTATTAAAATGCTTCTGTCAATTTGCATACTAATATTGTGTAAATATTATCAGAAATTAGTGCGTGTGGACCATTCCGTTATGTTGAACAGAAAAAGGGCTCAAGTAAGACAGAAACTCTAAAATTTATTTTCAACAAATGAAATCCTATAAATCACACACGTAGACGATCCAAATTAAAACCCACAACATACGGTCTGGATTTGAAATAACGAAATAAGAATACATTTACCATCTCATATATTAAGACATCTAACATGCTGCTGCTTTTCAACGAAAACCTCGTAACTGCAGCTTAAAATTACGAGGTTTTCGTTGAAAAGCGACGATTTATTAAATAAGATTGCAAAACGCTTCGAATTTGATCAGATTCATTGGAATGGACAGTCTGGCGACGATTGACCAGTACATTTGGCACTTGATAATACATTTCAATGAATGAATCCAATGGGGAACGAACGATCTTGTCTATTTAACCGTAACGTAAATTCTGACAAACAATATATTTCGTATGTGTTCTTAAAAAGTCTTGTAACTACGGCTTGATATGAGATTTTACGACAACACCGACGGTTTATCAAACCATAAAGTATTCGAAGTCTATTTTTAGTACACAATTCTTTGCTTTTGTGTGAAGGTAATAGGATCAAGACCATTCTCATTCTCTGTGTACTTTCTTTTGCAAAGTTTTCTGTATCTAGCAAAGGGAGGAAACCCGTCTGTCCTTTAATATCTTGGATACATATTTATCTTTCTTGCTTCTCTTTATTTCATGGACCAAACCGCTTACCCCAGCGATCCAATCGTATTGAAACACGTTCAAAGATCAACAATTTCAAATAATTGAAGGAAAAGTTTGTCTTTACTGCTAAGTGTTGTGTTGATTTTTCTCTTTTAAATAAAAAAAAAGACAGCTAAAAAGGATTTGCGTTTGGCATTTTATCTTTTTTATTTCCTAAACTCTTTTGATACCCAATTGCATTTTCTTCTTTTCCATATTGTGTAGATAGTTTTTGTTTACAACAGTTCTTATTTTGGCAAATAGAAAATTTAGTTGTCTGGAGGAGAGTTAACCCCTTTTCAAACAAAAACAAGAGCCGTCAGAGACGGACAATGCTCCCCGAATAAGGCATTGTCAAAATAAATATATGCCATGCAGAGCTAATATAAAGCTAACAAATGTTAAGCCCCCTTTTTGCACGACATATTTTGTATACGCAAATTTTAAATAGTTTATTGTCAAGGGCATCTGATTTGCTACTCAAATATGAAATTTCATCAAATTCTGACCATTAGACTAGGAGAAATTAGAGAAAAAACTGTTTTTTAACCTTAAGTCCCATTTTCCCATGACGAGGCCTCAAATCCAAAAACCGGGAAAAGTACATCGGCATTTTGTCATAGGGAGTTCACATGGTAAGTTTCATTTGATTTGGCCCAAGGGTTATGGAGAAATGGCTTCGGACGGACGGACGGACGGACGGACGGACGGACGGAATGACGGACGGACGGACGGACGGACGGACGGACAGACAAAGCGGCGACTATATGCTCTCCCTTCGGGGAGCATAAAAAGTTTAGAACGATTCAAGTACAAAGTTGTCGCAGACAACAACATAAATAAACGTAACAAAAAGTAACAAAATGACTGTATTGGCCTACAAAAGCATACACAAATATTTAAGACAAATGTTTAAATGCTGGTTATCTGTCTTTTTCAGTTTGCTTGAACGTCTTCATATCCCCTTTTAGCGTCGTAAAAACACAGCGGCCAGTTTCATTAATGCAGTTTTGTCTGACCTACCAACGTTTAACCCTTTTGGAAAACATTGTGGAAAATGAAGAAATTGCTTGTGACAAGCAATTTCTTCGTTTCCTACAATATTTTCTACCTGAAAGACCAAACATTGGTATTGCTATCTTTGTCCCAACATTGGAAAGACGTCGGTGAAATGAAAATCAGTTTAAATTCCTTTTTGTTAAAACCGGCCAAGTTCTTCATTGGAAATGGGTTAAACGCCGAAACCTATATTTTTCACACACCTGTAAAATTTCTACCAGCTTATCTTGAAATAACGTGATAATTTTGACAGAAACTTACTTGAAATGTACAAAATATACTATACTCAAAAAATCTTCCTTATTCATAACATTGAAAAACTCGCAATTTCCTCGATTTTTGAAAATTTGGACTTTGGGTTTGGGAACGACGCAACATTTTCGATATTTTTTTAAATACCTCTCAAAGTCTGTTAATATATGACCGATTTGAGAAAAATAAGACATAGAAGGCCGCAATATGTTAGACATAAGCTGGATTTTTAAAACCAACTGATAAAAAAGTTAATTGACGACCAAACAAAAGTTTGTTTGGTCGACAATAACTTTTTATCAGCTGTTTTTTTTAATACAAATCTACCACGTCTACCAATTTTGTTTCCTGAGAAAGTGTTAGACAACAAAATCTATCTTTCCCACACACCTGTAGAACTTCTACCTGCTTATCTTGAGTTGAAATGATAAATTTGACAGAAACATATTCGAGATGTACAAAATATATTAAAACTCCCAAATTTTCTCTGATTTAGGTGAAATAATAAATATCGAATTCTAATTATAAAAGGATGTTTGAATTACCCCTTTCCCAATTGGCAAAATTTTGGACTGTTCCAATTTGGCAGCCGCTGCAGACAACAAAATGGCATTGGAAAAGGAAATGATTAGTGCATAATTTAGTACAGAAAATATTGAGGCAAAAGGAGAAAATGCTGATTATCAGCATTTTCTCATTTTGCATCAATGTTTCCCCAAGCCTATTCTACCAGTGACGTCAAAACCAGGTCTTGTTTGGGAATGGGTTAAGGAAGTCCATCCCTTATGAGATGCCGGAATTATACGGGCGATGTCGTAAAACACTGGGCAGTGAAACGTTCCACCGCCGAATTTCAACTGTTCCACCACCGAATTTCAACTGTTCCACAGCCGAATATTTACGACGTCGCCCAAGTAGGTTCATCTTCGCTAGCCGTGGTTAAACCCACCTATGTTTGTATTCACCCTTGGCGGATTTAGTCCGATTTTCTTGAAATCCGAAGCGCCGCCTAGCGGTTGTACTGCTGGTTGTTTACGTTATTTCGTCCATTATTGATGACGTCATTAACGCGCGTTGTCTTTCACGTCATACGTCAAATGAAATGTTGAAATCAGCTTTACCATTTATAGGTAAAACTGTTGTAAAAGCATTCAACGTACTTCTTGAAACTGGAAAGTTTCCTAGTTCATGGACCGAAGGCATTATAGTTCCAATACATAAAAACGGTAGTTGTAATGATCCTAATAATTACCGTGGTATTACCTTAAATAGTTGTTTCGGTAAATTGTTTTGTCATGTGTTAAATGAAAGGATTTCAAAGTTTGTAGATAATGCGTCTATTATAGAGCCAGAGCAAGCTGGATTCAGAAAAGGCCAAAGAACATCAGACCAAATTATCATTCTTAAGACTTTGATAGACATGTACATAAATAAAAGTGGTAAAAATAACAAGTTATTCACTTGCTTTATTGACTTTAAAAAAGCATTCGATACTGTTTCACATGAAGGCTTGTTACTAAAGCTTCAAAGAGCAGGTATTGATGGCAATATGTACAAATTGATTAAATCTATGTATCAAAAATCGTATTCGCGAATTAAGTGCAAAACATCACTGACAGACCCGATTAAGATAGGCCAAGGGGTACATCAAGGAAACGTAGTGAGTCCGCTTTTATTTAATATATTTATAAATGATATAGGCTCTACATTATCTAATAACGATTCCCCCATTTTACAAAACTATCGAGTTAATCACTTGTTGTATGCTGATGACTTAGTTTTGATGTCATCCACTGAACACGGTTTACAGAGAAATATAGATGAAGTAAACGATTATTGTAGCAAGTGGGGGTTAGCCATTAACATAAACAAATCTAAAGTAATGACATTTTCTAGGTACGGCAAAACGGGGAATAACGATTCCAGATTTTTATAGGTGAAGTCGAATTAGACAATGTCAAACAATATAAATACCTAGGCGTGATATTTTCAAATAATGGAAAATTTTGTTCTAACGAGGCGAGCCTAAGCATGAAAGCTAATAGAGCTTTGTTTTCCATTAAGCGAAGTATTTTTGACAAATCTATTAAACCGTCAGTGATTTTGAATCTATTTGATACATTAATAAAACCGATAGCTTTATACAATAGTGAAGTATGGTGTGCATACAAGTCAAACTTTCAGAATAAAAATGTGGAACAATTATTTGATATTGCACTTAAAGGAAGCAATGATTATGATAAAGTACACATACGCTTCTGTAAATATGTTTTAGGAGTGCATGCTAAGACATGCAATTTAGGAGTATTCAGTGAACTTGGACAGTTTCCACTTTTGCTCTCAATCTTATCAAGCTGTATAAACTTTTGGATTCATGCTGTACATTCTCGTGATTCTTTATTATCTAAAGCGTATGCAGAACAATTAAACGGTTCAAATTCAAGTTCCACCTGCCGTGGGTTCAATTTGTTAAAAATATTCTCTCTGATTTGGGGTTTTCACACGTGTGGGTTAACCAGAGTACATTTAATCCATCGGCATTGCTGTGCTCAGTTAAAAATAAGCTTAAGGAGAGGTTCACGAATTACTGGCAAAACCGGTTACTTGCAGCTAACAAGGACAATAAGCTTAGGACCTATAAATTGATAAAGCATACTTTTGAGATTGAGCCATATTTAGAATTATTAAATGACAAACATCAAAGGCAAAGTATTTCAGCATTCAGATTAAGTGCTCACCGTCTTAGGGTAGAGCGGGGTAGATATAGCGGGGAGAAGCCTGATGAAAGAATTTGTGCGCACTGCAATGTAATCGAAGATGAAGTTCATTTTTTGTGTACCTGTAAGAAATACGATATATATAGACTAGAATTTCACAGAGAAATAAAAGATTATTGTGATTTAGGTAATGACGATATTATTAATTTTGTCTCTTTAATGACAAGTACTCATATTCTGATATTAAAAGCTGTATCAAATTTTATAAAAAAAATCTAATATATTATAAAAAAAAAAAACCTATAAACTCCAAGCTATTGAATTTCATTACGTGAAATGTTTTTAATGCTATGTCTGTATCTGTGTGCGTATGTGTATATTTATACGTTCTTGTCTGTGATACATGTATAAGTGTGTTATTCGTGTTTATGTTCAAATTGTAGATGTTGTTGCCTTTAACCCGAAATGGGTAGAAATGTGCAAAATAAATTTATTCTTATTCTTATTTATTCTTATTCTTACGTCATGTGGATTAGTTAAAAGTTAACTGCTTCTTTAGTCGAGTTGTCGAAAGTATAATAAATCGTCGTTTAAAAGATAGGGAATTTCTGTCTATTGCAGTGAAATTCTTAGAAAAAATCTGTCATCTTCGCGTTTTTGAGTTGAAAATGCAATGCCTTTTCCCGCCCGTTGTCATGAATTGGTTACTCAGAACAAATGTTTCAGTCGACAATCTGATTGGTTCCAGCGAGACCTTGCTGGAACCAATGAAAACGCTTTCCAGGACACCAAGAAAATCGAACTAAATACGCCAAGGGTGAATACAGAAACGACGTCACGTCGTAGATGTCACCCTTGGCTTGCGAAGATGGGGTAGGTTCGGATACGTAACGAATGTTACGACGCCGAACTATGTCGCACAACGCTAGCAGAATACAATCTAAATACAGTCGACTATCGTTATCTCGACATCTGATAAGTCGAAATTCCGCTTAAGTCGACTCGAAGTGAAAGTCATGTCCCATCCTCAACATATTGATATAAAAATGAATTCAGAAACAAATACAGCCATTGAAATTTAGTAAGAAAAGGATAGAAATTGCTCGTTTCGAGCAATTTCTTTCCTTTTCCTACTATATTTCAATCATGGACACATTATGATGTCCATCAAAAATGGTTAAATATCGTTTTCATCGAAAAAAAAAATCGGATGAGTCGAACTCCGGATATGTCGAGGTATCTTGACGGCTACTCTGACTTCGACACAACGAGTGTCGACTGTACGACATCATTTAGATAACTTTGAATTGGATTATGAAAAAGTATTGTGAAACAGAAAATAAGATTTTTGGCTATAAATCATGATAGTTTTATTGACGTTATGTGTTTCTATACTATACTATAGCTTTTGTGAGTTACTTAATGAATTATACGAGTCCAATTAGCATTGGAATGTCAAATGAGTAGGAGCAAGTGTTTTTGGTGAGAAAAACGAGTTATTGCTAACTGATTCCCTTTCTTAGACAAGTGCCAGTCTGTTAAGAATAACATCATTTGTGTTAAAGTGACATTTCAGAATTATTTTACATAAATTTTACTTTTATTCTATCTGAAAGAGCATGTTTTCTTATGAAAATTCTGAAAATTTCAAGCCAAAATATCGAACCGTTTACGAGAAATATATATTTTTGTACTAAAATTAAACAAATTGTTGTGGACAACAGTTCAGATTTATATAGAATTTGTCATTTCTAACTCAACTTTGAAGGCGTATTTTTCGCTTATAAATAACAACTTAAAAAAACTGATAGCATTTCTACGCATTAGAATAAACAATCTTTGCATCAAGACATGCTTTCAAAAAATGAAATAAATGTGAAATGTCACTTTAAGAAGTATATGAAAATATTGTACATAGAAATTAGTTGCTCTGTGTTGATCTTAACGTGCATATTTGAGAGCAAGGAAAGTTTAATTTGTGTACTTTATTTCTGAATATTTGCCTCCCTTGATATTTCGAGAGACAGAAACTCATAACACAGGGCCTGAACAGGCTATCCCTCTACATGTCTCTATCTTTCCTATATCTTCAGATATACAAACAGTAATGGGTATAGGGTTATCTTCACAAGCCAAGAACTACGTGGCTAATTTTCTCTTGGCAATCATACCGATGACGTTTCATATTTGATCCATAGATATTTATCAGGAAAAAACCATCCTGCGGGGCTCATAAGCATATTTGCCGTTATCACCACCCCCTGTCTCCTTCTATCTGTCTTTTTCTTTCTGTCTTTTTCTATCTGTCCTTCTCTCTTTCCCGCTCCTATATCACAACTCCTTTTCTCGGTCTATCTGTCTCTTTCTCTCTTTCTGTCTTCCTTTCTATTTCCTTCAATGCATGTTTATATCAAAGCAGTAAGGTATCCGGCCACGGCTAATACCCTTTCTGACAATATTGTCAACCACCAATGGGTTTGAAATCGTTAACTTAAGTAGGCGAGCAGCTGGAGGATCGGTAAGGGTGTTGTTGTAGTACTGGTTTGAGAAATAACAGGAATCCATGGTTAGGAGCTCCAGCCGCCACGATAGGACCCTGGCAGTTGAAAACGGCGTAAAACCCTAATAAACTCAAACTCGAAAGGGGTTAATACGTGGCTAATTTTCTCTTGCCAATGATACCAATGACGTTTCATGTTTGATTCATTGATATATATCAGAACAAAAAACCATCCCGCGAGGGCTTATCAGCATAAATACGGTTATCACCACCCCTTTTCTCATTCTATCTGACCTTTCTCTCTGTCGTTCTGTCTGTCTAGTTCCTACAATTCATGTTTATATCGAAGCAATAAGGGGTTAATACGTGGCTAATTTTCTCTTGGCAATGATATCGATGACGTTTCGTGTTTGATTCATTGATATTTATCGGCATAACCCATCCTGTGAGTGCTTATCAGTATATATATCGCCACCCCTTTCCTCATAGGCTCTTATAAAATACCGGAAGGTGTAATGGAAAATCGAGGAAAACTATATGGTTAATCAAAGTACTGAAAGTACTGTTAGAGAGCATGTTTGACACAACATGAAATCTTGTGACAATATTGCATGGTAACATAATTCATGCAAAACAATCCATGAATATAGGTAAAGCTGTATTAACAAAACATTTTAACCCAACAGCAAAATTTTAGACTGTCCCGAATCCAAAGATGTTGCAGACGACAATTTTAACTGAATGAAATTTTACATGTTTCTGTCTTTCTGTATAGAAAACATTGTGGGAAATGAAGAATTTGCTTGTCATAAGCAGTTTCTTCATTTTCCACATTATTTTCTGAGGCTATTTTCCTGTGGGTGTCAAAAAGAGTCACTGTGTGGTAATGGGTTGAAAGAAAGCCCACCAAAACGTCACCAAAGCATGACTTCATTCAAAAGGCTGCATAATGAGGAACTGTCCATCATCGTTTCTTACAAATTCAACCATAAATGGAGGAATGTGTTAAAAATGTATTGACAACAAAGTGAAGCCTCTTTTTCTGTGATGCAATATAGTATCACCAAACCTATCACCATTTTCTTCTTTTACCTCAATATTTTCCAAAGCTTGCTCTTACAGATACATTAAAACAAAGTTTTGTTTGGGAAAGGATTAGTTCAAATCAATCCATTCATAAATGTGTGAGAAGATGAGTTAATAGGAAATTTACTCTAATGCCCCCTTTATCCATGACACAACATACTATCACCAAACAGCACAAGCTTTACAATAAATACACTCAGATAGACACCCACTAGTAGAATTTCTGTCTGCGGGATGTGATTCTATTTTTGGACCATTTGCACTGTCCAAAATTTAGGCTACATGACTTGACCGCATGACCTGCATGACCCAATTGTGAATGGCAAATTACTACTCAGATCTCTTTTTTATTTAAGACTTGTTTAATACTTGATTTTTTGCTTAGATCATACATGCCATCTATTTTATATTATGACACATTTGACACGTAGACTATTCTAATTGTCATTTAGATCTTTTTGTCTTGTTTGGGAGGAACTATTTTCGTTGTGCGGTTTGTAAAGTACATCTAAAGTACATTAAAGCATGATGAAATAAGAGAGCCATGCTCTCTAAAAATGTCATGTTTTTAAAGTAGGTTTGGTGCAAAGACTGGTTATTCTAATGCGTAGACATGCTATTAGTTTTTTTTTGTTGTAAAGCCTTTAAAATTGAGACAGAAATTACAAATTCCATATAAATCTGAATTGTTGTCCACAACAATTTGTTTTATTTTAGCACAAAAATATATATTTCTCGTACAATTTTCAATATTTTGGCTGGAATTCTTTAGAATTTTCTTAAGAAATTTAAATTTGCTCTTTAAGATAAAAGATAAGTTAAATTCACGAAAAAAATAAACGTAAAATGTCATTTTAAGGCAGTTTATAACAACATAGATCCGGATCAGCCTGTGCATACGCACAGTCTGATCAGGATCCATATCGTTCTCTAATAGCTTCTTCTTAACCTGCTGGAACTAAATATGGCAACATGGATCCTTATTGAACTGTTGTTTGTTTATTGGGGTTTTACGTCATTTTCAACTAATATGGTCATATCGCGGCGGCTGGAGCACCTAACCATGGAATCCTGTTGCTTCTCGCACTAGTAGCTAGTACTACCACTACCCTAACCGAGCCTCCAGCTGTTCGCCCATATAGGTTCATTATATCAAACCATTGATGGGTGACATTTAGTCAGATAGGGTATTTGCCGCGGCCGGGTATCGAAGCCGGGACCCCTCGAATGAGAGGCAGATGCGCTACCAACTTCGCTACATGGCATGAACTGTATTTTGCCACAGTCTGATCTGGAAACTCTGTTTTCTAAAATGCTATAAGGGTCTTACTTATTTCCAGATCCCAGCTCATATTATAAACGTGGGTCCGGATAATCCTACTCCTAAATGCAAACTAATCAAGATGTAATAACTTCTGCTTTACTACACTGTAGTAGAACGTTAGAAACTGTCGAAGATAAGAATGGTTCGTGATCAGACTGCGCTGATATGTATCTATGGTTTTCTCAAATACGTTAGGCTGTTGAGTTGGACCTTTTTTCAAGTTCTGGCACAAACAGTGGTGATGATAGCTTCATTACATTCCTTTCAACAAAAACCACGTAACTGCAGCTTAAAACACGCTGCAGTTACGAGGTTTTCGTTGAAAAGCCACAATTATCTAAATACGAGTAGTATCTTGTCAGTGACCTCATAAACGTGATAACAGAAATGTGGTAGCCATACGAAACGCTTCAGAAAAATAACAACATAACAAAATATTTCTCCGACTATCTAGGGTACTAGTAGTCATCAATCACTCTTGAAAGATGGACATGGCTTCCTAGAATTAGTCCCTACAGATTGACATGTTAAAGTGACATTTCACATTAATTTCATTTTTCAAAAGTATGTCTTGATGCAAAGATCGTTTATTCTAATGCGTAGAAATGCTATCAGTTTTTTGAAGTTGTTATTTAAAAGCGAAAAATACGGCTTTAAAATTGAGACAGAAACGACATATTCTATATAAATCTGAACTGTTGTCCACAACAATTTGTATAATTTTAGCACAAAATGTATATTTCTCGTAAACGGTTCAATATTTTGGACTGAATTTTTCAGAATTTTCATAGGAAAACATGATCATTCAGATAGAATAAAAGAAAAAAAAAATATGTAATAGTAATTGTGAAATGTCACTTTAAGGCCTCTATATAGGTGTTCTGTATTTCTATACCGCTGTTGTGCATTATTTATTTTCAAACTAAAAGATATAAGAATGATCATTGTCTTTAAAAGCCCCATTTTGAATTAGCATTGGACTGTGGACACATTCTTGTAGATGTGCATGAATAAACACAAGAACAAAGCTTTAAACCCGTCCAACGCTTGAACGTTTTCATTTAATAAAATGTAACAAAAGTATCCCCACATTTCTGTACCATAACTAGTCTGGTGTCCGACTCTGTACATTATGTTATGTCTAAAAAAAACCAAGGCACGCAACCGTGAACAACCTTCAGAATTATAGTAAATTATCTTTCCTTGGTCTGTTATGAACAAAGCAGAGCAACAATTTTCTGTGTACCCCATTCTTATATTTAATAGTACAAATAATGTTACTTCAGCCTATACCATATCTTATGATTAAGATTTTCGACATCTATTGCAAAGTTAATTTTGTGCATTGCATCTTCTAATAAACACATAAAGCCTATTATTGGCACATTTTGTAAAATGCCATATTTTGATTAATATTCATGTATATTTGAATAAATAAAAAAACATGTTTCCCTGTCTATCAGAGCTTAACCCTTTCCCAGACAACAAAACTTGCGGCTTTGTTCGAAAAAAAGGTGTTTAAAAGGAAGAGATTTGTGAACAATATAGAACAGAAAATATTCAGAAAAACGGATAATCTGCTAGTTATCAGTAGTTTCTTATTTTGTCTCCATGTTTCCAATGTTTTTCCTATTATGGTTGTTAAAACCCGGTCTTGTTTGGAAAAGGGTTACATGTTTACCCATTGATATACATTGATACATATGCCGATGTTATCAACAGAAACATCCCCCTCTTTTTCAACAACAACTTATCAGTTAGATTTTCATCAGATATCATATTGCCATAATGTTCTTTGGAAGTTCATGTGTTTTGATAGATAAACTTGGGTCTGTAAAATGCATTCATGCTAATTGAGTATAAGATGGGCAAAGATCAGCCTACAAGCTGTCTTGTCAGAACCCATATTGTTATGTAACTTCCTCTTTAGTAAGAGTAAGGGAGTAATATGGATAATGATAGGACAGCATTTAAACAAAGTGATCGTAATTAATTTGTGGTCTAAATGCCATACCGCGACTCTCTTACGGATCCAAGTTCCCCATTTTATTTGATGAGATGGTTAAATGTCTACGTGAGAAGTTGAGAACTATGTGTTTATCAAGTTATATAATGTAACTATGATGTACGCGTGTACATACGTCGATATTCACCCGAAGAAAACATCCCCACATTTCTCATCCATAACGTATTAGCCGAATTTTAAGCAGAATTTTATTGAAAAAAAAAACACTCTTTGTGGCTCTTGCATCTTGAATGGAGTTTTGACGAAGTAGTTGGTCAAGGAATCGATTTTGAATTTGATATTATTTTTCTATTTATCTCTAATGATTATTAAGCCTTTCTGGAAGAACACCAAATTCAGAGACTCTTTGGGAAAGAGTGCTGGTTCCAATATTCAGATTATCTTTTTTTCAAGAGGTTTTTGCTTATCAGCAAAACCAAAGACATATAATCTAACATACAACTGTGGGGGCAAATATGAATTAGCTTGAAGTATCGAAAAATATCAAACCCCCATAGGATTCAGTATATATTATGAGCCGGGTTCTGGTAAAAAGGTCCATAACTGTAATTTGAGACCAACATGGATCCAGATCAGCCTGTGTATACGCACAGCCTGATCAAGACCCACATTGTTCTAAAGCAACTTCTTCATAACATTACATATAGATTTTGATATTAAATTTTACACATGAATTTAAGTGTAGAAAATGTTAAGTAAGCTACATAAGTAAACAACAAATGCATAACGTCGATGGGAAGTCAAAACCTTGTAACTCCAGCTTTTTCAAGCTGTAGTTACGAGGTTTTGACTCCTCACTAACGATAAACATGATCATTAACCCACTTCCAAACTACAAAACTTTAGGGTGATCTACTTCAAATACTGCCACAAATGACAAAGTGGATGTTTTTAAAGATAGGATTTATGTAAAACATGACACAGAAAGCATTGAGATAAAAGGAGAAACTGCTGGCTATCAGCAGTTTCTTCATTTGTTTCAATGTTTTCCCAAGCTTATTATATTAAGGACGTAAAAACAAGGTCTTGTTTGGGAAAGGGTTAAACATTTCTGTATTTTTGTTCTTGTAGCCTATCACCTGATTTCCAAACGGGAATATGTTGGCCCCAACCAAATGAAGTTGCAGACGGCATAACATGCGTAATTAAGATAGTACATGTACAAGACAAAGGCGTTTATACAGGGATTTTCGCTACACATCTAGGTGGTACCATTTAAGGCAATTTCAATGCCATATCTTGTTTTGACGTTCAATGTGCATAAATATGAGCCTTATTGAATGAACAAGAGAAAATGCGGGTTTTCAGTGTTTTCTCTCAAAGCAAAACCGATGTTTGTTTACTGGTATAGCTCACGGTAAATGACGTGGCAGAGCTTCTCTAACTTACACCCAGGAATGCTCTGTCAGGTAATTTTCGTGAGCTATACGGCTTTGCGGACGATCGAGTGAAATGTTTTGATCCTGTTTCAAGGTCGAGAAAGGGTGGAAGACCAATTATTCCGCTAATTATTTATTACTAATTAGTGAAGAAATGTGGAATACGTGTTGTAACCCGTGCCAAATCTCATAAATTAGGTTTAATCTCGGTTCGATTTCCACCTCACACTTATCAAAGCTACCTGGAATGTTTGGGAAGAGCCTCTCAGAGAGCGAAAAGATGGAGATTGAACGGAGAAAACGTGAGAGAAGGGGAGATAATTTAGGAGGAAATGCAGAGGGTAAATTAGACTCGTGACAGTCTGATATATAGAGATTTTGAAGTCAAACAATGACATAAAGTGAAATTACAAGTCTCTGATTCTCTTATTTATCTGAATATTCAGACCAAGGAAAGATAATTTACTATCATTCAGAAGGTTGCTCACGGTTGCGTGCCTTGATTTGATTTAGACATAACATGGATATTCAGAGTCTGGCACCAGACTAAGGGTAAAATAACACATTACCACACATTGACTCTTGTTAACTCCCCGCAAAATAATGGCTTTGGAAAACATTGTGGAAAATGAAGAAATTGCTTGTGACAAGCAATTTCTTCATTTCCCACAATATTTTCTACCCCATAATACCATAGAATTCAAAATTCTATTCACTTGCAATTATCATCTGCAACATCTTTGAATTTGGACCAGTCTTAAATTTTGCCGTCTGGTAATGGGTTGATAGACGCTTTTAATTTCTGACACACTTACCAAAACAAGAATGTTTATGGTGTTTGGGAAGAGCCCCTCAGAGTTTGAGAGCACGGAGGAAAGAAATAGGGAGTCAAAGAGCTTCAATAATAAATGACTGCGAGCAGAACGAAATTCGGTCACTATGTGTCCACATGTCCAGATAAGATTTTGTCTAAGCGAAATCTGATCAAATAGGCCTACCATTCATATAATACTCTCACAATCGAGAAGCAGGGCTCTTGTGCAATTTGCAACATGAAGAGTAAAATTTAATAATAACGAATATAATTATGTAAACAAGAGTATCGTGGATTTTGATTAGGCTATATTTTTATGCATAGGCAGATCTGGACCCGTTTTGATTTCAAATAAGCTTAAGGTTCATTCAAGCAACCGACTCTATGAGTATAAAAGACACAGCTACATGTACTAGATATAACAACATCTGGTATGATCATTCATGAACATCATGAGTAAATGACAGCGAGTAGAACGAATTCCGACAGAGCTATTTTCTTTGCTTTTTTGCAGTAGCTCTGTTAATAGTTTTTGCTCTGCTAGCAAGTTGAGTCGTAACGTGCAAAAATCTTTTTATGCTCGCTATGCAACTGTGCATGGGAAGATATATAATATCTCTGCATGATAGAGACTATACATGTACGTGTATAACGCAAAGAAATGTAGACTCACAAACTTACGAGAGCATGGAGATATTGTTAGGGTAGTTTTGCTCCTCGGATGTGAGACGAATTTTTGCATGAGCCGGGATCCCACTCATTAGAGACCATCGCTGTTCCAGTTCAGCCTACGTCGTCCTATCAAGAACAATGCTGTTCTCTTAAACGTTTTCTTAACCCTTTCCCAAACGGCAAATTTTCAATATTTCCATTCAAAAGCTGCTGCCGCAGACGACAAATGGGCCTTGTTTAATATAGAATTTGTGTATAATATAGCATGGAAAATATTGAGGCAAAAGGAGAAACTGCTGATTATCAGCAGTTTCTTCTTTTGCCTCAATGTTTTCCCAAACCTTATATATTAGGGACGTCAAAACCAGGTCTTGTTTGGGAAAGGGTTAAAATATCATGACATGTAGTAACTGTAAGCTAGCAGTGTTGGTCCTGATCAGACTGCATTTGGTCACAAGTTGGTCTGGATACATGGTAGTCTCAATTGCTATACGGGACCTGTTCCAGATTCTGGCTCATATGAATTTCAAAGGTAGTGCTTTTCGCAAACGGCACAGCGTGTGTAGTTGTAGAAATTATGTCATTTGAAATTTTGTACATTCTTTGTATGAGTTATTTTTTTATGAAATACCCATTTCTCTGAATGCTAAGTAGGAAATGCAACCAGATACAGGTCAAAGATAAGGCCGTGCTAAACTCCTAATTCAATTTATCTTGTAAAATATATCTGAAAACACCCCTATTTCCTAAATAAAAATGCTTCCGTGAAGTCCTGGGAATAAGGCTATGAAGTAATGATAAGATGTAATTATTTGTGCATGTACGATTGTGCTTGCATAACCATGTTCAATTCATTAAATTCCGTCTTCTTTTTCCTCAATGTTTTTTCTCGAGTCTTTCCTACAAGTGAAGTCAAAACGTCTTTTCTTGGAAATAATTAATGACCAATACCTAAATTTACTTATATATTGGAGGCCAAATGTACAAAAAAGCATTTTTCTTGGAGGCAGGAACCAAAATTAAGTCAGTTGCGTTCGGAATCGTCGTAACTACAGCTTAAATAAGCTGTAGTTACGACATCTTCGAACGGACCCAACGTTTGATACAGGTCAAAGATAAATCTGTGCTAAACTCGTAATTCAATTTATCTTGTAAAATATATCTGAGAACACCCTACGTAGGTCTACATTTCCTTCATACAGTGCCCTCTACTGTGTCCATAAAATCCACGGATGTTGTGATACAAGGTTCAAAAGTATTGTTAAGGTGCCAGTTAATGTGCAGGTATGAATAAGCATAAATCACAATTACATGCAGGCATTTTTTCTTTGGCCAGGTATAGCTAAGTAATAGATACAGGTCAAAGATAAGGCAGTGCTAAATTCATAATTCAATTTATCTCGTAAAATATATCTGAGAACACACCTATTCCTAAATATAAATGCTTCCATGAAGTCATGGACTATTATTTGGAAATTAAGCTATGAAGTAATGACAAGATGCAATTATTTTTGCATGAACGAGCATGAACATGTTTAATTAATTAAATCCTGTATTATTTTCTCTCAGTGTTTTCCCCGAGTCATTTCTATTAGTCAAAACTAGAAATTGTCTGGGAAATTCTACATGTCCAAGAGCAATTGTATATTTGAGGCTGTGTATAATCCTTTCCAAAACAGTAAGATGTTAAGGTGGTCTCATTTGGATGCTTTCGAAGACGACATGACTAATATTTAGTAAAAATGGGAATTATGAATAAAATAGTTAAAGCAGTAGGAAGGTAAAAATGCTAATTGTAAGCATTTCCTTCTTTTCCTCCATGTTTTTCCCAAATCATTTCTGCCAGGGAAGTCAAAAGCAGGTCTTACCTGGGAAATCATTAATGACCAAAGAACTACTGTAAATTGGAAGCAAAGTGTACAACTAGGGTGCAGGAACTAGCGTTTGATACAGGTCAAAGATAAGTCTGTGCTAAACTCGTAATTCAATTTGTCTTGTATAAATACATGTATATCTGAGAACACCGCTACTAGGTCTACATGTCCTTCATGATATGATATTAGCCAAGAACTACTGCATAATATGAAACAGCCTTTTTTCTTGAGTACAAGAACAAGCGTTTGATACAGGTCAAAGATAAATCTGTGCTTAACTCGTAATTCAATTTATCTGGTAACACACCTAACTTGCCTTTTCCTGCACAAACAAGGTAATTCTTGTCTTGGTTAAGCAACCACGTGTACTGCAAACCGTCGGAAACATAAGTCCGAGGGCAAGTACTAGGTTTAAAGTAGTCCACCCCTTATGAGATTCGCGCGACGTCGGGATTATTCGGGCGACATCGAAAACATTCGGCCATGGAAATTTCCACCGCCAATTGTTTACGACTACGTTCGAATTACTCTCTTTCACGTCGCTCAAACGTTTATAGTACACATGTACTAAACGATTTCAAATGATAGCGAATCATGACCTCTGCTCGGAGGGTACGTTCGAATATGTTCGGATACGTAGCGACGACGCTCGAAAAAAAATCCGACGTGTTATGAATCTCAAAAAATCGTCAACAGCAGCTTTCAAATTGGAACATTTAATGTTTTCCGTTTGTAAAACGGTAAATTGACCATGGTTGATCTACAATTACCGTTGATTAATTACAACATTGTTGTCTGCGATTAACAAGTCTGATATGCGCTGAGAATTACTGTCCAACTTTTCTTTTCTACTCTCTATATACTTTCTTAATTTCTCCAATATTCTTTCCAAATATATCTCTTTATTCGTTTTTTCTTCCTTTCTTTATTTCTTTCTTTCTTTCTTTCTTTCTTTCTTTCTTATCTTTCTTTCTTTCTTTTATTTTCCTTCCTTCTTTCTTTAGTTTATTTTTTCTTTATCATCAACCCTCCCGAGTTCCTCCTCCCCCTCATTCCATTCATTTCATCTTTTACTCTCATTCGTCCTTTCGTTACCAATCTTTCTATCCGTCATAAGCCTTGATTTTTTAATGTTCGTTTTCATCAGTAAACAGTAAAGCAGTTTCTCAAATTTAATACACACCCTTGGGACTGTGTTCGTTGACTACTTTTAATTCATTTTCTACCATTTCAAATAACATTCATGTAACGATCAATCTGATTGGACGAGACGTATGTCTCGACCAATCTGATTGTTTGTTGCTTAAATATACAAATAAACTGAAAATGGCGATTTATGATACCAGATTATGCTTCGTTTCCTTTCCAACGATGTTATCTCAAAATTGCTTACTTCCTTTGAATTTCAACGTGCAATTTCCATTATGAATTATCATACTTATCACATTGCTGCTTTTCAACAAAAAACTCGTAACTACAGCTTGTTTAAAGCTGTAGTTACGTGGATTTCGTTTAAAAGCGATGGAATACTGCATAAATGCCAAGGTTTCGTGGAGAAATGTCATTCTACAAAATTGTTTACAATATACCTTGTGCCAAAACCAAAATAAAACATTTTTATCAGGAACTGAAAGACGCTGACTGTTTGTTTCCATTATATGATTTATTAGACAATAATACAATTTGCCTAAGATCTTGGTTTTGACGGTCGGCCAAAAGACGACTACGACGACAACGACGACAACAACAACAAAAACTTAAAACATGAAAATGCTGATAAGCAGCATTTTTTTCTTTGGTGTTTTATTACTTCCAAATATTTCTCAGTGGACTATTTTAGTATTGTGTGATATATTTATGTGGTCGTTAGCAAAACATGATAATTACTATGCTTATCAGATGCAACTTGAATGCCAAGGTTTCGCACAAAAATGATATTCTGCGATAAAAATGATTAAATAAAATAATTATCGTCTTTTAGATATGGGAAAAAAATATGTTTAAAAAGGTATTAATATGCTGTTTTTTTTTTCAATTAACAACAACAACAAAAACAAAAAACTTTATATAAAGCTCTTTTGAATCAAAATACCCAAGAGTCCGCTTTCGAACACACGTCCTTTTACAAGATTAAAGTGGACTAATTACCTTTTTTATCTACCCTTATTCAGAATAAAATCCTTTTTTAGTTATTACAGAAAGCTTTCATTTACTGTAGCACAAGAAAGTATGAGAAAGCTAAAGCCATGTTTATTCGAAATTTGAAAATGATGTCGAAAACGAAATCTTTGAAAGAAAAAGAAAAATAAAATGTGACCCTTACCTTAAATAGACTCCACGCAAGCTTCTTCATCATTCTTGTTTTGAAATTTGTTTTCCTTTTCCTTTCTTGTTTAGGAAATATATGTTTGTCTCTTTGCTTTCGTCGTCGAATTTACAAATCTCTCGAAAATTGTCACTGCACAGATTCACACCTACTCAATGATAATTTCACCTTTACGTTCCCATTTCACTGATAATCCAAAATAATTCTGTTTTCACATTGTTTCATACGATACTTTGTAGGCTCTATATCATATTTTTATATGATTTTTCACCACTATTGAATAATGTCATTATTTGATCCTTCTTATAATGTTTTATATGCGTTATTAAGCAATT
The DNA here is from genome assembly GCA_963680895.1 of Fragum sueziense. Lineage (NCBI taxonomy): Eukaryota > Metazoa > Mollusca > Bivalvia > Cardiida > Cardiidae > Fragum > Fragum sueziense. The sequence goes on along the minus strand of OY804609.1, from coordinate 25,490,824 downwards.
TACATGCTATTTACATTATATTACACCTTTCGCAATATACAATAGTAAGTACAATGTACTCCATTTATTTTATTGTTGTTGTTGTTGTTGTTGTTGTTGTTGTTGGTCAATTACTAATTAATAATTTTGTTGTTGTCGTTGTTGGTCAATTACTAATTTCGAAATAGAACAAAGTTCCAATCTTCATACAACACTGGTACTAAATCCCTTTTTTTGTAACTTTTCTTTTGAAAATATTCCGAAAATGGGTTTCACTTGTGAAAAGATCTGGTCGAAATGTTCCTTTCATTACATCGTCCAATTACAAGATTACGATAGCGTACACACGTTGACCTGCTACAGTGCATTCTAAGTCGAAAATGAAGCTAGAAAACACAAAACAAGGGTCTTGAAAATCGCTGCTTTTCAACAAAAACCTCGTAAATATAGCTTAAAACAAGCTGCAGTTACGTGTTTTTGTTGAAAGGCGACGAAATGGTCATTCGCCCCTTTTCATCACAATATAATTTCAGATTATTCTAAAGTTGATGCAGACGACAAATAACCGTATGGTATAAGATATTATTGAAATCTCATATGCCACAGAGGCAATACTCCATGTCGAATACTATCTAAACATATTCCAAAACATTCATTGAATGAAATATCACATAACCCATTACCACAAAATGACTCTTTTTGACTCCTCACAAAGTAATGCCAATGGAAAACATCGTGAAAAAAGAAGAAATTGCTGGTGGCAAGCAATTTCTTGATTTCTCACAATGTTTTCCATCCCAAAAGACCTAAAAATTAAAATTTCCATTCACTTGAAATAATTGTCGTCTGCAGGATCTTTCAGTTTGGACCGCCCTAAAATTTTGTCGTTTGGTAATGGGTTAACAACATGGATCATGATCAGACTGCGCGTATTCACAGACTAATCTGGATCCATGTTAGTTTCAGATGCCTCAAAGGCAACAAATTATGCATTTAGTCTAGGAGCCAGCTTTTACAAAGGGGGTTAAATTAAAAGTTCTTGCAACCGGTGACCTATAAAATTTTGAGTGGTATTTTTCAATACATTAGGGTCCCATGCTTTGGTTAAGGGTGGATGACATGCTTAAAAGTGGTAGGATTTTTTTTAAATCAAGTTCAAAGGTCATTCGGTGCACTTTTCATACATACCTCCTAAAATACCCCATAACTTACTCATTTATTAAGCTAAAACAATTATTTTGGTATCAAAATAAAGCTGATGATTTGCACTTTGACTTACATGAATAATATACAACTTTTTGATTTTCTATATTTTAGAATCTTCATAAATATAGCAAAAATTGGCTAAAAATCACTAAAATAAGTTTTGTCTACAAGTGAAAAAAAAGTTTTTAAAATACCAAAGGTGTGTTTTTGTGGTTGAAATCATACTTAAAAATTGCCCAGAAACCTGTTCTTGACTTATATGTATTTCTTCACAGAATTAGTCTTTGGCTTAGGCTTGTAGTCATAGGTAAAAGTGGGTGGGGTAAATTTTCCCTAAAATTACAAAACGTGCAAACATTGATGTAACAATATATCTTATACATAAATGCGATATTTTATTAGAATTTATTGTTTTGAAATCATATTTGCAGGGATTTGTAAAGCTTTTAATGCATATACCTGAAAATTAATTTGAATTTTAAGAGCCAAAATAACAATTCAATGAAACAGCATGTGAGATGGATACACATTATATCAACACCACAATGTCAAAACTATGAGTCTTAAAGCGAATATCTATCAAGTATCTATATAACAGTAATCGGCTGCTGAAAATATTCCCCAGGCCCGTGCCATATTTTATAGGAATCAGAACAATATGAGGACGGTCAGAGTTTGCATTGTTGGGTAGTGCATTGCTTTTATAGAGCCAAAGGAAAAGGAATTTAGCGCTAGAACCAAATAGCTCATACACAGGAAACACAGTTTACAGTTTAAGTGAATAAAACAAATCTCTAGTATTACATACTTATTAGAGATACCGAAATATCTTTTTTTTCAAAATTATCTTTCTCCTTTTGTTCAAAATGGCCAACAAAATTCAAGATGGCCCCTTTAACCCTTTCCCAAACAACAAAATTTTAGGGTGATCCACTTCAAAAACTGCCACAAAAGACAAAATGGATGTCATTAAAGATAGGATTTGTGTAAAATATAGCACAGAAAATATTGAGACAAAAGGAGAAACTACTGGTTATCAGCAGTTTCCTCTTTTGTTTCAATGTTTTCCTAAGTCTTTTCTACTAGAGACGTCAAACCCAGGTCTTGTTTGGGAAAGGGTTAAATATTTATATAGCGAAATTTTAACATCTATAGAAATAAGACTACGAATTAGTCGTTTTTATGCCCCCGCATCGATAGATCGATGGCATAATATATTGTTTTACCATTGTTCGTATGTCTGTCTGTCTGTCCGTCCGTCCGTCCATCCATCCATCTGTCTGTCCATCCGTCAGTCCGAAACTTAACATGAAAACTTAACATTGGCCTTTTCTCCAAAAGTATTCCACATGCAAAGCTCAAATTTGGTATGTAACCTTCTTTCAATGATATCTATCTGTTCCATGCAACATGACTTCCCCCAAGGTCTTCCATTAATCCTTGTCAACCCTTACCATGAAAACTTAACATTTAAACTAATTAACGTGAAAACGTTACATTGGCCTTCGTCAAAGGGAGTTCACACACAAACCTTATCAACCATTTATTTAAAAGCTTTACGTAAAACATATCATTGGCCTTTTCAGGGTCATTCGTGTTTCACAAAGACATCTTTTTTCAAGATTAGGCTGAATTATATGTGAATTCGTGAGAGATAGCCAGTGATGTGCATTTTAGAAAGTAAGACCATTTTATAGAGTTTTATTTGTCAAACGACGACCGAAATGTCTTCTGCATGGTAGTTGCGTAAAGCAGAGGTAATGCATAAACTCATTGTTTTGTTCATTTTATGTATCATGTATACTTTACTAAATATAAGTAATAGTTGTGTCTTTATATATAACACTATCCTCATCATTACCATCACCATCACTACAACAACTACAATAACAACAAGACATATGATGCAAAAACCAGACTTGAAATATCCACAGCTACCCTATACTAACCACTTCAATACACTCAACTCATGCCATATTCTAGTATACTCATCCTTATCAATGTCTGATGCATCAAGATTCTCAAGTCTTTACACAGTTCTGACTCACAAACACATGCATCAGTGCATAAAAGATCTTCTCTTTGACACTTAGACCTTCGCATGTGGCAATCAATTTAACACGAGCATTGTATGATGTCAAGCAAAGCTAGAGGTGCAGGATCTTTACGCATTCTTACAGGAACTAAATTATTGTTGTCATCCTTGGTCCATACATGGCATGCTGGTGATGGTAGATTCAGATACTGGTCTGTTTAAGGCTTACAAATATAGGAATATACTGAATTTATGTTTATACAGAAAATATATATGGGTCCATGTATTTTTATGCCCCTGTATCGAGCGATCAGGGGCATATTGTTTTACTCTTGTCCGTCCGTCCGTCTGTCTGTTCAAAACTTAACATTGGCATTTTCTCCAAAAGTATTAAACATACAAAGCTCATTTGGTATGTAGGAGGGCAGTTTATAAAGTATCTGGAATTATGTCATATTTTTTTCATTTGTGTACTAATTGTTATGATATTATAGGATACAAAAACTAAGTTTATGCAATAAGGCGCATTCTATAGTTGTTATGGCAAAATAGGGTCATATTGAGCAGCGCAACCTAGGTCTGAGATGGATAAGTCAGGAAAGTCTGTCTTACACATCTAATAATTACATCTTTTCGATATATTTGCCACTGCACGATATACGACATTTCAAACATATTCATTTATTTCTCAAAGAAGCGTCTGAACTGTACTTGGGGAATTCTATAGATAGTTTCTGGGACACAATTGGCAAGTCATGAACGATTTCGCCGACGTCATGTTGGGACATCCAGATACATTAAAGTCAGAAACATCATAAGTATAATAATTTATAAATGCGTTATACCACTCACAAATGCTTGTTTTTTTCTCATAGAAGTATTAGCCGTGCATGTTCATAGTCATAAAGATCGTCTCAGATTTTGATTTTCCAAATTACACTCAAATCATTATTGAATACCATTGCCCTAGCACCATATTTGCTATGTAAGCAAAACGATGACTCCAAATGTCAGCCGATGATGTTACGTTTGCTGAGAAAAATGTCCGCTCAAAGGTAACAAGCATTTTGGACAATTGTTGAAGTCAAAATACAAAATATGATTGCTTTAAAAGCGATTCATAAGTCACATCTTTGCAAATTGTCAAAAGTTTCCCCGCGCAACGTGACACCACCCTGTCGAATGCACCCTTATCCAAACAGCAGCGTTTTTGTTCCAGGATCAAATGTATAATTATTCAAAGTATATGTGTTTAAAATTTCATCTCAGTTGGTTTAACTTTAAAAGTTAAAACGACAAATGGGTAATTAGACTTGTGTACAATATAGCCTAGAAAATATTGAGGCAAAAGAAAATGCTGATAATCAGAATTTTCTCCTTTTGCATCAATGTTTTCCCAAGCATTTTCTCATAGGGACGTCAAAACGAGGTCTTGTTTGGGAAAGATTCAATGATTTCTTTGATATAGATACAAATGGAAGATGCACGATTTACTAGGAATAGATTTAGCCATATAATAAGTAAAACATTGTCCAGATTTTTGTCAGGTATATTGTTGTGGAGTTAGAACAACCACAGGTCCAAAGATTTCCACTTTTTTAAACCAAAAGTTTCTCTGTGTCTACTCATATACGTATTACAGTCGTGAATCAATAAACAAAGTTATGTTATCATGATGGGATTGTGAAGGATGGATCAACAATTGTGGTAGGCCTATCTTTATTTTCTACTATTTACTCGTAACAAAATGTCACATGCAATTAATAATTTGCATAATAAGAGATATAGGGCCTATTGAGTTCAATTTCTTGTACAATTAAAACTTGTTGGGTCACAAAATTAAGTAAACTCAAAGACCAGATCCTCTGTTGTCCCTATTGAAGGCATGTACATAAACGAATATACGATACTAACATGTTCCTGGTTACTCTTGGAGACCTTCATAACCACACATCAGAACATCTAGATTCTAGACTGATGATATTGATATGTATTCACAGAATGGAATATTCTGTTCCAAATTACATTTTATGTATACATATTCGAATGTTCTCGTAAGGCTACCAGGTGTATGTATTGCAATGATGGCAGTTTCGTAATTATCTTTAAAGAGACCCATGCTAGGTTGTCGGACATACATAACGATAGAAAATATGTTTATAAAATATTGTATGGAATGGTTAACCTGGATAGCTAGATCATTTCTGCACAAGGAAATTTCAAATGAAGTTCATTTAGTTCTTCTAAATCAAGTCTGTTCTTCTAAATCAAGTGTATATAATTAACTAACCGCACTTTATATTTATAGTAACATTTATGTGACATTGAACCTTGATAATGAAAAATTTAGTTCCAGCTCTTAAATGGCTTTCCTTTTGGGTCTATAAAAGCAATGCACTACACAACAAAGCAAATTCTGACCATCCCCATGCTGTTCTGATTCCTGAAAATCTGGCATGGGTCTTTTTGATGTCCTTTACCCATAAGATAGAAAGAGGAATATTTTCAGCTGCTGACTATGCTAATCTGAGTCTTGTTTTATTTAATTGTACTAGATACTTGATAAATATTCATTAAGGGTCATTATTTTGACATTGTGGTGTTGATATGACCTGTATCCATCTCGTATGCTGTTTTATTGAATTGCTATTTTGGCTCTTAAAAATCTAATTAATTTTCAGGAATATGCATTAAAAGCTTTACAAATCACTGCAAATATGATTTTAAAACAATAAATTCTAATAAAACATCACATTTATGTGTAAGATTTATTGTTACATCAATGTTTGCATGTTTTGTAATTTTAGGGAAAAATTACCCCACCCACTTTTACCTATGACTACAAGCCTAAGCTAAAGACTAATTCTGTGAAGAAATACATATAAGTCAAGAACAGGTTTCTGGGCAATTTTTAAGTATGATTTCAACCACAAAAACATAGCTTTGGTATTTTTAAAACTTTTTTTTCACTTGTAGACAAAACTTATTTTGGTGATTTTTAGCCAATTTTTGCTATATTTATGAAGATTCAAAAATATTGAAAATCAAGAAATTGTATATTATTCATGTAAGTCAAAGTGCAAATCATCAGCTTTATTTTGATACCAAAATAATTGTTTTAGCTTAATAAATGAGTAAGTTATGGGATATTTTAGGAGGTATGTATGAGAAGTGCACCGAATGACCTTTGACCTTGATTAAAAAAAAATCCTACCACTTTTAAGCATGTCATCCACCCTTAACCAAAGCATGGGACCCTTATGTATTGAAAAATACCACTCAAAATTTTATAGGTCACCGGTTGCAAGAAAAGTTCCATTCCAGGACCTGGCTCCTAGACTAATTCCGAAGACAACTTGAAGTCTCACATAATTATTCACATAGGTTTGTTGACTAAAATATTAAATATCATTGCTTTTCGACAAAAAATATCGTAACTGCAGCTTTAAACAAGCTGCAGGTACGAGATTTTTTTTGTTAAAAAGCAACGATAATCTGCTTACAATTACAAAACCGCGTGCAAGCTATAGCACCAAAATACTGCCACTTTGGGTTTATACGCAGGCTTATCTGGATCTGTATTGGTCCCAAATGTAACAAGGACTGTTTTAAACATCATTTCACAAATTAAGTATTCCCAAAATAATCCAAAGTCTTGCCAAATCACATAATTTATTATTTTGTTATTGTGTCCAAGAATAATAGCCTACTGCTACCAGTGACCATGCCATGTGCAAGTGATAGTGGCAAAATATCCCGCCAAGATGTGTGCACATTATTGAGTCGCAGCACACGAAAAGGGGCTTATTGAAAAAAGAAAAAAAAATGTGTAGACGAAAATTGCAAAAAATGGAATAATAAAAAAGATAAATAGATGAATTAAAAAAGCAGGTATTAATTAATATTGGTCAATCTTTATGCATAGATATAATACTATAGTAAGAAAGAAATTTTAACGAAAACAATAACAAAATAGATAAAAATGAAATATGATTAACCAATTATAAGAAAATGAAAAATGATTAATGAATATTTTCTTGAAATACATAAAAACAATCCATAATGGTACTTATTGCATTTTTAATTAATATATTGATCGTAGATATGAATAATGTGACTAAAATGAATTAATTTTATCCAAATAAAATCATAAGATCATTCAAACCAAATCCTGAAAAGAACTAACCTTGGTAAGGCTGCACGGACTGTACAGCCTGACCGGGGCCGTTACTTTTCGCACTGGCATTCCATATACCCCTTCCTAAATGTCACGAATTACAATTTTATAACACAATATACCGAAAACCAGACTAACACCAAGTCCAGTCAAGATATTTTGACAAATGTTTACAAAATTCACCAATGTAATCAATACAATAACGAATTCTATACAACTGAAATTTTGCAAGTGATGGTTCTTATCTTGCAGGTGTATCACACCTGCAAGATTCGAACCATCCCATGCAAAATTGTATAGGAAGCTAAAAACACACCACCTCTCATCCTTCACATCATCCAATTTGTAAACATAAGAATATTATCCGTTGCTGCACTATACATTTTGCAACACAATATACCGAAAACCAGACCAGCATCAACTTCAAGCCAGCGACGAGCCGTAATTGCTAGCAGATTGGAATATCAGTCGTGCTGAAAGATTACTGCTTTATTTATCATTGCTGGACGACTCTATTTATAAATGAGGAAAGCAGGATACATCTAGGTAAAGGGGAATAGGCCTACTGTACGCGCTTAAAAAGCTACTTTAAGCCTCTCTTACAACCGGTCGTACGTGCTCCTGCGTGCGGTCTGCGTGCGGTCTGCGGCTAAACGTACGTTTAGTCGTGCGATGCACGCACGTGCAACGTACGATTTTGGTGAACGCAACCACGACGCAGACTGCACGCAGCAAAGAGTTGACCGGACCATTCTTTAGCCTCCCTTACAACCCGTCGTGCCTGTTTATAAATCGTGCGATTTTGCAGAGTTTTAAAACGTACGATTTAAAAAGACGCACAACAGGAGGGAGTCAATACGTTTATTTCGAATCTAAACCGTATGTTGAGGGTTAGTCTGGCCAAGACCCTTGTGTTAAGGTTATAGTATAAAAGCAAATACCCTTTTTACATTATAAATGACATTCAATTCCTAGAATACTAGGGTTTCTGTTCAGCAATGAATACCTTGAACTTGGATTTAAGAGACAAGTCTGATATTGAGTAATGCACCATTGTACAAATAAAGCAAACAGAAACGACTAGGGCTAGTCTAGTTGAGGATACTCATTTGATCAGATAGCTCACGATAAACAACCTGGCAGGTCATTTATCGTAAGCTATATAACAAACGTCATAACAATAATCATAACACCATAACAAAGTGTTTAATAAGCAAAAAATAAAGTATTGCATTTTGAGAATCTCATCTGTAGCCTTGTTCCGACTTGATCGATCCTTACTGGAATTAGTCTATTATCAAAGGGTGGAAGAATGCTGTAAACAAAATAAGATGATTTTGTAGAAAAGAGAGAATATCATTCGTGCTGAAAGATTACTGCTTCATTTATCATTGATGTACAAATCTATACTGAACCTCAGAAATAACGCACCACTTACATTTTTCACTATAACTTTTATATTATGTTACTTTTTCAAACTGTAAAACCACAACCCGAACTGCTGTCAGTTTATTTGTGTCTGGTCAAAAAAATTGTTTCGCTGCCTTGAAGCAATCAAGCGTGACGAACGCGCAAACGTGACTACCCTCTAAAGTGAAAGTCACAAAATCAGTATTGCGTGAGACCACTTTGCAGTCTGTGCTTCGTGGACCCATGGAACTGATCACAATTGGGATTCTGGCAGTTGGCATGACTCTCCGCTATCCCTGTATCTCTTTGTACTTTAACCTGTGTACCTGTTTGAGCTGCAGTTGGGACCTATGGTGGACCCCTTCCCGGGCAGTCCAGTAGTGCACCAGTTTGTTGGAAACGTTCTCTAAGCTGACCAATAGTCTTGTGATGAAATCACATCGTGTTTACAATAGCACGTGACGTCATCACTGCCTGCAACATCCCAGTTGCACGATTACGTTCGTCAGTGGAAAGTCTTGGCATTGTTTAAAGCATCAAAAATTTCTGACCGATGAGATGTTTGTATGTTTTTTTGTTTCACCGACTACATGTACACTATAAACCGATAAGCTGGTTTGTGCACGAGGTCATTACTACAGCACGTGCAGAAAACATGTTTACCAAGTTTGGACGGCTAGCGTCACGGATGAATAGGTTTTGTGCTTAAGAGTGTGTTGTGTGCATACCTAGTGTCCGGCGGAGACCGAATAATACTGTGTCAACAAAATGAATGATTTTGTTGAAAAAAATATAAAACAAGAAAAAGTGGAGCGTTATTACTGAGGTTCAGTATATTATTAACCCTTTCCCAAACAAGACCTGGTTATGAGATCTCTAACAGAAAAAAGTTTGGGAAAACATCGAGGCAAAAGAAGAAACTGCTGATAACCAGTAGTTTCTCCTTTTGCCTCAATATTTTCTGTGCTATATTGTACCCAAATCCATTCTTTTTCAACAAACATTTTTTTCATCTGCAGCAGCTTTCAAATTGGAACAACCTACAATTTTGTCGCTTAGGAGCTGGTTAAACGGGAGATGCAAGCTACAGAAACAGAGGGGTAATTTGTAGAATAAGGAATATAGTTCTTAAAGACTGTGCACTGCTGTACTTATTAAATACTGGATGGTTCTGTTATCTCAGGGGTTGGGGTAGGTTTCGTTTTTTCAGGGGAACAATGCTTTCATGGTCACTACACAGCCATTCCACGAAAATTGACCCATTTACTGAAAATGCATGTCGCCGACCTTCATTGCATTATTTAACACCTTTATCAATTAGGTACAACAAAAAGCAAGATATCTTTTATCACGGGACATAATTTGCAATAAAGTAGTATGATTTTTAAGTTATTCAAACGATTTTATGAATGTGCTTGGTTGTGTTGAATATTGCAAAAACGTCAAAATGTTGATGTCGCCGAACAATTTTTTGTTCTAAACTACCGTCCAAATCAGCCGTTTTTTTTAACTTAGACTTTGTTCTCTTGGACATTATTTTCCCCAAACCCTACTACAACGACTAAATTAAGTATGATTCCATCACCATACATGAAAAAGATTTTAAACATGTCTGTTTGTATGTCGCCAGATTTGCCTATGTGACCGTAACGAACTTTCAAAGGCATGAAAGAAAGTCAACTTTTCTCTCAATTTGCCGATTTTTAAACTAGTTTGGTCCGGGAATGGCTTAGTTTAACTAACAAAACCCTAAAGTTTATGAATATCTTAGTATTTCTTCACTAAAGCAAAGAACATGGACAAATAGAATTTGTCGCATTTCGTTTACTATGCTTACGTTACGTCCGTGTAGCCCACAATAATGAACGGACATTCCTAAATCTGTCAAATTTTGACAGAGTGGTTGCTAAACTGTTGAAATAGAGGCGAGTTTCAAGTATAATCAAGAGTATAACATTTTGAGAGACTTGAAAGTCCTTTGGTCGCTATGCTTCCGTTACGCATATTTTTCCGTAACGTACTTCAAAGGACGCCCTGAGTTAAATAAACAGGAATATTTCAATACAGTGAACAATATAATGTACTGCAGTTATCAAAGATTCATTATATCGGCTACTGCAAGTAGAAAAATGGAATGTTAAATGAGAAATTCGACGTAGAAGTGTGTAAATATAGTATTATACAAATTCATTTCCAGATTAGCAATGCAAAACTTCTTTATTTATGATCGATTCTTTTTTAATTTGACGTGCAAAAGCTGGAATCTCAAACAAAAAACAAAGTAATGCGGGATTTACGTATCTACCCTTTGTGTTTTGCGGTCAAAATAACTGTTACGGAGCATATATTATTTGGTGGTATCATGCCCTGGATATTGATGAGATTTATTTTCTTGATTAATTGAGTTTGCATGAATCAAATGGAATTTTACATTTCCGTATAGTTAAAATTTGTCTAAATAGAGCTTATTATATCATGTTTTGCCATATATGCTATAAGGAAATGTTACGGAAGCATATATTTGGGTACACTATTTGTGCGTAAATTACGATACGTAAAACATTTTGATATCAAGTGATTATAATTAACTCAGAAAGTTTATGAAGTAGGAATACTAACAAAGCCGCTTAATTGTGTTTATCTGTGAATTCACATAGTAATATTCCGTTACGAAATATAGACTCTTCGTTACGGAAGCATATACTATATTTTATGGAATATTGAGCATACACTGCCATATGTGGGCGATAGATTAGCAAACATACCCCTTCAGGTTTTATCTAAGTATGTTACACAACATGTTTGAAACAGTGTGTGGCTTCGCAAGTAGACAGACATGGTTACAGCATCCTATTGATGATTTCGAGCGAAACACATAATTGTCTAGGCCTTAAAATATGCCCCTTTTGGTCCTAACGCCATTTCCATTTTCTAATTCCACCATTAGACATTTTTCAGCTTTGTACTGGTTGTTCTTAGGAAACCTGCATACCTCGCTTTTGTGGCAATTAGAAGAAGACACAAACATTTTCCTTTTCAACTGGGCCAGACGATAATGTTAACAGGAATAAATTTCTGCAAACGTGGCTCACTTGTCACAGTTTAGTCCCCAAGTTTCAGGAGCAGGTATGCAGGGTGCATTTTCCCTTCTTTTTTGTAATGCTGATATTGAAATAACACATACCAAGGCTGTGTTGTTGCACATACTCTTTAGTTTTCATTAATCCTGACATCTTTTTTCCCGAAACTAAACCTAGATATTTGTATTGTCGGGTCTTGAATAGTTTGTGAAGAAAGGGCTTCTCTATATTTCTTTTCCGAAAGCTGGTGTTCCCTTCTACTAGGTAATTGGCTAAAACAAATTACACCGCTCTTTCACCATTGGAGTTACAAATACTGATTCTTTGACACAAGATCACACGCTAAAAGCCTAAACCTTGTGTCAACCATGGCCAATCCAATAAATCACCAGGGGGTATGACAGTCTTAAGACGCTGTGATTTTGGAAATCAAGCTTTGGAACTAGTCAACGTGACTGTAACATCCCAAAATTTATTCTACTCCCAGTTCGTTTGCTACATTTTTATTGTCAGAATCAACATTCATCTACTTTCAGAATTCGTCTACTTCGACTTGGTCTACAATATATCATACATTTTTTATTACTAGACCTATATGATTCATTTTAATTTTTATTTCAATATTTTAATATATAATTATGCATTTTTCTTTTATTCCCTGTCAATAAATGGAATAATTATGCTTGACATAAAATTGTATCAAATGATTCATTTTTATTTTTTCCTTTGTAATTCATATTTTAATTGTATTTTTTGGAGTTATTTGTTAACGATTTTTCAGAGCCATATTTTTATTGAGGGATATATGATTCGCATGAATAACCAATTTACTTTAAAATAGTATGTGTTCTTATATAAATGATTTAATTAGAAATAAAAGAAATTAAGAAGAGAAGGGGACGAATAATTGCACACTTACCGAAAATTGTTCAATTTAACACCCCTTCAAATTGAAACATCCTTACAAATTTACACGGCCAATGCACACATGTCTAGCACACCATCGAATTATATATTTCTAGATACCCCCCCCCCCCCCCCCCCTCCCTCGAAATTCATATCTTATAACATGTTCATAAATTAAGGAAAACAACGCATTGTTTTTTTAAAAAAAAATAAGATATCATACTGAAATATATAGCAGACAAATTTAGACGAAATGGAAACGGTATACAAAACCTGAGTAGACAAGGTGGCACCGGTTTTCAAAATAGACGAATTGGGAGTAGTTGTTGTTGGCTAGTTAGTTGTTGTAGATCAATCGAAATTGAATCCTAGAAATTGTCCGTGATGGTACCCGGTTGACGACTTTGTGGTGCATATACAGACATATCTATACAGACTGTTTTTCCCGATGCTTACAATGTAATTGTTACTCTGAGTGTGATATTAAATAATAGCAAAGGTACCAGTTCGGCAATTTTGCCAATGAGATAAATAGTTTAAGGGTACTAAAAGAAATGTTTATTGATTCATTCGTATTATTGAATTTACTATTTGTTTTATACCAATTTGTTGTTTCTTTTTTGTAAGAACCTTTGTGTTTAGCGTTTAAAATTCTTTGAAAGAAATGACACTAATGGTAATAAGGTTATGGAAATTATCTATCTTCCGTAACACGAGGGCCATTTTTTCCACGATCATACATACTAAGAAATAAAAGCTCGAGAGCCAGATGCACTGGAAAAGATAATCTGAAGAGGCATTACTATCGGAATATTTACTTTTAACTTTACTTTGCAATGTGGCCTCAAAAAGAATACAAACGATCACAAACACTTTTAAAATGCTCGAATATTGCGTTAAACAGTGAAATACTCGTTTTCATATCACCACACAGGGATACAGCTGAATTGTTATCATTTTGTCCTTGTAAGTTGTGCAAATGGTTGATGATGGTCCAACAAACAATCTTTTTGATGTTGGGTTATAACATTGGCCACAGCTCACGCTATATGTACCTCGAGTTGCTTTATATGCTCCGTAACAGCTAGGTTATAGTGGTATATTTGAAAATGCGATAACTCAGCAGGACTTAAAATGTTGTGGGTAAAATTTTAACCATACATTGTAGACATGTGACACTTTATTCTAACATAAAAATTGTGCTCATGCAGAAAAGTTCATTTTTCAACATTTTCGTTTTTGTAAATGAGTCAATTTTCGTGGAATGGCTGTACAGTTCGGCATTTTCTCTTTTTTTCTAGATACTTTCCGTGCTATGGAGTTCGAATATCGTGTTTGCATAATCGATTTTCAGATCTTTGAATTTTGACAGACCTCCGAAATCATGACGCTTGGGAAAGGTTGTAATTGTAATTGGTTGAAGATTCTATTCCCAAACGGCAGATGTCGGTTACGGATAGAGGGAATTGAGCTTGTCGGAATAGTAAATATTGGTGAAAATTTTGAACAGCATTGATCAATGTAGCTGTATATCGTCGCTTTTCAACAAAAGCTCGTAGCTTGTTGTAAGCTGCAGTTACGTGGTTTTGTTGGAAATCATCGATATAATTATATGATCACTCGTCAGTTGGACGATCGATTATATAATTAGACGGGGGAAGCATGTTCTAAGCTGATATAGATGAAAAATTATAAAACAAGGGCCGTCAGAGACGGACAATGCTCCCCGAATAAGGCATTGTCACAATAAATGTATGCCATGGAGAGCACTTTATTGTCAAGGGCATCTGATTTGCTACTCAAATATGAAATTTCATCAAATTCTGACCATTAGACTAGGAGAAATTAGAGAAAAACTGTATTTGACCATAAGTCCCCTTTTCCCACGACAAGGCCTCAAATCCAAAAACGGGGAAAAGCACATCGGCATTTTGTCACAGGGAGTTCACATGGTAAGTTTCATTTGATTTGGCCCAAGGGTTATGGAGATATTGCTTCGGACGGACGGACGGACGGACGGACGGACGGAATGACGGACGGACAGGACGGACGGACGGACGGACGGACGGACGGACAGACGAAGCGGCGACTATATGCTCTCCCTTCGGGGACCATAAAAAAAGGTAAAAGATTAGCCTGGCGCCTAGGCCGTGAGAATGAATATGTCAATATATAGATTTACAAAGGTACTTCACTCTTGCTGGAAAAAATCATTCACTTCTCGTTATAATCTGACTGATCCACATTTACAGAGAGCATGGCAGTGAATTATAATTTATGTACATTACTTACATAATATATATATTTTATTAAAAATCAGATCAGTCAGACTGGAGCCAGTCTAGTAGCAAATATGCTGTATTCCAAGCATTTGCGTATTAAAAACGCATTTTTACCTTATATTTTAACGATTATACGATTATATTTTTAAAAGATTTATTTCATAATCGCTTTAGCATATTATTTAGCCTATTTTTTTTTCATTTTTTGAAAGGAAGTTGTTTTTATCGACATCTATTTCGTGCCTTTAGCTTATTTTTCGTTCTTTAAAAAAGCAAGTCCTCGTTTTTGCCATTTTGACAAAGTGTCATTGTATTGTGTTCAGAAAAAAATAATAGGAAAATAGATCTAGTCCTTTAAAATAATGTCGATCGTACCTTTTTGTACCTTTTTGTAGACTGGGGAGTTTTCTTTAAACCCTAAATGGTTTATCATCCCCCTTGAGGTCTTCTGAGTCGTAGTCTCTGTTTCCGGTTTGGCGGTAAATTCGTTAATTTGCACTCGAATATGATAATCACTCAATGGAAAACTATGAAAGCACCAATAATTAGTATACACCCGATAAGTCAAATCTTCTGTTAGTCCACAGTTTGTCGAGGCTTGTTTTAAACTGAAGTACATCTTTTGAAGTAACCACTGATTCAGGTAGTTGGTTCCATATGTTGATTACTCTGTGGGTGAAAGAGTTGAGCCGGATATTCTTCAGTGCTCTTGGTTTGTCTAATTTTAGACAGTGGCCTCTAACACAGGTATTGGATGAAAATGTAAAAAGTTGACTGGAGTCAATGTCATCTATGTTGTGAATTATTTTAAATAGCTGTATCATATCAAATCGGCTTCTTCTGTAGTCTAGAGTGGGTAGGTTGAGCTGTTCCAATCTTTCGCGATAAGAGAGTCCTTTTAGTTCTGGAGCTAGTTTTGTGGCCTTTTTCTGAACATTTTCAAGGATTCTTTTATTCTTCTTAAGCGTGGGAAACCAAATAATGTTTCCATAGTCCAGGTGAGGTCGCACTAAGGTCTTGTATAAGGTAAGGAGCAGTTTTTTGTCCATGTGTGTGAAATTTCTACGAATAACTCCAACTATACGGTTTGCTCTGTTAACAACTTGGCTGATGTGGTAGTCAAAGTTTAATGTAGTGGTAAAGTTGATGCCTAGGTCTTTTTCTGTGGTGTCTGTTGCAACTTGGGTAACATTCCCCGAAGTATTCAACATTTCATATTGGTACTCAAATTGTTTGGGTCCTATATTTAGCACTTTACATTTAGTTGCATTAAAACGTAGTAGCCACTTATCACTCCAATCACACAGGTTAAATATGTCACGTTGAAGATTGTTTTGATCAGTTTTGGAATTAATGACTTTGTAGAGTTTTGTGTTGTCTGCGAACAAACAGCAGGTACTTTCAACAGATTCGGGTAAGTCATTTATGAAAATAATGAATAGAATTGGTCCCAATATTGATCCTTGTGGAATGCCAGAAATGACATCAGTCCAAGAAGAAGTGTTACCGTTTATGACAACGCGCTGTTTCCTTTCACTGAGAAAAGCCTCAATCCAATGAAAAAGAGATCCTGTAATACCGTATGCCTTTAATTTCGCAAGCAGTCTGTTGTGGGGAACAGTGTCAAATGCCTTGGCAAAGTCCATATACACAGAGTCGATTTGTTTGTTATTATCAAGAGCATTTGTCCAGTCATCAAGTACCTTAATCAGCTGTAGAACAGTGCTTCTATGATCACGAAAACCAAACTGACTGTCTGTGAACAATTTATGTGATTTAAAATGATTCATCAAGGTATCCCTGACAATTCGCTCCAGAAGTTTACACACTATGGAAGTTAACGATATAGGCCTGTAGTTACTCGGATCCGTCTTGTGCAATCGAGAAATTATTTAATAGAAATTTCCACAACGTTTCTTTCAACTGAATTTAGATACAAAATTTGGTACAACAAATGTTTCTGTCATAAAATTACGTCTGTAATTCATTGCATTTCAAAGACTTTACAATCGTGTTGTCGTTGGACTGAACAAATTGGAAGGCAGTAAAATGAAGCGAAACGTATGTGGTGCGAAACTTTATCAGCGCCGAGTCAGTCAGAGTTACTTCCCTCTATTGGGTTTTTCCATGCGCACGACCCAACTAAATTTCTGCTGTGTTTGAAAGGTCGAATTCTATAATGGCAGAAGTAGAAAAGCAGGAAAAAGCTTCAGATGACGGTACCACAGAGAACAAAGGGCGTGAGGCTGGCATAGTTCCGGATTTTCCTACTTTCGGTTTCGATGTAAAATCCGAGAAAACTGACCTCGTCTTTACTGTCGAAAACTATCGACTGTATGCCAAGAGAACTCATTTGGTATTATTCTCGCCTGTTTTTGAGAGCCAGCTAGAAGAAAATCCTGGAGATACGCTTACAATCGAGGGAGTGAAGTGTGCAGACTTTGCAGAATTTTTAGCTCGTATACAGCCAAGAAACAGACGCAAAGTTTCAAAAGATAATGTCTCTAGAATGTTGGCATTGGCTAAAAAATATGATGTTGAAGATCTTATCGAGCGATGTGAGGTTTGTTTAGTTGAAATGCTTCGAACATCTCAAACTGGAATAAAGACAATCACTACATTCTTGGACTATGCTTTTAAATTTGACCTAGAAGCACTGGAGTCTGAATGTCTCAAGCTATCGGCGGCGATAGGTGAAGCCTCAATGAATGACAGAACAGCTCTTGAAAAATTGAATTCAGATGCAAAATGTCAACTGTATGAGACATGGCTACCAAAACTTACTACGAAAGCTCGTCTGGCTGATATTTTTCTGACGTCTCTAAAGACAGAATCTGAACAGCAACTGATTTCTGGGTTATCTGAATCAAGAGGTCTGGCCAAGATCATTTGTGAAAGTTGTTCTTACAAGATGGTGCAAAGCCAGAGCCTGAACATATGGGATATCAAATGGCAACTTGAAATAATATTTCCCTCAGATTTAGGTGGTGAATATACAAAAAGGTGTATAAGGTTTAATTGCCAGCAACAAAAAGGATTAAAGATATTTACTTGTCCTATCATGGTTTTGGCTATGATTCCAAATCATATAATGTCGAATGAAAACAAAAGTGTCGTACAATTGCTTCGCTTCGTTTCTTGGAAGTACACGAACTCCATTGACCTTCCTGATGGTGTCGATGACCCATCGCTAGGGTTCAAATTGGGTGAAAAGCTGACTCTGAATATACAGTTGCTCTTTGGTAAACCGGTATATCATGGTTAACCGTTAAACTGTTCCTGAAACAGCAAGAGATGAAAAACAAAAATAGTGGCTAGTTGAGAACTAATTTCTCATTTTCAGATGTTTTGCACATTTCAATTTAAAAGCTGTTAATCTTTTTGAAAATATCAAACAGAAAAAAATATATTAATACATATTATACATATATTTCTAATGATTTAGCATTTTTTAGCGAGCCAGGACTTTATGTCACAGCCCTAGTGTCCGCGTCGCGTCCCGTTCAGTACCGTCCTGTCCCGTCTTCACTTGAAAAACTTTAACCTGGTCTATATCTCAGGCACTATGAGAGATACAGCCTTGATATTTCATACATAGATACATCTCGACAAGACCTTTAATTTGGGACCATGACCTGTGACCTTGACCTTGGAGTTTGCAGACATGGCGAAATCCATCAGACAATCAGACATATCTGATAAAATTACCCTTGGTCTGGTGATTATTTTGCTGCTGTCAGTCCAAATGTCTGACACTCCTTTTGATCTGTCAAGATAGTGAATGAGAGTTCTGTCTGACAAAATTTTATTCGGTCTGACAGATTATTTGGTACTGTCAGACCGAATGTCTGACAAAGATTTCTGGTGTTTCGCCAAGTCTGAGTTTGACCTAATTTTGAAAAACTTTAACCTGGCCTATATCTCAGGCACTATTTGAGATATAGCCTTTATATTTCATACATAGATACATTTTGACAAGACCTTTCATTTGGGACCATGACCTTTTACCTTGTGACCTTGACCTTGGAGTTTGACCAACTTTTGAAAAACTTTAACCTGGCCGCCTATATCTCGGGCACTATTAGAGATATAGCCTTGATATTTCATACATAGATACATCTCGACAAGACCTTTCATTTGGGACTTTGACCTTGTGACCTTGACCTTGGAGTTTGACCTACTTTAAAAAAAATGCTGTTTTTGTGACAAGCTCTCGTATAGGCGAGCTACGTTGTCCGCGGACAACTCTTGTTCATAGATCTAACCTTATTACAAATGTACTTGTATGGAAACTTCTTAAATGCAATTTGTACTTTTGTAACAGTGTATATTCTAGGAGGCTGGATTGCACATACTTTTTAAAAATCCCCTCCCGTTTTAGTAGATGATGGGGCATTGTTTTCCATAGAAAAAGAACAAAGATTCGTGGGATCATCTTTGTTGCAATGTTTTCTATTTTTAAAAAGGTTTCCCCCTACAATTTAAATCCTAAAATAGACACTGTTGTAAAATCTCAATAGATAGAGTATTTCTGTGTAAATGTAGAATTTTTGACCCCCACAAGTTTAAGACTTTGCAAAACATTGTGGAAACTG
This sequence comes from Fragum sueziense, assembly GCA_963680895.1. NCBI lineage: Eukaryota > Metazoa > Mollusca > Bivalvia > Cardiida > Cardiidae > Fragum > Fragum sueziense. The sequence continues at coordinate 25,471,154 of OY804609.1, read as the reverse complement.
AAGAAATTGCTTGTGACAAGCAATTTCTTCATCTTCCACAATATTTCTTCACAGAAAGACCAAACAAATGTAAAATTTGAATCATTTGATATTGTCCTTTGCAAAAGCCTATCTTTTAGTTTGAACCAGCTAAACATCTTGCTGCTTGGTAATGGGTTAAATTACATCTGTGAAGACTAAAGTAAAAATTTGTAGACAGCACTCATACATGCTTCTGTAATCAGAGCTGTAGATAAGAAGGACAATCGTTTTTTTTTTAAATGCAAATTCCAATGTAGCGTTTGTTTTTCACCATAGGCCTACCCTATGTTATGGTTATTCCTTTGAATTGTCTCATTTGGACGATTCCAATTAATCAGTGTCCACAATAAACCCTAAAAGGGTTTGGATACGTGTATGATTATGTATTTACAATTATTTTACCCCCCCCCCCTTATCTGTTGCTTTTGTAACTTATTTGTACATGTATTTAAGGTAGAATACCCATAATGTTGCCATTTTGAGATTTACACATCGGCTGCTTTCGAGCGTCGTCGTTACGTATCCTATTCTATTCGGGCGCGGTCATGAACATTCGGCGGTGGAGAGTTCCACCGCCGAATGTTTTTGATCGCGCCCGAAAAATTCTGACGTCATGAGAATCTCATTAGGGGTGGACTACCTTAGATTTGTTGTGTTTTATGTTAATCATCTGTCAATAAACAGTAAAATGTTATTGTATCTAGCCCAACTCATTACAGATAAACATAGGGTTTGGATGTATGAAAATGTATTTAGAATTACTTTACCCCCTGTAATATCTGTTGCATTTGTAACCTATATAAACATGTATAAATTTATTGTGTTTTATGTTTATCATAGATCTGTCAATAAACAGTAAAATGTTATTGTATCTAGCTCAACTCATTACAGACAGTATAGGTCAGACTGGTCATATTGGGAACGATTTTGTCAAGCAAACCATGACATAATTTCGGACAAACAACTGTATTTCGTAGGTGTTGATATTAAATCTTGTAACTACGGCTTGATCCAAGCCGTAGTTACGAGATTTTATAACAGCACAAACAATTTATCAAAACATAGCGTTAAACTCAGTCTATTTTTAGCACAAAATACATTGCTATTCAAAGAATGATAGAGACGAAACGTATGAGTGAATGATATTTAACATTTTTGGCCTTAATGCGTATAAAACATGGTGGAAAACAATGAAATTGCTTGTTACAAGCAATTCCATTATTTTCCAAAATGTTTTCTAAATTTTTTGTCTTGTGGAGTGTCATTATTTGAGAATGCATAAGTCATTAATCGGTAATTCTTTCATTTTCAAATCAATGTTAATATTGTACTAAAAATCCTTTCCAAACAAGATGATTGTGTTTTTGACATGTAGTTGAAATAGCTTGGAAAACATTGAGGGAAAAAAAGAAATTGCTGATTTACAGCAATTTCTTCTTTTCCTGTAATATAGTTTTCAAGTTGCAGCAGTCTAATATTTTGTTGTTTGGGAAAGTGTTAACCCATTCCCAGACAGTGGTTCTTTTTTAATCCTTCCAATAAAATGACTCTGAAAAACACCGTGGAATATAAAGAAATTGCTTGTTACAAGCAATTTCTTCATTTCCCACAATATTTTCTTCCATAAAAGACCAATACATGTAAAATTAGATTACATGTATCTTGAAATTGTCGTCTGCAATGTCTGAATTTGGACAAGTAAAAAAAATGCCGTTTTGGAAAGCGTTATTTCCCTATCTAAACAGTGACTACTTTTTACTCCTTCTAAGATAATGACTTTGTTAAACATTGTGGAAAATAAAGGAATTGCTTGTGACAAGAAATTTTTCTTTTTTCCACAATGTTTTCTTCCATGAAACACCAAAATATGTAAATTAGATCATCTTGAAATTGTCGTCTGCAATGTTTTTATTTGGACAAGTCAAAAATTTTGCCGTTTTGGAAAGCGTTTAATCACTATATCCCAAACATTGACTCCATTTGAAGACCCTACTAAATACATGGGTTAGAAATATTTGATGGAAGAGGAGAAAATGCTTGTTTTCTTTTTATCTCGACTGACCAAAGGCCGGCGAGCTCTTGTCATGGCGTTGTGTGCGCTGTGCGTCTGTCAATGCGTGTGTCCTTTCACCTTTTCTTTAAAAATCTTCTTCTCTTAAGTTAGTGGGCCAATTTTTACCAAGCTTAGCAGGACCGTTCCTTATGTGACCCTTTATCTAAATTTCTCAAAGAATCTTGATTGGCCCATAAAAGTGGGCGCGGCAAGGCAGGGCTTATCAGACTTGGAGAAATCACAAAATAATTCTTTAAAAATCAACCGGCGGGCCAATTTTGACCAATCTTAGCAGGAATGTTCCTTGGGTGACCTAGCGCATCTGCCTCTCATTTGAGAGGTCCTGGATTCGATACCCGGCCGTGGCAAATACCCTTACTGACAAAAATGTCACACATCAATGGTTTGATATTGTGAACCTATTTTGGGGAGCAGCTGGAGGCTCGGTAAGGATGTTGTGGTAGTACTGGTATTAGAAACGACAGGAATCCATGGTTAGGTGCTCCAGCTGCTGCGATATGACCTTAGTATTTGAAAACAGCATAAAACTCTAATAAACCAAACCAATCATTGGGTAACCATTCACTAAAATTGTTCAAGGAATCTTGATTGGTCCATAAAAGTGGGCGTGGCAGGGCGGGGCTTATCAGACTTGGAGAAATCACAAAATGATTCTTTAACCCTTTCCCAAAACAGCAAAATTTTAGGGTGATCCACTTCAAAAACTTCCACAAATGACAAAATGGATGCTATCAAAGACAGGATTTTTGAAAAATATGGCACAGAAAATATTGAGACAAAAGGAGAAACTGCTGGTTATCAGCAGTTTCTTCTTTTGTTTCAATGTTTTCCCAAGCCTTTTCTATTAAGGACGTCAAAACCAGGTCTTGTTTGGGAAAGGGATAAAATCAACCAGCGGACCATTTGACCAATCTTATCTGAAATGTACCGAGGGTGGACATTTACTTGATTTTTTTCAGGGAATTTCGATTGGTCCAGAAATCTGGGCAGGTAGGGGGGTCCTTATCAAACTTGGAGAACTAATAGAATAATTCTTTAAACATCTATCAGGGGTCCAATATAGACTGAACTTCGCAGAAATGTACCTTAAGTGACCCTTTACGTAAATTGTTCATAAAATTTTGAATGGTCCATAAATGTGGGAGTGGCAGGGTGGGGCTTATCAGAATGGGAGAAATCACAAAATGATTCTTTGAAATAATTCTTTAAAAATCATCCAGTGAACCAAGTTTGACCAAACTTTACAGAAATGTTTCTTGGGTGGTACCTTATCTAAATTGTTCATGCACTTTTGATTGATCCATAAATGTGGATTTGGCAGCGCGGGCTTATCAGACTTAGGGAAATCACAAAATAATTCTTTAGAAATAAACCAGTGGGCCAATTTAGACCAAACTTAGCACACATTTCCTTGGGTGGCCTATAATAAAAAAAATGTACACATAATTTTGATTGGTCCATTAATGTGGGTGTTGCAGGGTAGGGGTTTTCAGACTTATAGAGAATTCACAAAATAATTCTTTAACAATTAACCATAGGGCCAATTCGGACCAATTATGGCAGACATGTTCCTTTCATGGCCCTTTTCTAAATTGTTCATGAAATTTTGATTGTTCCATAAATGTGGGCGTTGCAGGGCGGTGCTAATCTGACTAAGCGAAATCACAAAAGAAGAATTAAGGGGCCTGTTTAGACCAAACTTGGTAGAAATATTCCTTGGTGACCCTTTTCAAGATTTCGCAGTGTGAGGCTTATAAGAAATCATGAGATAATTCTTTTAATATAGCCAGTGGAGCGATTTAGGCCTCTTGTTTCTTTATGGGCTCAAAACAAGAGTTTGTTATGAAATAGTTGAAGTGCCATTTTCAACACTTTTATACACGCTTTCCGCCGACCCGTTTGACCATCTGTTCTAAATTTTACCATGTGGAAAGGACGATGGATATTCAAGAGATGGCGATTGCAGAAACTCTTTTATAATTTTGTTAATACTGGACCGATTTGAATTCGATTTGAAGCAAAGAAGGTGGACAGACGTCCCGCATTAGATGGGCGTGAAAAGTTTTTGAAAAATCAACTGATGAAAAAGTTATTGAAGATAAACCAAAAGTTTTGGTTGATCTTCAATAAGTTTTTAATCAATTGATTTTTCAAAATTCTACCATGTCCAGCTTATTCTTGGCATTTTCCCACGTTCTCTGCTTTAAACCGAATTCAAACTGGTTAAGTATTAAGAAAAAAATATTGGTGATTTTCTGAAATTCTGATTCATGTGATTATCCATCGTGGAGAAGTTAATGAGATGAAGTCGTCAATAGGGAACAGTTTTATCCAGTTAACCGTGACGTAATTTCGGACAAACAAAAGTATTTCGTTGGTGTTGCTATAAAATCTTGCAACTACGGCTTGACTCAAGCCGTATAGTTACATGTACGATATTTTATAACAACACCGACGGCTTATCATAACTGCATAACATGGAACACAGTCTATTTTTAGCACAAGATTTACTGCCAATAATTCGAAATGCGATATACCCCCTCTCCAAAACAACAAGTATTTGAAACGGTCAAAAGCGAAAGGGTTTGCAAACAACTCTTGCATTGTCGGTCTACATTATGGATGGAATTTAACCCTCTCCCAAACAACAACATTTTAGGATGATCCAATCTAATAGCTGCTGCAGACGACAAATGGATGTTAATAAAAATTGGAATTGAGTGGGATATAGCCAAGAAAATATTGAGACAAAAGGAGAAACTGCTGGTTTTTAGTAGTTTCTTCTTTTGTCTCAATATATTCCCAAGCCTTTTCTATTAGGGACGTCAAAAGCAGGGGCTCGTATTATCAACGATCTTGCGACCGCGATTTTGTGTAAACTGTGTAACAAAACATCTGCATCTGATTGCACGAGAAATCAGATTGGGCCAATCAGGTTTGCTGTTTCAAGTAATTACGCAAAAACAAAACGTACGATCGTTGATAATGCGGATCCTTTGTCTTTTTTGGGAAAGGGTGAAGAAAAAATATATTAGTGCCTTTTTGCACCCTATAGGAAAACATTGTGGAAAACGATTTCTTTAATTCCCTCAATGTTTTCTACCAAAAAATACAAGTAAATGTAAAAGTCCATTAATTTGAAATAGTCGTTGGTGTCATCTTTGAATTTGGAAAAGTCGACGGTCATCTATGATTGTTTCTGACCTTCTGATGCTAACAAGTCCTGTTTGAGAGACCCCCTCAACACGGCGGATAATCACGTGATACGGTACATCAATATCCGAAAATCTTCAATAAATTTGGTTAATTCGGTACTGATTTAAACTCGGTTTGAAGCAGGGAAGATTGATAGGCGTCACGCATTAGATGGACGAGGTGAATTTTTGAAAAATCATCTGATAAAATAGTTATTGAAGATCGACAAAAATTGTAGATTTTTGAAAATTTAGAGAAGTGCTTTTTAGACACTCCAGTATTCACACACTGACCCCGACAGGTGTTTGACCTTCCCCCCCCCCCCCCCAACAGGCACGTATAAATCTAGGCGGAGGCCTGGAGGCTATACATTATTGTTTTTTCAAGTGTGCACAAAGGTTTCTTCAAGAAAAATTATGACCCCTCCCAAAAAAAAAAAAAAAAAAAAAAAAAAACACAAAAAAAAAAAAAAAAAAAAAAAAAAAAAACACCACCACCAACAAAAACCAACAACAAAAACAACGACAAAAAAAAAAAAAAAAAAAAAAAAAAAACAAAAAAAAAAAACAAACAAACAATCAACAACAAAAAAACCAGACTACTACATGCCCCGGAACCCCCAGAATCCATTACCATATGACATTTTTACTCTTCTAAATTCAAAGATGTAACGGATGATAATTTTAAATGAATGAAATTTCTTTTGCGGACTCTCTGTGTAGAAATCATTGTTGGGAATGAAAAAAATGCTTATCACAAGCATTTTCTTCATTTTCCACAATATTTTCCGCAGCTTTCCTGTTCTGAGCCGTGAAATGCGTCAAATGGACTCGACGATTTAGGCCATGCATCGGGCTTTAACATAACAAAATACCTGGAAACGCTCTTGCCTAACTATAAAATTGCTTCAGCCATCATGACTACGATCTTGTCGTCGGTGCTATGACAAAATTGCGTAATAGAAATTTTGCTCGAAAACCATTTTTTTCAGGTGAGCCAAAAACGTTTTTGCCGCTTTGAAAAATGTTAAAAAATATGCCGGCAAAATTGCGTAACTCAATAACTACATGAACAATTCAGCTTCTTTAAGGTAAAATAAGGTGATTGAACATAACTTACGGTTCATTTATTGGTCAAAGTAGAAGAAATACAGAGGAGAATGCCATTTCTCAGCCTTTTATTACTCTCGTGTAAATAATTTGTCTACGTATAACGCATTTTTGTCAGCTAAATCGAGTTACGCAATTTTGTCACATGATAATTGAAAGGGAACTAATAGGTGTAGAAAAACGCCGTTTTGACAGGATATGCGCTCCTGCATACTTAGTAGAAAGCATTTATAAAAAAAAAAAATAAAAAAAAAAAAATTGACAAAGTTGCGTAACTAATTAGTTACGCAATTTTGTCATAGCACCGACGTTGTGTTCCTTTCTTCTCCACGTAAGTTTAACCCATTACCAAACGACATAGTTCTGTGGTATTCCAGTTTGAAAGAAGATGCAAGAGACATTTCAATGTGATGAAATTTCAAAATCTTTTGGGGGTATAAAACATTGTGGGAAATGAAGAAATTGTTTGTTTTCTAAAGCAATTTTGTTTTGCGGAGTCAAAAGGAGTCACTGTGTGGTAATGGGTTAATTATACACTAATGGTGGATCTAGAGAGGTCGAGGGGGGCGGACCTCCTGATATTGATTAATGCATTTTTCATGAGTGTACATACTAGCCTTAGTTACATTGAGGGAAAATATACCCAACAACGACCAAAGAAACGGGTCCCCAAAGAAACAGACCAAAAGAAGAAACCTACTTCAAGGGCGGATCCAGAAATTTTTTCCCATGGGTGGTCCAAGTCCAAATGACAACTAGATCTATGTATATACATGTGTTATAATCTTGAGAATGGCAGGACTCGTTATTACAAACGTTAGATCTTCCAGCTCTGAGAATCAGGAGAAGAAAAAACACAAATTTAAATTTGCTTTAGTTTTTTAAGTCAAAATTTTATTTCTCCATATTTTCATATTGGACCCATCGAATTCCAGGGGTGGGGGAATGGGGTTGGGGTGGGGGTCCGGACCCCTTCCCCTCTAGATCCACAAATGAATATATCATGTATAGCTCACGGCAAATGGCCTGGCAGAGCATCTCTAGCTGTAAATTAGAGATGCTCTGCCATATCATTTATCGTGAGCTTTACAAGTGTTAACATCAAGGCGCCAGTGCCATGAAAAATATCCAGTCTGAAATTCACTAAATTTGAAGCAGTTCGTATGTTGCTTTTTTGTTGTTTAGTTTATAAAATCAGATGTCGGTAATAAATAGATAAATAGAAATAAATAAATAAATAGATAAATAAATAAATTGATAAATAAATAAATATGAATAAATAAATGATTATAAATAAATAAAGAAATAAATCAGAGGTCAGTAAAAAGTAGCGAAACTATTATGGAGCGAAACCTGACAGTTGCCTGACTTTCAGATAAACTGGTACCCCGTCTCCTCTATGTATGGAGACGGGTCGGGGACAAATTTTCCTGTGATCTGATTGGTTGATTAGATTTCCCATCATGCATTTCAATATCCGTCTGTATCCCGATTAAACTGGTGCCAAGTAAAATCTTACAACACCGGAAAAAATCCCATCATTCATTTCAATAAGACAACAAATATTTTGTCATCTGCTGCAACTTTCAATCTTGTTGAGTCGTGTGTAAAATAATGTCAAGAATGCCACAAAGACTGCGTTGTGGATGGATGTATGACGACGTTGGGCCTTATATAAATCGACTAATTGCCAATGTTTCTTTTTTCAATTCATATTTCATAGATATAGATCTAGTATATCACAGTTCATTTTTTTTGTAGGCCTAAAGAAAAATGAAAAGAAATGACGGCCCTTTTCCGGGAACTTTATCAGATCTAGAATTTTTCTGTTTGGAAAAGGGGTTTAATCCATTATCGCACAACAACGCATTTCGTTGCCCAAAAAGAGAAAGACCGCGTAGAACATTTTGGAATTAATTTCTTCATTTCCGAAAATGTTTTCTACCCAGAAAGACAATTTTATGTTATATATCACTCATTTTACGCTTTTGATAGCAATGTAACTTTTCGTCTGCAACTCCAGTGTGGAGTTTAGAAAGAGTCAAAATGTGGGAATGGGTTAAGGGCAATAAAATCGATCTGATCCTTTGTTATAGGCTACTATCCGTCTTTGATGTACTGTAACAGAGTGTGTCCAATTATTAGATAAACAATTAATTTTAAAAAGTAGTCTACCATATACATGTTTATCCCTTAACACTGAATACCACTGCGAGATAATTTTAATACAAATTAACTACCTATTATTCCCGACTCAGAATCTCGTGAAGTGATTCTTTTCTATACTGAAGCCAAACAATTTTGATGAAATTATGATTAAAAAAAAAGAGAAAAAAACTTTTTTTTAGAATGGTTAAATAGATCTAATGGGTTTTGATGCACAAAACTATATTTTTTAGAAAAGGTAGAAACGACAAAGCACTTTTTTCCATAATTTGAAAACGATAATTTGATATTAAAGTCTTATTCTTAGCTTTGAGGTCAGGTTAAGACATGTAGGCCTATATGAATTAAAGAAAATACTTCTCATTTCCTCTCTCCTTTTAACAAGGAAATTTTGATACCAAATTGCCATTAATTAAGATATTTTTTACTTTTAATTGTGTCCTCAATATCGTCGATGTAGCCTAAATGCAAAACCTCGTTTGTCCATTTTTGGGATTTTCAAAGTAAAATTTTATATGTCCGATTTAGATGATTCTTTCAGGTTTTAGGATATTTTGATTTAACAGTATTAATGACATATTTTATGTGAACATTTTGTACGAATTTCAAGGAAAACCTTTCAGTTTCGGAAAAGTTATTAAAAATCTTTCTACCCCTTAAAACTTTCCAAGAAACGAGATACGAGGTTTTGCATTAACACCGACGATATGCTTTTCCTCTCCCAAACCAGAAAAAAAAGATAGACTGATCTAATTTCAAAGGTGCTGCAGAGACAAAACTGGTGTTGATCTATGCTACAATTCGGTGTACAAAATAACATGGATATCATTGAACCAAACGATAAAATGCTGATCATCATCATTTTTTTCTTCTTTTTTTCCTCAATGCTTTCCAAACCCCTTTCTTCTAGAGAAGCCAATACCACAAGTTGTTTGGGAAAGAGTTAACTCATTCTCTTTATTGCAGGTCCACGCATTCAACCGTATCAGCTTATCTAGCTTGAAATCGTCGTCTGCAAGTTTTCTTTAGCGTCTGCGAAACGCTTTACATATTTGCGGAAGTGATCATGGTTAGCAGACGATTATTGCACGGCCCCTCAGGCCGTGCATAATAAGGTGATTTTGAGAATGTCAGTGGTGTCGGATATAAGCTAATATAATCCTTTCTGTTCTCAATGAATTGTTATCTCCATAATCAATGGCTATGTTCATTTGAGAGGCAAGGATATTTATATAAGTAAGAGTAAAGAAAGGATGTTTATCACAAAAGTTCGTTAAAGGATCTTTCTGTTGAGTTTATTCTGTGTTTCGAAAATGAAAACTCCCTTCTATTTCTAGCCTATCACATAAATTCCGTTTTATCTTTTAACCATTAATCACATTAACAGCTTTGAGGGGCGTTCAGAATGTATCCCGTTTGTGCTGTAATGCATAGTACGCAATTATTTTTTTATTTAACCTTTGCCCTACTGATCTTATTGTTTGTCTCAAGTTTTCATCATATAATCAAGCAGAAAGCAGCCAATATGTAGACTAGGATCAGATTGCATTGCTGACTAGACTGATCTTAATCTATATTGTCTACCGTAGCTTTGGCCACATCAGGAATATCATGTAAATAATAGGAAGGTTCAAAGCTTTAATTATTTTGTTGTCTGCAACAGTTTTGGAATTCGAGCAGTAAACAAAGGTTCGCTTTTTGGAAAAGGATTGCACAGTGCGAGTGGTGAGCTATGTAGGACAATCAGGTGACCGAGCGTGACTGGGTCAATCCAGAGCTCCAGAGATGATTTTTAACTCTTTCTCAAACATAACACTGTGTCTATGTCTTTGTTAATCCTTTGACAAACAATGAAACTTCAGTTTGAAATGTGCTGCAGATGACAAATGGATATTAAAAAAGAAAGGATTTGTGTAAAATGTAGCACTGTAAATATTGCGGCAAAGAGGGAAATAATGATATTGTGCATTTACTTCTTTTGCCGCAATGTTTCGTCAACTCCGTTCCTATAAGGAACGTCAACATCAAGTATTGTTCGTGATAGGAATTTTTTAGATAAGATTGAGAGAGAAGAAGATTTAGTTATTTCGATAGTCACGTCAACTAGGCCTACCAGTCTAAAATATTCGTAAATTCGTTTACAAATTTTCACTATACGGGAAGTAACAAACAAAAAGGGGGTAAAGACATACCCCTGCAAAAGAAGTTCAAGAACTGTTCTAGAATGTTCTAAAACATCAGCTTTAGAACCTTCTAGAACCAGTTCTAGAATCAGTTCTTGAACCCAAGTTCCTGAACTAAAGTTCTAGAACTGTCACTTAATGTTCTACAACTTAGTTTTGAACTAGTTCTAGGACCAGTTCTTGAACGTTAAATGGCATTTCTAAAACTGATAAGTTCTAGAACTGATTCAATAATTAGTTAAAGAACCAGTTCTTGAACGTTAAATGCAGTTTTAGAACTAACTGTTCTAGTACTGGTTCTATAACCAGTTTACTTCACAATATGTGGGTGGGAAAAGGTGAAAATAAACATTTTAAGGGGGGTCCTGGGACCTAAGTTTTCCAATAATATCCGTAGTATAAATAGATACATAAAGGGGACATCTTTTGCCGAAAAGTCTGAATCAAACGGACATTTGGTTTGGTGTATATTGTACATGTTTATTGAAAGTTGGTGGGTAATTCTATTCCGGCGCTACCCAAGTTTCCTATTCATTAATTTTCTAGCTATATGTAAATAATTGGCGATTTTTTTTTAAAACAAAATGCTTTGTATATGAGCCCATGTTAACACGACACGAGGTCCATTTGCTTGCTTATGATCAATTTCAAAATAATAAGCATTTTATGCAATCTTTCAAATTTTTGTATATTTTCATATCCCAGCTTTGGGGAAAATTGATTTTATTGGGGGTTTACGCCGTTTTCAACTTCTATGGTCATATTGCGGCGGCTGGAGCACCTAACCGTGGGTTCCTGGTATTTCTCGCACCAGTACAACCACAATATCCAAACCGAGCCTCCAGCTGCTCTCTCACATAGATGATTCACACCCATTGGTGAGAGACAAATGACTTTTTGTCAAATGTCAGAATAGAAATGGGCCGGGCCGGGGTTCAAACTAGAGACCCCTTGATTGTTAGACTCCGATGTAACCGACTGGGGAAAACATCAACATGTTTCTATATTAAAGCGACATATTGGAATAATATTTTAGGCCAGTACTAAAATAATTTGTCAGCGCAAAGTTATTAGGAATTTTGATAGCTAGTCGGAAAAAACGAGTCATGGGCCCTTTAATACACGACCAGAGGACCGTGATGGTCCTACATCGCTCACCTGAACCAATATGATATGAGACACACTTTTTGTTTGAATCAATGGATATTTGTGATTGTAAGACTGAAAACAAACTTATGGACATCAACTGTATTTCATCCACTTAGGTCAATATATCTGGTTGTGAAGAGTGAAAACAAAGTAAAAAACGAGAATTTTGTTAAATTCAAAGGCAGATAACTCAGCAACTGTTTGTCTAATTTTGCTGAATTTCAAACTCATCCATCATCTTATGGTAATCAACCATTATATCCAAGATCCAAGTTTTGTCTTGATTGGTCACCATTTGTGATTGCTAGAGTAAAAACAAAGTCGAAAACAGCAATTTCGTCAAATTCAAGTATTATTATAACTCACTACTTTTTCATCCAATCAGACTGAAATTCAAAGTCATCTAAGATCTTATGGTCACCAACATAATTTGTAAGTCTTGATTGGTCGATAATTGTAAAGGCCAGAGAGTAAACAAAGTCGAAAAACAGTCGATAACAACAATTTTGTCAAATTCAATGGCATATAACTCACGACTTTCTCATCCAATCACACTAAAATTCAATGTCATGCAGGATCTAATGGTCATCAACATTATGTACAAATTTTATCTTAATTGGTCACTTAATGGGAAGATGTCACAGTGTAAACAAAGTCAAAAACAGTCGAAACGGCAATTTTGTCAAATTCAACGGCATATAAATCATGATTTTTATAACCGATTAAGCTGAAAATCAAACCCATCTGACATCTTATGGTCTTTAACATTGTGGCAAAGTTTTGTCTTGATTGGCCATTAATTCTAGATGCTAGAGAGTAAACAATGTCAAAAACAGCAATTTTGTCAAATTCGAGAGCAGATAACTCCAGACTTTCTAGTCCGATCAAACCAAAATACAAGATCTAATAGTCACTAACGTTGCGTCGAAGTTTTGTTTTGATTGGTCAATAATTGTAGATGCTATAGTGTAAACAAAGTCGAAAACAGTAAAAAAAAAAAAACCCGACAATTTTGTCAAATTCAATGGCAGATAACTCAATACGTTTTGGTCCGATCAAACCAAAAATCACTCTCATTTGAGATCTTATGGTCCCCAACATTGTGTCCAGCTTTTATATTGGTTGGTCAATATTTATAGATTCTAGAGTGTACAAAATGTCAAAAGTAGCTATTTTTTTACATTCAAGGGCAGAAAACTCCAGACTTTCTGGTCCGATCTGACCCAAAATCAAACTCATCTGAGAGCGAATGGTCATACATATTTTGACAAGGTTTGGTCAAGATTGCCTAATATTTGTAGATGCTAGAGTGTAAACACCAAATTGTTGACAGACGGACGGACAGACAGACATACGAACGACAGAAAAAAGTGATCACAATAGCTCACCTTGAGCACTTTGTGCTTAGTTGAGCTAAAAACCCATGACAAATTGTGGAATAAATTACAAAATACATTTTTTCTGGATTTCCTTCGCACAGAAAGGCATAAATGATTACTCAGCTTAATTTTTAGCTGGCCTCAGAAGAAAGTACTACAAATAAGCTATTGCGACCAGGTTTGTCTGTTTTCTGCCCGTCTCTCTGCTCGTCTATAATATCCAGGTTTACACTCTAGAATCCACAAATATCATTAGATCTTCTCCAAACTTTGTCAAAATGTGTATGGTCAAAAGCCCTTGTGTAAGATTGATTTTGTAGAAATCTGTAGAAAGTGCTGCGTTATGTGCCCTTGAATGTCATAAAATGCCATTTTTGACAATTTTGGCGTAATACATACAAATATTGCACAATCAAATGTAAAGCCAAAGACAAATGTTTGCATGTACGTCTTAGGTGAGTTAGAATTTTATCCAGATTGAAAATGCAAATTCTGAGTTATCTGCCCTTGAATTTGGCAAAATTGCCTTTTTCGGCTTAAAGTGTTCAGTGGAACCTACTATGGTCACCTATCGTAAAACGGTCTGTCCTTTCACAATTTAAATAAGCACTTAATGTTTTTTAGGACTGGTGAAGATGCTGGTTGAAAGGGGATAAAGTAAAGTAGTACTGTTGATAGTCTAAAACTCTCTTACCATTACTGTAGAGTAGAGTACCAGCAGGGTCAATTTGTAAAACTATACGTGTACTTCAAAGTAAAACTAGACAGTCCTGGCGGCCTGGAAGCGCTCCACAGGCCTGATTGTTTGTCTTGTTGAATGCAATTTCAAAGGTCCAGGCTGCGCAAACAAGCAAATGCATGACCAAGCTGAAAATTACAAGCAAGTAAGATTGTATGGTCAGTAAGATTTCTGTAAAAGTTCTGTATTGATTATGTAATACTAATGGTTGTAAAAGTGAAAATAAAGCCGAAAATGGCAATTTTGTCAATTTCAAGGGCTCATAACTCATGATGTTAAGTTCAGATCAAGCTGAAAATTACACCAAGGCAAGATCTTATAGTCACCAATATTCTGTACAAGTATTGTCCTGATTAGTCTATATTTTTAGTTGCTAGAGTGAAAACAAAGTCAAAATAGTCGAAAATAGCAATTTTGTCAATTTCAAGGGCACATAACTCATGATGTAAAATTCAGATCAAGCTGAAAATTATACCAAGGTAAGATCTTATGGTCACCAACATTCTGTGTCAATTTTGTCTTGATTGGTCAATATTTGTAGTTACTAGAGTGAAAATAAAGTCAAAATAGAGTCAAAAATGGCAATTTTGTCAATTTCAAGGGCACATAACTCATGATGTAAAATTCAGATCAAGCTGAAAATTATACCAAGGTAAGATCGTATGGTCACAAACATTCTGTGTCAATTTTGTCTTGATTGGTCAATATTTGTAGTTGCTAGAGTGAAAATAAAGTCAAAATAGAGTCAAAAATGGCAATTTTGTCAATTTCAAGGGCACATAACTAATGATGTAAAATTCAGATCAAGCTGAAAATTATACCAAGGCAAGATCTTATAGTCACCAACATTCTGTTCTAGTTTTGTCTTGATTAATAAATATTTGTGGATTTTAGAGTAAAATTAAAGTCAAAACCAGCTATTTTTGACATTCAAGGGCAGATAACTCATGTTATTCTGATTAAATCCAAATTCTTTGAAGGAATCTGAGAAAGGGTCACCCAAGAATCATTCTTGTGAAGTTTGATTGAAATCCATCGGGTAGTTTCTGAGAAGAAGATTTTTAAAGAAAAAGTTTACGGACGGACAGACGCTCGCACGGACGCACGACGGACACACCGCCATGACAATAGCCCGCTGGCCTGTCGGCCAGTGGAGCTAAAAACTATTGTTTGATCCCTTGGAATTTAACCATAATGCGGAAAAATTCGGGGCACAAATTTATTTAGGCCGTGCTTCATCTTATGCTGCATCATGCAGCAATTTTGTACTTGTATACCATTTATTTTATACAATACTTTTTCTACTTTTTAATAATTCATTTATTCAAATTGGTCATGGCAGGGAAGTGATGGACAGCCATATTTCCTGTCCTAACCAAAAATAAACAATAAATAGAGTACCATAAACAATTTTGATATTTAATAGATAACGATTAAGAAAGTTATATATAAAGAAAAAAAAAACAAAGAACGGCTAACTTTCAAAGTCAAAAAGCACAATGGCTAGTAATTTCTTTAAAGGCCTGAGTATGTCATCACAAAGTACGCCATTGAAACCAAATGAACCAGATCAAAAAAGAAAACATGTTACAAGTCCTGAGTCTAATACAAATCGATGTGCTAGATGTAATAATGATCTACGAAATGAAAAGGTGTGTTGCCACACATGTAGTCTCAACTTCTGCATTAGATGTGCTGGCATGAATAAAAATGCATATGAACTGCTTGCATCTGGAGCTCTTGATGACTTCAGCTATACATGCAAGAGTTGTAAAAACACAAGACCTACTCTGATTAATATCGATAGAAAATTAACCAAAAGTATTGAAAACCAAGAGAAAAGAATACATGCACTAGAAGATAGAATGGATAAAATGGGCATAGAAACTAAAAATACTGTACAAAAAGAATTTTCACAGTTAAAACAAGAGATGGAAAATGAATTTGAGCAAAGAGTAAACACAATGATTGACAAAAAGACAGAAGAGTTAGAAGATCGTAGAAGAAGGGAACTGAATGTTGTAATATTCAACTTACAAGAGGGTAATAGTAGTGTTAATATTGAAAACAAGCACATGGACGAAGTAAGGGTATGTGAATTAGCTGACGAGCTGGGTATTGAGAATTTGGAGATTGAAACTTCATATCGGCTGGGAAAGAAAGTGAGAGGAAAGACAAGAGTACTGAAGATTGTGCTGAAGAATAGAAGACAACGAAAAAGATTGCTTGAATCTGGTAGAGAAATAAAGCAAAAAGCTAGTGAAGTCTACAAAGAAGTGGTAGTAGCTAAAGATTTAACTACTGAACAGAGAGAGCAGAAGAAGGAAAAACTGAGAAATAAGAGAGAAGGTAACATAATGGGGACAGCAAGAGGTCAAGACCGAACGGAAGATCGCATGGATGTCACTCTGTGTCCACAAAACCCACAGAACAAGACATCGTTCAACCTAACACATGCAGTCATCGACCCGTTCATGTCAGAGACAATTGTTGATCAGCATGAAGATAAGGAGGTAGCAGATATAGATGCAGACAGAGACAAGACAATCATTGTAGAAAAAACAATAATTGGAGGTATACCACAAAACCAAACACCGACCAGAAACCCAAAAGAAGCTGTAAATAGTCAACGAGACTAATATGTGTTTTAACCCCAAGAAGGGAAACAATTTTAGCACAAAGGAAAAAACAATATTCAGTAAGCATGAAAATGACAAAATTAATCCGAAAATTATATACACAAATGCTGACTGTCTCACACAAAATAAACACTCTGAACTACTACAAATGGTGAACGATAACAATATAGACATCGTCATTGTCACTGAGACTAATCTTAAAAACCAGAATACGAATACCAAACCTCATGAAATTTACAAAATACCAAACTACGAAATATATCATAATGACGACGAAAAGAGGGGTATTTTAATTTACTTAAACATAAATCTCAAAGCAAAAGTATTAAAAAGTAAAATAAAATTTGAAGAGATGCTATGGTTACAGTTACAGATGAATAAAGGAGACTGCCTGATAATAGGATGTATATACAGGAGCCCAAACAGTTGCAAAGAAAACAACAATGAAATGATCAGAATGCTGAAGGATATGGTACCAACAAACAATACTAGAACTATAATACTTGGAGATTTCAACATAAAAAATATAAACTGGGAAGACCTAACAACCAATGTGAATGAGGAACAAATTGCTCATCAATTTCTAGAGAGTACAAGAGATCTTTATCTAACCCAACACGTAAAACAACCTACAAGATACAGGAACCAAGAAACTGCAAATATACTTGACTTGATCTTAAGCAACAATCCAAATATGATAGAGGATATTGAATACCTACCGGGTTTGGGCAAAAGTGACCATGTTATCCTAAGTTTCACAGTAAATTGCGAATTCAGCGAGAAAATAACTATCAACAAACATGTTTATGACTACCACAAAGTAGATTGGAAAGATGTAAATGATACTCTGGAAACAGTGCTACAAACAGTAGATGGTGAAGTGGACGTCCATTCTTCCTGGGATGATTTTGAAAACAAAATACTAATGATCAAAGAAGAAAAAATACCAAAGTCTAAGAAATCACAAAAGGGGAGAACTGACCTTCACATCAACCGTGATACAATTCAAGCTCTACATACCAAAAGAACAAAATGGACTAAATACAAAAATAATCCCAACATCCAAACGTACAGTAGCTATAAACAAGCTCGCAATAAGGCAACAAGACTCCTTCGTAACTGCAAATATGACTTCGAAAAGGGAATAGCAGAACAAATAAAAGAAAATCCGAAACAATTCTGGAAACATGTAAGGAAGAAACTACAAACACAAACAGGAATAAGCACTTTAGAATATGATGGTAGGTCAACAACAGATGATAAAGAAATAGCAGAAATACTCAACAATTACTTCGTATCGGTATTCACTAAAGAATCTGATGAAATACCAGAACCTGATGTAACAGAAGAAAATGAATTGACTAGTATAGATATAACTGAGGAACATGTGATAAAAGCTATCAAAGAAATAAATCCTGCAAAATCCCAAGGGCCTGATGAAATTCACCCAAGAATCATCCACGAATGCAAAGAAGTAATTACACCTTCACTTACAAAAATCTATCAAGTTTCAATCAATAAGGGAGAATTACCAGCAAAATGGAAGAGAGCAAATGTCACGCCAATACATAAGTCTGGACAAAAATCAAATCCATCAAACTATAGACCAATAAGTGTTACACCAATTTGTTGCCGTATACTTGAAAAAGTTATTAGAAATGTTATCATTAAATTCCTAGAAGATAACAACCTTATAAAAGAGCAACAACATGGTTTTAGAAAAGGCCGCTCATGCATTACCCAGTTACTTGAGTGCATAGAAGAATGGACAACAAAAATAGATGAAAATCAAGAGGTTGACATTGTGTATCTTGACTTTAAGGCTGCCTTTGACAAGGTGCCCCATAGAAGACTCATGAAGAAACTATGGAATATAGGGATAAGAGGTAATTTACACAAATGGATATCCAACTTCCTGACTGATAGGCAACAAAGAGTAACTATAAATGGATCTGTATCAAGTTGGGAGCATGTAACAAGCGGTGTCCCACAAGGAAGTGTGCTAGGTCCTGTACTGTTTCTAATCTACATTAATGACCTACCGGATGCATTACAATGTGCAAGCAAACTATTTGCTGATGATACTAAACTGTTCATGCCAATTAGCCAACCAAACGATGAGATTTGTCTTCAGGACAATATATTCAATGCATGTGACTGGTCGAGGAAATGGGAAATGTGCTTTAATACCAATAAATGCAAAGCTCTTCACTTGGGAAAAGACGATGAAAGTCAATACTATATGAAAGATGCCAATGGCAAAGTTACAGAAATACAGAAGGTTGAAAAAGAGAAGGACCTAGGAATTATTTTCGATTCAAAATTAACTTTCAGCATCCACATCAATGGCAAAGTAAACCTGGCAAACAGAAACTTGGGAATTATACATAAAACCTTCACCTTCATGAATAAAAAAATGTTTCTTCAACTATATAAGGCAATGGTAAGACCACATCTAGAATATGGCTCAGTCATCTGGAGTCCCAGATATAAGAAAGATACAATCTCAATCGAAAATGTACAAAGACGTGCTACAAGGATGCTAAAAGAATTAAAAGGCAAATCATATACAGAGAGACTCAAAATTCTAGGGTTGCCCAGCCTAGAGTATAGAAGAGAAAGAGCCGACCTAATACAGATTTATAGACTTATTAACAATATTGACAAAACCAACAGTAATATCATAAAATTACGCAAAGAAAATGTTACCAGGGGCAACACTTTAAAAATATTTAAACCAAGAGCTAGGACAGACTGCAGAAAGAATTGTTTCAGTAATAGGGCTGTTAAGAACTGGAATGACCTTCCAGATGAAGTAGTTCAGGCTCCATCCCTGAATGCTTTCAAATCCAGACTAAACAAGCTATGGAAACCAAATATCAAATTCGAACCAAAGTGTTACCAAGTGTAACTGAAATTGTAATACTTGTAGTTATAAAAAGTAAATAGGTGGAGAAGCAGAGAAAATTCATCGAATAATTAAAGGGTATCATTAAGGTAAAATGGGAAAAGGAAAAGTAACTAAATACTCATAAGTGGCAAGGACAAGCAAGTGATGGACTGCCATATTTCTTGTCCAAACCAAATCAAATCAAATTAATCATGAATTGTACTCTTTAGCATATATAATAGTTACCCAATTATATAAAGTTACTATTAAGAAACAGAAGAATGTAAAAAAAAGAAGTATCATTATTTAAAATAGATAGGGGAAAGGTCACTATAATAGAGCTGGAAAGTATTATCAAGATTAATAATTTGCTACTTAATAAAAATGTGCTTAACCATTTCCCAAACAAGCTCTGGTTATCACATCCGAAATCAAATGGTTTTGAGAGGGTATTGAGTCAACAGAGAAAAATGCTGACAAGCAACATTTTTACCTTTTGTCTCTATATTTATTTTTGTTGATTACTGTCTACACCAATCATTTTATCAATACTAACTGTCACAGTTTGTGATATCAAATACAGTTTTCAAATCAGATCATAAAAAATTGTTTGGGAGATGGTTAATCAGATGGAATTGTAGGTTATATCTACTAGGAGTATCTTAGATTTCCTATTGCTTGATTCTTTTGAATTTAGGATTTATAACTGTAAATAAGTGTGTTTTTTATCCCTATTTATAATAGACAAATATTAATTCAACTAGAATACAATTCTCAATACAAAGTTGTAAGGATAGAAATAATAGGCTATTAGCAACAACAACAATAGTATAATTATTGTATAATAACAGATAAAAATGTAAATGTAAAAAAAATATTAATGTAATGTAAGTACTTAGAAGTATGAAAAAGAAAAAAAAAAGAAATTAAATTTTTAAAAACAGTCTCTTTCAGTGAATTGTAGTAGGACAGGAAAGTGATGGACTGCCATATTTCTTGTTCAAACCATA
This sequence comes from Fragum sueziense, assembly GCA_963680895.1. Taxonomy (NCBI): domain Eukaryota; kingdom Metazoa; phylum Mollusca; class Bivalvia; order Cardiida; family Cardiidae; genus Fragum; species Fragum sueziense. The sequence continues at coordinate 25,450,600 of OY804609.1, read as the reverse complement.
GTTCAAAAAAAGAGACTGATAATATGAAAACACAAGGGAAAAAAATTAGAAAGATATCATTTCATTTCTCCATTGTAAGTGATATAGTGCATAATTTTGATAGAACAATATCATAAAAAAAAAAGAAAACTACACCCCAACTAACAATTATCAAACAATTAAAATTAAAAAGGGATGTGACTAAAAATTAAAAATTAAGGTGCTAATGGTAGGCTAAGGCTGTAAAAAATGAAATTAGGTATTAACTAGTGATTTTTTATAAATATATATTTTTACTGTAAATATAACTAGATACAAAGTTTTTATGACAAATTAGATCTACGTGTAGAATTGTAAATAGCTTATAGATCTAATAGTTAAATCAAGTTGCATTGAAATTGTTGCTGCAACTATTAATCTTTTTGCATTTGTATTTATCAATCAATCAATTTGTAATATGCAAAGAGTGTATAAGATTCGTTGTTTAGTGAAGTGAATACGTGTGTGAAGTTTAGTGTAATTCATGTGAAACCGGAAGTCCAAATCACCCAAACGGACAACCAAACAACAACAGGGAAAACAAACATTAAAGGGCCTAAGAAGCATAGATATGCTTATGTGATATTGTATCACATCCGGTCTCTACACCTGTATGAACTATGAACTGTATGTAATACCAGTCCCAATATGATCGATAGATCTAGGGGCTGGGTACCAGTCTAACTTTCAGAGTGCTTTCCCTTTGAGTTTCAGATTCGGCCACGGTTACCTTCGACCATCCCACGGCAGACTTCGTATTTGATGAGAACATTTGAAAGAAATGGTAGAAACAGCTGCTTGTTTTAAGTAAAATCGTTGAGAAAAAGAACAATGGCAGAACAGGAGAAGCAGGACATGGCTTCAGACGACGGTGTGACTTTCTTAGAACCTGAGGCTTTCTTGGTTCCGGACTTTCCTACTTTCGGTTTTGACGTTAGGCCAGAGAAAACTGATCTCGTGTTATTTGTCAAAAACTACCGCCTTTTTGCCAAGAAATCTCATTTGCAGTTCAATTCACCTGTTTTTGAGAGCATGATCGAAGACAATCCTGGAGAAACACTTATTATCGAGGATGTGAAGTGCGCAGACTTTGCAGAATTTTTGGCTTGTATACAGCCAAGAAACCGACGCAAAATTTCAAGGGAGAACGTCTTTAGGATGGTGGAATTGGCAAAAAAGTACGAAGTAGAAGACCTCATCGAACGATGCGAGTATTGTTTGATAGAAATGCTCAGACAAGAAACAAAACCAACTGGGATCAAAGCCATCACTTTATTTCTGGACAATGCCTTTAAATATGACCTTGAAACCTTGAAGTCTGAATGCCTAAAGATATCAGCAGAATTAGATGAAGCTTCAATGTGTGACAAAGCAGTCCTTGAGGGAATGAGTTCTGATGCAAGGTGTCACCTGTATGAGACATGGCTCCCTAGGCTTACTACCAAAGCACAATTAGCTGATCTTCTAATGGCACCACTGACTAAAAGAGAAAAGGAGAGTTTGGTCAGTTTTTGTGAAACAAGTAAATTGTTCACTATAACATGTAAAAGCATATCTAAAAAAGAGCCTTTAATGTATTCCTATGATGTTTTTGGAATCAAATGGATTGTGAATATATACTTCTTCTCAAACCGTGTCCATACAGCACAGTACAGTATCCAAAAAGACAGAACTAAAATGACAAAGCAGTTTAAGTCTAAAATCGCAGTTTCAACTGTCATTCAGAATCATATACCCGGTAAAGAAAACATGTGTTCACTAAGAGTACTGAATTTTGACTCTCTTGAATGGTGGAATACTATCAATCTTAAAATTTGTAATGAGGATATCTCTGACCCTGCACTTGGGTTTAAGATGGATGGTCAGTTCTCTTTACAAGTAAAAATAATTTTTAACAAGCCTTCATTTGATGAGTAACACTATCTCTGTTCTCAATATAATTCAAATGTTAACTGAAGTTGTGGTTTCAAAGCCAACATTTTCATACTACTAGTGTAAGTATCAAAAGTTGGGCATTGTGTTTATGAAACTAAAATGATTATTAGCAGGAAATTAACCTTTTTAGATACAGTCCATTTGGCTCAGAGCTACATAATTATAAGTGAGGGTGGAGACATTCTAAATTTGTCATTTCAACTCCAAACCTTGTGGTTACTTTATAGTGGTTACTCATTTGAATCGTCTTGATGAGTACCTACAACATATGGTCTGATGGACAATAAATGAAATATTGAATTTTGAAAAGCCTTTGCTCCCTCCTATCTGCATCTTCGCTAGCCAAGGTTGAACCCACCTATGTTTGTATTCACCCTTGGCGGATTTAGTCCGATTTTCTTGAAATCGCGAAGCACCGCCTAGTGGTTGTTCTGCTGGTTGTTTACGTAATTTCGGCCATTATTGACGACGTCACTAACACGCGTTGTCTTTGGTGTCATATGTCATGCAGATTAGGTAAAAAAAAATAGCTGCTTCTTTGGTCGAGTTGTCGAAAGAATAATAATTCGTCGATTAAAGATAGGGAATTCCTGTCTATTGCAGTGAAATTCTTATGAAAAATCGCCCATCTTTGTGTTTTTGAGTTGTAAATGCAATGCTTTTTCCTGCCAGTTGTCATGATTTTGGTTACTCATAACAAATGTATCAGTCGACAATCTGATTGGTTCCAGCAAAACCTCTCTGGAACCAATGAAAACGCTTTCCAGGACACCAAGAAAATCGGTCTAAATACGCCAAGGGTGAATACAGAAACGACGTTACATTGTAGATGTCACCCTTGGCTTGCGAAGATGTCTTATCTGCAACTCTGATATCTTTTGCCAAAAATGAGGAAAATGTTGTAAAAGCTGTGGCCCTTTTCAAGAAAATGAGGGTTTGCAAGTGTCCGTCGTTCTGATGTAGGTCCATAGACCAAACTTTATCTCGGGCAGATTATTAACTCAAAAAGTGCAGTGTTCTCCCCAGCCAAATAAGCTGTATCGGCCCCACTACAGCTTCATAGTAATGCCACAACAGCTTCAAAATTACCCCTACAGCTTAATTCCTTCAAAAAGGTCACCAAGTAGGGTAATTTCTAGGCATTTCATGTCAAAAAAGTGATAAATGATGTTTTCTGAAATGTAATAATTGTGAATAAAACCATAATGCTCAAATTGAGCAATTTCTTCTTTTCCATTTATGGTTTTATTCACAATTATTGCATGAAGACAATGCATTTCAAGATTTACAAATAGATCTACTTATAATTTGCCACTACGGCTTTAAATTATACTGGGGAGAACACTGAAGTGTTTAAGGTAGAAGACTCATAATGAGCACCAAAGAGCCAGCGGCGAAATTTGGAAAATGCAAGAATTCCTAAACACATTCCAAATATAAACATAAGCATTTTGTACGGTTTAGAATTTTGACTTCATGCATACTTATGAAAATATTTGACAAAAATGTTCAAAATTACCTCACTTGCATATGAATATAGAGTAAACTGATATTCTTAAATTATTTTCTTCTTGAAGCATAATCTTGAAATCTGGCACAGTGAATAAACTTATGTGAAGTGTATTTACAAGTTTGCGTTATTTGATGCATTTCGTATGGCTAGAAAGTGGTGTTTTTCATTATGGGTTTTCTTCCTCAATGTAGATTTAAACATTTTGTGAACATGAAACAGCTTAAACATTTGCAGTTTGGGAATGGGTTAGAATTGCTTCAGAAGAGAAAATATTGATGATTTAAGACAGAAAATGTGTGAAATATATAAAATCATAGTGTGTCAAAAATCTCATTGTTTAGGAAAGGGTTAAAGGAACTTGGAGCTTAACCCTTTCCCAAACGGCAAAATTTTAGGGCGATCTTCTTCAAAAACTGCCAATATTGACAAAATGGAAGTTATTAAAGATAGAATTTGTGTAAAATATGGCATAGAAAATATTGAGACAAAAAGAGAAACTGCATGCTGGTGATCAGCAGTTTCTTCTTTTGTCTCAATGTTTTCCCAAGCCTTTTCTAATTGGGGCGTCAAAACCAGGTCTTGTTTGGGAAAGGATTAATACAATTGGAACAGTTAAGTTTTTAAAAGGTTATTAAAAACATTGTAGTCTATTTTTTGGCTGCTTGGGAAAGGACAGAGAAACAGATTCCAAACCACAAAACATAATCAAACCCTATAGTGTTGGTACTCAAGACAATAATGAGAACCCACAACAGTGGGATAATCAGATTGGATTAGAAGGTCTTTACCCTCCTTCACTTTTCCCTGTTACTCTGAAAGGGTTAATTCATTCCCACGCAATGACATTTTTTGCCTCCCAAACAAGATGATGGCTCTGGAAAATGATGTGGGAAATGAAGAAATTGCTTGTGAGAAGGATTTTTTTCATTTCCCACAATGTTTTCTACCCAAAAGGACAAAAATGATTAATTTCATTCACTTTAAAAGGCTGTCTGCAACAGCTTCGAATTTAGACCGATCCAATTTTTTTTCCTTTGGTAATGGGTTAACCCTTTCCCAAACAAGACCTGGTTTTGACGTCGCTAATATAATTGGCTTGGGAAAACATTGAGACAAAAGAAGAAACTGCTGATATCCAGCAGTTTCTCCTTTTGTCTCAATATTTTCTGTGCCATATTTTACACAAATCATATCTTTAATAACATCCATTTTGTGATTTGTGGCAGTTTTAGAAGTAGATCACCCTAATTTTTTTTCCTTTTGGTAATGGGTTAATGACCTTGTCAAACTACTTTTCAATATAAAATGCTTTTTCATAATGTTTGTCAATGCTGACTAAATGTATCATATTTGATATTTGATGGGTTGAGTAATTTTGGAAGATGCTGTTATTTGTTAAACCATTTCCACACATTGACCCTTTTTGACTCCCCAAGAGAAAAATGTTTTGGAAAAAATGTGGAAAATGAAAAAAATACCTGTGAGAAGCAATTTTTTTAATTTCTACAATGCTTTGAGATATGAAAAGACCAACAAAATTTAAATTTCATTCACTTTATGCTTTTGTCTGCAAAACTTTTAATTTGGACCAGTCTAAAATTTTGTCATTTGGTCTTTGGTTAACCATAACATCGACCTTTTAGACTGGTCCAATTTGTAAGCTGCTGTAGACAACAAAATTTATATAAACAATTGTTACTTTAATTATCAATAAATTGTATGAAAATTTCTCAAAGAAGACCTGCTTTTGACGACCCTAAAAAACATTTAGGTTTTTGAAAACATTAGGACAAAAGAAAAAACTGCTGAAAACCAGCATTTACTTTTTTTTGTCTCTATAAATCCGTGCTGTATTATACACAAATCTTATCTTTATCAACATCCATTTTGTCACCTATAGCAGTTTTCAAATTGGAACATCCTAAATTGTGCCGTTTTAAAAAGGGTTAAACTAAGTCTTGTTTGGTAAAAACGGTAGTCAAATGATGTAGAAATTGAAATGTTAAGTCTCCTTAACCCTTTCCCAAACAACAGAAAATAGGGTGCTTTGATTTTGAAGATGTTGCAGATGACAAAATAGAAGATGTTAAAGATATAATTTGTGTAAAATTTAGCAAGGAAAATATTGATTCAATTAGGGGAAATGCTGATTTTCAGTATTTTCCTTCTGTTATTTTGTCTTAATATTTTCCTGAGTGATTACTATTGAGGATACCAAACCAGGTTTTGTTTGGGAAAGGGTTAAAGTTAGTGATTTCAGTAAATATCTAATGTTCTTGAAATATATTTTCTAATACATAATTATTTAAAAAAATCTATGTTCATTCTACATGTACATTTTTGAACTTTTGAACTTACAACTTTTGAATGTGTATGGATTTTAAGATCCATATGTACCGTAATTATTCTAATTTATAAACGCCCAGATTCTGATAAAAGCCCATCCCCCAGATTTCGGCTGAAAATCTGCTGGTTTCATTCAAGCACAATTTTAACGAAAAGGGTGATTCTAATAAACGCCCATTCCCAGATTTCGGTTTAAAATAATGTAGATCTATGTCATAAACAAAGATAATTTCCAAAAGCAATGAAAAATGGGATATCCAGCCCCAAATCTGTTTGCAATGAAGGAATTTCATGAAACAAAAATGTATTTTGTAGTCTTTATATCAAACTTTTGCCAAATTCAACTTATTGTACTTTGACTAGATGATTTGGCTCTTTATTCGCAAATTTTGTCCTACAAAATTAGAATACCTCTAATAAACGCCCACCACCTACCTTTCCATCGACCATTTTACTAATAAGCACCGGTCGTTTATTAGAATAATTACGGTATATCATAATTCAGAGCAAAAAATAGGAGTGGTAAAGACATTCTAAAATAGACACAGTTGCAGATCCAGGAATTCTGTGAGGGGATTCGTAAATACAAATGGGGGGGGGGGTCGTTATCCTAATATTACAATAAATTTGACTGAACTCTGCATCAAAATGAAATAGTAAGGCTTCAGATGGGGGTTCGTTTGAACCCTCTAACTCCCTCTGGATCTGCCACTGAGATTATAGTAATTCCTATTCCCGACCCTATGTTGTTGTTTCTGATTTGAATCTTTTCAACGAGACTAGTTTAATGAATACTAATAATGTAGAGTTTGACTATCAATTAATTATATTTTGAACTTTAAAAAGTACAAGCCTAAACCAACTCTTCTCTGAACAATACTCCGGCCTTATGTTGTAGAATAGGGATCGATTTTATCTAGTTAACCGTGAGGTAATTTCGGACAAAGAAATAGTATTTCGTGGGTGTTGATATAAAACCTCTGTACTAAGCCGTAGTTACGAGATTTTGTAAGAACACCGACGGTTTACCAATATAACTAAAACCAGTCTATTTTTAGCACAAAGTTTATGACTTTTAAGTTGCTGAAGGAAAAACTGTAAATATAAAGTTGTATGTAATATTATTGTTGGCGCAAGATCGTATGGCACATGTTTACATTTTGTCCAAATGTAAACAAAGCAGTGTTGTATAAAAGATGAACAAATTCTTTATAAGTAGTGACGTAGACATGTTGAAAATTTAGGTACAGTGATAGAGCGGTCTGTTCACTGTTCAGATATTCTGCGTTTTATCGAACAATGTTTTGTTAAAATTTGAACAAAACTTAAACATGTGCCATACGATCTTACGCCAACAATACATGTTTACAAAATTCACCTAATTATGTTAACAACACAATATCAAATACAAAAGTTAGCACAACAGTAATTTTGCAATAGGTTTTTCAAATCTTGAAAGTGTTTTATTAGAAGTAATGCATGCAAAATTGTATTGAAAATTACGAACGCATTTCCCATTGTACTATAATTATATAGGCAAAAGTCAAATACATGTGCCAAAATATCTAGACTTGACCATATTTTTATATTACATGTTAGTATACATGTACTATCATTATCGTGTAAATAAAACCTCTTTGAATTGGAGCAGACTTCGTTGGATTTTCAAATGTGCCAAGCTTAACCCATTACCAGACGGCAACATTTTAAACCTGTCCAAATTCAAAAGGTTGCAGACAACAATTTCAAGTAAATTGAATTTAACACGTTTTGGTCGTTAATGGAAGAAACCCTTGAGCGAAATGAAAAAAATGCTTGTCACAAACAATTTCTTCATTTTACGCATTGTTTCCCAAAGCAATTATCTTGTAGGGAGTCAAAAAGAGTCATTCTGTTGGAATGGGTTAAAGGTCATTTATATCCCCATCTACGAAGTAGAGGGGGTATATATTGGTGTCACCATCTCTGTCTGTCTGTCTCTCCGTCCATCCGTCCATACGTCCGTCAGTAGACTTGTTCGTTTCCGTGCTCTAAGTCAAGAACCGGTTGACCTAGGATCATGAAACTTTACACAGTTGTTGCCCATGACCCAAGGAGGTGCCCTTATTTTTTGGGTCAAGAAGGTCAAAGGCCAAGGTCACAATCAGACTTTGTTTAAAATCCGTTTCCGTGATCTAATTCAAGAACCGGTTGATCTAGGATCATGAAACTTTACAAAATTGTTGCCCTTGACCCTAGGAGATTCCCTATTGTTTTTGGGTCGCCAAGGTCAAAGTCACAATCGGACTTTGTTCAAATCCATTTCCGTGCTCTATGTCAAGGTTGACCTAGGATCATGCAACTTTGAACAGTTGTTGCCCATGACCCAAGGAGGTGCCCTATTGTCTTTGGGTCACGAAGGTCAAAGGTCAAGGTCACAATTTGACTTTGTTTATAATCCGTTTCCATGCTCTAAGTCAAGAACTAGTTGACCTACAGCAGTTTTTGGAAGCAGAATTTGCTTCTCTTTGCAGCCGCCTTTCTCTGCACTTTACCATTCTCTGCATACCACACAACATCTTCCGGTCCTCCTCACTATGAATAGTTCTATCAAAAGCAAAGATTAATGAGGTAACAGTCATTTGAATATTCAATATGTAAGTCTGAAGTTATGTGTAGATATAGAATTGTGTGACTGAAAATGAAACATTCAATTAATCATGTCTGTAAGAGAAGACAAGATCGACGTAGTATCTTGCTTTATTATGGTTCAAAGATCAGTCAAATGGCCTTCCTTGTAAATCGGTCAGTCAAGTTTACTGAACTATGAAATATATTCAAAGCTTACACAAACGATTAATATGCATGAAGTTGTGCTAAAAATAGATACAACTCCAGCATGGAATCAAAGTATTCAAGGTATTCTGGATAATCAAAGTACTCTACGAATCAAAGTAATGTATTCAAATGGGTAATCAAAGTACCTTATTAAAGTAATATACTTCTGGACAGGCCTAGGCCTACATTATTGACAGATTTGCTTCCAAACAGTACTTTCAGTACTTTGATTCAATGACAAGGCGCCAGTGGGGGTATTTGTCCGCTTTGCGACAGTTCTAGTTGAGACTGAGATTCTGACTTAGGTGTTCCGAATGTTCCATACTTTATATAAATGGCGTCAAATGTGTGCGGTCATTTGTACATAGTATAAACATTAGGAACACTGCGGTTTATTAATTATAGAGCATTCTTAACATCTCAAAACATCTGCTGATAAAAAAGATAATGAAGATCAACCAAACTTTTGGTTGATCTTCAATAACTTTTTTTACCAGCTAATTTTTTTATAAATCCAACAGGCCCATATAATGCGCGACATCAGTCCACCTTCTCTGCTTCAAACGAATTCAAATTGGTCCCGTATTAACAAAATTATTGAAGATTTTCCTAAATGGCTCACAGGTAAAAGTATCTACTGAAAACATGATGGAAAAATGACATTAGATAGATTAATGACAAGGTTGATTAGATTGGAAATACCGGAGGAGAAAGATGTGGTGACAATTTCATTCCTCAAAATGTATTCAAATCGATAAAATAAACTTAAAAAACGGTGAGAAAACGTTCAATCGCAAATGCGATACGTAAATTAAATCATTTCACATCAGAACCAAGTCACTTACATTGACCAAATACGCTTTACTGACTGTATCTACGCATTTTTATCACAACATTGTTGTCAATAGTTTTTACAGGCCATGAACCTTCATGGATGACAATCGAAGTATTCCGAAGCGTTTTGAAAGGAAACATTTCATTGGTCGTTTTTCAATGACATCGATGAGTCATAGGTTCATTGGTTTATTCCACGGAGTGTGCAGCCTATCAATTTTCTCTTTGTACTTACGTAACATAATTCTAAAAGTAGGTTTATTATTTGAAATCTATCTAATTTTTAGTATAATAAAATCTTCATAAACGTTTGCCTTTGAATTTATTTGAAATTGTGATTTTAAGGGGAAAATGGTCATTTGGTGATCTCGGCCCCTTTAAATAGTTTTTGGTGTCACTCCTCAACGAAACGGGCCTATTAAATATATAGTAAAATGGGTCAATTTGGCAGCTTCTAGCTCCTCTCAGAAGTCTTTGTGGCACCTTTTACTTAGTCTGCCTGACAGACCATTTCTTTGTCTTTAATTTACTACCAAGAAAGTGGTATCAATAGCACCATCAGCTAAAATCACGCACCCGTGAACACAGCCACCCTTGAAATTTGCCATCTATTTCGGGATCTGCATGTGACACACCCCCATGAAAGGTCATGACCGCGCAAGAAACTAGTTCCCAACAAATTCATTAAAACACATCCTAGCAGTACACTGATGGTCTGCCAGTGTATAGAACCACATTTCATGCATCTGCCTATTCTATAGACACAGAATCAATGCAACAAAAGGAGCGAATCCATTTTTGACGGAACTATGTTTGTATACTACGACCCGGAAGCATATCCGTTGTGGAGTGTCTCCTTTTATTTTCGGCTCCGTGTACTTGACACGATGACGAAATGGAGGTGTGTTTCAATTAGCCAATGAAAAATCGCGACACTAAACATCATTCGGATAACTCTAATCCAGGCAAGATGGAAGACTTTGGAAAATAAACTGTGCCCTGTGCTCTTCAATATCGATTAATACAGACGCCTACTGAAAAAGGTAAACATTTAAGGCTTCTAAACAAACAAACAAACATTGTAATTACCATTAATGCTGATTTATTAGTGATGATCGCGAATATTTCGGCGAAATCGTCATTTGAATTCGGTTTTACAAAAACAAATTGTCACCACATCTTTCTCCTGTAAACTGTTTTATGCATTTTTCCCTGTCATTTCGAAAGTATAAGGCCGGCGACAACGAAATTTCGCATACGTGAAGTCATTAATATGAACTTCAAAGAAACGTTTAAGTTTTTAGTTGAGTTACTTGCAATTGCTCAAAAAATTATCCGAAAAATCGAGTGGATTTCAATCTAGTCAACCTTGTCATTAATCTATCTAATGTCATTTTTCCATCGTGTTTTCAGTAGATACTTTTACCTGTGAAATGGCTGTGTCATTCTTAATCACGTGATTATACACCGTGGGATTGTGATTGAGGACTGATGACTGTGTACGCTAGTGATCAATTTCGTGAATCCTTTCCCGTGGAACAACTTACCATGGCTGACTTCGTTTGGCACTATGGCTCGCACGATCGGGAACCATCATTGGGAACCAGCGCTGTTCTGTCTATTGAATTCCTCCCCGTTCTGAGTCAGCCAATCAAAAGTCTTTGTTTACCTCGACACTGATTGGTTCGCTGTTATCCGAGGTGTTCCGAATGACGTAATGGCTCGGATGGCCGGAGCACACTTTTCCGGTTGTCGGACTATAGCTCGGGCCATTGCTGTTCGATTGGAGCTATAGCTACGGAAATGACGTCAATAGCTCGCACTATTGGTTTTCAATTGGGGCGATATTCCGAACGATGGCGCGAAACATTGCCAATCGAAGTCGGCCCATATGTTCATGAAATTTCACAGAGTTGATCTTTGGATAAAGTTGTTAAAAAAAAAACCCTGTTGTTAAAGTGGCGTTGAACTGGGGGAGTAGAGAAAGTATAAAAAAGAAACTGAAATAAAAATGAAAAAAAGTTATTCGTCAACAATAAATGGAATTCAAATCATGAAAAACTCCTTAGAGCGATGGTCTGTCAAAGTTACCGTTGTCTTAACCCTTCCCAAACAAGACCTGCTTTTGACGTCCCTACTAGAAAAGGCTTGGGAAAACATTAAGTTAAAAGAAGAAACTGCTGATAACCAGCAGTTTCTCCTTTTGTCTCAATATTTTCTGTGCTATATTGTACATCAATCCTTTCTTTTTGACCTCAAAATTGCAGTCTGCAACACCTTTCAAATTTGATCAGTCCAAAATTTTGTTGTATGGGAAAGGGATAACCCTTTAGCATAACGTGACTTTTTTCGACAAGAAATGGCTTTGGAAAACATAGTGGAAAATGAAGAAATTTCTACATTTCCGACAATATTTTCTACACAAAAACGCAAAAACATTTTCAATTTCATTTGATTTAAATTGTCGTCTGCAACGTCTCTGCATTTTTACTAGTCTAAATGGTTAACCCTTTCCCAAACGTTCAATATTTGGAGCGGTCAAAAACGAAAGAGTTTGCAAACCGAACATGTAGTGTCACTTCAACCCTTTCCTTAAGGGGGAGTGCTCCAGTTTCCTAATTTTTTTCCCAAAAATAGAATTTATTTATATTTTGTACGTTGAAATTACATGTTATTACCAATTGAAAAATAAAATAAAAATGGATGGTCAGCGATCTTGTTTGAATTTTTTAGGCATTCGTATCACATACCCCTACACCGAAAAAATGCACAATTTCATGCACCTGTCCAAGGTCACTAAAATGCTAATAAAATGCTGTATATTTATCGTTTAGTCCCGAAAACGGATTTAAAGTAACGTCTTACATTTAATAAGAACAGAAAACTCAAGATAGGTGCTATTACACTTACTCTTCTAGTTAGTCAAATTTTCTCCAAATAGTTTTGTTAACCCTTTCCCAAACAAGACCTGGTTTTGACGTCCCTAATAGAAAAGGCTTGGGAAAGTATTGAAACCAAAGAAGAAACTGCTGATAACAAGCGGTTTCTCCCTTTGTCTCAATGTTTTCTATACCATATCTTTCACAAATCATATATTTAATAATATCCATTTTGTCATTTGTGACAGTTTTTGAAGTGGATTTCTATAAGCCTACATGTAAAATTTTGTTGTTTGGGAAACGGTTAAAGGGTCAAACGGTCTTAATATGAATAATTTCGTCATCCATTTATTAATATATTGTTACCTCACAAAAATGCATTTGATCCCTCTGAGTCTACATATTTATATCCTCTATATTCATTAAACTTAGTAACAACCAATTTTACGATCTCAGATCTGAACGAAACGCCCTTGTAGCGCATAACCTTACACCGAAGTCTGAGTATTTAAAGAAATCCTTTTCTTATAATGGAATGAAATGCTGGAATAATATTCCACTTCATATACGAAATATACAGAATATCCAATGTTTTAAAAGATCCCTAAAAAGTTATTTGTTAACCAACAACTAATAACGGGGTTGTTCATACTAAATATGTCAATTAATAGGTGTATGTCTTGCTGTACATAATATGTTTGAATATATAATGCTAGGTTCCCACTGCCGATCAAATCAACTCGATCAAACCCGACCTAGCGATCGAGTACCGGTCGAGGTCGGTCGGCAAGGGTGATCGGGATAAGTCGAGATGGTCGAGTTTGGTCGGCATCGATCGGTAATCCTGCCAACTTGTTTTGACACGTCAAAAAAAATCCGTGTAGCAGTCGAGTAGAAAACACATCGGGAAGATGCTCGAGTATCGATCGTATAGAAGATCGAGCTGATCGACAATCACTCGAGTAGAGATTGTGTGTGCTCGAGTCGATATCATTTACCGGGTTTTGATTGGATGAACAGTTGGAGCAGAAGTCGAGTTGATCGGGAATGCGTTCGGGAATAACTCGTACAAGTCGAGGTGGTCGAGTGCTTCCAACTGCTCTATGGCAGCGGATCAACTCGATCTACGCGATCGCTTAAGTGCACTCGATCAATCCCGACCATATGACTTCTTCTCGATCTCTAGTCGATCAAACCCGACCTCTTCATCCGATTTGATTGAGTGAACAGATGAATCAGAGGTCTAGTTGATCGGGTGTGGTCGGATATTACTCGAGTACAAGTCGAGGGAATCGAGTGCTCGCTCGGTGCAGGTCGGAATACAAATTATCTACCCGATCACACTCGATCTCCAGACCCGACCGATTCACGACAAGGTCGATCTTCTACCCGATCAATACACAATCGCTTCTCGATCATTTTTGTACTCGATCGCACTCGACTGTTTTTGCATGTCAAAAAATCTCGAGTAGGAAGCCCGAGCGATGCAGGTCAAATTCGATCATCTCGACCGCTCCCGATCACTCTTGCAGACCTAACTCGACCTGTATTCGACCGCTTGATCGAGTTGATCTGGTCGGCAGTGGGAACACCAGGTCGTGTGGTAATAAATGTGTACAAACAGCACGAGATCCCGCGCAGAGTATATTAACAGAAATATTGAATATTATTGGAAATTGCGTTTCACGTGAGTCCCCGCTCTTAGACATAACACGCACGATTGATATAATGATATTAAATGCCTCAAAGAATGCATTAATCTTTATATTTAATGAGATTAAGAATGAGTCAATAGCTAAAAGTACATTTACGTCACATTTAAATTATGTACATATTTAAACTGACAATATTATGAAGTTTTTATGAATATGTGATAATCACAGACGCTGCAAAAAGATTCTCATTCAGAACACCTAGAATAGAATCAGCTCGATCTGGTCGTGTACAGATCGAGATGGTCGGGTATTGATCGTGTAGGACTCGAATTAAGGTCGGGGTGATCGGGTAGACATCGGAAAGATGGTCGGGCTTCAGTCGGGAAATGATCGGGAGTGCTCGGGCAGGGGTCTAGTTTGATCGACTAGAGATCGAGAAGAAGTCGTGTACATACATTTGGTCGGGCTTGATCGGGGAAATTAGGTGGTCGAGTAGATCGAGTTGATCAGATCGGCAGTGGGAACCTAGCATAACACTACAAATATTCTAACTGTGATTTCATCATTCATTTGTTATCATCATCATCATCATTATCATCATCACAAACATTAACATCATCATAGTTCTCATTTTGAATTCACTCATATTCATGTTGTTTTCATACATCTAAACTTCTTCTTGATTTTAACTTGCCATGTTATCACACTGGTATGAGTCAACGTGCCTGACACCGTACACAACGTAATGGGACCGTAACCGTAACGTGGATGGAACCGCGATAAACATGGCGGACAGCTACAGAGTAGCGAGTGTGAGTACATAAACAGGATTTTTCCAAATGTTATCGTCCACAAAGACATTGCCCATGTGCCTTACGGAGTGTCTAATATGTTGATATATAAATCTGTAAATTGGTTTGACGAACATTTGCTGGATGTTGAAGTTATGGTTAAAAAAGTCACGTGCGTGGTGTTGGTTTCGAAGAGTTTGGGTGTAAATTGGATATAAAATACTCCATAATAGCAATACACATGGCTATCTGGATGAAAGATAGAACTTTTAAGTTAGTGTTCGTAACATATTTTACATATAATGAAAAAACACCCAACAATACCGACAAATAAGGGCTGATAAGGCACAATTGCTATTACAACGAACCCTGTTAACGATTGGTATACAACGATAATGGTAACAACACAGATCCTTTTTTGAGTGTTCTGAAAATGTCTGTCAGTTGAGGTTTTGTATGTGCCCAGAGTACTCAACCCCACCCTTTTCGAGTTGATATTATCTTCAAATCATGTCCACCGATCAGCAATGGCATAACCCCTACTTATACCAATACCCTAAGCTATCAATATTCTCAACGCCCTTAAAGCCGCTATAGCTGTCACGATTGAAGTTTTTCTGTTACCGAGTTCTTATTATCTGATGACATGAACAAAGCCTATTCCAACTGCATAAAACCAATAAAACCAGTGAATGAATGGTACATTGGTACATTTTCCCTTTCTTGTAATGTATGTCAGTATGTCATGTTTACAATGTCAAGGGCGAGTCGGAATTATCCGAGTCCGTAGCGGTTAAAAGCGAGCGTCTACGGAATCTATTTTTAAATCGAGTGGAATGACGTCAGAGAATAAACAGTAAAAATTTAAAAATGTGAGATGTCTCTTTAAAAGAGACCTTTTGGGAAGTGTGTAACAACCCTAAACAGTCTTCGAGGAAAGCACAGACTGATCATGATCGAAACTCTTGACACTAAGTTGATGCTCTGGATTTACATGTTTTTTTCCTATCACACCATATATTATTATCTAAATACGGATATCGTTGGCGCTTGCTAAATGTGATCTGTCTCTCGAAATATGGTCTTCTGTTGACTTCATAGAAGCACACTTTTAGCATGACTTGTCAAGCAGAATCTAACTGACCCTTTCCCAATTATAACCTTGTTTTGATGTCATCATTAGAAGGGATTGAGAACAGATTGAGGTAATAGGAGAAAATCTTGATAACAAGCAATTCTCCCGTTGCTTAGATATTTTCTCAGTTTTATTTAAGTACAGCTCCGGCTAAGAACCATGCAAAACCTGCAAAAGGCGGTACATCGCATGTCAAGAAAATGCATGTTTTCTATTTTTCCCAACTGATTTAGTCATAAAACAAAGCAAATGACCATTTTTTTTGGTCTGCACATTGGTTTATGATTGCCAGAGCGATTTTAAATTTTACATGTTTTACTCAAATCCCATTGCTTTACATTGTAAAATTTGAAGGGTTTTTTCTCTCAAGACCAGAACGTTATTACAAAAGTGTTATGCCTATTATGTGAGAAATGACTTTATGTTCATATATCAAAAGTCAAACCCGTGTGTTTTTTAGGTAAAATACGGCAAAGGGCAAAAATATGTGTGATATTTGTGTAGTACTTTAGGTACTTTGATTAATTACCATGAATACTTTGATTAACCCCTGACCAAAATGGGCGGCTTTGTTTAGTCTTACCAGGAAGAATCTGATTATTTTGGTTTTCACAAGATGATTATGTATTTATACACAAGGAAAGACACAAGAGGTTAGTAATATGATCAGAGCAAGTCTGGCATTGTGTGCTGTATCAATGAGGTTGACAGTTTTTATGAGAAAACCAACATTATTCGCTGTTTACAATTGATTTTTTTTAAAAAGCCTTTGCAGCAGGCTAAAGGAGGAAAGTGTGCAGTGTGGACGTCTTTCTAGCTCGAATTATTTTAGTCTCACACCACTTGAAATACATCATAGTTTGTTTGGTAACTCATGATTGTGTAATTCAGTCAAATGCGTATGATGGAAAAGGGTTTTTCAAAGTGAAAGTAGAAAAACAGAAATATCCTTTCCTCCCATGCATTCGATAGGCCCTATGGTTTTGATAGCTTTGTTATTTTCAAAAGTGTTTACAATCTGAATATCATTCCCAAGCGCGGATCCAGGTATTTTTCCCAGGGGGGGGTTCCGATCTTTAACCCCCTTTTTTGCAAAATTTCAGGGGGGTTAGGCCCCTGGATCCATGCAGATACATGTCATACCATGAAGGACTAAATATAACAATGGTTTGTCGTGGCATACAGGGACGAATGACGAAGCTTATTTATATGGGACATAATCAGCAATGTTTTTGATAACCCCTTTTTTCGCCAAATTCCAGGGGGGGTCATGACCCCCTGACCCCCCCCTCTGGATCCGCGCATGAATCCACATGTATCTAAACAGTTTTGCCAAGTCTTTGAAATTTGGAGAAAACTGATAATTACAAGTAATTTTTTTTTTTTCATAATAAAAACTATCAAACCGGCCCCTTGTTAAACCAGCCCATGGTTAAACCTGCCCCAAAATGGTAAAAGAGGTCCCTGGTTAAACCAGCCCAAAACGATAAAACTGGCATCATACTTGATTTTCTATCAGTGAAACTGGCCCCAAATTTTCTATGACAATTATCATGATTATCAGTAATGATTATATTTATGGGGCCGGTTTGACAATTCTGGGGCCGGTTTTACCGTTTTTCTGAGTGTATGGGCTGGTTTAAGGACAGATCCTCCATTTATTTCCTACGGTAAGATTTTTTTTATTTTTTCTGTACTGATATTTAAATATATGAGAAGTAAAGAAATGACTTAAAAACTATAGGTCACCAAGCGAATTAAAAAGTTATTGGATTTCAAGGGAGACTACTCTTGACTAAAATTGCTAAAATGAGGCATCACTTAAATACCCACAAAAAAGGTGTTTGAAATGACTAGGATTACATAAATAAGTCTTTATTGTGTTCAATATGTTTTATTCTGTCAAAATGAGTATCAATTTGGGAAAATTAATTGATGATTTTGAAATTTTTAGTAAAACATTCTTTCAAAAGTAGCTGAAATTGCTCTTTTTTCGCAACGTTTCTGATAGTAAAAAAAATTCCAGCGGTAAGATTTTTTTCTTTTTTGGTATAGACATAGTGCTTGGTCATACCTACAAAAACAAAACAAGAAAAATATATCAAACCAAGCGTTTTTCTTAGTTAGAAGTAAAATTTGGTTTACTTTTTGCAGCTCTGTCCGAAATTGTTTCACTACTTTTATCCAGTTTCTTCCTTATTACCAGCTTTAGATAATAAAAGGTGTCATCTTTTGTATCCATCTAAAGCGGACTAGCTCATAAAGACGCCACTTTGCTTTTGTTGCTCCGTTTCCTATCGCTAACGCAACATGTTGAACGCGTAACAAAAAGCGAAATGTACCATCCGAGTACTGTTACACTTTGATTGACCAAACAGAGAAAATTGAAATAACCGAAAAGGGTCTTGCCATTTATCAACCAAAGATTAAGTAATTGTAAAAAATACATTTGCTGAAAGAGGCCAATTACTGAAACTGCTTTATTTCGTTAATTATGATATGCGCAGTAAGTTGCGCAGTAACAACAGGAGGATCTGTCCTTAATTTTAACCCTTTCCCAAACAAGATCAGGTTTTGACGTCCCTGATAGAAAAGGCTAAGGAAAACTTTTAGGGGAAAGAAGAAAATACTGGTAGCCAACAATATGACAGTCATGCATACCTATGTCTTTAAGCTTTCAGCCAAAAGTGCCCCAAACTACTAATTAATGAAAGTCAGGGTGTTCCCTGTGCTTAAGAATTTTGGGGTCTGGTCGTTGTGACCCATAGTCTTCAAAGCTGGAGGTCATTTCTCCAATTTTGACGTCACATGCATTGACATCTGCATCCATATTATTGTTAGTATCAAAAGCCTTATGGGCCCGTTTATTCCATATTCTGGCTCTTTTATAGTTTTAAGCAAAACGCTCTTCACCCCCATTGAAGTTGATTTATGCATATAATCATTTTGTCTCGGCACTGGTTATCATGTATTACTGCTTTTTTTAAATTGAAAATCTAGATCCCCTCTTGTCAAGAGAAAATAAAAATAATAATAGAATATTTCAGAAATATTGTGAAGTATAAAATGAGCAAAACTTTTTTAAAATTAAGATTAATTCTTGATGCAATTTAACAAAGTTCCATAATTTCAAACTGTCATGTATCTCAATGTCATTTGAGTGACATTCCTCTTGCTTTGAGATAATGAGTCTGTTCTTTATTTACTTTCAGATGGCTCTGTACCGGTGGCCCTTTATGATGTAGAATCACTTCTTGAAATTATGTAACTGTCCTGAAATTGAATACCAGCCAGGTATGTGTGCAACAAAATTTGCTTTAATAGGCTTTGAACTCATAATATTGCTGTCTATTTTACTGATCATTTATATTTTAAGTTGATTGTAACACCAGACTGCTACCTCTAGTTATTGCTAGCCTGGATGGCTACCTCATTGAGAATGATCTAGCCATATTGCTCTTCATACTTGCTGTTTGAATTTGTTTCATATATTGTTCTTTTTTGACCTGATGTCTATCTGTTAAGATTTAATTGTATCAAGTCCTCGACCTTCTATTCTTGAAAAAATATTTGCATGAAAGAGATGATTAAAATGATTTATCTTTGTGTTTTTCTTCAGGTGAAGAATTAATCTGCACAGCAGAAGAAGACAGACATTATTAAAGTCAAACAGCCTGCCTGCCAAGATCATCTAAATATTTGACACAATTTCCATCTTTTATCCACTTGTTGACAAGATCATGAAATACCACAAAATGAAGCATGATTGTACGTAACAGATTCTGGAGATTGTAGTTGTACACAACAGACTGAACTGTTTGAGGAAATGGCCGTGTAAAGAAGTACATACCATGAGGTCTCTAGATTTGGAACACAATAATAATTCAGTTGTCCCATAAAAGTTTCACACCTTACAGTGAATTTGGGGGGAAAAGTTATAACATTGTGCTGTCAGCAAGCATGGGCGCTGAAGATCTGAATGGTTAGGTTTTCAAGGTCAAAGCTTATAATTCAACGACTAAATGGTGAAAAGAAAGAGATTGTCTTTCTCATCTACACCCCAACGAACACTTCTGCCAAGTATAAAACAAATTAGACATACACTATAAGAGTTGTGTGGACAAGAGTCTTTTAGCCAAATTAGGGTTCTTAACTCAATAATTTGTGATGGAATTTTCATGAAAATGCGTGTTTCACATCTACAGGTCCCTATGAACAAATGCTTTTGCTTAGTATGAAGCAAACCTGACAGAAACCGTTGTAAGATTTTTATGAATAAGATTTTTGTGGAACTTACCAACAGACCGACCAACCAACCGACCAAAAGGCTTATTCCAGTATACCCCCTAAGCTTCAGTTGTGGGGGGAATAATAACAATGCTATCTCATATGGTATAAATGATCGAATGGATTGTAGGAAAGCATTTTTAACATGTTCTCAGTTATCGTAGATGTTGCTAAAGATTACAATACATGTACATGTGTGTTCAATATGATCTTTGGTTAGGCTATAATAAGAAATGAAACTGTTGAGATAAAAAAGAAAATCGCTTGTTATCTGGCTATCTGCATTATATTCTTTTGTCACAAGTTTTTTCCAAGATACAAGATACATCAAAATGATGGTTTGTTTGGAAAAGGGTTAATGCAAGACTTTTATATTCATGAATGTTAATTAATGAATTTAGTATTTGTCATTGTGGATACAAGACCTAAAAATGTGAAGAAGTATCATGGATTGGTGTCCTCTTATATGCATTATATTCACTATATTAACCCATTACCAGATGGCAAAATTTTAAAGTTGTCCAGAGTCAAATATGTTGCAAACGACAATTTCAAGTGAATGGAATTTTGCAATTTTAATTGTGGGTAAAAAACATTCTGAAAAATGAAGAAATGGATTGTTTCTTCATTTTCAATATGAAACTTTTAGCCTTTATCTCATAGGGTATTAAAATTTGTCATTATGTGGAAATGGGTTAAGGTAGTCCACCTCAAATTAGATTCATCAGACTTAGAATTTTTGCGGGCAACACTGTGAAAATTAAGCTGTAGAAGGTATCTATTATTTTTTCTAATTTGTAATGTTTCCGTCCAGATAGAGTGCATGACATTACGAATGTTTAAGACTTAGCACGAAATATTCCGTCGTTGCATGAATCTCATAAGGGGTGGACTACCTTAATATACATGTACTCAAAAGAAGAAATATGACATTGATTTTTGCTTTAACTTTAAGCATAGGCATCATTTTCATCTCTCTATACATCAAATTCCTTATATTAATTTGGTATTGAGAAAAAATTGGTTGAAATGTAGCTAAAATATTTAGATGTTAAAAATGACTGCACTACCTTAATGTATTTTTAATCAAAATAAGAAAACAATAACAGAACTGGTTTCTGTCTTTCATTTTTAAGCAAAGACACCAGTTTACTTGCTAAAAGACTTCACTTCCTTATTTTATGTTGGTCTTGGGAGTGCAATTTGGTTGAAAGGAGCAAAATTGTACAATTACTTAAATTCTGAGTATAGTTGCACTACCATAATTCATTTATAAAGAAAAGATGAAGAAAAAAACCCACATGTTTCTTTCATGTTTAAGAATAGATATCGGTATATTTGTTCAAAGACATCATTTTCGTTGTTTATCCCTTTCCCGAACAACAAAATTTTGGACCAGCCAAATTTGAAATGAGTTGCAGTCCACAAAATAGTTTATATATAAAAGGTAGAAAATGTGTATTTTAGAGCTTAGAAAATATTGAGGCAAAAAGAGAGAATGCTGATCATCAGCATTTTCTTCTTTTGTATCAATGCTTTTCTATCAGAGACGTCAAAACCCAGTCTTGTTTGGAAAAGGGTTATACTGGTCCTGGGACAAAAACTTTAAGTTGAAAAGTGTATAATTTCTATATTTTAATCGATTCTGAGAATGGTTGAACTACCTTCATTTTGCATTTATAGATTAAAAATTAAAAAAATAAAACACACACACACACACACAGGTTTCTTTCTTTCATCTTTAAGTAAAGACATCAATTTATTTGTGAAAAGACATCACTTTTCTTAGTAAATGTTGGTCTTGGGAGAAAAATTCGTTGAAAAGTGCATAATATCACATTTTTTTTATTTTGAGACCGGCTGTACTACCTTAATGTATATATATAACAAGATGTGTTTGTGAAACACAAATGCCCCCGAAATGGCCATTTTTTCTAAAATGTTAAGTTTTCGTAGAGTAAAGGGTTGATAAGGGTTAATGGATGACCTTGAGGAAGGTCAAATTGCTTGGAACAGATAGATATCATTGAAAGGAAGTTGCATACCAAATTTGAGCTTTGTATGTCAAATAGTTTTGGAGAAAGGGCAAAGGTTAAGTTTTCAGGTTAAGTTTTCTGTTTTCTTAGAGTAAAGGGTTGATAAGGGTTAATGGATGACCTTGAGGAAGGTCAAATTGCTTGGAACAGATAGATATCATTGAAAGGAAGTTGCATACCAAATTTGAGCTTTGTATGTCAAATAGTTTTGGAGAAAAGGCAAAGGTTAAGTTTTCAGGTTAAGTTTTCAGTTTTCATAGAGTAAAGGGTTGATAAGGGTTAACTGATGAACTTGAGGAAGGTCAAATTGCTTGGAACATATAGATATCATTGAAAGGAAGTTGCATACCAAATTTGAGCTTTGTATGTCAAATAGTTTTGGAGAAAAGGCAAAGGTTAAGTTTTCAGGTTAAGTTTTCAGTTTTCATAGAGTAAAGGGTTGATAAGGGTTAACTGATGACCTTGAGGAAGGTCAAATTGCTTGGAACATATAGATATCATTGAAAGGAAGTTGCATACCAAATTTGAGCTTTGTATGTCAAATAGTTTTGGAGAAAAGGCAAAGGTTAAGTTTTCAGGTTAAGTTTTCGGACAGACGGACGGACGGACAGACAGACGGACAGACGGACAGACAGACAGACAGACAGACAGACGGACATGAGTAAAACAATATGCCCCCGATCTCTCGATACGGGGGCATAAAAAATGGATTTGTCTTTCTTTCATGCTAAATAAATGACATCAGTTTATTTATGGAAAGACATCACTTTCTTAGTTTATGATGGTCTTTGGAGAATAACTTGGTTGAAAAGTGCATAATTTCGCATTTTATTAGATTTTGAGAACGGTTGTACTACCTTAATGCATATATGTTGAAAATAAGAAAAAACAACACAGGTTTCTTTCTTTCATGTTTGAGTTTAGACATCAGTTTATTTGATCAAAGACATCACTTTCTTAGTTTATGTTGGTCTTGGGAGAAAAACTTGGTTGAAAAGTGCATAATTTCGCATTTGTTTAGATTTTGAGAACCGTTGTACTACCTTAATGCATTTATATTGAAAATAAAAAAAAAAAAACACCGGTTTCTTTCTTTTATGTTAAAGTTTAGACATCAGTTTATTTGATCAAAGACATCACTTTCTTAGTTTATGTTGGTCTTGGGAGAAAAACCGGGTTGAAAAGTGCATAATTTCGCATTTTTTTAGATTTTGAGAACGGATGCACTACCTTAATGCATATATATTGAAAATAAGAAAAAAAACACAGGTTTCTTTCTTTCATGTTTAAGTTTAAACATCAGTTAATTTGATCAAAGACATCACTTTCTTAGTTTATGTTGGTCTTGGGAGAAAAACTTGGTTGAAAAGTGCATAATTTCGCATTTTTTTTTAGATTTTGAGAACGATTGTACTACCTTAATGCATATTTATTGAAAATAAGAAAAAAACACACAGGTTTTCTTCTTTCATATTTAAGTTTAGACATCAGTTTATTTGATCAAAGACATCACTTTCTTAGTTTATGTTGGTCTTGGGAGAAAAACTTGGTTGAAAAGTGCATAATTTCGCATTTTTTTAGATTTTGAGAACGGATGCACTACCTTAATGCATTTATATTGAGAATAAGAAAAAAACACACGGGTTTCTTTCTTGCATGTTTAAGCATAGAGGTCAGTTTACATATCCTAATACATCATTTCATGAGATCTTTCTGGTCTTGAGAGATAATTTACTTCGAAAATAGCCATTTTTCAGAATTTTGCCAAAAAACTGTATACCAGTTACCCCACCCACCTTCACTAGCATGGTATGTGTGTAATAGTTTGAAAATTTTGTTGTTTATTGTTGCATTTTTTCTATCTAGGATGAATCTACATAACTAAACCATTAAATAAATAATTTATAAGCACTACTCGCATTTCTTGGTATATCAAAGTACTGAAAAAACAGTATATTCACCTTTGGAAAGCATAGAATGGAGCTGAAAATGAAAATCCTTGGTTACCATGGTAACAATCAACGGATTCAAGAAATATTTCAGCTTTCGACTTTTGGACACAAACGGGTTACACTGAGGTACAAATAAACCAATTCTGTTACTATGGATGTACCGCCTATTGCATGGTCCTTAGCCGGAGCTGTACTTAATTCAACAAATCCTATCTTAACATGAATGGTTTGTCGTGTTTAAAAATTTAAAAAAAATATCAAACTTATTTCCGTTTGGGAAAGAGTGAGGCATGACTATTTAATTGGTTAATCGTTTCTCATACAAGACCTGCTCTTGGCTTCCTTTTTGCAAAAACAAGGGAAACATTGAGACAAAAGAAATGAATGCTAATTGTTAGCAGTCTCTCCTATTACCTAAATATTTTCTATGTCATATCGTAAATAATTCACATTTCCTATGTCATTGGTTATGCAGTCTTCAAACGATTTCAATTGAGAAGAGTTTTATTTTTTGTCATTTTGTGAAAGAGTTGAACATTTATTCGTAACCAGGCACGTGCTGAAATCCCATGAAAATCGGAATGTTTCAAAATTTTTACCCGTCGCACTAAAGAGGAACCTTCTGCAAAGTATACAAGCATAGACAATATCCAGCCCGTGCGGACTGCGCAGACTGACAAGATTCGAGACTCATAACTCGTAGGTAATTTTCTGGGCCTTGAATAATTTCTCTACCTTACTATGTGTTCATTTTCTAAATGCGACATCTAGTTTACGTCTGCTTAGTATGAGTCGTTCCTCAAAATTTTGTTTTATGAACTTCCCGGTAGGGTCCCTTTTAGCGTGACGTGTCACTTTTATTAGATACCTTTGTATCACATGATCACCCGATTATAAACGAATATTTACGGCTTTTGCAGGTACCCGAAATATATGATATATAAATCTATATATAGACACAATTGTAAACACCCAGCAAACTTTTCAGCGCCGTGGGAAGTTAGAATGTCAATATACATGCGCTTATTGTGGGTAAACAGCGCATGGTTACTCGCTTGAAATACGGTCTTTCTGCATCCTTTTGCTCATACTTTAATACCGTAAACCCTTTTTGTGGCAAATTGGCAGTTTTTTTGACAGCTATAGCGGCTTTAACTTGATCACATATGATAAAAATATAGGCATAATTATTTTTTTCATATTCCCGATATACATTTACTTCTATAGTCACGATGAAAACGTAAATATGCATCTGAAAGTATAAGGATACTACTTGATTACATTAAAGTAAGCATATTTGTTTTAAAGCGATTTTAAAAATGGCCTAAAAAGGTTTTCTACAATGCATAAAAAGGGGACGGATTCATTATCGTTGTAGTGAAAATGTCACCGGAGATCGTTGTAATAGAAAATTGTCATAATTTTGCCGACCTTATTCGTATTTTAGCAGATTATGGCCAGATTGACTATTTATTCATTATTGCGTGTCCAGAGGATAAGGTCTTTGCAAATGACAACGTGCCTTTCATCTATTTTTAAAGCATTTATGACCAATTTCGAGATTTTTTGTCAGAAATCAATGGCATGGGCCGAACTTTTTTCAATTAAACGTGAAAACGGAATAACTTTCAGACTAACAACTTGCACGGAGACATCAACAAGTATGTCTCACACTCCGTAAGACCAATTTCCTTAAAAAATAGACGTGATGAACTTAGTTAGCTATGTTTTAATGTACTCACTGGTGTTGCAATGTCACTTTCCGCCATGTTTTTCGCGGTCCCATCCACGTTACGGTTCCGGTCCCATTACGTTGTGTACGGTGTCAGGTACGTTAACTCATACCAGTGTGGTTATAGTTTCAGAAGGCCTCATTGTAAATAAGTTTTCATTTATGACAACTTAATGTGCTACCTTCTTTAAATAAAGATTTTATTATATACCTTACATACAGTTATAGAAGTGGCCGGTAAGAGGATCTCTTGGCTCTTCCTATTTCGTTTAGTGGAAGAACTAGATATCTATCTTACACAGCCAATCATTAATACCATCACGGCCGCCGGCGCAGGGACTATTTTTCCCCTTTTCTCCCAAAAGGAAAGTGGAAGGCATGGCCGTTGCGCCCGCCACCGTCTAGAATTTTCTATAACAAAATTTTGACTGTCACTCACAGTAAAAAATATGAAATGTCAAGGTGACATATAGGCCCATAGGGCCGGATGTTTTCTTCAGTTTTCTGCTCTTTTTATTGTAAAAATTGTTACATAACACATGTCACTATAATAAAAAACTTACTTACTTACTTACTTATTGAAAATATGGTAGCGAAACATATTGGTACGAAACATTTAATTTACTACAGTACTGACCGAGTGTTCCGAAAAACTGGAGCATTCCCCCTAGTCTGGTTCCCGTACCTGAAATCTACTACGGATTTAAAAAGAAAATTCAGTTATTTACACGAATGGGTACCAGTCTACATTCCCCCTAAAGAACTTTTTTATGGCGGTCCAATTTGAAAGCTGCTGCAGACGATAACGTGAATGTAATGTTAAATTTATGAATAACAAAACACAGAAAACTTAGCTCAGGCAAAATGAGAAAATTCTGATTATCAGCATTTTCTTCTTTTGTCTCTATGTCTTCCTAAGCCTAGTCACTTAAGGGGGAATGCTCCAGTTTTTCGGAACACTCGGTCATTACTGTAGTAAATTAGATGTTTCGTACCAATATGTTTCGCTACCATATTTTCAATAATATAACACATCATTACAATTTACCATTTTCGACGGTAAAAGTGTATTTATTATGCGAAACTGATTTCCTCAAGATGGAAATCGATTCTTTAGAGCAAGACAGTCGTGTATGCAGTTACCACTGTTTTGCGTCATTTAATTCATGTGTAGTTGATAAAAATTGCTGTAATCCACTTATAAGTGCGCTGACCTATACATGTTCTTTTTTAATTATTACCAGGACATGTTCCTTTTTACAACGAGGGATTTTTTTTTTATCAAATTCTATTATGTAGAAGTTGAAATATTTCCAAAATTATGCATATTTTGACATAAACCACTCGAGCTTCGTTAATCTAAACTAACACGTGAGCATGCTGTTTTATACATTTACGCGTTTATATTAACACATATTTCGGGTTTTCTGTTCTTATTAAATGTAAGACGTTACTTTAAATCCGTTTTCGGGACTAAACGATGAATATATATCATTTTATTAGCATTTTAGTGACCTTGGACAGATGCAAGAAATTGTGCATTTTTTTCGATGTAGGGGTATGTGATTCGAATGCCTATAAAATTCAAACAAGATCGCTGACCATCCATTTTTATTTCATTTTTCAATTGATAATAACTTGTAATTTCAATATACAAAATATAAATAAATTCTATTATTGGTAAAAAAATTAAGAAACTGGAGCATTCCCCCCTTAAGAACGTCGAAAACAGGTTTTGTTTGGAAAATGGTTAAATGTGGAATATGTCCTTGAAAAACAAGGAAAGTACTAGCCAGGCGGAAAATCGCGTAACAACAATTGCAGAAAAATTTCAATAGTGGCATTTGATGTTGTGCTTAAAATAGACAAGGTTTGCAGTTATGTTTTGATAAACCGTCAGTGTTGTTATAAAGTCTCATAACTACGGCTTGAATCAAGCCGTAGTTACGAGATTTCATTACAACACATAGGGAATACCATTGTTTGTCCGAAATTGCATCACGATTAACCCTTTCCCAAACAATGCCTTGTTTTGACGTCCCTAACAGAAAGGGCTTGGGAAAACATTGAGACAAAAGAAGAAACTGCTGATAACCAGCAGTTTCTCCTTTTGCCTCAATATTTTCTCTAGATTTTTCTACAAAAATCATGTCGTAATCAACATATGTTTTGTTGTCTGCAGTGGCTTTCATATTGGACCACCCTAAAATTTTGCCGTTTGGGAAAGGGTTAACTGGATAAATCGAACTCTATTCTAGTAATACGTGACCGATTTGAATATGGCTCTGCATAGAAGACATGCATACGTCAACACGGTGGATAATCACGTGATACAATATTTTCAGAAAATCTTCAATAAATTTGTAAATACTGGACCGATTTGAATTTGGTTTGAAGCAAAGAATGTGGAGAGACGTAACGCATTAGATGGACGTGGTCGATTTTTGAAAAATCAACTGATAAAAAAGTTATTGAAGATAAACCAAAATTTTGGTTTATCTTCAATAACGTTTTTATCAGTTGATATTTAATAAATCTACGACGTCCATGTTATTCCTGAAATTTTTTCCACCTTCTCTTCTTCAAACTGAATTCAAATTGGTCAAGTAATGACAAAGTTATTGAAGATTATTGGAAATTCTAAGTCACGTGATTATACACCGTGGTCAAGGGTTTGCTAGATGTGAGAAATTATTTGAAGAACTTGCTGATAAAAAAGATATTGATTGCATTGTAAAATTTTACTTGGTCGTCAATAACTATTTTATCAGCAGATTTTCAAAAGATGTACCATATTCAACAAATTCATGACGCTTTACCACATTATCTGCTTCATATTGAATTCAAAATCGATTACGACAATTCACATAATTTTTGACGTTTTTTTAAATTGTGTCACGTGATTCCCCGCCGTGATTCCAATGGCCATTTGGTAAGTGACGTCAAGAGAAAGTCTTGCTTTGGAAACGGTAAGCCCATTACCACACATTGTGCCAAGATAAAGGCTTTTGAAAACAATGTGGAAAATGAAGAAATTGCTTGTGACTTTGCAAGCACTTTCTTCATTCCCCTAAATGTTTTCATCACAGAAAGGCCGGAAAATGTAAAAAAAAAAATCATTCACTTAGAATCGACGTCTGCAACGCTTAACTGTCAATTTTGTCTACACTAGAATTTGTCGTTTCGGAAAGGGTTAAACTTGTCCAGATAAGGTTTAATTCGGAAACTTTAAACGGATCTGAGAAAAACATGAGAGGCAACCTCGTTAATCGTCGCTTCCCAACAAAAAGCTCGTAACTGCAGCTCAAAACAAGTTGCAGTTACGAGATTTTTGTTGAAAAGATACGAAATGTTGACAATAAACGTACTGTTTGGTATAGACATGTAGTTTACATTCGAAAAGGTCGTAAATACAGCTTAAATGAGCTGTGGTTACGGCATTGTTGAAGCTCGTTGAATCTCGCAATATCCTGCCAGTTTCATACATTTTGTGTTCGAAAACGTCGTTCGACTTTAAGCGTGTTAACGAAATTGTCGTTATTTTACGCCCTCGTATCGAAAGATCGGGGCATATTGTTTTACTCGTGTCCGTCCGTCTGTCTGTCTGTCCACCCAAAAACTTAAAATTGGCCATTTAGGGGGCTTTCATGTTTCAAAAACACATCTTATTCTTTTCCGTTTTTAACGAAACCGACACCCTCCTTCTCGAAAGATCGGGGAATACTGTTTTACTCGTGACCGTCTGTCTGTCTGTCAATCCGAAAACTTAAAATTGGCCATTTAGGGGGCATTCATGTTTCAAATCACATCTACGGTATTCTTTCCGTTTTTAACGAAACTGACACCCCTCCCCCTTCTCGAAAGATCGGAGTATATTGTTTTACTCGTGTCCGTCCGTCTTTCTGTCCGTCTGTCTGTTCGAAAACTTACCATTGGCCTTTTCGGGGGCATTCATGTTTCAAAACACATCTTATTCTTTTCCGTTTTTAACGAAACCGACACCCCCTTCTCGATAGATCAGAGTATATTGTTTTACTCGTGTCCATCCGTCTGTCTGTCTGTTCGAAAACTTAACATTGGCCTTTTCGGGGGGCATTCGTGTTTTACAAACACATCTTGTTCTTTTCCGATGTTATCTGACTATGCCATATGAAAAATATCTGCTTTGTCAAAGCAAGCTGCAGTTACGAGGTTTTCGTTGAAAAGCGACGATTATTTCTCACCTAATCATGTGTCTTCTTCAGTAGCTCTCATATTGAAATTGTCCTAATTTTAGCTGTTTAACTTTGTTAAAGGCTTAATTAATTTTCACACAATGACGCCTTTTGACTCCCCACGAAATAATGACCATGGGAAACATCTTGGAAAATGAAGAAATTGCTTGTGACAAACAATTTCTTCATTTTGCACAATGTTTTCCACCCAAAAAGATCCAAAAAATAAAATGTTCATGCATTTGAAATTTTGGTCTGCATTATCTTTCAATTTGGACCACCCTAAAATATTGTCGTTTGGGAAAGGGCTTAATTCACTTACACACAATGACGCCTTTAAGTTTTGATGACCCGCGAGATAACGGATTTGGAAAACATAATTGTTGAACATAAAGAAATTAATTGTGAAATGCAATTTCTTCATTTCCCATGTTAATTCTTTCTGTCTCAAAATTTCAGAATTTTTATCACGTTGAAAAAATATTCTGCAACTTTGTTTTCAATTTGGATAAGCCTAAAATTTTGATTCGTTGTAAACCCTTAAACAAAAGTGGCGCGTTTTCTTTCTTTCCTGGACAACAAAATTTTGGACTTCCAAATCGAGAATGATTACAGCTAGACGATAAATAGGCCCCCTCCCCCCCCCCCCCCCAATGTTGACCAAATTTAAAAATGCCGAATTTTCCTTATTTTACACTGAGAAATTAAGGAAAATCCAATTTAGCCCCCCCCCCCCCCCCCCGATACAGACAAAGGGGCTTAAGCCCACCCAAAATGAAATTGCTTCCTACGGGCCTGATAAAATAAATCCGATGAAAACATTCGTTATAGCCTACATGCACCTATAACCTTTATGATAGGCAAGGACGGATGTAGAGGGGTTGGTCGGGGGAGGGGTCTGGACCCCCTGGCATTGGCCGAAAATCAGATTTGGCTAAATAACGTTAGTCTGATAATATCATTTACATGCAGAATTTCAGTCAAAACTGTGCAACACTAGAAAAACGAACCCCACCCCCTATTTGCATATAATCCGACCCCCCCCCCCCCCACACACACACATACATCTTAGAAAGACTAAATCCTAGATCCGCCACTGCAAGTGATAAACAAAATTCACTCTCTAAACAACAGGACAAGGCAAATTCGATAGTAAAATTGACATTTCACTTATTACTCGTTAAATAAACTAATGCTCGTTTTGACCACTTTCACACACACAAAAAAAGAAGAAAATAATGGAAATGCCAAAATTTTACAATTTCATAAAAAAATAATCACCGCTCCCCAGTGTTTCTATTAACTAAATTAAGATTCTTGGATTTTACACGAATTTTCTGTCTGAAATTTGCGTCTTGAAATTTCTACATTTGAAAGATATCACAATATCGTCCTTTGATTGAACAAATAGGAGACCGTTAAAAAGTAGTACCGAAACTAATATGGTACGAAACCATTATAGAACGTGTTATTCAGAGTGACTTCCCTTTGAAGTTCCCCATGTGCGCAGCCAGTTTTGGATCCTTATCAAGTTTGACAAACGTAGATAATTTATTGTTTACGCGTTATTAAGGTAAAAGCGGTTGAACTTTTAAGGAAAATGGCAGAAAAGGAAAAGCAGGAAATAGCTTCCGACGACGGTGTTGCAGACGTAAACCGTAACGGGCGTGAGGCGGGTTTAGTTCCGGATTTTCCTACTTTCGGTTTCGATGTGAAGTCCGAGAAATCTGATCTCGTGTTAATCGTTGAAAATTATTGCCTTTATGTCAAGAGATCGCATTTGGCATTATTTTCGCCCGTTTTGGAGACTATGCTAGAAGAAAATCACGGAGATACGCTTACAATCGAGGACGTAAAATGTTCCGATTTTGCAGAATTTTTGGCTTGTATACAGCCAAGAAAAAGACAAAAAGTTTCCAAAGACAACGTGTTTAGAATGGTGAAATTGGCAAAAAGTTATGATGTCGATGATCTAATTGATCGTTGTGAAGATTGTATGGTTGAACTCCTTCAAAAGTCAAAGATTGAAATTCAGACAATTGCCCTATATTTGGACTATGCCTTTAAATTCGATCTTGAAACCCTGAAGTCTGAATGTCTCAAGCTCTCCACTGAAACAAACGAAGGCTCACTGAATGACAAGAAAGCTCTAGAAAAGTTAGATGTGAATGCAAGATGTCAGTTGTATGAGGCATGCCTTCCGAAACTTACAACGAAAGCTCGTCTGGCTGATATTTTTGTGACGTCTCTAAAGAAAGAGGAACAGCAACTGATTTCTGGGTTATCTGAGTCAAAAGGTCTGGCCAAGATCAGTTGTGATACTGGCAAGAACCTGTACAGGCTGAACAAATGGGATATCAAATGGGAACTTGATATAACATTTCCCTCACAGTTAAGTGGATATACAAAAAGACATATAGTGTTTAATTGCCAGCCAACAAAGGAATCAAAGAAATTTACATGTCTTGTCATGGTATCAGCTGTGATTCCAAATCATATTATGTGGAATGAAAACAAAAGTGTCGTACAATTGGTTCGCTTCGATTCTTCAAAGTACAGCAACTACATTTACCTTCCTGAAGATGTCGATGACCCATCGCAGGGATTCAAATTAAATGGAAAGTTGACACTGAATGTACAGTTGCTCTTTGGTAAACCAGTTTATCATGGTTAACCGTTAGGTTTTAACTATTCCCGAAACAGCAACAGACGAAAAAGAAAAATAGTGGCAACTTTTAGGCCTAATTTCTTATTTGCCCAAATTGTTTTTAGATGTTTTGCACATATCAACTTAAAAGCTGTTAATCTTTTTGAGACTATCAAACAGAAAAAATATATATTATCCATCTTTATTTCTGATGATTTTGACATTTTTTTCATAGATCTAAGTTTTGTATGCATAATGGTAACTTCATTTGATATTTGTCCTTTTGTAAGAGTGTGTATTCTAGTCCAGTGAGGGTTGATTGCCCATATTAGCACATACTTTAAAAAAAAACCTCCCCCATTTTAGAAGATGATGGGGCATTGTTTTGCATATAGAGAAAGAGCAAGGAAGCAAGGATTCCCATCCTTGCTGTAATGTTTTCTATTTTTAGCTCACCTGAGCACAAAGTGCTCAAGTTGAGCTATTGTGGTCACTTTTTGTCCGTGGTCTGTCCGTCCGTCCATCCGTCCGTCCACAATTTCGTGTTAACACTCTAGCATCTACAATTGCATGTATGAACCAATCTTGACCAAACTTGGTCAAAACATGTATGGCCATAAGATCTCAGATGAGTTTGATTATGGGTCAGATCGAACTAGAAAGTCAGGAGTTATCTGACTGCCCTTGAATGCGAAAAATACCTAGTTTTGACATTGTTTACACTCTAGCATCTACAATTATTGATCAATCAAAATAAATCTTGGACATGATGTCGCAGACCATGAGATATGATTTTCAGACTGATCTGACTAGAAAGACGAGAGTAATGTGCCCTTGAATTCGACAAAATTGTTATTTTCGGCTGTTTTCGACCTTGTTTACACTCTAGAATCTACAATTATCCATCAATCAAGACAAAACTTGGACACAATGTAGGGACCATGAGATCGCGGGATGAGTTTGATTTTCAGTCTGATCTGATCAGAAAGTCAAGAGTTACTTGCCCTTGATTTGAATTTGACAAAATTGTCATTTGTGGCTGTTTTCGACCTTGTTTACACTCTAGAATCTACAATTATTGATCAATCAAGCCAAAACTTGGACACAATATTGAGGATTATAAGATATGGGATGAGTTTGATTTTCAGTCTGATCTGATCAAAAAGTCGATAGTTATGTGCCCTTAAATTTGACAAAATTGCTGTTTTCGGCTGTTTTCGACCTTCTTTATACCGAAGAATCTACAATTATTTATCAAACAAGACAAAATCTTGGACACAATGTTGGGGACCATAAGATCTTGGATGAGTTCGATTTTCACAACACTATTGACCATAAGTTCGTTTTCAGTCTTAAAGTCATAAATATTTATTGAATTGAACAAAAGTGTTGCTCATATCATTTTGGTTCAGGTGAGCGATATAGAACCATCATGGTCCTCTTGTTAATAAATTTCCCGCCTACATTTAAAATCCTAGAATAGACACAATTGTACATTTTTAATAGGTAAAGTCTTTTTGAGTAAATGTTATATTTATATTGATTAATTGAAAGAGATCAGAATCAAGAATACAAAAGTCAATGTTTGATGCCACACAAATTAAAAACTATGGAAAACATCGAAACTGATGAAATTGCTTGTGACAAGCTATTTCTTCATTTTCCACAATATATTTTCAGAGAAAGAACCAACAAATATAAAATTTAATTTGTTTAACATTGTCATTTGCAATAGCCTTAGATTTTTGAGTTTGGACCAGCTAAACATCTTGCTGCTTGGTAATGGGTTCAATTTTATCTGTGAAGTGCATTTGTAGACACCACTCATATCTTTAATCAGAGCTGTAGATAAGAAGGGCAATTGGCTTTTTGAAATGCAATGTAGCTTTTATTTTTCACCAAACCCTATGTTAGTGGGTATTCCTTTGAATCGTCTCATTTTGACAATTCCAATAAATCAGTGCCCATAATAAAGGGTTTGGATATGTGTATGATAATGTATTTACAATTACTTTAAACCCCCCCCCCCCATTATCTGTTGTTTTTGTAACTTACTTTTACATGTATTTAAGGTAGAATACCCGTAATGTCGCCATTTTGAGATTTTTAAAACATCGGCTTCTTTCAAGCGTCATTGTTACGTATCCTATTCTATTTAGACGCGGTCATGAACATTCGATGGTGGAGAGTTCCACCACCGAATGTTTTTGATCGAGCCCAAATAATCACGACTTCGTGCGAATATTATTATTATTGTGTTTTAGTTTAAAATCATCTGCCAATAAACAGAAAAATGTTATTGTATCTAGCTCATCTCATTACAGATAAACAAAGGGTTTGGATGTAGATAATGTATTTAGAATTACTTTACCCCCCTCTAATATCTGCTCTAGAATGCTTGGCTTTTGGCAACGTATAGTAAATGGAAAACATGACAAAATTGCATTTAGACTTTATAGTATTTTAATAGCAATGCACATGCAGGAGAAATCTTTTTCATTCTAACTGGATTTTGAGCATTGAAGATAGTCTCACAAAATGTGGTTATCATGTTCTTTGGAATTCACATGATATTTTGAATTCACATAACACTGTTCAAGTGCCACATAATTTAAGTCATTTGGTAAAGGCAAAACTTTTTTTAAAATTATAAACTGAGTTGGAAAGAATCAGTATTTACCTCACCTATTAAGTGCTTAAATTACAGATTGTTTAATACAGAATTAGTTTTTGAACAAGATTTTCATTTGCTACCTAATGATTTAGCTATGGCTTTTTGCCATTTTAGATGTTTGAATCACAAGTTTCCAATTGAACTTGGTAGATTTTGGGGCGTTGAGAGGGATGATAGGATATGTGATCTATGCAAATTTAACAAACTTGGTGATGAATACCATTACTTGTTTGAATGCTCTTATTTTGAGGAACAGAGAAGAATGTTTTTTCCATAGAGCCTGCCACGTCAACCAAATGCTATAATAAGTCTTTGATGAGGTCATGAATAACAAGGATAAACCTGCTCTATTTAAGCTCAGTAAGTTTTGCAAGGAGATTATTGCAACATTTAAGGTGATGCACAGCAATGTTTAGCCCATCTCCAAAAACCTGGTTTTAGTCTCTAATTGAATATGCTTGGGAAGACATTGAGACAAGGGAAGAAAATGCTGATGATCAACATTTTCTTCTTTTGCCACAATGTTTTCAGTGCTTTATTGTACACAAACTACACTCTTTCAACATTCATTTTGTCTTCAGCAACAGCTCTGAAATTGAACAACTCTAAAATTTTGCTGTCGGGGAAAGGGTTGATATTGTGTCATTTATGATATTTTTGAACAGTGAACCAGAACAGAGCTCCTGGTGTCATAAGAATGGTGGACCACTTATCTCTCTTCTTTGTTCGCACTGTAGCACTAGATGGACACTAGTAGATGAAGTTTATATCGGCTGGTGTCGACCTAGATGCTTGGCTGTTTGTTGCTTTTTAGCTCACCTGAGCATGAAGTGCTCAAGGTGAGCTATTGTGGTCACTCAATGTCCGTCGTCCGTCCGTCCGTCCGTCTGTCCGTCCGTCTGTCCGTCCGTCCGTCTGTCTGTCAACAATTTGGTGTTAACACTCTAGCATCCACAAAAGTTGGCCAATCTTAATCAAACTTGGTCAAAGCAAGTATGGTCATAAGTTCTCGGATGAGTTCGATTATGGGCCTGATCGGACTTGGAAGTCTGGAGTTATTTGCCCTTGAACGTAAAAAATAGCTAGTTTTGACCTTGTTAACACTCTTGCATCTACAATTATTGATCAATCAAGACAAAACTTGGACATAATGTTGGAGACTATAAGATCTCAGATGAGTTTAATTTTCAGTCTGATCTGACCAGAAAGACAAGAGTTATGTGCCCTTGAATTTGACAAAAATGCCATTTTTGGCAGTTTTCGACCTTGTTTACACTCTAGCATCTACAATTATTAATCAATCAAGACAAAATTACGACACAATGTTGGAGATCATAAGATATTGGATGAGTTCGATTTTCAGTCTGATCTGATCAGAAAGTCGAGAGTTATGTGCCCTTGAACTTGACAAAATTGCCGTTTTTGACTGTTTTCGACCTTGTTAACACTCTAGAATCTACAATTATTAATCAATCAAGACAAAACTTGGACACAATGTTTGGGATCATAAGATCTTGGATGATTATGATTTGTAGTCTGATATAATTAGAAAGATGAGAGTTATGTGCCCTTGCACTTGACAAAGTTGCCGTTTTTGACTGTTTTGGACCTTGTTTACAATCTAGAATCTACAGTTATTGACTAATCAAGACAAATTTTGGACACAATGTTCGAGACCATAATATCTTGAATTAGTTTGATTTTCAGTCTGATCTTACCAGAAAGATGAGAGTTATGTGCCCTTGAATTTGATAAAATTGCCATTTTCGGCTGTTTTTGACTTTGTTTGCACTCTAGAATCTACAATTATTAATCAATCAAGACAAAACTTGGACCCAATATTGGGGATCATAGGATCTAGGATGAGTTTGATTTTCAGTCTGATCTGATCAGAAAGTGGAGAGTTATGTGCCCTTGAATTTGATAGAATTGCCATTTTCGGCTGTTTTCGACCTGTTTTACACTTTAGACTCTACAATTAGTAATTAATAAAGACAAAACTTGGACACAGTTGGGCACCATAAGATCTCGTATAAGTTGGATTTTCGCAACGCTATTGACCATACAGCATAAGTTTGTTCTCAGTCTTAAAGTCATAAATATTAATTGAATTGAACAAAAGTGTTGCTCATATCATTTTGGTTCAGGTGAGCGATATAGGACCATCATGGTCCTCTTGTTTAGCTCACCTGAGCACAAAGTGCTCGAGGTGAGCTATTGTGGTCACTCACTGTCCATCAACATCGTCTGTCGGTCCATCAACAATTTCTTCAAACATCTTCTTCTCCAAAACCAACAGGCCAATTTTGACCAAACTTGGCAGGAATGTTCCTTGAGTGACCCTTCTCAAAACTTGTTCGCAGATCTTTGATTCGTCAAAAAATGTGGGCGTGGCAGGGCGGGGCTTATTGGACTTAGAGAAATCCTAAGAAAATTCTTTAAAAATCAACCATTGGGCCAATTTGAACCAAACTTGGCAGAATTGTTCCTTGAGTGACCCTTCTCAAAATTTGTTCGCAGATTTTTGATTCGTCAAAAAACGTGGCCGTGGCAAGGAGAAAGGGGCTTATCAGACTTAGAGAAATCATAAGAAAATTCTTTGAAAATCAACCATTGGGCCAATTTGAACCAGACTTTGTAGGGATGTGTCTTAAGCCTTTCTTTTTAAAATTTGTTCACAAATATTTTCATTTGTAAAAAGTTGTGGTCGTGGCAGGGAGAAAGGGGCTTATCAGACTTCAAGAAATCATAAGAAAATTCTTTAAAAATTAACCATTTGGCCAATTTGAAGCAGACTTTGCAGGAATGTTCTTTGAGTCTCTCTTTTCAAAATTGTTTCACAAATTTTTACATTTGTCAAAAAAATGAGGGCGTGGCAGGGAGGAAGGGGCTTTTCGGCCATAGAGAAATCCTAAGAAAATCCTTTAAAAATCAACCAATGGGCCGATTTGAACCAAACTTTGCAGAATTGTTTCTTGAGTGACACTTTTCAACATTTGTTCATAAATTAATAGTTTCGTCAAAAAATGTGGGTGTGGCAGGGCGAGGCTTATCTAACCAAGAGAAATTGTTAAAAAATTCTTCAAAAATCTTCTTCTCCTTAACCATTGGGCCAATTAGAACCAAATTTGGCAGGAAGGTTCCTTAGGTGACTCTTCTTAAGATTTGTTCGCGGATTTTTTATTCGTCCAAAATTGTGGGCATGGCAGGTCAGCACTTATCAGACTTGGAGAAATCATAAGAAAATTCTTTAAAAATCAATCATTGGCCCAATTTGAACCAAACTTGGCAGAAATGTTCCTTTGGTGACTCTTTAAAAAATGTGAATTGTTGTTTCGTCTGAAAAAGTGGGTGTGGCAGGGCGTGACTTATTGGACTTAGAAAAATTCTAAGAAAATTCTTTAAAAATCAACCATTGGCCCAATTTGAACCACACTTGGCAGAAATGTTCCTTGGGTGACTCTTTGTCTTAAACTTCTTTCAGGTGAGCGATATAGGGCCATTCTGGCCCTCTTGTTTTTCAGAGGAGAGATGGGTGTTCTTTATTAAACCATTAAACTATTTATCTATCCTGGCATAGTATTGCATTAATGGGCATTGGAGAACAATGCTGGTTCGGATGGGATGCTACTCAACGTTGCTTCCCATCTGAGCCTGTATTGCTTGATATAAACACAAAACCTCAAGCTTAAAAACTAAATGATGTTTACAAGTAAATATATTTTTCCTAATTTTTTCATGTGCCCTATGACTACATCTACTGCTGATGGGCCTTGATAGATGGAGGATACCAGTAGGTCTGGTCTACATATTTCATTCACTTCATAGATCTAGTATTTTCCATGCTACTCAGATTGTCTTTTTTGTGTCTTCTTTGAAGCTTTCTCTACAATGTTTGTCATATTGTTTTGTTAGTTATTGGTTTATTGATATATACCTCGGTTAGAGGTCATGATCTTATTAAAATCTTGAATCTTGAAATCTGTTGCCTTTGTAACCTATATTTACATGTAAAGCTATTGTGTTTTATGTTTATCATCTGTCAATTAACAGTAAAATGTTATTGTATCTAGCTCAACTCATTACAGACAGTATAGGTCAGACTGGTCAAATAGGGAACGACTTTTTCAAGCAAACCATGACATAATTTCGGACAAACAACTGTATTTCGTAGATGTTGATATTAAATCTTGTAACTACGGCTTGATCCAAGCCGTAGTTACGAGATTTTATAGCAACACAAACAATTTATCAAAACATAGCGTTAAACTCAGTCTATTTTTAGCACAAAATACATTGCTATTCAAAGAATGATAGAGACGAAACTTATGAGTGAATGATATTTAACATTTTTTTGCCTTAATGCGTATAAAACATGGTGGAAAACAATGTAATTGCTTGTTACAAGCAATTCCATTATTTTCCAAAATGTTTGCTAAATTTTTTGTCTTGTGGAGTGTCATTATTTGAGAATGCGTAAGTCATTAATCGGTAATTCTTTCATTTTCAAATCAATGTTAATATTGTACTAAAAATCCTTTCTAAACAAGATGATTGTGGTTTTGACATGTAGTTGAAATAGCTTGGAAAACATTGAGGGAAAAAAAGAAATTGCTGATTTACAGTAATTTCTTCTTTTCTTGTAATATAGTTTTCAAGTTTCAGCAGTCTAATATTTTGTTGTTTGGGAAAGTGTTAACCCATTCCCAGACAGTGGTTCTTTTTTACTACTTCCAATATAATGACTAGAAAACACCGTGGAAAATAAAGGAATTGCTTGTGACAAGCAATTTCGTCATTTCCCACAATATTTTCTTCCATAAAAGACCAAACTATGTAAAATTTAGATTGTCATGCAATTGTTGTCTGCAATGTCTTTGAATTTGGTCTAGTCTCAAATTTGTTGTTTTTGAAAGTGTTAATATCATACTGTGACTCCTTTTGAATACGCTACTAGATTCTACATGGGTTAGAAATCTTTGATGGAAGAGAAGAAAATGCAGTGTTTCTTTTAAGCTCCACTGGCCGAAAGCCATCGAGCTATTGTCATGGCGTTGTGTCCGTCGTGCGTATGTCCGTGCCAGTGTCCTTTCACATTTTCTTTAAAAATCTTTTTCTCTTAATTTAGTAGGCCAATTTTTACCAAGCTTGGCAGGAATGTTCATTGGGTGACCCTTTATTTAAATTGCTCAAGGAACCTTGATTGGCCCATAAAAGTGGGCGCGGCAAGGCAGGGATTATCAGACTTGGAGAAATCTTAAAATTATTCTTTAAAAATCAACCGGCGGGCCAATTTTGACCAATCTTAGCAGGAATGTTCCTTGGGTGACCTAGCGCATCTGCCTCTCATTCGAGAGGTCCCGGGTTCTATACCCGGCGGCGGCAAATACCCTTACTGACAAAGATGTCACACATCAATGGTTTGATAATGTGAACCTATTTTGTGGAGCAGCTGGAGGCTCAGTAAGGGTGTTGTGGTAGTACTGGTATGAGAAAATACAGCCTGGAATCCATGGTTAGGTGCCCCAGCTGCTGCGATATGACCTAAGTAGTTGAAAACGGCGTAAAACCCCAATAAACCAAACCAATCCTTGGGTAACCCTTCACTGAAATTGTTCAAGGAATCTTAATTGGTCCATAAAAGTGGGCGTGGCAGGGCGGAGGTTATCAGACTTGGAGAAATCACAAAATGATTCTTTAAAATCAACCAGCGGGCTTAATTTGACCAATCTTATCTGAAATAAACAGTGGGTGGCCCATTTACTAGATTTGAGCCGGGATCTGGAAAAACGTCCCTTAAAGCATTTTCAAAAGTTGAGTTTCAAGATAAGCCTATTGTCAAATGCAGTCCAATGTGTATCCATGCTGCTCTCTTTAAGTTACTACAGGTCCCGAAGAAGCTATTAGAGAACAATGTGGATCCTGATCAGACTGTGCGTATGCACAGGCTGATCTGGATCTATGTTGGGCTCAAAAGCCTTAAGGGACGTTTTTCCAGATCCTGGCTCATTTTTTTTCAGGGAATTTCGATTCGTCCAGAAATCTGGTCAGGTATGGGGGCCTTATCAAACTTGGAGAAATCATAGAATAATTCTTTAAACATCAATCAGGGGTCCAATCTAGACTGAACTTCGCAGAAATGTACCTTAACCCTTTGCCAAACAAGACCTGGTTTTGACGTCCCTAACAGAAATGGCTTGGGAAAACATTGAAACAAAAGAAGAAACTGCTGATAACCAGCAGTTTCTCCTATTGTCTCAATATTTTCTATGCTATTTTGTACATAAATCGTATCTTTATCAATAAAAAATGTGTCGTCTGCAGCAGCTTTCAAATTGGTTGACCCGAAAATTGTGTTGTTTGGGAAAGGGTTAAGTGATCCTTTACGTAAATTGTTCATAAAATTTTGATTGGTTCATAAACGTGGGAGTGGCAGGGTGGGGCTTAACAGCCATTCTCCAGAAATTGAAGCCACTTTGAAAAAAAGCTGTCGCCAGCTTATATGTACTAAAAAATAAAATGTGTTGTTTTTGCAGTTCATTGAGATAATTAAATTCTTATTACCTAACCATTTTCGAGATAATATATGCATACTCGGATGCGAAAAACCTCATAACTAAGAAAGCTATGTGTCATTTATTAACATGGGGGTCTTAAAATTCCCATGTCGCCAAGCCAATTTTCTTTATACCTTTCTCATTTTTTTCTTCAAGCAAAGCTTACATACTGAGAGAATGTTATCAATATATGCGGAATACATATGGATTTGAAGTTTTAAAGCTTATTATGCATTTTCTTCATATTTCAACTACTTTTTACATCAAAATACATGTGTCGCAACAAGAGCCTATTTTCCCGTAACGACTTTTCTTTGTTCCTAAATTGCTAGAGAAAAGTATCAAGAACATGCCATTAACACCTTATCAAATGCGCAAGGTATTAAACTTATCGGGAAAACATATCTTTTAACAAATATGTTGTTGATTTATAATGTACAGACAGATAAAAATGAAAATTGTAATGTCGCATTTCAAACGCTATGCTTCCATAACGCTAATATCTACAGAACTAGAATGCTCTTGGTAAATATGAATAAAGTAGGTTATAAAGCAGGAATAGGGGATATTTTCAAAACGATAGCATTATGCATATCAGTTATATTCAGAATGTGGTCACTGTTTTTGTTCGTTGGTCACTATGCATCCATAACTGTTAGTTTCCATAACGCATTTACAATCTGAATTTGCGTCAACAGCATCAAACAAATATATAAGAAACATTTAGTTTTAACATGGAATGTCCCTGTATATGACAATAGGATCAATTTGCACGTACCTTTTATGAGCATTTCCGGCTGAGGATACTGTGAAACATATGACTATATCGGTTGATTTGAGCATAGTGAATTCGTAACTCTTAAAACTATTAACTGGAATCTTAGAATGATTTTTTCAGTACGCTGTCTAGACAAACTACTCAGGCTAAAACCATTGTAGTCGCTTGACTTTCATATTTTAAATAAACATAGCATTACCTAATAGATTTCTCTGTTACGGAACTTAGCGTTATGGAACATGATTTTTAATGTTTCTTTTATGGCTATCCAAGACTATCAAATTTACAACGTCTTTCGTATTCTACATAAGTATTGCACACTAAACTATCAGAATAGACATAATTATTGATGTTACCATTTCAAATAGTTCTCAATGTGATACCAAAACAAAGAAATGTTTATTTGACCTTAGTAATGCAGATAAATGTAGAATAACGAATTACAGTGGAAATGACCACTAAAATTAATTTACAGTGAGCTGATTGATGAAAAGATACGTATATACCAACTGTCTTTTTTATCCGAAAATGGAGAATATATAGGGAAAACGATAGAAACATGTTCATGAAATGAAAAGTTAAATATATGATTAGTACAAAACTACATCCTTTTTAAATTGTTGTGTCACATGATTCCACACCCTGAATGTGGACATTTCTTTTTCAACATATGGCGAGGGTAACATGCTGAACATGAGATATTGTAGAGCATCAATGGAAAAAGTATGTCTATTGCTATTTCTGGAATGAACTATAAAAGTCGGGAACCAAGACACAAAAATAATTGTTTACTGAAACCATTTGAAAGACAATTAAAAAGCTTTCTGTTTCTCTCCTTTGCATTTGATAATTTTAGATACAAAGCTTGTGTTATAAAAATGGGTACAGTGTTTAACAATTCATAGGTCATAATACATTGGAGAGAAGTTTAGTCTCAATTAAAACAAATTGTGAAAGTAACAAGTCTGTGCAAGTTAACACCATTTGGCCAGGTAACAGTTTCTCATTC
The DNA here is from genome assembly GCA_963680895.1 of Fragum sueziense. Taxonomy (NCBI): domain Eukaryota; kingdom Metazoa; phylum Mollusca; class Bivalvia; order Cardiida; family Cardiidae; genus Fragum; species Fragum sueziense. The sequence continues at coordinate 25,406,791 of OY804609.1, read as the reverse complement.
ACAGTATTGCTGCACGAGAAAGGTACTTACTGATATGGCTAACAAGAAACAGGTATTTAAAAGGATGGATCGTCCTTCACCAAACAGAACCACGAAAGCTTATTGCGATTAGACAGGGGGGTTTCGTAAAAAGAAGACAACATCACAGCTTTGAATAATCATAAATGCAACAGCCTTACTAAAAATGTACCAACACAAAGGCACTTACTTATGATTATCTGCATACTCTTTTTTTGAAGACGTATCCTTTAAAATCTAACAAGCAAGCTGTCTAGATCTTAAGTAAATGAAGGCATAACAAACTTTTATGACAGTTTTTTCGTTCACTTCATCCTTAGCTTGCACATATCACCAATAGTGTGTCTTTGCTTTACAAACTGTGGGGAGAGAATGTCTGCAACGATTCAACGCGAACCCTGACGTTTTTATTAACTATCTCCCAACAACTAAATTTCAGACAGGTTCGAGTTTATGGGATGTGCAAACGACAAAAGTCGATGTTACAAAGTGCAGGAAATTTGCAGAATTTAAAAGGGGTTGGAAAATGGAAAAATCCTGAAGACGATTTCAAGATTTATAAAAATATATGCCAGTTAAAAGACTGCAATAAAAAAAACTTATAGAGAATTGATGAACAGTAATATTGCCCCAAAGATTATACAAGCAAGTGATTTACAAATACTTGAAATCATTAAGTAATAATCATTCATAATTTGGTTGGCCATTTATAACACTATGCTATATATTTCACAAGAAAAATAATCGTTTTCCATAACATATGCTCCGTAACTAATATATTTTACAAGAAAGCCGTTTTAATGTATTAATTTCGATAGAGAAACATTATAAATTTAACATACGTATGCAGGTATCCTTACTGGTGCTTTAGGAATGGATATTCTCTCGATTCTGATGATTCATTTGGATATTTCAAATTTAAGAATTTACCCAGGTTTTGGGGTAATTTCATAGAATTCTTTTTGTCATTTTTCCTAGAATGTTTTGAAACTTTTCATTTGCATTATATAAAATATTTATAACAATTGAGATATCATTAAGCGAATAATTCGGAGATATCAGAACTCTTTTCCACATCAAGAAACAATGCATATGCTCCGTAACGAAGGGGTGGTCTTTGTGAATGTGTGTTTACGTTTTATACAGAATGCTCCAACGGACATACTTGTGTTTTTTCTCAAGCTCTTTGATACAACAATAATTAGTTACAACATTCAATGTACTAATTCAAACCATTATTAAGTAACAAAAAACTTCACAAGCCACCATATAAACAATCAAAAGAACTATAGAATATAAGGATTTTCTATTTAAATTATACATGTTATTAAAGATCAATGTCACTGAAAAGTACATTTGTATACCCTCAGTTATGCTTCGCCATCAAAATGGACCCTATCAGTTTTATTTTCGATCTTTGAATGTGCTCTAACGCTTTAAAAACTAACCGTCAGTGCATAATCTATGCTCCGTAACATGCCTATTTTCATACTTACTTTAATGGATCATAAAAATCGTTTGGTAAAAATGGTGTGGGTTAAAATTTCAGAAAAAGCGCCTGAAGTATTCTTCTTTAGAAATAACGAAAAGCCATTTGAATTGGGAATGGTCCAAAAATATTTTTTTCTCAAATCAAAATGGCTTCAATTTCTGGAGAATGGCTGTTAAGTGAATAGGAGAAATCACAAAATGATTCTTTAAAATAATTCTTTAAAAATCAACTAGTGAACCAAGTTTGGCCAAACTTTACAGAAATGTTTCTTGGGTGGCACCTTATCTAAATTGTTCGTGAACTTTTGATTGATCCATAAATGTCGGTGTGGCAGAGCGGGCTCATCAGACTTAGGGAAATCACAAAATAATTCTTTAGAAATAAACCAGTGGGCCAATTTAGACCAAACTTAGCACAAATTTCCTTGGGTGGCCTATTATTAAAATGTACATATAATTTTGATTGGTCCATTAATGTGGGTGTTGAAGGGTAGGGCTTTTCAGACTTATAGAGAATTCACAAAATAATTCTTTAACGATCAACAAAATGGCCAATTCGGATCAATTATGGCAGACATTTTCCTTTGATGGCCCTTTCCTAAATGGTTCATGAAATTTTGATTGGTCAATAAATGTGGGAGTTGCAGGGCGGTGCTTATCTGACTTAGCGAAATCACAAAAAAAAAGAATTAAGGGGCCTGTTTAGACCAAACTTGGTAGAAATATTCCTTGGTGACCCTTTTCAATATTTCGCAGTGTGAGGCTTATAAGAAATCATGAGATAATTCTTTTAATATACCAAGTGGAGCGATTCAGGCCTCTTTCCTGAGCCTGAGTAGTTATCCAGCTATGGATGCGTCGAAAAAAGCCAATCGCTCTGAAAAAGGGAATAACTCGTGCATGAATGACGAAAAGGGGCAATTTTTGATAAAGATTATTTCGAATTTGTTGCTGGTAAAAAGGTCGTTTAAGAATCGTTACTTGGCAAATGTTTTGTCATACATTGTGTAATCTATGCATGGTTGACAAACCGCGCTAGAATTACGGACTATGGCAGCAAATGACACCACAGCTTTATCCGTTTCAAAGACCAATCAGCTGGCTTGAATACCAAATTTAGGCACTTCGAGTAAAACATGTCTTAACTATTCATCTTGTCTAAAATCTTACCGAGTATACATCTTGTAAACGTTTTGGTAACTCTGATTCCAATCGGTAGTAGGCAATGTGTTCGAGTTGCAGTTGAAGCATCAAATTAATGGATTTGAACACCGACTCCGGAGATTACTGGTGAAGCACGGGAAAAATAAACAAGTAAATAACATATTAATTTAGTCGTGCATAGGGATTTTTCTTAGAAGAATAAAATTGAAAAGTATTCGCATGTACAAAAAAATTCGCAAAAATAAGTTTGTGTTGGAAGTGTGGGTCAATAAAAAAAATTGACAGTACATTAAAGGGGGTGTCTCAAATCTGCCCACGCATGAATTTTCTTTTAATTCTGCATGGTGATAAAGGACCATATACAAGCTATGAAAATGCATTTAGTTTCTTTGATAATCCAACCTGGATTCCAAAAAGCCACCTTGACTTATTCCCACTGTGACATGAAACATGGCCCCTTTTTCATGTGTCGCAAAACTTTAGTTTTGTGTATTTTCAAGATCTGTCAATTGAATTTGATCCAAGACACATAAGGCATTGCATTAATATCAGAAAAGGTATTTGAGGAAATTATTATGAATGTTTTTTATTGTATTAATCATGAACATATGCATATTTTTCAGCAAAATTTTGGAAAAGAGTAAAATTGAATTCCAAAGTTAAGTATGTTGGAGTCTTTGTCAAGATTCCATATCATCACAAAAACATGCTACATATTACCTCTTACTTTGAGCCAAATTATATAGAAATCCAAAACCGGTAACAATGGCATATTATACATATTATTGATGAAGGTGATGTTTTTGTCCAAAACTTGTTTTCAGTAAAAAATTGATTGTGCTCCTAAAAACATTTTTATATTCAGTAAAATCAACTGTAGCATACAGTACAAACCTACGGCAATATTCATGCCCAAAAAACTCATTGGAAAAAACATAGAATTAATATTAATATTACTTATATTTACAAAATTACATGTATGGAAGCCAAGATAGGCATACATATACACATTGCAAGTTTTCTTTACTATTTGGTCACATTGTCCATGCACCATTTTTAGTGAGACTATGACATGCAATAAATGTCAAGCCAAATGTTATGAAATTGAAAAGACGCTTAGAACCGGTACGGTAAAGCATCAAAAGGTGCCCTTCCGGGTAACCAATACATAACCAATTATTTTTTATCTAAGCACCCCTAATGAACTAACATGATATGGAAGGCCCCCCATGATTCAGTAAAAGACTGTTACAGCATTATATCTTTTCAGTTACACAGTTGAAAATGTGCTTGTTTATTTCAAAATGTGGCCCTATTGGGATAAAACAGGGTGCAATTATTTCCTCAAATTATTTTTCTGACCATAGCTTAACCTGTATTGATACACAATTTATACATATTTCAATGATGTCATATGAATAACATGTTGTTTAGCCATCAATAGCCCTTAATAGTCACATGGAAGCTGGATTATCTGTTTCTTATGCACCACAACAATACTTTCAGTTTTGCACGATTGTCAAATGCCATCAGAGAAATCGGTGCTTTTTCTTATTTGCTTTCTCATGTTTCAAAAGATCTATAAATAACTCTTGCTATTAGGTTTCATGAATCACGGCTGACTTGATAAAATTAAAATGATTTTTATAGAAAATTTCCTCTCTTTTTTGTAAAGTAGGTACACCTGGGACACGATCTAATGTGACCCTGGACAAAAATATTGTAACCAACTTTGAAGTCTACCCCTTAGCAAACTTACATACAAAATTTAAAACCTCATGGCTGTGTAAAGCTTTACAAAAAGAGCTTATTTTTATTATATGAAATGTTTCCCCTTTCATGCTGCCACAGCAACAAAAGTTTATGACAAAAAGAAATTCTAATACACAGAGTGGTACTCCTTTAACCCAAGGAAACTTTTTATCAAGTTTCAAAAAGATTTACATATTAGATTGGGAGAAAAAAGAATTTTTGAGAAAATGACAACAGACAGACAGACACACGGACAGATGACAGGAAATAACCGAAAAAAATGCCTTGCATATTGAGTTATACTCAGGTAAACTAAAATAACCAAAAGAGTAAACAAAACATTTGAAAAAAGTCATTTTTAAAAAATCTTAATTTGGTCCATTCTTGGAAATGTGCACTGTTCAGGGGGAAATTCCAAAAGCAACATTTTACCGGTTTTATTTTTTCTCGATATCTCACGATAATCATCAGTATATTTGTGCGCAACTTTTACATAATTTTCAAATCTTGACAAAAACTGGAACAAAGAAAATTTTTGAACAGAATTTGCTTAAAATATTTAAAAACAATTAATTTTTGGGTTATCCCCTTACATCAGTTGATATAAAACATTTTTTTTGTACATAATCATATATATTTTTGTTTCATACAGGATCACGGACTACTGGGCATTATTTTTAGAATAAATTACGCGATGAAACTAACAACCAGAACGCTTGCACACTGTTTTAATCAGGGTACCCTTTTTTTCATGGTGAAAACTTAAAATTCCGAGAAAATTGTTTTCTGGAATGTGCGATTTGAAACATTTCATGAATATGAACCGTTATCTAGTGTACTAACTTCACACCAAATTTCATTAAATTCCGAGCGTGGGCAGACTCCCATGTTATTTTTCCTATTCGTGAGACACCCCCTTTACACTTATTACAAAATAACATTGAGAGAGAAGAAGTAATTGCTTACAACCAACATTTTCTCCTTTCTGCTCAATATTTACTTGGCTATTTAATGCAATATTCGGCCTTTGGCAAGAATTTTTTTTTTAAGTTTTATGCAACATCTTTTGATTCGATCAAAAACAATATGGCTTCTCCTTGGGACAATTGAAACAACGTTGTAAAGTTTCATGGACCTAGGTCAAACGCTTCTTGAGTTAGCGAACGGAAATAAAAAAGGATCTACGGACGGACGGACAAATATTGCGAGATCAATATACCACTCTCTGCTTCGTATGTGTGTGTGTGTGTGTATGGGGGGTATATTATTCCACCTGGTAGCTATGTAGCTCTCTTTATTGTAAGCTCTCGCGATTTAGAAACGCAAAAGACATTTTTTAAACCATTCTTTTCCTGCAGCCTCGATCGGCACCATAATTTGGAAACATGCATCAGATAATGCATACCCCTCACAACCCAGCGATTCTGTAGTGTCTTCTGTAAACTAACCGGATATCTAAACCTCCCATCACGTGCAAAATCACTAAGTTTTTTTAAGGTCATTTTCTTCCCTGTTATGTTTACAATTGTTACATATACAATTATACATAACTATGCATCCGTTATGCAGATCTAGTAGAAACAATCTGTAAAAGTACTTTTTGTGTTTTTAAATCGTGCTAATTTAGATGACCTATTGACAAATTTATCTCAGACACTTTTCACAGACCATTGCTACTAAAGTAATCCTTAAAATGAAATAAAAGTTTGACACTGTATGAAATGCTGGATTTTACATAAAATTACATTGCTCAAGGCAAATATGAGTGGCCTGCCACCATATTTCAAGTATCCTGATACATCCCCCTGTTTTCATTTCCATTTCCATTTCGTGTTCCATTTCGTACTAATCCGTAAATCTCTATTATAACATAACCGTGAACACAGTCTATTTTAGCACAAGATTTACTGCCAATATTTGAAATGCTATATACTCCCTCTCCCAAACAACAAAATTTGAAACGGTCAAAAGCGAAAGGGTTTGCAAACAACTCTTGCATTGTCGGTCTATATTATGGATGGAATTTAACCCTCTCCCAAACAACAACATTTTAGGATGATCCAATCCAATAGCTGCTGCAGACGACAAATGGATGTTAGTAAAGATTGGAATTAAGTGGGATATAGCCAAGAAAATATTGAGACAAAATGAGAAACTGCTGGTTTTTAGCAGTTTCTTCTTTTGTGTCAATATATCCCCAAGCATTTTCTATTAGGGACGTCAAAAGCAGGGGCTCGTATTATCAACGATCTTGCGACCGCGATTTTGTGTAATCTGTGTAACAAAACATCTGCATATATCTGATTGCACGAGAAATCAGATTGGGCCAATCAGGTTTGCTGTTTCAAGTAATTACGCAAAAACAAAACGTACGATTGTTGATAATACGGAGATAATACGGACCCCTGGTCTTTTTTTGGGAAAGGGTGAAGAATAAATACATTAGTGCCTTTTTGCACCCTGTAGGAAAACATTGTGGAAAACGATTTCTTAAATTCCTTCAATGTTTTCTACCAAAAAATACAAGTAAATGTAAAAGACCATTAATTTGAAATAGTCGTTGGTGTCATCTTTGAATTTGGAAAAGTCGACGGTCACTTATATGATTGTTTCTGGCCTTCGGATGCTGACAAAACCAGCTGGAGAGACCTCAACACGCTGGATAATCACGTGGAACACTAATTTCAGAAAATCTTCAATAAATTTGGTTAATTCGGGACTGATTGAAATTCCGTTTGAAGGAGAAAAGATGGATAGGCGTCACGCATTAATTAGATGGACGAGGTGGGTGTTTGAAAAATCAGCTAATGAAATAGTCATTGAAGATCAACCAAAATTGTAGATATTTGAAAAATCAGCTGATGAAAGAGTTATTGAAGATCAACCAAAATTTTGCAATAACTTTTTTTGTCAGATGGTTTTTAAAAATTCACCACCTCCAGCTAATTCCTGGCATTTCTCCGCAAGCTAGATCACTGAGATCGATCCATGCACAATCAACTCGTTGTTTTCGTGTCTCTGGAATATCACAACTTGTTCTCGGTTGTAGGTCATTAGGAACAGGGTGGGCTGGGGTCCGGGCTATGGGGGCTAAGCCCAGCAAACATGCTTACACGGGTCCCATATGGGCTGTGTATGGGTAAGCCCATATGGGTGGGCCCATATTGGACCCATATAGGACCTATGTAGGCAAGCCCATGTGGGTTTGATCATAAAGGACCCAGATGGGTCCCATATATCCAGCATATGGGCTGTGTATGGGTAAGCCCATATGGGTATGCCCATATAAGACCCATTTAGGAAAGCCCATGTTGTTTTAACAATAAGGGTCCCAGTTACAATAATTGGTTTGCGCCCATTCAAGTACAACAGAATAATTATGTAAACATATCAGCTTATTTAAAATATCCATAAACTGAATCAGGTAGCATATAGAATTATAAGTTTGCAATTTGAATGACAATGTTATTTATAACCATCATAATTAATGACCATCAAATCAATACAAATTGGAAAACAACATTATAGGCTATTCAGCAAGACAAGTAAGGCAACATCAATAAGACGTATCTAATCCTTTCTAGAACAAAACCTGGTTTTGACATCTCTAATAGAAAGGTAAATTGCGAAAAACACAGGCCTAGAGCTATTAGCAAAAGTTGACCTGTATTTTCTTCTTTTGCCTAAGTTTTTTTCTGCGCTAGGCCTATATTGTACAGAAGTACATTCTTTCACTTGTCAACATCGTTTTTTTAACCATGGCCTTCATGTTGGATCATCCGAATACTTTGTTGTTTTAACGGTGTTTAAGCTGTAATTCGACTGTTCAAATTACTTACCATAATCTTATCAATTAGTGTGTTACATGTGAGTTTATGTATATTAAAGGGAAATAATTTGAAATCTTGAAAAGAAATCATGTTTTCACAAAGCTTTTACGTAAAGAAAGCATTTGGCTTGATAATCGTATAAAATTCTGTTAAGATAAAACATTTTGTATAGACATTTTCAAAAAAAAGATAGAAATAAATCTAGACTTATAAATATATCAAAAACATATAGACAGTTATAGAAATAATCGAAAATATCAGAAGAAAGTAATAGGACCAAATTCTTAGGGATCATGCCTAAGGATTAATGCCAAGGTCGTCAGACTAATTTGGCGAGACCTTATTCCTCCACGACGAGGAATAAAGACCCCTTTCTGAGCGAGAAGCTCTGAAAGGTTTTGACCTTCGATCAACACTAAGTGAAAGCCATTAGAAATGGATTAGATCAGGTCTGTCTATATGGGTCCGCCCATCTGGGACCCATATGGGTCCCATATTGCATGTATATAGGCTGCCCAGATAGGACCCATATGGCCCCCGTTTGCACATCCTAAATGGGTCCCATATGGGTTGCCCTTACGGGACCCATAAGGGTGCCCATATGGGACCCATTTGGGACCCATTTAGATTGCTAGCTGGGAGGCTCCAAAAATTGGCCTAAAATGCTGTTTTTTTTCTAATTTTACACCGAACATTTAGGGAAATCCAATTTAGACTCTCCAATATTAAGACACTGGCCCAGACAGGGCCTTTAAAGCCTATATCGGTGGATCCAGGATTTCTTTGAATGGGTTTTGACCATACAATAGGGGGGGGGCTCTGCCGCGGATCCAGGATTTCTGTGAGGGGGTCGAATCTCCAATTAGGGGGGAGGGGGTTTCGTTTTCCTAGTATTGCACAAGTTTAGCGTAATTTCTGCATGGAAATGAAATGATTTGGCTTCTGAGGGGGGTTCGTTTGAACCCCCCCCCCGAACCCCCTTTGGGTCCGCCACTGGGGCTGTTTTCTTAGTATTGCTAATTTTGACTGAAGTTTTGCATGAAAATGAAATAATCAGGCTACAGAGGGGGTTTGTTCGAATCCAAACAAACCCCCGAACCCCCTCTGTATCCGCCTCTGAAGCCCCTTCAGTTCTCCTATAAAATTACTTCATACGGATCTGAGTTGGACTGGTCAGTAGTCTCTTCTTCAAGTAAGATTAATTATAACACCCATTAGTATCTATTCATGATTTTAGTGTATACTAGTTAGCACTAAAAGTATGTGAATTTGAACTTGATTCCTTTTATCACTGACTTTTTGGCCCCTTTTTGACATGACCCTTCTCCAACAGCCATTTGGAATGGCCTTGTCACAATATGCACCTACATCTAAAAATAGCTCTTGGACTGCCAAAATGTACTAAATTCTTAATAAAAATTACTGCAATTGTTTGACAAAATATCAAATTTTATAAATACAAAAAAATAATTCTAAATTATTACATTATTGACCAATCAGAGCTCACCTTGATCCTTGTTTATAGTGCGGACGTTCAGTGGACAAAATCTGACAGATGCCGGGAAAATGTAATACTTCCGCCTAACCTAAATAAAAAATGTTGTTGCTTCAGAATTCAAAATTTTGACAATTCTAAGTACAAATACATATTCTGGACTAAGTCCCAAATTATTGGCCTAATCTTTTCCATACATTGTGAAAAATGAGCATTTCTCTTTACCTTGTCATAATAAAGTTAAGACAAAATTGTACTATTTTAGAAGCGTGTTCTCCGTCCAAACATATATTTTCAATGTTCAAAAGAAAGACTCTAAAATCATATTTAACATACCTTTTTTATCTGACATTGTGGAGCAGCACTAATGGTCAAATCAGTCACTGTTTCAAGTGAAATTTATTTCAATTTATATTTTTTTCCTATTTTTTTAAAGACCTAAGCTTTCACCTCCACCGAATAAGTGCAGGACCGCACTTTATCACAGACTGATGACGTTTTTGATTGGCTGAAGAGATTGTGCCAACCGAATCTGATATGCCCCAAGGGACGTATTATGTTATCGCCACGGTCGTCCGTCTGTCTGTCTGGAATTTCTTGTGCGGCTTATGCTAACTCCTACAGTTTTACACAGATTCACTTCAAACTCACCACAATGAACCACTTTGATGTGTAGTTAAGCGACTGTGGCCTTTAAAATCTGGATATCTTTGATGGTTCTAAAATAATCTCCCCTTTACTTAGAAAAAATGTGTGCGGCTTCAGGCGTATTTATGTCATGCCCAGCATTGTTCTTGTTCAGACTTTCCGGTCTGAGCCTGATTAATAAGTCACAGGGGCACACTTATTCTTGACAAGAGGACCGGTTTCATATCTGATGCCTGAATGTCTATAATATTTCCGCATGGATGCGGAAAATTTCTCCGCATGGATGCGGAGAACATCTCCGCATCTGTGCGAAGAACATCTCCGCATCTATGCGGAGAATATCTCCGCATCTTTGCGGAGAAAATCTCCGCATCTATGCGGAGTAAATGCGGAAAAAATCCGTATTGCATGCGGAATTGTCCGAATACTCCGATTTCCGCAAAAATTCCGCTTCCATTAAAATTCCGCATTTTAAATGCGAACTTCCGCGTCCGAATACTCCGCATTTCTTCCACATTTAATGCGGAAATATTTTGTGGAGAAAATGCGGAATTCCGCTTTATTTGCGGAAATCTGGGCTAAGGGTTATTACTAATGGTCAAATCAGTCACTGTTTCAAGTGAAATTTATTTCAATTTATATTTTTTCCTATTTTTTAAGAGGTCACCAATTATCCTTAAAAAGAAATATTTAATTTCTCATTAATTTTAAGCCTCAAAGGCACAATTTTTCACAAATTCTATTTTTATCATATGGCTAGTACAATATTGTCTTTGCATCTATGTTGAATTTCATTGCATTTGGTTAAAAAATATTGGAGAAATAAGCATTTCCCTTAACACAAGTGATGCAAAATAGAAGAGTCTATTTAGTAATGGAACAGTCTTCCTTTGCTCATAAATCTAATAATCAATGGACAAATTGTCAAATCTTTACTTAAATCTGTTTGTTATATCATATCTTACCCAGAAACTCCAAATTAAAGTGAAAGATGTGTAAAAAAAAGCTTCACTTGAATAATTAAAATTACATAATAGTTGAAATTGATGAGTCATTAGATTTTTTTACTTTCAAAATAGCCAAATTTCTGTAGAATCTTGTTTTTATCCTTCTTATCATATCTAAATATGTTGTTTAAAGCAATTTTGACAACTTCTGGTATTGTTTTCTCAGTTTTACATGCTTTTATGCAGTTTAAAATTGAAAAATAGACCTTGAAGGACACAGGAAAAGGGGCCTGTCATCATTGGGGGCCTTATAAATGCAATATTTTTAAGCATAGAATACACCAAAATAACAGAAAAAAGGGTTTCAACAGTCTATTTTGTCTTAAGCAAACAGGCCAAAATCAGACCCTACAATCCACTATTTTACTGTTTTTTGTAATCCTATACATAGAACAATGCATGAGCCAACTGCATTACATACTTTACTTTCAGCTATACTGATTTTTAACACTTACATAGCAGAATCAATGGGTCAAGCAAACAAATCTTCCTTACCAAAAAGCAGAACAACCCGGTTGATGATTGAAGTCAAAGCTCAGAGTGATTATCAATGGTCTGGACCCCTTATTATGAGAAGTTTCTCATGTGGCGGGTTGATCTATGTCTTGTGAAAATCTTTCGGGGTGATGACTACAACCTAAGGAGCCTATGCAGAGAATTTCTAAAACAAAGAGAAAATCTTGTAAAAAACCACCCCAAAACCCACAGAATAACTAGAAAAATGATAAAAATGACCATTTCAAGACTTGTATGTACATCAAAGAGCCAAAAACAGTACATGAACAGTATGTGTTTGTCAATAAGGAAAAAACAAGCCCCCCCACCCTGTCCTACAAAAAAACAACAATTTTTACTGAAAATATGACCTTGAAACTTGACCTTGACCTTCAAGGATGACCTTGACATTGGAACTTAGTGAAACTCAATGATATAATGTACATATTCAACAAATATAGAGCCTTATAACTTTCAATTGTTTGCAGTATGAGCAAAAAAGAAGAAAAATCATGTCAAATTTTCAATGAAATTGACCTTCAGATCTGACCTTGACCTCGATGAATGGCCTTGACCTTGGTAATAAAAGATGTGTAATATAATGAAGTACATCCACATCAAATTTGAAGTTTGTAACTGAAATATTGTGTGATTTATTTAGGGAAATGTTGAATTTCCATGTTAAATTGGCCCCAGACAGACAGAAAGATGAACAGACAGGTGAATTCTGATGCAATATTAGCTACATATTTTGATATGGGTAAAAAGACATGTAAATAGATTACACAGAATGCATCGGCTGCAAAATAATCAGAACCGGAAGATATTTGCTGCTGAGATGTCAAATTGTTTGGAACAACAACAACTTTGGGACAGTTCATTTTAGGTTAGATGGAAGTATTAGGTTTCCCATAGCCGACCATTATAACGTTTTGGCTTATAGCTCAGCCCATGAGTTTGCAACAATGTTATGGCTTACCTCAAATTCAAGAACAATCCTTCATATACATTAGGCCGTGGGCCGAGCCGGCAAATTGTGACAAAGTGCTTCAGGCTGGAGGGTGAAGGGGAAAACTTGATTTAGTAATTAAGATATTAATGTATAAAGTCATAATCAGGATTGTTTACCTTAAATTATGTGGTCACTAATTAGAAAAACGCGATTTTAGTGTCTTTGAAGATGCCCATAATTGACCAATCAGATGAGAGTATTTAGCCTAAAAGACTTCAGCCCGGTCCTGAAAAAATGGCCGCCCCCATAAAGGAATGCACCTGTCAAACCTCAGATTTTGATGTAGATGCACTTATTCCATGCACAGACGTTACATGGACGAAGCTGTACAGTTGCTCAAATGTTTGGGCAACTGTGGATGGTAAAGAAAAAGAAGTTGCCCTGAGTATTTTGACTTATAGTACGAGTTGTACCTGACATTGGGTCCATCGTCAGTTCTGCCAGAAGTCAGTGAATAATCTTGCCGTGCGTCCCGCGTCCCTGACGCACAAAAATCACCGGAGACGCATAAAATTCAAACATGTGCGTCCATCGGGACTCATTGTCTAGTTAGGTAGCAAAAATTACATGGTGCAAAAAAATTCAAAGATGCGCGCCATCTGCCTTCTGGGACTCATTGCCTAGTTAGGTAGCGAAATTGCAAACAAATTCTACTGTACCCAAAATCGAAAGTAAAAGGATAAGTCCAAACTAGATCACCTATTATTTCCTACCCAGAATTCAACTCGAAGGCCCCGAATAAGCATAATGCTAGTAAGGCTCGAAAACTCTGTATCGATTTACCTTTATACGCGGCCGTAGTTCCGGGGCCCCATTGTTTATAGGTCGGGTTCGGTTTGTGATTTCAGGCGTGGAATGCTATTTAATCGACGAACATTACAGAATGAATTCAAATAATTTCATTTAACCGAAACTGGTTTTTTGATTGATAATATAAAATATACATACACATTTAGAATTTAGAATAATCTGATAATTATACTCGTCTATTATTATCAAAGCGATAAAATTACTAAACATCAATATGAATAGTTACTTAAAAACGAGCACACCCGTGTTTGCAAAATCCAAAAATGTTGTCATCAGATTCTTATCCACCAAATAAAAAGAAGAAAACCAAGAATTTCCTGGGTTATTTCAGTAAATCTTTAGATGCACAGTGAAATCCGATCCTTGAAATTTAAATCAGACAAATGAACACATGCCTGGCCCATCGTCTGCAGAAAATCCCGTCACCAAAACTCAAGATGTATCGTCTGCTTCGTCACAGCTTCATAAATGCCAGTATGCATATGACCACCAAACTTAATTGGAAACAACTTAATTTCCGTGGACAAAGTCTGTTAGCTGAGTGTCTCAAGAAAATATCGCTGAAGTGGGGTCATAATAGTGTACATATGTAGATCTAGATGTATTTGGTTAATTTTGGTGCACATGCGTTTAATAAAATTTATCATTTTGGTCTTATAATGTGTCCCCTAGTTTGTCCAAAATGTCCCTAACTTTTGTGTAGCCATGAGACATTTGTCCAATCCTTTTTTCTACCTCGCCAGAACACTGCATGTGTTTGATTGTTCATGTTACTGTTAATAAAGAGCAGTGTTTTGTTAAAACTTATCAATGTGGGACTCATTGTTTTCTAAGCTGGACTCATTGATTTTGCTCTGGGACTCATTGTTTTCAGAAATGCCAGTCCCGGGACCCATAGGTAGCAAAATCTAGATTATTCACTGGAAGTACACAAACAGTAAGCGAATTGAATGTGGGGCGAAGCGGAGGGACGCTGGACGTCTAAGGTCATCTGAGGACCAACAAGGTGAATGTCAGGTGAGTATTGTTTTTAAAGAATTGTGTTTAGCAGGGGTCCATAGAAATACCGGAAAGCACAGTAATTACCGGAACATTACTAATAGAGTAGATCTATTTGGGGAAGGGTAATCTATGCTTTTCAGTTTATACCAATGGGTGATGAAGATCAATTTTAATCCATTCCCACAAAATGACTCCTTTTGACGCCCTACAAGATAACAGCTTAAGAAAACATTGTGGAAATGAAGAAATTGTGATAAGCAATTTTTCATTGCCCACACTGGTATTACTACACAGACAAAAAAATATAACTTTTCATTCACTTGAAATTGTCGTCTACATCATCTTTGTATTTGGATAAGTAAAATTTTGCTGTCTGCTAGTCTACTGGGTTAAATGTGGATGGTCAGTCCTTAATCCGAGTCTTCTCTGATGTAAATACGCTCTTTGATATTTTGATTTTTCTCTATTTACATCAGAGAGCGTTGCTCTTTGAAAAAATCAAGAAGTTCGCAACAAATTGTTGCGCATCGTTCACCGTCCGATCTTAAACGCTATCGTTAAAACCCCTGATGATATCGATAAATGAACCATTTATTGTTATGGCTGCTGAAAAAATTACGACCAAAAAGTATTTCTAAAAGGTTAATAGGCAATGTTTTGCAACAACCCTCACCTGAGCAGCCTTTGTTTACCTTGACCTTCCATTCAAAACCAAAGGTTATACTCATCCAGCAGGCCGATTTGAAATGAAATTTTTGGTCAGGTATGACAAAAAATGATTTATTGATCTAAAACCTACAGTGTTTTACCGAGTGATTCGATATGATACACAAAAACAAAGCTTCAAGTTACTTGTAACGTTACCGAACTTTCCGCTGTTTTCAAAGAGCAACGCTCTCTGATGTAAATAGCGAAAAATCAAAATATCAAAGAGCGTATTTACATCAGAGAAGACTCGGATTAGTCAGTCCTGTGCATTCTGGTAATCACTGTGCGTTTCGGTATTTCTATGGAGCGTTTGCAGTGTCTGAATGTTCAAATATACAGTGATTTCCAGTTTTCGATCAGTAGGACATATATACATTGTTTTTTGTACTGTAAAGTAACCTTCATTAGAAAACACTGCTATTTACATGAGGATACCGTAACACGACTATGAAAATGAGAAAGGGCAAACCATTTAAAACAAATTTAAAGCTACGAAATATACATACCGGTACAAGTAAACAATTCTTCTTTCATTTTCTTTCCAATTATAAGGCCTATATCCTACTATTTTCTGGCAGTTTGAAGACCCTAGACCTGGCAGGTAGCCGGGCATGCAGAAGCTATGACCAATATTTTTCTTAAATTTTTCAAGTTGAATAATTTTGGTAAATTAACTCTTTCCCAGACAGCAAAAATTTGGACTGACCACATTTTGAAAAAATGCTACAGATGACAAAATGAATGCTTATAAAGATAGTTTTTATGAGTAATATAGCATAGAATATATTGAGGCAAAAGGAGAAAATGCTAATAATGAGCATTTTCTTCTTTGTCTCAATGTTTTCCCAAGCCTTCCGTATTTGGGACATCAAAACTAGGTCTTTCTTGGGAATTGGTTTAATAAATAAATAAAACATTGAATCATAAATATTTTAATGTCTTTCAGGCTTCTGATTCAAAGGGAAAGGGAAAGTAAAAGCTCTCAAGTTGCTGAAGAAAGATGTGTCATATCAGCATGCCTTCTCCAAATTGGAAAAAAACATTATCTCAAGACCTGAAGGAAGAACTGGAGTAGTTTGTCTGTGAACTGTATGGATGGCCAGGATGTGTCAGGGTCAATGATGTCCGGTACAATTGCTTCAGGTTTCGGTGTACTGGTGATTCAAGCAAGTGTTCGTGCAAAAAAGCTGGACTACCGTGCACAACAATGTGTCGTGAAAACTGCTCAAATCGCTCAAATGTTGACCATGAATTACTCGGATGACACAGACAGTGAATGAATGATGATAACTTAACCCATTCCAGGCCCGAATCCCCCAATGTTGGCAAAAATGTCGAATATCCTTAATTTTACACTGAAAATTTTGGGAAAATCCAAATTAGCCCCCCCCCCCCCCCCAATATTCAGGACAAGGGCCCCAATATGAAATTGCTTCCTACGGGCCTGCATTCCCACACGATGACGCTTTTTGACACCCCTCAAGATAAAGGCTTTGGAAAATATTGTGGAAAATAAAGAACTTGCTTGTTAACCCATTCCAAAACAGCAAAATATACAGCTAATCAATTTCAAAAGCTAAGGCAGCCATCAAAATAGATGTTAAAAAGACTGATTTTGTGTAAATTGTAACATAGAAAGCATTGAGGCAAAAGGAGAAACTGCTGGTCATCAGCAGTTTCTTCTTTTGTTTCAATGTTTTCCCAAGCCATTTATACCAGGGACGTCAAAACCAGGTCTTGTTTGGGAAAGGGTTAAAAGGCAATTTCTTCGTTTCTCACAGTGTTTTTTTACACAGAAACACCAAAATGTATTCAGTTTCATTCACTTCAAATTGTCGTCTGCAACATTTTTGAATTTGGGCAAGTCTAAAATTCTGTCGTTTGGTATTGGGTTAAATGTTAAAATAACTGTAATATTATAGTTCATGACTGTTAATTACCATCAAAGTTTCTGAACCTTAGACCAATTTAACCATTTCCCAAACAAGACCGGTATATAACGTTTCTATAAGGTAACACTAGGAAAAACATTGAGACAAAAGAAGAAAACACTGGTAATCAGCATTTTCTCCTTTTGTCTCAATATTTTTCATGTTGTACAATACACATTTTTTACCTTTGATATAATTTGTTTTGTCGTCTGCAGCAGCTTTCAAATTGGACAACCCTTAATTTTGCTGTTTGGGAAAGGGTTAAAAACAAGTATTTGATGATTTAATGTTTCACTAAAATAATGTGAACTGCAGTTATCACGGTGTATTATCACATGATTTAGAATTTCTCACATGATTTAGAATTTCCGATAACCTTCAATAACTTTGTCAATACTTGACCACTTTGAATTCGATTTGAAGCAGAGAAGGTGGAAAAATGTCAGGAATAACATGGATGTCGTAGATTTTCAAAAATCAACTGACAAAAAAGTTATTGAAGATAAACCAAAATTTTGGTTTATCTTCAATAACTTTTTTATCATTTGATTTTTCAAAAATCAATCATGTCCATTGTATGCATGAGATCTGTCCACATTCTCTGCTTTAAACCGAATTCAAATCGGTTCCATATTAACAAAGTTATTGAAGATATTCAGTAATTATTGCATCACGTGATTGTACACCGTGGTTATACATGGACGAGACAATTATGTCCCAGTCACTATCATTTTCCTGTTTTTCTGGTGTGTTGAAATATAATTAACAACCATATATTTTATTTTTCTTAATTTTGAGGATCTAAAATACTTTTGTTATCTTATAAGATTATAAGTAAGCTAACAAGCATCTTCTTTTTTGCCTCATCATTTTCTCCACCTATGTTGGATGAACAGCTGTTGGCTTGGATTTCCTGTTTGCGTTCGCACTCCTGCAAGAGATGCTTAATCCTTTCCAAAATAAAAAATAATTGTAGGGTTGCACAAACTGAAAGATGCATCAAACGACAAAATGGATTTTGAATAAAGATGGCACTTTGTTGTGTTAAAGCACAGAAAATATTGAGGAGAAAATGCCGATTATCAGCATTTTTTCTTATGTCTCAATGTTTTCCCAAGGCTTTTTAATGAAAAGTGTCAAATGCATGCCTTTTGGAAATGGGTTAAACTGCTTTTACCCAAACAACAAGTTAGTGGGACGGTAGCCAGTCTCGTTGCTATGTTCAAAAGCTGCTGCAGTGAAAAATATGGGTTGACAAAGAGTTGGTTTGTGAAATATAAAACCTAGAAAATTTTGAGGCAAAAGGAGAAAATGCTGATGATCAGCATTTTCTTCTTTTGCCTCAATGTTTTCTCAAGCCTTTTCTTATAAGGTCGTTAAAACCCGATCTTGTTTGGGAAAAGGTTAAAGGAATGTGTAACTAGAAACTTAGGTTGTATGGGTCTCAACCTAAGACCTGTCGATAACAGATAGGGCCTATATTTCACCACAACCCATCTGTTGTTGCCACTTTGATTGACATTCATGAATATCAGACTGGTCCAAAATGTAAATGTTACAAAGTAACAAAATAAGTGCACCACAGAGCAGAAGATTTGTGTGCTATAATGTGTAAAACCTTCTTGGCGAAGGAGAAAATGCATATTACAGAAAATAGTTTCGTTATCACGTTTTACTAACCATACTGGGATGTCAAAACCTGGCATTACAGTCAAACAGTAGCTCGAACAACTTTTGGACTAACAAATTTGTGAAAAATATCAGCAGTTTGACACATAAAGCCATTTATCCGAATTTATGTTGTATCCGGATATAGGTACACTTTACCTAGTATTTCAAAGTCAAATTACTTTATAGTGACCACATACTTTAGGGTAAACAATGTTGTTTTGTAATCAGGAGATGATGGGGATTATTTTGATATATAGTTTATGTATTCACCCTTTAGCCTGAAGCAAACTTTTTTTTAGAAGCCTTTTTTGGGGTTCGGCCCATGGCCTACATCCAAAACAAGCAATTTGAATATGGCATGAATGCAGAAGGCCAGTTCGTATATTCACGGTGTATAATCACGTGATACAATATGTCCAGAAAATCTTCAATAATTTTGTAAATACTGGACCGATTTGAATTCGGTTTGAATGAGAGAATGTGGACATACGTCACGCATTCTTTGATGGACGTGGTTGATTTTTGGAAAAGCAATTGATAAAAAGGTTATTGAAGATAAACCAAAATTTTTGTTTATCTTCAATAACTTTTTTATCAGTTTATTTTTCAAAAATCCAACACGTCCAGCTTATTCCTGGCATTTCCCCACCTTCTCTGCTTCAAACCGATATCAAATTGGTCAAGTATTAAAAAAGGTTTTGAAGATTATCGGAAATTCTGAGTCACGTGATTATACACCGTGATATTGCTATGTTGTTGTTTAGTTGATAGAATCAGGGGACGGTATGAATAAATAAATAAATAGATAGATTTAAATAAATAAATAAATAAATAAATAAATAGATAAATAAATAAATCAGAGATCAGTTAAAAGTAGCGAAACTATTATGGAGCGAAATCTTGCAAATTTACTGACTTTCAGAGTGCTTTCCCTTTGAGTTTCCAATTCGGCCACGATTTCGATCGACCATACAACGTTACATTTCGTATTCGATGAGAACATTTGATAGAAATTGTAGAAACAACTGCTTGTTTTAAAGTAAAATCGTTGAGAAAAAGAACAATGGCAGAACATGAGAAGCAGGACATGGCTTCAGACGACGGTATGACTGTCTTGGAATCCGAGCCCACCCAGGCTTTCCTGATTCCGGATTTTCCCGCTTTCGGTTTTGAAGTTAGGTCCTCGAAAACCGATCTCGTATTGAATGTCGAAGACTATCGGCTTTTTGCCAAGAAATCTCATTTGCAGTTCAATTCACCTGTTTTTGAGAAGATGCTGGAAGAATTATGTCCTGGAGAAACACTCATTATCGAGGATGTGAAGGGTGCAGACTTTGCAGAATTCTTGGCTTGTATTCAGCCAAGAAACAGACGCAAAATTTCAAAGGAGAATGTCTTTAGAATGATGGAATTGGCAAAAACGTATGACGTTGAAGACCTCATGGAGCGTTGCGAGTATTGCTTGTTAGATGTTCTGCGACAAAAAGCAAAACCAATTGGGATTAAATTTGTAGCATTGTTTCTTGACATTGCATTTAAATATCATCTTGAAACCTTGAAGTCTGAATGCCTAAAGCTATCTGCCGAATTAGATGAAGGATTAATGAGTGACAAGACAGCCCTTGAGGGATTGAGTCCTGAGGCAAAGTGTCAGTTGTATGAGACATGGCTTCCAAAACTCACAACAAAAGCTTGTCTGGCTGATATTCTTTTGACATCACTAAAGAAGGAAGAAAGGCAGCTGCTTTCTGGAATATCTGAGTCAAGGGGTTTAGTGAAAATGAATTGTGAAAGCTTCCCAGATCAGAATTCTCGCTTGTATGACTTCAACACATGGGGTATGAAATGGAAATTGTGTGTAAAGTTCCCCTCAACGCTTAAGGGGATTAAGAGATTTGTATCAATCCAATGTGAAAATAAAAAGGAATCAAAGGCCTTTACATCCTTAATCATGGTATCAGCAGTTATTCGGAATCATTTTGCGTGTAATGAAGACAAAACTTTTGTACGGTTGATCCGTTTTGATTCATCAAGCAGCATATCCTCACCAGAAAACAAGATTTATCTTGACGGTGATGTTGAGGATGCATCACTTGGATTCAATTTGAAAGGAAAATTGACATTAAATGTACATTTGCTATTAAGCGAACCAGTTTATCTTGATTAGATCTACTAGTCTTTGGGAGTTTCCTGAATAGCTGATCTTTGGACCTATCCAGATTAAAAGACATAACCATTGCATATGACATAATTAATGTCACAAAATCGTAATACTATATTATGATATCATCATCAGACATCAGACTTGTTCAAAGAGATGCAGAAATAACACTGGAAAGGGATTATAAATTGTATTTTTTAAATACCCCCTGTTTTTGTATTTTCTGTTGTCATCTTTTTGCCTTTATCTCTTTTCCAAACAAATTCTGAATTTGATGTCCTTAACCCATTACCAGACGGCAAAAATTTGGACTGTTCCAATTTGAAAGATGTTGCAGACGACAATTTTAAGCTAATAAAATTAAGGAAAATTGGTCTTTTGGGGTAGGAAATATTGTGGGAAATGAAGAAATTGCTTATCATAAGCAATTTCTTCATTTTCCACAATGTTTTCAAAAACCTTTTCTTGTGAGGAAGTCAAAAAGGCATCACTGTGTGGTAATGGGTTAAAAGAATTTGTTTTGGGAAAATATTGGTGCTTAGGAAGAAAATGCTCATGAACAGCATTTTCTCATTTTGTCTCAATGTTTTCTGACATTCTGTGCTATACTATAAACAAATCTGACATTAACCCTTTCTGAAGTCTATAAGAAAAGGCTTGGGAAAACATTGAAACAAAAGAAGAAACTGATTCTCCTTTTATCTCAATATTTTCTTTGCTATATTTTTCATAAATTCTATCTTTAATAACTCCCATTTTGTCATTTGTGGCAGTTTTTAGCTCCACTGGCCTTTCAAGCCAGCGGGCTATTGTCATGGCGACGTGTCCGTCGTGCCTCAGTGCGTGCGTGCGTCCGTAAACTTTTTCTTTAAAAATCTTCTCCTCAGAAACTATCAAATGGATTTGAACCAAACTTCACAGGAATGAACCTTGGGTGACCCTCTCTCAGATTCCTTCAAAGAATTTGGATTGAACCAGAATAAACTGAGTTATCTGCCCTTGAATTTCAAAAATAGTTGGTTTTGACTTTGTTTTCTCTAAAATCTACAAATATTGAACAATCATTACAAAACTTGGACAGAATATATATAAGCATAATATCCTGCCTTGGTGTAATTTTCAGCTTGATTGGAATTCTACATCATGAGTTATACATGTGCCCTTGAATTTGACAAAATTACCATCTTCGACATTGTTTTCACTCTAACAACCAGGTTTCACTCTAACAACCATAATTGTTAACCAATCAAGATGATATATGGACAGAATCTTTTTTACAACAAAATCTTGGTTATGTGTAATTTTCATGATGATTGCATTGCTGCAATCTGAGTTATGTGCCCTTGAAATTGACAGAATTTCAGTTTTTGACACTTTTTCCACTTTTGCGGCCACGAATATAGACTAATACTGACAAAATTTGGACAGAATGATGCTGACCATAAGATCTTGCATGAGTTAAATTTTTAGCTTGATTATAAACTCAGATACTGAATTATGCGCCCTTGAATTTGGCATAATTACAGTTTTCCACTTTATCATCACTAAAAATATTGGTCAATCATTTACCTTCTTTTCTTCTTTGATCACATGATTGCTTCTTTTTACTTTGTTTTCACTCGAAGAACCACAAGTTTTGAGAAATCTAGTTTTTCTTTGACCACATTGCTGCATTTTACTTTGTTCCTTCTCTAAGAACCACAAGATAATATATAAGTTTAAGCATTTAGAAAAATTTGTCAAAATTTTTGTAGTAAACCACAAGAAATTCAGGCCTGTTGAGCGACTCAAGACCTTCAGGTCTTTCTAGTTGAAGTGGATCACCCTAAAATTTTATTGTTTGGTACCGTAAAGGGTTAAGTAACTAACATACATTTTGTTATGTGGGGCAGTTTTTAAATTAAACCACCTTAAAGCTTTGTCATTTGGGAAAGGGTTTGATGTACTTTATCTCTTCAGGGTTGCTAGGGTAGGATTTAGTCCCATCTTGTTGGCTATGGCCCCTTCTAAATCGGACACTGTATATATACATCATGTATAATGTATAAATGTTATGTTCCAAATAATTCTTTTAACCTTTTGCCAAATTAATAAGACCAGGTTTTAATGTGCAAGGTAGAAAAGGTTTTGGAAAATATTGAGACAAAAGAAGAAAATGTTGTTAAACCCACATTTTATCTTTGTCTCAATGCTAGTATATTAAACAAATATCCATCCTTTATCAATACATGTATTTGTTTTGTTGTTTGCAGCAGCTTTCAAGTTAGAACTTGCTTTCTTGCTATTTTGGAATAGTTTAACCCTCTCCCAAACAAGACCTGGTTTTGACGCCCCTAATCCAAAAGGCTTTGGAAAACATTGAGACAAAAGAAGAAACTGCTGATAACAGCAGTTTCTCCTTTTGTCTCAATATTTTCTGTGCTATATCTACACAAATCCTATCTTTTTAGACACTTATTTTGACATCTTTAGCAGCTTTCAAATCAGAACACCCTAAAATTTGCCATTTGGGAAAGGATTAATCTGATAACAAGCTGCAGTGTACTCAATAGCTAATATTTAGCTGTGAATTTTGTGCAAAAGATAGACTTGGTTTACTGTTATGTTTTGATAAACCGTAAATGTTGTTTTAAAATCTTGTATCTACCGTTTGAATCAAGGGACTGTTACTAGATTTTATAACAACACCAGTGATATACCATTTGTTTGTCCGAAATTATGGCACGGTTAACTGGATAAAATTGTTCCCTATTGAAGTCTCATGCAGAGCAAGAGATAAGAGGCGGATAAGGCATTCTAAATTGTTTATTTCAAATCCAAATCCTATGTTGTTGGAACTCATTTTGAATAGTCTCAATGAGACTATATTCTAATAGATGTATACCCACAATAAATGACAATATAAAATTTATATGGTTTGATTAACAATCAAAGAAAATATGGATTTTGAAAAGTTGTCACCCCCTCTTATCTGTTGCTGGGGTGTCATAACCCTTTCCCAATAGGCAAAATTTAAGACCAGTCCTATTCAAAAGCTGTTGTAAAGGACAAAAAAAATGTTAAAAAATAGGATTTATGTACATTGTAGCCTAGAAAATATTGAGACAAAAGGAGAAAATGCTGGTTATCAGCATTTTCTCCTTTTGCCTCAATGTTTTCCCAGGCCCATTTCTTGTGGACGTCAAAACCAGGTCTTGTTTTGGAAAGGGTTAATTGAAATAGTTTGTTTGCTAGTTATTAGTCAACAATATTATTATATTGTAACCCTTTCCCAAAACAGATAATCCTTAAGTAAAGGAAATGGATAGGGATAGATATTGTGAATAATTTGTGTTAAAAATAGATTGGTTTATATTTATCTAGATATAGTTTAACCATTGTGTTTGTTCAAATCTATTTCACTGCTACAATAACTTGATAAAATCAATCTCTATTCATACAACTTGACAGTAAAAGAAGAAAATGATGATAAGCAGCAGCGGTGGCGGATCCAGAGGGGGTTCGGGGGGTTCAAACGAACCACCCTCTGGTACCAAATTATTTCATTTTCATGCAGAAATTCAGCCAAAGTTGTGTAATACTAGGAAAACGAACCCCTCTATTTGTAGATTCGAACCCCCATCACAGAAATTGTGGATCCGTGGCAGAGCAGTTTTTCATTTTCCAATGAGACCTGAAATGTTATAACATAGAAGTTACTTTGGACATGTCTAAGTATTGTTGTTTGTGAAGGGGTTAATCCATTTCCCCAGTGATGGGTTTTGATTCCCTAAAAGATAAAAACTTTAGAAAACATTGTGGAAATGAAGAAATTGTAAATGTCAAGCAAATTTTTCATTTCCCACATTGTTTTCTACCACAACAGACCAAAAAAATGTTAATCTATTCACTTGAAATTCTCTTCAACGCCTTTGAATTTGGACCAGTCTAAAAAAATCTTGTTTGTGACGTGGTTAACCCTTTCCCAAACAACAAAATTTTAGGGTGATCCACTTCAAAAACTGTCACAAATGACAAAATGGATGTTATCAAAGATAGGACTTGTGCAAAATATGGTACAGAAAATATTGAGACAAAAGGAGAAACTGCTGGTTATCAGCAGTTTCTTCTTTTGTTTCAATGTTTTCCAAAGCCTTTTCTATTAGGGATGTCAAAACCAGGTCTTGTTTGGGAAGTGATTGAGAGGAGTACAATCTATGTTTCAGAGCAGCAGATAAGAGGTGATGAAGGCATTCCAAATCTCTTATTTTAAATCCGAAACCTATGTTGTGGGTACTCATTTGAATCGTCTCGATGAGACGATACCAATGAGTACCCACAATATAGGGTTTGATGAAAAGGAAATAAAGCATTTTGAAAATGCATTATCCCCTATCTATAGTTTGGTTTCTTTTTGAAGGGTTATTTTGTATTGCATTGATAAATATATTATGTTCCAAGTTTAAAATGGTGTCTTTTTTCTCTAAAAATTTATCACAAATGTGGCGTTTTGAAAATGTTGATAGACTACTTTGTTATACCCCCCACAACAAAGTTATGGGGGTATACTGGAATCAGGTTGTCCGTCTGTCCGTCTGTCCGTCTGTCCGTCCGTCCGTCTGTCCGTCCGTCCGTCCGTGGACACAATCTTGTGTCCTCTTCTCCTCCCTCAGTTTTTGACCAATTTTTCTGAAATTTTATCAGGATGTTCCCTATCATATGAAGTTGTGCACCTGCAATTTTCATCTTGATCCAGCCATTAGTTTCAGAGTTATGCCACTTTGAAGTTTTTATGGGTGGGGGGGACATAATCTTGTGTCCTCTTCTCCTCCCACAGTTTTTGACCAATTTTTCTGAAATTTTATCAGGATGTTCCCTATCATATGAAGTTATGCACCTGCAATTTTCATCTTGATCCAGCCATTAGTTTTAGAGTTATGCCACTTTGAAGTTTTTATGGGTGGGGGGGACATAATCTTGTGTCCTCTTCTCCTCCCACAGTTTTTGACCAATTTTTCTGAAATTTTATCAGGATGTTTCCTATCATATGAAGTTGTGCACCTGCAATTTTCATCTTGATCCAGTCATTGGTTTCAGAGTTATGCCACTTTGAGTTTTTAATGAGGGGGGGGGGGAGGAGTCAAAATTTACAATTTCGTTTCAGTGTTCTAACTTGAGAACCGTTTGACCTAGGATCATGAAACTTTACACAGTTGTTGCCCATGACCAATGGAGGTGCCCTATTGTTTTGGTGTCACCAAGGTCAAGGTCACAGTTGGACTTTGTTTAAATTCTGTTTCCATGCTCTAAGTCAAGAACATTTTGACCGATAGCACTTTTTCAGTGACAAGACCCTAGTGGGGGGTATTCGTCCGCTTTGCGACAGTTCTAGTTTTGTACTATTTGCATAAAAACAATATGAAAGCATTACATATGAAAAATATGAAAGCATTGTATATAAACATATGAAAGCATTGCATATAAGCAATATGAAAACATTGCATATAAACAATATGAAAGCTATGGTATAAATAAAAACTCCAAAAAGGACGAATTAGTTTGTGATGTCATTTCAAAAGAAAGATTTACAACCGAAAAACGTTATTCAATTCAACACTTTCCCAAACAAGACCTGGGTTTTCTGGTAGAAATGAGATAAGAAAACATCGAGACAAAAAAGAAAATGCTAGTAACCAGGCTGGACCGGAAGAGCATAAGCTGATTTCTTCAACGATCCTTCGCATTCAGCAAATCCTTCGCGTTTTCACCCTTCTCTTCATTAAATCTTTTTCAAACCGGTCATAATATTTACAAAATTATTTAAAAATATTTAAAATTTTGTGTCACTTGAGTACCTGTCATAAGCCGGATGACTGCGGCAATAGCGCATCTGCCTCTCGTTCGAGTGGTAACGGGTTCGATACCCGGCCTCGGCAAATACCCTATCTGACAAAATGTCACCTATCAATGGTCTGATATCTTGAACCTATATGTGGGCGAGCAGCTGAAGGCTCGGTTAGGGTGTTGTGGCAGTACTGGTATGAGAAACAACAGGAATCCATGGTTAGGTACTCTAGTCGTCGCGAAATGACCATATCAGTTGAAAACGGCGTAAAAATCCAATAAACAAACATTAGCCGGATGCTCGCAGAAGACATTTTAAAATTGAGAGAAGTAAATTTTTCTGTTAAAGACGGCGTAAAACCCCAATAAACCAATGCTGTTTGGAAGAGTTTGCAGGCAACAAAACACATGCACTCAATAAGAAAAGTAGAAAATATGTACATTTCATAACATATAAAATATTGAGGGAAAAGGAGAAATTTCTGATTATCAGCAATTTCTTCATTTCCTTCGATGTTTTTCTAAACCTGTTCTGCTGGGAGTCGAAACCAATGAGTATGCAGTAAAGTGATTATCTTTTAACACACTGCTTTTCTTAAAACCCGTTTTCAAACCGCTTCCTAGACCTTATACCCTACAAGATAAAGGCCAAACGGAAAACATCTTGGAAAATGAAGAAATTGCTTGTGACAAGCAATTTCTTCATTTCCAACAATGTATTCAACTGCAAGAAATATATCTATAAAGTTTCGAAATTTCATCACCTTGAAAATGTCTGCGATTGACTTATTTCAAATTTGAGAAGCTTGAATTTTGTCGTTTGGTACATGTAAAGTTTGAATCAGCGAGGACTTTGATCTAATTTGAGAAGGGTTCGTAGTTAGTTTTTACTACCTATTATATAGCTCACAATAAATGAACTGGCAGAGCAACTCTAGCCATGTGTATACTCCGTAAATATTGACCTGAACCTGTTGAATATGTAATGAGTAACTGTGATGCGAAATAATCACTCTTCGACTTATATTGACACGAGGAGCACGTGCAGAATACAAAGTTCCAATGCTTATGGAAACTATCGACTCTGCTCGACAGCGAAGAGTGCTGGCGAGTATCGATTATTTCGCTTACAGTTATTCATTACATATTCAACAGGTTCAGGTCAATATTTACGGAGTATACTAGCTAGTGATGCTCTGCCAGGTCACTTATATTTAGCTATACAGGCAGTTGGAATGCGGTCATAGACAAAGTATGTAGATGACATATAATATCCTATATACTGCTCAAAAAAGTAAATGACTAAACATTTCTAGGTTAACTTTGCTAACGGTAGAACTGGTAATAGAAATTCCCTGGCTTTGTTAGCTCCACAAGCCATTAGGCTATTGTCATGATAGTGTGCCAGCCGGGCGTCCGTTCGTCAGTCCGTGTGTCTTAGGCTAAGGAAAACCAATAATTGTACAAAACAGAAAAGAATGCTGATTAGCAGCATTGTCTTCTTTCGCATCAATATTTTCTGAGATTTTATATAAACAAGGAGTTAGTCTTCTGAAGCCTTTTTTTTAAAACTGGACCAGCATAGATTATAAACATTTGGGAAAGGTTTAACTTCCTTATATTTAATTACTTTCCCTGAATAGGTTTACATGCAATCGCGTAGGCCTACACATGAATATGTACCCGCGTCCATTTTCATACTTACGCAAATGAACATTGCTCTCGAATAGAATTCCTGGAACTTGAGAGAAAAAATAAACACGTTTTAAACCATTTGGTTCTTTAATCCCTTCCTGGTTTTCATATTCATGATAATTTAAAAAAAATATTCAGTCAAAAGCAGAGAACTCTGTTTAGCAGATTATCGTCCTTTACTTGAGTTCAGCATAAAATTTTTCTTACGCATTGCAACAAAATTCTACAGGTCTAAGTTTTTTTTACATTCATTTTCTTGTCTGCCGTTGCATACTCATTGTCAGGGCTGGCATTCACCAACAATCTTAATTCCAAATTTACTTCTCAAATTACACAACAATCAATCTGATTGGCCGGGACATACGTCTCGTCTAATCAGATGGCTTGTAATTTTGTATTTTTTGTAATTTTTGTAATGTAATTTTTCTTTAGGCAATTGATTTAGAAATATTGGTGAGTAGGCCTACGGTTTTTGTTGATATTTTGCCATTCGCGAAGCAGTGTATTATTTTGAGCAGTATAGATTACTAATTGAGAGACGATGCATTGTATGCTAGAAAGTTTGCGTTTTACGTGCAAGATGCATTTCAACGGAGAACTGACATAATACATAAGAAATGGTTAAAGTTTCAGGAGTTTATGACAGTTAGAGGATTTATAGCAAAACAACAGTAAGTAAAAAGTGCAGGACTGCTTAAGACCGAGTACACGGTACGGAAACTACAGAGACAGAGCCAATGGCTCTGCCGTTCAAACCTCTGGGGCGCTTTCGGCCATGTGTGGCTCTGTCTCTGGGAGCAGGAGTTTTGAACAAAAACAGGTGAATGTTCAACTTTGGTGCTCAATTATTTTCTTTTTGGTGCTTAAAAGCGAAAAAAACGGGAATGTCATGCTCCCCTAAGACCATTTATCTGTCGGTTCTACTTGTGTGGGCTCCAAAGTCGGCATGGTTTTCACGGGATCATTGTCGTCGTGAGTCAACCCTATGTGATTTTTTCTGGTTTACATCATGTATTATGTACATTCCAACGGTAAACAGCCAATTGCCGCAGCCAAAACATGTTATATACTAATCGAGGAATACTTTCGATTAAACATCCCTTTCCCATGTCACAAAACCTTAGAAACGACTGGCAAATATAAGATTTGAGCAATTTCTATCATTGGCTCTGTCTCTGGCGGCTGGCTCTGTCTATAGCGGCTGGCTCTGTCTCTGTGTGCTCTATGTAAAACATTTAAATCCATCACAAAATTCGTGTCGAAGTAATGTACCTAATTGACTCACACACTTAATAGATCATACTGCGTATGGCAAACTGGGTAAGCGCTTTCCAAAACTTCGAAATTTCAGTGTTGTTCAATTTCAAACCTACTACAGGCGACAAACTGGGTGTTGACAAAGAAACAATTGGTGTGCGTTTTGTCACGTAAAAAGCTGCAACAAACGGAGAAAATATTGGTTATCAGGTCTTTTTATTCTGCATCAATGTAATCCGATATCAACGTTCGAACGAGTATTTTTTGCGTAATTACTTGTAACAACAAACCTGATTGGCTCAATCTTATTTCTCGTGCAATCAGATCAGTCTTTTCACATACTTTACAAAAAGTCGTGGTTGTAAGATCGTTGATAATACGGGCCCAGGTCTTGATTGGAATAGGATTAATAGACAAACGAGTTATACACGTGACTACAAAGTAAAGGACGACTTACCGTCATATAGTGCTATCACATCATAGCGTATAGAGCCATCGTATGGGTAACGTGTAAATGATTTGGACATATACTGAAATACGCTTGGGGAACGACGGAATACCGGGTATATTTCGGGCGCGCTTGGGTACGTTGAAGTACACTGATGTACGCTAACGACCAGAAGATTTTATGAACATACACATGAATTTTTCAGCACAACTCGAAAATGATTATCCTATTCAGTCTACAAATAAGAACTGGTTATAGCACCAGAAATATTTAATTTGTGATAGAAACTAAGATGTCGCTTAGGAGGTTCCAGCAATGTTTGCTTGTACATGTATTAGAATCACATGCATTTTACCTTCGATAAATCATTCACATGCTTCATTTCACATGTTTAATTGAACATATAATTTGATATATCGTGCTTTACATGTATACTATGGACAATAAGAAACAACCCTTTAATCAACATTGAACAAGAAAACGAGAGATTCAACTACTTCAGAAACTAGAACACTATGGAATTAGAGGCAAAACAAATACATGTATAGACGTTTTTCTGACAAACAGAAGCGAAACAGTTGCAGTTGCAGGTAATTCTTCTGTCCCAGTGAAAGTCTAGTCTGGTGTCCCCCAATGGTCAGCGCTAGGTCTTAGTCTATTTCTATACTACATCAACGACATTCAACAAGGTTTGAATGCAAATGCAAGACTCTTTGTGGATGATACCATAGCCGACATCATCGTTTCTTCTGATAATAAGTGCAACACCCTCCAAACAGACCTGAACAGACTTGCCTCATGGTAACAAAAGTGGAAAATGGAGTTCCACCCAGACAAAATTAATACCATATGCTTACAATAATTAACAAGAAGAAACTGATCAAATATAACTACACACTCCGTGTGTACACCCTGGAACATAAAAAATCAGCCAAATACCTAGGATGCACAATAACCAACAACTTTGACTGGGACCAGCACATATCAAATATAACCAATAAAACCAACCCTGAGGTTTCTAGGGAAAAAACCGAAAATTACGTCCAAACGCACCAAAGAAACAGCAGACAAAGTCTTAGTATATGGGACCGAAATGAGAATAAATGGCGTCCGAAAGCTTGAAAAGGTACAGAGAAGCACCGCTAGATTTATAAACAATAGACACTTTAACCAATTTAGCGTAAACAACATGCTTGAAGATCTCAAATGGTAGTCCCTAAAAGACAGACTGAAAATGGCCAGACTAACAGCCTTTTATAAAATAACAACACACGGGCTAGCAAAAGACATAAATCAATACCTTAGCAAACCAACCAGACATTCAAGGAATATGCAAGAAAACAGTTATGCGATCAGATACAATAAAACAACACCTAGACAACATTCCCTCTTCCCACGAGCCACCCAAGACTGGAACCATCTCCAAGCAGATGTGCGGTCAGCAGTCTCAGTTAAGGCCCAACTAGCCTACCACTTTGTTATTATGTTATTCACTTCAGGGCATACATAGATCAGAAGTATCATTTATGTAATATTCATCATTGAAATCTGTGACAAAAATATGAAAATAATGATTATCAGCAATATTCTATTCTCGCAATGCATCAAAACAACATCTTGTTTGGGAAAGATTAAATGGAAAGAGAGATATCCGATTACATTGATGCAAAATAAAAAAAGACCCGATAACCAGTATTTTCTTCCACTGCTGCTGCTTTTTTATGTGACAAATCGTACAAATCAGTTTGTCGCCTGTGGTAGCTTTGAAATCAAAGAACACCGAAATTTCGATGTTTTAGAAAGCATTTACTTAGTGACTGAACCATTCGCCAAAAGCAGTATGATCTATTCAGTGTGTGAGTCAATTAGGTACATTACTTTGACACGAATTTTGTGATGGATTAAAATGTTTTACCTAGCACACAGAGACAGAGCCAGCCGCCAGAGACAGAGCCAGCCGCCAGAGACAGACCCAATGATAGAAATAGCTCAAATCTTATTTTTGCCAGTCGTTTCTAAGGTTTTGTGACATGGGAAAGGGATGTTTAATCGAGAGTATTCCTCGATTAGTATATAACATGTTTTGGCTGCGGCAATTGGCTGTTTACCGTTGGAATGTACATAAATACATGATGTAAACCAGAAAAAATCACATAGGGTTGACTCACGACGACAATGATCCCGTGAAAACTATGCCGACTTTGGAGCCCACGCAAGTAGAACCGACAGATAAATGGTCTTAGGGGAGCATGACATTCCCGTTTTTTCGCTTTTAAACACCAAAAGAAAATAATTAGGCACCAAAGTTGAACATTCACCTGTTTTTGCCCAAAAACTCCTGCTCCCACAGACAGAGCCACACATGGCCGGAAGCGCCCCAGAGGATTTGAACGGCAGAGCCATTGGCTCTGTCTCTGTAGTTTCCGTACCGTGGAGTATGAATATTTCAAAGTACGAGAACAAGGTATGAAGCCGAT
The DNA here is from genome assembly GCA_963680895.1 of Fragum sueziense. Taxonomy (NCBI): domain Eukaryota; kingdom Metazoa; phylum Mollusca; class Bivalvia; order Cardiida; family Cardiidae; genus Fragum; species Fragum sueziense. The sequence continues at coordinate 25,373,896 of OY804609.1, read as the reverse complement.
ACATGTATAAAGTAGGCTATTCGAGTTTGGTCTCAGAAATTCGATGGGAATAAATTTTTTGCTAAAAATAGACTGGTTATAATTGTTTTACCTGATAGAACAACATACAAAAGTAATTACGTCTCTATTAAACTGACAAGATTATGGATCGTCATTAGTTTGCTAAGTGACTGTTCGAATTTCAATCGATTACAATATCTATAATTTTCCGCGCCGATACATGTATAAAGTAGGCTATTCGAGTTTGGTCTCAGAAATTCGATGGGAATAAATTTTTTGCTAAAAATAGACTGGTTATAATTGTTTTACCTGATAGAACAACATACAAAAGTAATTACGTCTCTATTAAACTGACAAGATTATGGATCGTCATTAGTTTGCTAAGTGACTGTTCGAATTTCAATCGATTACAATATCTATAATTTTCCGCCCATCGTCGTTCATGTAACACCATTTACACATTGGAGAAAAACATAAGCGCACCACAAATATCGAAGCTTTTCAACAAAAACATCGTAACTACAGCTTCATTAAAACTGCAGTTACGATGTTTTTGCTGAAAAGCGACGATGTGGCCTTAATCAGACTAGATATTTAAAATTGTTTTCTTTTTAATTCTTTTATTTCAGGCAACGTCGAAGTAAAAACGTCAGTATGAATAGAGATTCCCAAGGAGCACAGAATAACAAGGGCAGTCCTGCACAACGACCACCCTCTTCGAGTAATGAAAGCAGAGCATCCGCCATTTACCAAAGTGTAAAAAATGAATCGCCGGAAACAAGACGTCGACGATTTAACGAAGACCCGCCAGAATATGCAGCACGCGTTCAGGGCGCTGGTTCAAACTGTATCGTAATGTGATACGTCCACAGTGATCGAATATGGAACGATTTTATCAAGTTAATGGTGAGGTAATTTTGGAAAAACAATAGTATTTCTGTAGATGTTGTTATAAAATCCCGTAACTACAGCTTAATCCAAAAAGGAAGTATATGACCAATAATTAAAAACACCATTTTCTAACTGTACGAAATGCATCAAATTACAGACACTTGTAAGTACACTTCACATAAGTTGATTCACCGTGCCAGGTTTCAAGATTATGTTTCAAGAAGAAAGTAATTTAAAAATGTTATTTTACCCTATATTCATATGCAAGGGAGGTAATTTTGAACACTATTGTCAAATATTTCCATAAGCATTAATTCAAAATTCTAAACCGTTGAAAATGCCTACGTTTGTATTTGGAATGGAAGTGTAACACAGTTTAGGAATTATTGGCATTTTTCGAATTTCATCTCTAGGTCTTTGGTGCTAATGATGGGTCACATACCTTAATGATAACTTTCTTCAGTTGTTGCCTCGCGTGATTCACCGTATGTTACGTTTAAGTGACACTTCAAAGTTGGAATGCAATTGACATTGAAATTTTGTTTTCAGTAGTTATATGTATATTATGTCGAACAATCCTTTGTTTGCTTGATTGATCATGGTTTTACGCCTCTTTCAACTGCTACGGTCATATCGAGGGGGCCGGAGCAACTAACCACGGATTACTGTCGTTTCTCATATAAGTGAGAACTAACACAGCATTCTTACCGACTGCTCGCCCACATAGGTAAACGATTATCAAACCAATGGTGGTGACAATTTTGTTAGAAGATATCTTTGCCGCCACCGAGGATCTAGCCCGGCACCTCTTGAGTGAGAGTCCGATGCGCTACCAACTGCGCCGGGGCTGAGGCCCATCGTCCTTTGCAGATCGAGGCACGTCAACGTATGTGTGAACTGGTCAATGACCCCCCCCAATGTATTTAACCATTTGTTGACGCTAACCAAAGTTTATACAACCGGGCCCTTATAAGCAAACACTCTATTCATATACCATGTAATTTATAAGAAGTTTAGCAACACTGACTTTGTTAATTGAAAACATGTATTTTCTGTGATATTTATTTCACAACCGTTATATACAATGTACATTTTAGCATATGCATTTACGCACAACATTCAAAGGTCGCTTTGTGGTAACGTTAAATATTGTGTGAGAAACATTGTCTTGACGTGGGTGAGGGGGTCACAATAGAATTCGGTATCGATTATGAGTCATTTTCGAGCAAGAACAGCAGTGAAACGATTTCTAATCCGCTTAAATTGTTTGTACACAGTACCAACATTCACTGCTTTATCAACAGATTGAACGTCATTCGCGTCATTGCGATCACGCACACATCTTCCTTAAAATCACCATGTGCTCTATGGGTGACGAATCAGAAAGAAAGGGATGAAAATGGAAATACATCAACGTTATTTACATTTAAAGCATTTAGGACTCTATGCCAGTCAAGTCTGGTACGTTCATGGTGAAGCGTCAGGGAAATTACAACGTATGGTCAACGTCTAGTAACCTTTCGTCTGTGGAGACGATCACGGATGGTAAGTGTGGATACTCTTTGTTGAAATTCCTGTAGAAGCCACTCGCAAGTTTTGGTGCTGATATGGAATATCTTTGCCGTGACGATACGAAAAAATGACGGTCATCGTCTCGTGGCCTTTTTCTTCGACGTCCTTGACCGGGACTATCTCAAACCACAAAAATTGGCTCATATAGCATCGTCAAACTGTTACTTATGCTTTGAGATACGCAAAATTAAAAAAGAAATCTGTAAATCTCGCCGGTTCCGCCACGTAGGAACACATTAGCGATATAACGCCCTTCTAACGTAAGTCCATGGCGTAGTCACACAGCGTTGCAGAAAACTCTTCTTAGTGGCCTTTTTCATACTGGGAAAAGACGATTATATTCACACCTAAATGTTTTCTAGAATTATGCTCCATACACATGAATGCCATGGCAGACATGAAAACCGGAAATGCGCACCTGAGATGCAAGACGCACGCGATGGCGGTATAAAATCCATCTGTTTGCGTTCTCTAGCTATAATCTATCGTGTAAAGGTTTGATTTTATGTTAAAACAAAAATATTTTGGTTACTGAAGATATTTACATTTTGTTACTTATTTTAATATTTATAATTGCTTTGATATATTTCGGCATCTATGCGCATGCATTACAATGAAAAATGATTTTTTATCTTCGCTATTCAGTTTTCCAATCATCGGTGTCAATTTATGAGCAATGACATGAAAAGCAAATAGAAGTTTACAGAAAAAACGCAGAAAGCTCAATATTCATGATACACACCTTTATTTTTACAGAATTGATCACAAACGGTTAAAATATAAACACACATATATAACTCATATAATTCAAACTGTCCATATACATATCAACATTTCGTCGCTTTTCAACATAAACCGCGTAACAGCAGCTTAATTTAAGCTGTAGTCACACAGTTTTTGTTGAAAAGCAGCAAATTGCCGATAGACTTCGTAAGGCTACGAAGTTGTGAGAATTTGAATGCAAAGATTTGTAATAGAAAATGGACAATACGACCTATTCAAAACAACAAAAGCATTTGCATACTATTTATGTAAGAGAATTTAGAATAAAAAGTTCGTAAAAACTTGTAAACTCTCAAATTTTGGCATCGGCAAAATTGCCATATTTGGATAAAATTATTCATTCTTACGAATTCTAGTCAATAATTCAAGTAAAACTTTTTTTCGAAATTTGAGAACAAAAAAGTTTCGTATAATTACAAATTTTATATTAGAGAATTTATACATTTTTTGAAAAAAAAAAAAAAAAAAAAAACAAAATCAAAAAACAAAACATTTTTCTTACAAATACAAGTCATAAGTCGGTAAAACTTACAAGTAAATTTCGTTACCTATGATTGGAGTATATTGATTAAACAGCTCGTTTTTTTTAAATGTACTCCATATTAAAATTTGGAAGTTTACGAAATTTGAGAAATAAAACAAACAATATAAGTTAATTATCCATGCTAATCTTTGGAAATTCAATGTATTGCAGAGCTTGGCACTTAGATAACAGTTTGAACATCTTCGCAAAGTCACGAACTTGTGTATAATCTTCGGTAGTACCTTTCGACTTCGATAAACCTGAACCGATGTTCTAAAATGGATTAGATCTAACGCATTTTCTCATTACGACATTTTGGTCGCCCCTCATGATAAGTGCTTTGAACAGACATTGTGGAAATTGCTTGCCTCAAACAATTTCTTCATTTTTTACAAACTTTTCTTACAAAAACACAAAATTGTACAAGTATATTTTCTTTAAAATGTCGCATGTAACATCCTTGAAATCAGAGCATTCCAGAGTATAGCCGTTTGAAATGGTTTACAACTGTTCCCCAAAATAAGACCTGGCCCCGGTTTCTCGAAAAAACTTAAGTATATTCTCATGAGAACATGCTCCACTTCAAAGGGATACTCTCCAACGTTGAAGGGTAATCGATTGAAGTTCACGTGGATTTCGTGCGATTTGAGCACGGTGCTCAGATTTGAGCATGAGAACGTACTTAAGTTTTTTCGAGAAACCGGGGCCTGGTTTTGATACCCCTTTTAGAAAAGGCGTGGGAAAACATTTAAAAAAATGCTGATGATCACCATTTCGCAAATTGCCTCAATATTTTCTGAAACATATTATTCACAAATTATACATTTATCAGCTAATTTCATTTAGTCGTCTGCAGTAGCTTTCAAATTCGGTGACCCTACAATTTGGCCATTTTAATTTATAGCAGTCTAGAATATAGCCGTTTGGTAATGGGTTAATTTAACACAATCCTACACATAGACACAATTTGATGCCCTACAAGATAAAGGCTTTGGAAAACATCGTGGAAAATGAAGAAATTGCTTGTGACAAGCAATTTCTTCATTTCCCACAATGTTTTCTTCACTAAATAGCCAAACTATTCAAAAGTATTATGATTTAAATGCAATCTATGCCTTTTTTAAACACAAATTTTGCTTTGAAGTGGATTACAAAAATATAAATAAATGTTCTTATTTGAAGCAAAATAAATTCGTTTGTATTGTTACTCAATTAAAATAGTTTGAATGTATATTACTTCGAAGGTATGCGCCTTTGAAGTTTCATGTTTTTTCCCTAACAGAAAAGGATTCTGTGCTTAAAAAAGATTAGGTTAAATATTATATTTTAATAAACCGTTTGTGTTGCTATAAAATCTCGTAACTACGACTTGTTTTTAGTCGTAGCTGCGAGATTTTACTCAAGTTTGTAAATTCACGAAGATTTTCAATCTGTTAAAGTGCCGAGTTCAAATATACCGTTTTCCAAAAATTAGCGTGGAAAATTAACATGCATTGTTTAAAGATGTTTTGTTTTATTTCTCGAATTTCGAAAATTTCCAAATTTCGATTTGATTTTAAAGTGTTTGCTACAACTTTGCTCGATTTCGGCTAGCCTTATATTTTGGTGTCTGGGAGTGGGTTTCATTTGATTTGGTACTCCGTTTTTCATGGAGAATATGATACTTGTTTTCCGTTGCCCCGGATGGCACCCGGGGTACACACAAAGTTTAGTATCTAAATATGATGGATGGAATACCATAGTGTCGGCGGCTGATTGAGTCACTGGTTTGGTTTTATTGTTTTTTTACGCCGTTTTCAACTACTACGGTAATATCGCGGCGGCTGGAGCACCTAACCATGGATTCCCATCGTTTCGCATACCAGTACTACCACAACACCCTTACCAAGCCTACAGCTGCTCCCCACGTATGTTCACGATATCAAACTATTGATGGGTGACATTTTTGTCAGTAAGGGTATTTGCCACGACCGGGTATCGAATCCGGGACCTCTCGAAAGAGAGGCAGATGCGCTAAACGATATTATGGTAGTCTTACATGTTTACACATTTAACCGATGAGTAAAGCGTTCTTAACTTTTCATGCAATTTTGCACATGATGGCTAGAGACACCTGCAAGATTCAAACCATCGCATACAAAATTACAGGATAGTTTGATAATAATAGCTGTCTTATTAACATCGGTAAATTTAGTAATCATGTGTGATGATATCGTAACTAGACTGACACATAATTATATTGAATGCATCTGCAGAATGCTGCAAAATAGATATTGATAAAAATTTAGTTTAAAGGAAAAATTGCTTGTTATCGACATGTTTCTGAATTTGTCTTCGTGTATACTCTTTTCAATTCTCATTGTGGTGTCAAGATGAGAAATCGTTTGGAAAATAATGGATACTTTACTTACAAGTGATTTGCATTACCTGTTATATGTGATCAATAAAGAGTTTTTTTTTAATCTATCTCATTTATTTGTTTTGTCCTATCCAAAAGGACTCTAGAAAGACAATTGTCGAAAGAAAAACAGAACATAGAAAAATATTGTTGTCCCTTTCCAAAACAAGGCCTGGTATTGACGTCCCTTGTTGAAAATGATTTGGAAAACATTCATGCTATAGAAGAATATGCTGATGAACGATCAGCATTATCTTTTTTGTCTCAATGATTTCAGTAGTATAATGTTCACACACTATATCTACGTAACATATTTTTGCCGTCTGCAACAGCTTTCAAATTGGGTTACTATACTGAACCTCATAAATAACGCACCACTTTTTCTTGTTTTATCATTCATTTGTTGATACAGTGTTATTTGGTATCCGCCGGACACTAGGTATGCACACTGCACATTCGTAAGCACAAAACCCATTCATCCGTGACGCTAGCCGTCCAAACTTGGCAAACATGTTTTCTGCACGTGCTGCAATATTGACCACGTGCAAAAACCAGTTTATCGGTTCACAAGGTACACGCAGTTGGTGACAGAAAGAAAACGCCCAAACATTTCATCGGTCGGAAGTTTTCTATGCTTTAAAAATGCCAAGACTTTCCACTGACGAACGTAATCGTGCTATTGGAATGCTGCAGGCATTGATGACGCCATAGGCTATTGCACACATTATAAGATTTCATCACAAATCTATTGGCCGGTTTTTAAAACGTTTCCAACAAACTAGGACAGTGCTGGACTGCCCGGGAATGGGTGCGCTAAAGGTCCCAAATGTAGCTCAAAACAGGTAAGCATGTTCAAGTGCAAAATTATACAAGAACAGTTGAGAGTCATGCCAAAGAACAAATTCCAAAATGTGATCAGTTCCATGCGTCGACGAAGTACAAACTGTAATGCTCTGCAAAGTGGTCACGCGCAGTACTGATTTTGTGATTTTTACTTTAGAGGGTAGCCACGTTTGCGCGCTCGTCACGCTTGATTGCTTTAAGATAGAGAAATCATTTTTTTTTACCAGAAACGAATGAATTGATATCAGTTAAGGTTGGGCTTGTATAGTTTGAAAAAGTAACATAATAAAAATGTTAGTGTGAACAATATAAGTGGTGCGTTATTTCCGAGGTTCAGTATATAAATGATAAAAGTATGTACTTTAGGAAAGCATTAATTAGAGGAACAGGAAGAATAAAACGTAAAACTATGAATTCTGGCTACCGGAACTTTTCTTAAATATTTTCTACCTCTTTCCCTTACTCATATCTAACTCCGAATTAAGGATATATGATATATAAGATGATTCGAACCAACTGTGACGAACCTAGGGTTTCACTTAAGTATCTAGTCTATAGAATTCCAGTCTACAAGTACCTGTTAAAAACCGGGAACCATGAGTAAAGCCGGACTCATTCCAAAGAGTATAAAAGGCGCAGAATTTCTCTGTTGCAGTCATTGTGTTTCTCGACGTGAGAGGAACAGGTCGTTTTCAATAGTGAAAATCATACAGCCGAATAAAATTGGTATTGTTGTGTAAGCTTTGCCATCCTAGTAGAGTGGACAGAGGACCGAACAGTGAATATTCGCATTCATCTTAGTATGTTCTCTGGTTGCCCTGAACAGTGACAAAATGGAGACCAGCATATACCATGATATAAAGCTAAGTGATTGGGGGGGGGGGGGGGCACTATTGGTGAGCTATCTCGGATGGGAGATAGGACTATCTCTGATGATGAGAGATAGGGTTGGTCGAAACTATTGATAAGCTATCTCGGATGGGAGATAGGCTATGTTGATCAATTAATTTGGCCATACGTTTACAAAAGCTTTGAGGCTTTTGGGAGTGCAACAGAAACAACTGTGTCATGTTATATAGCAGTTGAGCTTAGAGATCGCCTGGAAGGCTGATGCAAGGGGTTGAGCCACGGTAGACAAGATGGATCAGACTGCCTCATCACATACTGAATTGTATAGTGTCAGTTCGAGACTAGTGTCGTCCTGTGTGTTGGTCAGAACATATCTGGTCTGATACAAGGTACAGACTCTGAGCGCGAGCAGTTTAAATTAAAGCTCCATGAATGTTTCAAATTAGTTTCAAGACAATGCTAAAGACTGTGTTTGATGTAAAAACTAACTTTTAGAGAATTACTTGAATCAATCCATCTCCACACCATTTACTGGTGGGCCCACCCGCTACGAGATGTACTTGGATAAGGGCCGAAACATCAATGACAGCGGGCACCAAGCTAATGATGGAGATGGATGGGCAACTTATAGCAATACTTCTGTATTTAAGGATAACAAGTTTAACTTTGATCAGCCCAAAACTTAATGATACTTTTGATATCCCTTTCAAGATTAACAACGTCCTCATACACTCGGTGATCGACACAGTAGGCTCAGTCATCAACTTAGTCTAGCTGAGCAAGTTTGCTCAGGATCAGCAAGGGAAGATCGTCTATAGATACTGTTGAATGGTGAATTACTTGATTTTTAATGAAGTTGATCAGATTTGTTTTGATTATTTGAGCTATGATCAATCAGCCCATGTAATCACATTTCACGAAATTGTTGATCATATTAGAAATAGATATTGATTTTCATATAATATTGCTCTACCGACTATTTATTCTTTAAAGACACGTTACACAACCAAGAAATCAAATAACAAAATACAAGTTGCAAAACGAGCAAATTTTGCCAAAGCTTTATCTTACATCGTCGTTTTTCAACAAAAATCTCGTAACTGAAGCTTGTTTTGAGCTGCAGATACGAGGTTTTCGTTGAAAAGCGAGAGTATGTACAATGGACATTAAATCATTGTGTAATTGATAAAGATTTGACGTGAGAATAGTGTACTATGAACATCAGACCACCATTGTTTTACTGATAAAGTTTTGATGGGAGCATAGTTATTTGATTTTTGAAACCCTGTCCGTGTCGGCCAAGTCCTAACTAAAAGTTGCTGCAGATGACAAGATGGATATTGGATATAGGTGTGATTTATGTTGATAATAGCCCATAAAATATTAAGGCAACAACTGAAAATGCTGGTTATCAGCATTTTTTTCCTTTGTCTCAATGTTTTCCAAAGTCTGTTTTATTATGGGCGTCAAAACTAGGTCTTGACTAGGTTAAAACCCCTCGGTGTAGATTACTATAAAAATACACGTTATCTAGTTTCTTCGCGATTAGAAATAAAACTGTTGATAACGTCTAATTTACACATCTAAAACAGACCGGATTAATTTGAAATAGTGTTTCTATCAGAACTAAAATGGCAGAAAGTGTACCAGACGTGCAGACGACATCTCAAGAAGATTCAGCGGAGTTAACGAGCAGTGATCAAACTGAAAATAGTTTTGAAGAAGAGACAAAAACATTTCCTACTTTCGGTTTCGACGTAAAAAACCAGAAAACCGACCTGGCGCTTACTTTTGGAAAACATATTCTGTACGTTAAAAAGTCCCTTCTGGAAGACGCTTCTTCTGTTTTCGAAGAACTTTTCCAGCAAAAGCTGTCTGGGAAGACTGTCCAAGAAGTAGAAATAGAAGGAGTAAGTTGTGAGGATTTCGCCGAATTTCTGGCGTGTATACAACGGAGAGGGAAGCGACAGATTACACAGGAAAACGTTTACAAAATGCTTGAAATCGCAAGCAAGTATGAAGTAGAAGATTTGATGGAGCGATGTGGATTATGCTTGCAGTATATACTCGATGAGGAAAAACAGGACCAAAAATCAGTTCTCCGCCTTTTGCACTTAGCCAATGAAAATAACTTGCAACATCTGAAATATATGTGTTTGGAAAGAACAGATTGGACAATCTTGGATGCACTGCAGGAAAAAGACAAAGGTTTCAATCTTTCGCCCAGTTTAAAAAGTGATTTGGAGGGACAATTTATCCCTGTGGTGCTTTCGAATTCCTATATTACAGAGTTTCTGCAAACATCATTATCACCAGCATCATCCAGGGTAAATATAGCTAAGATACTGTACTTTGGTGATGCCAAAGGCTTCATGACAGACTGCAACGTCTCAACAGAACCATACAAAAAAGCGTTTAAGCTTTGGGATGTTTCTTGGAATCTGGAAGTAGGGAAGAGAGTTCCAGCTGTAGGGAAGAGAAATGTAGTTTTAGGGAAGAAAGTTAATCATTATACTTTTTATCCATGGTTCATCACACTGCAGGTGAATCAGGACATTAACTCCACAAAATCGATCAAAATTGCAATTTCATGTAAGATTTTTAATTACATGCCTAAAAAATACTGTTCTACTTTTAAGACATTTACTTTTGAGGAAATAAAGAATGGCATTTCATGGAACAGTGTCAATGATATGGACATAGGGGAAACCGAACTTCGGGATGAAAATCGTGGCTTTTCAGATGACGGATATTTTAAAATCGAGGTTTATATTTTGATGACCAAACCAGAAAGTGCAAGTTTATAGAGATTCCTGCCAGAACCATACGCTTACATTTAGAGACATACATGTGTATAATTACTTAATTTAGCGATTTCAGCTACTATGAACCATTTTATTTAACTCATGTTGACAACAAACCTAAAACTTAAAGTGAAAAGTAAGACTAAAATGCTCGTGCATATTCAATTTCGAAAGTCAAATCAAAGCATCCTTGTGGAATTTGCAGGATGATCAGTGTATTAACTTTTTCCCAAATGACAAATGTTGGGGTGGTCCAATTTGAAAACTGCTGCACATGCTGACGACAAAATAGATGTTCTTAAAGAATGATTTTGTGTACAATACAGCCTTGAGAATTTGGAGGCAAAAAGAGAAAATGCTGATTAATTAGCATTTTCTTCTTTTGCCTCAAAGATTTCCCAAGTCTCTTAGGGACGTGAAAACTAGGTCTTGTTTAAGGAAATAGTTAAAGTGTCCTATGATTGGCAAAATTAAAGTCTTGTGCCGAAAGAACACCTTACTATAAACCAAATATCAACGTTTCTACAATTTTCCAACATTAGAAGTGTTTTTATTTCGTCTTTTAAATTGGATATTTTGGTCTTTTCCGATCTTTGCCGAAGAAAATACGCTAAACTTCCGACTTGAAATTATGACGTCATACTGGCCACTGAATGACGTCATGGCGGGAAAAACGGGCAGTCATGGGTCATCTCCCGGAAAGTCTGAAATTTCTGAAAAAGTGAAATGTCCGACTTTTCTGTCATAAAGCGACTTCCCCTATCGATACTTAAAACACGGAATTCGTCCTCAGTAAATGTTAGAAAAAAATGTTAAAACAGTCAAAGAAAAGGTCGTAAGTGAATTAAGGAACGTGCCAAAGAACGGTTTAAGTTTGTCTGTATTACTCTTACGATCGAGAAATAAAATCTGAGACTTCGCTATATGACAGAAAAGTCGAACACATTTTATCTTTCAACTAGCAAAATATCGGGGTGATATCGCCCATGTGATAAATTTTTTGTTATCACATGGATATTTTTAGAATATGACGACATGGCGCGTAAGGATACACAGCAGGAACTATTTCCGACCCAGATATTGTGACCGTCATTTATTTAGGTCAATACACAAGTTTATGACTGGGAAATTTCGAGTTTTTAAATCTGCATTGTCATTTTTCATATATAATGCTGTTATTGGTTCATGTATTTAGATGCCCATTAGGCAAAAATACAAACGCAAAATCCAATCCAAACCAGTATTTCTCATCCCATGTAGCATAGAATACAAGACCAGTCTCAGAATTTTCTACAGGATTGGGCCGGGCTTTTTACCAACATTTTAGCTTGGAAAGTTGTTGCAGAGGACAAATTTGGGTTGGAAAAAATAAAGTTTGAATGTTTCTTTAATCATAGCACAGAAAGCATTGAGACAAAATGAAAAAATGTTGGTTCTGGTTTTCAAAATTTCCTTTTTTTTGCCTTTCCCAGATTTAAGATTTCTTAATATTTTGATGTGTCAAAAAGGTTGCAGTTTTTGGCAAAGGATCACAAACACACAAACATAGATCTGATTATGAAACAGTGACTTTTTTAGAGGAGAAAACACAAAACCAGATCTAGATACAGAAATAAATAAGGCAAATAAAAAGTAAACTTGATCTTATTTGACTGTTTTAACATCATGGATTGTTAATCTTTCCAAAATTTGACAAAAACAACAGATTTTCATACTCATCCTTATTTTTTAGAACAAAACAAACATAGAATCTAATGCAGAGAACTGGAAGATAAAAAAACAAAACATTTAGGTCAATTATGAAGTGTCAGTTCAAATGCTTCTTCTTTTCTCTCAATGTTTTCCTAACTTAAACCTTACTGTAATAGCCCTAGGCATATAAAACCAGGTATTGAATCTTGTTTGTGACAGATTTCAGACAGCTAAATGTTGGCTTCAAAGGTCATGCTATTTAGTAAACAAGGTGTTTGATAAAAATAAATGAGGGAAATATGCTCAGACACCCAGTATTTATATGAAGAACTACTTATTCACTGCATTTGACCTGTTCAAAATCCACATGACTATATTTTAAATAGAATTTCTACTTTGGATTTATTACATTTTATCATCACAGGGGTTTAGATAATATTATGCTTTGTTTACAATATTGAGGTAAACATGAAATACTTACTGAAAATAATTTTATAGATCCCCATGTTCATATCAAAAATACAAATCACTTCTACCTGTTTCAACCATTGGCTACTTAAAATCCATTTTACACTAATATAAGACATGTAATGACTTGTAGGAGAATGTGCCAGCAATGCTGAGTCTGTAGGTTTTTCCTTTCTATAGCTGGAAATGGAATCTGTACTTTTTCATACAAACTCTATCTCTTTGTGAAGTCTCTCTGGCTGTATTCAGAGCCCAGCATAGTCTCTGGACAGTCTGTTTTGTCTTGACCCTGCATGCTTGTGACATCATATTCTGCAATTAAAAGAAAATGTACTTTCTAAAATCAAATTGCATAAATTTGTAATCTAAAAAACTGGTCTTAAATTGATTTAAATGTTCCCAAAGTGAAAATGGACCAAATATCAATCAAGCAAAGGTACAAATCAGGAAAGTCAAAATGTGGTAGAAACAGCAATTTAAGCTCTCACACTTTCCCACCCTGATTTCTGTGTCATTCTTTCTCTCTCATTTGCTAATTATTCTTCTCTCTCATGCTATCTTTCTGTTTCTCTCTAGTAATCTATCATTCTCCAACAATTGGATTCAAAAGAGTTTAATTAGAAAATAATCAAATTGTTTATTTCAAGGTCTAGCTACAAATTTTGAATTGGCTCTCTGTCTGTCTTTCTGCTTGCCTATCTGTCTGCATGTCTGTCTCTCTGCCTCTTTCTCTCTATTATGAATTTATCAAAATAAGAAATCGTTGTTTTAGTGTTGAAGAAACTACACCTACCTGCTATAATTAGGCTACACATTCCTTTATTTCGGGACACATTGTTGTAAAAGGAATCATACCCTACTGCAACTGTCAAATAGCTTAATTTGTGACCATGACAAGTTCGTTCTTCCGTCAGTCCACCGCTAAAATCACTGCCGCTGTTTCACTTTGTTATGTTTCAAGACAATTTTATATCTATTTGAGGCATAAATCGCATATTATCCACGTAGCAAGTCTAAAATCGTCACTGTAAATGCTTTTAAGTCCCATTTCAATCCGAATCATGACGATGGAAAACTGACCCCTGCACGTTTTTTTATCGTGTTCAAGATGTTGACACAGATTTCAGTCGACGGTTGACCTGTGAAGTTTATCTCTGTTCTAATGACGGAATTTCGTTGAAAAAAAAGGTAATAAGTCATTTTCAATTAATGTTTTGGCTTGAAATCTCGGTTTAAGGACGGACTTGTACCAAATATAACGAACTTGTCTCTTCCGCGCAATGAAAAAAGAACGTTCTTCGGTCTGACGTCATCAACTGACATTGACCCAGATTCCAAAAATAAATGAGGAAAAAACCATATTTTGGACAAAAAGGGGCACAAAAGGGGGGAAATGTTGAAAGATAAACATAATACGTCATGGGTGTGTGAAAATATAAAAAATATCTAACTCGGTTGTGAAAATCGATAATTGTCTCGCCAGAGGCTCGACAATTATCGATTTCCCCAACCTCGTTAGATATTTTTTATATTATCACACACCCATGACGTATTATATATATCTTCGTCAGACACCTCATGCTCTAGATTGGGGGCGGAGTCAAGCCATTGATGACGTCAATCCGTGGCAATTTTACGGAAATTGCCGATCTTTATTTTCTCGAAAATCAGTTTTTCAACGATGTAAAGAAACGCAAATAAAACTTTTAAAACAACCGAGTTTGGCGGATCTTTCATAAAACACGTTAATTTAATGATTTTCTTCCAATATACGGTGCAATAAACTGCCAAGCTTGGTAGCATTTAAACTATTTTTTATGCAATGGCACTTTTTGGCATATCCTCAAGAGCTGGCGTGAGAAAACATTGTTGAAAATATAATTATTTTCCACAATGTTTTCCACAGAGAAAAAAGCTTTTATTGTAATAATTTAAATTTTCATCAACATTTAGTTAATTAATTGTCTATACTTTCTTTAACCCTTTCCCAAACGAGAAAATTTTAGGGTAATCCAATTCAAAAACGGCCACAAATGACAAAATGGATGTTAACAAAGATAGGATTTGTGTAAAATATGGATAAAAAGATTTAGACAAAAGGAGAAACTGCTGGGTATCAGCTGTTTCTTCTTTTGTTTCAATGTTTTCCCAAGCCTTTTCTTTTAGGGACGTCAAAAGAAGGTCTTGTTTGGGAAAGGGTTAAAATAGGTCTAGTTCAATTTTTTTATTGTCTGGTAATGGGTTTAGCAATTAGCCAATTATATTAATCTTTTGATGTGACTTGCTGTTAGTTTTCTTTTAATTGATCAAATCTATTCAAATCTAGGCATAGTTTTAATGTCACCAATAGAAAAAAGGATAAAAAATAATGCAATTAGCAAAAAAAAAAAAAGCTTATAACAAACATTTTCACGTTTTGCCACAATATTCCTTATGCTAGTTACAGCAGCTTTCAAATTGAACTACTTTAATTCTTTGCCGTTTTTGAAATGGATAAACCTTTCCCAATGAGCAGGAATTTTGTTGCAATTAGAAATTTGCTGCAATCGACACCATGCCCGTTGATAAATGTAGGTAAATATAAAAAAAGAAGAATGTTCTGGTTATCAGCATTTTATTCGTTTGTCTCAATGTTTTCCAAATCTAATCCCATTTAGTGACATATGATCGAAATAATTCATTGTTTGGTAAAAGGGTAAGTTTAAAGATAGATCTTCGGTTACAACCAATCAACTCTGTTCGTATTTGTAACGGTGCAAATCAGACGAATTGATTGGTTTTGCAGCAGTAAACATCAGCCTACGTCACTGTCAATTTCGGCTGGGACTATTGTACAATGTAACGTTGGAGATTGTGCATCGAGGGATTGATAATAACTACGACAGATATACATGTAGTCTAGTTTACAAGATATTTTGCAATCACTTTCTTTTTTCTCTGTCCATTTTCGAAAGGTTTGTTGCATGTACCCCGCCTTAAGGTATACGACCCATCAATAGAATAATAAAGATACATAAGTAACTATATATATTTAAAAAGAGCATGGTATCCCGCATCTAATTGCCAATTTTTATCAACTTTGATCGTGTCGTTAGTGAAATTTTGATGATTTTATATCTTGCATCAGGGTCATACAAAATCATGAAATGTTAAACCTCCCAAGTGAGCTTTTAAACACAAAAACTGCATGATTAAAAGCAATAAACACAAGTGTTTGCACCTAATCAATAGCTTATATTATCCACAATAATAGACTAACAAGTAAATAAATAATAACCAGCAACAAAATATTTTTTTTTGTTTTTGTAATACATGGCTACCATACTTTCGACAGGCTTTTCGGACGAATCTGAAACAATAGTCAATTTTAAATAGCATTAATTCCAATGACATATCAAAATGCATGGCACAAAAGGAAGATCATAATTTTTCTATGTGTATATTCTTTCAAATAAAGTAAAAGTTAAACAGTTTCGCCGTACACAAGTTTAAAAAAAATCACTTTGACTAATACACCCCCTTTTTTACCACCGCCCAATTTCTTAAGGAAAATGGCACTCTTTGTTCATTATACTTAAATAAATTGTTCCATACGAATTTTACAGGTTTTTTTATTGTTTGTATTGGAGTATTTATATAATAGTAAATGTTACTATTAAAAACCATGTATATAAACAAAAATGTTTATAAAACAAGAGTTGTCAGTGGGCAGGATAGCTCAACGAAAAAGTGTTGGATTGTGAAATTTCTTAGGATGAGAAGAATAAAAAGTTTACCCAAATAGAATTTGAAAGGGTAATGAATCTTTACCCAGTCTTTATCCTTAATAAGGAATATATACATGTCTGACCACAAGCATGTGTGCAAAGTTTCAATACTTTAACAATGGTAGAAATAAAAATGTTACAAGTACATAATATATGCATGTCAATCGTTAGCCAAACATGCCTATGTCGAAAATTGTAAAAATGCCCCAGAAATTTGTGTGTCTGAGTGTGAGTTGAAGACGGTAATATCATCACAAGAAACATTTTGAAAAAAAATAATAAAGTCAGGAATGTTGTAGAAAGATAGGTCTCTGTCAAAACTATGTCTTGTTTGGGAAAGGGTTAGGTGAACAAGCAACTTTTGAATATCAGTTTTCTGATGTCATGTTTGAATCATGTTTGCTGCCTTATTAGTAGCTAAAGATATGGAAAAGACGAGACAGAAACACAAAAATATATAGAAATCAAATATAAATTCTACAGAGAAAATAATTACGACTGCTTGTATCAGAATTTGCTTCTTTTCTCTCATTGGTTTCTTTTTTCACGCAAACCTAGCGTAGAGAAAGCATCAGTTGGTCTTATCTTGTGTCTAGTTGTTTGGGAAAGGGTGAAACAGAAAGAAATGGCAAAGGTCAATCTTACCTTTTCCCAAAGAAAAAGCCCAAATTACGGTAAACAAAGTGACAAGTTATGGAACGAAATATTTATGGTGCGAATCAACCTCCAAATAGTGACATATTACGTCAGAGGTACGTAATTCTGTTTCAGGGGAGATCACTGGGTGCGCTGTAGTTTGTGATTTTGCAAAGGGAGGTCATTCTAAATGACAAAATATTTTGATTTTTTCGTCTTTTGTTGTTTAATTTGACGTTTTTATAAATTCATCGGCTGGGATTCGTTGAAGAAACTGCTCGTATAAATTCAAATCTAATGTAGAAGTCTCTTTACAAAAAATGTTTTAAAAAATCTTCGTAAATCCGGACATGCTCGATTATTTCCGTTGTTGCGGAAACAGCCGACATTACACGAATCATTTAGAGCTAATGATGGGTCGTATTCCTTAATCAGCTCTTTCCACGGATACATGACTTATCAGAAAACAAAAAAGTAGGTCAATAGGGTTGTCCAACATGAAAACCGCTGCAGATGATTGAATAGATGTAGATATAAAGATAAAGATTCATATTCATGCAGGCTACATGTTAAATACCGGCACATTAGAGAAGATATTGAGGCAAGAAAAGAAAATATTTGAAACATGTCACAAGCGTAATTAAGAACGCTCTGTAGAATAAAAAAAAGATTTGTAATCTTATGCTTTTGTGCTAGAAACATGGATAATCAGACATTTTTTTTAACCCTTTCTCAACGAAAACTGCTGAAAACGACAAAATGGGTGTTGATAACCCGTTGATAAAGTCTTGTACACATTAACCAAAAATATGGATGCAAAAGAGAAACTAAAGATAGTCAAACTTTTCTTCTTTTGCATCGATGTTTTCCTTGGAAGCGTTTCATATACTAGGCTTAGTGTCTTTAAAACCAGGTATTGTTTGAGAAAATTTAAGGTTTATCAAATTCCGACGGAAGCTTAACCCTTTCCCAAACGGCAAAATATAAGGGTCATCTTCCTCAAAAGATCCTACATAAGTCAAAATAGTGGTTGATAAACATAAGATTTGTGTATAATATAACGGAGAAAATATTGCGACAAAATAAGAAAATACTGGTCATCAGCATTTTCTTATTATGCCTCATTGTATTTCTAAGCCCTTTTTGATAGGGACGTCAAAACCATGTCTTGTTTGGGATAGGGTTAAATAGTAGTCCTGTGTGACTTGCTTGGCTGCACCTTTAGACTATCCGGTTTTATCCGGATTTCAAAAACTGCAGAAGAATCCGTAAAAATATAGCCGACTTCGATTGGCACTATGGCTCGCGTCATCGTTTGCTATCGCCCAATCGAACAGCAATGGTGCGAGCTAGTTGACGTCATTTCCACTGCTATAGTTCCAAACAAACAGCAATGGAGCGAGCTATATAGTCCGACCACCAGAAAAAGTTTGGTCCGGCCATCCGAGCGATTACGTCTTTCGGAACTCTTCGGATAACAGCTAATCAATCAGTGTCGAGGTGAACAAAGATTTTGATTGGCTGAACGGGGAGGAATTCAATAGACAGAACAGCGCTGGTTCCGAATGATGGTTCCAGATGGCTCGAGCTATCGTCTGATTCGAAGTCAGCCTATGTCAACATGTTATCACGGATACGTGTAACAGCGAAGTTTCACGAAGTGTTTACTATTTAATGATGGATGGAAAACCTGAACACAAAATTATCGGTTTATTCAAGCTGTATTTACGACATTTTCGATGAAAACCAACAAGATAGTTCTGTGCGTTGTGTCGGTCATAATTATACGTAGATTTTCATTAAAAACCTCGTACCTGTAGCTTAAAATAAGCTAGAGTTACGAGGTCTTTGTCGAAAAGCACCGTATAGCTGTACTCAGCCGGTACAAACGATAGAAACGCAATCAAAAAAATTGTTATTCTTCTAAAACTTCGTAATTACTGCTTTAAATAAACTGTAGTTAAAAGGTTTTTGAAGAAAAGCGACAGTAAGCAAAGTTGACAGTCATTGTGCTGTTAACAATATACTGGTCGAAATTAAATTGGTTAAATCCTTTTTTAGCAAAAATTGGCTTTTTAAGTTTGACAGCTGCTTCAGAAGACAAAACATGGATGTGGATAAAGATAAGATTTATGTTGAATGTATTACAGATTTTAAGGCAAAATAAGAAAATACTGGTTATTACTTATTAGCATTTTCTTGTTTTGCGACAATGTCTTCTCAATATTGTTTTTCTATCATGGACGCCAAACCAGGTCTTGTTTTGGAAAGGGTTTTCATACTTAAGTCGACAATTTATTCTTTCACAGATAGAGGCATTAACAAAAGCCTCCTAATTTTAACTCTTTCCAAAACAAGACCCGGATTTGACATCTCTTATAGATAATATTTGGAGAAATATTGAGGCAAAAGAAGAAAATGCTGATAACCAGCATTTTCTCCTTTTCCCTTATAGTTTTTGACCTATATAATTCACATATTTTATCTCAAGTAACATCTATTTTGTCTTCTGCAGCCCCTGTAAATGGGAAGCTCCTAAAATGTTGTCATTTAGGAAAGGGTTAACAATATCAAAACTTGTCTGGTATTGACGAACAAAAGAAAAATATATCGTGAACACGTTGAAAGAAAAGAAAAAAAACTGCTGATGACCAGTATCTTTCGTATTATCTCAATATTTTCTACCTATTCATAATAATCAACCATTCAAAATTCTTTTCTTGCATTCTATGTGTCGTCTTCTTTTTTCTAATTTAATTGGAATTTTTAATGTTTTGAAGCCATGAAAGTTCTTTCACAAACAAAACTTGGTTTTCACACCCCTTTAACAAGGAAAACTTAAAGGCAAAAGACAAAAAAACTGTCGATTACCAGCATTTGCCAATTTGCCTCAATATTTTTCTTTGACACATTGTACATAAATCCTATCTTAAACGACATCTTTTTTGTCGTATATGCTTTTTCTATCCAATAGACCAGTCTATTTTTCAACGTTTTCAACCCCTTCTCAAACAAGACATGGTTTTAACGTCTCTAAATCGTTTTGGAAAACTTTGAGACAAAAAAGAAAATGATGGAAATCCGCAATTTTTCCTTTGCCTTAATATTTACTCTTCTACATCGCATACAAATCTTCTCTTTATCAACATGTACTTTTTCGTCTGCGTTTTGGTTCCAATAGTCTATTTATCACCGTTTTGAAAAGGGCTGAAACCGTCCCATCCTGTTCACGACATACCCCTGATATACGCAAAGCTATGGCAGAATGTGTAGACTCAGCCAATACTCTCTGCTTTCTATTACCTTATTATGGAAAAACTTGAACCAGACTGGTTGGAATGTCCTGAAAATAGGCAATTTGTTTGAGTCAAATATCCTTCACAAACATGACCTGGTTTTGACGTCGCTATCAGAAATCGTTTGGGAAAACTTTGCAGCAAAAGAAAAAATGCTAGAAATCAGCATTTTCTCCTTTTGTCTCAATATTTTCTCTGCTATATCATACTCAAATCTTCTTTTTATCAATAATCTTTTTTGACAATGAGGAAAAGATGCTGAAAGTCAGTCTTTTCTCCTTTTGCCTCAATATTTGC
This sequence comes from Fragum sueziense, assembly GCA_963680895.1. Classification (NCBI taxonomy): domain Eukaryota; kingdom Metazoa; phylum Mollusca; class Bivalvia; order Cardiida; family Cardiidae; genus Fragum; species Fragum sueziense. The sequence goes on along the minus strand of OY804609.1, from coordinate 25,353,077 downwards.
TATGCCATATTGTGCGCAATTCTCTTCTTTAACAACGTCATTTCCGTAATCTGAACTTCTTTTCCGATTGTCCCGTCTATTTTTCACCGTTTTGGAGAGGACCAAGCCCTGATCAAGCTATTCACGACATATCCCTGTTTTGGCAGAAAGTGTAGAAAGATCAGCCTGCACAAGTGTGCAGCCTGGACTCAGCCAACACTCCCTGCTTTCTACTAGATAAGCGTAGGAAACATTAATTTTAGACCGGACTGGTTGGGGAATCCTGAAAATTAGCAATTTGTTTGAAACAAATTTTGAATTTAGCAAGATAATTGGTTTACTCTTTCACTAAAGGGAAATAGTAAGGGTGGTCGAAAAGTGATGCAGACAGCAAAATAGTTGTGACAAAAGATAGGAAAATTGCACAATAAAGCTCGGAAAATATTGAGACAAAAGGAGAAAGTGCTGATTATCAGTATTTCCTTCTTTTGCCTCAATGTTTTCCAAAGTATTTCATACTAGGGACGTGAAAACCAGGTCTTGTTTGGGATCACAGGATGAGGTAAAGGTTTATGTATAGAGATTTTTCGAATTAAAAAAAAATACCTTATTGCTTTACCCTTTCATTAACCCTATATCTCTAGAAAAGATTTATAGGCAACAAAATCAATGATACCGTTTCGCTACTTGAAATGGAAAAGTTTGGGAAAAGGTGAAATGAAGACGATAAACTTTTTATTCTTGAATTGAGCAAGTTTTTCTATTTTTAAACGTCAAAACCATTACTTTTCAATGAACACAAATTGACATGGCACAAGGATAAATATCGATAAAGCTGCCAGTGTAAAGTATACAAAGTGTTCAAAGCTATCTAGTCTATTCACGCGGCAGTTACGTCTCTTGATTGCTGAACTTCGTTCGGACTCACGGACCGGATTAATTTGAAATTGTGTTCTCTAGCTGGACCAAAATGGCGGAAAGTGTACAAGACGTACAGACGACATCTCAAGAAGATTCAGTGGACATAACAAGCAGTGATCAAACTGAAACCAACCACGAAGAAGAAACAGAAACATTTCCTACTTTCGGTTTCGACGTAAAAACCCAGAAAACCGATCTTGCGCTTATTTTTGGAAAACACCGTCTGTACGTGAGGAGATCGTTTCTCGAGGACGCCTCTCTCGTTCTTGACAGACTCTTTGAGGAAAGGCTGACTGGAAAAACTGAGCAAGAAATATTTATAGAAGACGTAAGCTGCGAAGACTTCGCTGAATTTCTTGCTTGTATTCAATGGAGGGGAAGGCGCAAGATTTCGAAGGAAAATGCTTACAGAATGCTTGCAGTTGCCAGCAAGTATGAGATTGAAGATCTGAAGGAGCGGTGTGAACTTTGCTTGCATCATACACTCAATAATGAAAAAAGTGACCCGATGGTGATCCTTCGACTTCTGAAAGTAGCCACCGACTACGATCTAGTTGCACTGAAGTCTTCATGCATAGAAAATGCTGATGAGAGAGCCTTAGTGTCGCTGCAAGAAGGAAATGAAACAATCGGTGTGCCTTCAAGTGTTAGGTTTGAACTCTTGGATAAATTTTCTCAAAGTCTGATTTCCAAATCGTTTGTCCTTGGTTGTCTGAAAACAGGAGTGTCATCGGAACATGCAGCAAAGCTAGATGAATTCCAAAACGCAACGGGGCTCGAATTCAAATGTGTTATTTCAGCCGGTTCGACTTTTACAGAAGAAATTAACCTTTGGAATAGTAAATGGACCGTCAAAATTAACATTCCATCACAGTCCTTTTATAGTAATCATGGAGTATTTAGTCTTGCACACAAAGATAACTCTGCTGAACAATTAAAGTCAAAAGTAGCTATGGCTGTTAGAATGCGAAACAATATACCAAAGAAGAAGGACCGTTTCGGCATCGAGATTTTAACATACGAATCAAAACAACTTTCTTGGTGTTTTGGGGGGGATCTTGGTATAACTTCAGACGAGTACAATAATCAAACCCTAGGTTTTAGATGGGATGAAAAGTTCAGTTTGGATGCTTATTTACTTATGAACAAACCTGAATAATTCACTTGAATTGATAAACTACAGCTGTTGCAGACTGATTTTAGCGTTTTTGATGTCTAGACAAATATTATTAACCCTTTCCAAAAACGGTACATTTTTAGACTGTTCCAAATTCAAAGATGATGCAGACGACAATGTCAATTGAATATAATTATATATATCTTTTGGCCTATTTGGGTTGAAAACATTGAGGGAAATGAAGAAATTGCTTGTCACAAGCAATGTCTTCATTTTCCACATTGTTTTCTAAAGCCATTTTTTGTGTAGAGTCAAAAAGAGTCACTGTGTGGTAATGTGTCAAGGGATTTTTTTATTTTCCAAGTGTTTAAAAACAGAGCATGAAAACTTGTGCAGATGACATAACGGATAAATATACCGATCGTAGTTATGTACAGTACAAACACAGAAAATATTATCATTGCAAAAGCAAAAACCTACATGTATGACTGTCTGCATGTTCTTCTTTAACATCTATGTTTTAACAAGTGCATTCTATTTTTGGTCCAGGTCTTTTGTTGGTGTGTGTGTGTGTGTGTGTGTGTGTGTGTGTGTGTGTGTGTGTGTGTGTGTATGTGTGTGTGTGTGTATGTGTGCGTGTGTGTGTGTGTGTGTGTGTGTGTGTGTGTTTGAGGGTGTGTGTGTGTTTGAGGGTGTGTGTGTGTGGGGGGGGGGTAATTATGTTACATAACTTTCTTTTGTATATGTATGACCTTTCAGAAGTTTGAATAAAAATTGTTTCTTTCACTTTCATTTTCGCCTTTTTTGTTTCCACTAAAATTTTCAGAAAATTGTAAAAAAATACATTAAAAAATCGGCAAATGTATGATTTATCAAAAAGAATTTGTGCAAGGTTAAGCACCTCTTAAACGGCAAAGATTTGGACGGATCCAATTCGAGAGATGCTGTCTTAATGTTTTCTCAAGTCTATTCTCTTAGAAACGTCAAGACCTGGCCCCGGTTTCTCGAAAATACTTTTCTAAATGTACGTTCTCATGCTCAAATCTGCGCACCGTTCTCAAATCTTACGAAATCCACGTGAACTTCAATCGAATACCATTCAACGTTGGGGAGTATTGCTTTGAAGTTGAGTTGATTAAGTGAAGATATTCTGAATTTGTTATTTCAAACCAAAGCGCATGTTATACGATACTTTTTATGCCCCCGATAGGGAGGCATCATAAATTTGACTTGTCCGTCCGTCCGTCTGTCCGTCTGTCCGTCTGTCTGTCTGTCCGTCATTCCGTCCAAAAACTTTAACATTGGCCATAACTTCCTTATTACTTAACATATTCGCTTCATACTTTACCACACAATTCCTTGGTACATTACCTTTCTGTAGGCACATACTTTGGTGACCTTGACCCCTGGATGACCTTGACCTTATGACGATCAAAGCGGTGTCGGGGGCATTGTCATCTTACAGTGACAGCTCTTGTTCTAATTGTTTTAATGCATAGATTCAAAAGTGTACCCATAACGTAGGGATTGATACAAGAGAAATATTTTTCTGTTTAAAAAAGCTTTCATTATCTTTTGTCTGCAAATCTGTAAACTTGGTCCATGACGTTTGGGATTGTGCATTGTAGAATGAATAACATGCATGGCCGAATTAGCCCCGCTTTTGATAAGAAACTTTGTAATAACTTTGTTAGGCATATATCTGTGTCCACTGTCAGAAGGTTTATTAAATTGTTAAAGCATAGAAGGTGGAAATGCTAGAAATTAGCTGGATTGGTGATTTTTAAAAAAAAAATCGGCTGACAAAAAAGTTTGGTTGACCTTCAATATTTTTTATCAGAATTTTAAAAAGCGTCACTGTGCAGTTATGTGTTTACCCTTTCCCAAACAAGACCTGGTTCTGACGTCCCTAATAGAAAAGACTTGGGAAAACATTGAAACAAAAGAAGAACTGCTGATAACAAGGGCTTAAAATCGCTCGAAGAACAGATTTTCTTTAAATTCTTTGAATTAATATGGTTACATAATATCTTTGATTTGTGTGTGAAAAAATCTGATGATTTAAATATTTAGTAACCCTATTAATTAACAAAATATAAAGGAAATCTATTTCTTGAACCCTTGTTGCAACCCATCCTTTGACGTCCCCAATAGAAGTAGTCTGTGAAAATATTGAGCTAAAAGAAGACATTGCAGATTATCAATTTTTTATCATCTTCTTTTAATATTTTCTAGCACACTCATCTCCTTCCTTTCACTCTATTTGTTTTGTTGTTTGCAAGTCCTTTAAAACGGGTACAAATAAAATTAGGACATTTCATGGTTTGGAAAAGTAACGATAAATGGTATTATTGACACAATTCAAATGGGTATCCACAACATTACTCTCCAAAGCCGAGGTATATTTATAAAACCATCAAATATGACATAATCATTTTATCGTAATAGAATGAAGAGATACATTTACTGTGCTCTGTTTTAACCCATTACCAAATGACACAATTTTAGACTGTTCCAAATTCAAAAATGATGCAGACGACAATTTCAAATGAAAGATATTTTACATTTTACAGTCTTTTGGGGTAGAAAATATTGTGAGAAATGAAGAAATTGCTTGTCACAAGCAATTTCTTCATTTTCCACACTATTTCCCAAGGCCTTTATCTTGAAGGGCGTCAAAAAGCGTCAATGTGTGGGAATGGGTTTTAAGAGAGTACTTCAACATGAGATTTAGACTTGAAATTGCGAATATCATTCTTATCAGTTGCTCTGCATAATGGTTTAACCTTTTTTGTCGAAACGATTCCTGGCTTTGACGCTCATATAGAAATTTGCATGCCTATGGCTTTGAATAAATGATGACACACGTACATGTTTTAGCCAACATTTCCTCCGTTTCTCTCGATGTTTTCTACACTAAATTGTACACTATATTTTACGCAAATCATTTCTTCACCAACATAAATTTTGTGGTTTGCAAGAAATTTGAATTTAAGATGATTTAATTTTGCCGTCGGGGAAAGGATTTAATGGCGCCTATAACTATTTTCCAATTTACATGTTAAGGCCGCACCAAATCGAGGACTGAACCTTTTCTCGAACAAGTTCTAGTTTTGACGGTACATTATACAAATAGCTTGGGAAACATTTAAGCAAAAGAAGTACTAGCATCTTCTCCTTTTGCTTCAATATTTCTATATTGTACAGACATCCTATCTCTATACTTTATCACTATCCATTTTGTCGTCTGCAACAGTTTCAAAATTGACATTTTTAAAATTTATGTGCTTTGTAAAGGATTTATTCAGTAGTAAGATAAAACTTCTGTATAGATCTATAAGTAGAATATACCCCCTTAAGCCTTTCCCAAACAAGACCTGGTTTTGACGTCCCTAACAGAAAAGGCTTGGGAATAACCAGCAGTTTCTCCATTTGTCTCAATATTTTCTGTGCCATATTTTACACAAATCCTATCTTTAATAACATCCCTTTTGTCATTTGCGGCAGTTTTTGAAGTGGATCACCTTAAAATTTTGTCGTTTGGGAAAGGGTTAAATATTCAGAAACAAGAAGACAAATGCTGATAATAAACTGGTTTTGTCTCCTTTCCACAATGAATTCTAATTCTTCTCTATAAAGTTCGTCAAAACCACAGAGTTGTTGAAATGATTGACAAAGCGAAATGAATACTGCCATATCAGTTACATAATTATAATAAATCTAACTCTTTCTTAAGCAAGACCTGGTTGTGACGCCCCCTACAGGAAAGACTAACGGAAAACTCTGAGACAAAAGAAGAAATTACTGATATTCGGCATTTTATACTTTTGCCTCTAAATTTTCTTTACTACCATACTGATTAAAGCATATCTTTATCAAAAAGCATGTTTTGTCTGCAACAGCTTTCAAATTGGAACGGCCGAATGTTTTGCTGTTTAGGAAAGGATTAACTTTTAATCAAACCATCCACTGCTTTTTCCAGAATGAAAATTATTTGAAAGACATTTGTATATTATGTAAAAAGAGGAAAATACTAATACAATAACTTCAAATTCTATTTTCAGCGAAATCCACTTTGTTGCCTTCATTAGCTTTCAAACTGTATTTGTGCCAAATGATCAATTCTCCCTTTTTGGAAAAGACCTGCCGTCGGTATGAGATCAAAACATCGTAAATCCAGCTTTTTCAAGTTATAGTTACGAGGTTTTGACTTTCAACTGTCAATTTACATGTATATGATTGACCCTGATTCGTCATCACCATGTGCGGTTATACATGTAAGTGTATAACCATCATTTCGAGACACTTCATCAAAAAGTTATGGAACATATGACACAAAGAAGAATTTAGAAGTGTAACCCACCAGCAGCGCTTTGTCATATTCTTTCATCATTTTCAATAAAAGGTGTATATTTTTCTAATATTAAACCTTAGTAGAGCAATAAACATCTATACTGACGTCCAAAAGAAACGCCTCAGTCCTAATAAATGTCCGATTATTCAGTAAATCTGATTTTAAAAACGCTTATTTCCATCTGTAAATTTGATTATCTGTTGTTGAAAAATGATGATAAAGAAATTATCAAATTGTTACAGTTTAGAAAAAACGGCACATTTAAACAGCGTGGTATCAGAATTTTCATTTGAAAAACAGTAGCGCGTGGTTCAAACTTTCTTGGCACGACAAAAGATACCGTAAAACGTCTTATTTGGTGACCACAGTTAGTGAATACTAAACCCGACGTCGATTCCAACGTCTCAAACCTGAAACGCATATGACGTTAACGAAAGACAGCTTCTTGTATAACAGGCGTTACACGAGGTCTATCTGACTTTGGCAGATTGGCAAATGTTTCTGTAACTCTTACTTGTCGACCAAGATGTCTAATCGTGCAATGCAAGACGTCAAAACGCCAAGCGGACTGTTCTTGATTTTTCAATATTCGAAAATGGCTCATCTACGAGCTCTATTTTCCAAGCAGTGTGTCTATTTCCAACGTTACTTGCAACAACAACAGATGCAAGAAAAACACTTATTTGGCCACCACATTTACTGACAATTCGAAAGAACGTCGATCCCAACGTCACAAACATGAAACGTACATGACGTTAACGTGGCGAATCATTTGCTTTACATGCGTTATGTGAGGTCTAGTTTAGCGTGGCCAACAATAAAAATTTGCAGAATTCTAACGCGTCGATCAAGACTCCGAATCGTTAAACAGAATATGTTAAACTGTCTTGGGACTTGTTTGTGCATTCGTCGCATTCAAAAATGGCTATATTACGAGCTCCTTTTTCAGAATTGATTCTTGGAATCCTTCAATTCGGATGTTTCACAAGAAAATCTTTGAATTCGTGGTTGCCTAACCACTAACACATGCTACTGTGTAAAATGTGATCAATTTCATCACGTGATGTACATACACGAAGCGCACGTAGAAAACGTGTCCAGTCACCGGAAATGGGCATGTTCATGGATAGAAACGCATATTTTTTCATTTGCCGTAATTGTCGGTCAAAATGATAATATACATTATACATTTCACTAAAAGTGTAATAGGGAAAAGGAAAATAAGGACAAATTTCATTGGAGCGTTTCTTTTGGACGTCAGTTTATATAAAACATCCACTGTGCATAATGTGACACAATCCATGGCTTTCGAAATTGAGAGTCCGCAAGTCATAGCTAAGATTAGATTAAAGAGTTTCATGGAAAATGGGAAAATAAATATATATTATATATTTTCTTTTCTCTCAATCTTAACATTATACTAACTCTAGTGAATACGTCAAACCGGGCATTGTTTTACAAAGAATTGAATGGGTAAAGAATATCGATAAAGTGTCAAGTGTAAAGTATAAAAACATTGTAATGTAATGCTAACTAGTCTATTCACGCGTCGTTAGCAACTTGGTAGGAAATCAGACAGTTACCTTTATTTAGTTTGATATAAAACGGATTTAAAATAGTGTTCTTAAGCTGGACAACTATGGCAGAAAGTGAACCAGACGTGCAGACGACATCTCAAGATTTAGCGGAGGTAACAAGCAGTGATCAATCTGAAACTAACCACGAAGAAGAAACAAAAACATTTCCTACTTTCGGTTTCGACGTAAAAACCCGAAAAACCGACCTGGCGCTTATTTTTGGAAAACACCGTCTTTACGTAAGAAGAGCGCTTCTGGAGGAGGCGTCTCCCGTTCTTGAAAGACTTTTTGAAGAAAAGCTTGCTGGAAAGACTGATCAAGAAGTAGCTATAGAAAACGTAAGCTGTGAGGATTTCGCAGAATGTTTGGCGTGTATTCAATGGAGGGGAAGGCGCAAGATTTCGAAGGAAAATGCTTACAGAATGCTTGCAGTTGCCAGCAAGTATGAGATTGAAGATGTGAAGGAGCGGTGTGAAGATTGTCTATTGAATATACTTGATGAAGAAAAACAGAACGAAAAGTCAGTTCTCCACCTCTTGCACTTGGCCAATGAGAACAACTTGTCATCTCTGAAATCTAAGTGTATGGAAAGAGCAGATTGGAAAATCTTGGATGCATTGCGGGAAGAAGACAAAGGTTTCAACATTTCGTCTACTTCAAAACGCGAATTGGAGGGACGATTTATGCCCGTGGTACTTTCCAATTCCTATATTATAGACTTTCTGAAAACATCATCATCATCATCCAGCGAAAATGTAGCTAAGATACTGAGCTTCGATTATGCCAAAGGCTTCAAGACACGCTGCAACGTCTCGATGCAAACCTACAAACAAACATTTAAGCTTTGGGATATATCATGGAATCTGGAAGTAGGGGGAAGAGCATATACACATTCTTCGTTTTATCCATGGCTCATCAGACTGCAAGTGAATCAAGGTATAAACTCCACAGGATCAACCGAAGTCGGAATTGCATGTAAGATTTTAAACTATATACCTAAAAAGAAAGATTGTACCACATTTAAAACATTTGCTGTTCAAAAAGCAAAAGACGCTTATATTACGTGGGACTGTGAAGATAACATGAACTTGGGCATATCTGAACTACAGGATGAAAATCGCGGTTTCTCCTACAACGGAGAGTTTGACATCGAGGTGTACATTTTAATGAACAAACCAGAAAGTGCAAGGTCTTAGAGAACGTTGAAAGAACCATGCAAATGGCATAAAAATGAGCCAGGATCTGGAAAAAGGGTCCTTATGGCATTTGAGATTTTCATGTTTCAAGATAACACTTTGCCAAAGTGCAGACTAATCAGGACCCATAATGTTTATCTAATAATTGCTACAGGTCATGGAAAAGCTATTTGAGAAGTTGTACATATGCATATATGGAGCGGTATTAACGCAAAAAAATGTTAAAGTGCGTGATGGCATTACCAACATGCATGTTAGCATTTGCAACATGACAGTTTCAATTAAAATCCATAGTTTCATCATTCCTGATGGCTGTTGTAACATGCTTAGTTCCTACTTCAATATACAAGATGCATGTTGCTTAGTTATTTCACAATGCAATTTTTCAATGTCAAATACCATTAGGCACTTAACAATAAGAACCACGAATTACTCAGTAAGCAGAAAGCATCACGCACACCACATTGTAATAGTATCTTTATTTCTACGGTAGGCGGCGCTATTGTTTAAAATACGTTAAATAGTTAGTTACCTCCCTTTTTTATTTGCAGACGAAAACGATTGTTTAGAATGTATGTTAAAGATATGATGTCAACGATAATTATTTTAAAAAATACGATATTAAGTAATAATAATGATAATATTAATAATCATATCTATCATTTCTTTTGTCACTTTCGTTAACGTAGCCTATAAACTAGATTTGACCCTTTCAGAAAACAGCAATTTTGTCATATAAAAACATACTAGATCTGGTACAGAGTAGTGAGGAAGCTATCCAGCTGGCTTGCGGAACGTCGGTGGTTCTACCCAGGTGCTCACTTGGGTTCTTCCTCCACCATTCAAAGCTGGAAACAGGTCAAAAGAAGGGAGTTCCTTCCTGGGCACGCCCAGTCTACTACACGGTCATATGGGCAACCGGCAACCGAGGATAAATAACCTAAAAAAATCAAAGTGCTGAGAGCACTGTAATTGGACGTCTCTGATTGATTGAGCGGGATTGTACATGAACGAACGATATTTTATTCATTCTTCTGTGTTTAATTCTATAAGATCGGTTTCGGACATACGAAATCGGCTTTAATACCAGAAAACCCTTCTCAGGCTTCAAATTGATTTGATTGCCGTTTCAAGACAACTGATTTGTCGCTATGAATAATCACTATTAATTTGATTACCAAATTCAATTAATGCCCTGCGATTAGCACTTTTGTCTTCTTGTTTCGGTTTACTATGAGTATTGTCGTCAGTTATACTTTTCATTGATTTTAAAAAGTACGCTACAAAGCAATTTATTCAAAATGTTAGCCAACGCGCTTCATAAATGAAAGCCGCGATAGCTCACTTAGCAGAGCACTCACCTTGTACTCTTTACACATGTTATATCCGGAAGGCCCTGGGTTCGAATTCTACTCAGACATTGTTTTTTTTTTTAATCATCTTTTTTTATACGCCGCCGGAGGCGGACGTATATTGGCGTCATCTTCTCCGTCTGTCCGTCCGTCCATCCGTCCGTCCATCCGTCTGTCCGTCCGTACGTCCGTCCACTTTTCTTGTCAACGCAACTCCTCCTAAGTTTCTGGCTGGATCTTCTTGAAACTTGGTCAATGTTATCACCTCAATTGGTAGATGTGCATGAAGGAAGGATTTTATGGTTCGTTGATTTTTGCCAGAGTTATGCCCCTTAAAAACTTAGTCTCTGGGGCTTATTGAAATTGCAGCCTTGTCAACGCAACTCCTCCTAAGTTTCTAGCTGGATCTTAATGAAACTTGGTCAATGTTATCACCTCAATTGGTAGATGTGAATGAAGGAAGGATTTTATGGTTCGTTGATTTTTGCCAGAGTTATGCCCCTTAAAAACTTAGTCTCTGGGGCTTATTGAAATTGCAGCCTTGTCAACACAACTCCTCCTAAGTTTCTGGCTAGATCTTAATGAAACTTGGTCATTGTTATCACCTCAATTGGTAGATGTGCATGATGGAAGGATTTTATGGTTCATTGATTTTTGGCAGAGTTATGCCCCCTTAAAACTTAGTCTGTGGGGCTTATTGAAATTGCAGCCTTGTCAACGCAAGTCCTCCTACGTTTATGGCTGGATATTAATGACACTTGGTCAATCACCTCAATTGGTAGATTTGCATGAAGGAAGGATTTTATGGTTCATTGATTTTTTCTAGAGTTATGCCCCCTTAAAACTTAGTCTCTGGGGCTGATTGAAATTGCAGCCTTGTCAACACAACTTCTTCTAAGATTCTGACTGGATCCTTATGAAACTTGGTGGATGTTATTACCTTAATTGGTAGATGTGCATGAAGTAAGGATTTTATAGTTCATTGATTTTTGCCTGAGTTATGCCCCCTTCAATCTTAGTCTCTAGGGCTTAATGATATTTCAGTCTCGTGAACGCAATTCCTTCCAGGTTTTTGACTGGATATTTATAAAAACCTTTTTGTGAACACAACTTTTTACAGGTTTTTGTGTGAATATTTATAAATCCTTGTCAATGTCATTTTTTTGTCTCAAGTTTTATAAGTGGCGGCGTATATTGTGACCATGGCACTCTTGTTCGACTTCTATCTCCACCATCGTTGGCGAAAAAACGACCGCAGTGATTTAGAATCGATCTTAACACAAATTCAACTAAATAAAGTAATGAAACGCCGATCATTTACATACAATTCCGCTCAATCAATGAGAGGCGTCTAAATATAGTGCTCCAAGCACTTTGATTTTTATTCCTGTTTAGAGTAAAAAAAGAAAAAAAAAACACGGTAGCAGTTTTCCCTGGTTGTGGTTACAAAACAAATTCAATACATACTTTTCCTGAAACAAAATACCAGATGAATAGGAGCACCTAACCATGGATTCCTCATACAAGTACTACTGCAGCATCCTTACATCTACAGATGTGCATAAAAAGAAGAAATTGGGAACGTGCCGTCGGGAAAATGGCAGTGGAGTACAATAAGCAATTTAAATGTTCATATCATTATCAACGAAAATTTGAGAATAGCAATGTCCCTATCTGTAAACATATTCATACGATCATCCAGGTACCATCTGTTGCAGACCCATTGCTTCATCTTCTTAGCTCAATACACGTAAACGGGTCGCTTAAACGAAATAAATACAGATCGCTGTCACTTAGTCTTATACTTGTAATAATCATTGTTGTCATGACCATCGATCAGTATGTAAATAGGTCATGATACTGTCGAATATCAGTGATACAGATGCTGGAGAAAAAAAAACTCGTAAGAGCAACTATTTTTCTGAATAGGTGGATTTCACTAGTGTCTCATCTGAGGCTGTTCAGATGGAACCCCGATTTGTCATCGAGTGGAACCCGAGTTGCGAAATGAACTCACTCCCCGATAATCAATTTCAAAACCCTGGTTCCAAAGTACGTCCCGTGGAAACCCCGTTCCTTTAAGTATGTCAAAGACTTAAACAACAATGATCAAAGAAAAGGAACCTATCATACACAATACGTGCATTAAATTGGGTAATCATTCTAAAATGTGTGTTTTCAGTAAACACATCAAGAAAAACAAACGTTTTACAGAAGAAATAATCCGAACTGGTTTTGAACCAACGGCGTTCCAAATTTCAAACTGAAAAAAGGTTGCGAGGTTAATCCTTTCCCGTTTGAGCTATCGCTGCTGCTGATGATATAGGGTGTCTGTTTACATTATAACCATAGTGTATGCATGTATCGCTTTCTAAAGATCTTACCCTTTACACAATAAATATTACGAAAGCCAAAAAAACTACAAGAAAATGATTAAATCGAAAAAAGATCGTAAAGTTGGTTAAGACGTGGCATGAATTGAATCGGCCAATGAATCTTATAGTATTTGTTAGAGAACACATAGAAAGTAGGAAAAGATACGACAGTTTTCCTGTATGGTCGCAAAATCTATTTTGAATTTTGGTCAACTGGCAATTGAGTCTGAGAAAGGGTTTTTTGGTAATGAAAACCCATTTCGCCTGTCCAAAAGTGGTTATAAGAATTGTACGTCCTTTCGGACGTCCAATTAAAAACAAATACAGAGTAGAATTTCAAAGCTAGAAACAGGTCAAAAGAAGGGAGTTCCTTCCTGGGCACGCCCAGTCTACTACTCGGTCATATGGGCAACTGGCAACCGAGGATAAAAAACCTAAAACACACACAGAGTAGAAGGCCGTACAAACTATAGACTCTGTAGCACAGAGGGTGCACCAGACGCATCTTCAACCCATTTGAACCGTCTTTACTCACATTCAATCGTCACACAGTCTTACTAAATCCTATTTAAACATCCCAATAACATAGATCTGAAAGGCAACCGATTTGGGTCAGTTTCAATGACCTTTTCCTCTGACCATGCAGCCGCGGCCATGGCGCAGTTGGTAGCGCATCTGCCTCTCATTCGAGATGTCCCGGGTTCGAAACCCGGTCGCGGCAAATTTCCTATCTGATAAAAATGCCACACTTCAATGGTTTGATATCGTGAACCTGTTTGGGGGAGCAGCTGGAGGCTCGGTTGGGGTGTTGTGGTAGTGCTGGTGAGAGAAATACCAGGAATCCATGGTTAGGTGCTCAAGCCGCCGCGATATGACCATAGTAGTTGAAAACGGCGTAAAACCCCAATAAAACCAAACCGCTGACCATGGAAATGCTCCTCTCATACATAGCTCGCGACCTAACAGCGACCTGAAAAGTTGTAAAAATAGCATTTTCTTTCGAAAATCGTTTGGCTTTCTTTCGAATTTCCAAATTTCTCTTGCCGACGGTCAGGTGCTCTGCAGTCGTGTGTTCTAAAAGTTTTTCCTATCAGGCCCGTAGGAACAGGGGGGGGGGCTAGGGGGGGGGGGCTAATCCCCCCCCAAAGTTGGCCAAAAATGCCAAATTTTCTTAATTTTACACTTAGAATTTTGGGAAAATCCCAATTAGCCCCCCCCCCCCCCAATATTCATGATAGGGTCTTTAGCCCCCCAATATGAAATTGTTTCCTACGGGCCTGCCTATGTTGTCAATACGACCCTTCTACGTCCTCTGCAACACTCTCTTCCACAAGGTTCATTCATTACATTCACCTCTGTAGTTGGCTCAGAGGGTATTGCGTCATCATCTGCTAGATTACGTCACTTTATACCACATCGTAATGGCAATAACAAATAATTTTTCTTTTCCAAAGTACAAAATATATCACACTTCACGTTGCTTAGAATTCAATATCATTTTCCAACGATAATAATTTATTTTTTCTAAATCGACGTCATTCATTCAAGGGCGCAGTATTTTTTCTGTACATTACATTGTGATAGGGAACGATTTCATCAAGTTCTCCGTGACGTAATTTCGGACAAACAATAGTATTTCGTAAGTGTTGTTATAAAATCTCGCAACTACGGCTTGATTCAAGCCGTAGATACAAGATTTTATAACAACACAGACGGTTTATCAAAACAAAACAGTAAATTGGGTCTATTTTTAGCACAAAATTCATTGACATTGGTAAGGAGGCGTGAGAAAATAGTTCCAATATATATGGGTAAATTCATCAGTTATAATGCCTTTCAAATATACCCCAAATCATAATTTCTTTGTCTACTTTATTATGTTACACATGAAACAGTTAAACAGTAATAATACACGTTTTTCTCGGTTTGACAAGATTCTTGTCAAACATGGCGTCAGCCCATTGCAGAGATGTATGTGAGAGTAACGAACGACAACTCTGCTTGGAGATTGCCTCTGCAACTGTATTGCGTTCATACGGCGACCAGCGGCGACCGTGCTGAGTCCTCTGCGTCCTTACGGCGACTCTACGGTGACTATTGCGTTTGTCCGGCGACTGTACGTCGACTTTACTACGTCCTTGTGAAGCGTATCAAAATAATACTTTTTTCCAGTAGATTCCATTCTGTGTATGACATTCAAAGAGTGAAATAAAGCCCAGGATAATAAAAGCTAAATCTGCCATTTGAAAGGAAATATGTAATGAAGTCGTCCCAAATTAACTCAGGAACACATAATTTTCGACTGCACTGTCCGTTAGTTAAGCGTGTTAAGAATATATTGCCGAATTATGGTCATTGCATATGTAGATGTCCCGGGTTAATGTTGATGGCTATATCAATATCGTACATCATTATTTTGCACAGGACAATACTATTTGAAAGGTCCACTGGCGTTTGGGGTGGTAACTTTCTAGTGACGCCTAGTACGTATTTGCCTTCGCCAATGAAGTGCTCCCCCTCCCGCTGGAAAATACGGACCCGTCCGGCAAAAATGTCTGGATCTGCCCATGTGACCCTTCTAAATAAACGTCATACATATGTTACTTGAAAGTGTGTATATGGAGGAGGGAGTCACAACAGTTTTAACTTTCAAATTTGGGAGAATACGGTGTATTTTAGAGCATATTCGGGGTTAACAAAGACTTCCTTTGTATTCTTTTTTTCTCTTTTTCTGCCCTACTCTATGAATAGCGGACGTTGATCCGATGCCATGTTTCAGTGGCATTTAACGAATTCAAACGTGAGCCGGTTAGCTGTAACAAGGAAACAATGGAATATAACTTACTGCAGAGAACTTGGCCTGAGATCTTATTCAAGTGTTAAAAGAATTTGAAAAAAAATCATATGAAGTTTTATCGAAGACATTATCCGGTTTCAGAAAGAATAATTTAGTTTTAGATTTACTTTGATGAAAGCAGCAATGATATTTATTATCATTTCATCTCTTAAATACCATTGAAAAGGTATATTATGACATCGTTTTATACATACAATAAAGGGAGACAAAAAATGAGAAATAACGTTGTACATACGTATTTTTACCGAGTTTTGCCGATTCACGGTACGAAAATTGCCGAAAGCAGAACAATTGCGCCCTCATACGTCAAATTGAAGATAGCATAATGTGATGTGCGGTATTAGTGCAAAAATTCGATTTGACATTATGCTTCATGCTTCATGCTTGATGGTATGTGTAGCATTAAACTTGCCCAATGGCTATTGCTATAATGCCTTTTTACGATGTAACAGTAGAAATGTTGAAGTAAGCACCATGCGTGATACAACAGTCACCAGGCATATTGCAAATGCTATCATGAATGTTAGAAATGTCATCATGTATGTTGTAAATGTCGTCTTTCATAATGCAAATGCCATCACACACTTCAATATTTTTTGCTTAAATACCGCTCCATATGCATAGTCTGATCTGGATCGATGTCGTTCTCAAATTTTCAAAGATTCTTTTTCAGATCCCGCGTCAAACGTACGTGTATATGTATCATGAACCATTTTATTTAAGCCAACTTCACCCATGTTGAAAACAAACCTAAGCCATAGGGTAAAGATTAAGATTAGAATGATTGCACAAATTCAATTTTGAAAGCCAAATCAAAGCATTCTTATGACATTTACATGATGATCAGTATATTAACCCTTTCCCAAACAAGACCTGGTTTTGACGTCCCAAATAGAAAAGGCTTGGGAAAATATTGAAACAAAAGAAGAAACTGCTGATAAACAGCAGTTTCTCCTTTTGTCTCAATATTTTCAGTACCATTTTTTTACACACAAATCCTATCTCTAATAACATACATTTTGTCATTTGTGGCGGTTTTTTAATCGAACCACCCTAATTTTCCCAAATGCCAAAATTTTAGGTGGTTCAATTTGAAGCTGTTGGAGACGATAGAATAAAATCAATGTTCTTAAAGAGTAAGTTGTTGTACAAAACAGCTTTGAAAACATTTCGGCAAAAGGAGAAAATGCTGATTATCAGTAATTTCTTCTTTTGTCTCAATGTTTTCCTAAGTCTCTTCCATTAGGGTCGTCAAAAACAGGTCTTGTTTGGGAAAGAGTTTAATTATTTCTATGCAATGTCACCTTTTGGCAGATCCTCAAGAGCTGGCGTGAGAAAACATTGTGGAAAATAAAAAAAAAACACAATGTTTTTTACGGAGAAAAAAGTTTTTTTTAATTATTTAAATTTTCATCAACCTTTTGTTGAATATTTGTCTATAACTTCTTTAAATTAGGACTATTTCAAAATTTTAATTGTCTGGTAATGGGTTTAGCAATTAGCCAATTAGATTAATCTTTTGATGTGATTTGCTGTTAGTTTACTTTTAATCGATCAAATCTTTTAAAAACTAGGCATAGTTTTAATGTCACCAATAGAAAAAGGAAAAAATAACATTGAGACAAGAAAAAAAGAAAATGCTAATAACAAACATTTTCACGTTTTGCCTCAATACTCTTTATGCTAGATAGTACAAAAATCAATATTAACAACCATTTTGTTGTCTACAGCAGCTTTCAAATTGAACCACTTAAATTCTTTGCCGTTTTAGAAAGGAATAAACCTCTCCGAACGAGCATGAATTTAGTTGCAATTAGAAAGCTGCTGCAATCGACACTTTGGGCGTTGGTTAATGTAGCGCAGAAAATAGAAGACAGAATAAGATATCCTGGTTATCAGCATTTTCTTCTTTTGTCTCAACGTTTTCCAAATCTAATCCCATTTATAGTGACATATGATCGAAACAATTCATTGTTTGGTAAATGGATAAATAGCAAGACAGATTGTCGGTTATAATGTCACGGTGGAGATTGTGCATCATGGGATGGATTACAACTACGGCAGAAATATACAGGTTCGGCTGTAGTGAGATTTTTTGCAATAACTTTCTTATTTTTGCGTCCATTTTCGAAAGGTTTGTTGCATCTGCCCATACGCGGATTTAGAGGGGGGGGGGGGGGCGGAAGCGGCGCCCCCCCCCCCTAAAATCGCAAGATTTTTTCTTTTTTTTTTCAAACTGGGGCTATCAAAGAACAATTAAAGTCAAAGGTAGAAATTTCATCGAACTTATAATAATCAATTTATGACAATGACTCTGATAATGTCGGTGTTTTCCCATTTTCTTTGGCTGATATGTAGTAAGAGCGACGCTAGTGTGTGTTTGTCAAATGGTCAAATAAAAGCAACACCCGGATGTCGCTATTTAATTAATTTGGTTAGTCAGCATCGTATAACCGATTAATCGGCCGAGACATTGACAAGCGCCTGCATGGAAAAGATAAAATTGCAAAATGTGAACGACAAATCTATCAGTATGATACGACGGCATTCAAATGACAGAAAATAGTCAAACACATCGGCGATTTGTACAAAGTGGGTAATATTAATATGATGGCCGACAAGTCACTGAGGCTTAACCGATTTCATTTTAAACATATAACAGCCCTCGAATTGTGGATAATCTTTAACTTTAAGCAGTTAAAGGCCAACATCCCTCCCCAAACCATTCCCCTTTTTTCAACCGAGGCGTTGATTAATTGATGACTTATTTCTAAGTACTCTGTATAAACCGTTGTTACCCCATCGACGGCAGATCGAGCGTTTATTAGATACAAGTTCTCTGAAAAAATGCATTTTTGAGGAAGTTTCTTTTAACATAAAAAAACGAAATTATTCAAAGTCAAAGTAAATCTATATAAGAAATAGGTCTGCATGTCCCGGAAATTTCGCCATTAATTTTTTGTCTTTCTTTTAAAAAAAAATCTGACACGGAGGGAGGGGACACCCCTCCCAAACCTCCCCAACAGGAAAACCAATATGAAACATGGTGAAAAAAACACAAAAAACTCAATTGCCTCTGTAAATTAATTTGTATGTTTAGACGTCGCGCACGGTATTGCGTCACTTTTCAAAAAACGCTACCCTCCGCGATTCATAAATGAATATTGTAGGAATCGTTTTCGTTCGTTCAACTTTGTTATATATCAAAATAAGCGTAAAGCATTGATAGTTTTCAATGTTATACTCATTTCAAGTTCTTATTTTGTATAAATTTGCTAGAGAGAATTTTTGTTCGTAAATTCGGCGAAAAAACGCGTGTAACATGTAACATAAATGTTCAAGAGTAACGGATATTTATTAACAATTCTGCGATTAAGTAACGTCAAACACATGGAAAAATATATTTTGTGACAGTGGAAATGCTGTAGGATGTTTTATCGATCGGAAATAAAATTTCTACGTCGATTACGCAAATGAGCCCAGTTTATTTACCAAAAATCGAAGTGTAACAATTAGAATTACGTCGCAGAAAAAATGTCAATTTTGTTGATTATTTTGTTAATTAATGACTCTAATGCAACCAAACTTGATATAAAAAATACCATTTTTCTCTATTTCTATAATATACGGAAGAAAATCAGTTAGCATGGTAAACGAAACAATTATCATATAAAATGCTTGTGGACAGAAATTGTTTCATGTCGTTGAAAACTCTAATTTTTTAACATTTAGACTTAAAAAAATACAAGTTCTCTTATTCATACAAACATTTAATTTCAATGTGGAAATACCATTTTTTTCTTGTTGATCATATGAAAATTTCGACGCAAAATAAAGAAACGTATAAGAGATATTCAATTTTTTTCTTGTGGACAGAAAATGTATAAACGTATACTTTATTTATTTTACGTAATCCTGAAATGATCTAATCGGCGCATTTTAAGGTGAAAAAGAACGAATGAAAGTGGCGGAAAAGCTATAGAAAGACACAAAAGATGGAAACAGTGGAGTTTTTCTTAAAACGTGGTCCTGTCTTTATCAATCAGTTTAGATTATATAGAAAGTAAACATTAAAAGCACAACACAACCGTCTACGCAAAAACTTATCGTTACGCAATTGACGTTCACTAGTTTGACGTTACATTTTAGTGTCGCAATACCGTGCGCGACGTCTTAGATATGGTCTTGCAATATTAGACATATAGGTTTATTTAAGAGGCAAAGAAATAGGTCTGCATGTCCCGGAAATCGCGCCATTTCGTCTTCCTATTTAAAAAATTTCTCACACGGAGGGAGGGGACACCCCCCTCCATAGGAACACCAATATGAAACATGGTGCAAAAACACGCAAAAAACTTTGTTGTCTCTGTTTTTTGTAGGTTTAGATAGATATGGTCTTGCAATATTAGATATGAGCTAATTTAAGAGGCAAAGAAAAAGGTCTGCATGTTCCGGAAATTGCGCCATTTCGTCTTTCTTTTAAACAAAATTCTGACGCGGAGGGAGGGGACACCCCTCCCAAACACTCCCCAACGGGAAAACCAATATGAAACATGGTAAAAAAACCTGATGACTCTGCGAATTAATTTGTAGGTTTAGATGGGTAATTTCAAAAATAATGCATCCTTTTTTAAAAACTGATATACAGTGCGGGTGAAAATGTTTTTTAATGATTGTCTTACTCCAGAATATGCATTCTGTTATTGCTAAAATGTGTTCAAATTTTTTAGAGAATATCTACTTTCGTTTCAATTTTATAGCATTTTTAGTGTCCAAAATTGTCCCAAGTGTAACGCTTATAGTGTGACATTTGTATAAAAATTTAATTTTGAAGTGGCAGTCTTTAAAGCTACGGGATTTGAAAGACCCCACAACATACACTTATACAAAGTGTTGCGACAATACAACAGTTTTTCTATAGTCGTTTTATGGACAACATATATATTGTCCATGAACCATGCCCAGAAAATGACACACCCTCAAAAAACATAAAGGCATAAAAATACAATACTTTGGACAATCAAAGGTTATTATTTTGCTACTAGACATCTTTATGTCTCAAAATAGGTATCATTTGTTAGGCAAATATCATTGGTGCAATTTTAGTATGATTTTATGTAATTACTTTCATATAATCAAGTTCTCCTGATGCCATGTCTATGCACACCCAAAAATGTCCGAAGTGTAACGTTTTGTGTTAGAAAGCCTGTATTTTTGTCATGTGATATTGAAACTTATTCTGATTTCTTTTTTACAGATGCGCATCGGCCTCATGAAAGATCAGTAATAGTTAAATCTGAAAAGAATTGTTACTATGAACTTAATCAACCAAAATTCATTGTCCCAAGTGTAACGCTATTTTTGCGATTTAGATTGATCAAGTAGAAATGCTTAGATATTTAAGTTGCAAAGAAAGTTTAATCAAAATATTGCAAAAAATGTAGGATTCTGTCTAAATTCTGTTCAGAAAACAATTATTGTTCAGAAATGATTGAGTTATGTGTCAATTTAATTTATTGTTGGGCTCATACCAATTATCTAGCAGAGATAAATATCATTGACTTCTTTGGATCTGTATGAGTTATTTGAATATCCTAAATCAACATAATACAGTTTAATTCTTTTAATATCCTTTAAATCCATTTTAAATGTATTTAAAATGTTTGTCCCAAGTGTAACGGTGTAGAACTTAAAAAAATTCAGCAAAATCATATCCTGTGATAGTTTGGAAAGTGTTTTTTAATTTGTGTTTCTTGAAATCAAGTAAAGTAATCACATATTGACATTATAAGACTCTTTGGATTAAAAACAATGCATTTAATATGCCATGGGAAATATTTGAAGCAAGCAATGTATTTCACATATAAAATGTGGTGATTACGGTAATGAAACTGTGTGTCTTTTTGAGGAAAACAAGAATAACATCAATTCACAATGTTTTAATGTCAGTTTTCACTAATACACCCATTTCATAACAGCGAAGTCTCTTTCAAAAGAAATTCATATTAATATTTTTTGTTTCAAGAAAAGTGTATTTTTTCTTTATCTTTGACACTAAATCCAAAGCACTTAAAAGTTATATATATTACACCTTTAACGTGTCAAATTTTCATACCCACTTATATCTTGGTAATACCAAATACAAAATTTGAAAATCATAAATAATTTCAACAAACAAGAGACTTCTTGGGGTTTTTAAACAAATTCCAGTGATTTATGAAGCTTATTTTGGAAAATGGCACCCATCAGTATCCATACAGCTACTTTTATAATCGCATCCAGGTGTGTTCTTATCTATATTATCAAAAGCAAACAGAAATTGTAACTAGAAAATGGATTTTCTGAGAGCTATTTATGTCATTAGTTTGTCCCAAGTGTAACGGTTTTTCTGAAATTTGATTTTTGATGTGTCCTCATCACATTTCAAGTTATTGTATCCAAGAAGCTTTTTGCATGCTGGCTGCAAGTACCCTCATTATGTAACAGATTAAGTATTGGCTTTGTATATCATGTATGGAACAATTTATGTAAACTTTCTGGGGTAATTGATAATTTTTTTTACTAAAACATCATTAAAAGTTGCCATAAAGTTGGTATATTCACATTAGGTGGCCATATTATACATCAAATTTTACCTTAACGTTCGTGTAACAATATTAAGTGACATAAGAGATGAAATCTATACATTTAATAGAATTAAAGGAGTGATATAAGGCAAACGTATTTGTTTAAAAATTCTTCAATGTTTCAAATAAAACCGTTGAAATTTGAAAAAAAATGTTCAGTATTTATATTTTCGTGCCTGATTTATAAAAAATTGACATATTGGGATGTGCTTTTGAAGAATTATATTTCAATATCAACAACTTCATATTGGACCCCCTATGTCACGTTTTGGATGCATTATTTTTGAAATTACCCAGATATGATATTGCAATATTAGATATAGGTTTATTTGAGTGGCAAAGAAATAGGTCTGCATGTCACGGAAAATGCGCCATTTTGTCTTTCTTTTAAAAAAAATTCTGACGCACAGGAAGGGGACACCCCTCCCAAACCCTCCCAAACAGGCACACCAATATGTATCATGGTGTATATAACACCCAGGAAAAAATGTCACCTATGATAATTGTAGGTTTAGATATGGTTTATGCAATATAGCTTATGATATAGGCCTATTTAAGAGGCGATTAAATAGGTCTGGATGTTCCGGAAATTGCACCATTTCGTCTTTCTTTTTGATTTTTTTTTTCACACGAAGGGAGGGGACATCCAAACCCTCCCCATCACGCACACCAATAGAAATCATGTTGCGAAAAATGTTGCGAAAAATGTTGCGAAAAACGTGAAAATGGAAAATAACGCGTGCTTTTTCATTAATGGAGTTCTGGATATTGCGATTGAGCTTTTTAATTTGATCACAAATTTATATCTACGTGTTTATCCCTGAAATTATACTATCATTCATTTACTAAAATATTTTGTCTTTTAAAATGTTATGAGAACAGAAATACGACATATCGTAGTTTACGGTAAAGCTGATGTAAATATAGCTTTGATAATCTGTATGTACGGCGTTTTCGGACGTATCCAGCGTTATGATGTTACGCCCCCCCTAACCGAAAATCCTGGATCCGCCCCTGCTGCCCCCCACATTAATCAGCTCTTTCCACGGATGCATGACTTGTTAGAAAACAAAAAAGTAGGCCAATAGGGTTGTCCATCTTGAAAACTGCAGCAGATGATTAAGTAGATGTAGGTAAAAAGATAAAGATTCCTATTCATGTACATGTTAAATACTGCATACCGGAGAAGATTTCCAGGCAAGAAGAGAAAATATTTGAAACATGTCACAAGCGTAATTAAGAAGGCTCTGTAGAATAAAAAAAAGATTAGTAATCTTATGCTTTTGAGCTCGAAACATGGATAATCAGACAATTTTATTAGCCCTTTCTCAACTAAAACTGCTGAAAACGACGAAATGGGTGTTGATAACCCGTTTATAAAGTCTTGTACACATAAACCATATGGATGCAAAAGAGAAACTGAAGATTGTCAAACTTTTCTTCTTTTGCATCGATGTTTTCCTTGAAAGCATTTCATATACTAGGCTTAGGATCTTGAAAACCAGGTATTGTTTGAGAAAATTTAAGGTTTATTAAATTCCGACGGAAGCTTAACCCTTTCCCAAACGGCAAAATATAAGGGTCATCTTCCTCAAAAGATCCTACATAAGTCAAAATGGTGGTTGATAAACATAAGACTTGTGTATAATATAACGCAGAAAATATTGAAGCAAAATGAGAAAATACTGGTCATTAGCATTTTTATGCTCCCCGAAAAAAATTCGGGGGAGCATATAGTCGCCACGCTGTCCGTCCGTCCGTCCGTGTGTCCGTTCGTCCGTCCGTCCACAGCCATATCTCAGCAACCCTTGGACCAAATTCAATGAAACTTCACATGTGAACTCCGTGGGTCAATACCTAGAAACTTTTTTCTCCGTTTGTAAATTTAAGGCTGCGTCATGGAAAAAGGGGCCTTAGTGTAAAAATTAGTTTTTCTCTTATTTCTCTTCATCTAATGGGCAGAATTTAATGAAATTTTGTGCTCATGTTATAAATAGGATGTTCTAGACCATATTCTATAAATAACGTGTGTACAAAAAAGCTGTCATGGGAAAAGGGGGCTAAATGTATGATAGTTTTTATTTTATGACAAACACTTATTCGGGGAGCATAATCCGTCTGTGACGGCTCTTGTCTTATTTTGCCTCAATGTTTTTCTAAGCCCTTTTTGATAGGGACGTCAAAACCATGTCTTATTTGGGAAAGGGTTAAATAGTAGTCCTGTGTGACCTTGCATTGCTGCACCTTAAAAAAAAATAAAAAAAAAAGTCTATCCGGGTTTTACCCGGATTTCAAAAACTGCAAAAGAATCCGTAAAACTATAGCCGAATTCGATTGGCACTATGGCTCGTGTCATCGTTTGCTATCGCCAAATCGAACACCATTAGTGCGAGCTATTTGACGTCATTTCCGCTGCTATAGCTCCAAACAAGCAACAATGGTGCGAGCTTTAGTCCGACCACAGGAAAAAGTGTGGTCTGGCCATCCGAGCGATTACGTCTTTCGGAACTCTTCGGATAACAGCTAACCAATCAGTGTCGAGGTAAACAAAGATTTTGATTGGCTGACTCAGAACGGGGAGGAATTCAATAGACAGAACAGCGCTGGTTCCGAATGATGTTTCCAGATGGCTCGAGCTATCGTCTGATTCGAAGTCGGCCTATGTCAACATGTCAGTTTCCGTTATCACGGATAACGGCGAATTTTCACGAAGTATTTTCTATCTAATGATGGATGGAAGACCTGAACACCGAATCATCGGTTTATTCAAGCTGTATTTACGACATTTTCGATGGATACCAACAATATAGTCCTCTGCGTTGTGTCGCTCATA
The DNA here is from genome assembly GCA_963680895.1 of Fragum sueziense. Classification (NCBI taxonomy): domain Eukaryota; kingdom Metazoa; phylum Mollusca; class Bivalvia; order Cardiida; family Cardiidae; genus Fragum; species Fragum sueziense. The sequence continues at coordinate 25,327,890 of OY804609.1, read as the reverse complement.
AGTATACGTAGCTTTTCATTAAAAAATCCGTAACTGCAGCTTACAATAAGCTGTATTTGTCGAAAAGCACCGTATAGCTGTATTCAGCCGATACAAACGACACAAACGCAATCAAAAAACGCGCTTTCGTCTTCTTAAAACTCGTACGTACAGCTCTAAATATGCTGTAGTTAAAAGCGTTTCGAAGAAGAGTGCTGAGAAAGCGAAAGTTTTATGTCCTGAAAAAGTGTTAATAATATCCCTGTCGACTTTAATTGGTTGAATGCTTTTTCTTTTCCTTTTTCCCTTTTAAATGATATTTTTAAGCTTGAAAGCTGCCTCAGCTGACAAAATGGATGTGGATAAAGATCAGATTTATGATGAATATAATACAGATATTTAGGCAAATTAAAAAAAAAAATACTGGTTATTTGAATGTTTTTGCTTTGCGACAATGTCTTCTCAAGATTCTTAGCTCTCCCTGGACGAAAGTCTCGGAAGAGCTATTATCAGCGTCCGCAAAAACTTTAACCTGGTCCATATCTCATGCCCTGTTAGAGATACAGCTATAATATTACACCTGTGGATACCTCTAACCAAGACCTTTCATTTGGGACCATGACCTTTGACCTTGTGACCTTGACCTTTGAGTTTGATCCACTTTTTGACCGCTTTTTAAAAAACTCTAACCTGGCCTTTATCTTATGCCCTATTACAGATACAGCATTGATATTATACCTGTGGATACCTCTAACCAAGACCTTTCATTTGGGACCATGACTTTTGACCTTGACCTTTGAGTTTGACCTACAATGTACTTTCAAAAAAAATTTAACCTGGCCTAAAAACCTTTAACCTGGGCTTTTTTATGCCCTATTGCACATAAGCCTTGCCTATATTTCATGTCCATCTACACACACAGCCTTGTTATTTCACGCATGAACACCTCCTACCAACACCGTTCACATTTGACCATGACCTTGGACCTTGTGACATTGACCTTGGAGTTTGACCTACTTTGAAATAATATATAACCTGGCCTCTATCTCATGTCCTTTTACACATACAGTCTTGAAATTTTACACATGGACACCTCCTACTAACACCATTCACATTTGACCATGACTTTGGAGTTTGACCTACCTTTCTAAACCTTTAACTTGGCCTTCATCTAATACACATTAATTGATACCTCCTGTCAAGGATTTTCATTTTAGACCATGACCTTTTTCCTTGACATAGGAAATGATTTTCCTTTGTGACAAACTCTCGTTAGGGCGAGCTTTATTTTCCGCGGACAATTCTTGTTTTCTATTATGGACATCAAACCAGGGACCGTATTCACCAACGTGTCTAAATTGATTTTCTAAAGTAAAGTTACAAACCAACCAATCAGAGTGGCCGAGACATTTGTCTACATTTGTCCCGACCACTCTGATTGGTTGGAATCTAATTTTACTTAAAAAATCGATTTAGAAACGTTGGTGAATACGAGCCCAGGTCTTGTTTTGGAAAGGATTTTAACATACTTTTAAGTCGACAAATTATTCCTTCACAGATGAATAGTCATTAACAAAAGCATCGTAATTTAAACCTTTCCAAAACAAGACCAGGATTTGACATCCCTTATAGAAACTACTAAGGAAATTATAGAGACAGAAGCAGAAAATACTGATAACCAACATTTTCTCCATTTGCCTCAATGTTTTTAGTCCTATGTAATCCTCATTTTTGTCTCTAGCAATATCTATTTTGTCGTTTGCAGCTCCCTTAAAAGTGGGAACGATTGTATTCAATTAACCGTGACGTAATTTCGGACAAACAATAGTATTTCATATGCGTTGTTATAAAATCTCGAAACTACGGCTTGATTCAAGCCGTACTAGTAGTTACGAGATTTTATAACGACACCGACGGATTTTCAAAGCATAACGGTAAATCCAGTCTATTTCTAGCACAAAATTCATTGAAATCGGAACACCCTAAACTTTTGTCATTTAGGAAAGGGTTAACAATTTTACCAAAATCTGTCTAGGTTTGACGAAATGCCATGAACGCTATGAAAGAAAAAGAACTGCTAATGACCAGTATTTTTCATATTCTGTCAAAATTTTCTACCTATTCATGATAATAAAACATTTAAAATTCTTTTCTTGCATTCCATGTGTCGTCTGCTTGCTTCTAATTTAATTGCTATTTTTGAATGCTTTGAAGCCACGAAAGTTCGTTCTTTCACAAAAAAACTTGGTTTTCACACCCCTTTAACAAGGAAAACATTGAGGCAAAAGACAAAAAATGTTGTTTACCAGCATTTGCCCATTAGCCTCAATATTTTTCTTTGACACATTGTACATAAATCCTATCTTAAAGGACATCTTTTTGTGGTATATGTTTTTTCTATAACAATAGAGCAAAATTTTCGACCCCTTCTCAAACAAGACATTGTTTCAACGTCCCTAAATCATTTTGGAAAACTTTGAGGCAAAAAAAAAAATGCTGGAAATCAGCATTTTTCCTTAGCATTTTTCCTTTTGCCTCAATATTTTCTCTTTTACATTGAATACAAATCTTCTTTTTATCAGCATATACTTTTTCGTCTGCTTTTTCTTCCTAATTGGACAAGTCTACTTTTCAAAGTTTTTGAGAGGACTAAACCTTTATCATGCTGCTCGCAACAAATCCTTTACTTCAAAAAGATGGCAGAAAGTGCAGACTTAGATCAGCCTACACAAAAGTCTTAACCCTATTCCGGTCAGTGACTTAAACTTACGTTAAAGGTCAATTGGGGTCCACTGGACCCCATTACAAAAATGCATGCAAAATGCAAATAATGTGTCAATGTGAATTGTTAAATTAAATTGATTTATTAGCTTACCTTAGCACAAAGTGCCGAGGATAATGTACTGTGATCGTACACTGTCATTTGTCTGTCTGTCTGTCCATCTGTTCACCTACCCGTCTGTTCAAAATTACAAAAAAGTCATTTTCTCCCAAACGACAAGGCCTATAGTCTTGAAAGGATGAGTTGCAACAAGGGCTCAAAAATAGATTTTCTTTAAGTTCTGTGCATTGACAGGGTTACATAATATCATTAATTTGTATGTGTAAAAATTCTGAAGAGGGCTTATTTTTGGAGATAATGGCTAACAAAGTGGGTGGGGTAAATTGACACGAGAAGCAAATGTTTACTTTGAAATTGAATAACTGTTTCTGTATAGATCAGATCAAGATGAAATTTCGCATGAACATTTAATGGACCGAGGATAATACATTTTATGAATCATTATTCATATATATCGTCGGTGGGGAGTCAAAACCTCGTAACTACAGCTTGAATAAGCTGGAGTTACGAGGTTTTGACTCCCCACCAGCGATATATCAGTTTGTTGATTGTCTGTATTCGTTCTTCTGTCAATCTCAGATTTTGCTTATTTTTGATGTACTAACTTTACGAAACTATCTCTACACCATTTAGGTAAGTAAAACACCAGTTCAAACACAACTTAATTTAATAATGTGTACAACAGAGTACATTCCAAGTTCAGTTAAAATGGAAAAATATCGTCATTTCTCCAATATTGCCTATATAATAAGCCCGAAATACCCCCTTGGGGTCCAATGGACCCCAAAAGTCCGGAATAGGGTTAACTATTGTGGGGAAAACTTGAGCCAGACTAGTTGGAATGTCCTGAAAATTGGCAATTTGTTTAAAACAAACTTTAGATTTAGCAGGATAAGGGTTAAACCCTTTCCAAACAAGACCTAATTTTGACGCCCCTATAAATCGCCCGCAAAAACTTAGATGCAAAAGAAGAAAATGCTAAGAATCTGCATTTTCTCCTTTTTTCTCAATATTTTCTCTGTCCTATTGTACACAAATCTTTTCTGTAACAACATCATGTTCGTCATCTGAACTTCCTTTCCAAATTGACCAGTCTATTTTTCGCCATTTTTTGAGAGGGTTTAACATTCGTTTATTGTGATATTCCATGACATATTCCTTACTTACAGAAAACTTTGACAGAAAGCGTAATCTGATCTCAGCCAACGCTGTCTGTCTTCAATTAAATCATTCTGAAAAAAAAAACCTGAGACAGACTGGTTGGAATGTCCTAAAATTGTCAATTTGTTTGAAACATTTTTTTTATTTCTGGTAGAAAAAATATCATGAAAGACCTTTCGATAAATCATAAAGCCATAAAGGAATCACGTGTACCTTTTCATTTGTGGCTGCTTGAAAATAGGGTAGTTTCAGAATTCGGAGATTTACTCATCATAAGCTACCAATTTCAGATATAATACCATATCAATTATTTAACTGCATATATCAATCTATTCAGAAAGTGTAGTAAGAATAACTCCCTGCAAGTGGCACCAAAACAAAAAGTTGTCTGGCTCATGGACTAAATGTTTAGTATGTAATGAAGGAGGGAATATTTAAATCATTTGTTGACGCTCACCAAAGTTCATAAAATCGGGCACTGTAATCAAATTTCCAGCGAAGTTTTTTTTTTGTTATTCCTTTTTCTAACTATTTCCCTTGGTTGGAAATAATTTCAAAGCACTTTATATTTACCTTCATTTGCATTTAATTAGTTGTCTATTGTATAAAAAACATGTTTGTATCTCAGGTCGATCTATTTATAAAAGTAAACATTGATAAATCAACAATCATTTAATTGAAGAATAATTTTGATAAATAGAAATACTCAACCCTTTCCCAAACAACGTATCTTAATACAGGCCCAATTCAATATCTTCTGCACATGACAAAGTCGACAATGTAGCAAAAGAACAAAGAAACTGGTAGACAGCATTTCGTCGCTATTTTCTTCGATATTCAACACGAATCTCATAGCTGCTGCATAAAACAATGTGCAGTTCCGAGTTTTTTGTTCAAATGTAATGATTTCGTCCATTTGGAAATCATAATTGACTAGAGACGTCAAACGCAAACCATGCTTGGGAAAGAGTTGAGACATGCAAGATAATTGTACTACACAGTCAACACTCTTTATATCGAAGTATTTTTTGTGGTATACTTTTTTTCAAATTGTAATTGTTTCTAAATGCTTACTTACATTTTCAAACAGTTATTGTTTCTGAATGCACATGTAACTTTGAATGTAAATAAAGGTAAAAAAAAAAAAGAAATCCAGCGAAGTTTGACAATTTTCGGCATCTCTGTACATGTACTACATACATGGGTTTATCCACACAACTCATCTTTTCCAGAAAAGAAACACAACAACACTCAATTTTTCATGATACACACCTTTATTTCTATCTCTTTTTTTATACAAAATTGATATGAACGGTTGCAATAGAGACACACATATCACAGGGATAAAAGAAAATGATGTTTTTATCAAAATCCTCGTATCTGCAGCTTGATACAAGCTGCAGATACGTGATTTTCGATGAAAAGCGACGAACGTTTCCATATTTAATTCAACATTGGTTATGCATTATAGACTCCGTGTTTTGTGTTAATAAATGACAGTTTTAATGTCTTTCATTGTTTCTTAATCTTTTCTTGGACCCTAAATCAATCGAGCAACTGAGAGTGTGAAAATGATTTATTCAATGCTGGGCATAAACGCAAGTCAAAGGTCCATGTATATTGAAACTTTGCACTTTGTAACAGTTTGTAAATCTTCATAGAATTATTAAGTTTAAAGTCTATTTTTTCAATATCTGTGCTGACAAATGCAAAAAATGACAATGTATAATCGAAGTAAAGTAATGCATCACCTCCATTTAAAACAAACAATATAAATACACCATTCATACTAGTAAGTTTTCTTTTATTCCTAGGTTTACCAAACTGAAACAAATTTGAGTTCGTAAGACTTTAAACATTTCCTAAACAAGATCTGGCTTTTGTGTCCCTCGTGGAAAATAATTTGATAATTTGACTTCAAGTGGTTCGTAAAACTTTTGAAAGTTTAAATCGTTATAAATGAAATGGGTTAAAGTTGGGTCTGTTTATCCTCGTCCTCCGCATCTGAGGGTACATTGCTGTCGCGGTCCGCCACAGCTAGACGAGCCACATCCAGGAAGTTGACCCGAGCTTTGGCTCTCTCCCCGGGGTCGCAGGTTTGAGCCGCTATTTCGGTGGCGTTACAAAGTTTGGCCTTTAGTGCAGCACGCCTCCACCGACTCGCAACCACCTGGCCTCTTTGCAAGATGGCGTTCTTTAATCTATAACGAAAACCAGCATAGTTGTTTTTAAACGTAAGATTTTCATAAACTATTGTTCTATGCGCTAAAAGGTTTATGATTGGAGCATCACGCAATGGAATGGTGAAACTGTTTTAAAAGAATCTAATCACGGTGGATAATCACGTGATGCAATAATTACTGAATATCTTCAATAACTTTGTTAATACGGGACCAATTTGAAATCGGTTTGAAGCAGAGAATGTGGACAGACGTCACGCATCAGATGGACGTGGTAGAGTTTTAAAAAAAATCAGCTGAAAAAAAGTTATTGAAGATAAACCAAAATTTTGGTTTATCTTCAAAAACTTTTTTTATCAGTTATTTTTTTAAAAATCTACCACGACTATGTTATTCCTGACATTTTTCTACCTTCTCTGCTTCAATCCGAATTCAAATTGGTCAAGTATTGACAAAGTAATTGAAGATTATCGGAAATTCTAAGTCACGTGATTATACACTGTGCTAATGCAAATGGATAAAGATGTGTATGCATCACAGGGAAATATTGCGATATAATAATGATAAGATTATTTTATCAAACATTCTATTACAAGATTCTTAAAAACTTATTTCTTTCAGTATCACTGATTTGAATTTTCAACAAATAGACTATGTGGTTTAGGATACATTACACGGTCATGATGAAAAATTACTTTTGGAAAATTCAAATTCTTAAGCAGAATTAATGTAACGTTTTTATAATTTTCATTTAGAGCTTTAAATAAACAAAACCTGGTACCACGTGATAGTTTCACAATAGTGAATGCTCTTCCGGTCAAGTTTGTTATCATACGTTTTTAAACGAGAATCATTACAGTAATGTTTTGATTAATCAAAATAACTGTAACGACTTGAACGTATAATAACCAATACCCATCTCGAGTTATAAATAGACATTACCTCGTATCACGTGATAATTTCACAATGGTGAAAATGCTCTTCCGGTCCAGTCTGTTAAATCGCTTCTTCACGGACTTCAGTTCCTGTACGTTGATTTCCTCTCCGTCCTCCGAGATAGTTGTAAGGGCATTAGATTTTGTTGTACCGAAACGTTCGTCAATACTTGGTTCTTTCTCCTCTGCCATGTGCTTTTGAAGTTTCCTGAAAATAGAAGTTGTAAGCCGAGAACTTAACCACTGTAACCATAATGTATTTGAGAACAATAAGCTGATAAAGAATAAGATAATACTGCACAAATGTACAGGGCGCTATTTTTCTATCGTTCCTGCCAAAGTGAAAAGGATGATATGTATGATGTTTGAATTTCATATTGAAGTATTTGTGATTTATCCGAGTCACAACACCATGGAACTTTTATAAGCTGACCGCAATGGATATCAAGGTGATGTTCCGGAGAGAAATGTTGACAAAAAGAATTTTCTGAAATGTGCACCCAATCACTCATTTCAGATGGTAGTGACAGTCGACCGTCCCGATTTTACGATCAATTTGTTGTTGAGAAAGGTGAACATTTGACATTAAATTCTTGATCGTTTAAATTATATTAAGATGATGGAAAGACAAATTGAGAAATTTGGTGCAACAAACTATTTATCTTTATCCGTCATGTGCGCTTGGGGAAATGCGAAACAGCAACAACAAAAATAGGAATATAATAATACATGTATATATATTATTGTATTATTACTTGAAATTCCTCATGAAGTTTTGACTCAACGTCCCATGCCTCTGTTCGCGTCGCCGCCGCGCCAGCTTTGACCACAAATCTTTCTTTGTGTCCCCTTCAAGGAAACCAATGGGGTCAGTGACGTCACTGGCGATGCTTATGTCCTCAGATATCATGGATTTGGTGTCGTCATCTTTGGCGCCCTACATATAAAACACACACATAATAATAAAGTTATATTTTAATATATGATAAAGGCATTGCTATATTGCACAACTTGGTACATGCTTTTAATTATTCACATAAACCATTACCTTATGTCGCCTACCCTTCAATAGGATCATTCTTGTCATTGAACATTTCAAATTGAATCAAAATATAAGAAAATGCGCATTTTGTGGTCGTTCACGACTATGATGTAGAGTAGACTAAGAATAACGTTCCTTTTCAAGGTCGTCAAGTGTCACAAAGATATAAAATATTTAGCCTCCCCAAATCGCAAAACAATGAGCTAACTTCAAAAATGCTTTAATATGTCTCCCATTTTGTGGCATTTTTTATATGAAAACATCTTGGTAAAATGTCATAGGCTATACATACTTGCATGTCTTTCACCAGTTCTAGACCTTTCTTCACACTAAGCTCTCTCTCCCTTGTTTGTAGAGGTTTGGGCGTTCTGATCTTGATCTCTGTGATTGAACATATGTGGAGGAACGTGGACATTCTATGAGAAACCATACAGATAAACTGAATGACCTGTAATGTAGAAACTTTGTCTTGAGTTCATTTATCCTTTAAACCAGATTGTTACAATGTATACTCCGTAGTATACATTTTTTTTTATTTTTGTCTGTTACCTATTTGTTCGTTCTTTCGAGGATATCATACTTGTACGTTAATACCATCACGTGTCAAATCAGATCCAGGATCCTCAAAACCACCAATTTAATATATTTGATTTTTAGACGTAGTGTAATAAAGGCGATGTAACGTAATCTAAACATGCATGTACGATGATAAAATAGAAAGTGGTTTATCAAATTGTAAAAGCTGTTCTACCAATTGAAAGTCTCAAAGACCTACCAGTAATACTCCAAATACGGCTGTAAAAGCCATGCTGATTGGTTCGATGGCCTCACCATAACTTCCTTCAGAGCACGGTAGTTCAATAGATATAGCGCCACCCGAGTCTGCGTTCACTTGTTGAAGACTGAACACTATAGTCACAAATAGGGCGTTGATAAGCAGGAAAAATAGGCATACGGTGTTCCTGTAAAGAGTACGTGTTGAAATAATCTTTGACTTTCATAATTCATGTTTGTCACATAGATCTAATATTACAAGGTTGCAAAGAACTAATATTATCCACTGGACATGAAGTGATCCAAAAAGAAAATGATCATAGTTTCTGAAACTTTACTGACCTAATATTGTTATTTCCAACACAATAGTTCATCATGTGATCAGATCAACAAAATTAATAGACAGTTTTCTAAAACTATACCAACATTTCTTCATATAATTGATTTATTAGCAAAAACGATAAAGAAGACATTGATTTGTATCTCAAATAAGTCTAGATCTGCTTGCAATTGTCAGTCTCTAGCCTGTTATTTTGCCCTTTGTATTTATAACCTGTGGTAGAAACATGCATGTACATTGTATAGTGCTTATTCACCTTAGTTCAATCAGCTGCTCCTGTGTCTTTTCTTGCTCTTTTTTATCCCCTTCTAACGGAAACAGATACGTCTTTATCATTTCCTCCCAGAACAGCCCTTCCTCTGGTTTCAGGTCTTCCTTTGCGCCGTCGTAGAGATCGGGATCCAGTATCCAGGGGCGACCACTCTGAGGGTCCGGGTCGTTCTCGTCTTCAAATAGAGGATTAGCTGGTAGTCGTAGGTGGTGAAAAGAGAGGGTATATTGATACATGTATGTGGTTATATGTAGTTATATAGGATTACATAGGTATGATATTCAGTTCTTTGTAAAAATGATCCTAGCTAACTCTAATCGCATATGTAGGCCTACATGTTTGACATGGAATGTTGCAAATGGACAACTTATGGCATTTTAGAAAAACATGCAAAATCTGCCTGCATAAATTCATTTATTTCTCGTTCAGTGGAAACCGTGTAGCACTGTAATTAAAGTCACAAGGCATCGGTAAAACTGTTGAAAAAACTGTTCCAGGACAAAAAATGGTCTAGTTATTTGGTGGCCTTTGAACCGGTATCTAAAAAAGTGTCACTGTTGTATAATTATGGACAATTGTGTCTCATTTTTTCTGATACACCCTACAAAACATTGTACCAAGCACTGATATTTTATCTCATGGTTTCATATAGTGGGGTATACTAAATATAATCATTTTCGTTGTCTATTTAATTTTCACGATCTACAAATTAACCACTCGTCAGGGGATTGCATTATCAAACCAGTAGAATTACCTTGCTTGCTGATTAAAATATAATGTTTTTGAAATCCATGCAAAAAGGAGGATAACTGTAATGATAATATAACAATATTCGTTATTTACTGTCAATTCTTCTCTTCGGTGTGCTTGATGACAAAGCAGATAATTCTTATCAATAGTTTAAACTTCATATTCAAATAGGATAGTATTACAAGACATGCAAAAACATCACCACTTCTATATGAATAAGGAAGCATGCAAAGTAATAAATGATGCAGATACAAAGTTAGACGAACAGTGTTGATAATATCTACATGGTAACAACAGCATTTCCAAAAAATGGTTCAAATACAGGTACAGGAAAGTAAATATGACGATATTAATGAGTACATATTCTTCCATGTTCTTTTTAGAGGTAAACATTTTGAGAATGTGGGAAAATGCTGTTTGCTATAACGTTCTTGTACATGTATTTACTAATACTCAAAGGGTTATCAAAACTCGTCGTTGTTTATAATAATATGCTATATATTCATGCAAATAATAAGGATATCATACGTGCACATTTAATTTGCATGCAAAGTTCCACAGTCCTTGGTATTCTAAGATCAAGATATGGATTTGACTTTCACGTTCATGCTTTGCTATATAAAAAGAAAAGTAATTTCAAATATATAAGTAGTAGTTGAATCCCGGCGTACTTAATTACTCAAAGTCTTGATAAAAATCAGTGGCATTTTATGGTATAAATAAATAATGAATTAGATATTTCTGCTTTAGAAATTATAGTCGTACCTACTACTATTGAATCATTTATAGAAACTACATTCATAATTATGCATACGATCATTTTGAGATTTTAGTACATGACTGGACTAAACCTATTCTTACTTCGTTCTTTTCCGCCCTCAAACAAATCGGAAGCCTGGGAGAACACCACGTGATCGGTCTCACTCTCTGACGGAACTGTCATGCCCGTCACATGACTTCTCGGTGGATCAAAAAGTTTGGCTTCCAGGTCATCCAGTCTATCCAAAATGGCGGTGAATTTTATTTCGTCCCGGTCCTTAGCTTCCTTTGGACAACATACACATCTGAAGAGCATAGCATATGACTATATAGTTGTTCTATCTAGGAATAATACAAGGATCTAAAATATCCAAAACACGGTATACATGTATAAGAAGAAAATTTATTTACTTTAGAAGTAATTTGAAGTAAAAACAAAAATAATTGGGGAACTATGAAATTGAGTGCAATGTACTTTTTAGAGTTTAGTTGTTTATATGGATCGGGCTCTCTACTGAGACAATTAGTAATTTACAATGCTTCGTAAAACGCATATAGTGTTTGTCTATAAATTAAGCCCAAATGTGTATGAATTTTAATGCTTTTTTGTGAAAAAAGAACATATAGCACCAAAGTAAAGGAAACTGTACACAATATATGCGAGAACTTATGGAAGAGGGTCTCACCATAGTGTTACATATATCAAGATTCATCAATGAATATAGTTTTCACCTGAAAAGGTTTCCAAAAGAAAACATGTAGTCTGAAGATCCCATCGACTCCGCAAATCCGAGTTTCTGTAACCAGTCCTGCACTTGACTCTTCTTTTGTGGCTGCTTTTTGTCGCCCTCTCCGGGTTTTTGAGCTAAAACATACACATTAATAGCATTTACATTCGACAGATTATCAATTCTATCATAATTTCAGTTTTGATATTAAATAAACAACGTTTCAAAAGGAGAAAGAAAAAAATCCCTAAAACTGCAGCTTGATTGAATTTATAATTTCCAGGGTTTGGAAGAAAACATCTACATTGTATATACACCCATTCACATTTTCAAATTAAGGATAATTAGACATCAAACTCTGGTAAAGATGTATAACAATTCAGAGTAACATAATATATTCATTTTGAATCGCATACAAAGAACTGCCTATGGTATTGAACGAAAAAAAATTTAAAACCCTTTCGCCGTTTTTCACTCCACTCCATATTTCTCAAAGTATTCCGTGTAAGTTGTTTTTAGATTTAAAAAAATGAGTCTTAGAATACCTATTTCTCCACTGTCTCTTCAACACTATACTCTTAGTCTAAAGAAGGCATTTACTCTTTTCAAAAGTAAAATGAATAATGATCTGGAAAAAGGACCCTAACATCATTTGAAAATTATATTATTCTTTATCAGCCAAATCTGCCAACTTGCTGTTTAGTCAACGTGCTGTGATCAGGGTCCCTGCTGTTCCTGACATACAGGAGACTCTTTTCAGATCCCACCCGAAACATATTTTCTCATACCTGCCGCGGGTTTTGGCGCTTCTCTCGTACCCCACGAGACCACGTGTAGATTACACAAAGAATATAACATCAGCAACATTGACATGGAAGGTATCGCCAGAAAGTAGAGAAATCCGTGTAAAATACACCAGAATTCCTGAAGAAAAAAAGAAACGATCAGAATGAATTAATGAATAAATGAACTAAAATTGATAAGAAACCCGTGCAAAATACACCAGCGTAATTGGCGCAAATTATTGACGAAAATGATCAAGAATGTCGATATGGCATGATACTTAATGGAAGCTTTTCGGCTGCAAAAGAAAGATGGCACAATTGCCGCCATGTTGATTCAGTGGCTACAACGCCATCTTTGTTTACACAGGGTCTATAACGGCTTATATATACTGTTTTTAAGCTGAGAAATCCGACATATATTTACAAAAATCAATTATGATTGAATTAAAATTACATACATACTAACATATAATAATAATTATATTTCATGAATAAACACAAAACATCGTAAGAATACACTAACCTGTGGATGTATTAAAGCTGAGAAAACAAATATTCCGGTCACACAACAGAAGAACACTGTTGTCACCGTTATCTGCTGCTTGTGTGATACGCCGAACAAATAACAAAAATATGTATCGATGCTTTTCAACATAATCTTCGTAACTACAGCTTGTTTTAAGCTGCAGATACGAAATATATGTTGGAAAGCGGCGATTTATTATAAGAATGCACTCACTTGGGGATGTATTAAAGCTAAGAATACAAATATTCCTGCCACACCACAGAAGAACACTGTTGTCACAGAACACAGAACAAAACCCATTATCTGCTATTTGTGTGATACGCCGAACAAATTACAAATAATATATCGATGCTTTTCAACAAATTCTTCGTAACTGCAGCTTGTTTTAAGCTGCAGTTACGAGATATTATTTGAAAAGCGGCGATATGTTATAAGAATGCACTTACTTGGGGATGTATTAAAGCTGAGAATACAAATATTCCTGCCACACCACAGAAGAACACTGTTGTCACAGAACAAAACCCATTGTCTGCCGCCTGTTTGATAAGTCCGACAATAACTAGCATCATGACTAGTGAATATATCGTGGATAATATGGCGGCGTAGGCAAGCTGTGAGAGGAAATAAAAAGCATACAGGTTGTATTATGAAAAAAGGAGTTAGTGCTGATGTTGTGAATTAACGTAAACTGTCCGGAATGATATGTGAATATATCGTTGACAATATGGCGGCATAGGCAAGCTGTGATGGATAAAAAAGATTAATGGCAATTATATCAAGGAATATATCAAGGACTAAATCAGAGATTTTTGGCAAATCTAAAGGAATTTCAATGAAATTGAAATACATGTACGTAGAATTAAGGTGTATTTTGGGAATATATTGTAAGCCCTTTAAAATGCCCTCGAACCATATTGGGAGTACACTATTCAAAGTGAAATGCATTCATCGACATAGTCTAGGGGCCAACCCTATAAAGAGGCCTAGAAAGTGGTTTTCTTTGGACCAATAGTCCAGAAAGATTCCGATGGTACAGTGAGTTAGGGTAACCATTGGGGCTTTATTTTATGGTGGATGCCAGAACTGAAAGTGGTGCAGATTTTTTCCAGGGGCAGATAACTCTACCCACCCAAAAATGAAATAAACAGTTCTTTAGTTGACCATGAATCGAAATTGTCGTCAGAATTTTTTCTGTGACTTTTTGCCTCAATAACTTTATGTTTTTATTGAAATATTATGTATGCCAAAAAATAATTAGTAATAGAATAGTCGGTTTTTAAAACACATGTACCGTAATTGCCCTAATAAATGTTCATTCACCCAAATAGAAAAATCACTCTAAAATAATTAAGAAAAGTTTTTTCAAACTTTATTATCTTTTTAAACGTTGATGATAGAAAAGTTTAGACACCATAGGGGTATTTTGAAGTCATTTAGGTTTCGTTCCAGGATGACTTTTGCAACAAATGTCGGTGTGATTTTTTTCTGGGGGCAGACAACTCTTACCACCAATAAAGGCATGTTCAAAGAAAGGCTTTATGACAAAACATGTTTACAATCTAGTTCTCGCAAAAGTAAACCAATATTCATTAAACTAAATCAGAACAAGAATGATAATAGGTTCTTCAATGAGTTTGATTATTGGCCAGATCGGACTAGAAAGTCCTGAGTTATCTGCCCTTGAACATCAAAAATAGCTATTTTAGACTTTGTTTACCATCTAGCATCCACAAATATTGACCAATGAAAATGAAACTTCTACATAATCATAAGGACCATAAGATCTCAAATGAGTGTGATTTTCGGCCTGATCGGATAAGAAAATTATGAGTTATTTGCCCTTGAATTTGACAAAATTGCCGTTTTTGACTGTTTTAGACTTCGTTTACACTCTAGCATTTATAAATATTGACCAATCAAGTTGAAACCTGGACATTATCTTGCTGACTATAAGATCTCTAAGGCGTTTAATTCTCAGAATTATCAGAATAGAACATCGCGAGTTATATGCCCTTGAATTTAACAGATTTGCCATTTTCGACTATTTTCGACTTGATTTACACTCTAGAATCTTCAAGTATTGATCAATCCAAATAAAACTTATGCATAACGATTGGAACCAAAAGATCTCAGATGGGTACAATTTTCAGAATGATCGGGACATAAATTCGTGAGTTACTTGCCCTTGAATTTTACAAAATTGCTTTTTAACGACTATTTACGACTTCGTTTACACTTTAGTATCTACAACTAGAGACCAATCAATTTGAAACTTGGTCATGATATTGTTGACCATGAGATCGTGACTGAGTACAATTTTCAGAATGATAGGGACATAAAGTCATGAGTTATTTGCCCTTGAATTTTACAAGATAGCCATTTTCAACTATTTTCAACTCCGTTTACACTCTAAAGTGTATAATTATTGACCAATCCAAATGAAACTTATACATAAGGATTGGGACTATGATACCTCGATTGAATACAATTTTCAGAATGAACGGGACATTAAGTTATGAGTTATATGCCCTTGAATTTTACAAAATTGCCGTTTTCGAATATTTTGACTTGGTTTACACTCTAGCATTTACAATTATTAATTAATCCAAATTAAACTTTTATACAATGTTGGTGACCATAAGATCTAGGACGAGTATAATTTTCAGAATGATCGGGACTGGAAGTCATGAAATATGCCCTTGAATTTTACAAAATTGCTGTTATAGACTATTTTCGACTTGGTTTACACTCTAGCATCTACACTTAATGACCAATCCAAATGAAACTTGGACACAATCTTGGTGACCATAAGATATAGAATGATTTTAATTTCAGTTAGGCAGGATCAGAAAGCTGTGTTTTTGTGCCCTTGAATTTGATAAAAACTGATGTTTTTTACTTTGGTTTTACTCTAACAACCACAAATTTTGGCCAGTCGAGACAAAAAACCAAAACATAATGTTGGTGACCATTCTTATAAGATGAATACAAATTTCGACATAATTGGACCAGAAGTTGTTAAGTTATCTTCCTTTGAATTGATCAAACTTTCCATTTTGACTTTATTTTCAGTCAAATAACCAGATATATGGACAAATCAAGACGATATTTGATGGGTAGAATGTTTCTGACGTTGTTTTTACTCTAAAAACCACACTTAGTGAACAAGACAAAACTTGGACACCAAGATAACGACTACGAGATTTTGGATTAGTTTGGCATTCAGTTATTTAGTCAGGATAGAAAGTCTAGAGTTATTTGCTCTTGAATTCTGTAAAATTGACTTTTTCGACCCTGTTGTCACCCTAGCTACCACAAACATTGACCAAGCTAGACAAATCTCAGTCTGTGACTGTGAGATATATTTTATAGTGTTAATGTGAATCTGACATCCTGAGTTATAAGCCTTTAATTTTGACAAAATGACCATTTTTGACTTTGTTTTCATTGCAAAAGACACACATGTTGATTGGTCGATACAAAACGTGGACAATATGTAAGTGACCACAAGATATGGTTCAGTTTTCAGCCTGATCATGATCCAACAATTTTAATAGCTTTCCCTTGAACTTGACAAAACTGCTGTTTACGGGTGTTCAGTTTTGCAGTCACAAATATTAACTGATTTGAATAAAACTTGGGCTCATATTATCTTGGTTCAGGTGAGCGATTTAGGTCCATCATGGTCCTCATGTTATTTATTAAGAATATCTGACAATCAAAACTCTTTTTCAAGGATTTGCGTTAAATTTCAGTTGAAAACGCGAAATTCGTTAAGTTACAGGTAAATATTGATTACGTTTTAAGCACACAAAGTTTGGGCGATGAAAGACATACAGACGATCGGACGGACAAAATGGACAGTAGAATTCATTAACATATTCTAAATTGTCTCCTTCTACATTACTTCTATCAGTCTTTTTCGATGATTTGGGTGCAAAATTGTGACTTATCTGAGTAATCTGCCAATAAATAAGTTATCAGCCATTTCCGACAGAAAACTTCAAAATTTCAAAAAATATATCAACTTGCGGACATGGATTAAACATGTTTTTTTTATCAAATGACATGTCATGTTAGAAGTTTAAAAACATTTCCGGTTACTTGGAAATGTATTTTCACAGTTTTAAGCAGATCTATGAGTTTTTGGATTTTTAACGACATCATGAAGTAGAAGGGGGTAGACATAGCTTAAATTGGTGGGTGGGGTAAGGACAATTGTAGATTTCTTAGAATTCAAGATGATTTTTGGTATAAGAAAATTACAATCACGAAGACTATTCAAATGTGATTTCTTTCCGTAAAAATGATTTATCAATTAGATAAACATGGTAGTATAGAAACAATTTCTGACGACTACTATTTAACCTTAATTTCAAGTGGGTGGGGTAAGAAAAGTGCTTGTAAAAAAAATTTGCACCACTTTTGATTATGGCATCCACCCTATTCTAATGTCCCATTGAACTAACAATCACCTGGTACCAACAGATTTTTTCTGGACAATTGGTCCAATAAAAATTCATTTTTGCGGGACGGGCCCCTAGACTAACACTCCGATAATGGATTTCGATAACATAATAGTGCAGTCACTTTGAAAGTGACATAAACACATATTATCGATGTTTTAAAATTAGTTGAAGTTTCATCATATATTTAGATAAATGATTGCGCTTGTGATTACCTGAGTGCTGGATTTCGTCATGTAACATAGTAGAATAAAAACAACCACTGGTATCAGGTTCAAAATCAGCGCCCAGTACAGGGACAAAGCCGGGTACGCCATATTTATCGCGCCGAGAACAAGCAAGAAAATAGTCCCCGGCGTAAGAATCGATGACACCATTAACAACATCTGGTAGGCTATATATAGCATTGATATGTCGTTGTTCCGCTTAGTGACGTTTTTGAAGTCCATCAGAAGGTCAAGTATATTCGCCATTGTCGATGGCGTCCATCTGCGTCTTTGATTGTAAAATTCGTAAAATCCTGGAATGATATTGAGCGACAATCTTTAGCAAGTTTATTAGGAGTACAAATTATGAATGTCTTTTCGTGAAAACATTTAGACATCAAACTTTTTATTTCAAAATAAGTGGTATAATTAAAGGGCACCAATCACAAATAACATTTTGGTTTTATCTAATAAGAAAGCTGCTTCATATGATAAAAGTTATGTTGATAGAAAACCGGGTATGTGAACAATATAGTAAAAATGTACAGGAAACATTCAGGCAAAGTGAGAAGATACTGTTTGTCTTGTTTTGTCTCTATGTATTCCAAAACCCTTTAAAGCAGAGACATAAAAACCAAGTCTTGGTTGGGAAATCCTTAATGATAAAGCAATACGTAATAAACTTTCTGGTGCGTAGGTGAGAGCATCTGAAGCAGCACAATATTCAACTCTGTATCCTTGTTGGAGTAACAACGTACACAACCATCTGTCTTCGCCTACAATAAAATTATTGCGTTATTAACGTTTTTAAATTTCGTAACTACAACTGGAACTAGAATATCACTGAAAGTGATCATACCCCCAACAGCGCTGTTTTTGTGCATTTTGAGAAGTACATTTCATTTGAACTGTGAGCTGATCAATTGGGACAAAAAGCAAAAAAAAAACAACAACAGACCAAACAACACATATAAATGTTGCAAAAAGTGCCAAAACAAATATAGCGCTGTTCACGTCTTTAAAGTTCGTAACTGCAACTGGAATAAGCTGTAGGTATGACGTTTTTTAACGTTACTTAAGATGAATTCTCAATAAAAAGATCTTTTAGCATATTCATTAATTTGAAGACAAACGAGGTATTAAAACTTCAGTGTAGCAAATATTGACGGAAAAAGTAGTAAATGCTGTTTAATAGCATTTGACCTTTTCCTTTAACATTTTAGAATATTGGATCTCAGGGACCCGAAAAGCAACTCAAGGAAGTATGGTTAAATCACCCTAGAAATGAATAGTAATATCATACGAGAACAAAGACGCGTCGTGCACATTTTGTATTTCTGTATGGGCATACTAATCGTATAATTCTGAAAAAGGGAAGATGTTTTTACAGATTAGGAAACCATTACGTGGCGTATTTCTAGAATTCATTTCATTCTGATATAACGCACACACAAAAAAATATACCAACGCTTACTTCATACCAGTGTTTGAAATGATGAGAAAATTAAACAAGTCGACAATACCTTGATCATACTGCACATAATGCCGTGGTTCAGTGGGTGGGGTTGTGTATCGTCTCATCACATTGTCATCCATCACCGAGGAGCCGCGGAATAAACTGAAACATCCAGGGCTGCACAGCACGCAGCCAATCGTGTGCTCCGTTGCTTTTTGTAGCCAATGGCTGATGGCGTATTCAAACTTCTGATACCAAACCATTGGACCTGATTAATGAAAAATACACATACGTATTTTAAAAAACAGTACTATATGGGTATTTGACATGCAACCTAACATAAGCCCCGCCTTCAAAGTTATCTACCTTACTCTATTCAAAAATGCTTCCGAAAGTCGCGCCTATTATGTAGTGTCCTCTTAATTCTATCCATCAACAGTTTCAGATAATCGATCAATCAAACAATCAAATATCAGCTCCGCCTACGTACTTATTTACGTTACCTTATTGGATGAATTCTGCCGGTCCTAGTTTTTTAGCGAACCAATCAACAACAAGGTGCTAAATTGTCACAAGATACGCCCGTCACATTGCTTAATATTTACTTGAGGTTTGAATAGAACTAGGGTTTTTTTGAATGAATATTTTTTATCATGTTTTGTGTAGAAAGACAGATGGACAAAGGTAAGAGGTATATGATATAGTCTTTTTTTAACCCATGAAGTTTCATGATCCTAGCTACTATACTTTTAGAGATATACTCCGGACAAGATTCTAGTATGAAAAACAACAAAGGACAATAACTCAAAAATAGGTCAGGTAGAATTATGGTTATTGTGCACTACACTCCCCCTTGGTCAGATCTATACACCCATGAAGTTTCACGATCATAGCTATCATACTTTTAGAGATATACTCCGGACAAGATTCTAGTATGAAAAACAACGAAGGGCAATAACTCAAAAAAATAGGCCAGGTAGAGTTATGGTTCTTGTGCACTGCACTCTGTAATGATGAGAAGAATAAAATGCCAAGTTTAAAGTCCATCGGACTTAAAGTGACAGAGTTATGCTCCGGACAAAGAAGTGGACGCCGCCGGACGCCCGTACGCCCGTGCGCCCGTACGCCGGACATCACGGGTGATCCCTTAATACGTCCCGTCTTCGACGGGCGTATAAAAACTAGGCATAGACCGCACCAACCGTTTAGAGCGAACCAATCAACAAAACATAGTCCTGAACCTCGCCTGCAATTTAATATTTATCTGACCCTTTTAGATGAATTCTACTACCAGCCGCGCCAACAGTTTAGAGCGAATCAATCCATTAAACTTAAGTCTAGCATGCAATGTTATTTACCTGACCCTATTGGATGAATTCTACCACAAGCTACGCATTCAATCAGGTTCATCTTCATCCTATCAACCAACAGTTTTAAGGCGGACTTGTCAATTAAAGAAAAGCTCCACATACAAAGATATTTGATAAAACATAAGCCCCGCCTACCTGATCCTATTGGATGAATTCGACCACAAGCCGCGCCCACATTCGGGTTCCTCTTCATTCTATCCACTAGTAATTTAGGGGAGGCTTATCAATGAAAGAAAAGACCCGCATACAAAGATATTTAATAAAACATAAGCCCAGCCTACCTGACCCTATTGGATGAATTCTACCACAAGCCGCGCCAACATTCGGGTTCCTCTTCATTCGATCAACAAGCAGTTTCAGAGCGGACGGTTGGAAATCGACATCTCCGTCAAGCGCCAGAAGAAATGTGTTGTCTGCGATTGCTTTGATCTTGTCTTTACTCCCGCCCATACTCAGTAACTTGTGTGCCAGGAAGTAGTACATGTACATCACCTGGAAAGATTTCAATTTAGTGTCGCTTTACCTAAGGTAGTCCCTCCCTAATAAAATTAACGTGATGTCGAAATTGCTCCTGCGACTGCTTTTATCTTTATTAAAGGTATCCGAACTTACTCGGATGACGTCGTAAACAATCGGCGGTGGCTCATTCCACCGCTGATTGTTTATGACGTAGCCCGAATAATTCCGACGTCACATGGATTTCATCAGGCGGACTACCTTACTAGTTACCAGGTTTTTCACAGGTTCATATATTTTCACTCTTTGTGTTCAAAGAGTTCCTTGGTGCCAACTCCACAACCCATCAGTTGTGAATTAACACGGTAAGGATTTTGCAGGATGGATGAGCTACCGATCGTTGTGTCTTTATTTTCTAATATTCACCAGTAACATAATATAATTTGTTGTATTAAAGATCGAGTGATTTGCATAATTAAAGATACATGTAGAATCATAATTAGCTCTATTTCTAAAACAATTAAAAGCTTCTTGGTTATAAAATCAAATAGACCAAAGGACTGAATCTCCTGTTGTCGCTAATGTACATATCTAAATATATACATGTACATGTATTGGTGCCTTCATGGGCACTTATATAGACATCCATATAATATACCATAACAGCGTATCAGAACAGTCAGCCTGATGATTGTGATATTTTTTTTCCAATAGATCCGTTCCTAATTACATTTTATATACATGTTGAAAAATGCTATGACATGTTCGAACGTTCTCGTACGGCTACCAGGTGTAATAACCAAAATTGCAATAATAAAATTTAAAGTTCGGTTTACAGAATGAAACTACATCATCAATGAACGAAACGCTTTGAAACATAAATGCTTGCCTTTAATGTCTTATGATATTAAGATAGTGAAATGAATACTTTCAGCTGCTGATTTTTCTTAATTTCTGATTTATTTTCAGTCTTGTTTTATTTAATTGCACTTTTGAATGACTAGTTATTCGTTCAGAGAGGCATTGTTTTGGCTTTGTGAAGTTGATAAAAGCTATATGAGCCAATATTTATTTTCGTGGAAATCTGACGAAGAAAGGTTCAATTTTTATTTCCAATTTATTCTGTAAATCTTTGGTTCAGGATGAAAGTACTACATTTAAAGTATTGAGTAACGTTAATAGGAACATTCCGATGCACATGGAAATACCCGAGATCGTCTTTCATAAATCTATGGTCTCAATAAAATGTCCTCGCTGTAACAATCACATTTTCTTTCAGAAATTCGATTTGCAAGTTTTAAGATTATTTCAAAGTATGTTTTTTAAGAGTAAGAAGCCAGACTGAAGGACTTATGTTCAAATCGATTTCCAAAAATGATTCGTTTTGCTTTTTTTTTCAATGTAGTGTTGTATCTTCATAATTCAATAGAGCATTTTGTCTGTTTCACATGTAATAAAGCTTCTATCTAAGAGAAAATGTATGTGCATGTACTTTAGACTCTAGAATATGTTATTCTCTAATGTATTTCAGACACAATAAAGTTAGCGAAACTCCTTTTTTAAGATAATCTGCTGAAAATGCATCGTTACATCGAGGACATATTTGTTTTTGGAAGGACAATATACGCTATTTTATGAAATAAACAGAAAGAATTTAATTTCACTATTTTATTCAAACTTCAAATAATTAGGTTCAAAAACATACCAATTTTGCCATCAAAACACATAATTTTTATCGAACCATGCTGCAGTTTGTAATTGAAAAAGTCTTTGTTATTGGAATGACATTTACCATTACTGCGAGGACTTATATTTAACTGTTTTTCCATTTCTTACATTGTATTGACCTATATATGGTCATTGAATATTAAAATCAATGCAATTGTAAAATAAATACAGGGTGTCCCAAAATATGTGTCCACATTTTAAACGTCTATTAAATAGACAAATGTTGTCACCGAGTAAAATCAGATGCATATGTCTGAAGGGGATATGATAAAGTTTTGTTTGGTATAAAGAACACCTGTATTTATTAAGAAAATGTATTCCACATCACGTTTTATGAAATATGTCATTTTTCAACTTTTTCGCCAAGTGACGTCAACAACGTCATATTTTTGATTTGATAAAGTTTCCTTTTCTATCCTACGATGATGAAATTGGTCATTTTAATTTTGTTTTCCACCACTATTATGCCTTAAATAGATGCAGTGAAAGTCATATCATCATACAATTTTGAAGAGATAAAAATAGTCATAAAAATTATTGTTTGAAGTGAGGAAAATTGTTGTTTCGCTTAATTTCTAAAGATGGCAAAGGACCTTTTGAAATGGGGCTTTTTGTAGAGACAAACATTTAAGCAGTGCATTTACATGTTGTGAAAAGTATTGAAAGTATCATTCCTATTTGTGCACAAGAGACCCTTGCAAGGGGTGTCGAAAAGGTTGTAATTTCTTTTCCTTTTAAAACTCAACAATTTCACGGCAACAATTATGCAGTAGAAGTCAATACCGGTAAATAATGAATTAGAAACGACCAGAGGAAGGGTTAGCGATAACTTTTCTTTTCATTTTAAATTTAAAAAAAACATTAATTTTAAAATTACTATTTCATAAGTAGTAAGACCTGATTATGTCATAAACAGTCACAGAATACGAATAATTAATAATTATTTAATCAGTACGAAATGGGAGAAAGAGACAAAGTATTTCTTTTAAAGATGACGTCGTTGACGTCATTTGACAAATAAGTTAAAAAGGATAAATTTCATAAAGCGTGTTGTTAAATATATTAAGGAAGTAAATATGGATGTTCTATATATCAAACAAAACATTATCAAGTCCCCTTTATACCTATGTAATTGATTTTACTTGGTGACACCATTTGTAAATTTTATATATGTTTAAAATGGGGACACATATTTTGGGACACCCTGTATAAACATTTAAACGTAAAAGTCACTTTGTTAAACCCTTTCAAAAACGTTAAATTTTATGCTATGTTACAACTGCTGATCAAGTCAAATCGACCACACTTAATGCACACTGATCACACTCAAATTCGCCCAGTATTCCCGACTTAAAGACTTTTCTCGATCTCTACTCGATCAACCAGACCTCTACCGTCTATTTGATCGAATGAACAGATAAAGCACAGATCGAGTTGATCGAGATATGGTTGGGAGCCACTGAGTAAAAGGCCACGTGATCGATATAAAGATGTTAATCCAATCACACTCGATCTTCAGATTTGATTGATATCTAATCTGGTCGATCGCCTATCCGATCAATACAAGATCGCTTTGCGATCAACTTTCTATCCAATCTTACACAAATATTTTTTTTACATTTAAACAAATAGAGAAAGATGACAAAGTGGTGCGGATAAAGCTCGATTACCACGACCATTCCCGATCACAAATGGCGATAGAGTTCGATCTGTACTCGATCGCTTAATTCGGCTAGGTCCAGTTGATTTAATCGGCAGTGGATACCTAGCATAAAAATCATACAACGTGAAAGCTGTTGGAGACTACAAAAATGAAGTTTATGAAAATCTAACTTGTGTGTACAATATAGATGAATGGATATCAAGGTAAACGGAGTCAGAGTTGGTAATCAGCATTTACTTCTCTTTCCTAAGTGTAAATTAGGAAGTAAAAACCAAGTCTTCTTTGTTGTGAAAAAAAATGAGAAGACGCGAAGAAAGTTAAGCAATTACAAATATGACGAAAAAAATGGAATGTCTTAAAACTTCTCGTCAAACCATAAAATATCACATTGGGAAAATAATAACATAATACGAGGGATGATCCAAAAGTAATGTCGCAGTGCCTATAGTTTGGTTATTCGACATTCTTGTACAAATAAAGGCTTATAAGTCAAGCTAATCCTATTGGACACATGCTTTTCTGAATTATTTGAGTATTGTTTATACATCCGAGACCATAAAGTGCTAAGAAAGACCCATATCGTACATGTGCGCCGCACGCCCTAGACTATTCGTTTGAGGATAAATATTACTTCATGTTCTATCATTATATTAAAAGAAAAAAAAACCCTCGTCAATTTAGTAGATATTAAAATGACACGACTTCGTGATATTGCTAAGCCAGTTTAGAATGTTTCAATAAAATCGATGCGTTGAAATACCAGATAAATATCATTGAATTCATCATTCACAATCGTGAAAATGGCAGAATCGGATAACAGACCACAACGTGCATTTTGGAACGTTTGCTAAAGGCTTGGAAAATAGCCGATTGAAGCAACAGAAACAATAAATTCAACCTAAAAGAACGGACTGTTAATAGGAGTCTCGTCTACCGTTGGTGCAGGAATTTTGGGTGGGAGGATGAGTCGTTTGAAGATGAAAAGCGAGCCGGAAGACATGTGGAGCAGCGAAATTACGCCAACGTCCATGTGACTTTGCACTATTTCCGCATCTTAAGCTTAATTTAAGAGGAATTCATCGCGTCGACCTTAATCAACTGAGAACAGATTGATTCAAACAATGCATTCAAGAAATTGGTGAATGAGTTGTTTGTAAATGCATTTATGAAGCGGACCGAACGCCACGAATGGTTCATTAAACACGGAGGACGGTATTTTGAGGAGTAGACTAAAATGACGTCAATGACGTTGTGTGTCGTGCGGCGCTGGACACCGATGCGCTATGTAAAAATGTGGTTTGTTTTTGTAATTTTATACGAAACTTTATGAAAAATTGTTTATGTATTAAACGAATGTTATTCTTTCGGCATATACAATTGCATGACGACACGTTCATGAAATCAACGAAAACAACGGTTGTGACATTACTTTAATTCAAGTAAAAAAACATTCAAGGTATAGTAAATCGTTTAGGAGGAAAAAATCTCGACCATAGACTGACTGTACAGTCTTAGCATACTGATTGCGTTCGATCCTTTTAGCAATATACGCAGATGATTTATTGTTGTTGTTATTTCTGTTTTGTAAGATGGCTCACATAATAATTTAGATGGCTCACATAATAATTTAGATACACGGTTGTAAGACGTTGAGTGTCCTAAAACTGATTGTCCAAAAAACAAAACAAAACAAAAAAAATAAAGAAATTTGAAAATGTTTTATTCTTAACTTCTTGTTTACCTAGATATTTGGCAAAAATATTCCATCTTTGTTTCGGAATGAAGTGTTGTGATTGCAAGATTACTTGCACGATTCGAATCAATACATGAAAACTGCCTTGAAAATTAAAAAAAAATCTAGTTGTCTTTCCAAGACATCCCTATAGCACCAGGAGCTCCTTTGCCATGACCACTTTAAAAAAATGACTAAGTAACATCCTCAAAACCCATTGAACAAAGATATACAGAATCATACCTTATAAAGAAATAGTGTAAAATGTCTCTCCGATATTGAGGAAAGGTCATTTCAGAACGATCATTTCGAATTTATCTTGTCAATTAATCTAGAATTATATCTTTCATACAACATTCCAAGGTGATTGGAAAAATATCTCCATTAGACTAGTGATAAAATTCATTCATTTGCGGTACCAAGAATCCATAAATGTGTAAGGAGTCCTTGCAATAACGATTCCAAGTCCGCCCCGTAACAACTGATCGGTACACATGTTTGGCAAAAGTAATCGTATTTTTTCGGCTGAAATATTACGCTTAGCTATTATAGCTTGAGACAATTATGCATCAGGACCTTTTTGTCTTTGGCAAAAAGTCCTTATTACATAAGAAAACTTATTATGTCTTTGCGGTAACAATTTTCGTACTCCTAGGATTATTATTGTGAGGAATTCCGCGACCATTCGCTCCAAGTTACACACAAGGATAACTAGGGAGAAAATATGTTGCATGCTGTAAACGACATGATTCTTTATCTGAATAAGTAAAACTATACGATTTAAAGATCTGAGCAATAAAGTGTGGTTGATCGCGTTGCATAGAAAACGAAAAAATAAGTCTACGCAGCCAACGGCCTACCTAATTTGCTTCGCAACTTCGAAACCAAGTATTGCTTTGTCTTCAATTAAACATCGTAGCTTTGATGAGTGTTTCCACCTCCGTTTGGGTTACATTTAAAGGAAATCTAACCAAAAACACTTTGATTACGAACATGTAGGTTATTGCGAGGACATTTCGTATCAAAAATCCAGGGACAGACATATATGGCCAAAAATCTTCGTCGTATTCATATTTCCTCAAAAAGGGCTGACACTATTGATTATGTGAGGTATAAAACATTAATAAAATGAAGAAAAATCCGATCTTTACCGATTATTTTATATCGAATAGCATGTTGGAAATTGATAATTTTTCCCAGGGACAAGAGAAAATGGTCATTTTCCGGAACGAAAGTGCAATATTTTCAGAAATATTCCATCTGCCAGGCCAAATAAACTGTCTATATTGTTGGTAGTGATGGTCGTTACACGATGTACCTAAAATGACATGTTTATGAAAAGCCATTTCTGAGAAAATAAGCCAGGACAGCGATTTCCACGAAATCAAATATTTGCTCATATATAATTCTATTTCCGTTTTAATTAAATCAATGTTTTTGTCCTTAAAATTCTTATTATTTTTTAGGAAAATGCATCGAAAGCTATACAAATTCATGGAAATATGATTTTAAACCAAGAATTTGCAATAAAACATCGAACAAATATCGTATAATAACATTTATATGAAAGGCGTATTGCTACACAAATGTTTGTGTTTTTGTATTTTTTTGGAAAATTTACCACACCCACTTTTAGCTATGGCTACAAGGGTAAGTTAAAGACTAATTCCGTAAGCAAATATATATTTGTAAACAGTGGGTGTGTAGGCAATTTTTAAGTATAATGTCAATCATCCAAACATACCGTTGGTATTTTTTAGGATTTTTTTACTTTTCAAAAAAAATATTTTTGTGATTTTTTGGCCAATTTTCGCTATATTTACCAAAAATTACAAAAACACACATTCGTAAAGTTGCATATTGATAATTTAAGTAACAGTACAAATCATCAGCTCTATTTAGGTACCAAAATAATTGTTTTAGCTTAATAAATGAGTAAGTAATGGGGTATTTTAGGGGGCATGTGCGAAAAATTTACCGAATGACCTTTGACCTAATTTACTCCAACCAATATCGCCTGCTAGAGGCGACTACCGGGCAAGCCGAACGTACCATGCCTTGAAGATATCACTGGGCATGGTAGTCGCCCATATTCAGAGAATGCCTGCGAAAGTCACATTTTTTGACTAAGTAGGTAGACTATCAATTTTAAAGTGTGTCTTGGTGCCAGGATTGATCATTCTTATGGAGATAAATGCAAACATTGTTTTAAGTTGTTGCTGTTAAGCGAAAAACACGCCTTTAAAGTTAAGATAGATATTACAAATTCCATAATACATCTGAACTGTTGTCCACAACATTTTGTTTATTTTTAACGCAATTGGCTTGTATTTTCAGAATGTTCATAAGGAAATGTGCTCTTTCAGATGAAAATGAAAGTAACATTTATGATTAATGTCTGTGAAATGTCATTTTCAGAAAAATATAAAATGTAATAGCTCAAGATACAAAATTGTGGACAAAATTGGGTAATGCTGATTCTAGATTCTTTTTCTTTTCATTGGTGCTTTCAAAACCCTTCTAAGAAACATCAAAATTGGACAAAGGGTATAATGATAGAACGGGAACAAATCGAAATAGAATGTTTTGTGTAACTTTTACTCAATGTGCTATGTTAAGCGAGCAAAGGATAAAAAAAGAAAATGCTGCTTGCCATTGTTTTGTCCCTTTTCGATATTTTTCTCTACTAAAAAATAATTCACAGGTAAAGGTTTTCACCTATACCAGTTTTTTTCGAATTTAGAAAAATACATTATTGGCTGATCCTTTACTCTAAGAAACTCTATCTATAAGCAACAAAATCAATGATACGCTACATGAAACTGAAAATCTCTTAAATTTGTTAAAGCGTAGAAATGTTTTAGAAAAAGGGTAAAAATGATGACGATCAACATGTTCTTCCTTTCTTCTAATGTTTGTACATGCTTCTCCTATTTTTGGACGCCATAAAACCATTATTTTACAAGCAATATATTAGATGCAATTGAATATGTCACAAGGATAAATATCGATAAAGCTGCCAGTGTAAATTATACAACTTATCCAATGCTAGATCTAGTCTAGTTATGCGTCGTTAGCAACCAGGTAAGAAATAGAACAGTTGGGTCTCTTGATAAATGAACTTTGTTTGACACTGAAAGGATTAATTTAGGTATATAGTGTTCTCACCCTGAGAAACTATGGAGGAAAGTGAGTCAGCCGTGCAGACAACATCTCGAGAGGATTTAGCGGAGGTAACCAGCAGTGATCAAACTGAAAACAATCATGAGGAAGAAACAAAAACATTTTCTACTTTCGGTTTCGACGTAAAAACCCAGAAAACTGATCTGGTCCTCATTTTTGGAAAATATCGTCTTTACGCAAGAAGAGTGTTTCTCGAGGAGGCGTCTCCTGTTCTTGAGAGACTTTTTGACGAAAAATTGACTGGAAAGACTGATCAAGAAGTAGCTATAGAAGATGTAAGCTGTGAAGACTTCGCTGAATTTCTTGCGTGTACGTTGTGTATCCAGAGAAAAAGAAGGCGAAAGATTACAAAGGAAAACGTTTACAGAATGCTAGAAATCGCCAACAAGTATGAGGTGGAAGATTTGAAGGAGAGATGCGAAGAGTGTTTGTTAGATTTACTTGATGAAGAGAAACTGAATCTTATGTCAGTTCTCCGACTTTTGCACTTGGCCAATGAAAACAACTTGCCATCTCTAGAATCGAGGTGTATTAAAGGAGCAGATTGGAAAATTTTGGATACGTTGCAAGATCACGATAAAGATGTAAACCTGTCGTTGAATTCTAGAATGGAATTGATGGAGAAGTTTTTACCCAAGCTACTTTCGAAATCCTACATTATAGACTTTCTGAAAACAGCGTCATGTAAAGAAAAAACAACTAAACTTTGGGAATTTGATAATGCTAGGGGACACAAGGTGCGTTTCAATGTTTCACAGCAAACCAAAGAAGAAAGTTTCAATCTGTTTGGCATTGAATGGAAAGCAGAAATAGGTGAATGTTCTAGAGCTATTGGCTCCTGGTACATCTCTTTGACATCAGTCAATAAGCTCTTCTCAAAAATATCTTCACCAACAGTGGTAAAAATTGGTTTGGCGTGCAAAATCCTTAACTATATGCCTAAAAGGGAAGACTGCAGTGCTTTTAAGACGTTTACTTATCAAGAATCAAATGATTCAAATGGCATTTCGTGGAACAGTGTCAGTGACATGAACTTAAGCGAAAGTGACCTATGGAGTGAGGATCGTGGTTTCTCTTACGACGGAAAATTTGACATCGAGGTTTACATTTTAATGAACAAACCTGAAAGTGTGAGTTCATAGAAAATGTCAACAGAACATAGACGCACTTTATAGAGATACATATTGTGTAAAGCGATATCAGCATTTTCAAAAAATATATCATTTGATTTGAAATCTATGATTAACCTTAAATCGAAAACAAACATTTATCAGACAAGCAGTGGTGAATAAGTCTACGCTCGTATAGTGCACAAGCGTAACCTATCAAGGCAAATCAAATGGACGTTACAAAACAAACTTGATCGTGGTTGTGAACTATTTCCCACACAATGACTTTTATGCCTTCTGAAGACAATGCATGTGAAAATATTGTTGAAAAGAAGAATGTGGTTGTTCTGCTTTAAAAGTCACTTTTCTTTCACTTTGAGCAAGAAACTGTGTTGCCTAGTAAAATACAGCTTTCGCGATTTTCTTAATTAATCAAACCGTTATCAAAGTTTTTAAATTGATTGTATTATACAAATACATATGGGCAAGAATTCACTAATGTGACACACAGTGTGACAAGGAGTGAAAACATAAAAAAGAGAGATGTTGTTTTAATATTCTGTTCAGACACAGATAAAGGTCAAATAGTTATGATGATTTAACTTTTTTAGATCCATGAATGTCTATGTACTTGCACCAAAAAATGCAAATTTTGTGCATGTAACATTGACACATTTTTTTTTCTTTTAAGACCTCTCTCCCTTCAGGGTACTTACAACTATTTTTTCACTTCTGATTATTACATGTATTTGGCCTTCATCATATTCTCCATCTGAGATTTTATTTTTGAGCCAGAAACTGTGTTGCCTAGTAAAATACAGCTTTCGCGATTTTCTTATTCATCTCATTTAAAAACGAATTAACTATTAACCCCGTCCTCAAAACATCAGAACTTCGGATTTAATCTGTTGTTATTTGATAGCTAGTCAAAATGACAATACGGAGATTGATAAAGATTCGACCTGTGCATCGTAGGCCTATAACATAGAAAATAAACTGAAATGCAAAAGTAACTTTACACCTGACTTCCATTTGAATTAATCAAACCGTTATCAAAGATTTAAAATTGATTGTATTATACAAATACATATGGCATTTTGCAAGAGAAATGTGGGTTTTCATTCTTTCTTGACGCTGGTGTTGTCACGGCAATCACAAAGGGGTCAAATTGAAAACCCCAAGTTATATCAGCCTTACTCGAATAAAAAGAAACACATTTTAATGATGAAATTTATCTAGTGCCAGTATTTCTATATCCTCGTGTACATTATTGGCTGAAAAGAAGTTATCGCGATTTAAAAAGGTCAGCCGTCTGATCTTGGGCTATTCAATTTTCAAACAGTTGTCCGATAGTACACTCTCTATTTCATACACGTTCTTCTGTCAACATGTCATCTATCGTCTACGACACTAACATTAAACCTTTTTGTTTCGTCAGAAAAGAGGTTCTAACTCCAATCTGCACGTGTCCAAAATGTTACATAAGGTCAAATATTTGTTTTTTTTTACGATAACGTCATATAAGTGTGTAATTTACGGGGTCTGGCTACCAGATTTCTAGTGCTAAAATCAATGTTTCAAATTCGACATCTTCGACTCGACTAACGATTTCACGTGCCCTTCCTACGGCTTCCTGTAGTTAATACGAACTTATTGGTCTTGATAATGGATTCTCTCATTTTAGACTCCTAAAGTGTTGAAATGCGTTCCAGCACAAAGTTAAATATTGACTAACGGGTTCAGTAACATTTTATCGTAGCTATTTCATCATGCCGAATGTCCTTTTTTTGTCGACGTCGATTTGTAGCTGGAATGTAACTATGGCCTTTCATTTGGCGATCAACGAAGATAAAAAAATGCAGAAATCAATGTTACTATTTGAAACACCAGCGTGTGGGTTGGGTATTTTAGAAATTTTGACGATATAAACGTGTATATTGCTGTTACGTCGATAAAACCGATGTATCCATTTAGAATATAAAAAACTGTGCAAACATAATTATGGTTGTGAAAATATCTAAAATATGCTTTGAAATTTAAACAAAAATGATATTATTCTAAAACTGTAAAGTTACTCTTGCCTTTGAGTACATTAAGGCTATCAGCATTTTCCTCTTTTGTATAAACTCTCACAAGATAATCCTCAACGTCAGAACAAGACATCGATTGGGAAATGGGTTAAATGACAAGACACTCTGTATTATTTTACTTACTGAAAATTTGTATTAAAGCAGAAACGTTATGTATTTTCTTTCTCTGTTTGTGATAATGTTTTGTAACCCATTAAAATGGCATTTACACCACGTTCAGTATGTGCTCCATGAAAATCAAAGCAAATCATACGACACTTTGAAATAAAGAAAATGATTTTGAGAAAACACAAAAGACAAAGGTGCTGACAAATAGTATTTTCCTTTTCCTTAGAATATTTAAAGTAGAGATTTTCATATTTTTTAGACAAAATATCCGTTTCGACAAAAACTAAACAAACAAAACAAAAACCATCAAAACCAAAGAGATGTTCAGCGAAAGAACACTAGATTTGTAATCCATTGGTTTTCAGCTCGAGCCCTAGACTGAGCAGACCAATATATCGAAAATCTTTTTAGACGATTTTGAAACCAATTTCCCATTTGTCTGTACATTACACCGAGTATACATATCCCACCCAAACTAAAACTTCGGAAGAATCTGGGTAAACCGTCGTCAATTTCCATTGTCACGGGTAACGACGAAGTTATACGATGTGGTTGACATCTGACAATGGATGGAATACTGGTACTTATACTTTAATCGGTCGGTTAGGTTAAAAAATTACGTGACTACAGATTACCCAATCTGTAACTACATTTAAGTTGCAGTTGCA
Organism: Fragum sueziense; assembly: GCA_963680895.1. NCBI lineage: Eukaryota > Metazoa > Mollusca > Bivalvia > Cardiida > Cardiidae > Fragum > Fragum sueziense. Next base: position 25,294,583 of record OY804609.1, on the reverse strand, counting down.
TCATTTTTGAAAACAACCATGACGAAATAACCTTCTAATAGGTGGGAGTGGTATGACTCGATGCAGCCGGTACCAAATATGATTCATTAAAAGTACACAAATAAGCAAAGGTTGAAGTCAATATGCTGGGGGCAATCAAAGACGCCGTATGCATTAGCCGAGTCTGAACTGCTGAAGTTGCGAGTCTCTTTACGAAAAGTGACGACATGTAAGAGTCATGTTGACAACATGTTCTACATTTGTCACTTTTTTTCCATACTATATTTTACACAAATAATTTCTTCATCACCATGAATGTTGTCGTCTGCTATAGCTTTTTTAAGCGTTTGTGAAAGGATTTTATGGCACCTTTTACCCTTTTCCAAACTACAGAACTTTAGACCGCAACAAATCAAATCAGAACTTGTCTAAGTAATCTTTTTATGATAAGAAGTCTGTACGGATGCAGAATACCTAAAATGTTGATAGAAAAAGAAAATACTGAACATTAACTTTTTTCATTCCCAGAACGTTTCTGAATCCCCCTCTACACGGTGGATCGCCCACGTGACTTTAAGGAAGCGTTCACGCCAAAAAAATGTCCGCTTTAAGGTATTTTTCTCAGCTTATTATAGTCTGTGGATTTTGACGAGATAAAGTGTACCGTACGCGCCTTTGAAAGGACCATTCCCGATTCTAACTCACTCTGCACGGAATCCCATTCTTGAAGCGAAATCATTTTTCTTAAATATTTGAAGAATCCATGGGGTATTGTGCAGAGTGAGATAGAATCGGGAATGGTCCTCTCAAAGGCGCGTACGATGCACCTTATGTCATCGAAATCCGTAGAGTACAAACTGATATATGGACAAGTTTCCACTAAGACACCTCCCCCCATATATACAACAGCCTCCGGACGTCGTCCTTAGAGGCTAAAGGCGAAATGTTTAAACGGGGAACGGTTGACTGTAAATCCAATGAAACAAGAGATGTTTGTAAAACATATATGCCCCCTCAAGGGCCTACATTTGATGTAGGTCAAAGTCCAAGGTCAAGTTAACAAGGTCCAAGGTCATGGTCAAATATGAAATGTCTTGGTAGAAGGTGTCTGTGTGTGAAATATAAAAGCTGTATATGTAAAAGTAAAATGAAATATAGGCCAGATTGAAATTTTAAAAGAGGCCAAATGCCAAGGTCAAGGTCATGGTCAAATGTGAAAGGTCTTGGTTGGAGGTGCCCATGTGTGAAATATCAAGGATATAGGTGCAAAAGGACATGATATATATGTCTGATTTTTAAGTCTTTTTGAAAGTAGGTCAAACTCCAAGGTCGAGGTTTCAATATTCAAGGTCATGGTCAAATGTGAAAGGTCTTGGTAGGAGGTGTCTATGTGTGAAATATCAAGGCTGTAGGTGTAATAGGACATAAGATAAAGGCTAGGTTAAAGATTTCCAAAGGTATGTAAAAATCAAAGGTCAAGGTCACACAGGCCAAGATCATGGTCAAATGTGAAAGGTCTTGGTAGGAGGTGTCCATGTGTAAAATTTCGAGACTGTATAGGTAACAGGACATGAGATATAAGCCTAGTTTAAGTTTTTAAAAAGTATGTCAAACTCCCAGGTCAAGGTCCAAGGTCATGGTCAAAAGTGAAATGTCCTGGTTGGAAGTGACCATGTGTGAAATATCAAGGTTGTATGCGTAAAATGACATAAAATGCAGGCCAGGTTAATGTATTCTAAAAGTAGGTCAAACACCAAGGTCAAGTTCACAAGGTCCAAGGTCGGGGTCAAATGTGAAAGGTCTTGGTCGTAGGTGTCCATGTGTCAAATATCAAGGCTGTATGTGTAAAAGGACATGATAAATCGGCTAGGTTAAACGTTTTTTTAAAGTAGGTTAAAGTCCAAGGTCAAGGTCACAAGGTCCAACGTCATGGTCAAATGTAAAAGGTCTTGGTAGGATGTGTCCATGTGTGAAATATCAAGGCTATATGTGTAATAGCACTTGAGATATAGGCCCAGGTTGTATGTGTAAAATGACATAAAATGCAGGCCAGGTTAATGTATTGTAAAAGTGGATCAAACTCCAAGGTCAGGGTCACGTGGTCCAAGGTCATAGTCATATGTGATAGGTCTTGGTCTGAGGTTTCCATGTGTCATATATCAAGGCTGTATGTGTAAAAGCACATGATATATCGGCCAGGTTATAGTTTTTAAAAAGTAGGTCAAACTCCAAGGTCATGGTCAATTGTGAAAGGTCTTGGTAGGAGGTGTCCATGTGTGAAATATCAAGGCTGTATGTATAATAGGTCATGAGATATATGCCCGGTTTAATTTTTTTAATGTAGGTCAAACTCCAAGGTCAAGGTCACAAAATCTAAGGTCATGGTCAAATGTGAACGATGTTGATAGGAGGTATCTATGTGTGAGATATCAAGGCTGTATGTGTAAAAAGACATGAGATATAGGCAAGGTTAAGAATTAAGTGTAAAAATTAACAAAGGGCAATAACTCCAAGAATTTGATCGGCAAGGTTATGTTTCTTGTGCACTGCACCTCTCCATAATGAAAGCTATCCAACTGTAAAGTTTCATGATTCAACCTTACATACTTTTTGAGTTATGCTCCGGACAATAATTAAGTTATGAAATCAACAAAGGGCAATAACTCAAAAATTTGATCGGCAGAGTTACGGTTCTTGTGCACTGCACCTCTCCAAAATGAGATCTATCCACCTGTAAAGTTTCATGATTCTACCTTACATATTTCGAGTTATGCTCCGGACAAGGTTTGGTCTAAGGACAGACCGACCGACCGACCGACCGACTGACCGACAGACCGACCTACCGACCGACATACTGACCGACCGACATACCGACCGACACTTGCAAAACAATATAACCCCATTTTCTTCGAAAGGTAGACTGGGTTCCAGACTGATCACTTTTCCCTCCTTTACTTTCTCCGGTCTAAAGATCAGTCTGGGGCCAATCGAATTTACTTAGCACTGCCCTCTACCTTTTTCACCAATTTTTGGGGGTGAAATCACGAACGATAACTCGTTCGGAAATTTATTCAGTGCTATATTTAGTAACAGGAATACCCGAGGACTAGACTGGTCCCCGTATTTCTTCATGGGAATCAGGTACCCGTCTTTTTGAAGATAATTCTCATTAGGCTAACAAATATTGCACAATTCAGCAATTATTGGATTTTATATATTTTGGTAAAGTGTTATTGCTAAGGGTTAAACGGTTGGCTACAAATCCTATGGTGTCGGTCGCTTAACCCTTTTAAAAACGGCAAAAATTTTGACCGTTTTTTTTTAAAAACTGCTGAAAGGAATGTTGACCAGAAAAGCATTTGTGAACCAAGCAGCTTAGAAAAAACCGAGGCAAAAGGAGAAAATGATGTTTATCAGCAATTTCTTCTTTCGGTTCAACATTTCCACAAGCCCTTTCAATTAAACACGTTGAAACCAGGTCCCGGTTTCTCGAAAAAACTGAAGTATATTCTCATGAGAACATGCTCAACTTCAAAGGGATACTCTCAAACGTTGAAGGGCATTCGATTGAAGTTCACGCGGATTTCGTGCGATTTGAGCACGGTGCTCAGATTTGAGCATGAGAACGTACTTAAGTTTCTTCGAGAAACCGGGGCCAGGTCTTGTTTCAGAAAGGGTTTGCCCTTTCCCGAAAAAGACCGTAATTGGAAACGCTTGATCCAAAAGATGAAGAAAAAAGAAGTAAATTCTTATTACAATCAGTTTTCTCCTTTCGTCTCAAAATTTTCTTACCATGAACAAATGCCATCTTTATCAACAACTATTTTGTGGTTTGCAGCGTTTTCAAATTTGAGCAGTCGATATTAAGCTTTGTTCTTTTTAGAAAGGGTTGACTAATAACCAGAAAATAAAATTTCAATCTTGTCTCAATTCAAAGATATTGCTGACGACAATTTCAAGTAAATGATGTAACACTTCTTTTCTTTATGTAAAAAAATTGCGAGAAATGAAGAAATTATTTGCCACGAGTAATTTCTTCATTGTTCACAATGTTTTTAAAAAGCTTTATCATGTGGGGTGTCAAAAGCGTCAATGTGTGGGAATGGGTTAATGCGTGACACACTTACAGTAGACAATAACACATAACACCTCTTCTTATCAGTCTGTTTATCTTATACACCAATTAACCCTTTAACAAACGGCTGAAATTTTGACTTTCCCATTTTAGAAGATCCTTGCAGGCGACAAAATTTGAGATTATAAAGGTAGGATTTGTTTAAAATAATGCAAGAAAATACTCAGACAAAAGTAGACTGGTTGTGGCCCTTGAAATCTACTTCGGATTTAAGGCCGGTAACAGCTAATATCTCCACGGTCAAAATCACGACCGTCAACGAGCGGACGAGCGGCTCTGATTGGTCGAGGGGTTGTGTATACTAACCAATCAAAGGACAGAATGCAGTAGCTGTTCCCAGTTGTAAATACATCGTATACAACGGGTACCAGTTTAAGACAAAAGGAGAAAATGTTGAGTATCAAAATATCTTCCCAGCCTTTTCTATTGGAAAGGTCATGTTCGGAAAATGATCAAATAATTTAAATGACGCATTGTTGCGTTAGTTTTTACATTAAAAAAAAACAAAAACATTTTTTCGACGGACCATTTTGTTTTACATTTTGTATCAGACAATAGTTAGAAATAGATCATAGCATTAACAACATTAATTTCTCCTTCTGTCGTAAATTTGAAGGAATTTGCTAGTTAAACGAACTTGTGTTCGAAATAAAAACTTTTTTGTAATTGTTACAGAATTGATATATGCAGTATGGGAATGGCTAATCTATCCGCATTGGATTTGCCATGGCTCACATAAAGACCATTGTCTGCACGTTTTGAACATTTTTTCAACATTTTCCCCAGAATGTGTTGTTAAAAATCTATTCATCCGTGCAAAACCAAATTTTACCTGACAATGAATATGTGATTTTTTACAAGCAAAACGAAAGAAGCACCTTAGAACCATTCTGATAAAATAATGAGAAAATGCTAGAATTTGCAGAATTTAATTATCTATCAACATTTCAAATATAATTCATTGCATTATAGCAGATGCTGCCTCTATCCCGTTAACGAGCCTCGTTTTAAAACGATAGGCTTTAAATAGATTACACGGCTAAAAATAGATCAATCGGTTTATCGGCTTATCATTGGAAAATACCATGCTTGTTCCCAGGCGTCAATATCGACACGATCAAAAACGGATGCCGCAATATGTAACGGGTATTGATTTTTTATGCGCTATCTTATTGACCAAATTGTATATTGACGACTGGACCCAGGCTATCGAAAGGGGGCGCAATAACCATCTTACCGGCTATTTTAACGAATTCATTCAATTCCATAGTTTTTGTCCAACTTAAAACTTCGCTTTATCGCTGTATATTGAATGCACGTGCGCTTTATCGTTGTATATTGAATGAACGTGCGTCGTCATTGTTTTCTCTGCATTTTTTGGGATCCTCGTTTTGATAACGTCGATTTGTTACTATTTTTAGTAACAATCCTCACATACAATGTTGATTTTCCACAAACCTATTGTTTACCACCGGAAGTTAATCCGAGTCTTCTCTGATGAAAATTCGCTGTTTGATATTTGGATGTCGCTATTTATATCAAAGCGTAGTCCCATTCAAAAACAAAAGAAAATTCCGACACAAGTTATGTCGCTGTGTCGGACTTTTCTTTTGTTTTTGAATGGGACAGCGCTCAAGTTATGTCGCTGTGTCGGACTTTTCTTTTGTTTTTGAATGGGACAGCGCTCAGATGTTAATGGCGACATCCAAATATCAAAGAGTGAATTTTCATCAGAGAAGACTCGAATTTTCTTTTCTTTCTTCTTCCGACGTTCATTTGAACGCATTTATTTTACAACGATTTGGTTACAAGTTTCTTCAGCTTATTTTAATCCCTCTCGATTGAGAGGATTACCGGAAGTGTTCTGCGGGTACGGACTAAAACTTAAATGAAAGGAGTCTATTAATCAAAATTACATTGTAGAGGACGATTTTTTTATTTTTCGGTGTGAACACTTCTCAGAAGTCACGCTGGTTATCCACCGTGCTCTATAAGGTATGCAAAAACAAATGTAATGCATGTTAAGAGTAAACCCATTCCCACACAGAGTCTCTTTTTGACTCCCTACGAGATAGTGGCTTAGAAAATCATCGTGGAAAATAAAGAAATTGCTTGTGACAAGCAATTTCTTCATTTTCCACGATGTTTTCTACTTAAAAAGAACAACAAATTTTAGATTCCATCTACTTGAAATTGTCGTCTGCAATATTGGTAGAAGGTTAATAAAGTGAAAACAGTTACTTTTAAAACAATTTCCCAAACAAGGCGTGGTTTTGACGCTCCTTACTTGAAATATTTTATCAGCATTTTCTCATTTTGCCTCTGTATTGCCTGTACTATTTTTGTCATTAATCTAGTCTACCGCGCGACGTCGGAATTATTCGGACGACGTCGAAAACACTCGGCGGTGGAAATTTCCACCGCCGAATGTTTACGACCGCGCCCGATTAAGTTCGGATACGTAACGAATTCGCTCTAAAAATCCGACTTTTTATGAATATCAAAATGGCCACATTACGGGTATTCTACCTTCAATAAAATCTTTATCAAAAGCCATTATTTAGTCTCAGTCAAGCAGCCGTTTAGGAAAGGGTTAACACTTTCTAAAACCACTCTTCGTTTTATCTTCATGAAAGAAAATTAATAGGAAGATATTGAATCGGAATTGAGCCTAAGGAGGAAAATGGTGATGCTTATTATAATATAAAATTGTATTTTCAACGACATCCTCTTTGAAGCCTATATCAGCTTTCAAATTGGACCATTCAATCTAAAATCTTGTTGTTTGGGAAAAGATTTATCGTTGTCAGAAGATCAAAACCTCGTAACTCTAGCTTTTTTAGGTTATGGTTACGAGAATTTGACCCCCGACTCCTCATAATGACAGACCCTTTCAGAGCAACAGGTAAGAGGGGGCGAATACATTCTTACTTTGTTATTTCAATTCAAAACCCTATGTTGTGCGTAGGCCTACTCATTTGAATCGTGACTCAATGAGACGACTTTGGACAATGAAAAGCTACAACATAGGGTTTAAAGAAAATATTTAATGGAATGATACATTTCGAAAGACATCTCTCACTCAGTAGCCCTGCCTTTAATTCGTCATAAAAGAGCTCGGTTACGTAGGCCTGTAGGGGTAAATTAGAAGTCTTCAACCTACTATTTAAAATGTTTTATGGAAAAGATGATACAAAAAAAGAAGTGGGAATTTTCAAAAAGAAAGTATGCAAGTCTGAACATTGAATAAACTTAATGGGGAGTAAGGATAAATATTCATTCGAATATTCTCGGGTTTTATCGTTACCCAAGATCGGCTCGAACGTATTACAGTTGCCGGTGTAACGTAGTAAAGTGACCCCCATAGAATACTGACCCCCCGGTCACTATTTTATATAGAATACTGACCCCCCGGTCATAATATTATGACCGCGGGGTCATAGTATTATGACCTACCCACACGTAGAAAAGTGACCCCTCACGTAGAATTGTGACCCCCATAAAATACCGACCCCCTTCTCCACATACACACCAAAAGTCTTACTCTAATATAAACCCAACTGTGGTAGAGGTACAACATAATTATCTCCATCGATAGACATCGGAGGTGCAATGGCACTCGTCCGTGCATGCGTATGTCCGCACATACAGAGTGTTTTGACCAAAACTTTTCATTCATTAATGGGCGAGCCCGATTCAAACTGGCTGGTAAGACGCTTTGATTTATTAGAGTTTAACGCCGTTTTCAGCTGATATGGTCATATTACGGCGGCTAGAGCACCTAACATATATTCCTGGATTATTTCTCGCACCCGTTCTACCCAAAAATACAAACAGAGCCTCCAGCTGCTCTCTCATAGATGATTTACACCCATTGGTGAGAGACAAATGACTTTTGTCAAATGTCAGAATGGATAGACATGCCGAGCCAGGTTCGAACACACGACCCATTGAATGGCAGACCCCGACGTTACCAACTAAGCTATCCGGTCTCGGAGCAGCTGTATTGGTTCTTAATCGTATGTACAGTAGGCCTACAGTATGTTCATGGAACTACTAACTACGTGTACTACCGATGTATATTTGTGTTGAAAGGGCAAATGATTTTAAAAGGTTTCTGACCGAAAAGCAATTGTCTCTCAGCGTTGTGAGTTCAATGCCTACCATTGTTATGTATTTGTGTCAGTCATACGCACTTTCCTACCTGGCGGTTGCATATTAGTGTGATTATGTTAACATTTAGTCACTTTAAATAGCAAGATAGTTATCTAGGCTTCTCAATCTGATTAAAATCCTGTGTTGACTTCACAGTATTTCTGACAGGCACCAGTAGATCGTCATCTTCTGTGAACTTTTTTCTGACCAATCAAATAAACGCTTCAATGATTGACGAAGCAATTTAATCTTAAAACTAGGTCACGAAGACGTCACACTTCATGGTAGAAGCATGTGTTTTTCATGGGAAGGTATAAGTAAGCCGTCATGCTAAAAGGGGACATAATGGGAAGTCACTAAAACTTAATTTAGAGAAATAAGTCAGGCTAAAAAGGCGTCAAGCAGCTGTCGCAATTGGAAAATAAAGATGTGAGATATGAAAAAAAAATCAATAAATTCTATCTAGATTGAAAGAAATATGAGAAAAAACTTCTGCAATTAGGTCCCTTTTCATGTAACACATCATCAAATTGAGAAACAGAAAGAAAAGGTTCTTGGCAGAATTTCACGAAGTTCATATTGAAGTTTCGTCCAATTTGGTGCAGGAATTGTGGAGATTTTGCTTCGGGCAGACTTAAAGATCTAGACGCAATGTTATCATACATTTAGTCCCCTTTTCATTTGACAGGATTTTTGTACATAAATTATTAATTGAATAAGCTACAGAACATCTCATTCATCACTGAATAACAAAAATTCATTAAATTATGTTCATTGAATAAAGAGAAATTAGAGAAACGCTTATTTCTGCATTAAGTCCCCTTTTTATGTGACGCAGTCTCAAATCGAAAAAAAACAACAACAACAAATGAAATAAAATAAAAAATAATGAAAACAGAGAACACAGACTCAAAAAGTATTCAGGGATTACACATGTGAAAGTTCATTGAATTTTGCCTAAAGGTTGCTGAGATCTGACTGTGCGGACGGAAGGACGGACGAACGGAGGGATAGCATGGCGACTAAATGCTCCCCGAAACTTTTTCGGGGAGCATATAAACACGGGTGTGATTTGAAATAAACACGGGTGTGACTTGAATCGATATACATGACATGCAGTGTATGTTAAATTAGCAATAAGCTAGGTGGGGGTCAGTATTTCATAGATAAAATAATGTGGGGTCGTTATTCTACATGGGGGTCAGTATTTTATAGAAAGGGGTCAATATTCTATATAGTATATAGTGACCGGGGGGTCAGTATTCTATGGGGGTCACTTTACTACGTTACACCGGCATTAGCTGATCCTGCCCATATCACTCCGCAAGAATAACAACGGTAGTCTGGTCTATAACAACGGAAGCAGACCAAGCAACTATTTAAATCTACACCAGAAAAATATTTGAACAAACAGTCGATTGTATCCTCATTTATGTGACAAAATTTTACCTGATAAAAAAATTGACGTCGTGATTTACCGATTATTGACAGTATATTTCACTTGAATCATAACGTTAGCTAAAGGATTGATATGTTTTGATGACGTCATTTACGCGCGTCTACTTTCACGTTCAATATGTCGGTCACTGTAATTACGCTCGAGATCATGTTGCAAACTCTTTCCAAACGGCAAAAGGTTGCAAACAGTCTCGAGGGTCGCGATTGAATATCCATTCGAATATTCTCGATCTTATCGTTACTCAAGATCGGTTGCAAACTCGTTCCAAACGGCAAAAGGTTGCAAACAGTCTCGAGGGTCGCGATTGTTGAATATCCATTCGAATATTCTCGGATCTTATCGTTACTCAAGATCGGCTCGAACGTATTACAGTAGCCGTCATGAGCCGATCCTGCCCATATCACTCCGCAAGCATAACAACGGTAGTCTGGTCTATAACAACGGAAGCAGACCAAACAACTATTTCAATCTACGCCAGAAAAATATTTGAAACAAACAGCGTTCAAAAGTCGATTGTATCCTCATAAATGTAAAAAAATACCAGATAAAATAATTGATGTGATTTACCGATTATTGACAGTATATTTCACTTGAATTATAACGTTAGCTAAAGGATTGATTTGTTTTGATGACGTCATTTACGCGCGTCTACTTTCACGTTCAATATGGCCGTCACTTTATTACGCTCGAGATCATGTTGCAACCACGTTCCAAACGGCAAAAGGTTGCAAACAGTCTCGAGGGTCGCGATTGTTGAATATCGATAAAGCTTCCAGTATAAAGTTTTTAAATTCAAGGCTATCTAGTCTATTCAAACAAAATAGTTACGTCCCTTGATTGTTTAATTTGTTGAACTTAGCATATTGCACCAAACGGATTAATTGGAAATTATTGCGTTTTCTAGCAGATGTAAAATGGCTGAAAGTGAACCAGCCGTGCAGACAACATCTCAAGAAGAGTTTGCCGTGACCAGCAGTGATCAAACTGATAACGATCATAGAGAAGAAACAAACACATTTTCTACTTTCGGTTTCGACGTAAAAACCCAGAAAACAGACCTTGCGCTTATATTCGGAGAACATCGTCTTTACGTGAGAAGATCGTTTCTCGAGGACGCTTCTCCTGTTCTTGACGGACTTTTCGAGGAAAAGCTGGTAGGAAAGACTGATCAAGAAGTAGCTATAGAAGATGTAAGCTGTGAAGATTTCGCTGAATTTCTTGCGTGTATCCAAAGAAGTGGAAGACGAAAGATTACGAAGGAAAACGTTTACAGAATGCTTGAAATCGCCTGCAAGTATGAAGTTGAAGATGCGAAGGAGAGATGTGAAGATTGCTTGTTAGGTATTCTTGATGAAGAAAAGCAGAACCCCTTGCCAGTATTACGACTATTTCACTTGGCCAGTGAAAACAACTTGCAGTCACTGAAATCGATGTGTATGGAAAGGGCAGATTGGAAAATCTTGGATGCAGTGCAGGAAAAGAATAAAGACTTCAGCATCTCATGTGAATCATGGGTAGAATTGGTGGAACAATTTCTTTCTGGGCTACTTTCGAAATCGTACCTCCTGGACTTTCTGAAAACATCATTGTCTGGCATAAAGTCAACTGAAATATTGGGATTTCATAATGCTAAAGGCTTCAAGACACGCTGCAATGTCTCAACGCAAACTTACAATCAAACTTTTAAGCTTTGGGATATTACATGGAATCTGGAAGTAGGGGGAAGATCATATACTTGGTTTTATCCTTGGCTCATCAAACTGCAAGTGAATCAAGACACAAATTCCACAGAATCGGCGAAAGTCGGAATTGCGTGCAAGGTTTTTAACTACATGCACAACAAGGAAGACTGTTCTGCTTTTAGGACATTTACTTTTCAGGAAATAAAGAATGGTATTTCATGGAACAGTGCCTATGGCATGAACATAAAAGAATCTGAACTACAGGATGAAAATCGTGGATTCTCATACGGCGGGAAATACGACATCGAAGTGTACATTCTAATGAACAAACCAGAAAGTGTAAATACATAGAGAACGTTGAGAGAACTATGCACTAACATACATAGATGAGTCAGGATCTGGTAAAAGGACCCTAAATGCATTTGAGAGTTTCATGTTTCAAGATAAGACTATACCAATGTACAGGCTGATCAGGACCCATGATGCTGACATCTCTCTAGGAGTTGCTACAGATCATGGAAAATCTATTTGAGATAAAAATGGATCATGATCAGACTTTGCGTATGTATAGGCTGATCTGAATCCATGTTGTTCTCAAATGCCATAAAGGACTGCCAGATCCTGTCTCAAATTTATGTGTATAGATAGAGATACATCAGATAGCATTAGTTATTATGGACCATTTTATTTAAAACCAACCCTTAAACTTGCTCATGCTGAAAACAAACCTAAAACATAATAAAGTGAAAATCAGCATTTTATCCTTTTCTCTTAATATTTTCTCTGCTTTATCCTACAAAATTAAGATTAGAATGATCGCACAAATTCAATTTTGAAAGCCAAATCAAAGCATCATAATGGAATCACAGATGAGCAGTGTATTAACCCTTTCTCAAATGACAAAAGTTAGGGTGGTCCATTTTAAAAGCTGCCAGAGACGACAAAATAGATGTTCTTTTCAGATTAATTTTGTGTACAATACAGCCTACCTAATATGGAGGCAAAATGAGAAAATGCTGATTGTCAGCATTTTCTTCTTTTTCCTCAATGGTTTCGAAAGTCTCTTAGGGACGTCAAAACCAGGTTTTGTTTGGGAAAGAGTTAAACTATTTTATGCAATGGCACTTTTTGGCATATCCTAAAGAGCTAGCATGAGGAAACATTGTGGAAAATAGAATTATTTTCCACAATGTTTTCCACAGAGAAAAAAAAACCTTTTTTGTAATAATTTAATTTTCGTCAACACTTAGTTAATTAATTTTCTATACTTTCTTTAAATTAGGAGTAGTTCAAAATCATATTGTCTGGTAATGGGTTTAGCAATTAGCCAATTAGATTAATCTTTTGACGTGATTTGCTGTTAGTTTTCTTTTAATCGATCAAATCAATTCAAAACTAGGCATAGTTTTAATGTCATCTATAGAAATAGTATTTTTTAAAAAACATTGAGGCAAAAAAAAAAAAGAAAATGCTAATAACAAACATTTTCACGTTTTGCCTCAATACTCTTTATGCTAGATAGTACAAAAATCAATATTAACAACCATTTTGTTGTCTACAGCAGCTTTCCAATTGAACCACTTAAATTCTTTGCCGTTTTAGAAAGGGATAAACCTTTCCCAACGAGCATGAATTTAGTTTCAATTAGAAAGCTGCTGCAATCGACACCATGGGCGTTGATAAATGTAGCGCAGAAAATATAAGACAGAATAAGATATCCTGGTTATTAGCATTTTCTTCTTTTGTCTCAACGTTATCCAAATCTAATCCCATTTAGTGACAAATGATCGAAACAATTCATTGTTTGGTAAATGTGTAAATAGCAAGACAGATTGTCAGTTATAATGTCACGGTGGAGATTGTGCATCTTGGGATGGATTACAACTACGGCAGAAATATACAGGTTCGACTGTGGTGAGATATTTTGCAATAACTTTCTTATTTTTGCGTCCATTTTCGAAAGGTTTGTTGCATGCATGCTCCCCACCTTAATCAGCTCTTTCCACGGATGCATGACTTGTAAGAAAACAATAAAGTAGGCCAATAGGGTTGTCTTACTTGAAAACTGCTGCAGATGATTAAGTAGATGTAGATATAAAGATAAAGATTCATATTCATGTACATGTTAAATACCGGAATATCAGAGAAGATATTGAGGCAAGAAAAGAAAATATTTGAAACATGTCACAAGCGTAATTAAGATTGATCAGTAGAATATAATAAGATTTGTAATCTTATGCTTTTGTGCTCGAAACATGGATAATCAGACAAATGTTTGAACCCTTTCTGAACAAAAACTGCTGAAAACGACGAAATGGATGTTGATAACCCGTTGATAATGTCTTGTACACATAAAAAAAAAAAAAAAAAAAAAAAAGAATAGATCTATGGATGCAAAAGAGAAACTGAAGATTGTCAAACTTTTCTTCTTTTGCATCGATGTTTTCCTTGGAAGCGTTTCATATACTAGGATTCGGGTCTTTAAAACCAGGTATTGTTTGAGAAAATTTAAGGTTTATCAAATTCCGACGGAAGCTTAACCCTTTCCCAAACGGCAAAATATAAGTGTTATCTTCCTCAAAAGATCCTACATAAGTCAAAATGGTGGTTGATAAACATAAGATTTGTGTATATTATTATAACGGAGAAAATATTAAGGCAAAATGAGAAAATACAATCGTTTACTATCGCCCAATCGAACACCAATAGTGCGAGCTATTTGACGTCATTTCCGCTGCTATAGCTCCAAACAAACAGCAATGGTGCGAGCTTTAGTCCGACCACCGGAAAAAGTGTGGTCCGGTCATACGAGCGATTACGTCTTTCGGAACTCTTCGGATAACAGCTAACCAATCAGTGTCGAGGTTAACAAAGATTTTGATTGGCCGACTCAGAACGGGGAGGAATTCAATAGACAGAACAGCGCTGGTTCCCAATGATGGTTCCAGATGGCTCGAGCTATCGCCTGATTCGAAGTCGGCCTATGTCGACATGTCAGTTTCCGTTATCACGGATAACGGCGAAGTTTCACGAAGTTTTTGCTGTTTAATGATGGGTGGAAAACCTGAACAACAAATCATCGGTTTATTCAAGCTGTATTTACGACATGTTCGATGGAAACCAACAAGATAGTCCTCTGCGTTGTGTCGGTCATAATTATACGTAGATTTTCATTAAGAATCCGTAACTGCAGCTTAAAATAAGCTGCAGTTACGAGGTCTTTGTCGAAAAGCACCGTATAGCTGTACTCAGCCGGTACAAACGATACAAACGCAATAAAAAAATTGTTCTTCTTCTAAAACTTAGTAATTACTGCTTTAAATAAACTGTAGTTAAAGGGTTTTTGAAGAAAAGCGACAGTAAGCAAAGTTGACAGTCATTGTGCTGTTAACAATATACTGGTCGAAATTAAATTGGTTAAATCCTTTTTTAACAAAAATGGGCTTTTAAAGTTTGACAGCTGCTTCAGAAGACAAAACATGGATGTGGATAAAGATAAGATTTATGTTGAATGTATTACAGATTTTAAGGCAAAATAAGAAAATACTGGTTATTACTTATTAGCATTTTCTTGTTTTGCGACAATGTCTTCTCAAGATTGTTTTTCTATCATGGACGTCAAACCAGGTCTTGTTTTGGAAAGGGTTTTCATACTTAAGTCGACAAATTATTCTTTCACAGATAGAGGCATTAACAAAAGCCTCCCAATTTTAACTCTTTCCAAAACAAGACCCGGATTTGACATCTCTTATAGATAATATTTGGAGAAATATTGAGGCAAAAGAAGAAAATGCTGATAACCAGCATTTTCTCCATTTCCCTTATAGTTTTTGACCTATATAATTCACATATTTTATCTTTAGTAACATCTATTTTGTCTTCTGCAGCCCCTTTAAATGGGAAGCTCCTAGAATGTTGTCATTTAGGAAAGGGTTAACAATATCAGAACTTGTCTGGTATTGACGAACAAAAGAAAAAAATATCGTGAACACGTTGAAAGAAAAGAAAAAAAAACTCCTGATGACCAGTATCTTTCGTATTATCTCAATATTTTCTACCTATTCATAATAATCAACCATTCAAAATTCTTTTCTTGCATTCTATGTGTCGTCTTCTTTTTTCTAATTTAATTGGTATTTTTCAATGTTTTGAAGCCATGAAAGTTCTTTCACAAACAAAACTTGGTTTTCACACCCCTTTAACAAGGAAAACTTAAAGGCAAAAGACAAAAAATGTCGATTACCAGCATTTGCCAATTTGCCTAAATATTTTTCTTTGACACATTGTACATAAATCCTATCTTAAAGGACATCTTTTTTGTCGTATGTGCTTTTTCTATCCAATAGACCAGTCTATTTTTCAACGTTTCAACCCCTTCTCAAACAAGACATGGTTTTAACGTCTCTAAATCGTTTTGGAAAACTTTGAGACAAAAAAGAAAATGCTGGAAATCCGCAATTTTTCCTTTGTCTTAATATTTACTCTTCTACATCTCATACAAATCTCTTTATCAACATGTACTTTTTCGTCTGCGTTTTCCTTCCAATTGGACTAGTCTATATACATGTATCACCGTTTTGAAAAGGGCTGAAACCGTCCCATCCTGTTCACGACATACCCCTGATATACGCAAAGCTATGACAGAAAGTGTAGACTCAGCCAATACTCTCTGCTTTCTATTACCTTATTATGGAAAAACTTGAACCAGACTGGTTGGAATGTCCTGAAAATAGGCAATTTATTTGAGTCAAATATCCTTCACAAACAGGACCTGGTTTTGACGTCGCTATCAGAAATCGTTTGGGAAAACTTTGCAGCAAAAGAAAAAAGGCTAGAAATCAGCATTTTCTCCTTTTGTCTCAATATTTTCTCTGCTATATTATACTCAAATCTTATTTTTATCATTAATCTTTTTTGACAATGAGGAAAAAATGCTGATAATCAGTCTTTTCTCCTTTTGCCCCAATATTTGCTATGCCATATTGTGCACAATCCCCTTCTTTAACAACGTCATTTCCATCAGCTGAACTTCTTTTCCGATTGTCCCGTCTATTTTTCACCGTTTCAGAGAGGACTAAGCCCTGATCAAACTATTCACGACATATCCCTGTTTTGGCAGAAAGTGTAGAAAGATCAGCCTGCAAAAGTGTGCAGCCTGGACTCAGCAAACAATCCCTGCTTTCTACTAGATTATCGTAGGAAACATTAATTTTGGGCCGGACTGGTTAGGAAATCATGAAAATTAGCAATTTGTTTGGAACAAATTTTGAATTTAGCAGGATAATTGGTTTACTCTTTCACTAAAGGAAATGGTTAGGGTGGTTGAAATGTGATGCAGACAACAAAATAGTTGTTACAAAAGATAGGAAAATAGCCCAATAAAGCTCAGAAAATATTGGGACAAAAGGAGAAAATGCTGATTATCAGTATTTCCTTCTTTTGCCTCAATGTTTTCCAAAGTATTCCATACTAGGGACGTCAAAACCAGGTCTTGTTTGGGAAAACGTTAGTCTATACTTCAACCCAAAAATATCGAAGGATGAGGTAAAGGTTTATCTATAGAGAGTTTTTGAATTTAAAAAAGATACCTTATTGCTTTACCCTTTCATAAACCCTATATCTCTAGAAAATGTTTATAGGCAACAAAATCAATGATACCGTTTCGCTACTTGAAATGGAAAAGTTTGGGAAAAGGTGAAATGAAGACGATACACTTTTTATTCTTCAATTGAGCAAGTTTTTCTATTTTTTAACGTCAAAACCATTACTTTTCAATGAACATAAATTGACATGGCACAAGGATAAATATCGATAAAGCTGCTAGTGTAAAGCATACAAATTATTCAATGCTATCGAGTCTATTTATGCGTCGTTAGCAACGTGGTTAACAAAACAATTACGTCATTTGATTGTTCAATTTCATTAAGACTAACGGACAAGATTTATTTAAAATTGTGATCTCTAGTTGGAATAACATGGCGGAAAGTGTACCAGACGTGCAGACGATATCCCAAGAGGATTTGTTGGAGGTAACAAGCAGTGATCAAACTGAAAATAATTATGAAGAAGCAACGCAAACATTTTCTACTTTCGGTTTCGACGTAAAAACCCAGAAAACTGACTTGACGCTTACTTTTGGAAAACATCGTCTTTTCATTAAAAAGTCCCTTCTGGAAGACGCTTCTCCCGTTTTCGAGGAACTTTTGCAACAAAAACTGTATGGGAAGACAGTCCAAGAAGTAGATATAGAAGGTGTAAGTTGTGAGGATTTCGCTGAATTCCTTGCATGCATTCAAAGAAGAGGAAAGCAAAAGATTACGAAGGAAAACGTTTACAAAATGCTTGAAATCACACGCAAGTATGAGGTAGAGGATTTGATAGAACGATGTGAATATTGCTTGTTAGATATCCTCGATAATGAAAAAAGCGACCCGATGGTAATCCTTCGACTTCTCAAAGTGGCCGCCGACTACGATCTAGTTGCATTGAAGTCTTTATGCATAGAAAATGCTGATGAGAGAGCTTTAGTTTCCTTACAAGAAGAAAAAACAACACTCGGTGTGCCTTCAAGTGCCAGATATGAACTCTTTGATAAACTTTCTCCGATTCTGATCTCCAAATCGTTTGTTCTTGGTTTCCTGAAAACAGCAGTCTCATCGGAACATGCGGCAAAACTAGATGAATTCCAAAACGCGAAGGGACTCGGATTCAAATGTGCTATTTCAGCCGGTTCAGCTTTTACAGAAGAAATTAAACTTTGGGATAGTAAATGGACTGTCAAAATTGTCATTCCACCAAGTTCCCGTTATAATGGAGTATTTAGTCTTGTACACAACGATAACTCTGCTAAACAGTTAAAGGCAAAAGTAGCCATTGCTGTTAGAATACGAAACAATATACCATAGAAGGAAGATCGTTTCGGCTTGGAGATTTTAACCTACGAATCAAGACAACTGTCTTGGTATTTTTGGAGGGCTCTTGGTGTGACATCAGACGAGTTCGATTATCAAACCCTAGGTTTTAATTGGGATGGGACATTTCATTTGGATGCCTATCTACTTATGAACAAACCAGAATAATTCACTTGAATTGATAAACTACAGCTGTTGCAGACTGATTTTAGCTTTTTTGATGTCTAGATATATAAAGCTTCGAACAGATTATAGATAAAGTTATGGGATTTTCTCATTTTCCAAGTGTTGTATACTCGTATACCGATCGGAGTTATATACAGTGCAATGACATAAAATATTGGTGCAAATGCAGAAAACTATGACTGGCAACATTTTCCTCTCTACCATCAATGTTTGCACAAATTAAAAAAAATACTAAAATTCTTTTTTATCACAAGTACATCTTTCGTTAAAAGTGTGTGTGTGTGTGGGGGGGGGGGTAATTATGTACATAACTTTCTTTTCTATATGTATGACATTTCAGAAATTTGAATAAAATTTGTTTCTTTCACTTTCAATTTCGCCTTTTTTGTTTCAACTAAAATTTATAGAAAATTGTAAAAACAATATATGTACATTAAAAAATCGGAAAATGTATGATTTATCAAAGGGAATCTGTGCAAGGTTAAGCACTTCTAAAACGGCAAAGATTAGGACGGATCCAATTCAAGAGATGCTGTTTTAATGTTTTCTCAGGCCTATTCTCTTAGAAACTTCAAAACCTGGCCCCGGTTTCTCGAAAAATCCTTAAGTACGTTCTCATGCTCAAATCTGCGCACCATTCTCAAATCGCACGAAATCCAAGTGAACTTCAATCGAATACCATTCAACGTTGGAGATTACTCCTTTGAAGTTGAGCGTGTTCTCATGAGTATGTACTTAAGTTTTTAAGCACGTTCCATTATCAAGTATTAGTTAGGAAAGCACAATGAACAAACTCATATCAACAGATAAAATTGGGTAAAGATTATGGCGTTTGGAACGTTGCAAAATTCGAAAAATATTTTTATGTGATAAAATTCTATATTCATATTCTATAATTTTTTTTATTTATATTCTAAAATTATTTTTATGTGATATTATTTTTTATTTATATTCTATGTTTTTTTATTTATGTTCTATATTTTTATTTATGTTCGATAACGCGAAAAAAATTATGTGATATAATTTTTAATTTATATTGTATATTGTTTATTTATGTTCTATATTTTTATTTATATTCGATAACGCGAAAAAAAATTTATGTGATATAATTTTTTATTTATATTCTATATTTTTTATTTATGTTCTATATTTTGTATTTATATTCGATAATAGCGCGAAAAGAATTTATATGGTATAATTGCATCATGAGATACTAGTGACATTTGTAACACCTAAGCCTAGCACCCTAACTAGCTCGACCGCTTGCTTGCACCGCCCCTCGAGGCGACCCTTCCTTCAGGGAAGGCCCTAACCCTTATGTCAACGGAGTGAAACACCCCTAAACAGCCCCTAAATCTACCCCCAGTGAGGGGCTTCTGCCCCACTGAGCCGTCCGTGATCGGCTCGCTGGCCCTCTTGGCCCGGCCCTAACTTTAGCACCTTCGTTAGCTCTACAGCTTGCATCGCCTCTCGAGGCGACCCTTCCCCCAGAGACGGCCCTAACCCTTATGTCAACGGAGTGAAACACCCCTAAAAAGGCCCTAAATCTACCCCCAGTGAGGGTCTTCTGCCCCACTGAGCCGTCCTTGATCGGCTCGCAGGCCCTCTCACCCCGACCCTAAGCCTAGCAACCTAACTAGCTCTACCGCTTGCTTGCACCGCCCCTCGAGGCGACCCTTCACATAATTTTTTTTCGCGTTATCGAACATAAATAAAAAATATAGAACATGAATAAAAAAAATATACAATATAAATAAAAAATTATATCACATAAATTTTTTTCGCGTAATCGAACATAAATAAAAAATAAAGAACATAAATAAAAAATATACAATATAAATAAAAATTATAGAATATAAATATAAAATTATATCACATAAAGATATTTTTAGAATATAAATAAAAAAATATAGAATATAAATATAAAATTATATCACATAAAAATATTTATCGAATTTTGCAACGTTCCACACGCCATAAAAGATATTCTCAATTTGTTATTTCAAACCAAAGTGTATGTTATGAGTACTTTTTTTAATTGTCTTAATGAATAGATTCAAAAGTGTACCCATAACATAGGGTTTGATACACGAGTAATAATATTTTTCTTTTAAAAAAGCCTTCATTCCCTTTTATTTGTAGATCTGCAAACTTGGCCTAAGACGTTTGGGATGTGATAACCAGCAGTTTCTCCTTTTGTCTCAATATCGTCTGTGTCATATTTAACACAAATCATGTCTTTATTATCATCAATTTTGTCGTCTGCAGCAGCTTTCAAATTAGATCACCCTAAAATCTTGTCGTTTGGGAAAGGGTAAATTTGTCCTGTTTATCAAGTTAAAGATTGTGTGTTTTGAATTTACTTTTTCCCAAAACAAGACAAAGGATGGGTTGCAACAAGGGCTCAAATCTCTCGAAGAACAGATTTTCTTTAAATTCTTTGAGTTAATAGGGTTACATAATATCTTTAATTTCTGTGTGAAAAAATCTGATGATTTAAATATTTAGTAACCCTATCAATTAACAAATTATATAGAAAATGTATTTGATGAACCTTTGTATATGTTTAATTCATATATAGATAATCCAGAAGGTCTTTGACCCATGTGGAACACAAATTACATAATAATCTTTTACAATATGGCGGACCTATAACATACTATACATTATTGTAGATACAATTAAGTTACATGTATATCATAGACCAATTTACATTGCAGTAAAGTATCAGATGACAAAATATGTATATGTCTTTGTATGAAATTGATTATATCAAACTATGTAAAGTACAGTAGAGATGTGTTTCAACATTTTCCTACTTAATCCATTCAAAAGGCTATTCATTTACATGGTGCATTCAAACCAGCATGTGATCAAAAAACAATCATGTGTCTATTTTTTAAACCACTATATTTTTAAATATCATTAATGTTTAATATTTGTCACAAGTAAAAATATCATATACACAATATTTGTCATTATGACAATTATCAAATCGTTACATTTCAAGCAATGTATGTAAGACGGAATATAGTCCAATTTAAATTAAAATGTGTTACACGTAACAAAATATTAGCCAATGGCAATGAATTTTGTGCTAAAAATAGATTGGGTTTACGATTATGTTTTGATAAATCTTCGGTGTTGTTACAAAATCTCGTAACCACGGCATGAATCAAGCCGTAGTTACGACATTCTATAACAACACCCACACAATTGTTTTTGTTTGTCCAAAAATACGTCATGGTGAACTGGATAAAATCATTTCCTATTGTATGCAAAGATGTTTTCAACATTTTCGTTCTTTTCCCAATCAAAGAATTAAGATTAACAATAGTTATTACAATGCAATTTAGTAATGTTGTCAGTAGCAGTAAACGTGGAATAAGATCTAACGTTTTTGATACATTCATTAGAAATTCTTGATAGTGGTTCAAATATAAACGATGGCAGGAGTAGGGGCCGTGCCTTCCTCTTTCTCTCAGGGGAAAAAGGGGAAAGGTATCCTCCACATCTGCGACCGCAAGGAAAGTATATATTAGCTGTGTAAGATTAATATCAAACTCCTCCTTTGTTGCAACCCATCCGTTGACGTCCCTAATAGAAGTAGTCTGTGAAAACATTGAGATAAAAGAAGACATTGCTGATTATTAGCTTTTTATCATTTTTTCTTAATATTTTCTAGCACACTCATCGTCTTCCCTTCACTCTATTGTTTTGTTGTTTGCAAGTCCTTTAAAACGTAGTCCGAGAGCCAGCACTAGGTTTAATCATGTTATCGAGGCCAAAAGGTTTGAAGGTGTATTCTTATGTAAAAAAGTGTGCTGAATTCAAAAATCGAAGTCTTACAAAAATCCGCTGGTAGAGAAATGTGCTATGCGCGTCTGAAAACCCTTAACCCTATAAAATTGTTCATTTAAATTTTCAAAACGCTTTTAGTCATATCTTGATTGAATATTGACCTACTGATGTCAGAATGGTATCAAATGAAAGCTTATGACTTGCTCTTTCATTTGCAGTTATTTTATGCAAATTAGCTCATTTGCATATTCATGAATATTAATGAATTTCCTTAAAAATTTGATTTTTGGGCGGAAATTTGGTAAATACTTTCCAAAACAAGGTGGTTTTGTTGAAGGGAAATGTTGCAAACATGATTTATGTTAAACAACATTATATAAGAAACATTTAAAGCAATTTTTGCACTCTGGTGCTTACGGCTTTTGGTCGTAACCCTTATCTAAACCCTTGACCCTATAAAATTGTTCATTTAAATTTTCAAAACGCTTTTGGTCATATCTTGATTGAATATTGACCAACCGATTTCAGAATGGTATCAAATGAAAGCTTATGACTTGCTCTTTTATTTGCAGTTATTTTATGCAAATTAGTTTATTTGCATATTCATGAATATTAATGAATTTCCTTAAAATTTTGATTATTCTTTTAGAAAAATTGGCAAATACTTTCCAAAACAAGGTCGTTTTGTTGAAGGGAAATGTTGCAAACATGGTTTGTGTTAAAGAACGTTATATAAGAAACATTTTAAGCAATTTTTGCACTCTGACGGTCACGGCTTTTGGTCGTAACCTTTATCTAAACCCTTAACCTAATGAAATTGTTCATTATATTTTAAAAACATATCCTGATTGAATATTGACCTACTGATGTCAGAATGGTATCAAATGAAGCTTATGACTTGCTTTGTCATTTGCATTTATTTTATGCATATTGGCATATTCATGAATATTAATGAATTTCCTTGAAATTGTGATTTTTATGGCAAAAATTTGGTTAGATACTTTCTAAAACAAGGCTTTTTTAGGGGGAATATTGTAAACACTATCTATTGTAAAATAATGATAATAAGGTAATATAAAAATACTGATAGCAATACATGAAATTAGAACATTCTTGAAATGGATGTAACGCTGTTTGTTTTTTATCTATTTAGCAAACACTTTATACATCCAATAAAATAACATTGACCACTGTATGTACTGGTATCAACATCATTGGTGCAGAAAAAACATCTTGTATGAAATGAAATATAGTTTAACGTTATATCAGTTAGATAAAAGCATGTATAATATTAAAATCGAATACTTCACTATTAAAGAAAAACGAACATGGTTGCCTTAACTATTGTCTATGTAAATTGTTGCTATTTGTCCTAGGATCACAGAAACTTTCTTACGTTCCTAGCCCTCACAACGGAGACGTTGCAACGATACAGATGGCCAGTCAAGTCCGGGGTTTTGTCATCCAAATATGGGTTATCATCCACATATTGTGGGAAGTCACTTAATATGGGTAATCATCCACTTGCTGTGGGAAGTCACTTAAATATGGATTATCATCCACTAATTGTGGGAGGTCAATTGATAAGGGTTATCATGCACTTGTATTGGGAAGTCACTTAATATAGGTAATCATCCACGTGCTGTGGGAAGTCACTTAATATGGGTTATCATCAACTTGCTGTCGGAAGTCACTAAATATGGGTAATCATCCACATCTTGTGGGAAGTCACTTGGTATGGGTAGTTATCCACTTATTGTGGGAAGTCAATGAAATATGGGTAATCATCCACTTGCTGTGGAAGTCACTTAATATGGGTAGTCATCCACATATTGTGGGAAGTCACTTAATATGGGTAATTATCCACTTCTTGTAGGTAGTTACTGAGACAAATCTATAAAAAAAACAAGCATAAAGAAATTGATTTTTTATGCAAACCGAATAGATTATATAAAAAAAGAACTAACAAAGTATCTTGCACGTTTTCAAAATGGTTGTCAATATTATGTCATCAGAATTGTTTGGTATATTATAGGTATACATATATATAAAGTATATACTTGATTTCTGGAATGATGAATTTGGCATTCTGCTCAAAACAATTTTATTAAGAGGACCTCAATCATCATCGGAGTCAACAGCTGATGAATATACAGCGTCATCTAAATCTTCATCAACTATTGAATCATCGATGACACTTTCAACGTCATCTGGCATTTGTTCACCAGCAAACCAATTAATCATATACCGTCCGTCTTTCAAAATCCAGCTAAATTCAACAGGATTCGTGATTCTGTAGTGGTATTGGCCTATTTGCGTTCTTCCACATGTGATATTAAAGCAGTTCTCAGTATTTTTTGATGAAGTGTCGTTTTGGAAGGAGGCAAGACACTTGCACCAGCTCCTTTTATCTTCGACAAAGGATGGGTTTCATCTTTTGGCGCATATTTGTCTATGAAAACGGCATAGCGAGCATCATCTACCTTTTGTAGTTGTGACTTCCCATACATACTGCATACAAAAGCCTCTAACGTGTCTTCTGCGGAAGCAAGTATTTCGCCAGTATTGTCAAGTGTCTTAAAAGCATTAATGAACGGGGCTGATTTTTGTACAATATCAACAAGACAAGATTAGCCTTTACGCAGAAAAGCAGATCTATAATCACATCCAGTGAAAGCATGTATAGCCGGTAAGGCAAGGTACATTTCTCTACCTAACTCACCAGACAAGTTTGTCACATCCACAAACCTACATGTGTTATTCTTGTCCAACCCAACATCCATCCACACAAACCCTTCAATGTTTTATGTATGATAAAGCAATACTATGAGAACATCAGTATCTACACAGCGTACAACAACGTTGGGAAGCACAATTTGTTCATGTGCAGGACAATACGGGTATCAGCTTCTTCATGCTAACAGTTTAGGTATTTGATTTCTTCACGCGTCATTTGTCCGTCAAGTATTTTGTATCTGAAGCACATCTCATCTAATCGGAAAGATAGCTCTGTTGTCTTTGGCAAATCGGCATACTCATTCTGGCACCATTCTTCTGCAAGGAATTGTAACAAAGATGTCCTAAATGATTCAGGCTTCAAAGCCTGGTTAATGTATTTTGGCCTACGCTGTTCTGGTTCAGACATTTTTACCTCCCCCTCTACTGAACCACGGCCGCGACCTTAGCGCAGTTGGTAGCGCATCTGTCTCTCATTCGAGAGGTCCTGGGTTCGACACCCGGCCACGGCAAATACCCTTTCTGACAAAATTGTCACCCACCAATGGGTTTGAAATCTAACCTAAGTGGGCGAGCAGCTGGAGGCTCAGTAAGGGTGATGTGGTAGTACTGGTTTAAAAAAAAACAACAGGAATCCATGGGTAGGTGTTCCAGCCGCCGCGATATGACCCTGACAGTTGAAAACGGCGTAAAACCCCAATAAACTCAAACTCTACTGAACCATGATAATCTCTAGTTAAATCTCTGATTGATGGGTGTTTGACATACGAAATCTACCCCATTCGCAAGTCTGACAAGACGAGACAAGATCACATGTGCTACACCACCGAAAGTTGAGGGTAAATCAACAAGAGACTGTATGAGGAACATTCCATCTACATCTTTAGTGACTTCCCAATACAAGTGGATGATAACCGATATTTAGTGACTTCTCACAATATGTGATCCATGATAACCCATATTTAGTGACTTCCCACAGCAAGTGGATGATTACCCATATTAAGTGACTTCGCACAGCAAGTGGATGATTACCCATATTTGGATTACCAAACCCCGAACTTGACTGGCCATCTGTATTGTTGCAACGTCTCCGTTGTGAAGGCTAGAAACGTAAGAAAGTTTCTGTGATCTTAGGACAAATAGCAACGTAGACAATAGTTAAGGCAACCATGTTCGTTTTTCTTTAATAGTTAAGTATTCGATTTTAATATTATACATGCTTTTATCTAGCTTATATAACGTTAAACTATATTTCATTTCCTACAAGATGTTTTTTTCCGCACCAATGATGTTGATACCAGTACATACAGTGTTCTATGTTATTTAAGTTTGATTTATAAAGACAGTGTTTGCTAAATAGATAAGAAACAAACAGTGTTACATCCATTTTAACAATTTTCTAATTTCATATATTGTTATCATTATTTTTATATTACCTTATTATTATTACTATAATTATCGTTTTACAATATATAATGTTTTCAATATTCCCCCTGAAAAAAGCCTTGTTTTATAAAGTATCTAACCAAATTTTTGCCATAAAAATCACAATTTTAAGGTTATTCATTAATATTCATGAATATGCAAATAAGCTAATTTGCATAAAATAACTGCAAATGAAAAAGCAAGTTATAAGTTTTCACTTGATACCATTCTGACATCAGTAGGTCAATATTCAATTAAGATATGACCAAAAATGTTTTGAAAATTTAAATGAACAATTATATAGGGTGAAGGGTTTAGATAAGGGTTACGACCAAAAGCCGTAACCACAAGAAAGCAAAAATTGCTTAAAAAGTTTCTTATACAATTGTTGTTCAACACAAACCATGTTTGCAACATTTCCCTTCAACAAAACGACCTTGTTGTGGAAAGTATTTACCATTTTTTCCCCCCAAAAATCAAAATTTTAAGGAAATTCATTAATATTCATGAATATGCAAATAAGCTAATTTGCATAAAATAACTGCAAATGAAAAAGCAAGTCATAAGCTTTCATTTGATACCATTCTGAAATCGGTAGGTCGATATTCAATCAAGATATGACCAAAAGCGTTTTGAAAATTTAAATGAACAATTTTATAGGGTGAAGGGTTTAGATAAGGGTTACGACCAAAAGCCGTAACCACCAGAGTGCAAAAATGGCTTAAAATATTTCTAATATGATGTTCTTTAACATAAACCATGCTTGCAACATTTCCCTTCAACAAAACCGCCTTGTTTTGGAAAGTATTTACCAAAATTTCGCCCAAAAATCAAATTTTTAAGGAAATTCATTAATATTCATGAATATGCAAATGAGCTAATTTGCATAAAATAACTGCAAATGAAAGAGCAAGTCATAAGCTTTCATTTGATACCATTCTGACATCGGTAGGTCAATATTCAATCAAGATATGGCCAAAAGCGTTTGAAAATTTAAATGAACAATTTTATAGGGTTAAGGGTTTTCAGACGCGCATAGCACATTTCCTTACAAGCGGATTTTTGTAAGACTTCGATTTTTGAATTCAGCACACTTTTTTACATAAGAATACACCTTCAAACCTTTTGGCCTCGATAACATTATTAAACCTAGTGCTGGCTCTCGGACTAACGGGTTAAATTAAAATTAGGACATATCACGGTTTGGAAAAGTAACAATAAATGGTATCATTGAGACAATTCAAATGGGTATATAGTATATGTTCTGCGCAAAGTAGGAATTAGTACAATTCTAGAATTGCCCTGCGCAAAGTAAGAATTCTTACTTCGTCCGCCGATTCCGGAATTGTACCGGACAATTCTAGAATTGCGCAGGGCTCGAAAATTGCATATTTGCATTCCTACTTTGTCCTGTGCGCAAAGTAAGAATTTTTGGACAAAGTAAGAATATTGAATCGGATGCATTTTAGTGAAAAGAATAGTTTTAAAATAAAATGAATCAATCGTATTTATGACGTACATTTCTTCCCTTTGTTTGGTCTTTGTCTTTTGTAGTGTTTTGTTATTGCTAAACCTATCTTTTTCTTCCGTCAACAAATCAGATATTGATAATGTACAATATAGTGAAGAAAAGAAGAAAATACTGGCATGTGTGTCTTTTGCATCAAAGTTATTTCAGGTTCTTTCTGTAAGATACATCAAACTGGGAATTTTGGGGTAAGGGTTTAAAAATTCTAATAACAATCTTCGGAGTAAATTGTGTAACAATGCTATCGCAAACTTCTCAATCTTTATAGGAGTAGTTTGTCACATCCTTTATGATTTACATAAGATAGATCTGGGACTATAATACGGAATTTTCTCCTAAACATTCATGTACATTCGTCATTAATTACATAAATTTAATCGCTCAAAACTATTTTTTAAATAATATGCATTCAAATATTTTCCAATTACAAATACGCATATATTTATTGTATGTGATGAAATATTCTTACTTTGTGCCTACCGTACTTACATTGCACAGGCAGTAAAAATCGATAATCGATTCTTACTTTGTCCCGATTCTTACTTTGCGCACGGCCAATTCTAGAATTGGCCGTGCAATTTAGGAATTCCTACTTCGCCCGACAAAGTAAGAATTCCTACTTTGCGCAGGACAACTCCGGAATTGTACTAATTCTTACTTTGCGTATACATATACACCATTACTCTCTAAAGCCGAGGTCTAATGATAAAACCATCAAATATGACATATCATTTTATCGTTATAGAATGAAGAGATACTGTGCTCTGTTTTAACCCATTACCAAACGACACAATTTTAGACTGTTCCAAATTCAAAGATGATGCAGACGACAATTTCAAATGAATGATATTTTACATTTTACAGTCTTTTGTGGTAGAAACTATTGTGAGAAATGAAGAAATTGCTTGTCACAAGCAATTTCTTCATTTCTACACTATTTTCCAAAGCCTTTATCTTGAAGGGCGTCAAAAAGCGTCAATGTGTGGGAATGGGTTTTAAGAGAGTACTACAGCATGAGATTTAGACTTGAAATTGCGAATATCATTCTAATCAGTTGCTCTGCATAATGGTTTAACCTTTCTTGTCGAAACGATTCCTGGCTTTGACGCTCATATAGAAATCTGCATGCTTATGGCTTTGAATAAATGCTGACACATGTACATGTTTAAACCAACATTTCCTCCGTTTCTCTCAATGTTTTTTACGCTAATTTGTACGCTATATTTTACACAAATCATTTCTTCACCAGCATAAATTTTGTGGTCTGCAAGAAATTTGAAATTTAAGATGATTTAATTTTGCCGTCGAGGAAAGGATTTAATAGCGCCTATAACAATTTTCCCAATTACAAGTTAAGGACGCACCAAATCGAGGACTGAACCTTTTCTCGAATAAGTCCTGGTTTTGACGGTGTATATAGAAAAAGCTTGGAAAACATTTAAGCGAAAAATGTAATAGCATTTTCTCCTTTTGATTCGATATTTCTATATTGTAAACACATCCTATCTCTATCATTATCCATTTTGTCGTCTGCAACAGTTTCAAAATTGACATTTATAATCTCTTTGCGTTTAAGAAGGGATTTATACAGTAATAAGATGAAACTTCTGTATAGATCTATAAGTAGAACATACCCGCTTAAATATTCAGAAACAAGAAGATAAATGCTGATAATGAACTGTGTTTTTTTCTTTTCCACAATGAATTCTAATTCGTATCTATAAAAAACGTCAACGCCATAGAGTTGTTGAAAGGATTTACAAATCGAAATGAATACCGCCATATCAGTTACATATAAATAATAAATCTAACTCTTTCTTAAGCAAGACCTGGTTGTTACGCCCCTTGTAGGAAAGATTTAATGAAATCTTTGAGACAAAAGAAGAAAATGATGATCATCAGTATTTTCTCCTTTTGGCTGTATTTTTTTTTACTAACCTTCTGATAAAAGCATAATTATCTTTATAAAGAGTCTTGTTTTGTCTGCAACAGCTTTCAAAACTGAACAGTCGGATACATTGCTGTTTGAAAAAGGGTTAACACTTTCTCCAACCACCTTCGCTTTTTATTCCTTCCCCCACAAAATTATAATCTTAGATTCTATTTTCATTAACATCATTTTTTTCATCTACGATAACTTTCAAATTGAACTATTTGGTCTCAAATCTAGTTGCTTTGGAAAAGATCTATTGTCGGCGGGAGATCAGAATCTCGTAAATCCAGCCTTCTCAAGTTATAGTTACGAGGTTTTGACCGCCGAAAATCGTTATATAATAACTCTTATTTGTCACTATATTATGCGATCAGAAATGTATTACTATCATTTCAAGGCGCTTGCTAAGATGTTATGAAAAACTTAAGGGCCAGTGGGAGTGCTACGTAACACTTTTTTGTCATTTGCCTTCGGTATTCTTAATTTTTAAAGGGCATTAGTTTTAAAGTCAAACCTTATTCAAACAACAATAATTTACGTAAAAAGCCAATTTTTTTGACAAAACCAATGGAACTCGACTTGGAAAGTCTTTAAGTTTTAGAAAAAAAACGTTGGTGGAAAAAGAGGGAATCCTTATAGATACGCAGCCATTTCTTCTTTACACATGCTTCCTCTGGTGTACGTTTCAAAACCAGGCATTGTCTTACAAAGAAAAGAATTGTTAAAGAAAATCAATAGAGCCGTAAGTTAAAAGTATAAGTATAAAAGCACAATGCAATGCTATCTAGTCTATTTATGCGTTGTGAGCAACCAGGTTAGAAACAAATCAGTTCGGTGGCGGAAGGTCGAAACCTCGTAACTACAGCTTTTTAAAGCTGGAGCTACCAGGTTTTGACCTCCAACCGAGACGAGTTACGTCTCTTGATAGCAGAACTTCGTTAGGACTCACACACCGGATTAATTTGAAATTGTGATCTCTAGCTGGACTAAAATGGCTGAAAGTGTACCAGACGTGCAGACGACATCTCAAGAGGATTTGTTGGAGGTAACAAGCAGTGATCAAACTGAAAACAGTTATGAAGAAGAAAGAAAAACATTTCCTACTTTCGGTTTCGACATAAAAACCGAGAAAACTAACATGGCGCTAATTTTTGGAAAACATCGACTTTACGTCAAAAAGTCGCTTCTGGAAGACGCTTCTCCCGTTTTCGAAGAAATGTTTGAGGAAAAGTTGGCTGAAAATGTGACCAAAGAAATAGTTATCGCAGATATAAGCTGCGAAGACTTCGCTGAATTTCTTGCGTGTATCCAAATAAGAAGAAAGCGAAAGATTACGAAGGAAAATGTTTACAGAATGCTTGAAATCGCCAGTAAATATGAGGTTGACGATTTAAAAGAAAGATGTGAAGATTGCCTCTTGGATATACTCGGTGATGAAAAGAGCGAGGCAATTACACCCATTCGGCTTCTGAAAGTGGCCACTGACTTTGATCTTGTTACATTGAAGTCATCATGCATAGAGAAGGCAGACGAAAGAACCGTAGTTTCCGTGCAAGAAGGAAATGGATCAATTGATTTGACGCCGAGTATCAAATGTGAACTATTTGATAAATTTATCTCTAAAGCGTTCGTTCTTGCTTGTCTGAAAACATTAGTCTCGGATCATGCCGCAAAACTAGACGAATTCAACAATGCGAAGGGACTTGAATTTAATTGTGCTCTTTCAGCCTATTCGACTTTTACAGAAGAAATTAAACTTTGGGATAGTAAATGGACTGTCAAAATTGTCATTCCATCACGTTCCTATTGTAGTTCTGAGGGAGTATTTAGTCTTGCACGCAAAGATGACCCTTCTAAACGGTTAAAGTCAAAAGTAGCTATTGCTGTTAGAATGCGAAACAATATTCCAAAGAATAAGGACCGTTTCGGCTTCGAAGTTTTAACCTACGAATCAGGAAAACTGTCTTGGTGTTTTTGGAGATCTCTGGATGTGACACCAAAGGAGTACGATGATCAAACCCTAGGTTTTAGATGGGATGGGAAATTCACTTTGGATACTTATCTACTTATGAACAAACCAGAACATTTCACTTGAATTGATAACCTGCTGCCAACCGATTTAAACGTTTTTGATCTAGACCAATAAAGCTTCGAACAGATTATAGACATTGTCAAGCAATGATATGAAAGACAACAAACGAAAATGCAAAAGGCAGAAAAAGCGGATTTTGGTTTAAAATAAAAATTTGATAATGTCTTTGGTCCGTCCTTTTTTTGTTCTGTCAAAGAAAATGTATGACAATAGTGAGAAAAAATGATGGCTGTAACTATATTCACCATTTCCTCATTTCATAAACAAGACTAGGCTTTGACATTCGTAACAGAAGAAAATAGTTTTGAGAAAACATTTAGACAAAATAAAAACATACAAGCATTTCTCATTTTGTCTCAATATTGTCTTTTCTATATTGTACGTAAATGTTTCCTTTTATCAAACCCATTATGTAGTCTGCAGCAATGTTCAAGTTCGACCATTCTAAAACTGTGTTATATGGAAAGGGTTATGAAATACACAGCATTATAGATACGGTATTTGACTGATATCTAGTCAGAGCAAGAGATTATGGCTCGGTCACATACCATTTTGAGTCCATATCACGTCGAAAATGACACTGCACGGCTCCCCTGTTTAAGACGTACTCCGGCCTCGATGTCGACGTGGAATGGTGTATGTGACCAAGCTAAGAGAGAGAGTTAAGGCATTTAAAACTTGTTATTTCAAACCCAAACCCTATGGTGTGGCTACTCATTTGAATCGTCTTGGTGAGACGATTCAAATGAGTACCAACAAAATAGGGTTTGATGTACAATAAAGGAGATTTTGCATTTCGGAAAGCAATTACCCCTTCTTATCCATGTAGCTCTGTCTAATCAAAGTCAGTGTAA
Organism: Fragum sueziense; assembly: GCA_963680895.1. Taxonomy (NCBI): domain Eukaryota; kingdom Metazoa; phylum Mollusca; class Bivalvia; order Cardiida; family Cardiidae; genus Fragum; species Fragum sueziense. The sequence continues at coordinate 25,261,707 of OY804609.1, read as the reverse complement.
ATCCTTTACCAAAACGGCAAAATAGATTGATTCAACTTGAATATACCTGCCGATTGATATATTAACCCCTTCCAAAACAAGACCTGGTTTTGACGTCTCTAATGGATAAGTCCTGGGAAAATATTGAGGCAAAATTAGAAAATGCTGATCATCAGCATTTTCTTCTTTTGCCTCAATTTTCTCTGTGCTTTATTGTTCAATTATCATATCTTTATATGCTTTTATTTATGTTTTGCTACTCATTTTGTCACCTGCGTCACCTTTCGAGTTAAACTACGCTTACAAAGAGTTGTTTGGGAAAGGGTTAAGGTGTGCCATATAAAACATATTTTAATTGTTTGTTTTACACCAACGGTACTTTAATGAGGTTCGGTCTAATATTTGTAATTTGGGAAAGGAATACATTTGTCATTCAAACCTTTTAACAAAACGACCAGAAAAAATAGACCGTTCCGCATTGAAAACTACTGCAGACGACAAAATCGATGTTGGTTGAGAATTGATTCAGTTAGAATTGTGTACAATATAGCCCAAAATATTGAGACAAGAAGGGGAATACTGATTATCACCATCCTCTTCTATTTTCAATGTTTTCTCTAACCATGTCCACTATATTAGGAACGTCAAAACCAGGTCTTCTTTGGGAAATAGGTTAATAGACTCTAACATTTCTATAACGATCATATCTGTATTAGGCTGGTCCGAATGAAAACAGGAGAGAAAAAACTTCCACGTATGGAATAGGAAACTTTAGATTAATTGAGAAAATGCCCCTTGCCAGCATTAGTAAATTTTGCTCCTTTTATTCATATCAAGTGGGAATCAGCCAAATAAAATCACTGTTTGAGAAATGGTTAACAACAATGTCAATTTAGACCTTGTTTGTCAAAATATTCCAAATTTGAGCAACGTTTGTCCGTTTGTCCGTTTGTCTGTTTGTTCCCCTACTCCTCCCAGGTCCTTAAATTGGGCCGATCTTCACCAAACTTGGAGGGAAGGTGGAGGGCAGCCCCGGGTATTAGCTTGAGGGGTTCATTTTTTGAAAGGTCAAGGTCATCGAGGTCAAATGTCAAATTTATGTTTTTACGGGTTACGGGTATCTTTTTTACGGGTTACGGGACGGGATTGCTTACGGGTTACGGGACGGGATTAGGTGGAGGGCAGCCCCGGATAGGTCAAGGTCATCGAGGGGTCAAGGTCATCGAGGTCAAAGGTCAAATTTCGAGACGGGTAAAATTGCTAGTGAGAAGAAATTACTGCATGATCTACAGCAATTTATCATTTTCTATTAATAAAGTGTCTATGTTAAAACAAACGCACCTTCTATCTTTGACAATAACTATTTCTTTCTGTTGTCTGCACAATGGGAATAAGTCTGGTATTTGCTGTTTGGGAAAGGGTTAAGAAAGGACGTGGTATTTATATTTTTTTCTTTTTAGATTGACATATATTTTCTTATTTAGATCTAATATAGCCCATTAAAAGCAGACGAAAAGGAAAAACATGCTTCTTATCAATTTTACCTTTTCTGCATTGTTTTCGAAATTCTCTTTGCAACTGACTTCAAAACCAAGTATTTTTTTGAAAAAAAAAGTTATCAAAGTGAAGTGATTTTCAGTAACCCAATACACGATGGATAATCACGTGATACAAAAATTTCAGAAAATCTTCAATAATTTTGTTAAAACGGGACCGATTTGAATTCTGTTCGAAGCAGAGAATGTGGACAGGCGTCACGCATTAGATGGACTTGTTGGATTTTTGAAAAATCAACTGATAAAAAAGTTATTGAAGATAAACCAAAATTTTGGTTTATCTTCAATAACTTTTTTATCAGTTGATTTTTCAAAAATCCAACACGTTCAGTTTATTCCTGGCATTTCCCCACCTTCTCTGCTTCAAACCGAATTCAAATTGGTCAAGTATTAAAAAAGATATTGAAGATTATCGGAAATTCTGAGTCACGTGATTATACACCGTGCAATATCAGACGGCAAAAATTTAGAATGATCAATATCAAAGATGTGGCAGACGACCATTTTAACCCTTTTCCAAACGGCAAAATTTTAGGGTTATTCACTTAAAAACTGCCATAAATGACAAATTGAAGTAATTTAAGATAGAATTTGTGTAAATTATGACATAGAAAATATTGAGACAAAAGGAGGAACTGCTTGTCATCAGCAGCTTCTTCTTTTGTTTCAATGTTTTCCCAAGCCTTTTCTAATAGCGACGTCAAAACCAGGTCTTGTTTGGGAAAGGGTTAAAAGAATAAGATATAACTATTTTTGGTACATGTATAAAAGATTTGGGAAATGAAGAAATTATTTGTCACAAGCAATTCTTTCATTTTCCACAATGTTTTCCAATGTCTTTATCTTGTAGGGCGTCAAAATACAAGGAGTAACTGTGTGATCTAATAGACTTTTACTCAGCAACACATCGGGTATTCTTCCCAAAATTTTCTCGTGTTTGACATTTTGAAATAGAATCTTTGAAAAATATTGTGACTTTAGAAAAGTAATGCTGACAAACTCAAAAGACTTGTTGTAAGCATTTTCTTCATTTGTTTCTATGTTTGATAACTTTTACTGTACAAAAATCATGTCTACGCAAACTTCCATTTTTTGTCGTCTGCTACAGCTTTCATTTTGGAACAGTCGAAATTTCTGTCGTTTCGGAAATGGTTTATTGGGCCATTACAATACCACAAAATGTTAGACAACACCGGATCAAGGAATTAAATGAAATACTTTATCTGATAATTCTCTCTAGGTGTAGAAAATCAAAAAATATTGAGAAAAAAGAAGAACACACTGATCATCAAAAAATCGTTTCCACTATGTTTCCGAATCCCCTTAAATTCAAAGTTATTTAGGAAAGCGTTAACAAAGAGAAACGATTACCACAAAATGACGCTTCCATTCAACAAAGACCTCGTAACTGCTGCTTTAAATAAGTTGCAGTTACGTGTTTGTTTCTAGTTGAAAAGCGACAAATATCAGTTACAAAAAAAAACAACAAAAAACAATTAACCCTTTTCCAAATAAGACCCGACTTTGACGCCCATTACTAGAAATGTTTATATGTAAAACATTGAGGAAATAGTTAACAAAAAGAAAGGATTACCATAAAATAACGCCGCATTTCAACAAAAATCTCGTAACTGCAAATTAAAACAAGCTGGAGTTACGAGGTTCATTGTTGAAAAGCGACGAATATCAGTTACACAAAATACACTTTTCCAAACAAGACCTGGCCCCGGTTTCTCGAAAATACTAAAGAACGTTATCATGCTTAAATCTTAGCACCGTGCTCAAATCGCACGGAATCCACATGAACTTCAATCGAATACACTTCAACGTTGAAGAGTATTACTTAGAAGTTGAGCATGTTCTCATGAGTATATACTTAAGTTTTTTCGAGAAACCAGGGCCTGAATTTGACGCCCATTACTGGAAGTATTTATGAAAAACATTAAGAAAAAAGATTGATAATCAGCATTGTCTCCTTTTGCCCCCGTATTTTTGTACTGTATGTACTTAACCCTTTCCCAAACAAGACCTGGGTTTGACGTCCCAAATAGAAATGGCTTGGTAAAACATTGAAACAAAAGAAGAAACTGCTGATATCCAGCAGTTTCTCCTTTTGTCTCAATATTTTCTGTGTCATATTTTACACAAATTCTATCTTTAATAACATTTATTTTGTCATTTTGTACAGTTTTTTAAGTGGATCACCCTAAAATTTTGTCGTTTGGGAAAGGCTTAAAATCATGTCTGTAAATTATTGAGAGCCATGCATTGTTTTATAAAGGATTGGATTGGTAAAGATTATCGACAAAGCGTCAAGTTTAAATCATATATAAAAACACAATGCAATGCTATTCTAGTCTATTCATGCGCTGTTAGCAACCAGGTTAGAAACAGCTCAATTCGTTAGTGGGAAATCAAAACCTCGTAACTATAGCTTTTAAAAGCTGGAGCTACATGTACCAGGTTTTGATATCCAACCGACGATGAACGTGTCTTAATTGCTGAACTTCGTGAGGACTCACGGACAGGATTAATTTTAAATTGTGTTGTCCAGCTGGAATAAAATGGCGGAAAGTGTACCAGACGTACAGACGACATCTCAAGAAGATTCAGTGGACATAACAAGCAGTGATCAAACTGAAATCATTCACGAAGAAGATATTAGAACATTTCCTACGTTCGGTTTCGACGTAAAAACCCAGAAAACCGATCTCACCCTTATATTTGGGGAACACCGTCTTTACGCGAGGAGGTCGTTTCTCGAGGACGCCTCACCCGTTCTTGACAGACTTTTTGAGGAAAAGCTAGCTGGAAAAACTGAGCAAGAAATATTTATAGAAGACGTAAGCTGCGAAGACTTCGCTGAATTTCTAGCGTGTATTCAATGGAGGGGAAGGCGCAAGATTTCGAAGGAAAATGCTTACAGAATGCTTGAAATTGCCAGCAAGTATGAAGTTGAAGATCTGAAGGAGCGGTGTGAACTTTGCTTGCATCATACACTCAATAATGAAAAAAGTGACCCGATGGTGATCCTTCGACTTCTGAAAGTAGCCACCGACTACGATCTAGTTGCACTGAAGTCTTCATGCATAGAAAATGCTGATGAGAGAGCCTTAGTGTCGCTGCACGAAGGAAATGAAACAATCGGCGTGCCTTCAAGTGTTAGGTTTGAACTCTTGGATAAATTTTCTCGGAGTCTGATTTCCAAATCGTTTGTCCTTGGTTGTCTGAAAACAGGAGTGTCATCGGAACATGCGGCAAAGCTAGATGAATTCCAAAACGCAACGGGGCTCGAATTCAAATGTGTTATTTCAGCCGGTTCGACTTTTACAGAAGAAATTAACCTTTGGAATAGTAAATGGACCGTCAAAATTAACATTCCATCACAGTCCTTTTATAGTCATCATGGAGTATTTAGTCTTGAACACAAAGAAAACCCTGCTAAACAGTTAAAGTCAAAAGTAGCCATGGCTGTTAGAATACGAAACAACATACCAAAGAAGAAGGACCGTTTCGGCATCGAGACTTTAACCTATAAATCACAAAAACTGTGTTGGTCTTTTATGGAGGCTCTAGGTGTAACACCAGATGAATTCACAAATGAACCATTTGGCTTTAGATGGGATGGAAAATTTAATTTGGATGCCTATTTACTTATGAACAAACCAGAATATTTCTAACATGACATTGATAAATGGTTACTGTTTCAGAATGACTCATGGCTGTTAGAATACGAAACAACATACCAAACAAGAAGGACCGTTTTGGCATCGAACTGTTAACTTACGAATCAAAACAACTGTCTTGGCGTTTTTGGAATGCTCTGGAAATGACAGAAGGTGACTACCAAGATCAAGGCCTAGGTTTTAGATGGGATGGGAAATTTAGTTTGGATGCTTATTTACTTATGAATAAACCAGAAAAAATCACTTGAATTGATAAACTGCAGCTGCTGCTAACTGATTTTAGCGTTTTTGATGTCTAGACAAATATCATTAACCCTTTCCCAAACGGCACATTTTTGTACTGTTCCAAATTCAAAGATGATGCAGAAGACAATGTCAATTGAATATAATTCTATATATTTTGGTCTTCTTGGTTCGAAAACATTGCGGAAAATGAAGAAATTGCTTGTCACAAGCAATTTCTTCATTTTCCAAATTGTTTTCTAAATCCATGTTCTTGTGTGGAGTCTTAAGGACAACTTTGTTGTAATGTGGTGCAGCTCAGGGGAGGGGGTGGCAATTATGTACATAATTTTCTTTTGTATATGTGTGACCTTTTAGAAGTTTGAATAAATTTTGTTTCTTTCACCTTCTTTTTCGCCTACTTTTGCCCTTTTTTCTTGGGGGGGGGGGGGGGGGAGTTTAGGATCCATTAAATGTTGGGCCTATGGATAAAGAATTGACATTTAAAATTTTCCTCGGAGTTTTTTTTTTCTTCAGTACGCTTTGAACCGGTAAAATTACTTTGTATAATTGATCCAGCTTGCCGATTCACAAGCCGTCACAAGCCAACTGAATGAGAGATGCATGTACACTTAAGCTTGTTAACAAACAAACAAGCAAACAAACAAAAGCAGCGACATCAAAGACACCAAACGAAAAATGCAAAATGCAGACAAAAAGTGTGTTATAGCTGGGCTACAGATAAGTAGGGACAAAACGTTTTAAATAAGCAACGTAATAATTATTGATCAAACCATGTGCTGTGGGTACGCGTTAGAATCGTCTCTTCGAGACAATTCAAATGAGTATCCACAACATAGGGTGTGGATTTAAAAAATAACAAATCTAGGATCTGTTTACCTCTAATCTCTTTGTGGCGAAGTCATATTATATGTACGTATAATAGCCTATAGCTCACGATAATTAACCTGGCAGAGTATCTCTAGCTAAACAATAGGGATGCTTTGCCAGGTCATTTATCGTGAACTGTAATTGGGAGAAAACGCTGATTGTAACTGAATTTGTAATTTCCTCATTTCATGAACAAAACCTGGTCCTGCTTTCTCGAAAAAACTTAAAAACATACTCATCATGAGTACGTGCTCAATTGCAATGGAATACTTTCCAACGTTGAAGTTCACGTGGATTTCGTGTGATTTTAGTACGGTGCTCAAATTTGAGTCTGAGAACGTTTTCGAGAAAACGGGGCTAGGCCTTTGCAGACTCGTTTTTTCAATCGTGAAATAATTTTCATAACACATGTCTTCATCTCTAGTGTTGACGTCACTTTTGTGACGTTATATTGTAAAGAAAATGATTTCTTCGTAGTTTGTTTTAAAGGGACATTTCATCATCATTTCAATTTCTTAAAGTATGTTTTGATGCCAAAATTTGTTATTCTAATTGGTATAAATGCTATCAGTTTTTTGAAGTTGTTGCTGATAAGCGAAAATCACGCCTTTAAAGTTGGGACAGAAACGACAAATTCTATATACACCTGAAATGTTGTGGACAACAATTTGTTTAATTTCAACACAAAAATATATATTTCTCGTAAATGAAGCAATATTTTTGATTGAAATTTTCAGGATTTTCATAAGAAAATATGCTTTTTTAGATAAGAATGTAAGTGAAAATTATGAGAAAAAAATCTGAAATGTCACTTTAATATTGCTCTTACTGAATGTATTCAATGATTATATTAACTTGCAAACTGTTTTACACGTGTCAAATTCGATCTTATCCAACGTATCTACCATCAGACCTGTCTTTGTTACGTTGTTTAAATACGATTTTGTTAGTAAAACTTGTCGAAATTATGTTTTTTATCACTCCCGACCAACATTGAATACAGACATGGTGAATTATTAAGGTTTTTGTTAAAATACATGCGCATGCATTTCAAAATCGTAAAACGCACGTGCACGTTGGACGACGTAAATGACAAGTTAAAATTAAATTTGTTTTTGACTAAAATTGATGGGAAATATTTCATTTATTGAAATATTGAAAATCAAGGGTTGTTCATTGTGTTATTACTTAGTTATACAAAAAACAAAAGTGAGGAGTTAGCTGTGCAGTTCAGTATTATATGAAACTATTACACGTAACACTATATCAAACCACTCCAGGTTTTTATTTTCAAATAGGCTTTTATTTCCAAAACGAAAATTATTTAAAATACATTGTGTAAAAAGAAGGAAATGCTTAATTAATAATATCAGATTCTATTTCCATAAACATAACTTTTCTTGTCTTCCGATTGGACTATTTGGTCTCAAAACTTGTTGGAAAAGATCTATTGTCGGTAGGAGATAAAAATTTCGTAAATCCATGGTTTTCAAGTTATAGTTACGAGGTTTTGACCTCAAACTGTACTTGTATATCGTCGATGATAGGTCAAAACCCCGAATCTCCAGCTTTGTGAAGCTGTCGTTACGAGAATTTGACCTCCCACCAATGATATAACCCTTATTCGTGACTATATTGCACGATAATTTATTTACATTCATGAGCCAGAAACTGGAAAAAACGTCCCTTATTGCATTTGAGACACTCTGGTTTCAGGAGCTGACTGTGCCTAGACGTGGTTTAGCCAGCATCCGTGTTAATCTCAAATAATTGCTACAGACCGTGGGGATGCTGTTGGAGAACAATATGGTTTCTGGTCAGACTGCGTGTAAACGCAGGCTGATCTGGAACCATGTTGTTCTCAAACGCTATAATGGATGTTTTTCCTGATCCTAGCTCGTATGTATAACCATCATTTTAGACGCTTGCTAAATGTTATAGAACAAATAATGGCCAGTGAGCGTGCTACGTAAAATTGTTTAATCAATTGCTTTCGATATTTTTGATATTTCAAGAGCGTTAGTTTTCAACTCAAACCTTAGTAAAACAACAATAATTAATGTCAAAAAGCCATTATATTTGAGTAAATCAATGGAACTCGAAATTTAAAGTCTGTACGTATTAGCTTAGAAAAAAGCATTGGTGGAAAAGGAGGGAATCCTAATAAATACGATTTCTTTTCGTTTGTTTACACATGCTTCCTAAGGTGTATACTCCGAAACCAGGCATTGCCTTACAAAGAATATGGAACGATTTTATCCAGTAAATTGTGACGTAATTTCGGACGAACAAAAGTGTTTCCGAATGTGTTGTTATAAAGTCTCGTAACTACGGCTTGATTCAAGCCGTGGATACGAGATTTTAAAACAACACCGACGGGTGAATCTAAGAATAAACTTAAACATAGTATATTTTAGCACAAAATTAATTGCTATTGAATTGGTAAAGAAAATCGATAAAGCCTCAAGTTTAAAGTATAAAAGCAAAATGCAATATGCTATCTAGTCTATTCACGCGTCGTTAGCAACCAGATAAGAAACAAAACAGTTACCCTTACAGAAATGAAAACTTTGCTGCAAATTTGCAGCAAATTCGCCGCGAATTTGCTGCAAACAAATTAGTTCGCTAGAAGGGTTTGCCGGAACTTCGCCGATGTTTGCCGCTAATTGCAACCTTCCTGCAATCTTCTGGCAAACACGTTTCAGTTTGCGACAAGTTTGCCAGAAATAAGAAAGTTTGTCGGAACTTCGCAGGAAAGTCATCCATCAAATATTTTACATGTAGTTTGCAGGAACTTTGCAAGAAGCCTATCTTGAACATTATTGAATATCATGCAGTTTGCAAGAAATTTGCAGGAAATTAAACTTGTCCAGTGCTCATTCAAGGAGCTTTAAATACCTGTAAAATTCTTGCATACCGTCGGTGTAAATGCAAAACCTCGTGCGTCGATCCTTGCGATTTTCAAAGTACAAACTCGTGTGTCCATTTAGACAATTCTCGCAGGTTTTGAGATATTTTTACCGGTCAGTATCAATGATACTTTAATTACGAACAATATGTCCAAATTTCAAGTAAAACATTTCAGTTTGGGAAAAGTTATTACACTTTTTCCCTCCCCTTTAAAATTTTCCAAAAATGAGATACGAGGTTTTGCATTTACTATGACGATATACATATTGAAACATGGATAGACTCAAAATTCTGAACCAATACATAAAGACTGACTTCATTTTGTTTTCAGTGTATATCTATAAATTATCTTCATTTAGTCCGGGGTATGTGTACACTGCCAAATATAAGTGTAGAATGTCCATGCTTAAATTTCACGTTGATAAGTTTGTTATTTAGAATGGATGATAATCTAACAAATTCATGATACGACAGAGCAAACTAGATAATTAAGGTACTAAGAGTTCGGTTTCCAATTTGCCGAGCCCTAATAGCTCAGTCGGTTACGTCGTAGTCTGTCAACTCAGGTGTCGCGAGTTCGAACTCCGGCTCGGCCAGTATCCATTCTGACATTTGACCAAAGTCATTTGTCTCTCACCAATGGATGTGAATCATTTATGTGAGAGAGCAGCTGGAGGCTCGGTTTGGATATTGTGGTTGTACTGGTGCGAGAAATACCAGGAACGGCGTAAAACCCCAATAAATCAAATCGGTTTCCAATTTCTGAATTTATCCAATAATTATTTTAGTTGCCAAATAACTCATCTACAGAGTCATATAAGCTCAGTCATTTAACTGTTTTTTAAAGTGACATTTCAGAATTTTTTCTTATAAATTTCACTTTCATTTTTATTATAAAGAGCATATTTTCTTACGAAAATTCTGAAAATTTCAAGCCAAAATATTGCGCCGTTTACGAGAAATATATATGTTTGTGTTAAAATTAAACAAATTGTTGTCCACAACTGTTCATATGTATATAGAATTTGTCGTTTCTGTCTCAACTTTGAAGGCGTGTTTATCGCCTATCATCAACAACTTCAAAAAACTGATACCATTTATACCCATTAGAAAAATCAATCTTGGCATCAAGTCATACTTTAAAAAATCAAAATGAGGATGAAATGTCCCTTTAATCAGTGTACATCATAATGTGCACACATGTACATGTTACATGTACATGTGTGCACATTTTTTACACAAACATGCATGCATATATTTGTGCAAAGCCTTTGTACCCTTCCCAAATGGCATTATGTTACACAGGCCCCAGGCCCGTAGGAAGCAATTTAATATTGGGTGGTGGGCTAAAGCCCAAGTGTCTGAATATTCGTAGGCGGGCTGATTTGGATTTTCCCTGAATTTTCAGTGTGAAATAAGGAAAATTCGGCATTTTTGGCCAACATTGGGGGCTTAGCCCCCCCCCCCCCTGTTCCTACGGGCCTGTCAAGTCCATAGGAAGCGATTTTCATAAGGAAGGAGAATCTGGCCCCTGTCAGAGCCAGTGACTAGATATCGGAGGGGTAAAATTAGATTTATCCTAAATTTTCAGTGTATTTAAAAAGAAACTTTCGGCATTTTTGGGCAACTTTGGAGAGGGGCTTAGCCCATTCTAGCCGCCCCCCCCCCCACCGTCGTTTCTACTGCTAGTGCAGGGGAGAAATAGAATATTAATAAGAATATGATTTTTGTATGCCATGTCACAGAAAATAATTACTTTGTTAAGGTCAGATGATAATGCTGTTTATCCCCATTATTTTTTTTTTTTTTTTTTTTTTTTTTGGGGGGGGGGGGAGGTATATATTCATTTATTTGTAATATCTGTTTTTATTGTATTGTTTTGTGAAATAAAAATAGAATCATGCCCTTTTCATGTCTTAATTGTAAGCTTCGCGTCATGCTTACACTACAAATCGTTTTTCTCCCAGACTGTGGGGCTGTGCATCTAGTCTACTAAATGAATAAATCCAGTCTAAACTGAGCATGCGCAAACGAATATTTTCAAACAGATTTCAACGGACGATTCTAAAAAGAAGGACGAAAAGTCAGTTTAATTCATCAAATAACGTGTTATTTTCAACAGCTTGGTCGAGAATCGAGGTATAAAACATTGTTGTTTATGCATATTTAGTCTGACTGCATGACATTTGGTATAGGCGAAGATATTCGCAGTTGAATCGAGACCACGCTGGTACACAAAGGAATTCTATTTTTAGAACAGTTTGAAACTAAGGTTGCGTTCCACTGGGCTGTCCCTTACTGTTCTAACTGTTCTGTCCAACTCAAGCCGAATGGAATGCTCACGGAACAGAACACGTGGGGGATTGTCTAAAACGCAGACAAAAATCTGCAGGCCGATCAAAAAATAAACCTTGACCACCTGCTGTTTGTCGTTTATTTGTCATTTATGGTCTCTTAAAATTGATATTTTTCTTATTTTTGCTGAAATAATTTGATTTTTCTTACATGGTTTGATTAGAAACGTTAATTTATTTCAACACGGCGCAGTTTAATCCGAGTCTTCTCTGATGTAAATACGCTCTTTGATATTTTGATTTTTCGCTATTTATCCCTGTTTCTCATCGATTCGTGCTTTCTCATTGGATTCGTGCTCTCTTTCAAATTCCAAATATCTATTGCGCACGCCATACAATTCCGTTCGAAACTTCATAGAGTGTTTCTTTGATGCATTATTTGTTAAATATTCAGAAAATCGCATTTAAATTCATTTGGTACGGACTACCATCGGCGATGAAAAGATAGAAAAAATCCAGCTAGTAAAATTTTTTAGCAGACGAATTTTCGGATCGATCCTGGGCCTACTTGTCAAGGGCAAAATTTACTTATCCCGACCACTAACCGACCATTTCATCATAAAATCATCTTTAATCATTATTTCTTTCATTGTAATAGGAATAATTTTCTTCGAAATCTGACGAATAACCAGCGAATTCTTGATTGGAAGATTTGTTTTGGCAGATGGCTGACAGGAAGTCCGCCATTTTGAATGACGCTTACAGTTTGATGGTTAATTAGGTCAAACTTTTTCGACAGATAACCAATGAAAATCAATTAACAAACTATCAAAACGAGGTTTTGTGGATTGCATAGTGATCACTAAAAGCTTTCCCAATAGTAAGAATACGATTGGTTGAAGTTTTATGACGCATGGATTGATTGAAACAGGGATAATTTTGGGCCGCGAAATCGCGAGATTCTCGCCTATAAATGCCTTATATCGCATAGATCTTTCTCAATTGGAACAAAATCTCGCATACCAATTTGCAATCGATGAGCACCGAAAAAATGGACGAAAACTCAGCTGATCAGCTGTCAAAAAAGCGGAAATCAGAAAAGTAAACTCAATCGGTTCTCAGCATTCTATAAAGTAAAACAAGCTCCAAAATTGAATGCAGGGTACCGGATATTCGTAACAATTGGTCTACTCGGTATTTTTCCTTATCATTTCTGAGCCGAGAAGTTGCGTAGATGAACAAGAAATAATAGAAAGAACTGGCGTCTGCTTTTATGTTTCTTAAAGGAAAATTCAGCCAAAGGAATGAAAATTAGATGAACAAATCATTTATTTAGGTATTAATCACCAATTTTCAATCAAAAGACGATGCATACCGGCATGTCAATTGCGTTTAGAGCCTAATATAATGTCCGTTAACGATGGCAGCTCGTTTCAGAGGGACAATACAGTACGTAAAAAAGAAATGTTTTTACATTTCTTTCGAAAAATTACGATAAAAAGAACTTGCAATTAACCAAAGATTTTTCTCTGTGTCTTGTTTACAAATCTCAGGGCTTTTCTTCCTTCTATAATAGGGGCCGAAATTCGGTGGCTTCCCAATTGGAAAAGGGCTCCTTTTTTCCCAATTTCAGAGTAAGAATTTCCCAATTTTCAAAACCAAAATTCCTAAAATTTGGAAAATAGATAATGTTCATTTATCAACTGACAATTCAAGTCACAAAGAAGCAGTGTGTCTTCTATAATTCAGTTATTCTGTTTGTAAAGTGTTGTTTAAGAAAATATATTCTCATTTCTATATTTATTTCCATTTATTATTTTTTTCCCAATTTGACCAAAATCGCGCTAAAATTTCCCAAAATGACTGACCAGGGCCCCTTCCCAATTTTTGGAAGAAAAGCACTGAATCTATACCATAATATTGCATCATCTTTTCCCAGTTGAAAACCAGTCCCGACATTGAAACATGACCCTTCTTTTAATTATGATTATTTTTCTGACAGAAATCGTTTTTGGGAGAGGAGAAATTACTTTTGGTCCATTTGTCACCTAATCTTTATATTTTCACTATGACAGAGGAAATTTGCTACACAGAAAAACATTTCAATAACAGTGAGTGACCATTTATTGTGGTAACTGATTTCAGAGAGCTCTCAATTCAATTGTTTAAAAAACTTGATTTTTGATAATAATACTCTTGTGTGATATAGGATATATTTCTATAAAGTTAGATTCCTGAAAATAACGTAAGAAAAAAATCTCATAAAAATTCAAAATCTCTCATAGTTTTTCAGCAATTGGAACATTTTCTCTCATACATTTTTCCAGCCAGAATAATCCCTGTTGAAATGGGAAACCCCAAAACCCGGAGAAATCCGGGATCCGTTCACAATAATCGACGTCGTAGCACCCATTGTAAATTGGCAAAATATCAGTTTATCTCGCGTATTCATTATTTATTTCTGTTTATAAATAACATCAAGAAGTCTAATAATTGTAAACTGCAAGAAAATGAGAGAAACTTTTCATCAAGAGCCCAAAAATTTGCCAACCAATTAGAAGCACGAATCTAATGAGAAAGCTTCCAGACTATGTAGAGTCTAACCCCAATGACCTTTCGGGCACGAAAATTTTGCGAATTCCTTGTTTTTGTTTATTTTTGCGTGTTTCCCCATTAAATGCGATAATTCTATGAAATGATTTCAAAAAAATATTTTGATTACTCCAGTAAGTAATGCGAATGCGCCGAAATTATTAATAACATGCACGAATCGCGGAGAAAACAGGATACATCAGAGGGCGTTGCTCTTTGAAAACAGCGGAAAGTTCGGTAACGTTACAAGTAACTTGAAGCTTTGTTTTTGTGTATCATATCGAATCACTCGGTAAAACACTGTAGGGTATAGATCAATAAATCATTTTTTGTCATACCTGACCAAAAATTTCATTTCAAATCGGCTTGCTGGATGAGTATAACCTTTGGTTTTGAATGGAAGGTCAAGGTAAACAAAGGCTGCTCAGGTGAGGGTTGTTGCAAAACATTGCCTATTAACCTTTTAGAAATACTTTTTGGTCGTAATTTTTTCAGCAGCCATAACAATAAATGATTCATTTATCGATATCATCAGGGGTTTTAACGATAGCGTTTAAGATCGGACGGTGAACGATGCGCAACAATTTGTTGCGAACTTCTTGATTTTTTCAAAGAGTAACGCTCTGATGTAAATAGCGAAAAATCAAAATATCAAAGAGCGTATTTACATCAGAGAAGACTCGGATTAGGCGCAGTTGAAATAGAAAGTAACCATGCTGGTGATGTCACTGTTCTGCTTGCACCACCTTTTCTCCGGGAACAAGCAGAACATGTTGGCGGACATTGTTCTGTGTCATTCCATTGAGTACCGGACTGTTCGGCACACTCTGAACAGCCAATGGAACGCACCCAAAGAGAATTATTCTGTTTGCAAACGACAAACATAACAAATAACTCTGTTGTGTTGATGTCATATAATGTACAACAATGCCTGTATAAGTATATTGCGCACTTTGATCATAGGCGACAGCCTAATTTACAAAAGATTCCGCAGATTAGTTGTTCAAGTTTAACGTACATGTAGTGCAAGAGTAGTCTCCCTTGCCAAAGCACATGGCAATCAAGCATCTAGTCTTTTATAAATATTCTAGTCATGTAATTGTTATGCCCCGGGCCCCTTTCGAAGAAAAAGGGGGTATATTGTTTTGCAAGTGTCGGTAGGTCGGTCCGTCAGTCGGTCGGTCTGTCCGTAGACCAAACCTTGTCCGGAGCATAACTCGAAAAGTATGTAAGGTAGAATCATGAAACTTTACAGGTGGATAGATATCATTATGGAGAGGTGCAATGCACAAGAACCGTAACTCTGCCGATCAAATTTTTTGAGTTATTGCCCTTTGTTGATTTTCAAACTTGATTCTTGTCCGGAGCATAACTCAAAATGTATGTTAGGTAGAATCATGAAACTTTACAGGTGGATAGATCTCATTATGGAGAGGTGCAGTGCACAAGAACCGTAACTCTGCCGATCAAATTTTTGAGTTATTGCCCTTTGTTGATTTTATAACTTGATTCTTGTCTAGAGCACAACTCAAAAAGTATGTAAGGTAGAATCATGAAACTTTACAGGTGGATAGATTTCATTATGGAGAGGTGCAGTGCACAAGAATCATTACCATGCCGATCAAATTCTTGGAGTTATTGCTCTTTGTTGATTTTTTACACTTAATTCTTAACCTTGCCTATATTTCATGTCTTTTTACACATACAGCCTTGATATCTCACACATAGATACATCCTATCAACATCGTTCACATTTGACCATGAGCTTGGACCTTGACCTTGGAGTTTGACCTACTTTAAAAAAATTAAACTGGGCTTATATCTCATGACCTATTACACATACAGCCTTGATATTTCACACATGGACACCTCCTACCAAGACCTTTCACAATTAACCATGACCTTGGACTTTGACCTTGGTGTTTGACCTACTTTTTAAAAACTTTAACCTGGCCGATGTATCATGTCCTTTTACACATACAGCCTTGATATTTGACACATGGAAACCTCCGACCAAGACCTATCACATGTGACCTTGACCTTGGAGTTTGACCTACTTTTAGAAAAATAAACTGGGCCTATATCTCATGTGCTATTGCACATACAGCCTTGTCGATATATCACTCATGGACACATCCTACCACAGGGGTCTCGTTTGCCTAAATTTAGGGCCGTTATTGGGCCCCATTCCCAATGGCAAAAAGTATCTTTTTTTCCCAATTCTCTGGTGAAAATTCCCAATGAGGACCCCGAATGCCCCATGTTAAGACCTCATCTTCATTTACAAACATTTTGAAGAGAGTTTTAGAGTAGATTCTTAAACAAGAGTATGTACAAATGCATTTTACATCACTACAGTCTAATTTGCAGCTGAAACTGAGTGACAGTATGAATACAAACTTGTTTAAGTTTTTCCCAATTAAGGTAAAAACGTCGGTATTTTTCCCAATTTCACTGGCCCCTGGCCCCTAACAAATATTGGTAGCAAGACCCCTGTACCAAGACCTTTCACATTTGACCATGACCTTGGACCTTGTGACCTTGACCTTGGACTTAGACCTATTTAAAAAAAACTTTAACCTAGCAGATATATATATCATGTCCTTTTACACCTACAGCCTTGATATTTGACACATGGACACCTACGACGAAGACCTTTCACATTTAACCATGATCTTGGACCTTGTGACCTTGACCTTGGTGTTTGACCTACTTTTATAATACATTAACCTGGCCTATACAGAGCTTCAGATTGACAGTGGGCCCGGGCCATTTGACACACTATTTGCAAATATGGCCCATCACTTTTCAACTCCAGGGGCCAAGCAGCCCAAGCTTTTACAAATTTTTTATATCGCTATGTTTATTTTCATTGCTATGGCCCATCATTTCCAAAAATGACCCATCAATTTCCCTCCCATGGGTCATTTCGACCCACCACTCTTCAAATAAATCTGAAGCTCTGCCTATATTTCATGTCCTTTTACACATATAGCCTTGATATTTCACACAAGGTCACTTCCAGCCAAGACTTTTCACTTTTGACCATGAACTTTGACCTTGACCTTGGAGTTTGACCTACTTTTAAAAAAAATAAACATGGCCTATATCTCATGTGCTATTACACATACAGCTTTGATATTTCACTCATGGACACATCCTACCAAGATCTTTCACATTTGACCATGGACCTTGTGACCTTGACCTTGGAGTTTGACCTACTTTTAAAAAAAAATTAAACTGGGCCTATATTTTTCATGTCCTTTTACACCTACAGCCTTGATATTTGACACATGGACACTTACGACCAAGACCTTTCACATTTGACCATGACCTTGAACCTTGTGACCTTGACCTTGGTGTTTGACCTACTTTTACAATACATTAACCTGGCCTATATTTCATGTCATTTTACACATACAGCCTTGATATTTCACACATCATCATTTCCACCCAAGACATTTCACTTTTGACCATGACCTTGACCTTGGAGTTTGTCTTACTTTTAAAAAACTTAAACTAGGCATATTTCTCATGTCCTGTTACCTATACGGTCTCGATATTTTACACATGGACACCTCCTACCAAGACCTTTCACATTTGACCATGACCTTGGCCTGTGTGACCTTGACCTTTGATTATTACATACATTTAGAAATCTTTAACCTAGCCTTTATCTTATGTCCTATTACATCTACATCCTTTATATTTCACACATAGACACCTCTTACCAAGACCTACCACATTTGACCATGACCTTGAATATTGCAACCTTGACCTTGGACTTTGACCTACTTTTAAAAAAACTGAAACCAGGCATATATATCATGTCCTTTTACACCTACAGCCTTGATATTTCACACATAGACACCTCCAACCAAGACCTTTCACATTTGACCATAAACTTGACCTTGGCATTTGGGCTACTTTTAAAAACTTTAACCTGGCCTATGTTTCATTTTACTTTTACATATACAGCCTTGATATTTCACACATAGACACCTCCTACCAAGACCTTTCATATTTGACCATGACCTAGGACCTTGTTAACTTGACCTTGGACTTTGACCTACATCAAATGTAGGCCCTTGAGGGGGCATATATGTTTTACAAACATCTCTTGTTTTTTTTTCAAATTCAAATCCTATGTTGTGGGTACTCATTTGAATCGTCTCGACGAGACGATACAAATGAGTACCTACAACATAGGGTTTGATGATCACTGACAGCATTATTGCAGTTTGCAAAGTCACCACCCCCTCTTATCTGGAGCCCTGTACAATGTTTGGCACCATAATTTAGATTTCGGATGAGTTAGATTTTCACAACCTATTGACCATAAGTTCTTTTTCAGTCTTAAAGTAATAAATATTAATTGAATTGAACAAAAGTGTTGCTCATATCATTTAGGTTCAGGTGAGCGATATAGGACCAGTATGGTCCTCTTGTTTAAATCAATGTTTACAAATGCCCCACATTATGAGAAAAAATGTTTTTGTTCACAATTTAAACCTTACAAGTCTGTTTTTGTTTATTTCCAGGGTAAACAGAACCTTACAATGCTGGAGATATGAAGACTGTTGGCTACTACGTACAGCAACAGAGAAGTCCAATTTTGACATGAAAGATAAGAAAAACATCGTTGAAATTAAACAACTTTGACAAGTAACTGTCCGTCAGCTCTTCTAAAACACTTAAAGTTAAACTGAAGTGTTGAACATCAATGTACATCTAAAGTATGGACAGTCTGGACTAATATTTACCTTTAATCACATGTACATGTACAGACAAGTTTTGTAAGAAGTTACAAAAAAATTTAGCTTCATCTACTTCTAATGGTCAATCAAATGCTTGTTACTAAAACTTTGCTATTGGGGACATCATAATGGTGATTGATTTAAATGTACGACCTGAACAAGCGGAAAATTGGTTGGATCATGTAGACCTATCACAGATAAGAAACTTACATGGGGACCGAGATCTATATATACCAATCAACAAAACTCTGAAGAGACTAGTTGACCGCCTTGTGAAACAGCTTGGTGTAAATATGGGCTGTAGTAATGCCCTATAAGTGTAAAGTGTAACAGGGCTGCAATGTATTGCCGGAGTGTTTCAGTGAATGTGCTATATTATTGCCCAATAGAATGAATATCAAAGTGTTAGAAAAATCTACAGTGTAAATAAGAGATACAGAATTAGGAGAAGAAGGACCTGCACAATATAAACTACGAAAGATTCTTGGACAACAGACTGCGAATTAGTTTCTACAAATAGATTGAAGATTTGATACACAGAATTAACAACAAGCCGCATCGAAAATCAAATAAACAGACTTGATGAACATAAAATAATGTCAGCCTAATAGACTTGATGCATCAACAACCGATATTGATTTAAGGTAGAATACCCGTAATGTGGCCATTTTGGGATTCACAAAACATCAGGGTTTTTTTGGCGGCATCATTACGTATCCGAAGCTATTCAGGCTCGGTCGTGAACATTCGGCGATGGAAAGTTCCATGGCCAAATGTTTTCGACATAGCCCAAATAATGCCGATGTCTCGCGAATCTCATTAGGGGTGGACTACCTTAAAAGTGTTTATTGAGAATCTTGTTCTTCCTGGTGAGGAATGTTATTTGTTTTGCTTGTGAAAATGAGCCGAGAAAGATAACTTTTATCCGAGAAATATGCCTTCTTTAAAAACTGTTATCTAGATCTACATCAACTTCTGTTAATTTAAGAAATTAAAAGTTTCGGATAAGATTATAATGAATTGGTATTTAATTAATTAGAAAGTTGCGGCATGCAACAAAATAGAAAAAGAAAGGATTTGTGTATATAGCTTAGAAAATACTAAGGCAAAAGGGGAAAATGCTGATTATCAGTATTTACTTCTTTTGTCTCAATGTTTTCCCCAGCCTTATTTAGTAGGGACGTCAAAACCAGGTCTTGTTTGGGATAGGGTAAAGCGAGGTTTCTTAAGAAAATGTGAAACTGATCACTATCACCAAATGTAATCAAAAGCTTTCCAAGGCCTTACTTTCATCTAAAGCCTCTTCCGGTTTTAGTGAGGAAGTATTTGGTTGAATGAAAGGTGACCTATTTTACTCTGCATCCAATCAAATAGCTTTCTTGTTTGCAGGAAGATTGGAAGAAATATAAACAAACCAGTTTGCTGGAAAGTTGCAGCAACGGTTTGCTGCAACTTTGCGGCAAATAGTTTGCAAGAAAACTAATTTGCATACGAAAAACGAAGTGGCCGCAACTTTGCGGCAAATAGTTGCGGGAAGTTCGCGAGAAGAATTTGGACGAGTTTGCAGCAACTTTGCAGCAACAGTTCGCTGCAACTTTGCAGCAACAGTTTGCAGCAACTTTGCGGCAAATAGTTTGCGAGAAAGCTAATTTGCATACGAAAAACGAAGTGGCCGCAACTTTGCGGCAAATAGTTGCGGGAAGTTTGCGAGAAGAATTTGGACCAGTTTGCGGCAACTTTGCAGCAACAGTTCGCTGCAACTTTGCAGCAACAGTTTGCAGCAACTTCGCGGCAAATAGTTTGCGAGAAAGCTAATTTGCATACGAAAAACGAAGTGGCCGCAAATTTGCGGCAAATATTTGTAGCGAATTCGCCGCAAATTTGCAGCGAAGTTGCCGCAACTGTTTGCGGCAGGGCTAATATTTTGGTAAGGGTACCTACTTTGATTGCTGAACTTCAGTAGGACTCAGTCTCACGAACCGGATTTATTTATAATTGTGTTGTTTAGCTGGACTAAAATGGCGGAAAGTGTACCAGACGCGCAGACGACATCTCAAGAAGATTTAGTGGACATAACTAGCAGTGATCAAACTGAAAACATTCATAATGAGGAAAAGAAAACATTTCCTACTTTCGGTTTCGACGTAAAAACCCGGAAAACCGAGCTTACGCTAGTTTTTGGAAAGCATCGTCTTTTCGTTAGAAGGGTGCTTCTCGAGGAGGCTTCCCAAGTTCTTGAAAGACTTTTTGAAGAAAAGTTGGATGAAAAGAGTGATCAAGAAGTAGCTATAGAAGACGTGAGCTGCAAAGATTTCGCAGAATTTCTGGCATGTACGTTTAGGCCATGGGCCGAGCCGGCAAATTGTGACAAAGTGCTTCAGGCTGGAGGGTGAAGGGGAAAACTTGATTTAGTAATTAAGATATTAATGTATAAAGTCATAATCAGGGGTTGGACTAAAACACGCAAAGGACCTGTTTTTGGCGCAAAGGACGCAAAGGACCTGAAGGTGACGCAAAGGAGATTTATATCAGTCCAAACTCCTTAATCATGATTTTTTATCGCATTAAATTGTTATATTCGTGTATTTTACGATTAAATCTAGTCAGTAATCTTTGTTTTGGGACATAAAGTGTCTGATTTTCGTGTTGAATCCGATTTAATAGGCTACTCACGGACGAAAAGGAGCTGGCTGCGGCGCAAAGGAGATTCATATAAGCCCAAACTCCTTTATCATGAATTTTTATCGCATTTAAATTGTAATTTTCACGTTTTTTAAGATCATATCTAATCCATAATGTTTATTTTTTTGACAAAAGGTGTCTGTTTTCTGTATAAATTCCGATTTTCAAATGCTAATCACAGACGAGAAGGAGCTGGGCGGCGCAAAGGAGATCTGTATCTGTATAAAACTTTTTAATCATAGATTTTCGTCACAATTGATTGTAATATTTATGCATTATTAGACCATAGCTATTCAATAGTATGTATTCTTTAGAAAAAGTGTCTGTTTGTTTTATTAATTCCGATTTTCATAGGCTATACTCACGGGCGAAAAGGAGCTTGCGGTGGCGCAAAGGAGATTCAAATCAGCATAAACTCCTAAATCATGAATTTTTATTGCATTAAATTGCTATGTTCATGTATTTTAAGATCATATCTAATCAATAATGTTTATGTTAGGACATAAAGTGTCTGGTTTTTGTATTAATTCTGATTTTCATAGGCTATACTCACGTGCGAAAATGAGCTGGCCGTGGTGGCGCAAAGGAGATTCATATCAGCCCAAACTTCCTTATTTTGAATTTTCATCACATCACAGCAGTGGCGCAAAGGAGATTCAAACCAGCCCAAACTCCTTTATCGTGAATGTGTATTGCATTAAATTGTTATATTTATGTATCTTAATATTAGATCTAATCGATCATGTTAATTTTTGGACATGCATTGTCTGGTTTTTGTATTAATCCCGATTTTCATAGGCTACTCAAGAGATAAAACGGGAGCTGGCGGTGGCACAAAGGAGATTCAAATCAGCCCAAACTCCTCAATGGTGAATTTTTATATTCATGCACGCCAATATCGTATCTAATCATTAATGTTTATTTTGGGACATAAATTGCCTGATTTTTGTGTAAATTCCGAATTTCATAGGCTACTCAAGGGCAAAAAGAAGCCGTCGGCAGCGCAAAGGAGATTCATATCAGCCCAAACTCCTTAATCATGAATTGTCATCGTATTAAATTGTTATATTCGTGTACTTTAAGATCGTATCTAATCAATACTGTTTATTTTGGTACATAAATTGTCTGTTTTTTGTGTTAATTCCGATTTTCATAGGATACTCACAGTCGAAAATGAGCTGGCGGTGGCGCAAAGGAGATATATATCACCCCAAAATCCCTAATGACGAATTAAATCACATTAAATCGTTACACCCACACTTTTTTAAAATCATATTTAGTCAATCATACTAATTTTAGTACAAACATGTTCCGTGATTTTGTCTTAATTACCGTTTCAAAGGTAACGCTAATGGAGCTGACGACGGTAAAAAGGAGATTATTTTATTCCTCGAGTCCGAAATCATAATTTGTTTCACATATTTTTTTCTATTGTAATTACTATATTTATTGATGCTTCCTATTCGTTTTATGAACGAATTATGTCAATATTGTATTAATTGCAATTTTCGTAGGCTTCTCACAGGCGAAAATAGACAATAGAAAACTCGCAGGCGAAAAGCAACCGGCGTCGGTGCAAAAAGGGTTAACCCTTTACCGAACAGATTGAGATACAGTCGACAATATACAATGTAATGGTTTTTAAGTTGAATAGAAATAAATAATAAATTAATGCACATAATTATGATAGCACAGAAAATATCGAGGAAGATAAGAAATAGACAATTTCTGCTTTTCTTTCAATAGTTCCAAACCATTACCGGTGACGCAAAAACTAGGGACGTTTTGTTTGGGAAAGGGACATTGAAATCGCGTGTCAAACTTCTGTTTTCCGATAAACAGTAGCTTGTTAGCGATGCTGTAATAGCCAAGATCAGTTGTCTCAAATTTGAAAGTCCAACACACCCTTAGCTCTTTCTCGGACATTTTTTTTTCATTCCTCTTAATTTACAAATTAAAAGGGTGTTGCAAACGTAAATTTATATAACATTATATTGCATACATGTATAATAATGTGTTTACATTGAATTTATTTAAAGAATATGAGAAAATGTTACATTTCTAAACAAGACATGGTTGTGCAAAATAGAAATAGTTAGTGAAAACATTGAGAGAAAAGACGAAATTTCTGATAATCAGCAATTCTTCCTTTCTCTCAATATTTTCAGTGGTTTAAGCCTATTCCAAAACGACAAAATTTTAGGACAATCCAATTTGAAAGCTGTTGGATCATATCATAAAATTGATGATGATTTAAATGTAAGATTAGTAAATGATAAAGGGTATTGAGTCAAAACGAGAGACTGTTGATTATTAGCATTTTCCTCTTTTGTCGCAATCTATTCCCAAGTCTGTTCTCATAAGGACGTCAAAACCAGGTCTTGTTTGGGAAAGGGTTAACACACATTCGTCTTCAAAAAAGTTGTCGTCTGCAGCAGCCTTCCCATTCGACGACCATAATCTTATGATCTGATCTCCTTTGCGCCGCCACCAGCTTCTTTTTGCTTGCGAGTAGCATATGAAAATCGGAATTAACACAAAAACCTGGCCCCTTTTTAAAAAAAAAAAAAAAAAAACAAAAA
Source organism: Fragum sueziense (assembly GCA_963680895.1). NCBI lineage: Eukaryota > Metazoa > Mollusca > Bivalvia > Cardiida > Cardiidae > Fragum > Fragum sueziense. The sequence continues at coordinate 25,237,556 of OY804609.1, read as the reverse complement.
ACAAACTCTCATTATTGTCTCGGCATGATCTTAAAATGCGTGAGGATAACGATTCAATGCGATAAAAAAAATCGTGAGTAAAAAGTTTGGCCTGATATGAATCTCCTTTGCGTCACCGCCAGCTCATTTTTGCCTGTGAGTAGCCTATGAAATCGGAATTACTAGCAGCTACCTTTTAATAAAAAGAACAATCTTTATTGACTAACTAGTAATAAATAATGGCAATTTAATGCAATAAAAATTCACGATTAAGGAGTTAATGCTGATTTGAATCTCCTTTGCGCCACCGAAAGTTCTTTTTCGAACATGGTGAGTATAGCCTATGAAAATCGGGATCAATACAAAAACCAGACACTTTTTTAAAAAAAATACATTATTGAATAGCTATGATCTAATAATACATAAGTATTACAATCTAATGCGACAAAGAATCATGATTGAAAAGTTTATACAGATATAAATCTCCTTTGCGCCGCCCAGCTCCTTCTCGTCTGTGAGTAGCATATGAAAACCGGAATTTATGCAAAAACCAGACACTTTTTGTCTAAAAAACGAACATCATTGATTAGATATGATCTTAATATGCATGAACATTGCAATTAAAGCGATAAAAATTCACGATAAGGGAGTTTGGGCTTATATAAATCTCCTTTGCGCCACCGTTAGCTCCTTTACGTCCGTGAGAAGCCTATTAAAATCGGAATTAACACAAAAATCAGACACTTTATGTCCCAAAACAAACATTATTGACTAGATTTAATCGTAAAATACATTAATTTAACAATTAGATGCGATTAAAAGTCATAAATAAGGAGTTTGGGATGATATAAATCTCCTTTGCGTCGCCTTCAGGTCCTTTGCGTCATTTGCGTCCAAAATAGGTCCTTTGCGTGTTTTAGTCCAACCGCATAATCAGGATTGTTTACCTTAAATTATGTGGTCACTAATTAGAAAAACGCGATTTTAGTGTCTTTGAAGATGCCCATAATTGACCAATCAGATGAGAGTATTTAGCCTAAAAGGCTTCAGCCCGGTCCTGAAAAATGGCCGCCCCCATATAGGAATGCATCTGTCAAACCTCAAATTTTGATGTAGGTGCACTTATTTCATGCACAGACGTTACATGGACGAAGCTGTACAGTATCTAAAATGTTTGGGCAACTGTGAATGGTAAAGAAAAAGAAATTGCCCTGAGTATTTTGACTTACAGTAACGAAGTTTTACCTGACATTGGGTTCAATCGTCAGTTCTGCCAGAAGTACACAAACAGTAAGCGAATTGAATGTGGGGCGAAGCGGAGGGACGCTGGACGTCTAAGATCATCTGAGGACCAACAAGGTGAATGTCAGGTGAGTATTGTTTTTAAAGAATTGTGTTTAGCAGGGGTCCATAGAAATACCAGAACGCACAGTAATTACCGGAACATTACTAATGTAGTAGATCTATTTGGGGAAGGGTTCTATGCTTTTCAGTTTATACCAATGGATGATGAAGATCAATTTTAATCCATTCCCACATAATGACTCCTTTTGACGCCCTACAAGATAACAGATTAAGAAAACATTGTGGAAATGAAGAAATTGTGATAAGCAATTTTTCATTGCCCACACTGGTATTTATTACTATTACTACACAGTCTCAGACAAAAAAATATAACTTTTCGTTCTCTTGAAATTGTCGTCTACATCGTCTTTGTATTTGGATAAGTAAAATTTTGCTGTCTGCTAGTCTACTGGGTTAAATATGTACTGTATGGTCAATTCTGTGCATTCTGGTAATCACTGTGCATTTCGGTATTTCTATGGAGCGTTTGCAGTGTCTGAATGTGCAAATATACAGTGATTTCCAGTTTTCAATCAGTAGGACATATATACATTGTTTTTTGTACTGTAAAGTAACCTTCATTAGAAAACACTGCTATTTACATTAGGATACCGTAACATGACTATGAAAATGAGAAATGGCAAACCATTTAAAACAAATTTAAAGCTACAAAATATACATAAATGTAAACAATTCTTCTTTCATTTTCTTTCCAATTATAAGGCCTATATTCTACTATTTTCTGGCAGTTTGAAGCCCCTAGACCTGGCAGGTAGCCGGGCATGCAGAAGCTATGCCCAATTTTTTTTCTTAAATTTTTCAAGTTGAATAAATTTGGTAAATTAACCCTTTCCCAGACAGCAAAAATTTGGACTGATCACATTTTCAAAAAATGCTACAGATGACAAAATGAATGCTTATAAAGATAGTTTTTATGAGTAATATAGCATAGAATATATTGAAGCAAAAGGAGAAAATGCTAATAATGAGCATTTTCTTCTTTGTCTCAATGTTTTCCCAAGCCTTCCGTATTTGTGACATCAAAACCAGGTCTTTCTTGGGAATTGGTTTAATAAATAAATAAAACATTGAATCATAAATATTTTAATGTCTTTCAGGCTTCTGATTCAAAGGGAAAGGGAAAGTAAAAGCTCTCAAGTTGCTGAAGAAAGATGTGTCATATCAGCATGCCTTCTCCAAATTGGAAAAAAAAAACATCTGACTGTTATTATCTCAAGACCTGACGGAAGAACTGGAGAAGTTTGTCTGTGAACTGTATAGATGGCCAGGATGTGTCAGGGTCAATGATGTCCGGTACAATTGCTTCAGGTTTGGGTGTACTGGTGATTCAAGCATGCCTCCAAACAGTGATGCCCTTGCTTTACATATGCAAAGAGCAAACTTTCAGGCCCATATATACAGAATATCCAAACGGCGCGGCCCTCTCCGGATGGACATGGGTGGACAATGTTAGAATCACAGCTCTCTATCAAACGGTCAAGTATAGCTGTAGCTCCTAAGTCAGTTCTTCACAGCATTCAATGTGGGTGCGTCAAAATGACCTGTGAATCAAGCAAGTGTTTGTGCAAAAAAGCTGGACTACCGTGCGCAACAATGTGTCGTTGTGAAAACTGCTCAAATGTTGACCATGAATATTACTCGGATGTTGGCAAAAATGTCGAATTTTCTTAATTTTACACTGAAAATTTTGGGAAAATCCAAATTAGCGCCCTCAATATTCAGGACAAGGGCTTTAGTCCCCCAATATGAAATTGCTTCCTACGGGCCTGCATTCCCACACGATGACGCTTTTTGACACCCCTCAAGATAAAGGCTTTGGAAAATATTGTGGGAACTTGCTTGTTAAAAGGCAATTTCTTCATTTCTCACAGTGTTTTTTTACACAGAAACACCAAAATGTATTCAATTTCATTCACTTCAAATTGTCGTCTGCAACATTTTTGAATTTGGGCAAGTCTAAAATTCTGTCGTTTGGTAATGGGTTAAATGTTAAAACAACTGTAACATTATAGTTTATGACTGTTAATTACCATCAAAGTTTCTGAACCTTAGACCAATTTAACCATTTCCCAAAAAAGAACGGTATATGATGTTTCTATTAGGTAACACTAGGAAAAGCATTAAGACAAAAGAAGAAAACACTGGTAATCAGCATTTTCTCCTTTTGTCTCAATATTTTTCATGCTGTACAATACACATTTTTAGCTCGACTTTTCGAAGAAAATGAGAGCTTATACAGTCACCCGGGCGTCGGCGTTGGCGTTGGCGTCGGCGTTGGCGTCGGCGTTGGCGTTGCAACAAAGGTTAAAGTTTTTTCAAACATCAATAACTTCCATACTATCAAAGGGATTCAACCCAAACTTGGAATACTTATTCACCATCACACCCTCTACCTTACTATCAGGGCCCATGACCCTGGCTTCACTATATTTGGAGTTATGCCCCCTTTGTACTTAGCAACTTAGAAAGTCCAGCACTTAGAAAGTCGAGCGCGCTGTCTTCGGACAGCTCTTGTTTACCTTTGATATAATTTGTTTTGTCTTCTGCAGCAGCTTTCAAATTGGACAACCCTTAATTTTGCTGTTTGGGAAAGGGTTAAAAACAAGTATTTGATGATTTAATGTTTCACTAAAATAATGTGAACTGCAGTTATCACGGTGTATTATCACATGATTTAGAATTTCCAATAATCTTCAATAACTTTGTCAATACTTGACTAATTTGAATTCGGTTTGAAGCAGAGAAGGTAGAAAAATGTCAGGAATAACATGGATGTCGCAGATTTTTTAAAAATCAACTGACAAAAAGTTATTGAAAATAAACCAAAATTTTGGTTTATCTTCAATAACTTTTTTATCATTTGATTTTTCAAAAATCAACCATGTCCATTGTATGCGTGAGATCTGTCCACATTCTCTGCTTTAAACCGAATTCAAATCGGTCCCATATTAACAAAGTTATTGGAGATATTCAGTAATTATTACATCACGTGATTATACACCGTGGTTATACATGGACGAGACAATTATGTCCCACTCACCATCATTTTCCTGTCTTTCTGGTGTGTTGAAATATAATTAACAACTATATATTTTATTTTTCTTAATTTTGAGGATCTAAAATAGGCCTACTTTTGTTATTAGCTCACCTGAGCACAAAGTGCTCAAGGTGAGCTATTGTGATCACTTTTTGTCCGTCGTCCGTCTGTCTGTCTGTCCGTCCGTCCGTCCGTCCACAATTTCGTGTTTACACTCTAGCATCTACAAATATAAGCCAATCTTGACCAAACGTGGTCAAAACATGTATGGCCATAAGATCTCAGATGAGTTCGATTATGGGTCAGATCGAACCAGAAAGTCAGGAGTTATCTGCCCTTGAATGCCAAAAATACCTAGTTTTGACATTGTTTACACTCTAGCATCTACAATTATTGATCAATCAAGAGAAATCTTGGACATAATGTTGCAGACTATAAGATCTCAGATGAGTTCGATTTTCAGTCTGATCTGACCAGAAAGACGAGAGTTATGTGCCTTTGAATTTGACAAAATTGCCATTTTCGGCTGTTTTTGACCTTGTTTACTCTCTAGAATCTACAATTATTCATCAATCAAGACAAAACTTGGACACAATGTTTGGGACCATGAGATCTCGGATGACTTTGAATTTCAGCCTGATCTTACCACAAAGTCGAGAGTTATGTGCCCTTGAATTTGATAAAATTGCTGTTTTTGACTGTTTTCGACCTTATTTACACTCTAGAATCTACAATTTTTTCCCAATCAAGACAAATTTTGGACACAATATTGGAGACCATAAGATCTCAAATGAGTTTGATTTTCAGTAGGATCTGACCAGAAAAATGAGAGTTATGTGCCCTTTAATTTGATAAAATTGCCATTTTCGGCTGTTTTTGACTTAGTTTACACTCTAGAATCTACAATTATTTATCAATTAATACAAAACTTGGACACAATGTTTGAGACCATAAGATCTTGGATGAGTTTGATTTTCAGTCCCATCTGATTAAAAAATCGAGAGTTATGTGCCCTTGAATTAGACAAAATTGCTGTTTTCGGCTGTTTTCGAACTTGTTTACACTCTAGAATCTACAATTATTGACCAATCAAGACAAATCTTGGACACAATGTTGGGTATCATAAGATCTCGGGTGAGTTTGAATTTCAGCCTGATCTTACCACAAAGTCGAGAGTTATGTGCCCTTGAATTTGATAAAATTGCCGTTTTTGACTGTTTTCGACCTTGTTTATACTCTTGAATCTACAATTATTGATCAATTAAGACAAAACTTGGACACAATGTTGGGGATCATAAGTTCTGGGATGAGTTTGGTTTTCAGTCTGATCTGATAAAAAAAAGTTGAGAGTTATGTGCTCTTGAATTTGACAAAATTGCTGTTTTCGGCTGTTTTCGATCTTGTTTATACTCCAGAATCTACAATTATTTATCAAACAAGACAAATCTTGGACACAATGTTGAGCACCATAAGATCTTGGATGAGCTTGATTTTCACAATGTTATTGACCATAAGTTCGTTTTCGGTCTTAAAGTCATAAATATTTATTGAATTGAACAAAAATGTTGCTCATATCATTTTGGTTCAGGTGAGCGATATAGGACCATCATGGTCCTCTTGTCTTATAAGATTATAAGTAGATCTAAGCTAACGAGCATCTTCTTTTTTGCCTTATCATTTTCTCCACCTATGTTGGATGAACAGCTGTTGGCTTGGATTTCATGTTTGCGTTCGCACTCCTGCAAGATATGCTTAATCCTTTCCAAAATAAAAAAAATGTAGGGTTGCACAATCTGAAAGATGCATCAAACGACAAAATGGATTTTGATAAAGATGGCACTTTGTTGTGTTAAAGCACAGAAAATATTGAGGAGAAAATGCCGATCATCAGCATTTTTTTCTTATGTCTCAATGTTTTCCCAAGGCTTTTTAATGAAAAGTGTCAAATGCATGCCTTTTGGAAATGGGTTAAACTGCTTTTACCCCTTCCCAAACAACAAGTTAGTGGGACGGTAGCCAGTCTCGTTGCTATGATTCAAAAGCTGCTGCAGTGAAAAATATGGGTTGATAAAGAGTTGGTTTGTGAAATTTATATAAAACCTAGAAAATTTTGAGGCAAAAGGAGAAAATGCTGATGATCAGCATTTTCTTCTTTTGCCTCAACGTTTTCCCAAGCCTTTTCTTATAAGGTCGTTAAAACCCGGTCTTGTCTGGGAAAAGGTTAAAGGAATGTGTTACAACTAGAAACTTAGGTTGTATGGGTCTCAACCTAAGACCTGTTGATAACAGATAGGGCCTATATTTCACCACAACCCATCTTTTGTTGTCACTTTGATTGACATTCATGAATATTAGACTGGTCCAAAATATAAATGTTACAAAGTAACAAAATAAGTGCACCACAGAGCAGAAGATTTGTGTGCTATAATGTGTAAAACCTTCTTGGCAAAGGAGAAAATGCATATTACAGAAAATAGTTTCGTTATCACGTTTTACTAACCATACTGGGATGTCAAAACCTAGCATTACAGTCAAGCAGTAGCTGGAACACCTTTTGGACTAACAAATTCGTGAAAAATATCAGCAGTTTGACACATAAAGCCATTTATCCGAATTTATGTTGTATCCGGATATAGGTACACTTTACCTAGTATTTCAAAGTCAAATTACTTTATAGTGACCACATACTTTAGGGTAAACAATGTTGTTTTGTAATCAGGATATGATGGGGATTATTTTGATATATACTTTATGTATTCACCCTTTAGCCTGAAGCAAACTTTTTTTTAGAAGCCTTTTTTTGGGTTCGGCCCATGGCCTAGTTGTGTACTCAGGGAAGAGAGAGGCAAGGAATTACGAAGCAAAACGTTTATAGAATGCTTGACGTCGCCAACAAGTATGAGGTTACCGATCTTAAGGAGCGATGTAAAAATTGCTTGTTACATATACTCGACGAAGAAAACCAGAACCAAAAGATAGTTCTCCACCTCTATCACTTGGCTAATGAAAACAACTTGCCATCTCTGAAATCGAAGTGTATGGAAAGGGCAGATTGGCAAATCTTGGATGCGCTGCAGGGAAAAGACAAAGGTTTCAAAATTTCGTCTACGTCAAAAAGAAAATTGGAGGGACGATTTATGCCTGTGGTACTTTCCAATTCCTATATCTTAGACTTCCTCAAAACTTCAACATCCAGCCATGAAACATCTGAAATATTAGGATTTCAAAATGCTAAAGGCTTCAAGACACGTTTCAGCGTCTCAACCGAAGCATATGAACACTCGTTTAAGCTTTGGGATATATCATGGAATCTGGAAGTAGGGTCAGTTGGATCTAGATTGCGTTCCTTTGATCCATGCTGGATCACTCTGCGAGGGAGTCAGTACATAAACCTCCCAGAATCGACAAAAATTGGAATTGCATGTAACATTTTAAACTATATGCCTAATAAGAAGGACTGTTCTGTTTTTAAGACATTCACTTGGCAGGGATTAAACATTTGGTGGCACTATGGCGATGACATGGACATAAAAGAATCTGAACTTCAGGACGAAAATCGTGGATTCTCATACGGCGGGAAATATGAGATCGAAGTTTACGTGTTAATGAACAAACCAGAAAGTGTGAGGTCATAGAGAACGTTGAAAGAACCGTGCACTAACATACATAAATGAGTCAGGATCTGGTAAAAGGACCCTAAATGCATTTGAGAGTTTCATGTTTCAAGATAAGACTATACCAAAGTACAGGCTGATCAGGACCCATGATGCTGACATCTCTCTAGGAGTTGCTACAGATCATGGAAAATCTATTTGAGATAAAAATGGATCATGATCAGACTGTGCGTATGTATAGGCTGATCTGAATCCATGTTGTTCTCAAATGCCATAAAGGACTGCCAGATCCTGTCTCAAATTTATGTGTATATATAGAGATACATCAAATAGCATTAGTTATTATGAACCACTTTATTTAAAGCCAACCCTTAACATTGCTCATGCTGAAAACAAACCTAAGACATAATAAAGTGAAAATCAGCATTCTCTCATTTTGTCTTAATACTTTCTCTGCTTTATTCTACAAAATTAAGATTGGAATGATCGCACAAATTCAATTTTGAAAGCCAAATCAAAGCATCATAAAGGAATCACAGATGATCAGTGTATTAACCCTTTCCCAAATGACAAAAGTTAGGGTGGACCATTTAAAAAGCTACCAGAGACGACAAAATAGATGTTCTTTTAAGATTAATTTTGTGTACAATATTGCCTAGAAAATATGGAGACAAAATGAGAAAATGTTGATTATCAGCATTTTCTTCTTTTGCCTCAATGGTTTCTAAAGTCTCTTAGGGACGTCAAAACCAGGTCTTGATTGGGAAAGAGTTAAACTATTTTTATGCAATGACACTTTTTGGCATATCCTAAAGAGCTGGCATGAGAAAACATTGTGGAAAAGAAAATAAAATTATTTTCCACAATGTGTTCCACAGAGAAAAAACTTTTTTTGTAATTATTTAATTTTCATCAACCTTTAGTAAATTAATTGTCTATACTTTCTTTAAATTAGGAGTAGTTCCAAATTTTAATGTTTGGTAATGGATTTAGCAATTAGCCAATTAGATTAATCTTTTGACGTGATTTGCTGTTAGTTTTCTTTTAATCGATCAAATCTATTCAAAACTAGTCATAGTTATAATGTCACCAATAAAAAAAGGATAAAAACATTGAGGCAAAGAAAAGAAAATGCTTATTACAAACATTTTCACGTTTTGCCTCAATACTCTTTACGCTAGATAGTACAAAAATCAATATTAACAACCATTTTGTTGTTTACAACAGCTTTCAAATTGAACCATTTAATTTCTTTGCCGTTTTAGAAAGGAATAAACCTCTCCGAACGAGCATGAATTTAGTTGCAATTAGAAAGCTGCTGAAATCGACACCATGGGCGTTGATAAATGTATAGCGCAGAAAATATAAGACAGAATAAGATATCCTGGTTATCAGCATTTTCTTCTTTTGTCTCAACGTTTTCCAAATCTAATCCTATTTAGTGACATAATTATGATCGAAACAATTCATTGTTTGGTAAATGGGTAAATAGCAAGACAGATTGTCGGTTCCAATGTCACGGTGGAGATGGGATTACGACTACGGCAGAAATATATAGGTTCGATTGTGGTGAGATAATTTGCAATAACTTCATTATTTTTGCGTCCATTTTCGAAAGGTTTATTGCATGCTCCCCGCCTTAATCCGCTCTTTCGAAAGGTTTATTGCATGCTCCCCGCCTTATTCAGCTCTTTCCACGGATGCATGACTTGTTAGATAACAAAATAGTAGGCCAATTATGGGGAATAGGGATGTCCAACTTGAAAACTACTGTAGATGATTAAGTAGACGTAGGTATAAAGATAAAGATTCATATTCATGTTCATGTTAAATACCGGCACATCAGAGAAGATATTGAGGCAAGAAGAGAAAATAAGAACGCTCAGTAGAATAAAATAAGCTTTGTAATCTTATGGTTTTGTGCTCGAAACATGGATAATAAGACAAATGTTTTAACCCTTTCTCAACGAAAACTGCTGAAAACGACGAAATGGATGTTGATAACCCGTTGATAAAGTCTTGTACACATAAACCAAAAAATATGGAAAATGCAAAAAAGAGAAACTGAAGATTGTCAAACTTTTCTTCTTTTGCATCGATGTTTTCCTTGAAAGCATTTCATATACTAGGCTTAGGGTCTTTAAAACCAGGTATTGTTTGAGAAAAGTTAATGTTTATTAAATTCCGACGGAAGCTTAACCCTTTCCCAAACGACAAAATATAAGGGTCATCTTCCTCAAAAGATCCTACATAAGTCAAAATGGTGGTTGATTAACATAAGATTTGTGTATAATATGACGGAGAAAATATTGAGGCAAAATGAGAAAATACTGGTCATCAGCATTTTCTTATTTTGCCTCAATGTTTTTCTAGGCCCTTTTTGATAGGGACGTCAAAACCATGTCTTATTTGGGAAAGGGTTAAATAGTAGTCCTATGTGACCTTGCATGGCTGCACCTTTAGACTATCCGGTTTTATCCGGATTTAAAAAAAACTGCAGACGAATCCGTAGAACTATAGCCGACTTCGATTGGCACTATGGCTCGCGTCATCGTTTGCTATCGCCCAATCGAACACCAATAGTGCGAGCCATTTGACGTCATTTCCGCTGCTATAGCTCCAAACAAACAGCAATGGTGCGAGCTTAGTCCGACCACCGGAAAAAAATGTGGTCCGGCCATCCGAGCGATTACGTCTTTCGGAACTATTCGGATAACAGCTAATCAATCAGTGTCGAGGTAAACAAAGATTTTGATTGGCTGACTCAGAACGGGGAGGAATTCAATAGACGGAACAGCGCTAGTTCCCAATGATGGTTCCAAATGGCTCGAGCTATCGCCTGATTCGAAGTCGGCCTATGTCAACATGTCATTTTCCGTTATCACGGATAACAGCGAAGTTTCATGAAATGTTTGCTATTTAATGATGGACGGAAAACCTGAACACCCAACCATCAGTTTATTCAAGCTGTACGTATTAGCGATATTTACTATGGAAACCAACAAGATAGTCCTCTGCGTTGTGTCGGTCATAATTATACGTAGATTTTCATTAAAAATCCGTAACTGTAGCTTAAAATAACCTGTATTTGTCGAAAAGCATCGTATAGCTGTACTCAGATATAACGACACAAAAAGGTCGTTCTTCTTCTTAAATATCGTACATACAGCTTTAAATACGCTATAGTTTAAGGTGTTTCGAAGAAGAATGGCAGTAAGGGAAAATTTTATGTCCTGAAAAAGTATTAATAATAGCCCTGTCAAACTTAATTGGTTGAATCCCTTTTCTTTTCTTTTTTCCCTTATTTTAAATGGTCTTTTCAAGTTCGAAAACTGATTCAGCTTGGATGTAGATAAAGATCAGATTTATGTTGAATATAATACAGATATTTTGGCAAAATACGAAAATACTTGGTATTAGCATGTTCTTGCTTTGCGACAATGTCTTCTCAAGATTCTTAGCTCGCCCAGGAAGAAAGTATCGGAAGAGCTATTGTCATACCCTCTGATGTCGGTATCGACGTCAGCGTCCGCAAAAACATTAACCAGGCCCGTATTCATGCCCTGTTGGAGAAACAGACATTATATTACACATGCGGGTACCTCTAACCAAGACCTTTCATTTGGGACCATGACTTTTGACATTGTGACCTTGACCTTGGAGTTTGACCCACCTTTTGACCGTTTTTAAAAAGTTTAACCTGGCCTTAATATTATGCCCTATTACAGATACAGCATTGATATTATAACTGGGGCTACCTCTAACCAAGACCTTTCATTTGGGATAATGACTTTTAACCTTGTGACCTTGACATTGTAATTTGACCTACTTTAAAAAAAACCCTTTAATCTGGCCTAAAAAACTTTAACCAGGTTTATTTCTTATGCCCTCTTACACATACAGCCTTGATATTTCACATATGGACACCTCCTACCAACACCGTTCGTTCACATTTGACCATGACCTCTTACCTTGTGACCTTAACCTTGGAGCTTGACCTACTTTAAAAAAAACCTTTAACCCGGCCTATGTTTCATGTTCATTTACACATACAGCCTTGTTATTTCACACATGGTCACCTCCTACCAACACCGTTCACATTTGACCATGACCTTGGACCTTGTGACCTTGACATTGGAGTTTGACCTACTTTACAATAAACTATAACCTGGCCTCTATCTAATGTCCTTTTACACATACAGCCTTGAAATTTCACACATGAACGCCTCCTACTAACACCGTTCACAATTGTCCATGACTTTGTAACCTTGACCTTGGAGTTTGACCTGCTTTTAAAAAAAACCTGGCCTATATTCCTTTTCCTATTACACATACAGCCTTGATATTTCAGATACGGACACCTCCAACCAAGATCTTTCACATTTTACCATGACCTTGGACCTTGACATTGGAGTTTAACCTACTTGTAAAAAACTTTAACATTGCCTCTTTTAATGTCCTTTTACACAGTCATACCGCCTTGATATTTCAATCATGGACACCTCCTACAAACGCCGTTCACATTTGACAATGACATTGGAGTTTGACCTACTTTTCAAAACCTTTAACTTGGCCTTCATCTTATACACATTGATGCCTCCTGCCAAGGATTTTCATTTTGGACCATGACCTTTTACCTTGACCTAGGAAATGATTTTCCTTTTTGACAAGCTCTTGTTAGGACGAGTTTTATTGTCCGTGGGCAATTCTTGTTTTCTATTATGGACATCAAACCAGGTTTTGTTTTGGAAAGTTTTTTAACATTATTATATGTCGACAAATTATTCTTTCACAGATAAAGGCATTAACAAAAGCATTGTAATTTAAACCTTTCCAAAACAAGACAATGATTTGACATCCCTTATATAAACTAATAGGGAAAATATAGAGACAGAAGAAGAAAAAACTGATTACCAGCATTTTCTCCATTTGCCTCAATGTTTTCTGTTCAATAAAATACAAAGTTTTTGTCTTTAGTAACATCTACGAGTATTTAGTCGTTTGCAGCCCCCTTGAAATCGGGAACGATTTTATCTACTTAACCGTGACGTAATTTCGGACAAAAAATATAGTATTTCATATGGGTTGTTGTAAAATCTCGAAACTACGGTTTGATTCAAGCCGTACTAGTAGTTACGAGATTTTATAACGACACCGAGTGTTTTTGAAAGCATAACGATAAACCCAGTCTATTTTTAGAATAAAATTCATTGAAATTGGAACACCCTAAAATTATCTCATTCGGAAAAGGATTAGCAATATCAAAATCTTACTTATATTGACGAACAAAAGAGATGAGCATTGTGATCGTTTTGAAAGAAAAGAAAGATATGCTAATGACCTGTATTTTTCATATTTTGTCAAAATTGTTCTACCTATTCATAATAACGAACCATTCAAAATTCTTTACTTTCGTTCCACGTGTCGTCTGCTTGCTTTTAATTTAATTGCTATTTCTTAAATGTGACCCGTCACGCTAAAAGGGGCCTTATCGGAAGTGTGAAAAATATCGAACCTAGTCAGTCTGCGCAGTCCGCGCAGCCAGACTAGGGCCGACACTTTTCACTTTTATGTAATTTTCTAAATCTGGAATGTTTTCCACATCTTACTATATGTTCATTTTTAGCAGACGGGATCTGTTTGACATGTGCCGATTCTGAAAAAATTGTCAAATTTTGGATTTTTGGAGTTTGGATAAGGTCACGTTTAGCGTGACGTGTCACAAATGTTTGAAGCAGACTGCTGTGAAAATTCTTTCACAAACAAAACTTGGTTCTGACATCACGAGAATAAAAATGGGAAACACCGAGGCAAGAAGAAACTGCTTATTACCAAATTTGCCTATTTGCATCAATGTTTTCTTTGACATATTGTACATAAATCTTATCTTTAGCAATATCTTTTTGTCATCTGCAATTTCTTTCCAATTGGAACAGTCTATTTTTCACTTTATTTTTGGAGAGGGCTAATCCATCATCATGGTGTTCTTGACATATCCCCGATATACTCATAGCTTTGGCAGAAAGAGTAGACTAAGATCAGCCTGCACAAATTTAAAGTGCAGTCTGGTCTATGTCCGACTTTTCTGTCATAAAGCGACTTCCCAAATCGATACTCAAAACGGAATTTATCCATAGAAAATTTTAAAATGTTCTAAAAGTTAAAGAATATGTCGTTAATGAGTAAAGGAATGTGCCAAAGAACGGCTTAAGTTTGTCTGTATTACTCTGACGATCGAGAAATGGATAAAAATTGAGACTTCGTTTTATGGCAGAAAAGTCGAGCACTTTATCTTTGTCAGAAACCTCATGCTCTATATTGGGGGCGGAGTCAAGCCATTGTATGACGTCACTTCGTGGCGATTTGATGAAAATTGCCGATCTTTATTTTCTCGAAAATCAGTATTTCTTAATCCAAGTAACTACGTAACAGAGTTTGGCGGATCTTTTATAAAACACGTTAACTACTTTCTCCAATATACGGCGAAATCAACTGCCTAGCTTGGTAACCTTTAAACCATTTCGAAACAAAGGTTTTGACGTCCCTAACAGACATCGCTATAGAAAACTTTGAGACAAAAGAAGAAAAAGTTGAAAATCTGCATTCTCTCCATTTGCCTCAATATTCTGATATATTCCCTTTATCTATGTAACCTTTAATTTCGTATGTTCTTCCTTTACAATTGAACTAATATAAAGCTTTGGCAATTGAGGCATTGGATATCCCTTTTCAAACAAATCAGACTTCTAGTGGAGGAAATAGGTGAAAATTTGTGCACTTTTTGATAAAAGCATGAAACTTGGCACATACCTAGATGGGTCCAAAACAAAAAGATTTAGAGGTAGTGCCAAGCCAGATTTGCCCTGTGAGGGCGGCCATCTTGTTTTTTTCAAAATGGCGGTCAATAAGCACCATTGATGGCTAAGTAAACTTTTGTTGATTAAAACTATTGCTTAAAACCACTCAAAATGTCATAACCATTTTTTGGCAGAAAAAATTATCATGAAAGACCTTTCGTTAAATCATAAACCCCTAAAGGAATCACGTGTACTTTTTCATTTGTGGCTGCTTGAAAATAGGGTAGATTCAGAATTCGGCCATTTACTGATCATTTATATATATATATAAGCTACCAATTTCAGGCTACTATCATATCAATTATTTAACTTCATATACCAATCTATTAAGAAAATGTAGTAAGAATGACTCCCTGCAAGTGGTACCAAAAAGTTGTCTGGCTCATGGAAGTAAGTGTTTAGTATGTACATGTACTGATGGAGGGAATATTTAAACCACTTGTTGACGCTCATCAAAGTTTATACAATAGGGCACTGTAACCAAAATTCCAGCAAAGTTAAGATAATTAATGTGCTACATACATGGGATTATCCACAAAACTCATATTTTCCAGAAAAGAAAGACAACAATGCTCACTTTTTCATGATACACGCCTTTATTTCTATCTTTTTATACAAAATTGATAAGGATGGTTAAAATAGAAACACACAGATCACAGGGATAGATGAGGGCAAGTTTAAAAAAAAAATGTGACCATTCACTTTTTACATGCCACGGCTTTTACAGCGAAACATATTCAACCCAATCAAAGCTAAAAAGATGTGTTATTGTGTCTTTATACTGGGTACCAAGTTTAAAGAAAATTGCTTCGCAAATAAAAAAGATATGTCATTAAAACATGTCAAAAATGTCAGGAGTGAAACGTTTTTGTGTGACACTTAACACTTTTACCAAGTTTCTAAGCTATGGTAAATAAAAGACAGTAACAGGATACTACAATAAGCACTTGTAATTCATAAAACAACATGTGCATCGTCATCTTAAAATTACTTTTTTATCTTATCTTCATTGGTTTAGGATGTGGAGCCTGTTTTATACTATACCCCTCTGAATTTTATGTCAGGAGTGAAACACTTTTATTTTTCAAAATGTGTTCTCATTTTTGTCTATTCAGCCAGAAATCTAGCACTCAAATTTTATTAGGAAGCCATCAACCTTGTGGGCATTCTGCACTCTACTTTTTAGTGATTCGTGGGTTACAATTTCTCATATTGTGCAATATATATGCTGTCAGGAGTGAAACGCTTTTTTGTTGTCATTTCGCAAGATTGTGCACACAATTTTAGCTAAAAAGTAGTGAACATGAATTTAAAATGTAATTTGGGCACTGCTTAACCATTTAGAATAGTTTTTAACCACCCTAATTAAGAAATCTGGATGATATTCTGTAAAATTAGCTGTTATTCTTAACATTTAAATGTCACACTTTGGTCACATTTTTTTTAAACCTGCCCATGAAAGTGATGTTGTTATTATCAGCTTGACACAAGCTGCAGATGCGTGGTTTTCGATGAAAATGAACGAGCCTTTCCATATTTATTTCAACATTGATGATTTAGTTCGGAAGTCCATGAAGTTGTAAGAATTTGAATGCAAAGACTTGTAAATTAAAATGGATAAAACGCCTCATTCAAGACACAAACGAATAAACTTATTAAGTAAGATAACTTCAAACTATGAAAATTCGTAAAACCTTGTATACTTACGAATTTCAAAGTCGGTAAAATTGACACATTTGGATAAAAACAAAGCATTCTAACAAATACCGAATAACACAAGCTTTCAACAAATGCAAGTTTGGATGGGGTAATTACCTGAGAGTAGAAATTGTTAATTATCAATTGGTTCAACGTTGATGCTCTTCGGTATTGTGTAGCATAAAATAATGTGCCCATCTACCATTTAGACAATGATAACAACCTATCAAAAGATTTGCTAACTGTATTTTTATTTAATTTATATAGACTCCGTCATTTATATTAATAAATGACAGTTTTAATGTCTTTCATTGTTTCTTACTCTTTTCTTGGACCCTAAATCAATCGAGCAACTGAGAGCATGAAAATGATTTATTCAATGCTGGGCATGAATGCAACTCAAAGGTCCGTGTACATTGTCAAAACGGTGTACTTTGTAACAGTTTGTAAATACATCATTTATACTAGTAACTTTTCTTCTATTCCTAGGTTTACCAAACTGAAACCAATTTGAGTTCATAAGACTTTAAACCTTTCCCAAACAAGATCTGGCTTTGGTGTTCTTCGTTGAAAATAATTTGACTTCAAGTGATTCGTAAAACTTTTGAAAGTTTAAATCTTTATAAATGAAATGGTTAAAGTTGGGTTTGTTTATCCTCGTCTTCCGCATCTGATGGCACATTGCTGTCTCGGTCCGCCACAGCAAGACGAGCCACATCCAGGAAGTTGACACGAGCTTTGGCTCTCTCTCCTGGGTCACAGGTTTGAGCCGCTACTTCAGCGGCGTTACGTAGTTTGGCCTTCAATGCGGCACGCCTCCACCGACTTGCAACAACTTGACCTCTTTGCAAGATGGCGTTCTTCAATCTATAACGAAAAGCAACATGATTGTTTTTAAACGTAAGATTTCCATAAATTACTTTTTTCTATGCGTTTTATTGTAAATGAATGAAGCATCACTCGATACAATGTCGAAATTGTTTTAAAAGTGAATAAAGAGCTGTAGGCGTCATTGGAAGATAATACTATACTATGATATACTTTATTGTTTTAGGTTATTTATCCTCGGTTGCCGGTTGTCCATATGACCGAGTAGTAGACTGGGCGTGCCCAGGAAGGAACTCCCTTCTTTGACCTATTTCCAGCTTTGAGTGGTGGAGGAAGACCCCAAGTGAGCATCTGGGTAGAACCACCGACGTTCCGCAAGCCAGCTGGATAGCTTCCTCATATGAAAGTTCATACGTCCCTGGCGGGATTCGAACCAACAGAGGTGAGGGGCAAGTGATCCTGAGTCAGCGACTCTAACCACTCGGCCACGGACGCCCCAATGATATACTTATCATGCCAAATGCATTTTATAACAAGAAGACCAGTATAGATTCAATTGTTCATTTTTAAGAGCTTATTTGTTAAAGTGACATTTCAGAATTTTTTGTCATAAATTTTACTTTTATTTTTATCTGAAAGAGCATATTTCCTTATGAAAACTCTGAAAGTTTCAAGCCAAAATATTACGCCGTTTACGAGAAATTTATATTTTTGTGTTTAAATTGAACAAATTGTTGTGGACAACAGTTCGGATTTATATGCAATTTATCGATTATGTCTCAACTTTAAATTATGCGTGTTTTTCGCTTATTGGCAACAACTTAAAAAACTAATAGTATTTATACTCATTAGAATAACCAATCTTGGCATCAAGACATACTTTAAAAAATTGAAATTGGAATGAAATGTCCCTTTAAAGTATTACATTTGTACTTGATTATACAATACAAATCGACAATGTGGTTTATGATACATTACACGTGATGAAAAAATACTTTTGAGAAATTAAGATCCTCAGCAATAATTATATAACGTTTTAATTGTATTCTACATAAAGATAAAAGATATAAATAAACATTACCTGGTATCACGTGACAATTTCACAATGATGAATATGCTCTTACGGTCCAGTGTGTTATTATACGTTCAAACCTAAACGAGAATTGAACGTTACAGTTTGTATTGGTTCATCAAAACAACTTACTGTAACGATTCTCGTTGAATTTTGAACGTATAATAACCACTACCCGTCTCGAGTTATAAATAAACATTACCTGGTATCACGTGACAGTTTCACAATGGTGAATATGCTCTTCCGGTCCAGCCTATTAAATCGCTTCTTCACGGACTTCAGTTCCTGTACGTTTATTTCTTCACCGTCTTCAGAAATGGTGGTCAGTGCATTAGATTTTGTGGTACCAAAACGTTCGTCAATACTTGGTTCTTTCTCCTCTGCCATGTGTTTTTGAAGTTTTCTGAAAATAATATCACCAGTCATGGGCTTTACCCATATCAAGAACGTAACACAATGTCGGAGGTATTTTCCGACAACTGTATTTCTTGTTTTTCGGATTAAGTTATTTTGTTATCAGGAAAGGCTAATAGATTTACTTAGCACGTGAAACATCATAAATTTTGGGAGTACATTTATGTTAAGGGGATAGAATGACATACTGAGAATTTTGGCGAATTAAATCGTACACTGTTATACGTCATTTGTAATGGTAAAATGCAATAACACTGACAACCAATAAATATCTAGATCAAGATCAACATAGTAACTGTACTAACTTAAAATTCCTCATGAAGTTTTGACTCAACGTTCCGTGCCTCTGTTCTCGTCGCCTTCGCGCCAACTTGGACCACAAATCTTTCTTTGTGTCCCCTTCAAGGGAACTAATGGGGTCAGTGACGTCACTAGCGATACTTATGTCCTCTGATATCATGGATTTTGTGTCGTCCTCTTTAGCACCCTACAGATGAGAAACAAAATCGTTGATTGGAAGTAAAAACCTCGTTACTGCAGCTTGAATAAGCTGGAGTTACGAGGTTTTGACTTCCCAAACGACGAAATAAAAATCATATTTTGTATTATAGCAGTAACGTACCCATTCTTCTGAGGCATCGATATTTTGTAGAATTTGACACGGGTCTTTTAAAGTTATCTAAATCAATTTTCATGGCTTTAGATTGCCTGCCTTTTAATTAGTAGGATTCTTGTAATATTACACTAATCAAACTGAGTAAAAATATAAAAAGATGAGTATTAGTGGTCTAGGTCTCGACTATGACACAATTATCACACGGATCTAAATTATTTGTCCACTCCCAAGTACTTCGCCAATGCTTTCTTATGACTCCCATTTTGCGGCATTTTTATATGCAAACATCTTGGTAAAATATCAAAGACTATACATACTTGCATATCTTTCACCAGTTCTAGACCTTTCTTTACACTGAGCTCTCTCTCCCTTGTTTGTAATGGTTTTGGTGTTCTGATCTTAATCTCTGTGATTGAACAAATGTGGAGGAAGGTGGACATTCGATGAGAAACCATACAGATAAACTGAATGACCTGTAATGTAAAAACTTTGTTTTGAGTTTATTTATCCTTTAAACTAAATTGTCACAATGTATACTCCGCAGTGTACATAAAAATATAGTTTTTTTTCTGTTACCTATTTGTTTGTTCTTTCGAGGATATCATACTTGTTCCTTAATACCATCACGTATTAAATCCGATCCAGGATCCTGAAAATCACCAATTTATTCAATTTGATTATTAGACGTAGTTAACTTAATGCAATGTAACGTAAAGGCATCTTAACATGCATGTACAAAGATAAAACAGAAAGTGGTCAATCCAATTGTAAAGGTTGTTCTTCCACCAATCGAAGTCTCAAAGACCTACCAGTAATACTCCAAATACAGCTGTAAAAGCCATACTGATCGGCTCGATGGCCTCCCCATAACTTCCCTCGGAACACGGTAGTTCTATAGATATAGCCCCGCCCGAGTCTGCGTTCACTTGCTGCAGGCTGAACACTATAGTCACAAATAGTGCGTTGATGAGCAGGAAGAATAGACAAACGGTGTTCCTGAAAAGAGGATGGGTGTTTTAATCTTTGGTTTGCATAATTTATGTTTTTGTCTGAAATTCTTCTGCCACAAAGATCTACGGTTGTTAAGAACTAATACACGCCATTTGAAACAAAGTGATACACAAAGTAAATGACCATAGTTTCTGAATTTTTACGGGTCTAATATGGCTATTTCAAAGACAATATTTCATAATGTGATCAGACGATTTTCCGAAAATACCAACATTTATTCATATGATTGATTTATAAGCAAGAACGATAAAGAAGGCATTAATTTTTATCTCAAATAAGTCTAGATCTCGTACTTGTAATTGTCAGTCTCTATCCTGTTATTTTGCCCTTCGTATTTATATAACGTGTGGTAGAAACATGCATGTACATTGTATAGTATGTATTCACCTAAGTTCAATCAGCTGCTCCTGTGTCTTTTCTTGCTCCTTTTTGTCCCCTTCTAACGGAAACAGATATGTCTTTATCATTTCCTCCCAGAACACCCCTTCCTCTGGTTTCAGTTCTTCCTTTGCGCCGTCGTAGAGATCGGGATCCAGTATCCAGGGGCGACCACCCTGAGGATCAGGGTCGTTTTCGTCTTCAAATAGAGGATTAGCTGGTAGTCGTAGGTGGTGAAAAGAGAGGGTATATTGATACATGTATGTGGTTATATGTGGTTACATAGGGTTACATAGTTATGATATTTAGTTCTTTATTAAAATGATCCTAGCTAACTCTAATCTCATGTGTATGCCAACATGTTTAACATTGAATGTGGCAAATGGGTACCTTATGTCATTTTAGACAGACAAACAAAAAAAAAGTCATGCAAATCTGCCTGCATAAATTCATTTATTTCTCGTTCAGTGGAAACACTGTGTAACACTGTAAAAGCAGTACCAAGGCATCGATTCCTAAGCATGAAAGAATTTGCAAACATTGTAATTTAACTTTGATAGAAGATGAATATCATTTTGCTCTTATTTGTCCTTGATATTATGATCTAAGGAAGAATTTTCAGCCTAATTTCTATCTTACATGACCAACCATCCATAAATTTAAGCTAATGATGACAAATGACAGAAAAAAGATTTCTAATTAAATTATCAAACGTTTTATTTGAAGCCATCAGAAACGTGATCTCTACACTTGAATTTAGAAACGAAATATTCTATTCCTAACATACTTTTCTTTTAATGAAAACTACCCAACACTCTTGACCAATACTTACAAATTCCATATGATTTATATGTTGATCTATCATTTTCACTATCTGTTTAACATGTGCGTGCACATCCTTTATATTTTGTTAAAATGCATCTGTTGTATTGCAACAATATTATGTAATATTATGCAATTAAAATTTTGAATTGAATTGATAAAACTGTTGGTAAAACCTTTCCAAGACTAAGGATGGTCTAGTTAGTGATGGCCTTTGAACCGGTATCTGACCCCTTCACTACCTTACCCCGAGCGTGACTCGGAGTAAAAAATGCTTCCTGTGTGCCTATACCCCGAGTGTCACTCGGGGTAAATTATATCCCATATTAAAGTCAAACACAATGTAAGAGGTGGGTTTCTTTTATGAATTTCCAATTTCTATATGAAAAGCTTACTTTCTCTGATGATTTTTGGTGATTTTATTGGAAATCAATAATATTTTTGCTCATTTTTGTGTCAAAGAAGTTAAATCTAGAAATAATTGGAACGATTACGAGTGCTGGTAGGGGTACAAGATCTTGTTTTTGCTAACCGATATGTTATTGTTAAACTGCAAAATGCATCAAATAGCAATGATAATGATTCATCTTCAAAATCTAAAACAGAAAATGATAGAATTGGCATAAAAAATGCAAAATTCTTCAACCCTTTCCCACAATGGTCATGGCAGCTTTATAGGATAGAAAATGTACTAAAACTGACATTTCTAAACAATTCAAAATAATGTAAAAAACTTTTTGTGACAAGATACTTTTGCACAATTTATGATAATATATACAGAAACATGTATAAAATAAACATACAAAATTTGGTGTAAATCTATGAAGTACTTTTGAAGTTAGGGTCATTTGTAAAACTCAGATATGTCATAGCACCAAATATGCATTTAATTCCCCGGCATATAGCGTGCGCTTATATACGGCAGTGAAGGGGCTAAAAAAGTGTTACTGTTGTATAATTATGGAATTTTTTCCAAATATAACTCATTTTTTTCACCCTAAAAAACTTTGTACCAAACTAATATTTTATCTCATGGATTCATATAGTGGGTTATACTAAATATAATCATTTTTGTTGTCTTTTTTTTCACGATCTACAAGTTATCCGCTCGCCAGGGGATTGCAAACTAGTTGAATTAACAGCTTTCAGAATAAAATATAATGCTTGAGGATCCACGCAAAAAGATGATAACTGTAATGTTTTTGATGGCAAAGCAGATGATTCTTATCAATAGTTTAAACTTCACATGTCATTAGGATAGTATTACAAGTCATGCAAAAACAACATCATTCCAATATGAACAAGGAAGCATGCAAAGAAATAAATGATGCAAATACAAAGGTAGACGAACAGTGTTGTTAATTAATATCTTCATGGTAACTACAGAGTTTCCAGAAAATTGGTTCAAATACAGGGAAAGTAAATATGACGATATTAATGAGTACATAATCTTCCATGGTCATTTTAGAGGTAAACATTTTGGGAATGTTAGAAAAGGTTGTTTGCTGCTAGAACGCTCTTGTATTTACCAATACTTGCATAAAATATCAAAGGGTTGTCAAAACTCGTCGTTGTTTATAATAATATGCTATAGATATTCATGCAAATAATAGGATAGCATGCATGCACTTTAAAGCATGCATATTTCCACAGTTCTAGGTATTCTAAGATTAAGATATGAATTTGACTTTCATTTTCATGCTTTGCTATATAAAAAGAAAAGAAATTTCAAATATATAAGTAGCAGTTGAATCCCGGCGTACTAAATGACTCCGGGTCTTGATAAAAATCAGTGACCTTTTTATGGTATGAATAAATGATAAATTTGATATTTCTGCTTTAGAAATTATAGCCTAACTTACTACTATTGATTCTTATATAGAAACTGAATTCATAAATTATGCATACGATTAGTTTGAGATTTTAGTCCATTACTGGACTAAACCTATTCTTACTTCGTTCTTTTCCACCCTCAAACAAATCGGAAGCCTGGGAGAACACCACGTGATCGGTCTCGCTCTCTGCCGGAACTGTCATGCCCGTCACATGACTTCTCGGTGGATCAAAAAGTTTTGCTTCAAGGTCACCCAGTCTATCTAAAATAGCGGTGAATGTTATTTCGTCCCGGTCATTAGCTTCCTTTGGACAACACACACATCTGAAGAGCAAAGCATATGGCTACATGATGGTTTTGGAAATAACTTTGAATATATCACATTTTTTTATCTAAGATTAATACAAGAATCTTTAATACCCAAAACACGGTAGAAAATTTGTTTATCAAGTAAAAACAAAAGCATTTGGGGAATTATGAAATTGGGTGCAATATACGTTATAGAGTTAACTCTTTCCCTGCCATAGGCGAGTTCACTAGACTATAGGGGGTCCCTGCAATAGGCGAGTTCACTAGATAATTCTTTTTCAATTTTGCGTTAAAATCATGATTTTTTTGCAATTTTAGGTTACTCGATATATATCTTCCAAATTTACAGTGAATATAGATACAGTATTCCTCTGTATGTGCTGAAATTTTGAAAGGAATTCATTGAATGAGTCAAAAGTTATGCCTGTTTTTGGAAGCAAATTTTGCAAATTTGCTTCTCTTTGAAGCTACCTGTCTCTGCACATTACCATTCTCTGCGTACCACACAACATCTTCCGGTCCTCCTCACTATGAATAGTTCTATCAAAAGCAAAGATTTATGAGGTAACGGTCATTGGAACATTCAATATGTAAGTCTGAAGTTATGTGTAGATATTGAAATGTGTGACTAAAAATGAAACATTCAATTAATCATGTCTCTAAGAGAAGAAAAGATCGACGTAGTAATTTGCTTAATTATGGTTCAAAGATCAGTCCAATGGCCTTCCTTGTAAATGGGTCAGTAAAGTTTACTGAACTATGAAATACATTCAAAGCTTACACAAACGATTAATATGCATGAAGTTGTGCTAAAAATAGATAAACTCCAGCCTGGAATCAAAGTATTCAAGGTATTCTTGATAATCAAAGTACCTAATCAATGTGCTCTACGAATCAAGGTATTCAAGGTATTCAAATGGATAATCAAAGTACCTAATCAAAGTACTCTACTTCTGGACAGGCCTACGTTATTGACAAATTTGCTTCCCCACAGCACTGTCAGTACTTTGATTTTTGTGTGTAGTGTATTGAATCTTGGAAATTTCTTCGAATCAGTTCAGCGGTGAGAGACCCTTCCGAAATCAAACCTTTGCAGGGAAAGAGTAAAGTTGTTTATGGATAGGGCTCTCTACTGGGACAATTAGTAATTTACAATGCTTCGTAAAACGCATATAGATCTAGTGTTTGCCCAAATGTGTATGAATTTACATGTTTTTTGTGAAAAAAAAACATATAGCAACCAAAGTAAATGCACCTGAACACGATATATGCGACAACTTATGTAGGAGGGTCTCGCTATAGTGTTACATATATCAAGAATCATCAATGAATATAATTTTCACCTGAAAAGGTTTCCGAAAGAAAACATGTAGTCAGAAGATCCCATGGACTCTGCAAATCCAAGTTTCTGTAACCAGTCCTGCACTTGACTCTTCTTTTGTGGCTGCTTTTTGTCGCTGTCTCCAGGCTTTTGAGCTAAAACATTAAATATATTAATAGCGTAAACGCTTACATTCGACAGATGATCAATTTTATCCTAGTTTGAGTGTGGATGATATTAAATCACTTTCCTTAAAAAAACACGTAAACTGCAGCTTTCTTTAACCTGTGCTTACTAGGGTTGGGAGGAAAGCAACTATATAATTTTTTCTAATCTAGGGTTAAAGATATTTTATAGATCTAATATTGCTACAATAATTCAGAGTAACGTGTATACATTTTCTTTTTCATATATTTCTTCTTTTTTTACAAAATCGCAAAAAATGGCCAGTGGTATTGGACGGAAATGTTGGATTGATCATTTTTTCTCATCCACCTTTTCTCTTCGCATTCTTTGATAGTAGTAGATATTTTAGAGTTGATTTAGATTACCATTTCCATCACTCGTTATTTTACAGACCTCTTATGAAGGCAAGCATTTCCATTGTTTTGATGAACTATATTCCCCTACCTGCCGCAGGTTTTGGTGCTTCCCTCGTACCCCATGAGACAACGTGTAAATTACACAGAGAATATAACATCAGCAACATTGACATGGAAGGTATCGCCAGAAAGTAGAGAAATCCGTGTAAAATACACCAAAACTCCTGTGCGGGAAAACATGAAAATAATCATCTGAATTATAGTAATCACAGCATAGGTAAGAAACAAGCGCAAAATGTAACAGCATTATTGACAATAATTATTAAGATAATCGACATGAGAATTATAAGAAGCCATGTCATAAATTGTCGCCATGTTGATTCGGTGGCTGCAGCGCCACCTTTGTTTACAACTAAAACGGTTTCTATGCTGCTTTTAAGTTGATAAATCCGTCGAAATTGTCTATGACATACAGTTGTTCCACGCTAATCTGATGTTTTTAAACAAACCTTTGACCTATGAAAACATTAATTATAGAGACGCACATGAATGCAAATCGTCTTGTCAATATAACATCAAAATACTGGTTTTCATCAACATGGTTTTGTTTCAACCTTGAATTAACCTCTAACGAGTAAAAGGATATGTTTTTATTGTTTGGTGGGAATCAGAGCATCGTGGGACAATTATATATTTACAAAAAACAATCATGATGAAAGCAAAATTACATAGTTGAGAATATTTCTAAAATATAATCATAATTATATATTATGATTAAATACAAAAGATTGTAAGAATACACTAACTTGGGGATGTATTAAAGCTGAGAAAACAAATATTCCGGCCACACCACAAAAGAACACTGTTGTCACAGAACAAAACCCATTGTCTGCCGCTTGTTTGATAAGCCCGACAATAACCAGCATCATGACTAGGGAATATATCGTGGATAATATGGCGGCGTAAGCAAGCTGTGAGAGGAAGTAAAAAACATACAAGTTGTAGTATGAAAATAGGAGTTAGTGCTGATGTTGTGAATTAACGTAAACTGTCCGCAATATGTGAATATATCGTGGACAATATGGCGGCATAGGCAAGCTGTGAGAGGAAATAAAAACATATAAGTTGTGTTATGAAAAGGAGCAATTATTTACTGTTGATGTACGTAACCTGTCCGGAATAATATGTGAATATATCGTGGACATTGGCCGTTTAGGCAAGCTTTGAAAGGAAATAGAAAATTATCGTCAATTATATCAAGGAATAAAGTAGATGATCTTTTGGTTGGCGAATAGAAAGGAATTGAGGGGAAATTGATATACCGTTTATTGGGATGTGTTTTAAGAATATATTGCTAGCCCTTTAAAATGATATTAAACGAGTACAATTAAGTGAAATTAGTTCATCGCTATACTGATGATGAATTTTGTAAAATAATTCAGTCAGTTGTGAAGTGACAATATACATGTATTTGCATTGTGTTGAAATTAGTAAAAGTTTTCATTCTATCTTTGAATGCGCTTGTGATTACCTGGGTGCTAGATTTCGTCATATAGCAAAGTAGAATAAAAACAACAACCGGTATTAGGTTCAAAATAAGCGCCCAATACAGGGACAAAGCCGGATACGCCATGTTTATTGCGCCCAGAACCAACAAGAAAATAGTTCCTGGCGTAAGAATCGATGACACCATTAACAACATCTGGTAGGCTATATATAGCATGGATATATCGTTGTTTCGCTTTGTGACGTTTTTGAAGTCCATTAGAAGGTCAAGGATATTCGCCATTGTTGAAGGTGTCCATCGGCGCCTTTGATTGTAGAATTCGTAAAAACCTGGAATAATATTAAGTGATAAACTTCTGTAAGTTTCTTAAAAGTCAAATCTGTAATACTATTTGCGATAAACTTTAGATATCAGCTATCAGAAACGAGCTTCTTAAACTCAAATTCAAAATTTATTGAATTAGATACTCAGATTAGAATATGTGCTGTTGTGTCATATGTTAAACTCATGGGAGAACGGAATGGATCTTCATCAGACAAATATGCAAGCTGATTTGGAACCATGTTGGCCTGAAATACTAAAAGAGCCCCCCCTTCCAACATTCCAATCCGTTAACCTTTTTGTTATTCAATGTTCCCCTAAAAGCGTTTCATTTAAGGACAGATCCTCCATTTATTTCCTATGGTAAAATTTTTGTTATTTTTTCTGTACTGATATTTAAATATATGAGAAGTAAAAAAATGACTTAAAAACCATAGGTCACCAAGCGAATTAAAAAGTTATTGGATTTCAAGGGAGGCTACTCTTGTCTAAAATTGCAAAAATGAGTTGTCACTTTAATACCTACAAAAAAGGTGTTCGAAATGACAAGGATTACATGAATAAGTCTTTATTGTGTTCAATATGTTTTATTCTGTCTAAATGAGTATCAATTTGGGAAAATTTAGTGCCGATTTTGAATTTTGTTATTAAAACATTCTTTCAAAAGTAGCTGAAATTGCTCTTTTTTCGCAACGTTTCTGATAATAAAAACTATTTCAGCGGTAAGAATTTTTTCTTTTTTGGTATAGACATAGTGCTTCGTCATACCCACAAAAACAAAAAACAAAAAGAAAAATATAGCAAACCAAGCGTTTTTCTTAGTTATTAGTAAAAATTGGTTTACTTTTTGCAGCTCTGTCCGAAATTGTTTCGCTACCTTTATCCATTTTCTTCCTTATTTTTTTACCAGCTTTAGATGATAAAAAAGGTCATCTTTTGTGTCCATCTGAAGCGGACTAACTCATAAAGACACGACTTTGCTTTTGTTACTCCGTTTCCTATCGCTAACGCCACATGTTGAACGCGTAACAGAAAGCGAAATGTACCATCCGAGTACTATTACACTTTAATTGACCAAACAGAGAAAATTGAAATAACCGAAAATGGTCTTGTCATTTATCAACCAAACATTAACTAAATGTAAAAAATACATTTGTTGAAAAGACCAATTACTGAAACAGCTTTATTTCGTTATTTAGGATATGCGCAGAAAGTTGCGCAGTAACAACTGGAGGATCTGTCCTTAACAACAAAAAAAAGACATAATTTCTTTTCATAAATGATTATCGACTTATTTAGATTGCTTATTTTCGAATATAAGCATTTGGGACACCATCCGAAAGCGTTTCTAAGAGAACGACATATTTGAGGTGATTGATAGATATGTAATATAAGGATAACTCATAACGGAATGCCTAATATACCTTCTGGTGCATAAGTGAGAGCATCTGAAGCAGCACAATATTCCACTCTATAACCTTGTTGGAGTAACAATGTACACAACAATCTGTCTTCACCTACAAAACAAATATAGCGTTGTTCGTGTTTGTAAATTTCGTAAATACAACTGGAATAAGCTGTAGGTTTGACGTTTCTAAAGATAAATTCTAAATAAAACGGTCTTGTAGTAAATTCATTAATTTGAAAACAATTTGTATTTTGTAATTATAGTACGTCACATGGTCAGCAATATAGATCAACGTTAAAGTTTTTAACTACAAACGTAGATATGAAATAAGGGTTTGTAAATGGGCACTGAATGAAAATAAAACCACATCCATTTCCCAAACGATGTATTAAAACTTCAGTGTAGCAAATATTACGGAAAAAGTAGTAAATGCTGTTAATGAGCATTTGACCTTTTCCTTTAAATTTTAAGAAGATTGAATCTCAGGGACCCGAAAAACAAATCTTGGAAGTATGGTTAAATCACCCAAGAAATGAATAGTAATATCGTACGAGAACAAAGACGCGTCGTGCACATTGTATATTTCTGAAGGGGCATACTAATCGTATAATTCTGAAAAGGGAAGATGTTTTTACAGATTAGGAAACCATTACGTGGCGTATTTCTAAAATTTATTTCATTCTGATATAACGCACACAATAAATATACAAACGCTTACTTCATACCAGTGTTTTAAATGATAAGATAATTAAAAAAGTCGACCTTACCTTGATCATACTGCACATAATGCCGTGGTTCAGTGGGCGGGGTTGTGTATCGTCTCATCACATTGTCATCCATCACCGAGGAGCCGCGAAATAAACTGAAACATCCGGGGCTGCACAGCACGCAGCCAATCGTATGCTCCGTTGCTTTTTTTAGCCAATGACTGATGGCGTATTCAAACTTCTGATACCAAACCATTGGACCTGATGTCAGAGAAAAAGTACATATGTATTTTAAATATAGATCCATAGATCTTTATCATGCAATCCAACATAAGTCCCACCTAAAAAGTTATTTACCTTGCACTGTTCAGTAAATGCTTCCGCAAATTTCATCTATGGTTTCCTCTTTAAAAAACTATCCTCCATAAGTTTCAGAGAGAATCAATTAATCAAATATCAGCTGCGTCTACGTAATTATATAAGTTTACCTTTTTGGATATTTTCTACCAGTCCTAGTATCTGATCTAATCAATCAACAAAAAGTAGGCATAAACCCCACCAACAGTTTAGAGCGAATCAATTAATCAAACAAAAGTCTATCCTACAATGTTATATACCTGACCCTATTTGATGAATCCTACCACAAGCCAAACCCACATTCGGATTCCTCATCATTCTATCCACCGGCAGTTTCAGGACGGACTTGTCAATTAAAGATTAGCTCCACATACAAAGATATTGAATAAAACATAAGCCCCGCCTACCTCACTCTATTGGATGAATTCTACCACAAGCCGCGCCCACATTTGGGTTCCTCTTAATTCCATCCACCAGCCGTTTGAGGCGGATTTGTCAATGAAAGATAACCTCCACAAACAAAGATATTTAATGATACATAAGCCCAGCCTACCTGACCCTATTGGATGAATTCTACCACAAGCCGCGCCCACATTTGGGTTCCTCTTCATTCGATCAACAAGCAGTTTCAGAGCAGACGGTTGGAAATCGACATCTCCATCGAGCGCTAGAAGAAACGTGTTGTCGGCGATTGTTTTGATCTTGTCTTTACTCCCGCCCATACTGAGTAACTTGTGTGCAAGGAAGTAGTACATGTACATCACCTGGAAAGATTTAAATAAAAATATCGTCGCTATGCTGAAGGTAGCCTGGCTCCTAGGCCGTGAGAATAAATAGGCCAATAAATAAATTTACAAAGGTACTTCACTCCTGTTGGAAAAAATCATTTACTCAAATTACTGCCCTTCTCGTTATAATCTCCGACCGATCTACATTTACAGAGAGTATGATAGTATGGTAAATTAGATGTACATTATTTATATTATATTTTATTAAAGATCAGATTAGTCAGACTGGAGCCAGTCTATGCTGAAGGTGGTTCATCTAAAATGAGATTCCAGCGACGTCGATATTGTTCGTGCGATGTAGTCAATATATGTAATAAAATCGAACAGAATATATTTTAATACTCGGGTATACCTTTTTCGAGTTAGTGACAAAAACTAAGAAAACATGTATGCCGTAATAATATCCGAGCCTATTCGGGCGACGTCATAAACATTCGGCGGTGGCACATTTCACCGCCGATTGTTTATGACGTCGCCCGAATAATTCCGATGTCACATGGATTTCATTAAAGATGGTCTACGTAATATGTTTCATAAAATCGACGATGGCATGAAGGCACTTCTAAACTGTTCTTTGCGTAAAAAATATAAGTTTATATAATAGTGTCTGATACATAATAAAGTAGACAGCATTGGGTAATGCTGATTCTAGATTTTTTCACTGGTGTTTTCAAAAACTTTCGAAGAAACATCAAAATCAGGGATAACTTGGACAAAGGGAATTACGAAAAAACTGGAGCTAATCGGAATAGACCCTTTTGTGCAACTTTTACCTAAGAGGCTATGGTAAAGCGAACAAGGAATGTAAAAGTGAAAATACTGCTCGCCATAGTTTCGCCCTTTTTTCGATATTTTTTCTTTACTTAAACCAACCATTTCACAGGTAAAGGTCTACCTATACGAGTATTTTCGAATTCAGAAAAATACCTCATTAGTTAACCCTTTCATAAACACTATATCTCTAGAAAATATTTTAAGCAACAAAATCAGTGATACCGTTTCGCTTCTTGAAATGGAAAACCTCCTTGAGTAACATCGTAGAAAGTTCGAAATGTGAAAAAGAAGACGATCAACTTTATTTCGTCTTTTTCTTGAATGTTTGAGCATGCTTCTTTTATTTCTTGAACGTCAAAACCAGTACTTTTACAATAAAATATGGGTGGACATGTCACAATAATAAATATTAATAAAGCTACCAGTGTAAAGTAAACAAATCATTCAATGCTATCGAGTCTATTCATGCGTCGTTAGCAACCAGGTTAACAGAACAGTAACGCCCTTTAAGTAGATTGCTGAACTTCGTTAGGACTCACGGACCGGATTAATTTGAAATTGTGATCTCCAGCTGGACTAATATGGCGGAAAGTGTTCCAGACGTGCAGACGACATCTCAAGAAGATTCGGTGGAGTTAACAAGCAGTGATCAAACTGAAAACAGTTATGAAGAAGAAACAAAAACATTTCCTACTTTCGGTTTCGACGTAAAAACCCAGAAAACTAACATGACGCTAATTTTTGGAAAACATCGACTTTACGTCAAAAAGTCGCTTCTGGAAGACGCTTCTCCCGTTTTCGAAGAAATGTTTGAGGAAAAGTTGGCTGAAAATGTGACCAAACAAATAGTTATCGCAGATATAAGCTGCGAAGACTTCGCTGAATTTCTTGCGTGTATCCAAATAAGAAGAAAGCGAAAGATTACGAAGGAAAATGTTAACAGAATGCTTGAAATCGCAAGTAAATATGAGGTTGACGATTTAAAAGAAAGATGTGAAGATTGCCTCTTGGATATACTCGGTGATGAAAAGAGCGAGGCCATTACACCCATTCGGCTTCTGAAAGTGGCCACTGACTTTGATCTTGTTACATTGAAGTCATCATGCATAGAGAAGGCAGACGAAAGAACCGTAGTTTCCGTGCAAGAAGGAAATGGATCAATTGATTTGTCGCCCAGAATCAAATGTGAACTTTTCGAGAAATTTATCTCTAAAGCGTTTGTTCTTGGTTGTCTGAAAACAGCATGCTCCTCAGACCATGCGGCAAAACTAGACGAATTTAACAATGCGATGGGACTTGAATTCAAATGTGCTATTTCACCCGGTTCATTTTTTACCGAAGAAATTAAACTTTGGGATAGTAAATGGACCGTCAAAATTAACATTCCATCACAGTCCTTTTATAGTCATCATGGAGTATTTAGTCTTGCACACAAAGATAACTCTGCTGAACAATTAAAGTCAAAAGTAGCTATGGCTGTTAGAATACGAAACAATATACCAAAGAAGAAGGACCGTTTCGGCTTCGAGATTTTAACCTACGAATCAGGAAAACTGTCGTGGTCGTTTTTGGAATCTCTGGGTGTGACATCAGACGAGTTTGATAATCAAACTCTAGGTTTTAGATGGGATGGGAATTTCACTTTGGATGCTTATTTACTTATGAACAAACCAGAATAATTCACTTGAATTCATAAACTACAGCTGTTGCAGACTGATTTTAGCGTTTTTGGATATCTAGACAAATAAAATTTCGGTCAGATTACAAATATTATAAACCCTTTCCCAAACGGCCCATTTTGGACCGTTCCAAATTCAAAGTTGATGCAGACAACAATGTCAATTGAATATAATTATATTTATTTTGGCCGTCTTTGGTAGAAAACATTGAGGGAAATGAAGAAATTTCTTTGTCACAAGCAATTTCTTCATTTTCCACATTGGGGCAAATTTAAAAAAAAATGTGACCAAATTGTGACATTATAAATGTTAAAAATAAAATCTATTTTTACAGAATATCATCCAGATTTCTTAATTAAGATGCCTATAAACTATTCTAAATAGTTAAGCAGTGCCCAAATTATACTAAAGGAAAAAAGAAACACAACAACAAATTAGTTTGATCATACGTCTTGTTTTTGTTTTTCTCAAAATCACCCTAATTCGAGTACTTTTTTCAATGCATGTAGTAAAACTTCATCATTTGATTTTCTAGTGTCAAAATTTCATCAAGGTTACATGTTGTACGTGCCATAAATATGCGTTTAAATGAGAGTGGTTTGGCGTTAACGTTAAATGCCTTCTCGCACGCAATCCAATTTGACGTTAACAATTCCTTGCTGAAATTTGATTGCTGTACTGTCCATGAATAGCATCAACAGTTTTCCGTGATAAGGGAATTTGTTTCCGTAGATGAAATAATCGAACGTTATGGTCCTGACGTCGTGACGTTAGACGTTGACGATCGCTTTTCAGGCGACCGTCAATTGTTCCGTTCGTTCTAAGACGTTATCTCGAGCAATATTTTGTCAACCAATGAACACCAAAGTCAGCAGTAATTGCGGGTTGAGATGTTCAATTCGTAAACACCACAATTGCTACCGGACGACGTTTTGAATGAGTCGCAAAATGAAATAAGGGATTAAATCCAAACCAAAAGCGTTGCCTTTTGTCGAGTTGACGTTCATCTACACAAATCAAAAGAGTTTTATGTAAAGTTTGGATATTTAATGGTTTACACGTGAGTAACGTGTAAACGTCTATTTGGACGTGATCTCGCCGTTTAGACAGGTTCATACTCAAACACAAAGATTAATATCAAGATACAATTTCGTGTAATAATCAGTAACA
Source organism: Fragum sueziense (assembly GCA_963680895.1). Classification (NCBI taxonomy): domain Eukaryota; kingdom Metazoa; phylum Mollusca; class Bivalvia; order Cardiida; family Cardiidae; genus Fragum; species Fragum sueziense. The sequence goes on along the minus strand of OY804609.1, from coordinate 25,203,148 downwards.
ACTTTGACTCTATAACATAAAAGAATTTAAAGAAATAACAAAAAATAGCTGTTGCGCTTTTTCTTTCCTCTAGTATACATTTCAAATATATATATATATATGTTCACTAATTTTTAGCTAAAGTGCTGCGCACAATTTTGTATAATGACAACAAAAAAGCGTTTCACTCCTGACAGCATATATATTGCACAATATGAGAAATTGCACTTCATGAATCACTAAATATCAGAGTGCAGAATGTCCAGAAGGCTGACGCCTCCCTAAAAAATGTGAGTGGTATATTTCTAGCTGAATAGACAAAATTGAGAACACATTTTAAAAAAGAAAAGTGTTTCACTACTGACATCAGATTCAGAGGGTTATTGTATTAAACAATTCTAAAAAATTCTAAACATCCTAAACCTGTGAAGATAAGATAAAAAGGTAATCTTCAGATGATGATGCACATGTTGTTTTATGTATTATGATTGCTTAAATATACCAAAATTTGAGTGTTTGTTTAACATGCATTTTTCATTGATAATGATTTCATTTTACAGGTAGCTATTGTCCAGCAAGATTAACCCGGGACATCTGCATATGTAATGACCTCACTTCGGCTTTGTTTTGTTAAGACGCTCCACTAACGGACTTTGCGCACGAAAATTAAGTTGTCCCGGGTTAACCTTGTTGGACAATAGTTTACTTTTCTTTTTATGAAAACAAGGGGGATGTGATGGTAACATAATACCCTAGCGTGCATGCTTCATCATTGTATATATGTACACTACTCAAAACTTATAAGTACTCCGATTATATTATATAGCATATTTCCGGACTGGCATAACATATCTTAATCAAATTTGAAACATCTTCGCTTTAACCATATGACCACCATGTATTGAATTTTCATCAACTTCACGACAAGATGAATTGAACAAGAAGCAGCTAACGGAGACCACTGTTGGTAGCAAAATTCACAAAGTCAATACCTTATCTGTTCCTTGTTCGCTCAAACAATAGCATGACATCAGGAACACATAAACATTTTGTAATTCCTGACAGATGCTGTAGGGATATCTTTTTAATATTTTAGAAGTCGATGTAAGGTTCTCTACGCTTGCTAAGCATGTGGCAGATCATCATCATACTGGACAGTAAATCGTTAGTCTGTAAAACACTTTTTCACAATCAGCAAATTTAATACACCATTGCCAACTGAACATTAACATGTTAATTGTGAGGTCATGGTTTGTGCATCCTGTACATATACATGATGAATTGAGCCACTATCGGATAGTTCGGACACTGAATGGTCTCCCTTGAAGGCATAATGTATCCTTTTCTGTGACAGCCACTAAACGCTCCAGTTCACGTAGACGAGACAGAACAATGTTATGGTCTTAATTCCGGCTTGATTTCCTTTCACGTAGTTGTCTTAGTAGGTTGGCAGCACGTCCGGTTTGTCTGTACTCGGCCATAAGTTGGTTGAAAGCATTTGCGTGTACATTTATGATAGTGGTTACATTTCGTTTGAAAAAGTGTACGAATGTAACAAAAATGTTGATGTTTGAGAGTAATGAACGATATTTTGTATTTAATTTGTATAAAACCTCTGGAAATGTGGGTATGAGAATATTACCTACGCTTGAATTGCACCACCTTGTAAAACACCAATTGTTATGGGTTGTTGTTGTAGTGATTTCCAACGCATTTTATGTTTTTATGTTTGGCACGTTGACCCATAAAAGAATAAATTATAAATTAAGCACGTGGGATTCGTATGTGAAACGCAGGAGGAATATTTCAATTTTCTATAGTTGACCGGAAGTTGTCATTTTGCACAATAATTTTGCAAAATGAAAACGATATCTGTCAATTAATTAAGTTAGGGAATAATAAAAAATATCGACTTTTGAAATTCCTTCACCGGAGAACATTTTGCGCATAATAGAAAACGGAGTACTTATAAGTTTGGTTAAGTATACATAGCTTATTCTACTATTAGCAGTCGTTCATTAAACCTTGTATACATCACGTCTATTGTTTTTTTACCCTACGCCTTTCACATTAAAATTTTGTGATTGACTTTAGTAATACAACGAGAAACAACACAATAGGGACGTCATAATTAGGTCTTGTTTGGGAGAAGGTTACCGAGGTCCTGTGTGACTGAGCTGTACATACATCTTAAAGGATTCCCTTGCGTGGCTGCACCTTTAGACTACCCGGTTTTATCTGGATTTCAAAAACTGCAGAAGAATCCGTAAAACCATGTCAACATGCCAGGTTCCGTTATCACGGACAACAGCGAAGTTTCACGAAATGTTTGGTATTTAATGATGGATGGAAGCCCTGAACACCAACTCATCGGTTTATTCAAGCTGTTTTTACGACATTTTTTATGGAAACCAACAAGACAGTCCTCTGCGTTGTGTCGGTCATAATTATACGTAGATTTTCATTAAAAACCTCGTAATTGTAGCTTAAAATAAGCTACAGTTACGAGGTCTTTGTCGAAAAGCACCGTATAGCTGCAATCGACATACCACAAACGCAATCAAAAAATGTTTTTTCTTCTTCTCAAACCTCTTACGTACAGCTTTAAATATGCTGTAGTTAAAAGCGTTTCGAAGAAGAGTGACAGTAAGCGAAACTTTTATGTCCTAAAAAAGTGTTAATAATAGCCCTTTCAAACTAAAAGTGACATTTTACATTTATTTCATTTTACAAAAGTATGTCTTGATGCAAAGATTGTTTATTCTAATGCACAGAAATGCTATAAGTTTTTTGAAGTTGTTATTTATAACCGTAAAATAGGCCTACAAAGTTGAGACAGAAATGATAAATTCTATATAAATATGAACTGTTGTCCACAACAATTGGTTTAATTTTAGCACAATAGTATATATTTCTCGTAAACGGTTCAATATTTTGGCTTGAAATTTTCAGAACTTTCATAAGAAAACACGCTCTTTCAGATAGAATGAAATTAAAATTTATGTAAAATAATCGTGAAATGTCACTTTAATTGGTTTAATCTTTTTTCTTTCTTTTTTTCCCTTTTTAAATGGTCTTTTCAAATTCGAAAACTGCTTCAGCTGATAAAATACACGTGGATAAAGATAAGATTTAAGTTGAATATAATACAGATATTTAGGCAAAATACGAAAATACTGGTTATTAGCATTTTCTTGCTTTGCGACAATGTCTTCTTAAGATTCTTAGCTCACCCGGGACGAAAGTCTCGGAAGAGCTAAATTTGGCATACCCTCTGATGCCGGCGTCGGCGTCAGTGTCCATAAAAACTTAAACCGGCCTGTATTTCATGCCCTGTTAGAGAAACAGCCATGATATTACATATGTGGGTACCACTATAACCAAGACCTTTTATTTGGGACCATGACTTTTAACCTAGTGACCTTGATCTTGTAGTTTGACCTACTTAAAAAAACATTTACCTGGCCTATAAAGCTTTAACCAGGTCTATTTCTTATGCCCTATTACACATACAGCCTTGATATTTCACACATTGACACCTCATACCAACACCGTTCACATTTGACCATGACCTCTTTCCTTGTGACCTTAACCTTGGAGCTTGACCTACTTTTCAGAAAAACGCTAACCTGGCCTATATTTCATGTCCATTTACACATACAGCCTTGTTATTTCACACACGGACATCTCCTACCAACACCGTTCACATTTGACCATGACCTTGGACTTTGTGACCTTGACATTGGAGTTTGACCTACTTTACAATAAACTATAACCAGGACTCTATCCCATGTCCTTTTACACATACAGCCTTGAAATTTCACACATGGACGCCTCCTGCTAACACCGTTCATTATTGTCCATGCCTTTGTGACCTTGACCTTGGCGTTTGACCTACTTTAAAAAAAATAACCTGGCCTATATTTCTTGTCCTATTACACATACAGCCATGATATTTCACACATGGACACCTCCTACTTACACTATTTACATTTGACCATGACATTGGAGTTTGACCTACTTTTCAAAAACTTTAACATGGCCTTCATCTTAAACACATTGATGTCTCCTGCCAAGGATTTTCATTTTGGACCATGACCTTTTACCTTGATCTAGGAAATGATTTTCCTTTGTGACAAGCTCTTGTTAGGGCGAGCATTATTGTCCGCGGACAATTCTTGTTTTCTATTATGGACATCAAACCAGGTCTTGTTTTGGAAAGTTTTTTTACATAATTTTAAGTCGACAAATTATTCTTTCAGAGATAAAGGCATTAACAAAAGCATTGTAGTTTAAACCTTTCCAAAAAAGACCAGGATTTGACATCCCTTATATAAACTAACAGGGAAATTTTAGAGACAGAAGAAGAAAATACTGATAACCAGCATTTTCTCCACTTGCCTCAATGTTTTCTGTTCAATAAAATACACAGTTTTTGTCCTTAGTAACATCTATTTTGTCGTTTGCAGCCCCCTTGAAATCAGGAACGATTTTATCTACTTAACCGTGACGTAATTTCGGACAAACAACAGTATTTTATATGCGGTGTTATAAAATCTCGAAACTACGGCTTGATTCAAGCCGTATTGACGGCGAGATTTGACCCGGCAGAGCAGACCAAGCGGAAAGGTCAACAGATTTATCGTCCAGGGGTGATAGGTGTGCCGGAACCCCTCGTGATTTGCCGAACACTTCGCATGCTTCGCTATTTACAGCTAACAATCATATTATTCAACGACTTAACAGTATTTGCACGTGCATGCATTTGTCGCGTCATCTTAAAATGGTAATTGGTTAACTGAATATGCAAAAATGCCGATCCTGGTCAGCCTGAGCCATCTGTAGGGTATGACCGGGATGTGAACTGTATTTAGATATTTTCATTTTTTGGAGATAACGCCTATTTTAATGATTAGCTTTACTGAAAATTTCGATCCAAACAGACCACGGTAGCTTAACACTTTTATTTGATTAGATAAGATAAAATCTTATTTTCACATGGCGGCACAATGTTGTATGACAGATACAGTGCACGCTTTTACGCAAATTAACTACGGACCATTCCCATCTAAACTGGACAATAAACTTTTCCACTTTTGTGAACAGTTAAGGTCACTCTGCCGGGTCAATTATTTTCCTCTATACTAGTAGTTACGAGATTTTATAACGACACCGACGGGTTTTCAAAGCATTACGGTAAACAAAGCAGTCTTTTTTTTAGCATAAACTTCATTGAAATTGGTACACCCTAAAATTTTCTCATTCGGAAAAGGATTAGCAATATCAAAATCTGACTGATATTGACTAACAAAAGAGATGAACAGTGTGAACGTTTTGAAAGAAAAGAAAGATATGCTAATTACCTGTATTTTTCATATTTTGTCAAAATTGTTTTCTCTATTCATAATAACAAAATATTCAAAATTCTTTTCTTGTATTCCACGTGTCGTCTGCTTGCTTCTAATTTAACTGCTATTTCTTGAATGTTTGGAGCAGACAGCTTTGAAAATTCTTTCACAAACAAAACTTGGTTTTGATATCACGAGATAAAAAATGGGAAACACCGAGGGAAGAAGAAAATGCTGATTACCAAAATTGCCTATTGGCATCAATGTTTTCGTTGGCATATGGTACATAAATCTTATCTTTAGTAATATCTTTTTGTCATTTGTAGATCTAATTCCTTTCCAATTGGACCAGTCAATTTTTCACCATATCCCCGATATACTCATAGCGTTGGCATAAAGAGTAGACTAAGATCAGCCTGCACAAATGTGCAGTCTGATCTAATACAACACGGTTTGCTTTCTATATAACTATTGAGGGGAAAAAACTTGTTCCAGACTGGTTGGAATGTCCTGAAAATTGGCACTTTGTTTGAGACAAATTTCCGACACAAACAAGACCTTGTTTTGACGTCCCTAACGAAAATCATCCGCAAAACATTTGAGGCAAAAGAAGTAAATGCTTAAAATCTGCATTTTCTCCTTTTGCCTCAATATTTTCTCTGTCATATTGTACACAAATCTTCCCTGTAACAACAGCGTTTTTGTCATCTGCACTTCCTTTCTAAATTGTCTATTTTTCGCCATTTTGGAGAGGGTTTAATCTTTATCGTGATGTTCATGACATATCCCTTACTTCCACAAAGCTTTGGCAGAAAGTGTAGACTGAGATTAGCCTGCACATATGTGCAGTCTGATCTCAGCCAACACTCTCTGCTTTCTATTAAATTTATTGTCGGGAAAAAACTTGAACTAAAAGGGTTTGAATGTCATGAAATTTGGCATTTTTTGTTTAAAAACCAAATTTAAATTTAGCAGGATAATTGTTCAAGTGTCCGCTGATTGACAAAGTTAAACTCTTGTGTCGAAAAACACCTTTCTAAAACCAAATATCAAATTTTCTACAATTTTCAAACATTAGAAGTGTTTTTATTTCGTCTTTTAAATTGAACATTTTGGTCTTTACCGATCTTTACCGCAGAAATAACGCCTAATTTCCGAGTTGAAGTTATGACGTCATACCGGCCAAATAATGACGCCATGGCGGGAAAAACGGGAAGTCATGAGTCATTTCCAGGAAAGTCTCAGATTTTTGAAAAAAAAATAATTAAATGTCCGACTTTTTGTCATAAAGCGACTTCCCCATTCGATACTTAAAATACGGAATTCATTCTTAGTAAATGTTAAAATGTTCTAACAGTTAAAGAATATTTCGTTAGTGAGTGAATGTGCCAAATAATGGTTTAAGTTTGTGTGTATTACTCTGACGATCGAGAAATGGATAAAAACGGAGACTTCGCTTTATGGCAGAAAAGTCGCACACTTTATCTTTGTCAGAAACATCATGCTCTAGATCGGGGGCGGAGTCAAGCCATTGTATGACGTCACTTCGTGGCGATTCTACGGAAATTGCCGATCTTTATTTTCTCGAAAATCAGTATTTCTTAACCCAAGTAACGACGGAAAGAAAAGCAAACAAAACTTTTAAAACAACCGAGTTTGGCGGATCTTTTATAAAACAAGTTAATTTAGATGATTTTCTTCCAATATACGGCGAAATCAACTGGTTCAAAGGTTTTGACGGCCCTAACAGAAATCGTTATGGAAAACTTTGAGGCAAAAGAAGAAAAGGTTGAAAATCAGCATTCTCTCCATTTGCCTCAATATTTTTTCTGCTATATTCGCTTTGTCTATGTAACCTTTACTGTCGTCTGTTCTTCCTTTACAATTGAACTTATATATAGCTTTGGCAAATGAGGCATTGGATCTCCGTCAACACTGTCTGCCTTCTGCTTAATTTTTGTAGAAACACCTTAGGTAAGACTGGTTGGATTGGCAATTTGTTTGAACCATTTTTTTATTTAGCAGGATAAGGGTTAATGGGGCGCCGTGGTCTAATGGTAAGACGCGGGCTTCGGGATCGAGGGATCCTGGGTTCAAATCCCGCCAGTGCCACGGGAATTTTTCTGAGCAAAAAACTTACCCCACGTTGCTCCTCTTCACCCAGGTGTATAAATGGGTACACGGGAGAGTTGAAAGCCAAAGAGCTGTGGCTGCCGAAGGCGCCGTTGTTAACAGCCGACTAGAGACTCAGTGATCGTGGGTTAAAGTGTAAAGTCGGTTGAACACGAAAGTGAAAATAGACTTTAACTAGAAACTTTAACTTTTTTTTTAATCCCTTTTCAAACAAATCAGACTACAAACCAATGTCATAACCATTTTTTTGGCAGAGAAAATGATCATGAAAGACCTTTCGATAAATCATAAACCCCTAAAGGAATCACGTGTACTTTTTCATTTGTGGCTGCTTGAAAATAGGGTAGTTTCAGAATTCGGAGATTTACTCATCATAAGCTACCAATTTCAGACTACTATCATATCAATTATCTTACATTATATATCGATCTATTCAGAAAGTGTGGTAAGAATTACTCCCTGCAGGTGGTATCAAAAAGTTGTCGGGCTCATGGACTAAGTGTTTAGTATGTAATGATGGAGGGAAATCATTTGTTGACGCTCACCAAAGTTTATACAATCGAGCACTGTAACCAAATTTCCAGCGAAGTTTGATGATTTTCGGCATCTATGTACATGTACTACATACATGGTTTTATCCACACAACTCATCTTTTTTTCAGAAAAGAAACACAACAATGCTCACTTTTTCATGATACACACCTTTTTATACAAAATTGATAAGAACGGTTAAAATAGAGACAAACAGATCACAGGGATAAATGAAAGTGATGTTTGTATCAAAATCCTCGTATCTGCAGCTTGAAACAAGCTGCAGATACGTGGTTTTTGATGAAAAGCGACGAACGTTTCCATATTTATTTCAACATTGATGATGTATTTCGGAAATCCATGAAGTCGTAAGAATTTGAATACAAAGACTTGTACAAGAAAATGGATAAAACGCCTCATTCAGGACACAAACGAATAAACTTATTAAGTAAAATAATTTCAAAATATGAAAATTCATAAAAACTTGTATACTTATGAATTTCAAAGTCGGTAAAATTGACACATTTGGATAAAAACAAAGCATTCTAACAAATACCGAATAACACAAGCTTTCAACAAATGCAAAGGATGAGTGTCAATAAGGCCCTTTCCGTGACCCAGCCCGATTTTCCTCATTTTCACCGCACATGACCACTTACATATTGACCTTATGTACGCAAAGTAGCAACTTGAACGGAGCCTTGGTTTGGAAGATAAATTAAATCAAAGTGGGTGGGGTAGGTCACTCACTATGCGGCTATGCCAATGGATGGTAATCAATTTCTTATACAGTTTTACTTACAATCTATATCTTAAAAACTGGTAATGCAGTAAAATGTATGTGTCATGCACTTTGAATACACGTTGTGGTTTATTCCATTGGATGCAATGTACAGGAGAAAAGGGGCATTAAACGCGTTTACGAAATGAAATGAGAAATAAAAGCCTGTTGTGGTTTTTCGTAAAAATAGTCCATCCAAAAATCCTAAAAATTCGTAAACGTGTTTAATGTCTTTCGTTGTTTCTTACTCTTTTCTTGGACCCTAAATCAATCGAGCAACTGAGAATATGAAAATGATTTATTCAATGCTGGACATAAATGGAGGTCAAAGGTCCATGTACATTGAAACTTTGTACATTGTAACAGTTTGTAAATCTTCAAAGAATTATGAATTTTAAAGTCTACTTTTTCCAATATCAGTTCTGACAAATGCAAAAATGACAATGCATAATCGAAGTAAAGTAATGCATTACCTCCATTAAAAACAAACAATGTAAATACATCATTTATACTAGTAACTTTTCTTCTATTCCTAGGTTTACCAAACTGAAACCAATTTGAGTTCGTAAGACTTAAACTCCTTCCTAAACAAGATCTGGCTTTGGTGTCCCTCGTGGAAAATAATTTGATAATTTGACTTCAAGTGGTTCGTAAAACTTTTGAAAGTTTAAGTCGTTATAAATGAAATGGGTTAAAGTTGGGTCTGTTTATCCTCGTCCTCCGCATCTGAGGGTACATTGCTGTCGCGGTCCGCCACAGCTAGACGAGCCACATCCAGGAAGTTGACCCGAGCTTTGGCTCTCTCTCCGGGGTCGCAGGTTTGAGCCGCTATTTCGGCGGCGTTACGAAGTTTGGCCTTTAGTGCAGCACGCCTCCACCGACTCGCAACCACCTGACCTCTTTGCAAGATGGCGTTCTTTAATCTATAACGAAAACCAGCATAGTTGTTTTTAAACGTAAGATTTTCATGAACTATTGTTCTATGCGCTAAAAGGTTTATGATTGGAGCATCACGCAATGGAATGGTGAAACTGTTTTAAAAGAATCTAATCATGGTGGATAATCACGTGATGCAATAATTACTGAATATCTTCAATAACTTTGTTAATATGGGACCAATTTGAAATCGGTTTGAAGCAGAGAATGTGGACAGACGTCACGCATCAGATGGACGTGATATATTTTTTAAAAAAATCAACTGAAAAAAAGTTATTGAAGATAAACCAAAATTTTGGTTTATCTTCAAAAACTTTTTTTATCAGTTAATTTTTTTTAAAATCTACCACGACTATGTTATTCCTGACATTTTTCTACCTTCTCTGCTTCAAACCGAATTCAAATTGGTCAAGTATTGACAAAGTAATTGAAGATTATCGGAAATTCTAAGTCACGTGATTATACACTGTGCTAATGCAAATGGATAAAGATGTGTATGCATCACAGGGAAATATTGCGATATAATAATGATAAGATTATCTTATCAAACATTCTATTACAAGATTCTTAAGAACTTATTTCTTTCAGTATCACTGATTTGAATTTTCAACAAATAGACTATGTGGTTTAGGATACATTACACGGTCATGATGAAAAATTACTTTTGGAAAATTCAAATTCTTAAGCAGAATTAATGTAACGTTTTTATAATTTTCATTTAGAGCTATAAATAAACAAAACCTGGTACCACGTGATAGTTTCACAATGGTGAATGCTCTTCCGGTCAAGTTTGTTATCATACCTTTTTAAACGAAAATCATTACAGTTGTTTTGGTTAATCAAAATAACTGTAACGATTTGAACGTATAATGACCAATACCCATCTAGACTAAGAGCTATAGATAGACATTACCTCGTATCACGTGACAGTTTCACAATGGTGAATATGCTCTTCCGGTCCAGCCTGTTAAATCGCTTCTTCACTGACTTTAGTTCTTGTACATTGATTTCCTCGCCATCTTCAGAGATGGTGGTCAGATCATTAGATTTTGTTGTACCAAAACGTTCGTCAATACTCGGTTCTTTCTCCTCTGCCATGTGCTTTTGGAGTTTTCTGAAAATTATAAATGCATGACTGAAATAGGAGATCATTTTGTTATAATTAAATAAGCCAGTAAGATAGTATAGAATAAGACCAGACTGTGCGCATGCACAGGCTGGTCTTATTCTTTAGTATTTGGTAGAACTGTTTCATTAGAACTAAGCTCAGCATGATTTGTGTTTAGGTAAGCTCGTATTTAATGACATTGTGGGACTCTCGTGCACCCATATCCCTTGTGTCCGTGGTATTTTGTTAAAGATTGATGGTATGGGGGACATGCTGATGTCAGTTCCTTCGAATTATTTATTTAAATCTGCTGCTGCATTTCTTTCTCTCCAAAGGTGTCTACACTCAAAAAATAGAAGTATGTAAGGATATTAGTTATTGTAAGTTGATTTCCTCGCCGTCTTCAGAAATGGTGGTCAATGCATTAGACTTTGTTGTACTAAAACGTTCGTCAATACTTGGTTCTTTCTCCTCAGCCATATGTTTTTGGAGTTTTCTGAATAATATCGTAATGTGAAGAACGTAATTCAATAGCGTACGTGCTTTCAGTTAACTACACTTTGAATTTTTTTAGCTCGACTTTTGGAAGAAAATGAGAGCTTATACTGTCACCCGGGCGTCGGCGTTGGCGTTGGCGTCGGCGTTGGCGTTGGCGTCGGCGTTGCAACAAAGGTTAAAGTTTTTTCAAACATCAATAACTTCCATACTATCAAAGGGATTCGACCCAAACTTGGAATACTTATTCACCATCACACCCTCTGTCTTACTACCATGACCCTGGCTCCACTATTTTTGGAGTTATGCCCCCTTTATACTTAGCAACTTAGAAAGTCGAGCGCGCTGTCTTCGGACAGCTCTTGTTCCAATTTAATTATCTTGTTTTAGGGAAAGTGAAATATTTAGAAATCATGAATTTTGCGAGTATTTTATCGGAATGGAATGACATATTGAGAATCTTGGCGAATGTAATCGTACATTCTTATACGTCATTTGTATTGGGCAAATGCCAATTACATACAACAATAAATAGCTAGATCTACAATATAAAATATACTAACTTGAAATTTCTCATAAAGTTTTGACTCAACGTCCCGTGCCTCTGTTCGCGTCGCCTTCGCGCCAGCTTGGACCACAAGTCTTTCTTTGTGTCCCCTTCAAGGGAGCCAATAGGGTCAGTGACGTCACTGGCGATGCTTATGTCCTCAGATATCATGGATTTTGTGTCGTCATCCTTGGCGCCCTACAGATGAGAAATAACTCGTTGGTTGGAAAGCCAAGCCCTCGTAACTCCAGCTTGAGTAAGCTGGAGTAACGAGGTTTTGACTTCCTACCGACGAAACAAATAACTCTCACATTTCGTCTTATACATATCAGTAACGCTCCAATTACTCTGATGCATCGATATTTTGTAGAATTTGTTACAGGTCTTAAATTATTCAAATCAATTTCCCTTGCTTTAGATTGCCCTTTAATTAGTAGGATTCTTGTTATATCACACTAATCAAACTGAGTCAAAATATAAAAAGATGAGTATTAGTGGTCTAGGTCTCGACTATGACACAGAATAGACTAAAAGCAATGTACAAATTCAAGGGTCCTCAATTATCACAAGGATCTAAATTATTTGTCCACTCCCAAGTACTTCACCAATGCTTTCTTATGACTCCTATTTTGCGGCATTTTCTATATGCAAACATATTGGTAAAATATCAAAGACTATACATACTTGCATATCTTTCACCAGTTCTAGACCTTTCTTAACACTGAGCTCTCTCTCCCTTGTTTGTAATGTTTTTGGTGTTCTGATCTTAATCTCTGTGATGGAACAGATGTGGAGGAAGGTGGACATTCGATGAGACACCATACAGATAAACTGAATGACCTGTAATGTAGAAACTTTGTTTTGAGTTCATTCATCCTTTAAACCAAATTGTTACAATGTACGAGGGTTGTTTGATAAATTCGCGGAATTTGTTTCTAATTTGTTTAAATCGTGTTCAAAAATAATGCAACTGCATACAAGTATAGAACACCATGTCATGCATGTTGGGGTATAACGAAAATAAAAGTTACCCACGTTAATGCGGTTTTTTCTGTCTCCATAGAAACCGATAAATGCGACGTTGCCTTTGGTCAGATTCGAAATAATTTTGAAAATGAAAATCGTCCCAGAGCACCATAACCGTGTGCACCAGAACCATGCAAATTATGCTTACGTTTGGTTGACATTGTGTTAACATTTCCTGAAAGTTTGCCTTTTTTGCTCCGAAAGTTGACATGTACACAGCGTTTTCAACATCACGTTGTGAGCAAATCGTCGAAGAAAACTGACGTCATCTGATGACCTGATGACGCGCTTTTGCGACATTTTGTGTTTGGTTATTGTATTTGGAGTTATCACCTTCAGATAAATTGAGAGAAATGTGCGAGTCGAACAATTTTTGTCGATATGTGGAAAATTTAATGCATTTGAATCCAAGTTGCATGGACGTTTAGAGACAGACAGATCGTCGATGCATGATAATGGCTGTCCAGATAGAACAAACCTTTGGTAAGTCATGGTACAACTGCTTGTAAAAGGACATTTGTCATGGCGTATAGGACATTGGCTGTACGGGGTATTGCAGTTAAGTTGTCTCTTTCGAATTAAATCGTTTGTCGTAGGCCTATTTTTACAGGAGTAGAAAAATCATGTTCAAATATCCGGGGTTTTGAACTTCTTGTCTTCTACGAGACGTCGACAAGCATAATCATGTTCAGTCTTCTTGTGATTTTCTGATATGGGTATGGGTCTGGTTGCGACAATAGGCCGAACTTAAATAAGATCGTAACGACTGGCGAAATGTGGCTTTGTTACCATGATTTCGAAACAAAGAAAGAAACATCTGCATGTAAAAGTCTAGACACGCCGCCTCTCTGAACAGTACGGAACTAATATCATAGTTCATAGGCCAGCATATCGAAACTTCTAACGGACAAAAGAAAATCGCTAAAACTACAATGTATATCATTCATCACTGACTGAATTAAGGAAACATTTAATCAGTGTGGAAACGCATACACAGGAACGTTAAAGCTGCAAGTTGAGACTATATTGAAACGGTCAACGGGTCGATCAATTCTGAATTTCACAGACCTGACGTCATACACGGTTGTGTGACGTTACGTGACGTTCTGACTAAAGGCAACCGGCAAGACATCGCCTTATTTAATGGTATCTGTAGAAATTATTTGTAAACGTATCGAGTTGATATTTTACATTCTTAATAACGAACAGTTAAGATTTACCAGGAAACAGATTTAACTTTGATATTCAATCACAATTTTGAATTACAGAATAATTCCGCGAATTTACCAAACAACCCTCGTATAATCTGTAGTGAACACATGTTTTTCTGTTACAAGTTTATTTGTTCATTTTTTTCGAGGATATTAATACTTGTTCGTTAATACTAGATCACGTGTCAAATCCGATCCAGGATCCTCAAAATCACCTATTTAAATTTCTTGATTTTTTTTATTTTTTAGACGTAGTTAATTCTTTCCCAAACAAGACCTGGTTTTGAGGTCCCTAAAAGAAAAGGCTTGGGAAAACACTGAAAAAAGAAGAAACTGCTAATTAACCAGCAAGTTCTCCTTTTGTCTCAATATTTTCTATGCCATATTTCACACAAATTCTACCTTAAATAACTCCTATTTCGTCATTGTAGCGGTTTTTGAAGTGGATCACCCTAAAATTTTGTCGTTTGGGAAAGCGTTACACTTAAGGCTATGTAACGTAGAGGCATCTAAACATGCATGTACACAGATACAATAGAAAGTGATTACTCCAACTGTAAGGGCTACCAATTGAAAGTCTCAAAGACCTACCAGCAATACTCCAAATACGGCTGTAAAAGCCATGCTGATTGGTTCAATCGCTTCACCATAACTTCCCTCAGAACACGGTAGTTCTATAGATATAGCCCCACCCGAGTCTGCGTTCACTTGTTGAAGACTGAACACTATAGTCACGAATAGGGCGTTGATGAGCAGGAAGAAGAGGCAGACAGTGTTTCTGTAAAGAGGACGTGTGTTTTTAATCTTTGGCTTTGATTATTTATTTTGTCACATAGATCTAAGGTTGTAAAGAACTATCATACTCCATTTGTCATAAAGTGAGCCAAAACGAAAATGACCATAGTTTTTGAGACCTTACTTGTCTAATATGGTTATTTCCAAGACAATATTTCATCATGTGATCAGATCAACAAAATCAGTAGACAGTTTTCTGAAATTATACCAACGTGTATTCACATAGTTGTTTTATGAGCAAGAACGATACTTAAGGAAGACATTGATTTGTATCTCAAATAAGTCTAGATCTATTTGCAATTGTCAGTCTGACTCTAGCCTGCCATTTTGCCCTTCGTATTTATAACTTGTGGTAGAAATAGGCATGTACATTGTATAGTGTTTATTCACCTTAGCTCAATCAGCTGCTCCTGTGTCTTTTCTTGCTCCTTTTTGTCCCCTTCTAACGGAAACAGATACGTCTTTATCATTTCCTCCCAGAATACTCCTTCCTCTGGTTTCAGGTCTTCCTTTGCGCCGTCGTAGAGATCGGGATCCAGTATCCAGGGGCGACCACTCTGAGGGTCCGGGTCGTTCTCGTCTTCAAATAGAGGATTAGCTGGTAGCCGTAGGTGGTGAAAAGAGAGGGTATATAGATACATGTGTGTGGTTATATATGGTTATATAGGAGTACATAGGCATGATAAAATTATGTAGTTTAATATACAATGGAGATCCTACATGTCGCTATCTCATAATGTTTTCTCTGAAATATAAATGCCATACTATGTCATGCTAAAAGGGACTTTCTTTCTTTCGCAGACTGATTCTAAACAAAGCTTTTCACATTCAGGTACATTTTCTGGATCTAGATTTGTTTTTCGCATTTTAATATATGGTGATTTCCTCAAATTTACGACATCTGATTTATGTCTACTTAGTATGTTCTCATTTTTCAAAATGCGGTTTATGAAGGTCCCTTTTAGCCTGTTGGGTCACACAATACTATATTTTCCCGATGTCCCGAACCTCATTTGCTCAAGTATAAATGTACGAACGTACATGTATGAGCTGAAATATTACGCCCACATTTGAGACAAACATGGAAGTTGATATGCCTATGCATAAACTCAGTCTAATCAAAATGTTTTAAAGATCCTTTTATTTCTCTTTTAATTTAAACACCATGTAGCATTGTAAGAATACTAACGGGGTATCATCTATCTTGATAGAATTGTTCCAAGGCAAAGGATGGTCTAGATAGTTACTTGGTGGTTTTTGAGCCGGTATATAGAAAAATAAGTGTCATTGTTGAATATTGACTTTTCCAAATCATGACTCGCTTGTTTCTGAAACAACCTACAGAACTGTACAGTGCTCATTCTCGTATATTATTTATAGAGAGGGATATAAGTATTCAAGTTGTTTACTTTATTTCCACGATCTACAAATCGGCTTTTCAGACCATTGCATCATCACTAGTAAAATTACCATGCTAACTGATTAAACTATATGTACGAGAATCCATGCAATAAGATGATAAAAGGAATGAGATAGAAATAATCATCATTTACTGCCTCTTCCTTTCTTCAGTGTACTTCTGTTCAAGATGGCAAAATAGAGAGTTCATATCCGTAGTAAAGTTCATTTTTCAATAGGATAGTATTACCTGATTACAGGTCATGCAAAGACATCAACATTTCAATATGAACAAGGAAGCATGCAAAGTAATAAATGACGCAAATACAAAGATAGACGAACAATTTTTATAATATGTACGTAGTAAGAATGATAGGTCTGTCTAAAATGACAGATTTACTCGCCAAAAATTGTCTTGTGAAATTATTCAATAATGTTCATGTCTATAAATTGTGCACATTTACAATATTCATTCAATCTCTCTACAATTGACCCTGTATAAACAGACAATTTGAATACTTAAGATTTGAACTATAGCTATTCCAATTCAAACAATCAAAATGAGTATTGCCATAATAAACGATTTTGTATTCTTAGTTTTAAAAGAAACCCGTTACACTTAAAAAAATCAGAGGTTTTAAATTCTACTTTATAAAATATATAAAACAAAAGTCTTACTCGTTGCATCATACTCAAATGATCAAACCGAAAGGAAAGTTTGGAAATCAAATTATTATTATGCTTTCTTCCAATGAAACTTGTGAAATCAATTAAATAAGTTCTTACTTCGTTCTTTTCCGCCCTCAAACAAATCGGAAGCCTGGGAGAATACCATGTGATCGGTCTCGCTCTCCGACGGAACTGTCATGCCCGTCACGTGACTTCTCGGCGGATCAAAGAGTTTGGCTTCCAAGTCATCTAGTCTATCCAAAATGGCGGTGAATTTTATTTCGTCCCGGTCCTTAGCTTCCTTTGGACAACATACACATCTGAAGAGCATAGCATATCACTACAAGATGGCTTTGGAAATAACTTTGAATATGAACATGTTTTATCTAATACGATGATCTAAAATATCCAAACACGGTATACATGTATTAGAACAAAAATTATGTATCAACTTAAAACAAATCTATTTGGGGAACTATAAAATTGAGTGCAATTTACTTGTTTGGGTTAAGCTGTTTATGGATCGGGTTCTTTACTGAGACAATTAGTAATTTACAATGCTTCAGAAAAACGCGTAGGGTGTTTGTCTATCAATTTGGCCCAAATGTGTATGAATTTATTTTTAGAAAAAAAAAGAACATAGACCAAAGTAAAAGCAACTGTACACAATATATGCGACAACTTATGTAGGAGGGTCTCATTGTAGTGTAACATGTATCAAGAATCATCAATTGATGAACATAGTTTTCACCTGAAAAGGTTTCCAAAAGAAAACATGTAGTCAGAAGATCCCATGGACTCCGCAAATCCAAGTTTCTGTAACCAGTCCTGCACTTGACTCTTCTTTTGGGGCTGCTTTTTGTCACTTTCTCCGGGCCTTTGAGCTGAAACATATAGAAAGATTACACTTGGAAGGAGATCGATTGTTTCTTGCTTTAGTTTGGATAATATTAACGACTTAAACATTTTCTTATGAAGGGAAATAGCAACCTAAAATGATGCTTTCAAACTACCGGTATTTAATAATATATATTTACGTGCGTTAATCTTAATTTATCAAACATCAATTTTTCTGTTTGAGTCGAATAGATAAAACGAAGAAAATAAGAAACGGATTCCTTGGTTTCCCCCACACTTAAATTTATGTTTCTCGGGGTATTTCTTGTTGAGTTTTTGACTTGAGTACTCTCTGAGCACCTTTTTCTTCTCTCAGAATTTTACGGACCTTTGCAAGTAATTTATTTACATTGAAAAGTTTTTCTACCTACCGCTGGTTTTGACGCTTCTCTTGTTCCCCACGAGACCATGTGTAGATTACACAGAGAATATAACATCAACAACATCGATGTGGAAGGTATTGTCACAGGCCACGAAGAAGCTATTACAAAGAACATGTAAATTGATATGCACAGGCTGATCAGGATCCATGCTGTTATCATATGAAATAGGAGACCCCTTTTTCAGATCCCACCCGAAATATATTTGTTCATACCTGCCGCTGGTTTTGGTGCTTCTCTTGTACCCCATGAGACCACGTGTAGATTACATAGAGAATACAACATCAACAACATCGACATGGAAGGTATCGCCAGAAAGTAGAGAAATCCGTGTAAAATACACCAAAACTCCTGTGGGGGAAAACATGAAAATTATCATCAGAATTATAGTAATCACAGCATTGGTTGAAAAACCGGCGCAAAATACATCAGCATTATTGACAATAATGATTAAGATAATCGACATGAGAATTATAAGAAGCCATGGCATAGATCGCCATGTTGATTGGATGGCTGCAATGCCATCTCTGTTTACAACGAAAACGGCTTCTATGCTGCTTTTAAGTTGAAAAATCCGTCGAAATTGCCGATGACATACAGTTGTTCCACGCTAATCTGATGTTTATAACAAACCTTTGACCTTCAAAAACATTTTATTATAGAGACGCACGTGCACATCGTCTTGTCGTTATAACATCAACATACTGATTATCATCGACATGGTTTTGCTTTAACCTTTATAACCTATAATTAGTAAAAAGATAAGTTTTTATTGTTTGGCGGGAATCAGAATATCGTGGGACAACTATATATTTACAAAAATCAATTATGATTAAAATTACATACGGTAGAATAGTTTTATTATATAATTATAATTATATAGTATGACTACACACAAAACATTGTAAGAACGCACTCACTTGGGGGTGTATTAAAGCCGAGAATACAAATATTCCTGCCACACCACAGAAGAACACTGTTGTCACAGAACAAACCCCGTTATCTGCTGCTTGTTTTATGAGCCCGACTATAACCAGCATCATCACTAGTGAATATATCGTGGACAATATGGCTGCGTAGGCAAGCTGTGAAAGAAAAATAAAGAACATACAAGTTTTATTATGAAAAAGAGCAATGTTGTGAATTAACGTAACCTGTCCGGAATGATATAATTATGAATATATCGTGGACAATATGGCGGCGTAGGCAAGCTGTGAAGAAAATAGAAAAAAATACTGGTACAGTACAGCTCGCGCGTTTTTTGCCTAAAACGCTCGGCCACCGCGGTCAAAATAAAATTCGGGTGGAAAATCGCGGCGATTTGTCATCGTGGCCACGGCGTTTTTCCACTCGAAATTTTCACACATCACCGGGAATCGCCGCGATGGGGGGGGGGGGGGGAGGGAATCGCGGTGATCGCGGCGATCGCGGCGATTCGCCGCGTTCGGGTGGAAATGCCAGGTAAGGCCAATATCATCCTACATGTACAGCGCTAAGTATTAAATGCGTTTATATTATTTTCATCCTTAGTGTGTTTTTAAATTGATAAATAGATCTATTTTAGAAATAAAAAGAAATGTAATATTAAATAAACACGTTTTTTATAAAGTTCTATGAAGTCCGGTAATAACACATCGTTTTTGCAAATTAAAATATACATGTATAGTTATAGACTATCATATAATATAGAACAGGGTTTTTTTCCGCTTCTCTGTACATTATGTTTTTTATGTTTGGTTTAATTTAATTAATAGTTTATATAATATTCTGGAGTTTTTTGCAGATACATGTACATGAATTCGTAAACTGCACTTTGTCCTCCCGGTCATAAATACAAAGAGTTTCTCTGCTTGAATTACATGACAAAATAATGCGCATTAGTATTTGACTACTTTACAGTTTACAAAATAAACCATAAAATCTGCGACTGGTATTTAATGTTCCCTTTTACCACGTTGAAACTTGTATGCATGTTAAAAGAAACTCCAATATTTTATGCATGACGCTACATTCTTAGTTACGCCATTTCCAAAAAATTTCTATAATTTGGCACGTCCAATTAAAAGTCTATTCATACGATAAAGATGGGTGTTGCTGAAGACAGTCCTGAGTGTGAAGGACATATCACAACAATAGGAACTAAATATTGAGACACAAGATAATTAGCATGTTCTTCTTTTATCTCAATATCCTCAAATCATTTCTACGAAAAAATAAAGATAAAAGAAAAATAACTTCGAATACGTTTGAAAGAAGGCTAAATGAACATTTTTCTTGTTGAAGTGGAAGAAGAATCCACATGCTCATGCAAAATAAACAAAAATCAAATTTGCAAGTACTGTGCATTTTCGATTTTTCAAAACCTAATATATATTTAAAACCTAATAATTTCGATAAATCAGCCAGGAAATAAGGCTTACCTGTCCACGCAAATCACTGCGATTCGCGGCGAAAAAATCGCGGCGATTTCCGCGATTTCGAGAGGTAAAACTTGCTCGCCGCGGCCGCCGCGTTTTTCCACCCGAATCCACCCGAAATGCGCGGAAATAGGCAAAAAACGCGCGAGCTGTACTGTAAATATATCAAGGAATAAGGCTGATGTTTTTGACTATTTGAATGGAAATTCGAGGAACATAATTTACGTTTCATTAAGGAGTATTTTGTGAATTCATGTATAGTTTGAGTCATTTGAAATGCTTTCGAGCCATATACTCCATAGTAGTATGGTAAAGTAAAATTTACTCATTGCCAAATGTTCTGATGATGAATTTTGTTATGCTAGCATATTAGCATTGACTTTGGAAGTGACAAGATACGTGTATTAGCGATGCTTTGAAATAGTAAAGGTTTTCATCATGTCATGGAAAAAAATGCTCTATTGAAAGTGAAATGCATTCAACGACATTCCGATAATGGATTTCGATAACAAAATAGTGCAGTCACTTTGAAAGTGACATAAACACATATTATCATCATATATTTAGATAAATGTGACCCGTCGCGCTAAAAGGGACCTTATCAGGTGTGTGAAAAATATCGACCCTAGTCAGTCTGCGCAGTCCGCGCAGCCAGACTAGGGCCGACACTTTTCACTTTTATGTAATTTTCTACACCCGGTATGTTTTCCATATCTTACTATATGTTCATTTTTAATTGGACGTCCGAAAGGACGTACAATTCTTATAACCACTTTTGGACAGGCGAAATGGGTTTTCATTACCAAAAAACCCTTTCTCAGACTCAATTGCCAGTTGACCAAAATTCAAAATAGATTTTGCGACCATACAGGAAAACTGTCGTATCTTTTCCTACTTTCTATGTGTTCTCTAACAAATACTATAAGATTCATTGGTCGATTCAATTCATGCCACGTCTTAACCAACTTTACGATCTTTTTTCGATTTAATCTTTTTCTTGTAGTTTTTTGACTTTCGTAATATTTATTGTGTAAAGGGTAAGATCTTTAGAAAGCGATACATGCATACACTATGGTTATAATGTAAACAGACACCCTATATCATCAGCAGCAGCGAAAGCTCAAACGGGAAAGGATTAACCTCGCAACCTTTTTTCAGTTTGAAATTTGGAACGCCGTTGGTTCAAAACCAGTTCGGATTATTTCTTCTGTAAAACGTTTGTTTTTCTTGCTGTGTTTACTGAAAACACACATTTTAGAATGATTACCCAATTTAATGCACGTATTGTGTATGATAGGTTCCTTTTCTTTGATCATTGTTGTTTAAGTCTTTGACATATTTAAAGGAACGGGGTTTCCACGAGACGTACTTTGGAACCAGGGTTTTGAAATTGATTATCGGGGAGTGAGTTCATTTCGCAACTCGGGTTCGACTCGATGACAAATTGGGGTTCCATCTGAACAGCCTCAGATGAGACACTAGTGAAATCCACCTATTCAGAAAAATAATTGCTCTTACGAGTTTTTTTTTCTCCAGCATCTGTATCACTGATATTCGACAGTATCATGACCTATTTACATACTGATCGATGATCATGACAACAATGATTATTACTAGTATAAGACTAAGTGACAGCGATCTGTATTTATTTCGTTTAAGAGACCCGTTTACGTGTATTGAGCTAAGAAGATGAAGCAATGGGTCTGCAACAGATGGTACCTGGATGATCGTATGAATATGTTTACAGATAGGGACATTGCTATTCTTAAATTTTCGTTGATAATGATATGAAGATTTCAATTGCTTATTGTACTCCACTGCCATTTTCCCGACGGCACGTTCCCAATTTCTTCTTTTTATGCACATCTGTAGATGTAAGGATGCTGCGGTAGTACTTGTATGAGGAATCCATGGTTAGGTGCTCCAATTCATCTGGTATTTTGTTTCAGGAAAAGTATGTATTGAATTTGTTTTGTAACCACAACCAGGGAAAACTGCTACCGTGTTTTTTCTTTTTTTACTCTAAACAGGAATAAAAATCAAAGTGCTTGGAGCACTATATTTAGACGCCTCTCATTGATTGAGCGGAATTGTATGTAAATGATCGGCGTTTCATTATTTTATTTCGTTGAATTTGTGTTAAGATCGATTCTAAATCACTGCGGTCGTTTTTTCGCCAACGATGGTGGAGATAGAAGTCGAACAAGAGTGCCATGGTCACAATATACGCCGCCACTTATAAAACTTGAGACAAAAAAAATGACATTGACAAGGATTTATAAATATTCACACAAAAACCTGTAAAAAGTTGTGTTCACAAAAAGGTTTTTATAAATATCCAGTCAAAAACCTGGAAGGAATTGCGTTCACGAGACTGAAATATCATTAAGCCCTAGAGTCTAAGATTGAAGGGGGCATACCTCAGGCAAAAATCAATGAACCATAAAATCCTTACTTCATGAACATCTACCAATTAAGGTAATAACATCCACCAAGTTTCATAAGGATCCAGTCAGAATCTTAGAAGAAGTTGTGTTGACAAGGCTGCAATTTCAATCAGCCCCAGAGACTAAGTTTTAAGGGGGCATAACTATAGAAAAAAATCAATGAACCATAAAATCCTTCCTTCATACAAATCTACCAATGGAGGTGATTGACCAAGTGTCATTAATATCCAGCCATAAACGTAGGAGGAGTTGCGTTGACAAGGCTGCAATTTCAATAAGCCCCACAGACTAAGTTTTAAGGGGGCATAACTCTGGCAAAAATCAATGAACCATAAAATTCTTCCTTCATGCACATCTACCAATTGAGGTGATAACATTGACCAAGTTTCATTAAGATCCAGCTAGAAACTTAGGAGGAGTTGCGTTGACAAGGCTGCAATTTCAATAAGCCCCAGAGACTAAGTTTTTAAGGGGCATAACTCTAACAAAAATCAACGAACCATAAAATCCTTCCTTCATGCACATCTACCAATTGAGGTGATAACATTGACCAAGTTTCAAGAAGATCCAGCCAGAAACTTAGGAAGAGTTGCGTTGACAAGAAAAGTGGACGGACGTACGGACGGACGGACGGATGGACGGACGGACGGATGGACGGACGGATGGACGGACGGACAGACGGAGAAGATGACGCCAATATACGTCCGCCTCCGGCGGCGTATAAAAAAAGATGATTAAAAAAAACAATGTCTGAGTAGAATTCGAATCCAGGGCCTTCCGGATATGACATGTGTAAAGAGTACAAGGTGAGTGCTCTGCTAAGTGAGCTATCGCGGCTTTCATTTATGTAGCGCGTTGGCTTACATTTTGAATTGCTTTGTAGCGTACTTTATAAAATCAATGAAAAGTATAACTGACGACAATACTCATAGTAAACCGAAACAAGAAGACAAAAGTGCTAATCGCATGGCCTTAATTGAATTTGGTAATCAAATTAATAGTGATTATTCATAGCGACAAATCAGTTGTCTTGAAACGGCAATCAAATCAATTTGAAACCTGAGAAGGGTTTTCTGGTATTAAAGCCGATTTCGTATGTCCGAAACCGATCTTATAGAATTAAACACAGAAGAATGAATAAAATATCTTTCGTTCATGTACAATCCCGCTCAATCAATCAGAGACGTCCAATTACAGTGCTCTCAGCACTTTGATTCGCATACGGGATCTGATTGACCTGTGCTGAGTATGAGAAGTTTGTCAAAATTTGGATTTTTGGAGTTCGGATAAGGTCTCTTTTAGCGTGACGGGTCACAATGATTGCACATGTGAGTGAGTACTTGATTTCGTCATGTAACACAGAAGAATAAAAACAACCACTGGTATCAGGTTCAAAATTAGCGCCCAGTACAGGGACAAAGCAAGGTACGCCATGTTTATCGCGCCGAGAACCAGCAAGAAAATAGTCCCCGGCGTAAGAATCGACGACACCATTAACAACATCTGGTAGGCTATATATAGCATGGATATGTCGTTGTTCCGCTTAGTGACATTTTTGAAGTCCATTAGAAGGTCAAGGATATTCGCCATTGTTGAAGGCGTCCAACTGCGTCTTTGATTGTAGAATTCGTAAAAACCTGGAATGATATTAGGCGACAATCTTCTAAAAGTTTATTAGGAGTGCAATTTATGAATGTCTTTTCGAGAAAACATTTGACCCGGTATCTGGAAAAATGTTCCTTATATCATTTAGCCAGCCGTGTTTCAAGATCAGACGTTGTCTACTTGTAGTCTGACCTGGATCCATGTTACTTTCATATGTTTGCTACAGAAAACATAACAAAGCTAAAGGAGAACAACATGGTTCTTGATAAGACTGCGTGTATACGCATGCTGACCTGAAACTATGTTGGGCTCAAAAGGCTTAAAGGAGGTTTTTCCAGAACCTGGCTAATTCATATGTTAGAGCTTATTACTAACAAGTGGAACAAAGACACCAATTACCAAATAACAAGATTTGGGGTTTATCTAATAGAAAGCTTTTTCATATGATAAGAGTTATGTTGATAGAAAACCGGGTGTGTGAACGATGTAGTAAAATACACAAGAAATATTAAGGCAAAGGGAGAAGATACTGGTTTTCTTCTTTTGTCTCTATGTATTCCGAAACCCTTTAAACCAGAAACATCAAAACCAAGTCTTATTTGGGAAAGGATATAGTATGCTAATACTAAACATACCCTCTGGCGCGTAAGTGAGAGCATCTGAAGCAGCACAATATTCCACTCTGTAACCTTGTTGGAGTAACAATGTACACAACCATCTGTCCTCGCCTACAAAACAAATATAGAGTTGTTCGTGTTTGTAAATATCGTAACTACAACTGGAATAAGCTGTAGGTTTGACATTTCTTAAGATAGATTCTCAATAAAACGGTCTTGTAGTATATTCTGACATTAATTTGAAGACAATTTGTATGATGTAACAGTACTTCACACTGTCAGCAATATTGTTAATAAAGTATCCGGAATAGTATCATAACGTTTTAATTCTTAAACCAACTGAGATGAAATTTTCAACACAAATAGAATTGAAGAATTACGCATTTGATCCTGCAACAAAAACTAGTTGGTTTGCATTATGGCGCATTCGACAGTCGCTATGGAAACGTAGGGTCACGTAAAGCGGGGCAACTTGAGTGACCATATTTTATATTTTTCACGTCAAAAGTTGTCCAAAATATGTGTCACCTTTGAATGAACTTTTTTTCTCGTTAAACATAACTTCATCGGCTGGCTTTTGGCGTCAATTCCGTAAACAACCAAAGGTGAATACATTGCTTTCCTTACAGAGCAAATATATGTTTCAGAGGCGTTATTCAATAATGATTTGCGTGTTAATGGGTAAATCAAAATCAGTGAAATCTTTATGATAATAAACACGCACGACAATAGTTCTATGAAAAATATCAAGCATTTGTGAGTTGTATAACGCATTTAAAAACGATTCTATCCGTGATGTTGCTGACCTCAAAAGATCTGGACGTCCTAAAACGACGTCTGCGAAAACGTTCATGACTTGTCAGTTGCGTCCAAGAAACCGTCCATGAAATTCCAAAAGTACAGTTCAGACCCATCTTTGACAAATAGAGTTATAGGTGGGAGAAGTGGATGTCGTGCAGTAGCAAATATATCGAACAGATGTAAATATTAGATGTGTAATATAGACTTTTCTGACGTTGTTTCCGTCCAAGAACTAAGTTGCCCCGCTCAACGTGACCCTTCGTTGCCATAACGACTATAGAACTCACCTTAATGCCAACAACTTAGTTTTTGTTGCTGGATCAAATGCATATTTCTCTAAAGTATAATTGTTGAAAATATCTCTACAATTAGTACATGAATTAAAAAGTTATTTAACCATTCCGGATACTTTATTAACAGCCCTCGTAGATCAAAGTTAAAGCTTTTAACTACTAGCGTAGATATGAAATAAGGGTGTGTAAATGGGCACTGAATGAAAATAAAACCACATCCATTTCCCAAACGAGGTATCAAAACTTCAGTGTAGCAAATATTGACGGAAAAAGTAGTAAATGCTGTTTATGGGCATTTGACCTTTTCCTTAACATTTTCAGAGGATTGAATCTCAGGGAACCGAAAAGCAACTCTAGGAAGTATGGTTAAATCACCCAAGAAATGAATAGTAATATCGTACGAGAACAAAGACACATATTGTATATTTCTGTATGGGCATACTAATCGTGTAATTCTGAGAAAGGGAAGATGTTTTACAGATTAGGAAATCATTACGTGGCGTATTTCTAGAATTCATTTCATTCTGATATAACGCACACAATAAATATACAAATGCTTACTTCATACCATTGTTTGAAATGATAATAGAATTAAAACAAGTCGACTATACCTTGATCATACTGCACATAATGCCTTGGTTCAGTGGGCGGGGTTGTGTATCGTCTCATCACATTGTCATCCATCACCGAGGAGTCGCGGAATAAACTGAAACACCCGGGGCTGCACTGCACGCAGCCAATCGTGTGCTCCGTTGCTTTTTGCAGCCAATGGCTGATGGCGTATTCGAACTTCTGATACCAAACCATTGGACCTGATGTTAGAAAAAGGTACACATGTATATGTATTTTAAATATAGATCCATATAATTGCATCTTGCAATCAAATACAATGTACAAATTTATTTACCTTAAACTATTCAATAAATGCTTCCGCAAGGTGCGCCTGCATTTATATCCGTCTTGATTCTATCCACCAACAGTTTCAGAGAGAATCGATCAATTAAACATCAGTCGCGCCTACGTAGTTATTTGCGTTAGCCTATTGGATCATTTCTGCCAGTCCTAGTTTTTGAGCGAATCAATCAACAGAATTAGGCATAAACCCAACCAATAGTTTAGGGCGAATCAATTAATCAAACATAAGTCTCGCCTGCAATGTTATATACCTGGCTCTATTGGAGGAAATTCTACCACAAGCCGCGCCCACATTCGAGTTCCTCTTAATTCCATCCACCAGCCGTATTAAGGCGGACTTGTCAATTAAAGATAAGCTCCACAAACAAAGATATTTAATGATACATAAGCCCCACCTACCTGAATCTATTGGATGAATTCTACCACTAGCCCTACCACTAGCCGCGGCCATATTCGGGTTCCTCTTAATTCCATCCACCGGCCGTTTTGAGGCGGACTTGTCAATTAAAGATAAGCTCCACAAACAAAGATATTTAATGATACACAAGCCCAGCCTACCTGACCCTATTGGATGAATTCTACCACAAGCCGCGCCCACATTTGGGTTCCTCTTCATTCGATCAACAAGCAGTTTCAGAGCGGACGGCTGGAAATCGACATCTCCATCGAGTGCTAGAAGAAAGGTGTTGTCGGCGATTGTTTTGATCTTGTCTTTACTACCGCCCATACTGAGTAACTTATGTGCAAGGAAGTAGTACATGTACATCACATGGAACGATTTAGATAAAAATATCGTCGCTATGCTGAATGTGGTTTATTTAAAATGAGATTCCAGCGACGTCGATATTTATCGTGCGATGTCGTCAATATTCGTAATAAAATCGAATAGAATATATTTTAATACTCGGGTATACCTTTTTCGAGTTAGTGACAAAAACTAAGAAAACATGTATGCCGTAATAATATCCGAGCCTATTCGGGCGACGTCGTAAACATTCAGCGGTGGCACATTTCACCGCCGATTGTTTATGACGTCGCCCGAATAATTCCGACGTCACATGGATTTCATTAAAGATGGTCTACGTAAATTGTTTCATAAAATCGACGATGGCATGAAGGCACATCTAAACTGTTCTTTCCGTAAAAAATTTAAGTTTATATAATAGTGTCTGATACAAAATAAAGTAGACAGCATTGGGTAATGCTGATTCTAGATTTTTCACTGGTGTTTTCAAAAACTCTCGAAGAAACATCAAAATCAGGGATAACTTGGACAAAGGGAATTACAAAAAATCGGGAGCTAATCGGAATAGACCCTTTTGTGCAACTTTTACCTAAAAGGCTATGGTAAAGCGAACAAGGAATGTAAAAGTGAAAATACTGTTCGCCATAGTTTCGTCCTTTTCAGCTCACCTGAGCAACATGCTCAAGGTGAGCTTTTGTGATCACCCTGTGTCCGACGTGCGTCGTGCGTCGTGCGTCGTTCGTCGTCAACAATTACTTTAAACATCTTCTCCTCCTCAACCACTTGGCTAATTCTTTCCATACTTGGCAGAAATGTTCCTTGGGTGACCCTTTTCAAAACTTGTTCGTGAATTTTTGATTCGTCAAAAATTGTGGGCGTGGCAGGGCGGGGCTTATCAGACTTAAAGAAATCATTAGGGAATTCTTCAAAAATCTTCTCCTCCTCAACCACTGGGCAATTCTTTCCAAACTTGGCAAAAATGTTTCTTGGATGACCCTTTTGAAAAATTTGTTCGTGAATTTTTGATTCGTCAAAAATTGTGGGCGTGGCAGGACGGGGCTTATCAGACTTAAAGAAATCATTAGGGAATTCTTAAAAAATCTTCTCCTCCTCAACCACTGGGCCAATTCTTTCCAAACCTGGCAGAAATGTTCCTTGGGTGACCCTTTTCAAAACTTGTTCGTGAATTTTGATTCGTCAAAAATTGTGGGCGTGGCAGGGCGGGGCTTATCAGACTTAAAGAAATCATTAGGGAATTCTTCAAAAATCTTCTCCTCTTCAACCACTGGGCCAATTCTTTCCAAATTTGGCAGAAATGTTCCTTGGGTGACCCTTTTCAAAACTTGTTCGTGAATTTTTGATTCGTCAAAAATTGTGGGCGTGGCAGGGCGGGGCTTTTCAGACTTAAAGAAATCATTAGGGAATTCTTCAAAAATCTTCTCCTCCTCAACCACTGGGCCAATTATTACTAAACTTAGCGGAAATGTTCCTTGGGTGACCCTTTTCAAAACTTGTTCGTGAATTTTTGATTTGTCAAAAATTGTGAGCGTGGCGGGCGGGGCTTATCAGACTTGAAGAAATCATTAGGGTATTTTTTCAAAAAATCTTCTCCTCCTCAACCACCAAGCCAATTCTTTTCAACCTTGGCAGAAATGTTCCTTGGGCGACCCTTTTTAAAACTTGTTCGTTAATTTTTGATTCGTCAAAAATTGTGGGCGTGGCAGGGCGGGGCTTATCAGACTTAAAGAAATCATTAGGGAATTCTTCAAAAATCTTCTCCTCAACCACTGGGCCAATTATTACTAAACTTAGCGGAAATGTTCCTTGGGTGACCCTTTTCAAAACTTGTTCGTGAATTTTTGATTTGTCAAAAATTGTGAGCGTGGCAGGGCGGGGCTTATCAGACTTGAAGAAATCATTAGAGTATTTTTTCAAAAATCTTCTCCTCCTCAACCACCAAGCCAATTCTTTTCAACCTTGGCAGAAATGTTCCTTGGGTGACCCTTTTCAAAACTTGTTCGTGAATTTTTGATTCGTCAAAAATTGTGGGCGTGGCAGGGCGGGGCTTATCAGACTTAAAGAAATCATTAGGGAATTCTTCAAAAATCTTCTCCTCCTCAACCACTGAGCCAATTCTTTCCAAATTTGGCAGAAATGTTCCTTGGGTGACCCTTTTCAAAACTTGTTCGTGAATTTCTGATTCGTCAAAAATTGTGGGCGTGGCAGGGCGGGGCTTATCAGACTTAAAGAAATCATTAGGGAATTCTTCAAAAATCTTCTCCTCCTCAACCACTGGGCCAATTCTTTCCAAACCTGGCAGAAATGTTCCTTGGGTGACCCTTTTCAAAACTTGTTCGTGAATTTTTTATTCGTCAAAAATTGTGGGCAGGGCAGGATGAAGCTTATCGGACTTAGAGAAATCATGTGAAAAACCTTTAAAAAATCAGTTTTCAGGCCAATTTGAACCAAGCTTGGCAGAATAGTCCTTGAGTGACTCTTTTCAACACGTGCTCATGAATTTTTGATTGGGTGAAAAATGTGGGCGTGGCAGGGCGGGGCTTATCAGACTTTGGCAAATCAGTAGATAATTCTTCAAAAATTTTCTTTTCTTAACCACTGGGCCAAATCTTACCTAACTTGGCAGGAATATTCCTTTGGTGACTTTTATCAAAACGTGTTCATGAAAATTTGATTCGTGAAAAATTGTGGACGTGGCAGGGCTTTGCTTATCGGACTTAGAGAAATGATGTGAAATGTTTTTAAAAATAAATTATTTGGCCAATTTTTACCAAACTTGGCAGGATTGTCCATTGAGTGACTGTATTTAACACATGTTCATGAATTTTTGATTGGGTGAAAAACATCGGCTTGGCAGGGCGGGGCTTAAAAATCAGACTTCGAGAAATTGTTAGTAAATTCTTCAAAAATCTTCTCCTCCTTAACCGTCAGGCGATTTGTTACCAAACTTGGCAGGAATGGTCAGTGGATAACTCGTTACAATATTTGTTCGCAAAATTTTATTTGTCAAAAATTGTGGTCGTGGCAGGGCATGGCTTATCGGACTTAACAAAATCATGAGAAAATTCGTTAAAAAAGCAATTATAGGGCAAAGTTGAACCAAACCTTACTTTGAGTGACTGCCTTCAATACATGGTTGTGAATTTTTGATTTATTGAAAAATGTGGGCATGGCAGGGCGGGGCGTGTTGATTTGTAAATGAGCTATGTCCTTTAGTTCAAAATTGGCATTTTTTGCAACATTTACATGTTTTGTTTGGTCTGTTGATTTTTTTTTGTTTGCTCTTTTTCCCAATTGATCAGCTCACAGTTCAAATGAAATGTACCTCTCAAAATGCACAAAAACAGTGCTGTTGGGGGGTGTATTATCACTTTCAGTGATATTCTAGTTTACAATAATTTAATGTGACATAAATATTTGTTTACAACAAAATTTATGTTGTACACAATCAGATACATGAAGAACCCAGGTGAGCGATATCAGTGCCTTTCAGGTACTCTTGTTTCGATATGTTTTCTTTACTTAAACCCAACCATTTCACAGGTAAAGGTCTACCTATACGTGTATTTTCGAATTCAGAAAATTACCTCATTTGTTAACCCTTTCATAAACACTATATCTCTAGAAAATATTTTAAGCAACAAAATCAGTGATACCGTGTCGCTTCTTGAAATGGAAAACCTCGATCTTGAGTAACATCGTAGAAAGTTCGAAATGTGAAAAAGAAGACGATCAACTTTTTTTCTTCTTTTTCTTGAATGTTTGAGCATGCTTCTTTTATTTCTTGTACGTCAAAACCAGTACTTTTACAATAAAATATGAGTGGACATGTTACAATAATAAATATTAATAAAGCTACCAGTGTAAAGTAAACAAATCATTCGAAGCTATCGAGTCTATTCATGCGTCGTTAGCAACCAGGTTAACAGAACAGTTACGTCCTTAGATTGCTGAACTTCGTTAAGACTCACGGACCGGATTAATTTGAAATTGTGATCTTTAGCCGTGTAAATATGGCGGAAAGTGTACCAGACGTGCAGACGACATCTCAAGAAGATTCAGTTTGGGTTACAAGTAGTGATCAAACTGAAAACATTCATGATAAGGAAAGGAAAACATTTCCTACTTTCAGTTTCGACGTAAAAACCCGGAAAACCGATCTGACTCTTACTTTTGGAAATCGCCGTCTTTTCGTAAGAAGAGTGCTTCTCGAGGAGGCGTCTCCTGTTCTTGAAGGACTTTTTGAAGAAAAATTGACTGGAAAGACTGATCAAGAATTAGCTATAGAAGACGTGAGCTGTGAGGACTTTGCCGAATTTCTGGCGTGTACGTTGTGTATTCAGAGAAGAGAGAGACGAAAGGTTACGAAGGAAAACGTTTATAGAATGCTTGATGTCGCCATGAAATATGAGGTTACCGATCTGAAGGAGCGATGTAAAAATTGCTTGTTAGACATACTCGATGACGAAAAACAGAATCAAAAGTCAGTTCTCCGGATCTTGCACTTGGCCAATGAAAACGACTTGCAATCTCTGAAATCGATGTGCATGGAAAGGGCAGATTGGAAAATCTTGGATGTGTTGCAGGAAAGCTTAAACGTATCGTCTACTTTAAAAAGTGAATTGGAGGAGCGATTTCAGCCTGTACTACTTTCGAATTCTTATATTATAGACTTTCTGAAAACATCATCAACATCATCCAGCGAAAATAGAGCTAAGATACTGGGCTTTGATGATGCCAAAGGCTTCAAGACACGCTGCAACGTCTCAACACAAACTTACAAACAAACGTTTAAGCTTTGGGATGTTTCTTGGAATCTGGAAATAGGAAGATTTTATCCGTGGTATATTCAACTGAGCGAAAATAAAAAGATTAGCTCCCACGAAACGGCCGAAATCGGAATTGCATGTAAGATTTTAAACTATATACCTAAAAAGAAAGACTGTTCTGCTTTTAAGACATTTAGTTTTCAGGAAATAAAGAATGGCATTTCATGGAACAGTGTCAATGACATGAACATAAAAGAATTCGAGCTACGGGACGATAATGGTGGTTTCTCATACGGCGGGAAATACAACATCGAGGTGTACGTGTTAATGAATAAGCCGGAAAGTGCAAGTTCGTAGAGAACGTTGTAGGATCTATGCGCTAACGTCTAGAGAGATGCATGTAGGATTTTCCTTGGAATATGGAAGAAGGGAAGAGAGTAAACTATTGTACTTTTTATCCATGGTTCACCACACTGCAAGTGAATTAGGACATTAACTACACAGAATTGGCCGAAGTCTGAATTGCATGAAGGATTTTAAATTAAATGCATAAAAAGAAAGCATGTTCTGCTGTTAAGACATTCACTTTTCAGGAAATAAAGAATGACATTTCATGTAACAGTGTCAATGACATGGGCATAAAATAATTTGAACTACGGGACGAAAATCGTGGTTTCTCCTACTACGGAGATTTTGACATCGAGGTTTATATTTTAATGAACAAACCAGATAGTGCACGTTCAAAGAGAACGCTGCAAAAACCATTGACTAACATTAAGAGACTTATGTATATGTGTATATTAAGAGCTTTTTCAGTTATCATGAACCGTTTTGTTTAAATCCAACCCTTAACCTTACTTTTGCTAAAAACAAACATAAGACTTAGAGTGAAGATTTTAAGACTAGAATGATCGCACAAATCTTATTTTGATAAGTCAAATCAAAGCATCGTTACGGAATTTACAGATGATCAATTAATTTAACACTTTCCCAAATGACAATTTTAGGGTGGTCCAATTTGAAAGTTACTGCTGACTACAAAACAGATGTTGATCTAAATAATATTTGTGTAAATTATAGCGGAGAAAATATTGAGATAAAAGGAGAAATTGCTGATTCAGCATTGTCTTCTTTTGTCTCATTATTTCGAAAACCTAGTCTATCAGGGACATCAAAACTAGGTCAAGTTTGGGAAGAAGTTAAACTTTTTCTATGAAATGGCACTTTTAAGCAAATCCCGAAGAGCAGGCGTGAGAAGACAGTGTGGAAAATAAAATTGTTTTCCACAATATTTTCTACAGAGAAAAAAGCTTTTTAGTAATTATTCTTTTCACCATGTAATCATCTACAACTTCTTTTGATTAGGTTTAATTGTATGGTAATGGGTTTAGCAATTAGCTTATATTATTCGTTTGGTGAGGTAAGCAGGTTTTTTTTCTTTTCTTTTAATTCATGTAACGGTTTCCAAAATAAGAAATAGTTTTAACGTCCTCAATAGAAAAAGCACGGAAAAAACATTTGGGTACATGAAGAAAATGGCTATTAACAGCGTTTTGTCAATTGAATTTCCAATTTGAATTCGGTTTGAAGTAGAGGTGGTTGTAAAATGCCGGGAATTAGCTGGACGTGGTGGAGTTTTGAAAAAAGCAAGTGATAAAAAGTTACTTAAGATCAACCAAAACTTTGGTTGATCTTCAATAACCTTTTTATCAGCTGCTTTTTCCAAAATCCACTACGTCCATCTAATGTATGAAGTTAGTTCACATTCTTTGTTTCAAACCGAATTCAAATTGCTCTCTTGTTAACAAAAAAAAAATGAAGATTTCCTGAAAGTGGCGTATCACGCGTATTAGAGCGAGATTTTTTAAGATTTCTTAAGATGTTTTGGATAAAGCGTTTTTAAGACCAAGACTTTGACCGAGCTGTTCTGAATGCTCAAAATTTATACAAATGACGTCATCATGACGTCATTTGTATAAAGTATGGAGCATTCGGAACACCGCGGTGTATGAATCATGGAGTGTTCGGAACAACTCGGTCAAGCCTCTTTTGTATTGTTTCTACAGAGTTGACGGAGGGTCTCCGCATGAAGCATAGGGTAATGGCGCCTCCCATTGAACGTCTTAAAAATCTTGATCTAAAGAATGCTTTATCCAAAAATATCTTAAGAAATCTCAAGATATCTCAAGAAATCTCGTTCCAAAGAACGCGCCTCAGGTCTTGTTTGAGAAAGGGTTATTCAAATTCAGACTGAAATTTAACCCTTTCTCAAACGGCAAAATATTAGGGTCATCTCGTACCTCAAAAGTTGTTACATAAATAAAAAAAGTGGATAATTAAGGTAGAATATCCGTGATTTGGCCATTATGAGATTCATAGATTATCGGATTTTTGGTACGTGTCCGAATTTGTTCAGGCGAACTTTTTTTCGACGTCACCTAGATAATTCGATGTTGCCCGAATGATTCCGACGTCGCGCGAATCCCATTGTGAGTAAAATACCTTAACATAAGATAAGTGTATAATACATGTATAACGGAGAAAATATTGATGCAAAAACAAAATGCTGGTCATCAACATTTTCTTCTTTTGCCTCAACGTTTTCCTTTAACCATTTTTGATAGGGACGTCAAAACTATGTCTTGTTTGGGAAAGGGTTTAATAGTGGTCCTGTGTGACCTTGCATGGCTGCACCTTTAGACCATCCGGTTTTATCCGGATTTCAAAATCTGCAGAAGAATCCGTGAAAACCACGTCAACATGCCAGTTTCCGTTATCACGGATAACGGCGAAGTTTCACGAAGTGTTTGCTATCTAATGATGGATGGAAGACCTGAACACCAAATCATCTGTTTATTCAAGCTGTGTTTACGACATTTTCGATGGATACCAACAAGATAGTCCTCTGCGTTGTGTCGGTCATAAGTATACGTAGATTTTAATTAAAAATCCATAACTGCAGCTTAAAGGGACATTTCATTCCAGTTTCAATCTTTTAAAGTATGTCTTGATGCCAAGATTGGTTATTCTAATGAGTATAAATACTATTAGTTTTTTGAAGTTGTTGCCAATAAGCGAGAAACACGCATTTAAAGTCGAGACATAATCGATAAATTGCATATAAATCCGAAATGTTGTCCACAACAATTTGTTCAATTTTAACACAAAAATATAAATTTCTCATAAATGGGGCAATATTTTGGCTTGAAATTTTCAGAATTTTCATAAGGAAATATGCTCTTTCAGATACATATAATAGTAAAATTTACGACGAAAAATTCTGAAATGTCACTTTAAGATAAGCTGCAGTTACGAGGTCTTTGTCTAAAAGCACCGTATAGCTGTACTCAGCCGATACAAACGACACAAACGCAATAACACAGTGTATAGTCCACTGTCCGCACTAACTTCCGCTTGCGAGCCAAGAAAGGAGTCAAAAAGGCGACTGAAGCCAGAAAAACAGGTAAATAGTTCATAATAGATTGAATAGTGTTGAATATTTATCTCGTATATGGGTGGAAGGTACTTAGAAAACATCATTCCTGGCGTATGTCTACGGAAAGAACTCTATTTTCCGACCAAACTGCAATTACTCACTTCATTTTCTCCAAATCGTCATTTTGATCGATTTCGAACAAAGATTTCAACGCTTAATATCTATTATAGGAAGAAAACCTTTTAAGTACAGCTCTCTGTAAAAATCATGCAAAATGGCATATTTCGTGCTACATACACTATCACCAAAGATATCATTTTTGTAAAAAATCAATAGATTATGACATAAATAAATGCTATATAGCTCAAAAAGTCTATCCTTTAAGGATTGGTGGAATGGTAAACAATTTAATTTTTATTTGCTTTTACATAGAATATATAGTAAAAGTGGTGTTTTTCAGTGGATCTAAAATTGTAAAACCCAAGCAGATATCCAATTTAAACCTTCATAAGTTGAAAGATGATATTTTGGTGTTTTATCTGGTGTTTGTACTTTTTTGTGCAAATTTGTTATATTAGAGTAATTCAATTAGAAAGATGACGAAATTACAGTAAAATGAGCATCCCAGTCTACAATCCAGTCTAATTCCAGTCTAATGGAGTTACTTCCCTTGAAACCAATGTCAACAAAAATGGCTGCCTCCTTTCAACTCAGATTGATTGTGACTGTATTTTGGTACATTGCGTGGAAAATATGACAAATTATCAGAGGAAAAGTTATTCTTTTTAAAGAACAGCGATATAGATCAGTGCATGGCCACCTAAAATCGAACAGGGAATATCATTAGAGGGAAATTTACTCGATCTGCAAGCTGAAAAAAGCATTGCTGAATCAGCTGAACTTAGGGGCGGTTTTTGGAACCATAGTAGACTGCCCTGTTTGCCATAGATTCCAAAATGTCGGAGAAGGTCAAGCTCATATGTCACAGGCAATGTCTCGGGTACGAATAAGCCCTTATAAACTGATTGGATTGAATGAAGTTTTATGTCCCACTCAACTACTAAAGTCACATAGAGACGGGACCGCGGTTTAAAGTCTCAGCCAAAAGACTGGAGAGGCATGGGATCCAACCAGCGACCCCTGTGTTTCAAGTCTAGCGCGTTACCACTGCACCACCTCTGTACCTCCCAGATAAACAGAGGATTTGCAGACAGGGGAGTTTAGGCAGTATAAAGAACTTTAGACAGGAATATTTCTGATGAGTTTGGCAATGGTTAGTATTTTGTCACGACTTCTTCTTAAATTGGACTTTAATCTCCTACCATTGAAGCTGAAAGGGACTTCAGGTTTGCAGTATATCTGTGTGTCTTTCAGACCAATCAATTAGTTTTCCATACGTTTTATGCGGCCCAAAAAAAATTCATGCTCCCCGAAAAATTTTGGGAGAGCATATAATTGCCTAGCTATCCATCCATCTGTTGGTCCGTCCACAGCCAGATCTCAGCAACCAATGGACCAAATTCAACAAAACTTATAATGTGAACTCTGTGTGATAATCCCTATAGGGACTGCATTCTCTGTTTCTCAAATTGAGGCTGTGTCACAGAAAAATTATAGTTATCATAACTCAATGACCAGATATTATCAATTAATTAATTTAAAAGTAGTTATACATCTACTTTCATTTCACTTCATGTCTTTTATTTTCAGAATGATGAATAGGGTTCTGGTTCAATTTTATCAAGTAAACAGTGACATAAATGATAATTTTGGTCAAACAGTAGTATTTTGCTGATGTAATTCTAAAACCCTGCAACTACAGCTTAATTGAAGCTGTAGTTACAAGATTTTATAAAAACATAATGGTAAACCTAGTCTGTCTTTGCACAAAATTCATTTTTATTGATTATCATTGACTATATTTGTCTCTTTTATTTTG
Organism: Fragum sueziense; assembly: GCA_963680895.1. Taxonomy (NCBI): domain Eukaryota; kingdom Metazoa; phylum Mollusca; class Bivalvia; order Cardiida; family Cardiidae; genus Fragum; species Fragum sueziense. The sequence continues at coordinate 25,164,912 of OY804609.1, read as the reverse complement.
CAGAATGATGAATTGGTTATTATTGGCTATAGAGAAAGAATGAATTTTGATTCAGGACCCTCAAATCAAAAGATAATGGTGATAATCTTAAAAGAATATTTACTAACATGGAATGTTATTTATCAATTTCTAATGTTGTTTTTTTTACTGGATGCAAAAAATTGTGTGTTAAATATTGAAAGATATTGATAAATTTATCATTGTAACTGTAAAGCTAGGGATACATAATGAGGGTAACTAGCTGCCACAATAAAATTGTTAATTCTATTCAACATGGCATGATTATGAAACCCTTCTCCAATTAATATATCTGGATTTATCAAAATTAACCCATTACCACACAGAGATTCTTTTTGACTAACAACAAGATCATGACTTTACAAGCAATTTTTTCATTTCCCACACAATGTGTTCTACAAAGAAGACAAAAAGACTTCAAATTTCCTTAACTTGATATAATTGTCATCTGCGGATCCAGGAATTTTTTTCAGGGGGGGGGGTGTCCAAGCCCAAGATTTGTTTCCGGGGGGTGGGGGGAGGGGGGGGTTGGGGGGGTTGTCCAAACTCAAATTATAGCTTAAAATCTTAAATGTAGTAAATATGTAACAATACACTAAATTTATAAAGTCAAAATTTAATTTTCGGCCAATGCCAGGTGTCCGGACCCCCCCTCCTCCCCTCTAGATCTGCCCATGCAACATCTTTGACTCCAAAATTTGTTGTTTGGTAATATGTTTAGAGTTTCAAAATGTGTTTGTTGTACTGGTCGATTAACTTTTTAACAAATTGAATATTTCTAGACTGCTCTTAATTAAAAAAGAATTATAGATGGGAAATAGTTATGTCTAATATTATAATATTATTATATGACATGTGTTATGATAGCACAGAAAATATTGAAGGAAAATGAGAAATTGCTGATTTTCAAGAGGATCACCCGAAAGATTTGATTAACTCCATATGTATTGCGTCTTGAAATAATGTTGTCTGTCACACCTTTGAATTTTAGACCACCTTAGAATTACCATATTCTGTTCGAGAAAGGGTTGATAAAATATTTCAATTTCTCTATTTTTCAGTCGCTGATGTACACCAAGTTGCAGTTTTGGACTTACAGTGTTGAATACAGACAAGTTATAATTGTTTTTTACTAGAAGGACTGATCTTGACTTTATGTTGATATATACAACAAAGCAGATTAATTTTGTTTTGAATTGGATTTGACGATTTGAAGAGATGAAAATTGTAATATTATATGATATTTTTTATCTTATGTTATACTTTGTATACTTGCCCATTTTTTGCCACAGACAAAGGTTTAAATATGAATAACTCTTTCTGTGATGACCAGATTTAGACTGATCCAAATTGAAAGATGTTGCAGACAACTATATCAATGTAATGTAAACTACACTGTATAGTATTTCTGCCCTCTGATAAAGAAAACATTTAAAGTGAACAAAGGAGAAAATAATTGTAGCAGCTTTGTCGTCTTTTGCCAAAATGTCCAAAAAAGATACTTCTACTTCAAAGAACCCTACAAGGGTTGTTTGAGAAAGGTGAAGTTGTACCTTTTTCAAACAACAATACTTGATGTGCCAAAAGAACATGTTTTGAAAACGTTGAATGAAAAGAGAATAATGACAGAAAAAATGGGCATTCTTTAACGTATGCGACCCATCATTAGCACCAAAGAGCCAGAGGCGAATTTGAAAAATGTCGGTATTTCTTAAACTGTGTTATTTTTCCATTCCAAATACAAACATATGTAACATCTCATAAGCATTTTGAACAGTTTAGAATTTTGAACTAATGCATACAAATGGGAATATTTGACCAAAATGTTCAAAATTACCTACCTTGCATATGAATATAGAGTGAAATAATATTTCTTAACTATTTTATTCTTTAAGCATAATCCGGCATGATGAATCAACTTATATGAAGTGTTTATACAAATGTGTGCAATTTGATGCATTTCATATGGATAGAAGGTGGCGTTTCTAATGATGGGCTGTATACCTTAAATCAATCTTGATCTTGATAAGTATTCTTTAGATTTAGATATATAAGATCTCGACTGCTGTGTTCCTAATGCTTCATACTTTTAAAAATTTATGTCATCCCCTTTCAGAAAAAAAAACAAACAAGCAAAAAAATTAACAAAGAATGGAACACTCAAAGTCATGGAACACTGCAATTTGATTTATCATTGTGATTGCAACTTCCAAAAAAAATCTGTGTTTAACCCATTCCCACAATTTTTAATTGTGCATTTTGTCACCCTGATAGATATGGGCTTTGGTAAAGCATTGTTGAAAATGAAGAGATTGCTTGTGACAAGCAATTGTTTCATTTCCCACAATGGTTTCCACCCAGAAAGCCAAAACAATGTTTGGTTAAAAACAGAAAAAAAGAGTTGTCTATGTAGAACAGAGCAACATTTAAGGAAAGGGGCAGGGAAAAGGTACTCTAAATTTGCCATTTCGAATCCAAACCCTATGTTGTTCTGTCCCTCTGTCTGTCCGTCCGCCTGTCTGTCAGTCCGAAACTCAACATTGTCATTGTTGTGGGTACTCATTTGATTTGCCTTAGTGGGACAATACAATCAGTTCCCACAGTATGTGGTTTGATGAACAGTAAATGAAATGTTTCATTGGGAAAAGCCACCAATTTCTCTTATTTGTATCTCTTGAGATTAAGTTAGCTTGCCCTATGCATTTCTCAAACTAGACCTTGTTTTTACATCTCAGTTCTCTAATAAAAAACGCCCGAGATAAATGAGAAAAAAGAAGATATATGTTGATATATACAACAATTTCTCCTTTGTCTAAAAAATTGCAATGCATTATTTACAAAACCCCATTTTTTATAGCCTGTAATTTTGTGAAATTAGCAGCTTTTGTATTGGTCAAGTCTAAAAATTGGCTTTTAGATTTTTACAGCATTATTAATTGACATGGATCAAACTTTGAGGAAAAGAAAATCTTACGAGATGGAGATATATAGTCCAATTTGGTGTCAATTTATGAACTATTTTACCAATTTTCATTTTATAAAAATTGTTACCATGGTAACCAAAACTTTAGATCTAACATTATATGTATTTTATATTAAAATTGTAACATATGGTTTAAACTTTTAGATATAATAGGCATTTTTAATTGACATCATGGTTTTTAATAGAAATGAACAATTGTCACTGAAAAACAGTCGATAAATAGTTATTTTCTATAACAAAAGCAGCATAAAAACTGGTGATTAGATTTGTTTGTGGTTTCCTTGGCAACTATTTCTTTATAAAAATTGAATTTTCATAACAAATATTTCTTGCAAGAGGAAGAAAGACAGACCAAAATGGTGTCAATTTATGGACTATTTGACCACTTTTTTCAATTTATAAAATCTGTTACCATGGTAACCAAAACTTAAAATCAAATAGAAATATGACCCTTTGAAATTAAGGATGTTATATTTACTAATTTTTATGTGTATCAATCAAAAAAATAAATTTTTGAAGATTAAATGGTGTAATAATGTATAAAAATCATTGACTATGGATTTTTCAAAAATTGAATTATCTCCCTTTAATGATCGGAAAATGTAAAAAAATGAAAAAAATGCACAAAAAAGTACATACATAGCAATATTTTCTGACATTTCGGGTTCTTATATTTGTAAATGACTTGATAATATTAGCTTGGGTTTCACTAGATTTTTTGGGTTGAAAATGTCATTTTTTGTAAAAAAATAAAAATTTACTCATTTTGGACTTAATTATCTCTGATTTCGATTTTTCCTGGAAATTGTTTTTATGCTACAACGGTAAAGTACACGAAGGTGTTATATATATTCCAATAACTTGTATCTATTCCCATCCTTTGTTTTTGAAAATAAACATTGAAAATTGACCCAAAAAGCCCCCTTTTTGTCTGAATTTGAATTACCTCCCTTTTTATTCCTTAATAAATGTTGAAAAGCTCGTGTGAATTCGACTTAAAATCATTCCAAATAATTGTTCAATAGTTAAATGACAATATTTCAGAGTTCTTTCTTAATTAGTTTTCTACAGAAGGGAGTTATTTAAGCTGAAAATATAGAATAAATGCCATTTATCAAGAAAAAAATCGTATAAAAGTCGTTGCCATGGTTACCGAAATTGAATTTTTGAATTTTTTTCAACATTTTTGCAAAACTGGAGACATATTACACCAACCTATCAAATATCAATAAAATCCGTTGACCCCCATGTAGCAGTGATTGCATGATTTTTACAGAGAACTGTACTTAATACGTTGAAGATTATTCATCTATCTTCCAAAATATTACACGACACAGTGTGTTAAAACATCAGCGTATAAAATATTGACTATGAAACCGCCACTGGTAGTGCCTGCTCACTGTACGGTTGCTTGCTTGCTCATGGTACGGTTGCTTGTGAGCACAACTAAAAAACCTGTACGGATGTTTGAGAGCAAAATGTATTCTAATGTTGTATAATTTTCGTTTTGAATAGCGAATGATGGTGACTTTAGTCTCTAAATTTGCAACCATGTAACGTTTTTACATGTACAATGCATTTAAAATGTTTTAGGAGTGGGTAAATAAACCAAAGTTGTAAAATAAATGCAACGTTCTGACTACAGTATGGATGTATATAGATAGAATTTATGTTTAATGTTGGATAAAATGATACCAAGTCGGACATGAAAAATTGTTGATTCGGACATTTACGACATTGACATCGGACGTAGTTTTAATATCCGAACGTGACTGGACATGATATCATTAGCACTTTCATTTCTAGAACAGAAAATTCTAAGAAAAAAGGGGAAAAACAGCTTGTTATCGGCATTTTCTTATATTGCCTCAATGTTTTGCGAAAAATCCAAAGTTTAAAGGCACCAACGTGTAATTAGCCCTTTCCTGAACAAGATATACAAGTATTTACAGTTTTAATTACCCTAGTTGAAAGAATTTGGGAAAGTCATTGAGACAAAAGAAGAAAATTCTGAAGATCAGCCTTTCTCCTTTTGCCTAAATCGTTCCTGAAGAATCATTTCTTAATTAACTTCCATTTATTGTCTGCAGCTGCTTTAGATTTAGGAAATCCTAAAAGCGTTCCAACAAAGCGTGCAGTGTATTAAGTTTTTTTAGCAAACATGATGAGTGTCGTTACAAATGAGAGCCATGCCGGTAGAAATATTTTTGGATTGTGGTTTATTATGAAATGATCAATAGAACAATTAAAATAAAATCACAGTTAATCAGCTGAAATCACAGTCTAAACATTGTGTACCTCCACAGAAAAAAGTAAACGAGATAACATATCTAATACATAAACAAAATTATGGCAAATTAACAACAAACAAGAAACACGAAAGTCCCGGGAATGGCCATGTTAAGTTCTCGTGTAAAGGGTTGATAAGGGTTAACGAATGACCCTGAGGAATGCCATATTGCATGAAACAGATAGATATCATTGAAAGAAAGTTACATACCAAACGTGAGATTTGTATACTTTTGGAGAAAAGGCAAATGTACAGTTTTCGGACGGACGGACAAACGAACAGACGGACGACAGACGGGCGTACAGACAGACAGACGGACACGAGTAAAACAATATGCCCCCGATCTCTCGATACGGGGGCATATAAGGGACGTTCATATATCGCTCAAACGAGCACATGATTCTGTACACAGAAAACATTTTGACAATTTTTGAAGATGTTTTTCATTAATCTGACACTATAGATTTCCCTTTGACACCGCTCGACTCGTTTTGAAAGAAATATGGTACTGACGGAGACAAAGTAAAACATTTGACGAAGTTTATGAGAACCAGGTCAAATATATGTGACCCATCGCGCTAAAAGGGTCCTTATCGGATGTGTGAAAAATATCTATCCTAGTCAGTCTGCGCAGTCCGCGCAGCCAGACTAGGGCCGACACTTTTCACTTTTATGTAATTTTCTAAAGCCGGAATGTTTTCCCTCTCTTACTTTGTGTTTATTTTTCGCATACGGGATCTGGTTGACCTGTGCTGGGCCTGACAAGTCTGTCAAAACTTAGATTTTTGGAGTTCGGATAAGGTCCCTTTTAGTGTGATGGGTCACATATCCAAAACCTGATTTCGGCGATGGACAACGCCGTATAACTAAAGGGCGGTTTACACGGTCTGCTTTAGCATATCTGCTTTAGCATGTATGTTTTTAGCATGTCTGTTTTTTGCGTTCACACGGTATGTTTTAGCACATGTGCTTTTGGTGGAAGTTAGCTGACCTAGGTCAAACAGTTCACTGGTCAGTTGTAGAATGGAGGATAGTGAAATATTATACCTTGTGTGCCTTTATCCTTTTTGCTATCGGCAAAACATTGCTGAGAAAAGAGACAGTGAATCAAAACCAATCTTCCATTATCTACTCTGATCTTAAACATAAGTGGCTGTTAAAGTTCACTGGTTTAGCATGGAAAAAATTATTGCAGATTTTCAACATTTTCCTCTCTTGTCTCAATGTTTTGCCTACCCATTTCTACAGACGTCAAAACAGGTCTTGTTTGTGTAAGGATTAATACAAATCAAATTACAATAGTTTGAAAAATCTTGAGACTCCCCATCACAAAGATTTCAAAGATAGAAGTTAAAATCTAGATCAGACTATGGCAAGAGTCATGCTTTACTAGAGTCAAGATCAGACTGACTAACATTAGTCTTTGCAGATCATTTATTATCATTTGGCCTATCAATAAATACATTATGTAATATGAAATGAAAAATTGAAATTATTGACATCTTTTTGATAAAACATGTTTGTAGATTATAAAGACCATTTTTGAAGTCTGATCTAAACCTTGTCTTTTATATTCAACAAATGATACTATTTAAACCATTCCCACATAACGACTCTTTTTGACTCCCTAAAAGATAATTGTTTTGGAAAACATCATGGAAAATGAATAAATTGCTTCTGGCAAGCAATTTCTTCATTTCCCGCAATGTTTTCAATGTGACCCAAAAATGTAAAAAAAAAAAAAAATAATTCATTTTGAATTGTTGTCTGCAACATCTTTGAATTTGGACCAACCCATGTTTTTATCGTTTAGTAATGGGTTACATGTAAGGTAAAGATCAGCATGATATCATGATAAAGAACAATTAGTTTCATGACAAAGTATCAAATATAATTACTTTAAAACAAGAACTTAGATTGTTGTACTAAATTAAAAAAAAAACTATGTTCAGGTAATAATAAAAGATCATCATTTTAACCCATTACCACACAGTGACTCGCTTTGACTCCCTACAAGATGATGGTTTTGAAAAACATTATGGAAAATGAAGAAATTGCTTGTGGCAAGCAATTTCTTCATTTCCCACAATATATCCAATACAAAAAGACCAAAAAGTGTGAAACTTCATTAAATTCAAATTGTCGTCTGCCACATCTTTGAATTTGGACAAGTCTAAAATTTTGTCGTTTGATAATGGGTTAATAGTTACCTGTAGAGATTTTGTGGGTTTATCATGATTAATGAGGGGGCTGACCAGTGTTTGTTTATTTTACCGGTCATTTCCCTGGAATCAGAGATCTGATTGGCCAATTTCCGTCTGCTTTTTCACTAGAAATAGAGCATGCTATAAAACGTCTGCTTTAGCAGATATGCTAGCAGAAAGCCCATTATCTGGGGTTCACACGGTATGTTTTAGCACATCTGCTAAAGCAGATATGCTAAAGCAGACCGTGTAAACCCTTCTTAACAAACCTAAAAGCTGTAATTGAGAACTTCACGTGAGCTATAAATTACAAAACGAAAGTGCAAGTTAATCAATTTCCAATGTGATTTTCCCTTTCTCGAACGACAAAATTAAAGGCTGGTCCAATTTGAAAGCTGATATAGATGACAAAATGTGTAGGCCTACCAATGATATAAATTGCATTTGAGTACATTACAGCATACAAAATCGATTATCAACATTTTATTCCTTTGTCCGAGTGTTTTCCCAAGCATTTTCTGTTAAAGACGTCAAATCATATTTGTGTTTAGGAAGGGGTTAGAGCTAAAAAGGATCATAGGAGGTCGGCACATTGTTTTGTTTTGTAATAAATATCTTCTATAGACTATAATTATATTCATATAAGATATTTTTCATAAATCAAAACAGTGTGCCGAACCGATAAGCACAGCCGGGCCAATTACGAGTAAAATTGTAACATTACGTTTTCTTTAATGCTTTTCGGTGGATTATCGGGAAATAACGGTAGATTATCATTTTGATAAACTCACCGCCTATCCAGTGAAATTATCAAAAACTTGTGCCCCGCTTTCGTTCATTTCACCCTATCTGACGTCATATAAGCCGGGCCAAATAATTGACGTCATCATACGAGTTGCATAGTAGTCACGTGCAAAATGACGCGCTTTAAAAAATCTGTCATATTTTTTTTTGCATTTTGTCTATTTTTTGCATTAAAGAAATAGAATAATCGTTTGTTTTTCGTGTAAGATCGATTGATATTTCATTTCGTGAACAACGAAAGCTACATTTTCACTTGTGGCTTCGCCACTCGTGAAAATAAAGCTTTTGTTGTTCACTGAATGAAATATGAATCGATCTTACGCTGAAACAAACGATTATCCTCTATATAATCGTACATCAGTAGATACATGATTATGTTCTTGTATAAAGTAATTCACTTGTGTGCAGTTTTCTGATGATAATGAAGGCATGACCTCCATTTATAAACTTTGCCACACTTATCACAGGGAAGCCTCTGGTCACAATGCACCGCCTTCTCGTGGTCTCTCAGGTGACTTTTATTTGTAAACTTCTGCTCGCATTTGGTACAATCGTATGTGACGTCTTCATGTGCGGTCTTGACATGGCGATCCAAACTGCTTTTATGTTGGAAAGTGCAGGGACATTTTCTCACATTTCTGTTTGGTGTGTTCAACATGTGACGAGATGTGTCCTCTATAAGGCAGCATTTGGTTGAATCCCTTCTGGCAAATCTCACAATTATATATGAATTGTTTTATGTGTTTATTTTTCATATGAAGATCCATCCCAAACTTGGACGTTAACTCTTTTCCACATACGTCACACATGTATTTATGACTTCTCTTGTCATTTTGCTCATAATGGACCTTTAGGTGTCTTTTTAGATTTGATTTCTTCTCGGTTGAATAATGACAGACTTCACAAGTAAAACTTGCATTTTCATCTTTATCATCACATGTGTTATGAACCGATATGTGACGCTTCAAATTATTTTTCCTGTCAGTGGAACAGTCACAATTAGCGCACTCATACTTTAGCTTTGGCTTAGTTGTTCCTATTTCCTCTTCACGAAAACTTTCATCGAGCCCTTCTATTATAAAGGAATCATCCATGATCTGAAACACAGTCATTTTATTTATATAGTTTTTTTGTCAAACAGTTTTGAATGGTATCAAACTGGTGTTCCATCTCATAGCTGTTCTATTTAGATTATATAACTAGAGAATTATATATAATCATAGAAACAATGATTTGTTTCAATATTTATTTGAAATTCTGACCATTAGACAAAGTTAGAATCAACTTTTTAAAACAGTTCTTCTTGTGTAAAGGTACTCATATACACATTCAAATATTCTTTTGAAAAATAATTGCTTAAAAACTATTTTCATAATAAGTATGTGACAAGAAAATGCTACTGAGCTCTCTAGTAACAGTGGCATCGCAAGCAACCGGACTAAAGCTTTCACAGATTGAGCAAGCAACCGTACAGTGAGGCGACAACACCAATGTCATTTGATAGTCAATATTTCTTAAACCAATGCGTCCATGTATGTTATTCTTTAGTTTTCTGGTGCTAAGATGATATATTTTCGAAATATCATAAGTATGTGCTCGTATATAAGTTGTAAAGCTTTGAAATCGATGTTTGAAAATCCATGAATATGATATTTTCGAAAATTTTAAGTGAGCAATCGCATTTTTTCTGAATAAGTAGCTTTTCTCAAGGGATATACTCTGTGAATAACATAGTTTATGTACATACAGCTCATACAATTAAACTTCCCCCCACATTTCATTTTATTATTAACTATTTAGCTGTTTCTTTGTCTGCAATCGATACCTCGACTCCTTTCTTGGCTCGCAAGCGGAAGTTAGAGCGGACAGTGGACTATACACTGTGAATAAGAAAACGCGCTTTTGTCTTCTTAAAACTCGTACGTACAGCTCTAAATATGCTGTAGTTAAAAGCGTTTCGAAGAAGAGTGCTGAGTAATCGAAAGTTTTTTGCCCTGTCGAAGTGATTGGTTTAATCACTTTTCTTTTCTTTTTTCCCTTTTTAAATGGTATTTTTAAGTTTGAAAGCTGCTTCAGCTGACAAAATGGATGTGGATAAAGATTAGATTTATGCTGAATATGATACAGAGATGTACATGCAAATTAAGAAAATACTGGTTATTTAACATTTTCTTCCTTTGCGACTATGTCTTCTCAAAATTCTTAGCTGGCCCGGGACGAAAGTCTCGAAAGAAATATTGTCATATCCTCGGATGTCGGCGTCGGTGTCGGCGTCAGCGTCCGAAAAAACTTTAACCTGGCCCGTATGTCATGCCCGGTTAGAGATACAGCCATGATATTACACCTGTGGGTACATGTAACCGAGACCTTTCATTTGGGACCATGAACTTTGACCTTGTGACCTTGACCTTGGCGTTTGACCCACTTTTTGACCCTTTTTTAAAACTTTTACATAGCCTGTATCTTATCTTACAGATACAGCATTGATGCTAAATCTGAGGATACCTCTAACCAAGACCTTTCATTTGGGGCCATGACTTTTGACCTTGTGACCCTGACCTAGGAGTTTGACCTACTTTAAAATAAACTATATCATGGCCTCTATCTCATGTCCTTTTACACATACAGCCTTAGCATTTCACACATGGACACCTCCTACTAACACCGTTAACATTTGACCATGACTTTTGACCTTGTGACATTGACCTTGGAATTTGACCTACTTTTAAAAAACTTTAACATTGCCTATATATCATGTCCTATTTCACATACGGCATTGATATTTCAAACATGGACACGTCCTACCAACATCGTTCATATTTGTCCATGAACTTGTGACCTTGACCTTGGGATTTGACCTATTTTTAAAACAATTTAACGTGGCCTATATTTAATGTCCTTTATCATACACAGCCTTGATATTTCATACATGGACACCGCCTACCAAGACCTTTCACATTTGACCATGACCTTGGACAAATTATTCTTTCACAGATAAAGGCATTAACTAAAGCATCGCAATTCAAACCTTTCCAAAACAAGATCATGCTTTCACATCCCTTATATAAACTACTAGCGGAATTATAGAGACAGAAGAAGAAAATACTGATAATCAGCATTTTCTCAATTTGCCTCAATGTTTTCTGTCCATAGGCAATATAATCCACATTTTTGTCTTAATAACATCTATTTTGTCGTTTGCAGCCTCCTTGAAATAGTGAACGATTTTATCCACTTAACCATGACGTAATTTCGGACAAACAATAGTACATGTATTTCATATGCGTTGTTAAAAACTCTCGAAACTACGGCTTGATTCAAGCCGTACTAGTAGTTACGAGATTTTATAACGACACCGACGGGTTTTCAAAGAATAACGGTAAACCCAGTCTAGTTTTAGCATAAAATTCATTGAAATTGGAACACCCTAAAATTTTCTCATTCGGAATATAAATATATAGCAATATAAAAATCTAACTGATATTGACGAACAAAAGAGATGAACATTGTGAATGTTTTAAAAGAAAAGAAAGATATGCTAATGACCTGTATTTTTCATATTTTGTCAATTTTTGGCCTTGAAGAGGCCAAATTTAGCATGTCATTTTTCTCAGGGCGTGCAGAATTTATCTTGTGAAAACGTTGAACACAGATAGATAGTGTTCTTGCGCGATGAAAAGTAAATCGGAACTGGATTAGATCTAAGTTACTTTATGCAGATTTTGTACCCATGTACATTACAAACGAAGTAAATACATACGTTGATAGTAGTAAAGGCATTTAAAATCGTAAAATATTTACAATCAAGAAATCGATTGCAACATATATTATGCTCGGATTCATTCGCCGCCAATACTCAACGTTTAGTGGGTTTTCCCCCGAATCAAAATTTCCGTAGAGGTTCGTAAGCAATATCTTAATATAGAAACCCTGCAGACGCAAGATTATGACGATGTATTATTGCGATTAAATCTTTTTTAGTCTGGTTTAAAAAGAAGATTAAAAGGTTTTCGAGAGGTTTTTACCTGTCGATGATAGAAATATTAGTTATTTTCGGAAATAAAATGGTGTCCGATCTGACCCGAAGGAAAACTGATACGTCGGGTCTAACCGGACAAATAATGATTTTATATATTAATTATGTCTCACAATGATCAGCAAATTCAGTGGTCGAGCGGTAATGTCGAAGTCTCAGAACTCGTGGAACCGACGTTCAAATCCAGTCATCAGCGTATATTTTTCTACTTTTTTTATGAAATACTTGATGCAAATAAATATCTTAGATCGTTCATTTGTATTTTATCTTACCTAAAACCTTTCCAAACAAAATTTTAGATTGTTCCAAATTAATTACGTAAAAGTGCAAACATAATTATTATTTGAAATAAATCTAGCTCGATTATCGGCCTGTCCGATCAGACCCGATGTGTCCGAAATAACCTGTCGTTGATGACAATCGCGACCCTCGAGACTGTTTGCAACATTTTGCCGTTTGGAACGTTGTTGCAACATGATCTCGAGCGTAATTCACTGACCGCCATATTGAACGTGAAAGTAGATGCGCGTAAATGACGTCATCAAAACAAATCAATCCTTTAGCTAACGTTATGATTCAAGTGAAATATACTGTCAATAATCGGTAAATCACGTCAATTTTTTTATCTGGTAAAATTTCGTCACATTTATGAAGATACAATCGACTTTTGGACGCTGTTTGTTCAAATATTTTTTCTGGCGTAGATTTAAATAGTTGTTTGGTCTGCTTCCGTTGTTATGGACCAGACTACCGTTGTTATGCTTGCGTAGTGATATGGGCAGGATCGGCTCATGGCGGCTACTGTAATACGTTCGAGCCGATCTTGAATAACGATAAGATCCGAGAATATTCGAATGTCGTTGATGACTCATTTTGTTTTCCTTATGGTACCCGGTTTTATACGCTTAATACATACTTCTCATTACCGATGCCGGGGAAAAGGCTTAGAATTTTCTGATTGTGACATAAGATACAGTTTTTGTCTTCACCTATCTAAATAATGGCTGACGATCGCTTAACTGTCCGAAAGTACCCGACGTTCCTCTAATATTTAAAGAAACTCGTTCATTGCAAAACTGTCCGTAAATGTTCGTTTTTCCCCCGCGAAAGAACTATTGGGTCCATAGAAATACCGGAACACCATGGAACGCATAGTAATTACCGGAACAGACGGAACGCGTCAGTGATTACCGATACACACTTGAAATATTTGGTTTTCCAATACCGTAGGTAATAGTAACGATTTGTTATTCTTTAACCTGTTTTAAAACTGTGTTATTTATATCTCTATGTATTTGTATGTGTTAGATAGTTATGTTTTAATAGGCAGATTCATGATTTAATAAGGTTCTAAATGATATATTGTGAAGATATATAGAAATAACATCACGATTTGTCGGCAATGATTTAACTTCATTTAATAAATCGTTATTCAATCCATTACTTCATCTTGATTGTTTGAACAAGATATAAAATATGGAATTTACCATTATCTCACCCATTCCAAAATGTAAAAACTTTTGACTTGTCAAATTCCAAAGCTAATGCAGACGACATAATGGGCATTAATAAATTTGGAAATTGTGCTCAATATAGCACAAAAAAAATACTGAGCAGAACGTACATTTACTAATTATGCCGCATTGTTTTCCAAAAACATATTTTACCAGAGGTGTAAAGAAATATTACAAGATTGTCAAGGTCATCTCCAATCTTTCTCTAGAATCAGGTATTGTCCCCAAAGATAAGAGAAGTAAAACAGTAGCACCCGTCTATAAAAAGCTGTCCAAAGTATAAAGCCAGCAACTATAGGCCAATCTCTTTAACCTGCATAGCATCAACAATTATGGCGCGCATCCTGATAACAAACATCATGGGCCACTTTGATAAGAATAATCTACTTAGCCAGTACCAGCATGGCTTCAGAGCAAAACATACCTGTGAATCTCAATCGATTAGCCTTACCCAAGAAGCATACGACAATCTTGAAAATGTTCAACAAGCGGATATATACTTGAAATGGATTTTAGTAAGGCATTTGATTTGGAACCACCTTCCTATAGCCGTCTCCAATGCTTCTACGCTCAGGGGCTCAGGGTCGCCCTACCACAGCATGCTGCGGCCCTACCCAGTAGCAAGTAACCGGTTGATGGATGTACATAGTTTTAACTGTACCGTATAGACTTTTAGCTGTACATAACCAATGGAAGAGGTGATTGTCTCATCCCATCGTAGGTCAAATATACATGAAGAAACCTGACCTAAACCGGAAGAAGAAGAAGGTTGATCACAGCAATTACATATCCAAATTGAATAAGCTGGGTGTCCTTCCACTGATCTCAAGATGGATAATTATAATCCATCTAAAAGGATCGTTCTCAAAGAGTAGGTATTGATGATCACTCATGAACTACTCTACCCGTTCTCTTAGGAGTCCCTCAGGGTTCAGTGCTCTGTCAATGTCTTTTCTTATCTTTTCTTAGTCTATATAAATGACCTACCAAACTATATCCAATCCAAGACCAGACTATACTTGTCTGTAGAATCGGAAACTCAGGTGAGCGATATAGGGCCATCATGGCCCTCTTGTATATATAATTAGTTTTGCTCGCATACTTTTATAAAATGTCAAGATAATTTGCTATTGTGTTTCCATGATATTTCATGTTCTCTTATATGTTTTGACTTGCATGTTATAATTGAAATTTAACCAAAACATGTCTTTTTCAACAAAAGAAAATGCCCATAAAGGGAAATTTCAAAAAACTTCTAGCTTCAGCAGCAAAATAATAACAGATTTATTAACCCATTCCCACATAATGACTGTTTTTGACTCCCCTAGAGATAATGGGTTTGAAAAACATTGTGAAAAAATGTGAAATTATATTTAGTAATTACTTGAAATTGTCGTCTGCAACATCTTTGAATTTGGACAAGTCTAAAATTTTGCCGTTTGGTAATGGAATGATAAAGGGTTTAAAGAACGACATGCACTTATTTTTATATAATGTTCTGATAATATGCTATATTGTGTTTCGATGATTTATTAACCAGGGGGCATGGCCCAAATTATTCACGGTCTTAAGACCGCTTTTGGTCGCAGATTTATTGTTAACACAATTTGGACAGGAATTGATCATGCAATAAATAAAATGGATAAATCTGAAATCGAAATCCTTCTTACCTGATGCTTGATAATTTGCCCCCCATGATTCTAGTGGCCATCCAGTACAGATGATTTCTGATCATTTTACTTTTGTTTCATACCATACAGATGAGTTCTGTTCATTTTACTTTTGTTTTATACCAAAAATCTGCATGTGTTCAAATTTGTTCGAAACTTCTTCAAAAAAATATAAAAGATTAAAATATTACTCTTGTTATTTTTCGTACACTTTCCAGGCCTTCAGCTCTTTCAGTGCTTTGATTATTGCTGAAGTTAAAGAATATTTAAACTTTCTCATACCAATAATCTGCATGTGTTCAAATTCTTCAAGGCCTTCAGCGCTTTCAGCGCTTTGATTTTTCAACCTATTCACAATAACAAAACATTCAAAATTCTTTTCTTGTATTCCACGTGTCGTCTGCTTGCTTCTAATTTAATTGCTACTTCTTGGATGTTTGAAGCAGACTGCTGTGAAAATTATTCCACAAACAAAACTTGGTTTTGACATAACGAGAAGAAAAATGGGAAAACACCGAAGCAAGAAGAAAATGCTGATTACGAAATTTGCCTATTTGCATCAATGTTTTCTTTGGCATATTGCACACAAATCTTATCTTTAGCAATATCTTTTTGTCATCTCCATTTTCTTTCCAATTGGAACAGTCTATTTTTTCACCATTTTGGAGAGGGCTAATCCATCATATACCCGATATACTCATAGCTTTGGCATAAAGAGTAGACTAAGATCAGCCTGCACAAATGTGCAGTCTAGTCTAATACAACACGGTCTTTTTGATACCAAATTGGCACTGTAAAGTAATACGTTACCGCCCAAATTCAGTTTAGAGGCGCCACTAGGGTCTGAAATGGTCGAAAAATTCATGTCTTCAGAAACGTTTCCCATATTGATATCTGAAAACAAGTATATCTGAAGTTACATATTTCGATGTTTTTGGATGCAATATGATCTTTCCATCGGAATTGTTGAGCATCGAAAATGGGTAGTTTCAATCGCTTTTTTAAGAATATCGGATATCTTTTGAATTAGAATTTGAATCTTATTAGAGGGAAAGACAAACTGCTTCGAGTTGTTAATCAATGCCAATAATCTGTTTAACGATATGCCGTTTAGATTTCAGCTTCTGACGTGTCCATCTCTACAGAATTTTAAACTGAAACAAATTAAATTTCCGTTACCAACTTGAAATTTCCGTTGTATGTATACGTATGTCTTTTGTTCTGTCCTTCAAACGTGTGGATAGAAAAAGTATCATCTTTTGTGATAAAAGAGAAGTATCAATGCGTGAGAATCTCGAACTTTATTGAACTTGTGATATGCAATGAAATATTTTAGTTGCATTAACTGTAAAATACAACCGTACGTTTTCTGTAACAACGAGCATATTATTATGAGAAAACAATATCAAAGACGACTTAGAAATATAGCAACTTCAAATTGGTAAAATTCGGTACCGAGTATTTACGCTTTCGCCACGTTTTGAGACATGTACAGCTGCATTTACCTCACTAAATTTCCGTTACCTATTGGTAACGGAAAATTTACTCATTGAAAACAGACTTTTTATGAGTAGCCCTCGCAAATTTATCTGGAATACACCAAAATTCGTAGGACATGTGTATTTTACAGATATTTGTCAGTTGTATAGGTAAGTGCATAGTGATAAACATTGCCGAAATACCATGTGAAAATGCAAATACCTTCCCTACTTTAAATATGAAATATGTCTTCAAAACATGAACACTGAACTGTGTTTGCAGTATCATGTAGTAAGTTCAATGATATGATCATCATATATTACGTTATAGATCATTAGCACCAAATTGCGCACCTGTTTTCCATTAAATTTAATTTCGGTATCGGAAATTTCAAAAAAGGTATCGGAAATTTGGTATCGGAAATTTTAAAATTATCACATTTTGTCCTGTGTTTTCTATTATATTGCCATTACGTACAAATACTTTAGCAGTATACCATTACCCTGATAGCATTAACACTTTAATCTATGAATTATCAAACCATATTGCCAAAAGAGCACTTAGTTTAGTATAACGGAAATTTCATGTTTTTACTTTTGATGAGGGGTGCCTCGCTATTGCAGCATTTAGCAATTTTATTTCGTAAAATTTCAACCTGGTTTATGTCATTCTCAAAAAATAATTATATGAATCAAAGTGTAAGGAAAATGACGACGAAATCTATCGGAAAAACTGTGTTTAAACCAAGTGTCAAATTAAGGTAACGGAGATTTCTTCAATCTTTGGAATTTTGGCGACACTTACTTGACCTTAATTATTTTTGATTTTATGACGGACAGATAATAAAAGATGTACTTTTCAAAAACTTAGGCCATTGACGGATGTTTTTAAATGCATATACAGTGGATAAAATGTATCTATTTGTGAGAAAGTACCACGTTTATTTACTCTACTGCGTCTGGCGACATCACGGAAATTTAAAAATACGACCTTATTTTTGATATTTTGAAGAAACGAGTCTCTCGATTTTCTTGAAATGTTTAACAAAGTTGTAAAGTGATCTGTACTAATGTAAGGACTATCAAAATTCAATGTACTACGTTTCTTCAGTTAGATAAATACCGGCGACAGGGGTGGCGCCTCTAAACTGAATTTGTGCGTACACAGTATTCCAATAAAATGATGAAAATTTCATCAAAATTTCAAATTAAATCTTCAAAATTATAAATATGCAAATTAGCTAATATGCACAACTACACTAGAATTGAAGTTACATGTCTCAGCTGCATTTTGACACCCATCTTGTTAGTGTACACCCGGAACTAAGTGAGCTATGTCTGATTTTTCGCGCTTCACTCTCAATAATTGAAAATAATTCTCTTAATTATTCCAATTCAATGTTTAAAATAATTAATAAGCAAATTAGCGTAAAGTATCGAGACTGTATAGAGACAGGACAGGAGATATAGGCCTAGTTTAAGTTTTTTTAAAAGTAGGTCAAACTCCAAGGTCAATGTGCAAGATAATGGTCAAAAGTGAAATGTCTTGGTTGGAAGTGACCATGTGTGAAATATCAAGGCCGTATGCGTGAGATGACATGAAATATAGGCCAGGTTAATGTTTATAAAAGTAGGTCAAACACCAAGGTCAAGGTCACAATGCCCAAGGTCATGGTCAAATGTGAAGGTCTTGGTAGGAGGTATCCATGTGTCAAATATCAAGGCTGTATGTGTAAAAAGACATGATATATCGGCCAGATTAAAGTTTTTTTTAAAAGAAGGTCAAACTTCAAGGCCAAAGTCACAAGGTTCAAGGTCATTGTCAAATTTGAAAGGTCTTGATCGGAGGTTTCCATGTGTGAAATATCAAGGCTATATGTGTAAAAGGACATGATATATCGGCCAGGCTAAAGTTTTTAAAAATAGGTCAAACTCCAAGGCCATGGTTACAAGGTTCAAGATCATTGTCAAATGTTTCAGGTCTTGGTAGGAGGTGTCCACGTGTGAAATATCAAGGCTGTATGTGTAATAGGTCATGGGGTATATCTTTTTAAAGTAGCGTAGGTCAAACTCCAAGGTCAAGGTCACAAGGTCCAATGGCATGGTCAAATGTGAATGATGTTGATAGGAGGTATCCATGTGTGAGATATCAATGCTGTATGTGTAAAAGGACACGAGATATAGGCAATGTTAAAAATTAAGTGTAAAATCAACAAAAGGCGATTACTACAAAAAATTGATCGACAGAGTTATGGTTCTTGTGCACTGCACCTCTCCATATTGAGATCTATCTAACTGTAAAGTTTCATAATTATACAATGTATACTTTTTGAGCTGTGCTCCGGACAAGAATCAAGTTTGAAAATCAACAAAGGGCAATAACTCCAAAAATTTGATCGGCAGAGTTACGGTAACTGTGCACTGCACCTCGTCATCATGAGATCTATCCACCTGTAAGGTTTCATGATTCTACCTTACATACTTTTCGAGTTATGCTCCGGACAAGAATCAACTTTGAAAATCAACAAAGGGCAATAACTCCAAGAATTTGATCGGCAGAGTTACGGTTCTTGTGCACTGCACTTTTCCATAATGAAATCTATCCACCTGTAAAGCTTCATGATTCTACCTTACATACTTTTTGAGTTGTGCTCCAGACAAGAATCAAGTTTGAAAATCAACAAAGGGCAATAACTCCAAAAAATTGATAGGCAGAGTTACGGTTCTTGTACACTGCACCTCTCCATAATGAGATCTATCCACCCATGAAGTTCCATGATTCTACCTTACATACTTTTCGAGTTATGCTCCGGAAATGGTGTGGTCTGCGGACCGACCGACCTACCTACCGACCAACTGACCAACCGACCGACCGATCGACCGACCAACCGACCGACACTTGCAAAACAATATGCCCCCACTTTCTTCGAAAGGGGGCATAATTATAGCTCTTCATCTGCTACTCCTTAAAACCAATTTTACAAAATATGTTGCCACGGTAACCGCTCCTTTTAATATACTGCAATTCAATATATTCCATACAAAAGACCTCAACATACTTAATTCTGTTTTGTACAGGACGTTTCACATATACAAAGCAATTCAGTCCTTCTATGAAGTTGAAAGGCACTGCATGTATCAATATCGAAATTTAAAAAAATCATTAAAATTGCGATTATGTAATTTGGTAATTTTAAAACTTTGAATTAAAGTGACATTTCAGACTTTTTTGTCATAAATTTTATTTTTATCTGAAGGATCGTATTTTATTATAAAAATTCTAAAAATTTCAAGCCAAAATATTGCGCCGTTTATGAGAAATATATATTTTTGTGCTTAGATTAAACAAATTATTGTGGACAACAGTTAGGATTTATATTGAATTTTTCAGTTCTGTCTCAATTTTAAAGGGGTATTTCTCGCTAATCATCAACAACTTAAAAAAAACGGATAACATTCATACTCATTAGAATAACCAATTTTGGCATCAAGACATACTTTAAAAAATTGAAATGAAAATGAAATGTCCCTTTAAGGATGGGTGTCTCAGCTTTATTTTGACACCAAAATTGTTGATGTATCCAATCAACTAAGTGAGCAATGGCTTATATTACTGACATATCCTTATAAAAAGTGACGAAAATTTCATCAAAATTTCTAATCAAATCTTGTAAACCATGCATAGCATATATGCAAATTAGCTAATTTGCATAATGGTACTGAAATATACAGGGGGTGTCTAACCTTCATTTTGATACCAATTTTGTTAGTGTGCACCCAGAACTAAGTGATCTATAAGAAATTTTCTAGCTCTACCCCTGAACCATTTATGAGGTAAGGGTAACCACGGAAACCACGCCCTAAGCATAGTGGGAATGAGTTAATTCGTAGAAACATTGGCGATTCTCATCCCAGGGATCTCAAGGAACAATTTGGTGCCCATAAAAATTGTCCTGGGCGGGGGGCATGATACCCAACCTCAGCCCCCGGCCTATTGTGGAAAAAACTTGTTCCAGACTGGTTGGAATGTCCTGAAAATTGGCAATTTGTTTGTGACAAATTTTCGACATAAACAAGACCTTGCCCTGGTTTCTCGAAAAAACTTAAGTATATTTTCACGAGAACATGCTCAACTTCAAAGGAATACTCTCCAACGTTGAAGGGTATTCGATTAAAGTTCACGTGGATTTCGTGCGATTTGAGCACGGTGCTCAGATTTGAGCATGAGAACGTACTTAAGTTTTTTTTTCGAGAAACCCGGGGCCTTGTTTTGACGTCCCTAACAAATATCACCCGCAAAAAGTTTGATGCAAAAGAAGTAAATGATTAAAATCTGCATTTTCTTCTTTTGCCTCAATATTTTCTCTGTCATATGTACAAAAGTCTTCTCTTTAACAACAGCGTTTTCGTCATCTGCACTTCCTTTCCAAATTGTCTATTTTTTCGCCATTTTGGAGAGGGTGTAACCTTTATTGTGATGTCCAGGAGATATCCCTTACTTACACAAAGCTTTTGCAGAAAGTGTAGACTGAGATAAGCCTGCACAAATGTGCAGTCTGATCTCAGCCAACACTCCCTGCTTTCTATTAAATTTATTGTCGGGAAAAAATTGAATTAAAAGGGTTTGAATGTCATGAAATTTGGCAATTTGTTTGAAACAAAATTTAAATTTAGCAGGATAATGGTTAAAGTGTCCGTTGATTGGCAAAATTAAACTCTTGTGCCGAAAACACCTTTCTAATAACCAAATATCAAAATTTCTACAATTTTTCAACATTAGAAGTGTTTTTATTTCGTCTTTTAAATTGGACATTTTGGTCTTTTCCGATCTTTACCGAAGAAATAACGCTTAACTTCCGAGTTGAAGTTATGACGTCATACCGGCAAAATAATGACGTCATGGCGGAAAAAATGGGAAGTCATGAGTCATTTCCCGGAAATTCTGAGATTTCTGACAAAGTTAAATGTCCGACTTTTCTGTCATAAAGCGACTTCCCAAATCGAAAACCAAAACGGAATTCACCCTAAGAAAATGTTAAAATGTGTTAAAGAATATGTCGTTAGTGAGAGAAGGAATGTGCCAAAGAACGGTTTAAGTGTGTCTGTATTACTCTGATGGTCGAGAAATGGATAAAAACTTAGATTTCGCTTAATGGCAGAAAAGTCGAACACTTTATCTTTGTCAGAAACCTCATGCTCTATATTTGGGACAGAGTCAAGCCATTGTATGACGTCACTTCGTGGCGATTTGACGGAAATTGCCGATCTTTATTTTCTCGAAAATCAGTATTTCTTAATCCAAGTAACGACGTAAAGGAAAGCAAACAAAACTTTTAAAACAACAGAGTTTGGCGGATCTTTTATAAAATACGTTAATTTAATGTTTTTCTTCCAATATACGGCGAAATCAACTGCCTAGCTTGGTAGCCTTTAAACCATTTTGAAACAAAGGTTTTGACGTCCATATCATAAATCGCTATGGAAAACTTTGAGGCAAAAGAAGAAAAGGTTGAAAATCAGCATTCCCTCCATTTGCCTCGATATTTTTCTGACATTTATTTCCTTTATCTATGTAACCTTTGATGCCGTATGTTCCTCCTTTACAATTTAACTAATATAAAGCTTTGGCAATTGAGGCATTGGATCTCCCTTTTCAAACAAACCAGAAACAAACCAGACTACAAACTAATGTCATAACCATTTTTGGCAGAGAAAATGATCATGAAAGACCTTTCGATAAATCATAAACCCCTAAAGGAATCACGTGTACTTTTTCATTTGTGGCTGCTTGAAAATAGGGTAGTTTCAGAATTCGGAGATTTACTCATCATAAGCTACCAATTTCAGACTACTATCATATCAATTATCTTACATTATATATCGATCTATTCAGAAAGTGTGGTAAGAATTACTCCCTGCAGGTGGTATCAAAAAGTTGTCGGACTCATGGACTAAGTGTTTAGTATGTAATGATGGAGGGAAATCATTTGTTGACGCTCACCAAAGTTTATACAATCGAGCACTGTAACCAAATTTCCAGCGAAGTTTGATGATTTTCGGCATCTATGTACATGTACTACATACATGGTTTTATCCACACAACTCATCTTTTTTTCAGAAAAGAAACACAACAATGCTCACTTTGTCATGATACACACCTTTATTTCTATCTTTTTTATACAAAATTGATAAGAACGGTTAAAATAGAGACACATTGATCACAGGGATAAATGAAAGTGGTGTCTTTATCAAAATCCTCAAAAACAAGCTGCAGATGCGTGGTTTTCGATGAAAAGGTACGCACGTTTCCATATTTATTTCAACATTGATGATTTAGTCCGGAAGTCCATGAAGTCGTAAGAATTTGAATTCAAAGACGCGTAAAAGAAAATGTATAAAACGCCTCATTCAAGACACAAACGAATAAACTTATTAAGTAAGATAACTTCAAACTATGAAAATTCGTAAAACCTTGTACACTTACGAATTTCAAAGTCGGTAAAAATGATACATTTTGATAAAAAAACAAAGCATTCTAACAAATACTGAATAACACAAGCTTTAAACAAATGCCAGTTTGGATGGGGTCATTAACTAAGAGTAGCAATTGTTAATTTTCAATTGGCTCAACGTTGATGCTCTTCGGTAATGTGTAGCATAAAATAATATCCCCCATCTTTGATTTAGACAATTATTACAACTTATCAAAGATTTGCTAACTGTGCTTATATTTAATTTATATAGACTCCGTCATTTATTTTAATAAATGGCATTTTTAATGTCTTTCATTGTTTCTTAATCTGTTCTTGGACCATTAACCAATCGAGCAACTGATAGTGTGAAAATGATTAATTCAATGCTGGGCATAAATGTAAGTCAAAGGTCCGTGTATATTGAAACTTTCTACTTTTTAACAGTTTGTAAATCTTCATAGAATTATGCAGTGTAAAGTCTTTTTTTCAATATCTGTTCTGACAAATGCAAAAATGACAATGTATAATCGAAGTAAAGCAATTCATCACCTCCATTTAAAACAAACCATTTGAATACATCATTTATACTAGTAACTTTTCTTCTATTCCTAGGTTTACCAAATTGAAACCAATTTGAGTTCGTAAGACTTTAAATCTTTCCTAAACAAGATCGGGCTTTGGTGTCCCTCGTGGAAAATAATTTGATAATTTGACTTCAAGTGGTTCGTAAAACTTTTGAAAGTTTAAATCGTTATAAATGCAATGGGTTAAAGTTGTGTTTGTTTGTCCTCGTCTTCCGCATCTGAGGGCACATTGCTGTCTCGGTCCGCTACAGCTAGACGAGCCACATCCAGAAAGTTGACCCGAGCTTTGGCTCTCTCTCCGGGGTCGCAGGTTTGAGCCGCTACTTCGGCAGCGTTACGTAGTTTGGCTTTCAGTGCAGCACGTCTCCACCGACTCGCCACAACCTGACCTCTTTGCAAGATGGCGTTTTTTAATCTATAACGAGAAACAGTATCAATAGGTTATGTTTGGAAACGCATTTTTATATATTCAAAATCTTACAATAAATTTCTCTAGCCAATGTATTTCTGTTTTCTTGGTACATGTATAAAGTTAAATCAAACAGCATTGTCATAATTTAGGCTGGTTTGAAAAAAATGATTTATAGACATATTGAGTTCTATGAGTCATGTTTACTCTCGACACCATATAAACATGGATAAGTATCGTTAAATCCAATGCTATGGGTACTCGAAATATCTTGGTGATACAGTTGTAATAAGTACCCACAGATTAAAAAAGAGTAATCGAATTTGACATATCCGTTCTTACCTTGACCTATAAATAGACATTACCTGGTATCACGTGACAGTTTCACAATGGTGAAAATGCTCTTCCGGTCCAGTCTGTTAAATCGCTTCTTCACCGACTTCAGTTCCTGTACATTGATTTCCTCGCCGTCTTCAGATATTGTTGTCAGAGCATTAGATTTTGTTGTACCAAAACGTTCGTCAATACTCGGTTCTTTCTCCTCTGCCATGTGTTTTTGAAGTTTCCTAAAATTGTAAGTTTAAAGTTGTGAACCAGAGGTATGCCCTTGTACTAAATAAATCAGACAAGTAGAGAGTTAAGATATGGCCAGCCTGCGTATGTGCGCAGGCTGGTCTTATTTTTTGATATCTACAAAAGCTGTTTCTTTCTGATCTTATCGCGATGAGTCAGTTCTTTATCTAAATCTGAATTCGTTCTTCTTAAAGCTGAAGGTTAACAGATGGTCTAATTGCAAAAAATGATTTTTTTTTTGAAAAAATATGCAAAACTTTTGTGTTGGCCACCTCAGAATGGTTAATAATATGCGATTCAGACAGAGATTGAGCCGAAATTATAAGAGAGATAGCCGAATTTAGGGAGAATCCAAACCCAAATTCAACTCCGTTACAGATGCGGTTGAATTTATTTTTTAACTGTCACGTATGCGCATACAGTGCGGACCAAGATTCAAACGAGATTCTTACTTGAATTTCAATATGACGTCATCGTGTATGTTGTGACGTCATTTAAGAAAGTCGCATGTCCTACTGTTTTTGACCTACTTTCGACATCGCTTTATGAATTTGGTATCAAATTGCAAAAAAATGAGTCGTTGCTTCAATAGTTTGTCGTAATCATTTAATCAGGTCATATAAATCTTAAAAAATGTACATTTCATTTGTTTTTGGCAAATTTTGGGTCCAAATCTGGGAAAGAATAGCTTTAAGTTGTCTTAAGTGAAATTATAACAAATCAATTATGCAAAGACATTAGTTCATGTTCGTTGATTTCTTTGCCGTCTTCAGAAATAGTGGTCAGAGCATTAGATTTTGTTGTACCAAAACGTTCGTCAATACTTGGTTCTTTCTCCTCAGCCAGGTGCTTTTGGAGTTTCCTGAATGATATCATACATGAAAAACGTAAGTATTTTAGATGAATGTACATTGAGTTTTTTCGATTTAATTATATTTTTTTAAGGAAAGACTAATATAATACATGAGGCCCAAGAGGGCGTGTATCGCTCCACTGGCTGTATTTCAATTAATGGGGGCGGTGCAAATATAAATATTTATAAGAAAGTCTGATAAGCCCCAACCTGTCATGCCTACATTTATAGAACCATCACACCTGCATGAACAATTTAAGTAAAGGGCCACCAAAGGAACATTTCTTCAAAGTTTGGTCTAAATTGGTCATGGCGGTTGATGTTTAAAGAATTATTTTGTAATTTCTCAAAGTCTGATAAGCCCCGCCTGTCACGCCCATATTTATGGACCAATCAAATTTCGGCCAGTGGAGCTAAAACATGAACTTGTGAAGTATT
Organism: Fragum sueziense; assembly: GCA_963680895.1. Classification (NCBI taxonomy): domain Eukaryota; kingdom Metazoa; phylum Mollusca; class Bivalvia; order Cardiida; family Cardiidae; genus Fragum; species Fragum sueziense. The sequence goes on along the minus strand of OY804609.1, from coordinate 25,138,585 downwards.
TTATCGGAATTGAATGACAAATTGAGAATTTTGGCAAGTTTAATCGTACATTGTTATATGTCATTTGTAATGGGAAAATGCAAACACACTAACAAACATTAAATATCTAGATCTACATGGTAACTGTACTCACTTGAAATTCCTCATGAAATTTTGACTCAACGTCCCGTGCCTCTGTTCGCGTCGCCTTCGCGCAAGCTTTGACCACAAATCTTTCTTTGTGTCCCCTTCAAGGGACCCAATGGGGTCAGTTACGTCACTGGCGATGCTTATGTCCTCAGATATCATGGATTTGGTGTCGTCATCTTTGGCACCCTGCAGATAAGATATATCAATATATTGTAGATTTTGACACATGCCGTTAACTATCAAATTAATTTCATAGTCTCATACCACTTGTCATTTCATAGGTTTTATTCTTGACATATCACATTTCAAAATGAATCAGAATGTAAAGATTTTTTTTAAAAAAGTATTTGTTCTTTGTTCGTGATATAGATTAGACTAAGAGCAATGAACATTTTATCAAAAGTCATCAAGTATCACAAGGATTTAAAATCTTTGTCCACTCCCCAGTACTTGACCAATGCTTTCTTATAACTCGTGTTTTTTTTTCAAATAGTATCATGTTAAAAATATCAAAGTCTATACATACTTGCATGTCTTTCACCAGCTCTAGACCTTTCTTCACGCTAAGCTCTCTCCCCCTTGTTTGTAATGGTTTCGGCGTTCTGATCTTGATCTCTGTGATCGAACAGATGTGCAAGAAGGTGGACATTCGATGAGACACCATACAGATAAACTGGATGACCTGTAATGTAGAAATTTTGTCTTGAGTTTATTCATCCTTTAAACCAAATTGTTACAATGTATACTCCGTAGTGTACATATTTTTTTCTTTTTTTTTTCTGTTACCTATTTGCTCGTTCTTTCGAGGATATCATACTTGTACGTTAATACCACCACGTGTCAAATCAGATCCAGGATCCTCAAAATCACCAGTTTAATCTATTTGATTTTTAGACGTAGTGTAATTAAGGCAATGTAACGTAATCTAAACATGCATATACGGCCAAGTGCAAATAAGGTGTGACAAAATGTCAAAAAATAAACTTTTGTTTTTGTATGTTTCAGTTGTTTTTTATGGTAGCATATATGTTCAACTTTGCAAAAAAGTTATGTTTTCGAGGAAATTAAGTCTGATGTAAAAAATATTTGGGCTTTATTTATAATATTTGGGGCATATTTTTCATTTTTTATTGGTTTTTAAGGAACAAAAAAAGTATTTTTTCTCAGAGGACTGTCAATTATATTTTGTTTCATAGTAAGCCAATGCCATATACAAACTTTTTACCCATTTTTTGTCCATTTCATTTGATTTTTTGAGAAAAATATTAAGATAAATGCTTTGAAAAGTAATGAGTTGTGAAAACATACTTGTATTTATTTTTATTCAGTGAAGATAAAGCATAATATGTCAAATAAAACAATTTCAAAATAAAAAGACATCATAACTCAATAATAAAAAACAAGAATTACTTCAATAGTTCGTGTTGTTACATTGTAATATGTGATTTAAAAATGAACGGATTTGCCGTTACTGTTGGGACACCATTAGCTTCCATGTATTTAGAGCCTTATAACATTTTGAAAAGGCTACTAATCAATGGGATTTATCATCTTGGTGTTTAGATAGGATAACTAAGCATTGATTTCACAGGAAGATAAAAAAAATCTGGTTTACATGTATTTCATCATCATGTGAGTGCTCAAAGCCAAATAGTCAACTCTTTGATGGTGTAGCTACCTTAAAAATGATTAATTGTATAAGAAACACATTGAAACAGGTAAAGAAGGGCTTAGTTTCATTTAAAGAAAATATACTGGATTCCAGGCAATTTTCCACAGTTTAACTTCAAGTTAAAGTATGTCCCAACAGTAACGGTTTTATCCCAGCCAAAATATTTAAATTAATGGTTATAATTAAATACATCTTCCAACTGACTGCATTAACCCTGTTTTCAATAGGAGATGTCAAAATCATTGTATACTATGTATTGAATTGTGCTATTCATTCTAACAGATCTGCTAATGCCAGACAACATTTGTTCTCACAATGACAAGAAAATAACGGACTGCACTGGTTGACCAATTATTCATGACTTGAAAGTTACTGCAGCATTTTCAGTATATACTTGTAAAGTAAAATCAAACTGAAAATGTTAAAACAATCCACTACATGTAAATTGATTGAATAAATATATGCATATACATTAATTCAAATTAAACTTCACCTATGAAATTTTTGTTCTTGGTGTATTATCTGTATATTCTGTAAGACAGTATCTGATTAAAAGTCTTGCAGGGCTGATAAATTGTGTATGGTAGTACTAAATATTTATGTATTATTTTGTAGTCATTAGTGGCTAAGTGAATGTATATTAAGGTAAAACAAAATTGTTTAAATTATTATCTAATGACTTTTTGCCATTTTCGACAACTTCAGAGAGTAAGATTTAAAATACATGTGCAAACTAAGTTTTGTCTATATAATGGATATTTTGTATCTTGTACATATATCAAATTATATATGATGGTATGAGCTTTATAACTCACCTTCAAACATGTACAAGTATATTGTATTCTTTCTTAGGATACATGCATGGCATTTTATTTCAACCCCTTTTAAATGCTGTGTTTGGGTTCTAAAGATACAAAGTTTCAGTGGTTAAATAACTTAATAAAAACATCAGTTTTGACTTGGGCAAATCTGCATCTAGTTGAGGTCTACACGATAAAAAAGTGGAAGAAGTTCCTATCTTATCTATCAAATTTAGATTATATCAATTGCTACATGTATATGAGACATATCTTGTTAATGAGATCAAGAATACATGTGCATCATAAATTGTAAAATTGCTTGCCATTCAGCATTCTGTAGGTCTAATAGAATTATATCAGTGTTTAATTTTTTCAGTAATTTTCATACAATTTGAGTCTTTTAATGCACTTTGTAGCTTGAGAAAGGTTTCTTGGCTTGCCAAGTCTTCTTGAAAGTTAATGAAACCATTTTTTCACCAAGTAGCTCCTTGAATTAAATTGTCTAGAAATCTGTCCCAACAGTAACGGCAGCCATTTAATCAATTTAGGCATGCATTTATTACAGTAAGGTTTATACAGTCATTCTTAATCACTTGTTTTTTGTTCTCAAAGTCTTACAGATCAAATGTAATAAGTTTAATGCATACTTTCATTTAAAAAGAATCAATTTATAGCTTGGACAATAGACTTTCAGAAGCCATTCTATATGGCCTGACTTTGAACCCCTGAAACGTTTGGCTTATTTGATACTTAACTCATAATGCTAGTATCAACTTAACATGGATGTCTTGAAGTTTCACAAGACAGCTAATAAACATCTTATATAGTCTATTAGACAAGAGCAGCTTATCAAGAATGTAACCGTTACTGTTGGGACATTTTCCGTTACTGTTGGGACATTGTTTGTCTTTGATGTGCTTGCTGTAAATACATAGATACAACAAAGTATTAAAATGGAAAGTGTTTGACAACCATTTGGGTCAAATTAGGGCTATGAATTAGGCCAGAAATTATCTGTATAATGATAATAGCTATCAAAAAACAAAGGCAGGGTGGCAACCGTTACTGTTGGGACAAAATTTTGTTAAAAGTAAAAGACTACCAAAATTTTGACATGAAATCAAAGAGAAAAAAGTGATGTAAATCAGAAACTACATCCTTTCCACCATGCATGTGTGTTATAATATCTCATGAACCACTTTCTTTGTGGTTGTGGCATCCACCCAAAGTGAAATACCCAGATTTTGGATTTTTGGCCCATTTTGGGCGTTTTTTAAAAATTTCACAAAAACAGAGAATTTCTTAATTTTTGACAAATTGTGTTTGTTTTCTCTTCAGAAACTGGCTCTAGATGAGAAATTTAAAGACCAACATCCTATTTATTGCCTAATGAAAAAAATATTTAAAAAACAAAAATGCATTTTTGATCAATGTCACACAAAAAAGCTGTTTTTTCGGCCTTTTTGCGATATTCAAACCTTTATATCTTTTGAACGACTCGACCGATTTGTCTGAAATTTTCAGCAAAATTAAAAAATGCATCCTTATTTCAGAAAACTAACATATTTTGATGATACTTGTACAGATGTTTTCAAAATAATTTGCTGTTTCCTGGAACATAATTTTTGAATGCTTATTTGCACTTGGCCATACGAAGATAAAATAGAAAGTGGTTAATCAAACTGTAAAAGCTGTTCTACTAATTGAAAGTCTCAAAGACCTACCAATAATACTCCAAATACTGCTGTAAAAGCCATGCTGATTGGTTCGATGGCCTCACCATAACTTCCTTCAGAGCACGGTAGTTCTATAGATATAGCCCCACCCGAGTCTGCGTTCACTTGCTGAAGACTGAACACTATAGTCACAAATAGGGCGTTGATAAGCAGGAAAAATAGGCATACGGTGTTCCTGTAAAGAGGACGTGTTGAAATAATCTTTGACTTTCATAATTCATGTTTGTCACATAGATCTAATATTACAAGGTTGCAAAGAACTAATATTATCCACTGGACATGAAGTGATCCAAAAAGAAAATGATCATAGTTTCTGAAACTTTACTGGCCTAATATTGTTATTTCCAAGACAATATTTCATCATGTGATCAGATCAACAAAATTAATAGACAGTTTTTCTAAAATTATACCAACATTTCTTCATATAATTGATTTATTAGCAAAAACGATAAAGAAGACATTGATTTGTATCTCAAATAAGTCTAGATCTGCTTGCAATTGTCAGTCTCTAGCCTGTTATTTTGCCCTTTGTTTTTATAACCTGTGGTAGAAACATGCATGTACACTGTGTAGTGTTTATTCACCTTAGTTCAATCAGCTGCTCCTGTGTCTTTTCTTGTTCTGTTTTATCCCCTTCTAACGGAAACAGATACGTCTTTATCATTTCCTCCCAGAACACCCCTTCCTCTGGTTTCAGGTCTTCCTTTGCGCCGTCGTACAGATCGGGATCCAATATCCAGGGACGACCACTCTGAGGGTCCGGGTCGTTTTCGTCTTCAAATAGAGGATTAGCTGGTAGTCGTAGGTGGTGAAAAGAGAGGGTATATAGATATATGTGTGTGGTTATATATGGTTACATAGGATTACATAGGTATGATATTTACTTCTTTGTAAAATTGATCCTAGCTCACTCTAATCATATGTGTAGGTCTACATGTTTGACATAGACACCTTATGGCATTTTAGACAAACATGCCAAATCTGCCTGCATAAATGCATTTATTTCTCGTTCAGTGCAAACACCGTGTAGCACTGTAATAGCAGTCAGAAGGCATCTATAAAACTGTTGATAAATCTGTTCCAAGACAAAGGATGGTCTAGTTATTTGGTGGCCTTTGAACGGGTATCTAAAAAGTGTTAGATCTACTGGTGTATAATTATGGACATTTTTCCAAATTATGACTCATTTTTTCTGAAACACCCTACAAAACTTTGAACCAAACACTGATAGTTTATCTCATGGTTTCATATAGTGGGTTATACTAAATATAATCATTTTTGGTGTCTATTTCATTTTCACGATCTACAAATTATCCGCTCGTCAAGGGATTGCATCATCGAACTAGTAGAATTACCATGCTTGCTGATTAAAATATTATGTTTGAAAATCCATGCACAAAGAGAATAACTGTAATGATAATATAACAATATTCGTTATTTACTGTCAATTCTTCTCTTCAGTGTACTTGATGGCAAAGCAGATAATATTCTTATCAATAGTTTAAACGTCATATTCAAATAGCATAGTATTACAAGTCATGCAAAAACATCATCATTTCAATATGAATAAGGAAGCATGCAAAGTAATAAATGATGCAAATACAAAGTTAGACGAACAGTGTTGATAGTATCTACATGGTAACTACAGAATTTCCAAATAACACTGCTTCAAATACAGGTACAAGAAAGTAAACGATATTAATGAGTACATACTCTTCCATGGTCTTTTTAGAGGTAAACATTTTTGAAAATGTGAGAAAAGGCTGTTTGTTAGAACGTTCTTGTATTTACCAATACTTGCATAGTATGTAAAAGGGTTGTCAAAAGTCGTCGTTGTTTATAATAATATGCTATATGTCAATGCAAATAATAAAGATATCATACGTGCACATTTAATTTGCATGCAAAGTTCCACAGTCCTTGGTATTCTAAGATTAAGATATGGATTTGACTTTCACGTTCATGCTTTGCTATATAAAAAGAAAAGTAATTTCAAATATATAAGTAGCAGTTGAATCCCGGCGTACTTAATTACTCAAAGTCTTGATAAAAATCAGTGGCATTTTTATGGTATAAATAATAGGGATGGGAACGAGTATTCGATTAATCGAGTACTCGATCGAACGTCCGAGTATCGATTACCAATATCACTTATCGAGTAATCGGAAAGAAAAAAATAATATCAGCAGAAAAATGAAATTTCGTTTCCAAACTCAAGTTGTCGAAAATTTCGATCGCTCTTTTCCAACACTGTACCGTACAAAGGGTAGATTATGTAACACCTGGTCTTCTACCAATTATCTAATCCCTCGATATTGTCCTAATTTGCAATCAAGTGCCAACAGCTATTGTTCTCGCTGTCAAACAGTGTCATAAATTTTCGCGCCTTCACCGCTCTTTACTCTGATTTTGGGCGATGGATTTTAACTGGACGTCCGTAAGATTTACCGTATAGTTGATTGGTTAATGCAATATTCGATCAGCCCATTATTGGATTGTTGTTGAGATTTCATTCTATTGCTATTTGTTTCTCGAAGAAGAAGCATCTCATTCCCGAATATACGCAAATAAATTCAAGAAAATCTAAAAATGCCTCCCTCTAAGTCTATAGTGACTTGTGTATATCTCACAACATGCGTAAATATTACGAACGTTTTTATTTGGAGGTAAACAACAACAACTTTGCAGATTTTTTTCATGAGTTTAATGGAAAGATTTTGACACTTTCTGTAATTCTCATTACATATCTAACAATTGTCCACTTTTCTCAAATAAAGTACTGATCAAATGTCATCCAAAGAGATATTTATACCGAAGATATGCTGCACAAAATCGCTTATGAAAATGTTGGAAAACACCGATACTATAACCAAAAGACATCGTTTCTTTCCGAGTACTCGAGTACTCGATCGGAAGGGTGATCGAGTACTCGATTAGTGAAATTGGTACTCGTTATCATCCCTAATAAATAAATAATGAATTGGATATTTCTGCTTTAGAAATTATAGCCGTACCTACTACTATTGAATCATTTATAGAAACTACATTCATAATTATGCATACGATAATTTTGAGATTTTAGTACATAACTGGACTAAACCTATTCTTACTTCGTTCTTTTCCGCCCTCAAACAAATCGGAAGCCTGGGAGAACACCACGTGATCGGTCTCACTCTCTGACGGAACTGTCATGCCCGTCACATGACTTCTCGGTGGATCAAAAAGTTTGGCTTCCAGGTCATCCAGTCTATCCAAAATGGCGGTGAATTTTATTTCGTCCCGGTCCTTAGCTTCCTTTGGACAACATACACATCTGAAGAGCATAGCATATGACTATAAAGTTGTTCTATCTAGGAATAATACAAGGATCTAAAATAACCAAAACACGGTATACATGTATAAGAAGAAAATTTGTTTACTTTAGAAGTAATTTGAAGTAAAAACAAAAATAATTGGGGAACTATGAAATTGAGTGCAATGTACTTTTTAGAGTTTAGTTGTTTATATGGATCGGGCTCTCTACTGAGACAATAATTAATTTACAATGCTTCGTAAAACGCATATAGTGTTTGTCTATAAATTAAGCCCAAATGTGTATGAATTTTAATGCTTTTTTGTGAAAAAAAGAACATATAGCACCAAAGTAAAGGCAACTGTACACAATATATGCGACAACTTATGGAGGAGGGTCTCACCATAGTGTTACATATATCAAGATTCATCAATGAATATAGTTTTCACCTGAAAAGGTTTCCAAAAGAAAACATGTAGTCTGAAGATCCCATCGACTCCGCAAATCCGAGTTTCTGTAACCAGTCCTGCACTTGACTCTTCTTTTGCGGCTGCTTTTTGTCGCCCTCTCCGGGTTTTTGAGCTAAAACATACACATTAATAGCATTTACATTCGACAGATTATCAATTCTATCATAACTTCAGTTTTGATATTAAATAAACAACGTTTCAAAAGGAGAAAGAAAAAAATCCCTAAAACTGCAGCTTGATTGAATTTATAATTTCCAGGGTTTGGAAGAAAACATCTACATTGTATATACACCCATTCACATTTTCAAATTAAGGATAATTAGACATCAAACTCTGGTAAAGATGTATAACAATTCAGAGTAACATAATATATTCATTTTGAATCGCATACAAAGAACTGCCTATGGTATTGGACGAATTTTTTTTTAAAACCCTTTCGCCGTTTTTCACTCCACTCCATATTTCTCAAACTATTCCGTGTAAGTTGTTTTTAGATTTTAAAAAATGAGTCTTAGAACACCTATTTCTCCACTGTCTCTTCAACACTATACTCTTAGTCTAAAGAAGGCATTTACTCTTTTCAAAAGTAAAATGAATAATGATCTGGAAAAAGGACCCTAACATCATTTGAAAATTCTATGATTCTTTATCAGCCAAATCTGCCGACGTGCTGTTTAGTCAACGTGCTGTGATCAGGGTCCCTGCTGTTCCTGACATACAGGAGACTCTTTTCAGATCCCACCCGAAACATATTTTCTCATACCTGCCGCGGGTTTTGGCGATTCTCTCGTACCCCACGAGACCACATGTAGATTACACAGAGAATATAACATCAGCAACATTGACATGGAAGGTATCGCCAGAAAGTAGAGAAATCCGTGTAAAATACACCAGAATTCCTGAAGGAAAAAAGAAACGATCAGAATGAATTAATGAATAAATGATATAGAATTGATTAGAAACCGGCACACAAAAGGCACCAGCGTAATTGGCGCAAATTATTGACGAAAATGATCAAGAATGTCGATATGGCATGATACTTTATGGAAACTTTTCGGCTGCAAAAGAGAGATGGCACAATTGCAGCCATGTTGATTCAGTGGCTACAACGCCATCTTTGTTTACACAGGGTGTATAACGGCTTATATACTGTTTTTAAGGTGAGAAATCCGACATATACTTTCAAAAATCAATTATGATTTAAGTAAAACTACATACATACTAACATATAATAATAATTATATTTCACGAATAAACACAAAACATCGTAAGAATACACTAACTTGTGGATGTATTAAAGCTGAGAAAACAAATATTCCGGCCACACCACAGAAAAACACTGTTGTCACAGAACAAAACCCGTTATCTGCTGCCTGTTTGATAAGTCCGACAATAACTAGCATCATGACTAGTGAATATATCGTGGATAATATGGCGGCGTAAGCAAGCTGTGGAGTAAAATAAAGAACACACACGTTGCAAGCTAAGAGAGAAAGTAGAAGATTAATGTCAATTATATCAAGGAATATATCAAGAAATAAATAAGACATATTTGGCAAATCTAAAGGAATTTCGATGAAATTGGAAAACGTATAATTATGGTGTGTATTGGGAATATATTGTAAGCCCTTTAAAATGCTCTCGAACCATATTGGGAGTACACTATTTAAAGTGAAATGAATTCATCGACATTCCAATAATAAATGTCGATAACAAAATGCAATCACTTTGAAATTGAGAAAAATAGCAAGTATTAAGTGATGCTTTGAAATTAGTTAATAAAGTTTATTATATCCTTGAATAAATGATTGCGCTTTTTATTACCTGAGTGCTGGATTTTGTCATGTAACACAGTAGAATAAAAACAACAACTGGTATCAGGTTCAAAATCAGCGCCCAGTACAGGGACAAAGCCGGATACGCCATGTTAATCGCACCAAGAACCAGTAAGAAAATAGTCCCAGGAGTAAGAATCGACGACACCATTAACAGCATCTGGTAGGCTATATATAGCATTGATATATCGTTGTTCCGCTTAGTGACGTTTTTGAAGTCCATCAGAAGGTCAAGGATATTCGCCATGGTTGATGGCGTCCATCTGCGTCTTTGATTGTAGAATTCGTAAAAACCTGGAATGATATTGAGCGGCAATCTTTAGCAAGTTTATTAGGAGTGCAAATTATGAATGTCTTTTCGTGAAAACATTTAGATATCAAACTTTTTATTTAAAAATAAGTGGTATAATTAAAGGACACCAATCACAAATAACATTTTGGTTTTATCTAACAAGAAAGCTGCTTCATATGATAAAAGTTATGTTGATAGAAAACCGGGTATGTGAACAATATAGTAAAAATGCACAGGAAATATTCAGGAAAAGTGAGAAGATACTGTTTGTCTTGTTTTGTTTCTATGTATTCCAAAACCCTTTAAAGCAGAGACATAAAAACCAAGTCTTGATTGGGAAATCCTTAATGATAAAGCAATACGTAATAAACCTTCTGGTGCGTAGGTGAGAGCATCTGAAGCAGCACAATATTCCACTCTGTAACCTTGTTGGAGTAACAATGTACACAACCATCTGTCTTCGCCTACAATAAAATTATGGCGTTGTTAACGTTTTTAAATTTCGTAACTACAACTGGAACTAGAATATCACTGAAAGTGATCATACCCCCCCCCCCCCCCCAACAGCGCTGTTTTTTTGCATTTTGAGAAGTACAGGGTGTCCCAAAAGTAAGGTAACACTTACAAAGCGTAATAGCTCTGCTATTTCTCAGCCGATTTCATTCGGAAAACTATCATTATCTGCGGAATTCAATGAAATTATCTTTGCAATATACTTCAACGTTATGGATATATTAATATGGCGTCATTTTTGACGTCATCTGTACCACTATCAAAATGACGTCACGGCCTACCTTCTCATAGCGTATATATGCAGTAAATCATATCTTTAATCAAAATCTCCCATATAAGTGCAAAAAAAGTTACAGTTTCAATTTAAAACATGAGATCCACCAAGAACAGATCTAACCTACTTAATAATACCTAAATTTGAACGATCTTGGTCAAATTTTGATGAAAATAGACGCAAAAGATCGGAAACATCCCACAGCGCAGAAAACGTCTCAGCTTTGAATGAGACTGTAAATGGAAGTCTATGAAAGTCGATGAGAAGATTTTTGTCTGAACAAGATTCGTTTAAATCATTAGCACAGTGAATTTTGAAATTTTATTTGAAACTTCCCTATAAGATATTAAAGTTAAATCGGTCTCAGGGAGATCAAGTCAAATGCTTAGACTTTTATTGGTGAACACACACTGGATTTGAATTCATTGATTTATTTTCTGTGGAGAGACTTGTGGTGTAGTTCTCAAAACAAGAACATGACTTTTGTTGCAATATTGCTATCAAGCATTTAAAGATAATGTAGGAACAGTTCTGTGGACACATGTGAAGCAGTTATTGAAAACTTAAAATAGCACAAGAATAAATCAAGTAAAGCGACAGAAAGGACGTAATCTAGAGGACGTCATTTATTATGAAAATGACGTCATTGATAAAATAGGATGTGTTCCATTTATCATACATAAAATATACAAATGGCATGGTATTTTGGTGAAATTTCTTTTATTTGTTTCTACACAAAACCTTCTGTAATGTCATCGATATTGGGAATATACAACTGATATATCAGCCGAGATATATAAGGTTTTTAGTGTTACCTTACTTTTGGGACACCCTGTACATTTCATTTGAACTGTGAGCTGATCAATTGGGAAAAAAGCAAAACAAAAATCAACAGACCAAACAACACATTTAAATGTTGCAAAAAATGCCAAAACAAATATAGCGCTCTTCACAACTTTAAAGTTCGTAACTGCAACTGGAATAAGCTGTAGGTATGACGTTTTTGAACGTAACTTAATATGAATTCTCAATAAAAAGATCTTTTACCATATTCATTAATTTGAAGACAAACGAGGTATTAAAACTTCAGTGTAGCAAATATTGACGGAAAAAGTAGCAAATGCTGTTTATTAGCATTTGACCTTTTCCTTTAACATTAGAAGATTGGATCTCAGGGACCCGAAAAGCAACTCAAGGAAGTATGGTTAAATCACCCAAGAAATGAATAGTAATATCATACGAGAACAAAGACGCGTCGTGCACATTGTATATTTCTGTATGGGCATACTAATCGTATAATTCTGAAAAGGGGAAGATGTCTTTACAGATTAGGAAACCATTATGTGGCGTATTTCTAGAATTCATTTCATTCTGATATAACGCACACAAAAAATATACAAACGCTTACTTCATACCAGTGTTTGAACTGATAAGAAAATTAAAACAAGTCGACAATACCTTGATCATATTGCACATAATGCCGTGGTTCAGTGGGTGGGGTTGTGTATCGTCTCATCACATTGTCATCCATCACCGAAGAGCCGCGGAATAAACTGAAACATCCGGGGCTGCACAGCACGCAGCCTATCGTGTGCTCCGTTGCTTTTTGTAGCCAATGGCTGATGGCGTATTCAAACTTCTGATACCAAACCATAGGACCTGTCGTGAGAGAAAATATATTATGAACTGTATAAAGATAAGCTTTGATATTCATACCCTAATGAAATCAGGTGGTAACCGTGCACTTTGCAGGAATCTGATCGACCCGAATTTGAGCCATACCATACCACTTTTGCATTTAGCAGCACGTTTTGAAAGAAACAGTCGCGTGTACACTATGATTAACCCATTATCAAACAAGACCTGGTTTTGACGCCCCTAAAAGAAAAAGCTTGGGAAAACATTGAAACAAAAGAAGAAACTGCTGATAACCAGCAGTTTCTCCTTTTGTCGCAATATTTTCCTTGTCATATTTTACACAAATCCTATCTTTAATAACAGCCATTTTGTCATTTGTAGCAGTTTTTTAAGTGGACAATCCACAATTTTGACGTTTTGGAAAGGGTTAAATTATATCATGACCCGATTTAATTAAATGCCCACCTCAATACATTTCTAAATTATATAAATGAATCAGATCCCTTTTTTGGAGGGGGATTCTACCGAAAGTATACAGTACTCTTCGGTGCTTTATCCGTAATTCTAAAAGGGCATTATATACTCTTTAAACTGAGGTCTCGATATCAAAGTTTGTCTCAACTACTCATTTTTGTAGAGGCTTTGCACATAATGCAATTCAGTATACATATTTGATACACTTTCTGCCACAAACTACGCTCACATTTGGCTTCCTTTTCATTCTATTGAATATCATTTTCAGTGCGGACCAATCAATCAATAATAAGCAACGCCTACAAAGATTATTTTTCTAACCATATTGGATATATATCATACCAGGATAGCTTTAGTGCGAACCAATCAGCAAAAGATAGACATACACCCCGCCTACAATGTTATTTACCTGTACCATAAGCCGCGCCCACATTCGGATTCCTCTTCATTCTATCCACCGACAGTTCCAGGGCGGACTTATCGATGAAATAAAAAACCCGCATACAAAGATATTTAATGATACATAAGCCCAGCCTACCTGACCCTATAGGATGAATTCTACCACAAGCCGCGCCCACATTCGGATTCCTCTTCATTCGATCAACAAGCAGTTTCAGGGCGGACGGTTGGAAATCGACATCTCCGTCGAGCGCCAGAAGAAATGTGTTGTCTGCGATTGTTTTGATCTTGTCTTTACTCCCTCCCATACTGAGTAACTTGTGTGCCAGGAAGTAGTACATGTACATCACCTGGAAATATTTCAATATATTGTCGCTTTTCCTAAAGTAGTCCCTCCCTAATAAACTTAACGTGACGTCGAAATTACTCCTGCGACGGCTTTTATCTTCATTAAAGGAATAGAATAGAATAGAATAGAATATATTGTATTGCTCATTTATACCCTTACGGGTTAAAGGCAAAATTGAACAAAACAAATACACAAATAAACACATATATACAAAACATACATTGTAAAAGTTTTTCACTTTTACACGAAACAAATCTACTGTTTGGAGTTTAAAGCTACCGTATAGCACTTTAATTCTGCGGGGTCCAAATTCCAAATTTTCCAGAAATCAGTCGGGTTAAATTTCTGCGGAACATATTTCTGCGGTCTCTCATTTTGCAAAATCAAAGATTTTATTTCTGCGCTATCAAATCAGTTTTAGTTAGTGTTGGACATAGTTTGAAAGACAATTTCTATTTACTCCGTTAGGGTAAAGGGATAAGCCCACTCATTTACCAGTATCTACATTATAAAGGCGTTATGGGAAACAATGCCGTATACAGATAGGTGTGAAAAGAAAGATGTGTCAAACTGTTACCAATCAGTCAAACTTGTTGATAATTCATTTATGGATAAACAAAAATGTTTTTCACTTTTACACGAAACAAATTTACTGTTTTGAGTTTAAAGCTACCGTATAGCACTTTAATTCTGCGGGGTCCAAATTCCAAATTTTCCAGAAATCAGTCGGGTTAAATTTCTGCGGAACATATTTCTGCGGTCTCTCATTTTGCAAAATCAAAGATTTTATTTCTGCGCTATCAAATCAGTTTTAGTTAGTGTCGGACATAGTTTGAAAGACAATTTCTATTTACTCCGTTAGGGTAAAGGGATAAGCCCACTCATTTACCAGTATCTACATTATAAAGGCGTTATGGGAAACAATGTCGTATACAGATAGGTGTGAAAAGAAAGATGTGTCAAACTGTTACCAATCAGTCAAACTTGTTGATAATTCATTTATGGATAAACAAAAATGTCCTATCTACACCTTAATTAAAGCTATAGTTACATCATTTTTTGAATGAAAAAAAAAAACCCTTCATTTTTAGGAAATTGCGCTTTGCATCAGAGGATTACTGTTTAACTTGTCATTGTACTGACTAAAATTGAAAACAACCTGAACATTCAGGGTTAAAATTCTGCGGATTTTATTTCTGCGGTGCCGATGAGTACCGCAGAAATAAAGTCCCCGCAGAAATAAAGTGCTATACGGTATGTTATTTTACATTCATTTATAAAACATGCAATCGATTGAATAACATTCAAATCTTTCAAACTCATTAACTTGAAAAAAGCTACATTATCATTCTGGTCATCCCATACAAAATTAGTTTTAACCAGACTTGTGCGTAATTTCAATCGTTCTTCGTTATATTTTTCGCATCTTATAAGAAAGTGAATTTCATTTTCAACACAATTACATGATGTGCACAATCTTTGCACCTCTGGTTCACCACAATATCCACCACGCTCAATTTGGAGTTGGTGGGAACTCATTCTAAAAGCACTCAAGGAATTCAGTTTATTTTTATCCATTATATGATCAAGATATGTTTCAAATTTGAAGTTTAGTTTTAATTGCTTGTATATCCATAATTTATGCATTTAAAGGTATCCGAACTTTCTCGGGTGACGTCGAAAATATTCGGTGGTGGCACCGCGAATAATCCCGACGTCGCATGGATTTCCATTAGGGGCAGTCTACCTAGCTCGTTTCTTAAAAGCGACGATGAAGTGAAGGCTTGCACTGCACTTCTAAACTTGTCCTTTTCGTAAAAAGACATATTTATATAATAGTGTCAGATACATAATAAAGGAGACAGCATTTGGTTATGCTGATTCTAGATTTTTTCAATGGTGTTTATAAAATCCTTCGAAGGAACATAAAAATCCGGGATAACTTGGACAAAGGGTAAAAAGATAGAACATGACCTAATCGAAATAGATCTTTTTGTGCAACTTTTACTCAAGAGGTTTTTTAACGAACAAAGAATGAAACAAGAAAAACAAATGCCCCCGAAATGGCAATTTTTCTACGATCATGACCTTAATTGATATTTGACCTTGACCTATACGAATGACCTTGACCGTCAACTAAATAACATTGAAAGAATGTAATATACCAAATTTTAGCTTTTTTCTTTAATATTGTTAGAGAAAAGGCAATTATTAAGTTTTCGGACAGACAGACAGCCAGACGGACGGACGGGCGGACAGACATCCGGACACGAGTAAAACAATATACCCCCGATCTTTCGATACGGGGGCATAAAAATGAAAATGCTGCTTGTCACACTTACGTCCTTTTTCCGATAGTTTGTCCATACTTAAACCTAAAAATTTCGCAGGTATTAAAGGTTTATTTATAGAACATTTTCGAATTTAGAAAAATACGTTATTGGTTTACCCTTTCATAAACCCCTTTATCTCTAGAAAGGCTTCATAAGCAACAAAATCAATGACATTGTTCGCTACTTGAAATGGAAAACCTCTTAAAGTAAAATCGTAGAACAGTTTGAGAAAAAAAGGTGAAATGAAGACGATTAACGTTTCATTCTTTTCCTTGAATTGAGCAAGCTTCTTCTATTTTTAACCTCAAAACCACTAATTTACAATAGATATAAATAGACATAGCACAAGGTTTAAATATCGATAAAGCTGGTAGTGTTGTAAAGTATACAAATTACCACTCTATGCTATCAAGTCTATTTATGCGTCGTTAGCAACGTGGTTAATAGAACAATTACGTCATTTGATTGCTCAACTTCGTTAAGACTCACGGACAGGATTAATTTAAAATTGTGATCTCTGGTTGGAATAAAATGGCGGAAAGTGTACCAGACATGCAGACGACATTCCAAGAAGATTTATCTGAAATAACAAGCAGTGATCAAACTGAAAATAGTTATGAAGGAGAAGAAAAAACATTTCCTACTTTCGGATTCGACGTAAAAACCCAGAAAACTGACTTGACGCTTACTTTTGAAAAACATCGCCTTCACGTTAAAAAGTCCCTTCTGGAAGACGCTTCTCCCGTTTTAGAGGCAATGTTTAAGGAAAAGCTGTCTGGAAAGGTGGTCCAAGAAATAGTTATAGAAGACGTAAGCTGCGAAGATTTCGCAGAATTTTTGGCGTGTATTCAATGGAGGGGAAGGCGCAAGATTTCGAAGGAAAATGCTTACAGAATGCTTGCAGTTGCCTGCAAGTATGAAGTTGAAGATGTGATCGAGCGATGTGAGGATCGTCTATTGGATATACTTGATGAAGAAAAACAGAACCCAATGTCAGTTCTACGACTATTTCACTTGGCCAATGAAAACAACTTACAATCTCTGAAATCGATGTGTATTAAAAGGGCAGATTGGAGAATCGTGGATGCGTTGCAGGAAAACGACAAAGGATTCAACATTTCGTCTGCTTCGAAAAGCGAACTGGTGGGACAATTTATGCCTGTGGTACTTTCGAATTCCTATATCATTGACTTTCTGAGAACATCATCATCATCCAGCAAACATTTAGCTGAGATAGTGGGCTTCGATGATGCCAAAGGCTTCAAGACACGCTGCAACGTCTCGATGCAAACCTACAAACAAACATTTAAGCTTTGGGATATATCATGGAATCTGGAAGTAGGGGGAAGAGCATATGCGTTTAATTCGTTTTATCCATGGCTCATCAAACTGCAAGTGAATCAAGCCATAAACTCCACAGGATCGGCCGAAGTCGGAATCGCATGTAAGATTTTAAACTATATGACTACAAAGAAAGACTGTTCCGCATTTAAATCATTTGCTGTTCAAAAAGCAAAAGACGCTTATATTACGTGGGACTGTGAAGATAACATGGACTTAAACAAATCTGAACTACGGGATGAAAATCGTGGTTTCTCCTACACCGGAGAATTTGACATCGAGGTGTACATTTTAATGAACAAACCAAAAAGTGCAAGGTCATAGAGAACTTTGGCAGAGCAATGCAAATGGCATATTTAATGAGCCAGGATCAGGACAAAGGGCCCTTATAGCATTTGAGATTTTCATGTTTCAAGATAACACTTTGCCAAAGTGCAGACTAATCAGGACCCATGATGCTTATCTAATAATTGCTACCGGTCATTGAAAAGCTATTTGAGAAGTTGTACATTTGCATAGTCTGATCTGGATCGATGTCGTTCTCAAATGCAATAAAAGATTCTTTTTCAGATCCCGCGTCAAACTTACGTTATCTTGTTTTGTCTCCACGTTATCAAAATCTAATCCCATTTTGTAGTGACATATGATCGAAATAATTCATTGTTTGGTAAAGGGGTCAATAGAACGACAGATTGTCTGTTACAATGTTAAGGTGGAGATTGTGCATCATGGGATGGATAATAGCTACGGCAGAAATAGTCTCGATTCTGGTAAGATATTTTGCAATCACTTTCTTTTTTCTCTGTCAATTTTCAAAAGTTTTTTTTTGCATGTACCCAGCCTGACAGCCTTAAGCCTCTCTTACAACCGGTCGCACGTGCTCCTGTGTGCGGTCTGCGTCTAAAACGTACGTTTAGCCGTGCGATGCACGCACGTGCAACATACGATTTTAGTGGACGCAACCACGACGCAGACTGCACACAGCAAAGAATTGGCGGGACAATATTTTGAGGCGCTCTTGCAACCCGTCGTGCGTCTTTATAAATCGTGCGATTTCGCAGAGTTTTAAAACGTACGATTGAAAAAAAACGCACGACGGGTTGTAAGAGAGGCTTCATTCAGCTCTTTCCTCTGATGTATGACTTATTGCAAAACAAAAATAGTAGGTCAATATCTTGGTCCAACTTGAAAACTGCTACAGATGATTAAATTTATATTCATGAACATGTTAAATACCGGCAAATCAGGGAAGATTTTGAGGCAAAAGAAGTAAATGTTGGTTATCAGCACTTTATCCATTTGTCTCAATAAGTTTCTGAGACTGAAGTGCTTTCTGCCAGGGATTTCAAATTCAGGTCTTGTTTTCGATTCACAACAATAAAATGGAATTATGGTGAATATATACTGAACAAAAGTGAAAACTCTACACCTACTTTGCTTTTCATATTTCTTCTAAAAACAACAAGTAAAACAATCAAATGAAAGTGTTTCGCATTGTTCATTGACTTGGTTGTGCCAATCACTAAATGTTCTGTGGATCTTAATTACGGGGGTAAAAAACGGACCCTTTTAACGTGACAGGGGTCCGTTTTTTTCAGGTGTACTATTTGAAATGAAATTTTACACAATTTAAACCTTAAGAAATCCAAGCAGAAGAATGGAAACCATGCCGGACTGCACGGAATGGTAGTCTGACAAGTTATAAGTCAGAAAATGTAAAGAAGCTTGCATAACATTGTTTCAGCGGTTAGAAAGTAGAATTTTCATTATATCCCAGAGCTTGAAAATTTTACAATGTAATCTCCATAGGAAATTGAAATCGCTGATGCATGGACATCTGGGAATAATCATAGTCGAAGAAAGTGTTCAAAAGTCCCCCATAAGGCCTGCATGATGTTGCAAAAAAGACGAATCGAAAACAGTGATACATTTGTGAATATCAAACATTTTAAATTCCCTATATGTTTATGTCAAAGGGAAGTAATTGGCAAAATCGACAGATTAGACCTTGATTTTAGAGCTTGCTTCAAGAGATAAGTGAGATTTTAAGTGTTTTTCTGGCAACCCAGCTATGACCAATTCCGAAAAAAAATAATGAATCGTTTTCTGCGCATGTGCATATGTGGTGTTAGATGCAATTAGCTCTAAACGCATTACGGGCTGTAACTCTGACATTAAAGAAGACAGGGCAATGAAATTTCAACAAAACGATTGCTGGAAGCCTGTAAAATAACGTTAAAATATATTTTATGGTATTCGTTCCATACTTTTCCAGAAAAACGAAATCTTGCAGTGTAGCGTTTTCACTTTTGTTCAGTATAGTTTGTGGGCCAGGAGGGCTCACCATGCGCCAACCTAATTGCAATATATTTTGTGCTAAAATTTACTTGGTTGACTATTATGTTTTGATAAACCGTCGGTGTTGTTACAAAATCTCGTAACTACGGCTTGAATTAAACCGTAGTTACGAGATTTTATAACAGCATTCACGAAATGTTATTTGTTTTTCCGAAAGTATGTCACGGTTAGCTAGATAAAATCGGTCCCTATTAGGACAGTATCATGTATGTGAGTAGTATAGAATTGTTCTTTGGTTCCCTCTAAATATAGAGGTATTTCTTGTCAAAACTGATAAAATAATGCATCAAATCTGTATAAGATAATATGGCAAAATCAGAAATTGCTCACACACGTTAACAATTTCCTCTTTTCTCATTATGGTTTTAATCGCAGTTACTTGTACAAAATTAATACTAGCATTTTAAGGTTAACAGATACTTATATAATTTGCCACCTTAGCCAATTGTGCAAAGTCTGATAAATCAAACTACGGATATGTGGACGCATTGTGACGGTCCCTTTGACTTCGACACAACGAGTATCGACTATATTACAGAAAACCTATCGGGTAATGGGTTATCAGTATTTTCTTTTGTCACAATGTCTTCTGAAGATTGCTTTCTATTGTGTACATGTACGTCACAGGATAGGTCTTTATTTGGTAACGTTTTTAACATTTAAGTCGACAAATTATTCTTTCACAGATAAAGGCATTAACAAAAGCCTCGTAATTGTAACAATATCAAAACATGTCTCGTATTGGCGCTCAAGAGTTTGAGTTTATTGGGGTTTTACGCCGTTTTCAACTTCTATGGTCATATCGCGGCGGCTGGAGCACCTAACCGTGGGTTCCTGGTATTTCTCGCACCAGTACAACCACAATATCCAAACCGAGCCTCAAGCTGCTGCTAGATGATTCACACCCATTGGTGAGAGACAAATGACTTTTGTCAAATGTCAGAATGGATACTGGTCGAGCCGGGCTCCGAACTCGAGACCCGTGGATTGACAGACTCCGACGTAACCGACTGAGCTATCCGGGCGCGGCTTGGCGCTCAAGAGACAAATAATGTGAACGCGTTGAAAGAAAAGAAAAAAAAATGCCAAAACCCAGTACTTTGTATATCATTTCAAAATTTGCTCACCATTAGATAAAGGGTTATTATTATAAACATTCAAAATTCCTTATGGCATTCAATGTGTCGTCTGCAAACAATTTGATTTAAACTGGTATAGCTACTCATCGTGCATTGTATAGGTTTAATTGCTATTTTTTGAATACACGGTATTTGAAACTATGAAAGCTCTTCCCAATACAAAACCAGTTTTGGTGCCCCTTCAATCAAAAAGGGAAACCATTGAGGCAACAGAAGAAAATGCTGATCACCAACATTTGTCCGTTTGCCTCAGTATTTTCCTTGGCTCATTGTACTGAAATACTATCTTTATCAACATCCTTTTTCGTCGTTATCTTTGTCTCTGTCCATTTGGACCAGTTTGTTTTTCACCGTGTTAGTGTTGGCTAAATCTTTCACAAACAAGACCTGGTTTTGAGCTAGACTGGTTGGAATGTCCTGAAAAGTGGCAATTTGTTCAAAACAAAGCTTAGATAAAGCAGGATAAAGGTTTACCCTTGTTGATAAAGGGACTCTGTTAGGGTGGTTAAAATGTGATGCAGACAACAAAATAGCTGTGGAAAAAGATAGGAAAAGTGTACAATAAAGCTAAAAATATTGAGGCAAAAGGAGAAAATGCTGATTATCAGCATTTTCTTCTTTTGCCTTAATGTTTTCGAAGTATTTCACACCAGGGACGTCACCAGATCTTGTTTAGGAAACGGTTAATCTCTTACCTGACTCCATCGCTTTCTGTGTCGAATTTTCGCCTTGTCCTTCAAATGTGCGATCATTTTGTTCCCACCCGGTAGCCGCCATATGAGCCGTCCTCCATATGGCGTTTCTACTTTTGTGGGCGGCGGAATCTTCATTCCGAAGGCGTGGACTGAGCTAAAAATAGACATGATGTCATCAACGAAAACATCAAAATACAAGGCCTTATCACGAGGAAAACTTTTTAAAAAGGCTCAAACTTTACCACTGTACTTATCATGGAGAATATTCAAACCAAAGTCGTGAATAAAGCTAAAGGAAAGCATGATGTCGTTTATAACGACGATGAAAATGCATTCTTCATATCTAAAAGAGTCCGTTGTTATTTGTGTGGTGGTAAACATGAAGCGATACCTAATGCAGTAAACCTGATAACTAACAGGCCCGTAGGAAGCAATTTCATATGGGGGGCCTAAAGCCTTTGTCTTGAATATTGGAGGGGGCTAATTTGGATTTTCCCAAAATTTTCAGTGTAAAATTAAGAAAAAAAATGATATTTTTGCCCCCCCCCCCAGCAACCCCTCCCCCCCTTGTTCCTAGGGGTCTGACTATTACTAGATACATGACGTTACGATCATTAAATTTGAATTTGACCATAAGACACATTCCAATAGCACATTTTCCAACTCTTCAGAAATTTCGTAGAATATAAATTGATGAACAGAATCAGAATATAATTTACCTTATAGCCACATCGATGGTTCGAATAAGCTGTTTTACATATCCATTCGCCCTAGGTTTGTCGCCGACGTAATCAAACGCGTCATCAAAGAAAATGTGCGCTGAAAGAAAAGTAGGCCTATACTATTTGCGCTGCAACATCCATCATTACACACTTAAAACTTATACTTAGTGCACTTGGTTGTTATTTTTCGAATTTCGTTTTGAAATCTGGATTACCTCGTCAATTTCCATTGTCACAGAAATGGCGAAGTGTCACTAAGTGTTTGGTACAGTCGACACCCGTTATGTCGACATCGGATAAGTCGAAATTCCGCTTAAGTCGAAGTGAAAGTCATGTCCCGTACTCAACAATGGGTTATCAAGTTGTTTAATCAAAAGAATTTCGAAACAAATACAGTCAATGAAATTTAGTAGGAAAATGATAGACATTGCTCGAGCAATTTCTTTCCTTTTCCTACTATGTTTTAATCATGGGCACATATGATGCCCCTCAAAAATGGTCGAATATCGTTTTCATCGAAAATAACCAAAATCAGATGAGCCGAACTCCGGATATGTCAAGGTATTTTGACGACCCCTCTGACTTAGACAAAACGAGTGGCGACTGTATCTAATTATGGACGGAATACATTAAAACTCGTAATAAAACACCAAAACACGTGCTTACACTGTATCATATGCATTGGAAAATAATTCAGGAAAATTTAACTGATAAAACGAAAAGGACAGACTCGATTAATTTAGGCTGTTCCGCAGATATTTGGTGGTAACTAAAAGAATTCCAATATGATGTAATAGTTATATACAATTTATAACACTTTTGACTGCAATTTATTTGTTGTCTGTATGGGTTTTCAATCCGAACCAGTCTAAAATTTCCTTGCATTAGAAAGAACTAGCAATTTTACCCGTCTCGAAATTTGACCTTTGACCTCGATGACCTTGACCTATCCGGGGCTGCCCTCCACCTAATCCCGTCCCGTAACCCGTAAGCAATCCCGTCCCGTAACCCGTAAAAACGATACCCGTAACCCGTAAAAACATAAATTTGACCTTTGACCTCGATGACCTTGACCTTTCAAAAAATGAACCCCTCAAGCTAATATCCGGGGCCGCCCTCCACCTTCCCTCCAAGTTTGGTGAAGATCGGCCCAAGGACCTGGGAGGAGTAGGGGAACAAACAGACAAACGGACAAACGTTGCTCAAATTATAGTATGATTAAGCACAATTGGCAATCATGATTGTTATTTGTCTCTATATAAGTGAATCTAATTAAAATTAAACAATTCATTGACGATTCATTTGATTACCTTCGAACTCGTAATAATCCGGATCTCGGATACCGAAGAACAACTGAAGGTTGCGTCTAGCACACTGATCTTCGTCCATCCTAGAAATAATAAAAATGACAATTGTACGTCTTCATATAGCATTATATCTAAAAAAAACATAGCTATTTTTTAAAATTTGTCTTTTACTTAGATTTCTTTTTCAATAAATAGTTACTGGAGAAGATTTCAACTCACCTAACACAATTGTGTTCATTCATAATAGAATACAAGAACAACAACAGTACAAAAATATGTAGCACTGCATCTTAAAAGGAGACACTCATTTTGGAGAAATCAGTTTTTTGAAAAAATGTTTTGAAACAAATGCCTTTCTTGTTTTGTAAAAAATGCCTTTCTTGTATCAATTTTGACCAAACCACACCTTGAGTTTGCAATCAGCATACTAGTACTTGCCCTCTTCTTTTCGAGAATGTGTAAATAACTTAATGGTAACTTTGTCAGTTATAGGAAATGCAAAAAAATGTAGAATAACAATTCTAATGGGTGCCAAACTGACCAACGTAAAGTGTTGCTACACAAAGAACGAGCTGCGATGTGTTCCTTACCTAAAAAGCGACTTCAATATTTGCGTCATCTCATTCTCAGTTTCATGCCACATGGTGGCGCACAGATATATAAACGGTGTCTCGTCCGTTCTTAGTGGACTCCAGTCATCTTCACCTGGCTGCCATTCCTCAAGGTTCTCTGGAATCGGAAGCTCTGTGATCTTTTCCTAAAATATAATTATGTACATGTGTAGCTGCATTTAAACAAAAACCTCGTACCTGCAGCTCAAAAATAAGCTACGGTTTTCATTAAAGATCGACGTGTATAGACATTGTAAAAGACCATTCGGCATTGTTTGTGCATTTATTTGGTAGAACAGGGATTTTGTCATCATAGATAAATGTAAATGTGTTAACTGAACTCTATTCCATCAGGCTTTTGTCTTCAGCAGATGGACACATTTCAAGATCGTCATGAATCGCGTATTCAGCGTTTTTATTCCTTTTGTCTCAATATTGTGCTTAAAGTTGACGTTGACTACATTGTACGCAAATCCTTTCATTTACAAAAACAATTATGTTGTCTGCAGCAGCAATCAAATGGAACAACATTCCAATTGTATTGTTTGGAAAAGATTTAAATTGGACTACCCATGGAAAAGGGTTAAGAATACCTTCTCGTCCACGCCTTTCATGTCTTCAATGACGTCTTTTCTTTTATTCAACAACATACTTTGGTCAAGAAGAATTCCACAATATAGGGGGTTGACAAACAGTCTGAAAACAGGAAGAATAGAAATATCAAATCCGTTCAAAAATGTATTTCATGAATTATGAAAATGTATTTGATATTAGATGTTACACTGTATACGTAAACTAAAAGGGTAATTGATTATAAAAAACCCAAACAATCAGCTCACTAGCTGTACAACAATCAATCAGTAACTCAATTTATAAATCAATTAGTTAACTTACTTGTCTTCACGTTGCATCCTCTCCTTGTTAGGTGTCTATATATAGGTGGTAATCAACACAATCGCCAGACAGCCAATCACGCTGGTGACAATCATAGGCCATTGGCCGAATAAATAATAGTACAGTCTATCAATCAATTAATTAATCAAGTTTTCAAAAAATCATCTTACTTATCTTCACGTTGCATCCTCTCCTTATTTGGTGTCCATATATAGGTTGTAATCAGTACAATCGCAAGGCAGCCAAACACACTGGCGACTATCATCGGCCATTCAAACTCGATGTCTCCTTCCCAGCGTGGAAATGGTAGAAAACAGCCATCCGTCAGTTTGAGATCCTATCAAAATAATGAAATTAGTTTGGGAAAGGAGCCTTTTGTCATTAATGACCACCATGTCCGCAGATCAGCTTGCGTCTACTATCTCTTTCTATTCGTGGAGGGTGGGGCCAACCTTTTCGTACTGAATTAAAACAGACAGGCGAATGTAGAATTAAGCCAGACTGCACCTAAAGCGAAACAGGATGGTTGTAACAAAGTCACAAGACGCCATGCACATTTATATGTATTCCAAACTTCCCCCTTAACCATTTCCAGATCGGAAAATATTTTGGATGTTCCAAATTCAGTGCTGACGACAAAGTTTTTTGCTAAGTATTAGATAGAGGCTGTATGGTAGATTCTACGCGAAATAAACATTCAAATGCGCGCAGCGCATTGAATGTTTATCGCGTAGAATCTACTATACAAACTCTAGATATCTGACTTGGTGTTCGTTAGCGGTTCATTGGACACTGGGCGTGGCTATCTATAGACGTCACATAAACTAGCCGACAGCCCGTTTATGCGAAATAGAGCGCGAAATTTCAAAATATACTGCAACTTCATTGGTCCAAAAAGTAGGTCGAACACTAATTAAATTTGAACTTGTATACAAAATAGCCCAGAAAAGATTGAAGACAAACTTATAAACATTTACTTACTTCCAATGCATAAACACCTAGCATCAGCGCAACTGTTAGGGGCGTTGTCAAAATCAGAGGCAGTGAGAAACTCTGTATTTGTGTCAGTATTTTACATGCTGATACACAAGCTCTGAAATAAAGGAGAAACAAAAAAGTATGAGCTTGGATCTGAAAGAAGAAGCATTGTGCGATACGGACCAGCATGAATCCATCCTGCCCTTGTGGGTGGTATGTTATATGTGTCAGAATATTACCCGTTGATGCACAGAGCTCTGAGAATAATGAATGAAGTTACCATGTCTTGGCCATTTTCAGATTCACACATTATGCAACTTTAACGTGGTGACAGCGTTATCATTCGACAGAAGAAGCTGACGTATTTTTTTCGTTGTTAGTTATGGGTATAGATAATTGTAAGATACCGTTCGATTTGATAACACAATTCAATGGCCAAACATCTATTCGAGCCCTTATAAAAGTAGGAGTCTGGTAAAGTGTCAAATCTGAAATTCACGAGACATTTGAACTGTAAAGATGACCATATCGCGCAAAAAGATCAAACGTATAGTATGAATCTCAAAATGGTCACATTACGGACGTTTCACAATTAAACAGTTATTGTATATTAATTGGGAATACATTATATAAAGCATATATTGATGTATGAATTTAGATGAAAATTATATTGAAGAGTCAGTGCGATCTAAAGCAAATATGGTGCTTTCAACTATCACATGTTCTTACCTATAACAGAATATACTAGACACAATATTGACGGCAGCTATGAACAGTGGCAGAAACCTCGTGCAGGTACCAACTGGTTCATTCACAACCAAGTTGGTATGTCCAAACGTGTTGGAGTTCAAGGTCGAATTTTGTATGACGTCAAAAAGTGTCTCGAGACACGTGACTCCGTCAGCACAATCCATGCCGAAGATAAACAGCACCATGGCAACCGTGACGATAATTTTCCACAGGTAAACGATGGCTGAAACTTTTGTTCTGCGACTACGAAGTTGCCGTTTGAGCTTTCGAAGACCTGATGAGTTTCTGTCTCCCTGAAATGAAAACCTTGCCGTTATTTCATAAGTATTTACACGATGTTGTCATAAAATTATATATTTAATGTCGATTAATGAAAAAGTAGTTTTAAATGACATTAAACAACCATGCACAATCATGAAAAAATGATTTTATGATTAGTGATTTTAAATATACAAAAAAGGTGTGCGTGTAAAATTCATAATTTGAAACCATAGTGTAGTTTTGCTCTGGTAAGGCCAATTTGTAAATACAGATACGTATAAATGAATGAAAATGTTCACAAAAGATTTTCACGCCTGAAAACGACGCTATCATTGACTCACCTGTGGTACAAAGTTCTCCCACCAACTAACCGACACCAAGATCGGTGAAAACAAGAATAGGATGAGTAGCGCCGGTCGATCTTTTACGAAGTCCGAATCCAGTTTGTAAACCGTATAGCACCAAAACGCAGCTGCAGCAAGACCGAATAGCAGTCCAACAGCTTTGAATAATGTAAAGATGCGATAGTGACGCTGTTGTGGGGAACCTTCCGCTTGAACTCCTGAAAACAATCATTTAGCTCTTGTAAGCGTTTAGTTTTAGAATCTATTTTTTTTATCAATGATAAAATCTATTTCAATCCTTCAAGAGTGAAAAAAGTATCTTCGTTACATAGGCTTTTGTATCAGGAAATCTTCCTCATTATAATTCATCTAATGTTATCAAATCAAACGCGCCAGAAAACCTAACAATTATTCTTGTATGCCTATATATGTCTTGACAAATGACCTGGCAGAGTATCTCTAACAATTATCTAGAGATGATTTACCAGGTCATTTATCGGGACATATACACATAATTATAGAATTATTGTCATCAAGTACATGTATAAGCAAACTATCGGAATAAACCCGGCATTAGCCCAGAGGTAAAAACCCAACATTATTGCAAATTGAAGCATATTCACTGGGTCTATAATTGGAGGAATGTCGAACAACACCAGCTTAAATTAGTACTCGATATTCCAGAGTAAATATCGAAGGGAAAGCAGAAAATGTGTCAGCATTTCCTACTCCCTTTGTATTTCCTATGAGTTTCTCTATAGAGACCATTCAAGGCTGGTATGAACCCTTTTTGGAAACGATTAAGAGTTGACTTACCCGAATACACAAGTCCAAGAACTGAGGGTACAATTGCTACATTCATGCATACTAGTGCACCACTAACTGGGTCTATACTTGGCAACACAGCGAATATCAGTAAGTTGATTCCGATCGAATGTAGCGTCTCCACCAGTAAAGCCTGGAATATAAACAGGTTGTAACTATGGTAATTTATCTACTGTGTATTTACAACCTTCTCATCAATAAAATTTATACAAGCTGTTTGAATTTTAAATTGTTACTTAGAAATCAAAGTTTGCAGTATAAATGAAAAGTCTTTACAAAAATTTGCGAAAATTGCATTTTAAAAGTTGTTCGGAAATAGAGACAAAAATGCATTTCCTTTTCATGTGTTGTTCAAGGCTTTGATACCTTTTTCTTGCCATTCGGTTATAATTTTACACATGACCAGTTGACCACGTTAACAAAAACTCCACATTAGTCTTAAATCAACGCGACATAATGCTGTATTAATATAGCAGGAGATGACACATCTAAAAACACTGATGCTTCAGATAACGGATTTGAGAATGAAATTCCAGGGCAAGCAAGTTCGCATGGCAATTCTACTCACGACTAATAGCGGTTTAAACTCCAGCGGTCTTGTCTTTTTGAAGATCAATCTCCACACTGAGAAAAACACCGTGAAAGAGTACGGAGCTATCACGATCAAAACAAGGGACCAAACCCAAGTGATGGCGGTATCTATTTGAATAGAAAAGATGGTCGCTTTGAATTTGATATGAATAATTCGATTTGTGTCCCATGACACATACGAGTAATACCCTAGAAGCGGTTTTTGCACGAACACGAATTATTTAACAAAGTTATGTAAATCAAGTGTGTTATGTGTCGGGAAACAATATTCTGGCATTAACCGAATCTTGAATATTTATTGGTGAGGATGTTGTAGTTGGATGACAGACAATTACTTTTCCTTTCGAAATTAAACAGCAATGGATCGGGGACAAAGTTCATTCCCAGTCATCCACTTCAAAATAATAACAATTAATTGTAAGTATATATTTTGAAACATCAAATGTAATGTATATTTTTATCAATATTTTGGGATATTCATTTCTGGGGTATTCGGTGTTAAATGATGAACATTGACATACCATGAGTATAATATTGAAAATGGTGATTTGCCGTCTTCAACGAAGAATTTCTCAATGGGCTCGGTGGTAGAATGTTCGCAATAATGATAAACATCGTGCTTTTTGAAACGACCCCTGACCCAATTACACACAAAAACAAAATGGCAGAGAAGACGATCTTGGTAACGATAAACACTTTATTCCAGAAGTCAAGGTCGGTAGAGTCTATATTGTCTTCTGATGTTTCACGGAACACATCCCATTGGTTGAATCGTCTGAAATATGGGTAAACAGTATCAAATCATAGTCAATTCACGATATTATGGCATATGTTTACAAATTTTACCCATGTAAACAAGGAAATTGTGAACTGAGTTTTCAATGAAATTTTGCATGAGTTGGTTTGAATCTTGCAGGTGTTGGACACCTGCAAGATTCAAACCATCACATGCAAAATTGCGAAAGTTATATTTGGTATCGCCTTATTTACATAGGTAAATAGGTAAAGAGGTAAACGAAAAACTCGTAGATATCGTGCATTTTGATACGACCCCAGACCCAATTACGCACAAAAACAAGATGGCGGAGAAGACGACCTTGGTAACGATAAACACTTTATTCCAGAAGTCAAGGTCGGTAGAGTCTATATTGTCTTCTGATGTTTCTCGGAACACGTCCCATTGGTTGGATCGTCTGAAATAAAGGTAAACAGTATAAAATTATAATCCAGTCACGACATTATATTTGTGTTTACAAATCTTACTCATGTAAAGAAGGACAATGCGTTCTTAGGTGTCAATGAAAGTTTGCATGTGTTAGTTTGAATCTTGTAGGTGTGAGACACCTGCAAGATGCGAACCATCACACGCAAAATTACGAAAGTTTTATTTGGTTTCGCCTTATTTACATAGGTAAATAGGTAAGGTAAACAAAAAAACCGTAGATATCGTGCCTTTTGGGACAACCCCTGACCCAATTACGCACAAAAACAAAATGGCGGAGAAGATGACCTTGGTAACGATAAACACTTTATTCCAGAAGTCAAGGTCGGTAGAGTCTATATTGTCTTCTGATGTTTCTCGGAACACATCCCATTGGATGGATCGTCTGAAATATAGGTAAGTTAAGTATGAAATTATAACCCAGTCACGATATTATATTATTTTGTGTTTACAAATTTTACTCATGTAAACAAGGACATTCGTCAATGATATTTTGCATATGTTGGTTTGAATCTTGCAGGTGTGAGACACCTGCAAGATTCAAACCATCACATGCAAAATTATTGTAACTTGGAGTTATTGTGTTGTTTACATCGATAAATAGTATGCTTTGAACGTCTGAAAAAAAGCTGTAAAATGGTAAAATGATCGCAATGATGACGAACATTGTGCTTTTCGATACGACCCTGACCCAATAACGCACAAAAACAAGATAGCCTTGGTAACGATAAACACTTTATTCCAGAAGTCAAGGTCGGTAGAGTCTATATTGTCTTCTGATGTTTCACGGAACACATCCCATTGGCTGGATCGTCTGAAATATAGGTAAATAGTATCAAATTATAGACAAGTCACGATATTTTGGCAAATGTTTACAAATTTTACCAATGTAAACAAGGAAAATTCGTTCTTAGGTCTCTTTGGAATTTTGCCTGTGTTGGTTTGAATCTTGCAGGTGTGAGACACCTGCAAGATTCGAAACCATCACACGCAAAATAACGAAAGTTTCATTTGGTATCGCCTTATGTACATAGGTAAATAGGTAAACAGGTAAACAAAGACCGTAGATTTCGTGCCTTTCGAGACGACCCCTGACCCAATTACACACAAAAACAAAATGGCAGAGAAGACGACCTTGGTAACGATAAACACTTTATTGAGTTTATTCCAAAAGTCAAGGTCGGTGGAGTCTATATTGTCTTCTGATGTTTCTCGGAACACGTCCCATTGGTTGGATCGTCTGAAATAAAGGTAAGTTTAGTATCAAATTATAGCACAGTCACGATATCATGGCATATGTGTTTACAAATTTTAACCTCATAAGCAAGGGGAAATGTGGTCTAAGTTTTCAATGAAATTTTGCATGTGTTAGTTTGAATCTTGCAGGTGTGAGACAGCTGCAAGATTCGAACCATCACACGCAAAATTACGAAAGTTTCATTTGGTATCGCCTTATTTACATAGGTAAATAGGTAAACCGTAGATATCGTGACTTTTGAGACGACCCCTGACCCAATTACACACAAAAACAATATGGCGGAGAAGACGACCTTGGTAACGATAAACACTTTATTCCAAAAGTCAAGGTCGGTGGAGTCTATATTGTCTTCTGATGTTTCTCGGAACACGTCCCATTGGTTGAATCGTCTGAAAAAAATAACAAACATTACCAAGAAAAGGTTCGTGAAAAATCAAAGGATGTGCTAGAGGAAAGTGAAATCAGATGTCAAGGTAAAGATTCAAAAGATAGCGTGTTTATTGAGGCTATCACAAATTGTTCCGTTATTCATTACCTCGGTAAATAAGTTTCTACAACGTATTCATCAATTGAAATAACACTTTTTGTATCCAATGAGTGTTTGATATTAGCATCAGTTGTAAACAATAACCCAACAAAGTAAACAGATAAATCAGATAATTGTTGTCATGTTGTAAGAATATTTCAACATCGATTGACTAGAGTATCATATTTTCATTACATTGCAGTTCAACATCGTCACCGCTCACAGTATTACGAGTTTGATAAGCTGAATTACATTCAAATAAATAATCACCAAATTATTCTTCTTCTTCCCATCTTCGCAGGCCAATGACTCTATCTCAACTTTGTTTCTTACTAACAAAGTGGAGGTAGAGCCCTTGGCTTGCGAAGACGTCTTCTTCCAGGTCTTTGCTCTAATTTTAAACCCTGCATTATGGTATTTGTCTTGATATCTCTGTCCATTTAAATTTACCTTATTTTCTTTACAGATGGTTGTTGCTGTAGTTTCACATCGTCGCCACTAACAGTATCCATCGTTTGATAAGCTGAGTCGCTTTCAAATGAGTCATCACTAAATTCTTCTTCCTCTTCTTCGATATCATTTCTCCAGTCAGCAGGGCCGCCAGGATTGTCTTCGTCAGGAAACGCTTCGTATGCCTTGTTTACATATTCTGTAGCAGCGTGGTTGCCTTTCACTGAGTTAACTGCTTTTGCAAACGCCTAAAATCGAGTAGAAGAAATAAGAACTGTTGATATGGTTGGACGAATGTTGGTTTTTCAGTATTTATATAAAGGAAGGGACAGGTCAGCAACATAAAGCACACAAACTCATTTTTCAACAAACTTGCAGGCTTTATGTCAAAAATGTTGCATCGTTGTGGTTTGCAATTATGGTTTACAAAATTAATATGAGAGATTTTCAAAAGATGATGCATCCTTTTGGGGGGTGTAGACTAGTGCAATGTGTATGGATGTTTTATATGTCACGAATAAGGTGTTGCTGTAACCGTAGATTTGTTTAACGATCTGGAACCATAATAGACACTTTTGAAAATACAAAAAGTATTGTTATATATCATTTCTATGATATAAGACGGAGGTAAAATGAAACTTAAAACAATTTTTACCGATATGTTGGAATTTTATATATTTTTGTATCGCGCCTATGGCGCGATACATATTGTGGTATACATATTCTAATTTTAGAAATTACGTCATGAGCGATAATTATTTGTACTTGAAAGTCGTATATATAACCTACACATAAACTGTTTACACGGTATAATTTTTCAAGCAGTACTATAAGTATACATTGAAGTTCGTTTAATCTCAGACCACGCTGAAAATTCGTGTAAACGAAATTCTAGTATAGTTTTATACTTTGCATAGCAATGGAGAGTCCCTACTTCCGGTTTGCCCATGGTGGACATGTATTTTTCCTATCCGTTTAAATGCAACGCATTTATGCATACCATTTCGGGTTGGACTAAAACACGCAATGGACCTGTTTTTGGCGCAAAGGACGCAAAGGACATGAAGGTGACGCAAATGAGATTTATATCAGTCCAAACTCCTTAATCATGATTTTTTTTATCGCATTAGATTGTTATATTCGTGTATTTTACGATTAAATCTAGTCAGTAATCTTTGTTTTGGGACATAAAGTGTCTGATTTTTGTGTTGAATCCGATTTAATAGGCTACTCACGGACGAAAAGGAGCTGGCTGCGGCGCAAAGGAGATTCATATAAGCCCAAACTCCTTTATCATTAATTTTTATCGCATTTAAATTGTAATTTTCACGTATTTTAAGATCATATCTAATCCATAATGTTTATTTTTTTGACAAAAGGTGTCTGTTTTCTGTATAAATTCCGATTTTCATATGCTAATCACAGGCGAGAAGGAGCTGGGTGGCGCAAAGGAGATTTGTATCTGTATACACTTTTTAATCATAGATTTTCGTCACAATTGATTGTAATATTTATGTATTATTAGACCATAGCTATTCAATAATAATTATGTATTCTTTAGAAAAAAGTGTCTGTTTGTTTTATTAATTCCGATTTTCATAGGCTATACTCACGGGCGAAAAGGAGCTTGCGGTGGCGCAAAGGAGATTCAAATCAGCATAAACTCCTAAATCATGAATTTTTATTGCATTAAATTGCTATATTCATGTATTGTAAGATCATATCTAATCAATAATGTTTATGTTAGAACATAAAGTGTCTGGTTTTTGTATTAGTTCCGATTTTCATAGGCTATACTCACGTGCGAAAATGAGCTTGCGGTGGCGCAAAGGAGATTCATATCAGCCCAAACTTCTTAATTTTGAATTTTCATCGCATCAATTTTTTTTAGCCCAACCGTACCATTTCGAATCGCAATAAGAAATCAAAGAACGAGAAGTACCTTACTATTGAATGACCAGTACATGTTGAATTTGGACTGGTCAACTTGCATTGTTACAAGGGATCGTATTATCTGACTAGCTGACTAGATATGTATATTGCTAGTAGAACAAATGGGTTTTCTCAAGCGTTTTTCAAAATTGCATTACAATGTGAATTCCTACTTTCGGTTTGCCCATGGCCTATCCGATTCACTGCATCGCTTCCTAAGAAATCAAAGCATGAAAAAGACCGGTAAGTATTGAATGAACACTGCATGTACAATTATGGATGATTCGATTTCATAATTTCAAGGGATCGTCTGAACTAAATAGGCATGTGTATAACTAGTAGAACAAATAGGTTTTCTCATTTTTTTTTCTAAAAATTACAAACTGTTAGGGGTTTTCACATAAAAGAACAACCCAATTTTAATGTCTCAACAGTTTTTGACTGGATGGATTTCAAAACCGTTCAAAAGAATACTTTATGCGCAATCAATTCGCCGCCACAATCAAAACTTTAGTCCTGTACTTTTTGTTACACTCTAGTAAATCTCCTCGTTCGTTCTTTGTGTTTTTTGTGTGTGATAAGTACAAATATAGGTCCCGATTTATGACCTGGCAGAGATGATCTACCGGGTGAATTATTGAGACATATTCATGGTATTGCTTGTATTGTGTTACAGCTTAAATCCTAAACATTAGCGGCTGGTAGTTGTCACTTTATATGGCATTTAGAACTGTATTTATCTTTTTTACATTTAATTTATTGCAAAAGTAATAAGGATCATATCCGTGGCATTGCGGCTGCTGTGCGTTCGTTCATCTATGTCTGTTATCATAAACGTTTCCTATTCCTGCTGTTATCAAAGCATTTTTAGATTCCATAGACTAAGATTAGCGTGCACTCTGATCTATTCAACACAGTCTGTTCTCTATTGAATGATTATACGAAGAACAGATAAGCTATAGTGGTCAAAATGTTCCGGTTTGGAAAATTTACTTGATACGATTTTTATATTCAGAAGGCTAATGGATAAACAAGTACTTTTTTTCTATTTAATTAAAGTATTTTACCTATTCTGACCAAAGGCTAGCGGGGCTTATGCCACGGTCCTGTTTCCGGCGTGCGTTCATGTGAAAACTTCTCCAAAATTACTAGGCCAGTTTCAATCAAGATTCAAACAGGAATCTTCTAACATAGGAATCTAACAGGAATCTTCCTTGCATGGAGCCTTTCGAATTGTTTTTGTTTTGTTTTCTTTTCTTTTTTTTTTCGAAAAATATTTTCATAGTGAACTGTGGTTACTATGGTGCACTTTCAATTTATTTGTGTGTGTCTTTTTTTCCTTCTTTTTTGTCCAAAGAATAATTTCACGGAGAAACGATTCAGGACCATCTTGGTCCTAATTCCTTGCTGAAATATTCGGTTTCTTTTCTTGTTTAAGTTAATTTTAATCCCCATTTATTCAACTGCAACATTTAACACTTTTGTATTTGCTTACTTCCCCTCCTATGTTGTTTGATTAATGTATAATCTGGCTGAACACACAAAAATAGACTAGATCTAGCACCAGCATATGCTGACATGCAATCCTGTTTCGGTTTTCACTGCATGTTGACTTAACCAGACACTTGTACCATTCAGTACTTTGGTATAATTTTTTAAGCGCGATACAATTCATTTTGCTGTACATTACAGCAATTTTTTACTTGTTTTAGTTAGTGACCCCCTTTTACAAAAAAGGCGGGAAAAGGGGAAGCACCAACTCCGTAAATCTCATATTTTTTTCCCAGAAGATGATAATATCTGACATTTTTCAGCTTGTATGCTACAACAGATATGTATGTAACATAAATAAGCTAAATACATAACTATGAAAAACAAAATTGAGAAAAAAAACACTTGATTATACATAAGGTTTATGATTTTGCGACTGAACTTTTTCCATGTTTAAGAAAAATGAACTTGATCTGTAATTTTTGTAATATTGACTGGCAGGGTATTAGACCTACACCAAAATTATCTCTAATTTATACTTGTTCAAATAAAACAAGAATGGGAAAAAGTTACCGTTACATTTGGGTTTTTTATGAGTTCAAACTTAGTAGGGGCGCATAAAACAAGGACAAAATTATCCAAAATAGGTCATTCAATTCCATCAAATATTCACTATAAGGTCAAATGTAACAACACATTATTTTTTATAGTAACTTACATAAAGAACTTATTTTTATCAAATATTCATTGCCAGATTTTCCTGTAGTTACTACATAAACTTTTGTTAACAAAACAAGGGCATTATATACTTCGGTGGGGAATCATGTGACACTAAATTTCAGAAAATCGTCAATAATTTTGTAAATACTTGACCAATTTGAAATCGGTTTGAAACAGAAAAAAAGTTTAAAACGCCCGATATCAGATGGGTGGTAACACTTTTACAAATCAAGTGATAAAAACGTTATTGACGACCAGATTAAGTTTTGGTTGGTCGTCAATAACTTTCATATCAGCTGATTTTTCAAAGATTATCCTTGGCATTCAGCAAAGTCATTGAGTGTTCCCGCTGTCTTTGCTTAAATTCTTCTTTTCAAATCGGTCATCTTTTGACAGAATTGTTGGAAAATATCGAAAATATTATGTCAAGTGATTCCCCGCCGTGATATAAGATTCGTGGGGTGGAAGAGGGTTGAAATTGGTGTCATGTACTACTGTATAAGAACGCCTTTTTTAATCAAATAAGCTAATCTTACACGAACATGTATCATTGATTACCGGGTCTTTACATACCTATAGTCCTTTAATTAACGATATTATGGCACATGTTTACAAAATTTACCCTTGCAAAAAACGCAATAGCAAAGTCATAACTACTGTAAATTTGCATGTGATGGTTCGAATCTTGCAGGTCCCTTACACCTTCAAGATTTGAACCAAGACATGCAACGTTGAACTGAAAATTAACAAGGATCACCTTTTGTTTATAACTGTAAAATTTGTAAACATGTGTCATTATATTGTGACTGGACTATAATAAAAAAAATCAAGGCAGAAGACGCAGTATTGATACTATATCAAATCCTGGTCTAAAGCATTTATTCGTATAGATCTTGAATCAATCAAGTGTATTGGTGCATAGATAACCCATCCCCACCCCCCACCCCCCCCCCCCCAAAAAAAAAAACTGTACCAGTCCAAAAGAACAGAAAACACTGAGGGAAAGGGACACATTGATGATGACACATTGATGATAATCAACAACCTCTTCTTCTCTCTCAATGTTTTCTCAAATTATTTCTACAATGGACGTCAAAACCAGACTCGTTAAGAGAAGGATATATCAGTGCTTTGCTCTTTATAACCAAATCAGTAAATTCATAACAATTGTACATGTAGGCCTATTAAATTGAAACAGTTATTTCTTCATTTCTCTTAGTGTTTTTCTGTTATTTCTACCAGTGATCTGGGCTCCGTTTTATCAACGAAATTACGCACATTATTTTCGTAGATTTGAACGAAAGTTCAAATTTTTTGCGTAAGTGCGTTTTACAAAACATGTTCGCAGCTAAGATTAGAATTTCCTAAGATGCATAAATTTACCGTTTAAAGCCTTGATAACCCCAAAATAACTGAAAATATCAAAATATCTATGAAAGGAAATGTTGAAATTGAACAAACTCGAAAATTCATGTGAATAGCAATGGATTTTGTGCTAACGATAGACTGGGTTTAAAGTAATGTTTTGATAAACCGTCAGTGTTGTCATAAAATATCGTAACTACGGCCTGATTTAAGCTACGAGCTACGAGATTTAATAACAGCTCCAACGAATTACTATTGTATGTCCGAAATAACGTCACGATTAACTGGATAAAATCGTTCCCTATTTCGCTGTACTTTCACTTTCTTTTTTGTTGCTATTTATAGAATACAACATGAAAAAGTATTTTTCATGTATTTCCTTTTCTAATGGAAAGAATGTACGTTTAATATACGTTTAATCGCCAGAGTGTTCAGAACGATAATATTTAAGCATTTTTCATGCTACTTACAACTAGAAATACGAGAATTATCTCTATCTATGCAGAAAAATACACTTTAAATAGCTTACACGGTCGATATATATTAATATTTATGAGAAAGTAAACCGAGGTGAGAACAAAATCGAATCTTTCCGAATCGCGTTTCACGGAAATAACCGAGTGCCGTAAATATCCGATCATCGGCGATAATAACCGAAATCCATTATGGTTCCAGATCGTTAATCCATACCTCGTCTACAAAAGAGAAAACATTTTAGCATAGACCAATGTGGAAGCAGTAGAAAGTGACAAGATTTACAAGCAATTTGAAGATATGATATTGTGGTAAAGAATCTGTTCTCTGTTCTCGTTAGGTTTTCTAATCAAATTTGACATACCAACAAAGTAATGTATTGTTGTCTATTTTAGAGTCGATAGAATTCGCAATTTAGCAATCCCAAAGAGTTTCAAGTAAAGCGACGGTACACAGAAAGGTCTACCTATATTGACATAGGTAATTTATCTATTTAATCGCAAACAAACACTGCCTCTCTTAAGGTTCAAGTGTCTTCTTTTAATTTGGTCCGTCATAAATCAAGATACTGCAACGGTTTATTTTGGCATGTAGGCCTACATCACAAAGGAATTATGCAGTTTATGATAATCCATTATTTTCATAAACGATTCGATTTGATTAAAATCCGGTGGTATCTGACAGTAAGATCTGATATACACCAGTAAGGGGTCATCTAATGTGAAAAAACCAAATCAGCTATATCTTCTCTTAATAATCAAATATCTGTTATTTACAATTTCCATGACAAGCATGTGCAAAAACATGGTTCTGCACTGAAATGTGATGTCCAAGTGGCCTTGTGTTCAGTTTGCATCGCTTTCAGAATATTCTGGATATTGCAAATTTTAATGGTAGGAAGAAAGGTTATAGATGATGGTCCCTTACTGGTCCATGTTGCTGTAAGTTAACACCGGATTTTAATCAGATTGAATAATGTCTGTCCTGTGATATTTGGTATATATCAAAACACAGTATGGGTGAAAACATGTAGGATTATTTTATACCTTTTAAAACTCGAATTTGTATCAGAGAAAATGAATGAAAAAAAAAATAATCAAATGTAATCGGAATTCGTTCATTTTGAATTAAAATGCGGCTCTATCATTTACTTGTAGATTTATTCGCTAAAACGATGCTTTAGCCTAAACAAAACGATGTTTAGAGCAATATGATATTGTACACGGCTTGGAAACACGTGGTACAACACTTGAAGATAATAATTCTGTTAATATATGACCTATCAGAATCGGAAATGGCAGAAAAGGCGGACAATTTTAAAAGTAAGCTGATAAAAAGTTTTTGAAACCAACCAAAATTTTTGTTGGTCACAAATAATACGTTATTTATCAGCTGTTCTTTTTTAGATCTACCATTTCCATCTTAGTCGGTTTTAAATCTTCAAATTATTTCAAATTGGTGACATATCAACAAATTTATAGACAATTGATATTCGTGTCATTCAAGTACTTTCACAGCACACTTTGTCTGCGTCAAAACGCTTTCAAATAGGTCACAAAACAACAATTGACGGTTGTCTAGAATTGTTGTTTCACCGGATTCCTCCGAGTAGTTTTTGCATGTAGCTCAAGCCACTGAAGTTAGATTTTTTTACATTTTTGTTTTTCATAAGCTAGCTAAATTAAAACAACATAATATTTTAAAGAAATCGGTACTAATAAGTAATGGTATGCATGTCATTCTAATACGTACCATGATTTCCGTACAAAAATAATCTCAAATGTCAAATGTAATACATCACAGAATGCTTATCCAGATTTCAGAGCAAACATTAATTGCGATCCATGTTCAAAATCAGAATGCGATCACCGAAATTTTGGATGCAATCTTCAAAATCAGGTCAAGATTCGAGTGGGAGGGGTGGGGTATTGTCACTTTTCTTTAAAAACCTCGTAACTGCAGCTTGATTTAAGCTGCAGTTACGTGGGTTTTGAAGAAAAGTGACGGTATATTATTGAGGCAATAAATGTTAGAATAAGCCTTACCTGTACTTTGTTTTAAATCTTTTCCCAAGGTATATAATTTTGGGATGGCCTTGTTTGAAAAAAAAAAAACTAACCAAGATAACAAAATCGATGTTGTAAAGCATTGAAAATATGTATGTTATTGCTTAGGAAGTTTTTAGAGAAAAGGAGAAAATGCTGGTGGTCAAAATCTTCTTCTTTTCCAACAATGATGCCACAAGATTTCTTTAGTACAGGCGTCAAAATTAGGTCCTATTTAGGTAAGGGTTAAAGCTCTTGAAGATCCTCTTTGGCAGATTTCGGTTTAAAGGAAAAAGGTCTCAAAATGCATTTGTATGCAGCCTTTGTTGTTTTTCGTTTCGTTTTTCACAGATAATTAATCACGGTGTATAATCACGTGACTTAGAATATCCAATAATCTTCAATATCTTTGATATCTTTGATACTTGACCAATTTTAATTCGGCTTGAAGCAGAGAAGGTGGGAAATACAAGGAATAAGCTGGACGTGTTGGATCCTTTAAAAATCAACTGATGAAAAAGTTATTGAAGATAAACCAATTTTTATCTATCTTCAATAACTTTTTTATCAGTTGATTTCAAAAATCAACCACGTCCATCTAATGCGTGACGTCTTTCCACATTCTCTGCTTCACACCGAATTCAAATCGGTAGCATTTTAAAAAAGTTATTGAAGATTTTCCGAAAATATTGTATCACGTGATTATCCACCGTGATTAATGAAGATGACGTCCGTTGCAAAAATGGCTTTAGAAAGTGTTGAGGGAAAACAGAAAATTTCTATTTATCTGTAAGCAACTTTTTCATTTTGTCCAAAGTTTTCTTTGTATAAACATTCCAATCTAATGCGCGGATCCAGGGGGGGGGGGGGGCGACAGGGGGTCATCAACGGCCCCTCCCCTGGAATTTGGCGAAAATGGGGTTGTCAAAAAGATTACAGGTTATGAAATAAACTGTGTTATTTATCCCTGTGTGTCACGTCAAACCGCTGTATTTAGTCCTCCATGGTATGACATGTATTTGCATGCACATCCAGAGGGGGGGGGGGGGTCAGGAGGTCTGATCCCCATGAAATTTGGCAAAAAAGGGGGTTAAAGATCGGAAGACCCCCTTTGGAAAAATACCTGGATCTGCGCTTGTAATCTTTCTCCTTTTCCAAAATGATTTTTTTAGAATGTTGGCGTTTTTGATACATGTAGGATCATTTTAAACCAAACTTCGCCTTTGTAATAATGGCATAAATTGGCAACATTACCCGGTTTTAAAAAACAGAGGTAGAAATAAGTAGATAGGAAGAGCCTCGTCAATTTTCGATATCACGGATAACGGCGAAGTCGCACGAAGAGTATGATATTTAATG
This sequence comes from Fragum sueziense, assembly GCA_963680895.1. Lineage (NCBI taxonomy): Eukaryota > Metazoa > Mollusca > Bivalvia > Cardiida > Cardiidae > Fragum > Fragum sueziense. Next base: position 25,096,721 of record OY804609.1, on the reverse strand, counting down.
ATAGATGGTATACCAAAGGGTCGAAACGATTGAATTTGTTAAGTTGAAAAAGGGCCAGAGCTTAAAAGATGTGTTTTCGTAATTTCGGTTTACCTCACATGATGAATTTTTGGGGCTTTGACAAAAATAATATATTAATTATTAAAGGTGCATGGAAGTTTGAAATTATTTCGAATGATGTCAGATCATGTTTGGGAAAGGGTCAAATAACATGATGGATCTTCATATTTAGAACATGGAATGTCAAAGACGTCACAGGTCAGTATCATCCTATGATATTTATGGCATTGCTTCTCATGTTGAAAATCAAATCAGAAACATTTTACATGAGCTTAGCACTGTTAAGGGGGAATGATCCAGTTTTTCGGAACACTCGGTCATTAATGTAGAAAATTAAATGTTTCGTACCAATATGTTTCGCTACCATATTTTCAATAATATAACACATCATTACAATTTACCATGTTCGACGGTAAAAGTGTATTTATTATGCGAAACTGATTTCCTCAAGATGAAAATCGATTATTTAAAGCAAGACAGTCGTAAGTGTGTATGCAGTTACCACTGTTTTGCGTCATTTTATTCATGTGTAGCTGATAAAAATTGCTGTAATTCACTAATAAGTGCGCTGACCTATACATTTTCTTTTTGAATTATTACCAGGACATGTTGCTTAATACAATGAATGAGTTTTATCAAATTCTATTATGTAGAACTTGAAATATATCCAAAAATATGCAAATTTTGACATAAAACACTCCAGCTTCGTTGATCTAACCGAACACGGGAGCATGCTGTTTTATACATTTACACGTTTATAATAGCACATATTTTGGGTTTTCTGTTCTTATTAAATGTAAGGCGTTACTTTGAATCCGTTTTCGGGACTAAACGATGAATATACAGCATTTTATTGACCTTGGACAGGTGCAAGAAATTGTGCATTTTTTCGATGTAGGGTATGTGATACGAATGTCTATAAAATTCAAACAAGATCGCTGACCATCAAATTTTATTTCATTTTGACGTAACGTCAAAAGTTGCGGACCAAGCCAAAATTGGCTATGCACTTCTGTTTAAAACCGCAAATTTGTTATTTTTATTTGAGAAACACACATGTATTTGGTATCATATAAAAGATATTGAATTGTAATTTATAAATATATGTCGAATTTCAACATTTTTTGAATACAGACAATTTGATAAACAAAATAAATAAACTCTGACGCAGAAAATGACGTCGTCACGTGTAACAGAAATTACCAAACAAACTCGCGAGAATCCCAATAGAATAAAAAGTAAGACTTTTTAAAGCGCACAAACTTTGGCAAATTACGTCAGTGATGTCACAGAAGATATAGCGTAAATCTTACGGCAGTTGGATGGTGTAAACAAACTATGGAGGAATGGAAGGAAAGAGATAAGTAGCGTCACGCTGTTAAAAAAACGTCATTTTTTCGGTATGTCTAATTTTTAAATCTAATTTATTTTTCCAATAGCGATTAGAAATCAATATAAAAAAATTTGGGACATACATCTGAGCTCTAGTTTTTGTAGTAAATTTTTTGTCTTGATTGGAGTTGAAGAAAACCATTATTTTATTGTGTTTGTAGCGTCTTAAAAATGTCACATTTTCACTAAAACGGTCCCAAATGCAAGGGTGATTTTTTCATATATAGCTTTTTTTCTAAGAAAATCAAAATATTTTGAATTTGAATTGATTTTCGACATACATCTCGGATGAAATTTGAAAAAATAAATGCATCTGTCAATATCTCTTCAACTAGCGAAGATATAGAGTGTGATGTAGCGTCTTAAAAATGTCACAAAAACGCGTTTTTGACGATTTGACGTCATGTTGATTTTTTCGGTATGTCTAATTTTTAAATCTAATTTATTTTTCCAATAGCGATTAGAAATCAATATAAAAAATTTTGGGACATACATCTGAGCTCTAATTTTTGTAGTAAATTTTTTGTCTTGATTGGAGTTGAAGAAAATCATTATTTTATTGTGTTTGTAGCGTCTTAAAAATGTCACATTTTCACTAAAACGGTCCCAAATGCAAGGGTGATTTTTTCATATATAGCTTTTTTTCTAAGAAAATCAAAATATTTTGAATTTGAATTGATTTTCGACATACATCTCGGATGAAATTTGAAAAAATAAATGCATTTGTCAATATCTCTTCAACTAGCGAAGATATATAGAGTGTGATGTAGCGTCTTAAAAATGTCACAAAAACGCGTTTTTGACGATTTGACGTCATGTTGATTTGTGTTCAGAACTATTCATGGCGTTTTACGATCATGTATCGATGCTCTAGATCCACTTGTTTTATCGTTGTTTGTTTGACTATCTTGTTATTTGTGGTCTACGCAACTTAAGGTTAAAATTTGAGACCCGTAACAGAAAAAAGAAAGAAAAACATTAACCAAGGCATAAGAAAACGTTGAGGTAATAGAAGACATTTTTTTAAGTAAAGCATTTCATTGATTTCATCTAATATGTTGCAGCATTTAGTCTCGGAGTTTCATTTTTCCTACATATAATGCATTTGTTGTAGACCCCATTTAAAAGAATATTCTATCTTTTGTCTGCTAACGAGTAAACTTGAAGACGATTATTTAGTAAGTATTTTCACATTTTTTTTTTATTTTTATTTGTTTATTTATTTTTATTTTTATTTACATTTGCGCAAGTAGAAATATCTTAATAACAAAAATATGCATACTTGACAAGTTATATTTAGCGTATGAAACGGCTCCATTTCTCCTACAGGTGTAAAATATTCACTTTCAATATTCATTAGAGCTTGATTTTTCAATACTTACGAAATAATTCTGTTGTTTATTTATTGATAGTTGATATTATTTATTTTGTACGGTGCTATTTTCATGTATGCATGTATTGGTATTATTGTGAAAATGTTTTCTTTTGGCCAACATTGAAAATTTGTCATTTCTCATGTTTTGGGGAAAGTTATAACTTTCTTTACACCTTCGCGTAACGTTAACGTCGGAAGACGGTCGATATGCGTGTTACAACGTTGGTCCGCAACTTTTGACGTTACGTCTTTTTCAATTGGTTATAACATGTAATTTCAACATACAAAATATAAATAAATTCTATTATTGGGAAAAAATTAGGAATCTGGAGCTTTCCCCCTTAAGCAGTTCTCAGCAGCACAAAAACGATTAAAATATCTAATCGAAGCTTGAATATTGCAAGAATATCGTCGGTTTTTTTTTCATCAAAATGCTCGTAACTGTAGCTTGTTTTAAGCTGCAGTTACGTGTTTTTGTTGAAAATCGCCAATATGTTAGATAGCTTTTACAATACTACAAAATTGCTTAAGTTCCCATGCACAGTGTATAAAGCATTCAAATCAGAAATAGGTAAAATTAGATTATGCAAAACACAATTTTCCAATGATGACAGCAATTAAAGGTACTGATAACGGTTCAAAGCATTATTCAACGCCTACTACATGACTCTTTCCTAGGTGATATTATTTTCCGACAGCCGAGCCCCGATACACGAAGCTCAGTCGGTAATTTCGGAGTTTATCAATTCAGACGTCGCGAGTTCGAACCCCAGCACGGCCAAAATCCATTTTCATATTTGGAAAGTCATTTGTCTCTCACCAATGGTTGTAAATCATCCATGTTAGAGAGCAGCTGGAGGCTCGGTTTAGTTATTGTGGTGGCACTGAAGAGAAATACCACGAACCCACCGTTAGGTGCTCCAGCCGTCGCAATATGACAATAGTAGTTGAAAAGAACGTTAAACCCCAATACAGAATCTAGCAATCAATTTATATTTACCGCAGATTAAAAGTCAAAGGTGTCGCAGAAGACAAAATAATTGCTGTCGAAAACAGATATTCTTCAAATTCATACATTCAGGATGGATAAAAAAACCGGTTGATATTAGCATTTTCTCCTTTTCCATCGTAGCATCTTTGTGTAAAATAAAACCACTTTCGACCCATGCCTTTAGCTGACTACATAAATCGTCGCTTTTCAACAAAAACATCGTAACTGCATCTTAAAACAAGCTGTAGGCCTAGTTAAGAGTTTTTTTGTTCAAAAGCATCGATATACATGTATAGTTACTTCTCTGTTACTTTTCAATAAAGATAAAATCACTCTTAAAACAAGGCCCCGCTCTTAAAACTTTAAACATCGTTTTGTTTACATTCGCTTATAAACCCATTACCACACACTGACTCTTTCTGACTCTTCACAAGATAATGGTTTTGGAAAACATCGTAGGAAATGAAGAAATTGCTTGTGACAAGCAATTTCTTCATTTTTCACAATGTTTTCTACCCAAAAAGACAACAAAAAATTAAATTTCATTCACTGGAAATTGTCGTCAGCAGTTTCTTTCAATTTGGACCACCCTAATATACTGTCGTTTGGAAAAGGGTTAAAACTTTAAACACCGTTTTGTTTACACTCGATTATAAATATGTCACCTGCTGCTACCAAAGTGTTCCTTATGAACTTTCTAATTTATGGTAGTGTTTGTTTTAATGTGAAACCCATCACAGAAAAAGGGACATTTTGGCGTATATCTAATAGAGATTGGAATAAATATATATACATGTGTACGTATAAAAGTTATTAAAATATGTTAAAAAAGATGTGTTGGGCGGCTCCGTTGACCATTTAAAATGTTGGTCGTCTTTTTTTTTTTTATCTATTTTATTCTATTTTCATTCCCATAAATATTTCAATCCCTTTTTGGTTTGACTATTTGGCGGAATATTCAGACAAGATAATATAGTCATTTGACATCAGAGTAAAACACAAGAGGGGGTAAATACTTACCAAAATCGTTATATCAAATCCAAATCCGATGTTTTTGGTATTCATTTGAATCGTCTCGACGAGACGATTCAAATGGTTACCCACAACTTTGGGGTTGATGAAAAAGAGATGAAATATTTCATATAAAAAAGCCATCACCCCCTCTTATCTGTAACTCTGTGATATAGAAAGCAGCCAGATTCAATGAAAAATGGGTCTACTTTTCGCGGACAGCCTGATTCAGAGAATAAAGATTTACTTTTTGCGGATGACAACAGTCGATATCTTCCGCATTTCTCGGAAGGCCCTTTTTCCGTGATATTTCATATTTGAGCCGCGACGCGAGAAAATTGGTCTTCGGGAGTTTTGACCAGATCCGACACAAATGGGGCTGTACGGCCGCAGAAAGTGATTAGAGTCACGAAATTTCGTACATGGGAAGAAGAAGAACTAAACTTTCTCACCAGCGAAAACACAGACGCTGATCAGATTCGCGGTGACCGCGAAGCTGATCTGCGTCTTTGTTTTCGCTTATGCTAAATTCCGCTTTTTTTCGCGTCGCGGCTCATTTGATCTTCTTCTGTAAGAATGCCGATAGATTCGTAGGTTAAACCCTTGAATCTGCTCCTTGGCAAATGAGATATTAAGGTAGTACATCCCTAATTAGAATCGCACGAAGTCGAAATTATTCGGGCGTGGTCGAAAACATCCGCGCCCGAAAAGGTTCGGATACGTAACGACGCCGCTCGAAATAATCCGAAGTTTTATGAATCTCAAAATGGCAACATAACTGGTAATCTGTCTTAATGTTAAAATACCGTTTTGTTCAGTTTAACGACTATATATTTTGTGGGGTACGGACAAAAGCCCACTGGACAAAAGACTACTGGACAAAAGCCATCTCCTTATTATAACCATTGGAATAACACAATTGATTGAAAAAAAGTCATTTTTCTTCGTAATTCATTTCTTTCAAAAACATATATACTTTTTTGCTTACTTATATTCATTTTATTTATTTTATTCATCTTATTATAGCATATTGATCATTATCATACTTCATCGATTTTCATTATTTCTTTAGTGTTAATACATCAAGGTGTCCATGCATTAATTTAAGAATATATACTAAAGGAAAAAAAGAAACTGTGCACATTTCCTTTCTATATAAAATCTTAACTACAATTGGTAAATGAATCAAATTTAATAGTTTGGAAAACAAACGTTTAACCTTTCATTTTCAATGATTTTCAGTTTACTATCCCACTCGTTATCACCGTAACAAGCCCGGAAAGTGGGTAAGCGTACAATTCAAGCTCACAAGCAATATTCGAGTGTGAACACTAATGGTATCGACAATGCTCTGCAGCAACGAGACAACTTAACTGTCAGAAACGGCTCATTAAAGCTTCTTCTTGAGATGCTGACCAATACCGGAGCCAAATAGTCATGCGCTGACGTTGAATAAAGCATGAATCCATGTGACGTTCCCGAACGCGGTTATGGACGCGAGCTCGACTTTCGGACAGTACAGGTGTAAACGAGGCGCTCCAATAATCAATGCCTTGTTCCAATCGACCTTACGAACGCGTAAATATTGTCTAAGCCACTTGGGACGGTGTTGTCGACGACGTCTTAAAAAGACCAGAATTATCGCAGGACGTCTTAGACGGATGTAGCACTCCATTAACCGATCTCTTATAGGCCTTCTGCTGATAGAACTCAATTCTGGAATTAACTTGTCTATAACTTTTGTCGCTTACAATTGATTTAGTTAATGAATTTTCCGATTATCGTTGACTTGTCGGGGTGACGTCACGCGTCGACGTCTCGAGTCTTACAAGTCGCGGGTGTTTCTAAATTGCTGAAATCGTTCCAAAAATGTCTATATGATGTTTCTATGCACATTAAAATGCTTAGCGACCTCTTGCTTGTGCATAAGGAGGCTACTGTCTAAAGCATGCGTTAACTTGCATCTTTGGATAAACGTATCACTTTCTGCTCAATTAAACAAATTTAAATGTATTTCTTAACAACAAGAAAGATTACAAAATGTTTTAAACGGAAATGGCGTTAACGTCAAACGTCCGTTCATGTGCAGTTGGTGGCACTCGATATTTCGTTTTCAATAGCATCCTATTAGTTCATGGGCCCATAACCGAAACCCTCCCCCCCCCCCCCCCTAGTGGGATTTTTGAAGACCTATATTTTCTTGAAGCTTATGATGTATAGTAATGAATTCAGGTTGTTGTTCAATTTAAAGTGCTGGATAAGCAAATGGCGGGCACGTTACCATGGCAACCGTGAATTTTTCGACAATCCAGCGCTTGGATCAATTAATTGCAATAAAATTACTTATTTTTGTCATAAACCTTTCAAAATAATTTTAAATTATTACCAAGATATTTCTCTCACAATATAGATATTTTTTAGAAAATTTGCTAATTTGCATATTCATGAATATTAATGAGAAAGTAAGATAATGTGTTTAATTTGCTAAAAACAAGACTTTACCAGTGAATTTAAACCTCCCTACCAGATAGGATTTTTCAAGATCTATATTTTCTTGAAGCTTATGATGTATTTTAATATATTCACTTTGTTATTTGATTTAAAAATGCTGGATAAGCAAGTAGTTCGCTTGTTACCATGGTAACCACCCATTTTCATTCGTTCCAGCGCTTGGATCAATTAATTGCAATAAAATTACTTATGTTGGTCAGAAAACATTGAAACTAGTTTAAAATGTTGTCATTACATTTTCCTCACAACCAAAACATTTTTCAGAAAATTTGCTATTTTGCATATTCATGAATATTAATGAGATTGTGGAAAATAAGTGTTTAATTTTCAAAAAGACGACTTTACTAGTTTCCTAGTGAATAGAAACCCTCCTCATCATGTGGGATTTCTTATGAACTATATTTTCTTGAAGCACAGGAAGCATATTAATGACTTCGGCTTCTTGTTTGATTTAAAAGTCCTGGATAAGAAAATGGTAGGCCTGTTACCATGGCAACTGCTCATTTTCCTACGTTTCAGTACTTGAAACAATTAATTGCAATAAAATATTTTAAAATACTCATTTAAGATATATACTTATTTTGGTAATAAAACATAAGACTAGTTTTAAAATTTCAAAAAGACATTTCTCTTGAAATCATTTTTATTTGGCTAATTTGCATATTCATGAATATTAATGAGAAAGTAGAAATATGTGTTTAATTAACTAAAACAAGGCTTTTCTAGGGAATAAATATGCTGAGGCGATACGTTTTTATAATGCTTAATATTTCAAATGAATAAGAACACTAATAGATCAATAATAAGTTCATAAACCATTCACCAGCTACACAGAACAAGCAAATACGGGCTTATTCGCACTCACAATTATTTGCATACTTTTCTCTAAATGGCAAGTAAAATCTCAAATGTTCTCTAATAACTTTCATTTTTGCATCTTTTCCCGTAAATTGTTTACTTGTTGTTTTTGAAAACTAAAATTTCATGATTTACCCATTGAAAGGGAGAATATTAACAATATATGCTCTGAACAATTACCGTATAAATGGCAATAAAATTCCTTTTTGCGCAAATGACATGCTAGAAACTTTAACCTGCTTTCTTTGATTTTTTTTTCTATGTGAAGTTTTCTTTTATACAAGAAACTTTATTTTGTAAAAGTTAAGTACTAAAAAGCGTTTTAATAATGAATTCCCATTGGAGTACATGTATGGTCACCTTTGATTTATACTATTTTTGCCTTGTAATGCATGTTTTTTTACATTTTGCTAGAAGTTTAAACTTAACAATACTATTTGAGACATGCTGTGCAGTAGAGAAATCTTCCCAACCACTTCTATTGATTGGAATGCTATGTTACAGGAACACAGTTTACCAAATATATTCTAATAAGCGATAGGTGAAACTGGACAATTTCATATTTGCACTGTCATGTGCATTAATTGATTATTTACATTTAAAATTGCCTATAATACTCGTAGCAACTGAATTATTCATTTCTTTATCAAATTGCATTCGAGTGACATCGTTTTACACCTTTATAATTCAGAATACTTATATCTGATAATATAAACAGTTATAAATTGTACATATGTACCTTATTGGATACCAGTACTTCGAAGACACTTGATTTGTGAGGCATCCTCGTATTCATGTAACAAAATGTTGTTTTGAAAGATTTATTTTAGATAGCAAACACAATTTCTGCTGATTATGATGAGAGGGAAACACATCATATTCCAACTTCTAGTGTTGTAATATGTCGCTGGCCGAAGATTTGAAACCCTTCGTTTTGTTATCAGTTTTTAGATATGCTCATGCATTTCTTAATTCATTTCAAACATCTCCACCACAAATTAGTTTTTTGGAATTCCGACTTTTGTGGAAGACAACAAGCTAACCACAGGATGAGGTAAAATCCATAAAACACAAGGGCTAGCTATGAATAACACATATAAGCAATTTCCAATCAACCAAGGAATCCGCGATTTATGTATGTCATTATACTAGTATGTGCACAAAAATGTCTACATATACGGTTATTAGAAAGCCTTTTCACAAAAAAGGGAGAGCCTGCTATGGTTCGACACTTGTATTGAAAAGGGACTGAGGGTAAAACATGCATGATGAGTTTACTGGTCTTCTGTACCATCTTATTCTCAAGTAAAATATCGTGGTGGGGGGGTTATAACGCGACATAGAAACTTAAGAAGATGATGCTCGGTCTGAAGGCAAAGTTGCAATCACTGTCGACGGTGTGTATCATAAATTCACAGATCTGATATACTTGCTGAGCGAATTAAAGTAAGAAATCGTCCATGCATTATCTTTTTCAAGATATTGCTTGATCGCGTTGGGTCTAAAATTCCTCAACGATAAGCAAATGACAAAGAGATTGGCAAAGAGTACTTGTTGCATTCTCATGAACGATAAAAAGGTCCAGAGTCCTAGGTGCGTTGGTGTGGAATCCCAAGGGCCAAGAAAATTAGTCAATATTTTACAGACAAGGTTCAGTATTCAATGTTTTGGGACAATGGGGGGTTGCAATAAAATATTTTGTTGGACATATTACCCAAGAAAGGTACAATTAACGAAGCATACTACGCCAAGTTGCTAGACAATCTGAAGCAGACCATACGTGAGAAACGTAGCGGCAAACGCTCAGAATGTGACCGCTGCTTGCAACAGCAAATTACATTAGTACACAATTGCCAAAGTACAATGGATGCTGTCGAGAAAAATTGGTATCAATTTAGATCACACCCTTCCTATCCACATGACCTTGCTATCGACTTCTTTCCTTAAAGGGACACGAATGGTTGCAATTTTAAGTCTCATGAAAAAAGTTATTGATGCAGTTTAGGTGTGGTTCTTTGGAAAGTTCTCGGACTTTTTTACTTCTGGACTGATGTCACTTGACCACCTTTAATGTTGATTAATTTGACTTTAACTTCTTTTTCAACTGCTATGGTCATTTCGTTTGGTCAAAGCGCATAGGCCTGAATGGAAAGTATTTCAAGAGAAAAGATGTCGATCTAAACGTAAAAAAGTTAGGTCAGTTATTCATTGATCCATGCTCGTATTTGAGCATTTAGGCAGATTACATAAAATACATATTATTGTATTGTATTATATGTCATGTAAATTAACAGTGAAGAAGCCATTTTTAGCGTGTCAAAAGTGTTAATATTGGTTTTCTTCTTTTTCTTCCTTCAATGTATCCAAATGCTTTCTCTTATAAGAGTATCAGGTCAATATAACACATTGAAAATAATTTTCAACTTGATAAAAGTAATTGATAGAATGATTTGAAGATTAAATTAACTAGTGATAGTTAAAAATGTATCAAAGTAGTTAAGAAAATATTGTCTAAAGAAAAGCCTCATATATGCTTCTCTTTCGACAAGGATCATGCATTTTTCTAAAGGAATTAAGAAAATGAGGGTAACAATTTAAGGTTTGTTTTGATTTAAATATTGTTTTCATGAAATTGAAAATTGTAATTTTGTTTTTTGTGTAATAATGTTTCCATAGAATTGTTCCCTATAGATTGATCACTTAGGTCATTCCATACGGAACAATTGCATGTTTCGCAGGTAGTGATCGATAACATTATTAGCATAGCAGACGCTATAGTTTGATATTACATATCAAAGAGGGGGGGGATGTTCTAGAGACTCGTTAGAATTAGAAAGTTTGTTCGATTAATATGGGCTCAGTACATGCAAATCAAGTGCATAGAAGAACATTATTACTAAAAAGCAAATTTGTAGTCGAACAAGTATTAATGTTAGAACTTCCGGTCATCGAAAAACACATGTTTTGGAAGAAAATAAAACCATCGACATCGAATTTATGTCTTTTCGTTATCCATCGACATCGTACAGCACAAAATTGGTAGCAGAGCGAGGTTAACAATAATCGCCAAAGATGGATGAAACAAAAAAGAAACTAACAGACGACATTTTCTTTGTTTTCTTTCCAGGGAATTGGTACCTTATAAAAATTGTCTTCTTCTATAATTGATTTTTCAACAATGTTCAATGCTTTGCGTTCATTTGTTGATAAAGTAGCCCCACATTCACTGAAATGCTCTAGTGACATAACTGAAACTGTAAAAGAGACAAAGTTGGGAAATGACATGTGGCGTCAGATGAAACGTGTATCAATTCCAGTCATCAGCGGAAACAAATGTAAATATCCAAGTTGGAAAGCTGCTTTTGAAGCTTGCATAGACCAAGCTCCCGCCACAGGGGAATACAAACCTCGCTCTGCTACCAATTTTGTGCTGTACGATGTCGATGGATAACGAAAAGACATAAATTCGATGTCGATGGTTTTATTTTCTTCCAAAACATGTGTTTTTCGATGACCGGAAGTTCTAACATTAATACTTGTTCGACTACAAATTTGCTTTTTAGTAATAATGTTCTTCTATGCACTTGATTTGCATGTACTGAGCCCATATTAATCGAACAAACTTTCTAATTCTAACGAGTCTCTAGAACAATTGGTGTTTTGTATTAGTCATATCCACCCAACAAAAAAGAACTTAAACGCTTTATGACCAAAATAAGCCTTAATGGCTTTATACCCTCTATAACACCTATTATTCAAAGCGTCCCTTGTCCATGTAAGACTTAAAACCTTCATGCAAAAAGATACCAATGACGTACTCCAATGTGGACTCATTATCAAAGAATCGGGTACATGGTTTCTGTCAAAGAGGGAAAATACTTATCTCTCCTAGAAAATAATCAATTTGGATTTTCTTCAGTACTTAATTTATGGGATTGGGAATTAATTACCATTTATACGGTAATTAGGACCGTTTTAAAAATATATATTTTCAAGGTTATGTCATTTATTTACTTGTTGAATCATGTAGTTTTAATAAGAAGTTGAAATACAATTTGAAAATACAATATTAAGTGCAGAAGATTTGCAGAAATGAAAAAATTTACATCATTTTTGCATATTTGAGATTTTGGTGGCCATTTTGAAAATTTAACAAAAAATTACAAAAAAGCCTATTATAAGCATGGCAACACTTTTAGATTTAATATACTCAATTTTCCTAAGAAATGATCTCATTTACATACAGAACATGATTACAAATTATAGGGCAGTGATATTTCGATATTCAGTCAAGTGGTCATTTTGCGGCGGCCATCTTGAAAATCATTTGAAATGTCGAATATATCCTAAAATGTCGATAGTCAACACTTTGACTTTTATTACAAGGCATCTGATAAACACTTGAATACAAATTTTAGCAATTATTCGCTGTGGAAATGATTTCCAAATGCAAAGTAAATATAAACAAAGGCAATATTTATACTATTTTTCTCTTGTTTTACATATTCAAGGGGCATAATTCGTGCTAATTTTGGTGTGAAATTATCTTTTACTATTTAACGATATTAATTGATAAAGTCTATAAGCATTTTGGTCATTTGCGCTTAAATTTGGGTTATTTTGGATCCCATGAATGTGTATATGGTGAGTTATAAACAAGTATTTTTTTGTAATTCAAGGGGAGATAATCAATCGTTCTGCATATGCTTTACAATGAGATAGGTGTCATAAAATCCCGGTAGGGGGGACCTAGGGTGTAGCCAGCCCACGGACTATATGGGCAATTGACAGAGATTGTTCTTGTAAATACATGTATGTCGTATATTAAGATAATAAATCAGAAAATAAGCATGCAAAGTTACTTTTTTTCCATTAGTATATATTGTAAATAAAAAACAATCAAAATATTAATTATGAATAAAACAAGCTGAATATATTAATATATAAGGAGTGGCCTTTTGTCCCCACTCCTAATGTTAGCCAAAAATGTCGAATTTTCCTTATTTCACAGTGAAATTTAAGAACCATCTAATATAGCCCCCTCCCAATATTCAGACATTTTTTTAACCCTTTCCCAAACGTCAAAATTTTAGGGTGATCCACTTCAAAACTGCCACAAATGACAAAATGGAAGTTATCAAAAGTAGAATTCGTGTAAAATATGGCTTAGAAAATATTGAGACAAAAGGAGAAACTGCTGGTTATCAGCAGTTTCTTCTTTTGTTTCAATGTTTTCCAAAGCCTTTTCTTATAGGGGCGTCAAAACCAGGTCTTGTTTGGGAAAGGGTTAAAGGGCTTGAGCACACCCAATATGGAATTGCTTCCTACGGGCCTGGGACGAAAATGAGAAAATGCTGCTTATCAGATTCATATTTGTTTTCATTCAAATACATTCCGTTGTTTTGTTTAGGTAGACATCGTCGGTTAGCTAGCAATTCAAACTAGATGTACTTTGGTATTGAAACGACGCGTAACTTGGACCTTAGCATGCCATATAAAGGGAAATAACTGACAAAATATTGATAGTTAAACTATTAGTTATCTATCTTAACCATTGCAAACAATAAAAATAGACTATTGGAGAGATGTTGCACAGGAAAGAATTGATTACAATAAAGATATGATTTTCGAAATATCATCGCTTTTCAACGAAAACCTTGTAACTGTAGCTGAATTCAAGCTGCAGTTACGAGGTTTTCGTTGAAACGCATCGATATATAGCACAAAAATATTGAGCTTTAAAGAGAAAATAATGCTTGATAGCATTTTCTTCTGCTGCCTCAATGTTTTCCCTGACTTTCTCTAAAAGGGGCCTGAAACCCAAGTCTTTTTTGTGAAAGGCTTTTAAGACATTACTGAAAAAGTTACTAATACCTTCGCACATTGCGAAACACGTTTACTTTAACACGTATCTTACAATTACAAAGAAATTTTAATTCTTTCTTAGACAAGCCATGGATTTCTGATCCTAACAGAAAAGGCATGGGAAAACATTGAAACAAAAGAAGAAAATGCTGCTTATCAGCATTTCCTTCTTTTGCCTCAATGTTGTTCATGCTACATTGTATAGTATTCATACACATTGTAACTTTGAATTTGTCACATGCAGGAGTCTTTATATTAGACTGGTCTAAAAGTGGTCTATCGGGAAAGTGTCAAATTGCAGGTACATGTATCTTTAAAAAGATTTACATGTCATGTAATTTTCACTCCTTTTTACAATTTTTACCAAAACATCAATCGTCAAAACAATAAATCAATTGGAGAATCAGAAAAATTCACCTTTTACACCGTTTGGGAAACATTTTTCAGAAAATTATATTTTTCGATGTACTCCCTTTAAAATGGTGTTTTTGTGTTGTATTGCTGTTACATACCAGTGTCAGGATTCTCGACTATAAAACTACTTTTCGGTACATTACATGGGTAAAAGAAGACTTGAAATAACGACTTAAGTTTTACACCGTTTGGGACAGATTTTTTGAAAGATCGAATGTTCAACGTACTACTTTTAAAGTGGTATTTTGGTGTTGTATTGATGTTACATACGTACAATATAAGCACCCTTGACTAAAAACCACTTTTTGGTACATGCCATGGCTAAAAGTAGAATTTGAAATCAGGAAAAATTCATTTTTTACACCGTTTGGGAAACAATTTTCAGAAAATTATATTTTTAAAGGTTCTACCTTTAAAATGGCGCTTTTTTGTTGTATTGCTTTTACTTACCTACAATTTCAGGATCCTGAACTATAAAACAATTTCGGTACATTCCAATGCTGCAAATAAAGCACAGAGCTTCAGATTTCACTATTTACCTTTTCCAAAACGTCAAAAATGTAAGGGTGCTCAAATTTTAAAACAACTTTTACAACAGACAACAACATATTGAAGTTGATCTTTAATTAAAAGTATTTTAAAATAATACTGGTATATCAAATATTGGGGTGAAGGGAGAAGGTGTTGCTTATCAAAATTTTCTTCTTTTGCATCAATGATTCCTTTAGCCCTTTATCTTAAGGACGCCAAAACAAGGTCTTCTTTGGGAAAGGTTTAACCCATTACCAAACGGCAACATTTTAAACTTGTCCAAATTAAAAGATGATGCAGACAACTATTTCAAGTAAATTTAATGTAATTTTGCATTTTTTGCTATTTTTTTCACAAGCAATTTCTTCATTTTCCACAGTGTTTTCCAAAGCCATTATCTTATTGGGAGTCAAAAGGAGTCACTGTGTGGTAAAGGATTGATAAATGATAGCAGCAATCAAATATTAATGGACAAGCTTGATTGCCAAGCTGCTTCAATTCACCGGCTGTTTCCTAATTAAACTTTAATCACGCTATCTTTTGTTCTTTCATTTTTTTCATGCCTGTAAATGTAGCCATATTGCCCTTTTATGCTCAATAAAATTTTATTTTTTATATTCACATATTTATATTTTCTGAACAGTAAAGACGTAACGTCAAAAGTTGCGGACCAAGCCAAAATTGGCTATGCACTTCTGTTTAAAACCGTATATTTGTTATTTTTATTTGAGAAACACACATGTATTTGGTATCATATAAAAGATATTGGATTTTAATTTATTAATATATGTCGAATTTCAACAATGTTTAAATACAGACAATTTAATGAACAAAATAAATAAACTCTGACACAGAAAATGACGTCGTCACGTGTAACATAAATTACCAAACAAGCTCGCGAAAATCCCAATTCAATAAAAAGTAATACTTTTTAAAGCGCGCAAACTTTTGCAAATTACGTCAGTGATGTCACAGAAGATATGACGTAAATCTTACGGCAGTTGGATGGTGTAAACAAACTATGGAGGAATCGAAAGAAAGAGATAAGTAGCGTCACGCTGTTAAAAAAACGTCATTTTTTCGGTATGTCTAATTTTTAAATCTAATTTATTTTTTCAATAGCGATTGGAAATCAATATAAAAAAAATTGGGACATACATCTGAGCTCTAGTTTTTGTAGTTATTTTTTATTGGAGTTGAAGAAAATCATTATTTTATTGCGTTTGTAGCGTCTTAAAAATGTCACATTTTCACTAAAACGGTCCCGAACGCAAGGGTGATTTTTTCACATAATATAGCCTTTTTTCTAAAAAAATCAAAAAAGTTTGAATTTGAATTGATTTTCGACATACATCTCGGATAAAATTTGAAAAAATAAATGCATTTGTCAATATCTCTTCAACTAGCGAAGATATAGAGCGCGATGTAGCGTCTTAAAAATGTCACACAAACGCGTTTTTGACGATTTGACGTCATGTTTATTTGTGAACTATTCATGGTGTTTTACGATCATGTGTCGATGCTCTAGATCCACTTGTTTTGTCGTTGTTTGTTTGACTATCTTGTTATTTGTGGTCTACGCAACTTAAGGTTAAATTTGAGACCCGTAACAGAAAACAGAAATAAAGAGAAGCATTTACCAATGCAAATGAAAACGTTGAGATAACAGAAGACATTTTTTTAAGTAAAGCATTTCATTGATTTTATTTAATAGGTTGCAGCATTTGGTCTCATAGTTTCATTTTTTTTTACATATAATGTATTGGTTTGTAGACCCCATTTAAATGAATATTTTATCTTTTGTCTGTTAACGATTAAACATGAAGACGATTATTTAAGTGCGTATTTTCATAATATATTTTTGTCATTTGTGCAAATAGAAATATTCTAATATCAAAATATGCATACTTGGCAAGTTATATTTAGCGTATGAAACGGCTTAATTAATTTTCTCCTACATGTGTAAAATATTTATTTTCGATATTCATAAGAGCTTGATTTTTCAATACTTACGAAATTATACTGTTGGTTATCTATTGATAGTTGAGATTATTAATTTTGTACGGTGCTATTTTCATGCGTGCATGTATTGGTATTATTGTGAAAATGTTTTATTTTTGCCAGAGGTACAGGACGTGCCGAAATTCCGAATAATAAAATGTTGAATTGAGTTGAGTTGGTAAAACATTTGTAGTAGGTCATTTCTCGTGTTTTGGGGAAAGTTGTAACTTTCTTGACACCTTCGCGTAACGTTAACGTCGGAAAACGGACGATATGCGTGTTACAGCGTTGGTCCGCTACTTTTGACGTTACGTCTAAAACATTTGATTGCTTGTGAATTCCACAGATCAGCTCAAGTACCTTTTTTTTTAGTGTTTTTGTCTAGTCTGTATTTTTGTGTGCACTTTCCTCCGAAATTAAGTAAATCAAGGATATTCAAATAGCATAAAATGATCTTGGGATAATCGTGAATTACGTTAAAAAAATATACAGTGGCCAAAAGAAATGAAACCGAAATCCGGAATATTCCTTAAAAAATCTGTACGTCAAAACTTGTACGGGCTTGCTAAACGATGCGGGAATGACGTTGACGTCGCTTAACAGGAAATGACGTCATTTCCCAAAACAAAATGAAAAAAATAAAAATAATGTCACTTCGTCAAGAAAAATGCGCTGAAATCTCATAAAAATCTGAGGGATAATCAAAGACAAAGGCCTTAGAGGTAAGTATTTTACACCCCACGTTGGTGTACCTCTGGTTTACCGGGCGAAAAAAAAAATGTTACGCCACCCCTTGTTCTATTTTAAAGTTGTTTTTTTTTTTTCGAAATGGAATCTGAATCAAGTTTAAAATAGTTTAGAATCAAACCCTACCTGCATCAAACAAAATTGGGTTGATTTTATGCATCAGACTACCCAACATATTTAATGTTATGGAACACTTCCAGTTTAGCGGTCCCTACCAAAATGGCGTCCATTCACCTTGTCCACTTGAAAGCATTTATGGGGGCTGCTGACCCCACACCCCCGCTTGAGTTCATTTTAAATTTATTTATGGGGGCTCAATTACACAATTTCATCCCTTTACTTCTTAATGTGCGGTAACAGAATGGCGGCCATGTTGTTTTGGGACCGCTAAACTGGAATCTACCCAATGTTATTTCAGTCTTTTCTCATGTGCCAAAGTCTAAATTTCCAATTTAAAAGTCGTTGCAGACTATAAGCAAAAATAAAATCAACGCTTGAGAAAACGGAATTTGCTGGCGTACGAGCGAAAAATGGGGGGGGATACTTGTTTTAGCATTTTCTTCTTTTGCCTTGAAATTTGAAAAAAAATGTATGGACCTTTTTCTCATCAATGTTTCAATACTTGTTTAGAATAGAGTTATGGATGATGAAGTATATTCAATTTACAACGATGTAAGATTGCTTTTATTCAAATATCGTAACAGCAGCTTGAAATAAGCCGCATGTTCGAGGTTTCGGAAGAAAAGCGACGATAATATTTTTTAGAAAAAAAATCATGGAATTAAAAAAGAAAACTGCTTGCAATACATTTCTGGTCCAGGAACTTTTTGCAATGCTAGGTTGGAAATGTTTAGCTGATTTGCAACAAGATAACATGTCCGGCCATTTAGGCCTACCAGATACGGATCCCACCGTCCAACTGGCCAATTGGCAGATGTTATCGATAAAAGATAATATTTTGCATAATCTTAGGCTAGAGCGAATGCAAAACTAATTTAAGTACAAATATAATCTTTAAATACTTACAATTGTGTTGCATCGACTCTTTTATAAACTACAATATGGTATAGTTTGTATTGACAAAGAAATAGAATTATCTAACACTAGTGACAAAAGATAAATATGGTTTCGTTTCCTGCTCTTTATCAGAAGATTTCAATCATTTATGGTGATAAGATTTCAATAGGCTACTCTGCCAAAATGAAATACGAATTTTACTATTTTATCAAAAATATTAGTTTCATCAACAATTTCAAATTGAAGTTTGAAATATTGAAAGTTTTATTTTTATTTCTCCCGTAAGATTATGTACGCTTTACCGTTTCCAAGGACGAATCTTAATTGAAAGGTGTTAGGGACGACAAATATTATGAAAATATGTTAACCTTAATGAGGCTAGCCAACTAAGGAATACATTTAGGCCTAAGAGAAAAGGAAATGTTCGTTAGTTATTTTCAATTAAATATTAGGTAGACTAGATCTAGTCTTTTACTCCATTTAGTCCATTTCGTTTACTGAAAGAACAATTAAAACATATATTTTCATGTCCTTTCCTTCGATTAAAATGATAATAAAAACAATAGATTTCCGATTTTACTCTGATAGTGACAGTTGGCGCGAAATCGTGTTGATTATCGATTGCGCACGAGTGAAACATACATAATTGATCTAAAAATAGATGACAGTCATAATTTAACTGCTCAGCGATTGGTTAATTCAGACACACCTCTGTGCAGTATGTCAACAATGGATAGGATTTAAAGTGCAGTCTGATTACACAAAATGCAACAATACGTGTTCAATCTATGTATTAGATGCATCTGTGATATGAGTAGGATTATTTTAAGTGAGTTTAACATTTTAACATTTGATCCATACGTTTAAAATATCATGGGAAAAGGAGACAAATAATTTTCCCCTGAATATTTGTTCTTTTTTCCGTTATTGTTTTTTTAATACAGGCTACATGTAATTCCATATAATACACGAAGTGTATAGTTCTGTTCTTATTTTCATTAAAAATAATTCGTTAACAATCGTCGGTGTTATTGCAAAATCTCGTAACTAGGGCTTGATAAGAGTGGTGGTTACGAGGTTTTGCATTTAGGCTAGGCAATAACATAATGGGAAAAATATTATAGGCCCTATCAAGCTCTCCCTTTATGTTTTCAAGAATTGTTTCTAGATGATACGTCATACTCTATAAATATTTCTTATGGGGGAAACAATGAGAATGAAAGAAAACATTTCTGATAATAAGCAATATCTCCTTTTCCCTCTAGAATAGGTATTTTTCTTTGCTATACAATACACCATTTCTACTCGATATACAATGTATTTTGTCGTCTGCAAATCCCTTCAAATTAGACCGGTCTAGAATGGCAATGAATTTTGTGCATAAAATAGATTTGGTTTACCGTTATTTTTTGATAAACCTTCGTTGTTGTTATAAAATCTCGTATCTACGGCTTGAATCAAGCCGTATATACGAGATTATATAGCAACACTTACGAAATACTGTTTGTTTGTCCGAAATTACGTCACGATTAACCGGATAAAATCGTTCCCTATTTGTTGTTTGGGAATGTGTTGATAGACTGGTAAAGGGTAAAAAGCGTAATTTCCTATTTCTCGTTCAATTTTTGTCTTATTTCTACGATATTATCGATTCTAGCAAGACTCAGACAACTTTTCTGTGTTTGTGATGTCCACGGCTTATTGATTTAACCCTTTGCCAAACATTGGCTTGTTTTGGCACCCACTGGATTAAATCTTAGAAAACATATTGTGAAAAAATTAAGCATTTGGAATTGTATTGTAGCAATTCTTTTATGCAAATATTAATCCTTCCCCTGCGATTGAATGTTAACTTATATTGCCTCATTGCCTTCAATATGAAAGTATTTATTCTTTTACCTAAGCGATTCCCAGTCCATTTCTATAAGGTAGGCTTACGCCAAAGCCACTGACGTTTTGCTTTTTGTAGCTCCATTCAAATTGCACGTCTAAAGGTTGGTTTTAAGGTATCCGACCCCTCAAAAGCACCAAAGACCCAGATGCGAAATTTGAAAAGTGCCAATTATTCCTAAACTGTGTTACATTTCCATTCCAAATACAAACATAAGCATTTTGAACGGTTTACAATTTTGAATTATTGCATACTTATGGAAATATTTGACAAAAATGTTAAAAATTACCTCCCTTGCATATGAATGTAGAGTAAAATAATATATGTCAATTATTTTCTTCTTGAAGCATAATCTAGAAATCCGGCACGGTGAATCAACTTATGTGAAGTGTATTTACAAGTGTGTAAAATTTGATGCATTTCGTATGGCTAGAAAGTGTAGATTTTTTCAGGGTCTGTAAACCTTAAGACGTATTGTTGACTCAAAAAGTCTTCGGAGAAAGTCTTAATTTTCTCTATGAAACAGGCCCCTGCATTCTCAATTTTCAACGGAGACAAACATATCAAAGACTATCAATCATATCAACATATCAATGAATTTATAAATTATTCATAATTCTGTGGAATCATTTTCGCACGTTTAACTAATTTAAGTCCACCTTTTATGAGCATTTTACGACGCATACATTTACCGCTGTATTGCACTCAGACTGAATCGTATGCTGAAATATTCTTAGGAACATTTGCACATTGTTAAATCTTCATTTAGACTGAGCAGAATTCTGACTTTTCATATTTCAATTCAAATAAAGTTGGCAAAGATACTGATTACATGTCTCTGATTAAATCAATATTACTTATAAGTTTTCTCACTGATCAAGATCCATTTTGGTTTCAAAAGCTCTTTTTTCCAGAGCCAAGCTCATTTGCAATCCAGGTTACCTAGATACTTCTCCTTTTTACATGACATGCCATAAATTTATCTAAATCTAAAATCGTCGCTTTTCAACGAAAAACCTCGTAACTGCAGCTTACTTTAAGCTGCAGTTACGAGGTTTTCGTTGAAAAGCAGCGATATGCATAGTAGCACTAAACTTGCGACATGGATATTCAAAATTTTATTACATTTGTATAAATAATTTCAATAACGTATTCACTGCACATCTTTTCAGTCTTAAGGGTTGACTGGGGGGAAAGAACAGTTCGATTTCAACTTAACCCTTTCTCAATCGAGACCTAGATTCGACGCCCCTGATTAAAATTTTTAATGGAAACATTGTGACAAAAGTAGAGAATGCTGATAACAATCATCTTCTCCTTTTGTAGCAATATTTTCTGAGATATATTGTACACACATCATGTCAATATCATTGCTAATTTGTTGTCTAGATCCACTTTTAAAGAACAGTGAAAACATTTGCCGTTTGGGATAGCCTTAACCAATTCCGACAATTGCCTTTTTTGACTCCGCAAAAGATAAAAGTTTTGGAAAGCATTGAGGAAAATGAAGAAATTGCTTGTGACAAGCATATTCTTCATTTCCCACAACGTTTCTTCCAAAACGATATATAACATTTAAATTTAGTTCAAATGATATTGTTGACTGTAACACCTTTCAAATTGGAACAGTGAAAATTGCTGCCGCGTTGGATAGCCTTAACCCATTTTAACACATTGGCTCTTTCTGACTCCCCAAAAGATAAATGTTTTGGAAAGCATTGTAGTAAATGAAGAAATTGCTTGTAACAAGCAATTTCTTCATTTTCCATAATGTTTTCTACACAAAAAGATATTTAACACTTAAATTTCGTTTACATGAAATTGTCGTCTTCAACACCTTTTAAATCGGAACAGTGATAATGGTTGTCGTTTTGGAAAGCCTTAACCTATTCCCACACATTACCTCTTTCGAGTCCCCAAAAAGATATAGGTTTTGGAAAGCATTATGGAAAATGAAGAAATCAAAGTTTTCTACCCAAATAGATCAAACACATTTAGATTTCGTTCACATCAAATTGTCGTCTGCAACACCTTTAAATTTGGAACAGTGAAAATCGTTGTCGTTTGAGATAGCCTGAATACATTATTTTGCTATATAGATCTTCACACTCGCATATTAGATAATTCAGTAGCGAATTCAATGCGCATCTTTTCAATCTTTAAGGTTGAGCGGGATCGGAACAGCTCGATTTCAACTTAACCCTTTCCCATACAAGACCAGATGTCAAGTCCCTAATCAGAAAACTTGAGGAAATATTGAGACAAAAGAAGAAAATGCTGGTGACCAGCATTTTCTCCTTTTGTCACAATATTTTCTGTACTATAATACATACATGTACTCAAAATTAATCCTTGCAAATGTCCATTTTGTCCTCTTCAGCACTGTTTATTTCGTTTGGGAAAGGGTTTGCACATATTATTAGAGTACTTCTAGCTTAAATCATTCTTCGTTTGGATGTGGAATCATACGGACTTGAAATAAAATCAGGTAGGAACTGCACGATTTTTCGTCAATAATTCGGATGATATTGTTAGTAAAGGAGAGAATGTTTACTTTCAGCAATTTTCTCCGTTTCTTAAACGTATTCTAGCCAATTGATAAAAATATTGTAATACAAAAACATTCTTTAATTAAGGCCTGTTGTGGTCTGCAATTATTTTGAATTTGAACACGTCTAACAACAATGTGGTTGAAAAGTATGGAACGCCGTAGCTGTCTTTTCTTTAAAATGATCATGTTGTTAAGTTCACTCTGATTATGTTGACTTCATTTAATATGTTGTTCAGTTAACACGTTGTTTTGTTATGTCATTTTCTTACGATGGTCGGTCGACATATCATTATGTTGGCTTCATTTAATATGTTGTTCAGTTAATATGTTATTTCATTCTGTCAGTAAGTAATACTGTTCGGTCGACATATCATTATGTTGACTTCATTTAATATGTTGTTCAGTTAACACGTTGTTTTTTTTATGTCATTTTCTTACGGTGGTCGGTTGACATATCATTATGTTGGCTTCATTTAATATGTTGTTCAGTTAATATGTTATTTCACCCTGTCAGTAAGTAATACTGTTCGGTCGACATATCATTATGTTGACTTCATTCAATATGTTGTTGAGTAAATACGTTGTTTTATTCCGTCTTTTTCTGATGATGTTGGGTCGACATATCATTATGTTGACTTCATTTAAGATGCTATTGGCTCAACTCGTTATTCTATTCAGCCAGTTTCTAATGATGTTCGTTCGACATACCATTATTCTGGCTTCATTAATATGTTGTTGAATAAACATGCTGTTTTATTGTGTCCATTTCTAATGATGCTCGGTTGACATATATAATAAGCTGACTTAATGTAATATATTGTTGAACTGAAATGTTGATTTGTAGGCTTTATTTAACCCTTTATCATACAACGATGCTTTTTGACACCCCCGAGAAAAAAGGTTGGGAAAACCTTGTGTGACGTGCAATTTCCTCATTTCCTTCAATGTTTTAAATACAAGAAGACTAAACTATGTAAAATTTCATGCACTTTAAATTTTCATCTGCAGAAGATTATAATAGGCAAGATTTTTGTGCTAAAAATAGACTGAGTTTACCGTTATAATTTGATAAGCCGTCGGTGTTTTCTTTTTTATAAAATCTCGTATCTACGGCTTGAATTAAGACGTATTTACAAGATTTTTTTATAACAACGCCTACGAACTACTATAGTTTGTCCGAAATTACGTCACGGTTAACTTGATTAAAAAGGTTACTATTCGTTCGCGACGTCGCACGATAAATTGCAACGCCGCGTGAGTCAAGAGACGCGGCAACAATGAAAAATGTAAATCTACAATAACCGCATTGATGACTTATTTGTAAAAAGCGCCTGATAAAAATGTGATTTTTGCAATCACACAAAATTGTGTTAGTTTGTCAATAACTTTTTCCATTAGGTGCAGCTTGAAGTATAAATTACACGTAACAAGTAAAAAAAAAACAAAACAAAAAAAAAAAAAAAAAAAAAAAAAAAAAAAAACAAAACTCCCGTGTATCGATTTACACTGGGTGAAGAGGAGCAACGTGGAATAACGTTTTGCTCAGAAAAAGTCCCGTGTCACTGGCGGGATTTGAACCCAGGATACTTCGATCACAGAGCCAAAACATTTGAAAAAAAAAGGTGCCGAATTTTCCTTATTTTACACTAAACTTTTAAGAAAAATCCAATGGCTGCCTATGGGCCTAGATTAAATAATTTTCCGTGCTCTTACTGTTGATACTACGGTGGATAATCACGTGATGCAACTATTTTATGAAATCTTTAATAATTTCCTTAATATGGTACCGATTTGAATTCGGTTTGGAGCAGATAATGCGGAAAACTGTCACCATTAGATAGGCGTGGTTGATTTTTTTATCAGCTGATAAAAACGTTACTGAAGATCAACCGATATTTTGGTTGATCTTCAATAACTTTTAAATCAGCTGATTTTTCAAAGATTCCAACACATCAGCTTATTCCTAGCATATTTCCATTTTCTCTGCTTCAAACCGAATTCAAATTGGTCAAGTATTACCAAAATTATTGAAGATTATCAGAAATTCTGAGTCACGTAATTATACATCCGCTTCCGTGGCCTAGTGGTTAGGGCGTCCGCCTCGGAAGCGGGAGGCCGAAGGTTAGAATCCCGGTGGAAGCCGGCCTGCCGGATTTGAACTGATGTGACCGGTTGGTGAGTTGCCAGCTAGTTAAACTAACGGTTACCGTAGACCCATCTCTGTCAGACGCCCGGCATCATGAGTGGGGAATCGGGAGGTATTGCGTATTGACAAAAAGAGTGTCTCAACAGCCAAAACTGGCTGGCCCTTTAAAAAGGGGTGGCACTATAATAAACAAATCTTTAAACATCGTGGATACGGTCTAGAACTATCTAAATAAAGCAAAGTTAAGTCTATAGATAGGGTATAAACAAGCTATCACTTCCCAAATTTCCGCAATATGATTATTGGTGGATGTGGGTTTTGAACCCACGACTTCAAGTTTTCTCTCCTTGGGAAGATTACAAGTCTAGCGCCTTAACCACTGAGCTGCGCTTGGCCGGTAAACTTTCTTTGACTGGCAGAGAAAACCGAGGATATCCAAATGAACAATATATTAATTGACAACATATCATTTAACAGGATACAATGATGAGTCAACCAAACTTCATTATTGATTGACGGGATGGAATAATAAAATTATGTAAAATTGTAAACACAAAAAAAAATTACATATAGGCAACATAATGCTATTTAAACCAAGCCATTATTGATTGAATAACATGTAAACACAACAAAATATTATAAAATGCATCATAATGATATGTTGACCATGCATTATTATAGATTGACGTAATGGAATAAGATGTTGACACACCAAAAAATTATATAAACGCAACATAATGATAGGAAAACTTAACTTCATAAGTAATTTGGGGAATATAGTAACGTGTTTACCCAATGAAATATCAAATAAAGCCAACACGATGATATGTCAACCGATTATGATATGAATTTGATTAAATAAGACAGCATGCTAACCCAGCCAAGTATCAAATAAATGCAACATAATGATATGTCAACCGAACATCATTAGTAGGTGACTTGATGAAATAACATGTTAACCCAACATTATGATATTGTAAGTGGATAGAAGGAAAGGTAAACAGAACAAAATGTTACTCAATACTTTGACATGACTTGCTAACCGAACAAAATAATGTTTTGAGGAGACATTAATTCAAGCAAACTGATCATCATTACAATTTAATCCAACAAAAAAGAGTAAACTGAGCAACATGGTTATTTTAAAGAAAAGACAGCTACGGCGTTCCATAGAAAAGGGTTACAATCATGTTGGCCTAAGCGAAATACGTCCACGTTGAAATTCATTTCTCTTTGGGTTGTCGTATTAAACGGACTTGGAATTAAATTGACTTTCAGGTACAAATTTCCGATTTTCTAATTGTTCTTCGGATGTATTGATTTGCTTTTCGTTCAATAATTACTGACTCATTTTTTTTAATTTTTTTCTCTGAATCGAAATGTTTATTTTTTCTTTCGAGGTAAATCTGGCTTTAAATAATTATTTTTGTCAAATTCCTTTCCTGCGCATACGTAACATACGTCTTAAAGAGACATAATTATTCATTTTTATGAGAAAACAGTTTTCGTCAGCATTTTCTACTTTTGTCTCGATAATACATTTTTCGTTACCTTGAGTGAAACAACATCAAAACCAGGTCATGTTTGGAAAAGGATAACAACTGTCACTGGCTTTTTGAACCTGGTGATAACCTAGATGTTATCTCCTACCACAACAAAATTAGCATACGTGAATTAAGGTTTACAGACCCTGAAAAAATCCCCAATTTCTAGCCATACGAAATGCATCAAATTACACACACTTGTAAATACACTTCACATAAGTTGATTCACCGTGCAAGTTTTCAAATATATGTTTCAAGAAAAAAAATAATTGACAAATATTATTTTACTCTATATTCATATGCAAGGGAGGTAATTTTGAACATTTTTGTCTAATATTTCCATAAGTATGCATTAATTCAAAATTCTAAACCGTACAAATTGTTTATGTTTGTATTTGGAATGGAAATGAAACAATTTAGAAATTATTGGCACTTTTCAAATTTCGCATCTGGCTCTTTGGTGCTTTTGAGGGGTTGGATACCTTAAATAAACTTTATCTGACTTTTTAGCTATCCTAGAATATTGTCATAAAAACAACATTTCCTTCACGTTTTTAAGGTAGTCCATCCATAACGAGTTTCAGACGACGTCGAAATTTTCCGTGCGACATCGTAAAACATTTTTTTACATACATGCAAGCGAACCTATTCGGGGGGCGTTTTAAACATTCGGCGGTGGAACGTTCCACCGCCGAACGTTTACGGCGTCGCCCGAATAACTCCAACGTCGTGTGAATCTCAATAGGGGTGAATTACCTTAACGACAATAACAGACGATAAAATGGAGGTGGATAAAGATAAACATTGAAGACGATTACACTATACCGGTAAAAGGAAAATATTGAGGCAGAAAGAGAAAATGGGGGTTATCATCATTTTTCTCCCAATGTCGCAAATGTCTTTGAGGATATGAAGGCCAAATATGGCTTGTAAAATGTTACAAAGAATGGTTTATTAATTTAGTGTCATATCGTATTTTGTCGACAAGTCTACATTCAATTTTTCCATCCTCTTCAAAATCGACCATTAACAAGCTGTTGTAGTCAATTATTGAGCGTTGGGATGCGTGTGCATTTAGAAATGATATAGCGGAGAAAATTATGAGACAAAAGGAGAAAAAACTGGTTATTAGTTGATTGGGAAAGAGTTAAAATCCTTTAAACCCATTACTGCACAGTGACGCCTTTAGACTCCCTCACAAGACAATTTTTGGGAAAACATTGTGGAAAATGAAGAAATTGCTTGTCACAGGCAATTTCTTCATTTCTCACATTGTTTTCTACCCAGTATGACAGAAAAATGCAGAATTCCGTTCATTCTACGGGTAACCGTTTTTTCTGCAATATCCTAGAATTTTGACAGGTCCAAAATGTCGCTGTCTGGTAAAACGTTTTAAATATTTTGTCATCTGGTTCGGAGCCAAAAATTGTGACGAACCGTCGACAGGAAGTGTACGGTATCGTTTTACATTGTTGAATAGCCATGTATTATGCTAATACAGCCCTTAATTAAACAAGGCATGCTTTTGAGAATTCGAAAAGGTTTCAAAAAATCTGAATAATGTTTCAGGTGACTTGGAACATAAAAAACTGCCTACGTGTGCAATTTTAGATATAATATCCATGACTTTACATTAAAATTTAAAAGTATATTTTAATAATGTGTTCATTGCGTATATTATTGTATTATACAACTTAATGATTGCTTCGTTACTTTTTACCTTTTCCATGGTAGTATCATTTTCACACATATCTCTCTCACCAGAAAAGAGTGCTTGCAGGCCCGTAGGAAGCATTTTCATATTGGATGGGCTTAAGTCCCTTTGTCTGATTATGGGGGGAGGGGGCTTAATTGGACTTTCCCTGAATTGTAAGAGTAAAATAAGGAAAATTAGGCATTTTGGCTAACATTCGGGGGGCTAAGCCCCCCTAGCCCCCCTGTTCCTACGGGCCTGGCTTGGAATGCCGATGCGTAGGTCAAGGGGCGAGGATGGGGTCAGGTGGTCCAGCCACCCTCGTTTTTTGTCTAAAAACGGGTAAACAAAAGAGGTCCTTATTGTGAAGGCCTCCTCGTGGCTAGAACTACATGTAGATACAATTTTTATGTTTTATTAGCGGCTGATATCCATGTTTCTTTCTAGTAAGGTTGGTGCATTTATATTGCATGAATATGTTTGGCCCATCTCACCCAGAGAAAAGTATGGATCCACCCCATCTTTGCAAGCCAATGGTGAAATATACGACGCGACATCGTTTCTGTATTCATAAACAAATGCAAACGTTGGTGGGTTTAACCTTGGCTAGCGAAGATGGATCCACCTGTCCCATAATGCTATGTTTTATATAAATACGCATAATCAGTGTCGGTTTGGTCCTTTTTGGTCCACACATTATGCGCTTCGAGCATGGAGGAACCTTATACTTGTACAAATACACACACCTAATCATTGCCACCGCAACAACTCCTAAAGGGTAAATGTGAAGCATTTTATTTTGGGCGTGACGTGGGCGCGACAGTATATGTGGCCATACCTTACGTTTCAAATAATAATTGTAATAATTTCCTTTTTGACAAAGAAGAAATTATTGTTCCGAAGCTTTCTCGACTGGTAACATCACAACCAGATTTTGAATTTGAGAAATCTTGTATGAGAATAAAGATGTACGATTCATTCGCGTGCGGTTCACAGCCGTAGGGTTATTAGTATCAATTGACGACAGATGTAAAATCTAATTATTGTATTTCTTATTACAAATGAACTGAGATCTAGACCTTAGAGAAGGGTTCTAATGCCATTTTACTCTCTTAAGAACAGAGCACATTCTCTCTTCATTCCATTATGGTAGAATGATGCTCTGTTCTCGCGGGGTCATTTCACGTCTAATCTCGGGGCCTTGGCGGGATTTCGGTATCCAATCGTTGGCTTTACACAACAAAACAATTGAAAAATCTGATACAAACTTTCATTGGCTGACGCTTCAAATTACCGGCTTCAGGGAAAAATAGAAGTGACGTAATGTATACGTAATCAAACAAGATAAAACTGAATGATTTTGATTCGATAATTCAAATGTTACCGGCTTCAGCCAAAAATAGAAGCGACGTAATGTATATTATTACGTAATGATCATGCAAGATAAAACTGAATGATTTTGATTCGATAATTCAAATGATGTGCTATAATTAGATTGTGACGACCGAATAGGCTGTTGGTGTATCAAAAACGGCAGAGGTCATATTTGATGGTTTATCAATAGATCTCGGCTTTGGAGAGTAATGCCATTTGAGAGCAGCTAACATCGCTGCTTTTCATCAAAAACCTCGTAACTGCAGCTTAAAACAGGCTACAGTTACGAGGTTTTCGTTGAAAAGCGACGATATCCTGATCAACTTGACCAGGGTCCGTGCTGTTCTCACATGGGTATTTAACAACCGATATTATGTATTTATTTTTTTATCAGATTGCACTTAGGTACAGGCGATCTGGAAACATTGTGATCTAATAAACTACTATCATCATGCAAAATATTAATTAGCTAGAGCTTTGTCAGGCAATATTTGGTTTGGATGGATAAAAATAGTTGAATCTTTGTTATTTATTGAGATTTTATTCATACTTGTAATCGTTTTAACAGTTGCTCTTTATATTAGGTTTATTTTGTCCTTTGTAGCACCCTTTGAAATTCGAGTTGTCCGAAATCTTGCCGTTTTGGAAAAGATTTATCCGTTATCTAATAGTTATTCTTAATTTTTTTACTCCCTTTCAGATTGATATACGCACAAGAAGACTCAAACATGGCCCAGGCTTACCGGTTTTCAAGACGTTACGTTGGCGGACTAAAGGCGGCCATTTTGGACTGGAGCGGAACTACAGCGGATAAATATGTAATAGCCCCGGCAGTGGTGTTTCAGGAGGTTTTCAAGAGAAGAAATGTAAGAGATTTAAGAAAGATAAAAACACAGAAGATTATAAAACGAGCAAGGAATTTTAATAAACGAAACTTGAAAAAAGCTAACCTGTCCACCAAATGTTATGTTGGTGGCATTAGCTCTTTCCTAAACGGCAAAATTTTAGGGTTGTCCGATTAGAAAGTTGCAAAAGTTTGGTTTATTGGGGTTTTACGCCGTTTTCAACTACTAAGGTCATATCGCGGTGGCTGGAGCACCTAATCATGCATTTCTGTCGTTTCTCGTACCAGTACTACAGCACCCTTACACCCTTACCGAGCCTGCAGCTGCTCCCCCACATAGGTTGACGATATCAAACCATTGATGGGTGACATTTTTGCACAACAAAATGAATGTTGGCACAAATAAGGTTTGTGTTCTATATAGTAAAGAAAATACTGAGGAAAAGGGAGAAAATGCTGATTATCATTAAGCGAAATAGAGCGGTGAAATTTTAATATATACTACAATTTCATTGGTCCAAAAAGTAGGTCGAACACTAAATAATACATGTACATAGACTGATTCACGTAGATACGTTATACATAGCGTATTTATGATAACTGATGACGCATGAACCGACCATTGAAATATGAATTTTAGAGTGCGCTGCCACGCAGTGTAGTCAATTCCGCTCTATAAGTTTGAATAAAGGTGAAACATTTTGAATAATTATGTAATCCGATCTTGCAAGTCAGATCGATGCATATTATTTGAAGATCGTCGCTTTCAATAGGCCTTTGATAAGCTTAGTGTTGAAAATACAAAAAGTCCATGCACACTGTGTTATAAAAAGAAGCGGTCTATCGAGCACATTTGTTTGGTCTACATGGATCTTTTTTCTAGTTATGTCAAAGGCTAAAGTGGCCATAATCTTGGCAACTGCTGTAGAAATTGCATTCGGCTTGTGACAATTTTAGTATCTACATATATGATTATGTGCCATATCCATGGTTTTAAAGATCATTAATATATTAATCACTTATCAGTATTATCTATTTTCTCAAAAACAATTCCTTTTTTTTGTATATCATGTACAAAAATTCCCCATTTGTTTTTGCATTTAATTTGTATTCGGCAACACATTCTAAAATTGAAGTAGAAAGAATTCCATACACACGTAGGCTTATCTTGAAAAGACCTCAGCAAATTGAAACCGTCCGCAACGATCCCACAACAAAACGATATCAATATTATATATGCTTCTGATAAAAGTATGACCGTAAACGGGTTCAAACCACTGATCACCCTTTTGACCTTGATAGGGACACGGAAAATTCGGTTGCTGGTCAGTTGGTTAACTCATAATGAGGTCATGTTTGCATTGTCTAGGTATGTGTGTTTATCTATTACGTCATGCTTGGCGCGCCATTTTCAATTGACATGTCATCATTGTCATACTTTATAAAGCAGTGGAATGGGGCTGCAATATTTGCGCTATAAAATAAGAAAAAAATAACATAGATCTATTACATGTGCGTTATAAAATAAGAAAAAATAACATAGATCTATTACAATGTACTTGTATCAAGAAGGATACGTGTAACAAAGCTGAAAAATGCCGACCGAAAAAGAGAAAGAGTGTGAATTCAGACTGCCAAAATGCCATTTCTTTTTACACTCTTGATTAAAGCCCTTTGAAGCATGACACGTGCCAAATTTGTAAACAAATTTATACGTTGATGTGCTACATCTTAACATTAAAACAATGCTCAAGGCCAACACTATATTTAGATAGATAAAACCCTTTCAATTTCATGCATTTCAACGTTTTTTTTTTCAGAAAAGAAAAATGGTTTCTATCGTCATGCCTTTTGTGGAAAGACCAAATCCACATTGCTTTGGAGCTTCAATTGTCTGAGTTTCTCTATGTTGCTGCTTTTCAACGAAAATCTTGTAACTGCAGCTTAAAACAAGCTGCAGTTACGAGGTTGTCATTGAAATATTTTTGTCCATCTTTTCGTTGCATAGAATTCTCACTTCATATATTACACAGTACATCAAATTGAATGATACATGACAAGTCCATCGTTTCTAATGAAAAATTATGTAACTTTCGTTAATGACACATTATTCAATCATACTTTTTTGTGGTCATTCTGTGCATGCTATTTCTTTCTATCAACTTTTCATCTGAAAGGAGAGATGCTTTCCTAATCGTAAAATGTTGAATCCTACATAATTTCGTACAACGAAATAATTAAGACGGGTATTTCTTCAATAACGGTGCACAATAATGTCAGAAATATTTGTATCTTGGTTTGAACAAGCTACAACAGTATCTCACTCTCAAAAATACTACCGATTTATCGTATAATTGGCTTCAGTCAATTGGCTGTATGAAGCCAATATTTGATTTAATATTGCTCTATTGTTATTTAGGTGCCAATTTCCATGACAGAAGCCCGAGAACCTATGGGTTTGAAGAAAGATTTGCACATGCAGCTTATCACAGAAATGCCTGAGGTCAGAGAACGATGGTTTAAAGCTCACGGTCGATATCCGAATAAAGGTACCGTCCGAAAATTATTAAACCTTTTAAAAACAACCACCGGATTTGACGTCTATAATATAGACGTCAAATCGGGTGGTTGTTTGATAAAAGCTTTTAAAATACACAGGGAAAATAAAATGAGATCTGGGTTTGAAGAAAGATTTACATATGCAGCTCATCACAGAAATGACTGACGTCAGAGAGAGATGGTTTAAAGTTCAGGTCAGACACCGGCTTGAATTTGCCCTTCTTTAGCCTATGTTAAAATAGTCAACTTACCGCTGTCACAGCACCTTCCACAACACTCGCGGGCCGTCATGACTTGGGTTACTTGATCCACTGCCTCTGTGCTCCATTTTGATGGTACTTAATATATAGGTTGAGAACGAAAATCGGAAGATGTACAGTAAAGAACAGGACCACTGTTTACTTTCACTTTAGAATGGCTGTTTGCCGCCCAACTACATGTACATTTTTGGGAAGCATCCGCAGAAAGTAGTCCTGCAAATAATGCAAAAGATATGCTATACAGCCAAAGAGCAGATGCAAAAATACTAAATTATCAAAGAAAACAGTATTTAAACTATTGTTTAACACTCCAAACAGCCCTCTGCATGCAGAGACAAAAATTTCTAGGACTATTTTCTATTGTACAACGACCCGGAAGCAAACAGTAGACTGGGGTCACTCCTTCACGGTCGATATCCGAATAAAGGTACTGTCCGAAATTACTGAACTTTTCCGGAACAGGTGCTCATTCGACCTCAAAATAAATATAATTGAAAAAAAAAAAAAACATCTGTACACATACGAAGAAAAATAAGAAAATGGATCCACGCCACTCTCCTGTTTCTCAAATGTGATTCGATTTCCCGTTAATATATTTGATTTTATTTGTGAAATTGGCCGTAAAGCTTTGAATGAACTGACCAATGATATATCAGAAGATTGAATATTGGGCTCCTCAAAATTGTGCAATCTCGATTCGAACAGTTTCCCTGTGCCATTAATATTTCAAATGACATAAAACGTTCGAGTACATTCAGATGGCATGGCTTAGAATTCATACAATTTGAACTCGAGTGCCAAAAATGAAATCGCATAGATTGAAATATTTTCTTTCCTTCAGGAACATTTGTTTGTTTATTTTCCCCCGAAATATCTAAAGTGATAAAGATGGAATTTTCTAATGAAACTAGATATCATAAAATATAATTATACGATTTCAATTTATTTTCTCCTTTTTCACCAATATTTAAAAGTTTTTCCCTGAATATTTCAGCTGACATAGACGGCATGGTAGAAGAATTCATTCCATTAGAACTTGAGGTGCTCAAAAATTACACAACACTGATACCAGGCACAGTGGAAGCTACAAACAGATTGAGAAATGAATTTGGTAGGTTCGCTGAGTTTTACTTTACAATTCTACTTTGTATTACCCATTACCACACAATGACTCTTTTTGACTTCCTACAAGAAAAATGATCTTAGAAAACATAGTGGAAAATGAAGAAATTGCTTGTGACAAGCAATTTCTTCATTTCCCACAATGTTTTCTACCCGAAAAGATCTAAAAGAATTGAATTTCATTAACCTGAAATTGTCGTCTGCAACATCTTTGAATTTGGGCTAGTCTACAATTATGAGTTTGGTAATGGGTTAATAGAAGTTTTGACAATAATAATACCAGTATCAAAATCAATACATTTGAATCCAGCGTTGGACACTGCGGGGATTCACGCGACACAGCATATCGTCGGTGTAAATGCAAAACCTCGTATGTCGATTCTTGCGATTTCCAAAGTACAAACTTGTGTGCCCAGTTTAGATAATTCTCGCAGGTTTTGAGATAATTTTACTGATCAGTATAAATGACGCATTGTGAACAATATGTCAAAATTTCAAGCTAAACATTTCAGTTTGGGAAAAGTTATTACACTTTTTTCCCTCCCCTTTAAAATTTTCCAAAAACGAGATACGAGGTTTTGCATTTACAACGACGATTTGTAGAAATTCGTAGGAACTCATAAATAAGTCTGCCTAAATGTGACCGATTTGGAGACGGTTTGAACCTGATCATTTGAGAAAAAGTCAAAAATTAGATGGACGTGGTAGCTTTTTAACCCTTTCCCAAACGACAATTGTTATACCCCCCCCCCCCCCACACACACACACAAAGAAGTTATGAAGAAGTATACTGGAATAAGGTTGTTTCCTATTATATGAAGTTGTGCACCTCCTGCAATTTTCATCTTGATCCAGTCATTAGTTTCAGAGTAATGCACCTTTGAACTTTTAAAGTGTTTGGGGGGAAGGGGGGGGGGGGGGGGGCGGGGGAGTACTCAAAATCTAAAATTGCAAAACTCAGTAACCATAAGAGGAGTTACCAAAGGACCTCTATGAATGAGCTGAGAAATCTCCCTAAAAGGCTCAAATGGAAAAGTCAATTTTTAAAACATTCAAATTGATAATTATTTCGAGCTGTATTGTTAGGTGTATACATAAATCATATGAAATATGATTTTGTACAATTAAAAGGATTCGACATGTACAGATAACCTGGTTTCTGTACGTACCCCTAAAATTACATTTTTGTACCCCATCGGTATTCATTTAACCAGAATTAAGTTTTCTATTGTTTAATCAGCAAAGCTTTTTTTATGTAAATGTAAGGACAATTAGTGTAGAAATCTTAAACCTCTATGAATACCGGTAGTTTAAGAAAATGAAACCATTTAGGTGGGTTCAATTTGTAAGTTTTGAAAAGTGACACATCGAGCTGAGCCTTTTAGGGAGATTTCTCGCTTTGTCCATAGAGGTCCTTTGGTAAGTAACATCATCTTGTTTAAAATCCGTTTCCGTGCTTTAAGTCAAGAATCGGTTGACCTAGAATCATGATACTTTGCACAGTTGTTGCCGATGACCCAAGGAGGTGTCATGTTGTCCTGTTGTTTTTAGGTCACCAAGGTCAAAGGTCAAGGGCACAGTTAGACTTTGTTTAAAATCCGTTTCCGTGCTCTTAGTTAAGAATCGGTTGCCCTAGGATCGTGAAAATTTACACAGTTGTTGCACATGACCCGAGGAGGTGTCCTATTATTTATGAGTCACGAAGGTCAGAGATCAAGGTCACAATCAGACTTTGTTAAGAAAAATTTCCGTTCTATAAGTCGAGAACTGGTTGACCTAGGATCATGAATCTTTACACAGTTTTTGCCCATATCCCAAAGAGGTGCCTTATTGCTTTCGGGTTTCGAAAGTCAAAGGTCAAGGTCACAATTGGACTTTGGTTAAAATCCGTTTCCGTGCTCCAACTAAAGAACCTTATGACCTATAGCACTTTTTCAGTGACAAGGCGCTAAAAGGGGGTGGGGGTATTTGTCCGCTTTGCGACAGTTCTAGTTTTTGGATGGTCCAATTTAAAAGCTGCCACAAAGGACAAAATGATTGTTGCTCATGAAAGGAATTGTGTACAGAATAATAAAAAAATGTTGAGGTAAAAGAAAAAAAAGTCTGACTATCAGCACTTTCTTCTTTTTCCTTAATCTTTTCCCGAGCTTGATCGATGAGGGACGTCAAAACCAGGTCTTGTTTGGGAAAGGGTTAAAAAAGATTGCTGATATAAAAGTTATTGATCAAGTAAAATTTGAATCGAACCTTATATCCTTCTATTTTGCTATTTAGGAAATGATTAGAGGATTAAGATATAAAATTATTCTTTTGTGTCAACATTGCAATGATCTGAATTTTAAAATAAATATTTGATTTATCAAAAACACACATTTATCGACTAAACGCGGCTTCATAAGCACCTTCGCGTCGATGAATATTGATGTGACGGCAAGTTTAATCTCAACCAAGGGGCCTGTTTCATCAAAACATTTAAGATGTATTTTTGACTTACCGACGACTTACGACAAGTTTAGGGTAAGAAACGCGTATCGCCATTCTATCAAAGGTTGTTTTAAGCAATTTTGAGAAATTGGTACGTCAAAAATACGACTTAAATGTTTTGATGAAGCAGAGGCCCCAGGCGTACACGCAGAAATATTATTTAACCAATTACCAAACGGCGAAATTTTATGTTGGTCCAATTTGAAAGCTGCTGCAAACGACAGTTTAGAATGAATGAAACATAATTTGTTTTGTCTCTCAATATAGAAAATACTGTGGAAAATAAAGAAATTGCTTGTCGTTCAATGTTCCATCGATGAATGCTTACGAAGTCGCACGAATAATTCCGACGTCAAGTGAATCTCATTAGGGGAGAACTGTTAATTCTTAGGTATGAAGATCGGTGGATCAACAGGTTTCTTCAGAAGTATGGTAGACCTACTTTTGTCTGTTGATGGCGGACGCAAAGAAACAAGGTTTTGCAATGTCTAAATCTTTGTCACATTTGTAAACGTTAAATAACGGCTGGATTATGCAATGCATTGGTTAATCGTTTATGTGTATTTATATATCTTTAGGTATGAAGATTGGTGGATCAACGGGTTTCTTCGGAAGTATGGTTGACCTACTGTTGGCAGACCCAAAGAAACAGGGTTTTGTACAGTCTTAACCTCTACTTTGCAATTGGATAAACGTTTACAATGTTTGAATTATGTAATGGATAATAGTTTGTGTGTTCGTCCCCAGGTATGAAGATTGGTGGATCGACGGGTTTCTTCAGAAGTATGGTGGACCTACTTTTGGCAGATGCAAAGAAATAGGGTTTTGCACCGACTTATCCTCTACTTTGCAATTGGGTAAACGTTTACAATGTAATGGGTAATATTTTTTGTTTTCATCCCCAGGTATGAAGATTGGTGGCTCAACGGGTTTCTTCAGAAGTATGGTTGACCTACTGTTGGCGGACGCAAAGAAACAAGGTTTTGTACCGGACGCGTCCGTGGCAGGTATGATATAATTTTCACTGCTTTTCTTTTGAAATCTCGGAACTACCGCGTATTTAACCATTTCCCAATTAAGACCTGGCCCCTGTTTCTCGAAAAAACTTAAGTACATACTCATGAGTACAAGCTCAACTTCAATGTAATACTCTCTATCGTTGAAGGCTATTCGATTGAAGTTCACGTGGATTTCGTGTTATTTTAGTACGGTGCTCAGACTTGAGTCTGAGAACGTACTTATTTTTTTTTTTTTTTGAGAAACCAGGGCCTGGTTTTGACATCCCTAATAGAAAAGGCTTGTGAAAACATTGAGACAAAAGAAGAAACTGCTGATAGCCAGCAGTTTCTCCTTTTACCTCAATATTTTCTGTGTTTAGAAAATCTTTATCAGCATCCATTTTCTGGTCTGTAGCAGCCTTTGAATTAGACAACCCTAAAATTTTGCTGTTTGGGAAAGGATTAAGGCTGTAATGCAATAGAGCTACTGCATGTTCAGACAGATGTAGAGTCCGGATGTGATATTTATTCATTGTTCTTGGGCCGTTTACAGTGGCGGATCCAGGGGGAGGGGGTTCGGGGGGGGGCGTTCAAACGAACCCCCTCTGCAGCCTGATTATTTCATTTTCAGGCAGATATCAGTCAAAATTGTGTAATACTAGGAAATGAACCCCCTAATTGTAAATTCCACCCCCCCCCCCTCTCAGAAATCTTGGATCCGCGGCAGTTTTACTACTGTAGCTCCTTTTCTCCGTTGATAGTAATTTTGCTTTTCGACTTCCCGTTTTATACACAATTGCACTTAACCACTTCACATAGGCCTACATGTATATGATAGATCTATATTTACTTCATTTGTGCAGTTTGTACATTTTTTACACTTTATTTTTAAGGCAGTTCGCCCCTAATGAGATTCATCCGATGTCGGAATTTTTCGTGTGACTTTGTTAACATTCGTAATTACGTATCCAAACCTATTCGGACGACGCCGTGAACATTTGGCAGTGGAACATTCCATATTACATTGCCTAATATCTATTATGTCGCCCGAATAACTCCGACGTCGCGTGAATCTATTATGAGAAGATTACCTTAATTTTATCCTGATTTTAGGCCTAAAATGCCTCATACTCGCAATATAAGGATTGCCCCACTCTTTTCAGGTGATGACGTCATTAACGGAGCCAGACCGAAGCCTTTCATGATCTACAGAAATCTGGACATTATGGACGTTCATCCGATCCAAGCCGTCGTCAAAGTTGACGACACTGTCTCTGGAATAGGGGAAGCCCAAGAGGCGGGATGTTGGGGTGTGGGCGTGTCTAGATATAGTAATTATATGAATATTAATTCATTCGAGGAGGAGGCGCAACTAAGCGCGGACGAATTAGAACGACGTAATATTGTTTCTAAAAATAGACTTATTGCTGCAGGTGCGCATTACGTCGTTGATTCCATAGCGGACTTACCCGAAGTGTGTGCGGATATAAATAAAAGACTGGCGCGTGGGGAAACCCCTTAGATGTGTTCCAAATAGATCTGGTGCATTATATTTAGAATTAGGCCTAGACATATACCAAAATATGACACGAATATTATTTTTACTCAGTCTGCAAATAATCTCTGATTTTGATGCCCTAATTAATGAAATAGGGAAAGAAAAATGCCTAAACATATAAGCAACATTTTTTATGTCAACACAAGCGACGTGTTTTCTGTGATTTAAAAACAGGGATTTTCGTTTAATTTTTTGCAGCGTTAATTGTGCCATTTTCCATTTTGTTATATAGCTTTAATTTAAGACATTGCATGACAAGAAGTTCATTCCTAATACGTTTACAAATGCTTTAATGGCTTTAAATTTGTATGTATGTAGAATTATGTTTTAAAATCGTCAGAGTAAAGTAGATTCTAGTCAATCTATAGTTTGAACTTTAAGTTATCCATTTAAGTTAGTCCATCCGTAATGAGATTCACGCGACGCCGGAACAATTCCTATGACATCGTTAACATTCGTATCCGAACATATTCGGGCGACGTCGTAAACATTCGGCGGTGGAACGTTCCACCGCCGAATGTTATCGACATCGTCCGAATAATGCCGACGTCGCGTGAATCTCATTAGGAGGTTGACAACCTTTAACATGAATGTTTTGCATGGCTTTTGTTATGGAACAAACATAAAACAGTTCCACGATTTCACTTATTTATCTTCTCTCAAGCAAGACATTTGTTTTGACTACCGCTAAAGGAATGCTATCAGAAAATGGCAAAAGACGAAAATAGTGGTAGATCTATTCAACATGTTCTGCGTTTCCCTCATTATATTCTTGACTTGTATGCTATCTATTCAAGCCTTAATTTATTCAGGATATTTTTTAAAGTGTTCATCAGTGATTATTTTTATTTTATTTTACATAATTGTAATCATTCTATAAATTATAGTTTACCAATAGAATCACATCAACAGTTGCGTTTCTTTTTCTTCAAATTATCCCAAAGGTTGTGAAAATAATTCAAAACTAATATAGAAAACTGTGGCGGATGCAGGATTTCTATGAGCGAGTTCGACAATTGAAAAAAGGGGGCTTCGTTTTACTAGTTTTTTTAAAAAAAAAAAATGACTGAATTTCTGCATGAAAATGAAATAATCAGGCTACAGAGGGGGATTCAAACAGAGAGTGTTCGTTTGAACCACTCGAACGCCCTCTGCATCCACCACTGGAAAAAAAACTTTCAAATCAAGTGTACTATTCTTTTTCCGAACAAGCCTTTGATTTGACGACACTAAACAAAAAGTCTTTACATGCGTTGAGAGAGTATGATAAAATGCTTTAAACCAACATTTTCTCCTTTTGGCTCAATATTTGCTTTGCTATTATGCATAATTATCTATTAAATGTAACGACAAAAGGAACCTTCTTGAAAGTCAATAATACCGAATGTTGCAAAACAGATCGGATTCAGCAGACGTTTACAATATGATTTTGGAAAAGACACACATACTCAAAGAAAACATTCAAGCTTTGGAAATCATATCTAAGTGAGAAGTATAGACCCTAGTCAGGCTGCGCGGACTGCGCAGACTGACTAGGGTTGATACTTTTCACACTTTCTACAAGGTTCCTTTTTGACTGACGGGTCACATGTTTCAACATTTACCATTTTTCAACAACATCCTTCAAAGTGACGGTGTGTTCCCGGAACGTCGAGTCAATTTTCTTACCTATAGCGGATTAGGGGGTGCGATACGGGGTAAATTGCAAGTAATTATGACATCAATAATATTTTAAAGACATTTTTAAATATGTTAAGGGGGTAACATTAAAATCGAATTTAAAAGGAAAGCTACATTTAATATGAAAAAAAAAATGAAATATAAAAAGATATTTATATTTTTTTTCTAAGAAAAATAATATGATAACTATTAAAATTTAATTTGACAACAGAACAATTGATGTGTTTTTTTTTTTTTTTCAATAATCTAGAATATGAGGACCGTTGAAATGACTTTTGACACAAAAATATTTATCTATTTAGATCTAACATGATAAAATCACCTGAGGACTGGAGATAGTTAATAGATCTACAATATTTGAATAGAAATATAACTGCTGAAATAATTGATGTGTTGTTCCATGTGCCTACACGAGCAGCTTGAAATTGTCAAGAAAGTCTTGAAGAGTATTAAGATGCT
Organism: Fragum sueziense; assembly: GCA_963680895.1. Classification (NCBI taxonomy): domain Eukaryota; kingdom Metazoa; phylum Mollusca; class Bivalvia; order Cardiida; family Cardiidae; genus Fragum; species Fragum sueziense. Next base: position 25,054,785 of record OY804609.1, on the reverse strand, counting down.
ACAGGTGACCAATTTTTTTTTTTTTAAATGCTGTAAAATCACAAAAAATGAACATTTCAAATGTTGTAAAACATTCTTCATTTGTTGGGTCTACCTTTTCTCTGCCACGCAACTATCAATATGAGAATCGAAACAGGGTGATCATTATTATTATTATCATCATTATTATTTTCTTTTATTATCAAGCACCGAATTTATATAGCGCTTTTATCATACAGGGCTTTTTTTTAGGGTTGGGGGAAGGCACCTGACGCTGGTAAAAAGGGGAAAAATCACATGTGACATCTTAGTTTTTGGGAAAATTGTAAAATATAGAAATAGTACTCTTGTTAAGCTAAAACCCTCTTATACCCACTACTGTAGACTTGAGAACCAGCAGAGCTAGTTTACAAAGCTGAAGCAATAGTGGAAACAGTTTACTTTTCATTTTATTTGGGTTTATAGTGTGATTCTCTTAAAATATGTCTTGGGTTTTAGAGGGGAAAATTCATTTTTGGGGGAAAAAGTTAATTAATTCTGGAGGGGAAGACGCTGGAAACCAGTGTCAGTTTCTTAAGGGGAAAACCCCTGTCATACGACAATTAAATCTTATTTAGTAATCATAACTCTTACATTCAACTCATTTTGATCATTGATTGGGATATTTATCTTTCAAAAATTATCAACAGAGAAAAAAGTGATATTGTGTAAGGAAGTGCTTGTATAGTATACAGTATATTAGTGAGCTTTCTAAACTTCAGACAATAATAATCAATAGCAATAATAGTGATTAGTGAGAAAAATATTCATGATATTTCTTTGTAATTTTTGCATCAATTCTGATTTTATTTTGTCAATGTTTCCATCTAAGTAAACAAAAAAATCGAGAAAAAACGCATTCCATAAGTTGATAAAACACTGTCAGAAAAGGTTAGATGGGAATTTATTTCTCCTTTCCCATCCAAACTTTGATTAATTTGAATTTAACCCGTCCACATAAACTGGCGCTTTTTGACGCCCACTTGATAAAAGCTTTGGAAAATATTGTGGAAAATGAAGATATCGTTTGTGCTAGCACTTTCTTTATTTCTCACAATCTTTTCTATCCAGAAGGATAGAGCAATGCTAAATTTCATTCTTTGATTTTGTACACGTCTAAAATGTTGCCATATTGTAGGCCTAAATAGTTTTTGCACCTTTGTATATATTTTACCTGCAATAGATGTTAAGCCATGAAAACAGAAATTGCTGTAACAACGCAAAAAAGGTTTCTCCCATTTTCATTCAATATTTCTTCCTATTATACAATACAATACAAATAGTTTATTGCATTAAACATGTACAATGTTTACAGCAAACAATGAAACAATTGAACAAAAATAGAGAAAATTACATGGATTTACAGAAGAACATATCGGTAACGTGAACAAAAATTTCAGTTTCTTTGGAGAAAAGCAAAATACAAATATTTAGATAGGTTCAGAACAGCAGGTTTTGATTTAGTTGTTAATAAATTTGTGAATTTTTGAAGTGTAGGCCAAACATAGTAATAGCGCTTAAGATATTTCTTTCTAATTTCATTATATTTCGGGCAAATCAAAAGGAAATGGTACTCGTTTTCAATGGTATTCGAATTACAATATCTACAGATTCGATTATTTCTTTCAATATTCCGATATCTTCCATCTTCAATATCTAAATTATGTGACGACAGTCTAAATTTTGTTAGAGAACATCTGAACTTCTTGTCTTTAATAAAGTCTAGATAATTTTCAAAGTTAAAGTCATGTTTGAATAAAGAATATGTTTGTAGACGATTTGAATTATTGATATTTGCATACCATTCTTGATAATATATATCTAATATTCGTTGTTTTATTAATTCATAGTTAATTTCAATATTAAATTGGTTTTGCCAAATGAAATGCAAACCGCATTCATCCAGTATGCATTTTATTTGATAAGCCCAATTACTTTTATTATAGGTTTGTCCAATCTCTAGATCGTTGAGTAACATCTGATAAGTATTGTATAAAAAAGAGTTTTCACCAGATTTTATCAGTTTTATCCTATATTTGATAAGCAGCATTTTCCTGTGAATTCTCAATGGTATGCGTCCTAGTTCACCATATATAGCATCTAGATTTGTTGACTTTTTAACTAATAAAGTTTTTCGACAAAATTTTGTAAAAACGGCTTCAACTTCCGGTGCTGGGTGGTTGCCCCAGACCTCAGCGGCGTAATTTAGGATTGGTAAAACAATACTATCGAAGAGTTTTAATCGATTAAATATCGGTAAATCTAGTTCGTTGAACTATAGTCACTCGACATAAACGCTACCCCCCTTCCAAATATTTTCCCCCTTTGGGTAACCCCTTTTCACACATTTCATAAAAGATGCGACTCGACGTTCCGGGAATAAACCAAAGTGACATAGTCTAAAATTTTGCTGTTCGGGAGAGGGTTATGAGAAGAAATCTAGGACGAACAATATCGTCGCTTTTTTTTTCTTTTTTTTTTTGAAAACCTTGTAACTGTGTTATGATTTAACTTAAAAGTAGCATTTACGAGGTTTTCGATGAAAAGCAGCGAGGTGCAAGTGTATAATAGGGAATAGAAATAATACACGTGTAATAAATATATCGTAATGTAATACTAAGGCACTCTTTACACGTTATAATCAAAAACTTGACATTCATTATGCACATTTAAAACAGAAATTAAAAAAAGTCTTACACTTTTCTTAATACAATATCTTTTTTATATTCTATACATGGTAATCTTTTAAATGCAAGTCAGAGATTATCAATATAAAATATGATTGTCACTTGGTTAATATACACATTTCAGATGCTGCATCACTGCTTTTTAACCCTTTCGATGCCAGAGAAATATTGGAAAATTGGTTCGTATTTGCCAGGCCATTTTCCAAGAAATTAGGAAAATGACGGCAGTGTAATAAATCAACTTATAACTAAAAGAATTTTCAATAAAACTATATAAAACCTTATATTTTCTAAAAGATAATTAAAAATGCTATCCAGTGAATATATTTTAGTCGATTTTGAGTCACACAATGTTACATTTTGCAATCTTGAACTTTGACAAATGAAAAAAATGACGAAATGCCGAAAAGCTTACCACCAGCTCGAACATTATTTTCACTTTCCTCGTCTAACTCCAACAAACATTCCCTTTAAAAGTTAGTAGAATAATCAGCTGGTACATTGTCTTGTTATATTAATACAACCTCATCCATCGTACATAATTTGAGCTTTCAAGACGCATTTTTCACTTTTTTGCACCACATGTGTTTTGCCGTCCGCCATCTTGTTTGACTTTCAATTTTCAAAGTCAAAATCCCATGATTTATGCTATTTTTATGTTATTCTATGACGATTTATCTATTTTTAGGTAAAATAAATCGAAGATAAATTATCATTGGTCAATTTTTTAGTCACGTTACGACTCGGTCTAAAGATAGAACAAAATATCGAGGGGTTTTCTCAGCCACGCGAGCGAACGGCATATGCCGTACCCTGGCACTATAGCGACATTTTTGCTGGACGGCATATGCCGTACCCTGGCAGCGAAGGGGTTAAAGTGACATTTCACATTTATTTTTTTCTAAACGTTACTTTATTTTTATCTGAAAGAGCATATTTTCTTGTGAAAATTCTGAAAATTTCACGCCAAAATATTGATCCATTTACGAGAAATTTATATTTCTGTGCTAAAATTTAACACATTGTTGTGGACAACAGTTCAGATTTATATAGAATTTGGCAGTTATATCTCAACTTTAAAGGCGTATTTTTCCCATATGAATAACAACTTCAAAAAAAAGCTTATAGCATTTCTACTCGTTAGAATAAATAACCTTTGCATCAAGACATGCTTTTAATAAATGAAATAAATGTGAAATGTCACTTTCAACAAAAATCTCGTAACTGCAATTTAAAACAAGCTGCAATTACGAGGTTATTGATGAAAAGCGACGACAAAGTTAACATCCGGAGCATTCAAATACCACAAAAAATAATGTTCAATTCTAACGCATTAACCATTTCCCAAACAAGACCTGGTTTTTGACGTCTTTTATAGAAAACATAATTATGCTTAGACAAATAGTGAAATTGAAAAAAAAATGATAATGACCAGCATTTTCCTGTTTTGCCTTTTGCCTCAATATTTTTTACAACGAAAATCTCATCTTTATGTACACATCTTTCTTTGTATGCAACAGCTTTCAATTTTGGTTACCCTGATTTATTTTTGGTTAATTAGCATTTGAAGGCACGGTTCTTCCACCATTTCCTTACACCAAACTGGTTACATGGCCAAATTTGCTTTTCGTCAAATAGTATTTACGTAATAAATATACACGCTGTATGTTCTAGCCACTACTCATGAACGGGATTAATACAGCCAAACCGTCGCTTTTCTACCATAATTCATTTGTTACAGCTTATTTAAAGCAGCAGTTACGATGTTTTTGATGAAAAACGACAACATCTTGTAAATAATGTTCAATGCTTTTCAACGAAAACCTCGTAACTGCAGCTTGTTTTAAGCTGCAGTTACGAGGTTTTCGTTGAAAAGTGACGATATAGGCTCTATCCTTTCCAACTTTCAACCACAGATCGTTATATTGTTTTCTCATTTCTTGAGTCCCACCATTTTCTCTGAGACTTCCCATAACCTTCTGGCTACTTCGTCATCTTTGGCTCCAGGGGATGGCTCTGTTAGGGCACAGTCACTGTGAATATATAAAAAAAACTTTTCATTAAATAACAATCATGAATTTTCCCAGTTTCAAGCTTTCATAAAATGTATCAGTTTTATTGTTTGTTTTTGTTTATTTGTTTGGTTTATTTTCTGACCCCCAATTATTTATGAGTCTTCCAACGACCTTCTGGCTGCTTCGTCATCTTAAGCTCCAGGGGACGGCACTGCCAGGGCACAGTCACTGTGAAATAAACAAAAATGTATATATGGCTCATCGAAATCGCGAAATGTACCTAGTTAATGAATTTTAATAACAGAATACAAAAAGTATATAAAAAATGACAATGATGTGAATGATAACAAAAATAGAGGAATGATATATTTGTGGTTTTGTATTTTTTTTGTTTCTGTGTTTTCGTGGAAATTACACAGAAAGCACAACCTTGTGACGGCTGGTGACCTAACGACTCACTATTCCTACTTTTTTTTTATCATAAATGTTTAAACAAAACATCCGGCTCAAGTCACATTTAGCTTAAGGTTTACAGACCCTCAAAAATCACAATGTTCTAGCCATAAGAAATGCATCAAATTGCACACACTTGTAAATACCCTTCAAATAAGTTGATTCACCGTGCCGGATTTCAATATTATGCTTCAAGAAGAAAATAATTTACAAATATAATTTCACTCTTTATTCATATGCAAGGGAGGTAATTTGGAACATTTTTGTCAAATATTTCCAAAAGTATGCATTTATTCAAAATTCTAAACCGTTCAAAATGCTTATGTTGGATTTGGGATCGAAATGTAACACAGTTTAGGAATTATTGGCACTTTTAAAAAATTGTATCTGGGTCTTCGGTGCTTTTGAGGGGTTGGATACCTTATAAATTGTTTACAAAATTGCGCGCCACTTTTCAGTAAAAACCTTGATTTAAGCTGCAGTTACGAGATTTTTGTTGAAAAGCAACATTGCGTCTTTATACGCGAGACATGATCCTTTTTTATTGTCATTCAATGGTCATCTAGTCCGATTCGAAATCACAATCTTTGCGAAGCCACAACGGGGAATCACGTGACATAACATTTTCAGAAATTAAATAAAATTCAAAAAATATATAAATACATGACCGATTTGACTGCTATTTAGAGCGCAGGTGGTTGGGAAAATACCAGAAAATAGCTGGATGTCTGTATGAGAAAAACTAGCCTACATTTAACCCATTACCAGATGGCAAAACTTTGGACTGTTCCAATTTGAAAGATGTTGCAGACAAGAATTTCAAGTGAATGAAAATTTACATTTTTTGGTCTTTGTACGAAGGAATCATTGTGGGAAATAATGAAATTGCTTGTCACAAGCAATTTCTTTATTTTCCACGATGCTTTCCAATGCCATTATCTTGTAGGGAGTCAAACGGAGTCACTGTGTGGTAATGGGTAACAACCTACCTAAAATACTTTCCCGTGATATTTTCCACTTCTTCTGCTACCGACAGATAAATGTTCGTCTGCGCTCCGTCTGTCACGTTCTTGATCATTAATCTCCCGCCAAAATAATACACAATATAAAAAGGTATTTTGAAGTAGATTGGATATTCCGACATGTGACGTGAAAGGTCGGACGAGATCGCCCCTGGATGGAGAGAATTCGTTGTGACGCCAGTACCTTAAAGACATTATGAACATTTTGTAAATGTGTAGCTATTCAAAATAATCACAAAAGTATCACACAATACTCTTTCTATCATAGTTAAACAACCATAAACACCGTTTTCCGATTACTCTGCTCATGGATATAGCTCACGATAATCGACCTGACAGAGCAGCCCTAGCTAATAGGCTGGGATGCTCTGCCAGGTCATTTATCGTGAGGTATATCTACCGCCATAACAATACACAATATAAAAAGGTATCTTGAAGTATATCGGGTAATCAGACGTGTGGCGGGATAGATCGGATGAGATCGCCCCTGGGTGGAGGGAATTTGTGGTTACTCCGCTACCTGAAGAAGAAATTGAAAACAGAAATAAAATAGGCCAAATGAAATATTAATTTGTTTCTTGGCGTTCTGCTTAGAAATATATATAGGCCAAACAAAATAATGATATGTTTCTTCGCGTTCTGCTTACAAATATGAAACCAATTGATGCACTGTGTAAGGACAATACACAAATTGTTAACGAAAAGTATACTTATACTAGTACTTGCTACACTACCCGTTTGGAATATACTTAATAATTTGCTTTTCAACGAAAACCTCTTACCTGCAGCTTGTTTTAAGCTGCAGTTACAAGGTTTTCGTTAAAAAAAGACGATTTGCTGTGTTGAATTGGAAAGAGCGATTATGTAATGCTGCTCAAAGATAGGTTCATTGTTGTTTCTTTTTTTTATGTTATAGTACAACCAATTTGATTAAAACCAGATAATTCATCTTATTTCATACAGTTACATCTGGCAGTCACCAGTTAGAGGTCATCGTCAGTGACCCCTAGGAATCCTAAATCAGTTATCTTACCAACCGAATTGTTGTTGAAATTTGGTTTTCCATGATGAACACTTGCATAGACGTGTTTCTGTACTGATCAAGAGGTAGTTCTTGGTTTTAGTATCACCCAGATTTTAGGTTACGTCAAAGTTACATTACCTTCAAGACGTCGGCTTAGTTCCCTTGTGAACAAAATGTTGGCAAGTTTACTTTGACTATAGGCAGCGATACTTTCGTATCCCTTTTCTGCATTCAGATTATCGAAATCCATTCCTTTGACTGCAAAGAGAAAGTCAAAATTACAAGATGTATTACATTACCCGTTCAGCTTGCTTCATTTGTAAACTAATTCACAAAAAAAATGTCAAATATCTATATTCAAAGATGAAGTAATTGATTTTTTTATTCGTCACTCTAGCATCTATACAATTAATCAAACATGGCAAATCTAGATCTAGACACAACTAATCTCAAAATGGCTCTCTTTCTAAGTTTTAATGGGTCTGATTTTCATCGTGATCTAGATTGCGTATCATGAGTTACGTGTGTATCCCCCAAGCTACTAGGCGGTGTCTTTTGTGACTCCAGACATACATGTATATTTATGTTATCATTTAAAAAAAATCTCCGATACACGTTTTTTACTTTTTTTATTTTGTCAATCTACTATTCGTCGATGATATGTCAATTTGTTTCAACATTGAACGACGTTTGTAGGATTTATCATACTAGCCGACAAAATTGCGTACCTCAATAACTACATGAACAATTCAGCTTCTTTAAGGTAAAATAAGGTAATTGAACATAACTTACGGTTCATTTATTGGTCAAAGTAGAAGAAAAACAGAGGAGAATGCCATTTCTCAGCCTTTTATTACTCTCGTGTAAATAATTTTTCTATGTACAACGCATTTTTGTCAGCTAAATCGAGTTACGCAATTTTGTCACATGATAATTGAAAGGGTTCTAATAGGCGTAGAGAAACGCCGTTTTGACAGGATATGCGCTCCTACAAACTACGTATAAAGCATTTATAGAAAAAATTGACAAAATTGCGTAACTAATTTGTTACGCCATTTTGTCATAGCACCGACTATTATATTTTTTTGTGCTAGGGTCAAAAACTACTCCAAATATAAACGCATTTAAAAGTAAAGGAAATTGGAACTTTATTGCTCATGTTATTTCAAATACAATTGGAAATTATTTGATGTTTAGCAAATCATTTAACAACATTTCCCTTATCATAACTCATAATTTCCAACACTTTTGACAGCCTTAATCATATAAAACTTTATAAAGAAAACCCCGAAGGGCGATTTCATGTTAAATGGTACATGCGCTTTTTTCACCGAATTAACGAGTAAATAAATGTTTAACTTTTTTATGAACATAAGGCATGAAAAAAGTATCACATGCGAAAACAGTAATATCGTCGGTGTAAATGCAAAACCTCGTATGTCGATTCGTGCAATTTTCAAAGTACAAGCTTGTTTGCCCAGTTTAGACAATTCTCGCAGGTTTTGAGATATATGCTAAATGATCAGTATCAATGACAATTTATTTGTGAACAATATATCCAAATTTCAAGTAAAACAGTTCAGTTTGGGAAAAGTTATTATACTTTTTTCTCTCCCCTTTAAAATTTTCCAAAAACGAGATACGAGGTTTTGCATTTACAACGACGATATACAATGTATAACAAAGATATTTGAAGTAAAACGGTTCTTGGTAAGCTTTATTATGTATCTGAAAATGCAGGGTTTCTTGTAATCCGAGTCTTCTCTGATGTAAATACGCTCTTTGATATTTTGATTTTTCGCTATTTACATCAGAGAGCGTTGCTCTTTGAAAACAGCGGAAAGTTCGGTAACGTTACAAGTAATGAAGCTTTGTTTATGTGTATTATATCGAATCACTCGGTAAAACACTGTAGGGTATAGATCAATAAATCATTTTTTGTCATACCTGACCAAACATTTCATTTCAAATCGTCCTGCTGGAAGAGTATAACCTTTGGTTTTGAATGGAAGGTCAAGGTAAACAAAGGCTGCTCAGGTGAGGGTTGTTGCAAAACATTGCCTATAAACCTTTTAGAAATACTTTTTGGTCGTAATTTTTTCAACATGTATGACAATAAATGGTTCATTGATCGATATCATCAGGGGTTTTAATGATAGCGTTTAAGATCGGACGGTGAACGATGCGCAACAATTTGTTGAGAACTTCTTGATTTTTTCAAAGAGCAACGCTCTCTGATGTAAATAGCGAAAAATCAAAATATCAAAGAGTGTATTTACATCAGAGAAGACTCGGATTAGGTTTCTTGTGACTCGATATTGTGCAAGATACCACTTACATGATTGTTTTTCAAATCTAAACCAGAAATAAAACATTACCCAACGGACAAGAACAGTTGTCTATTTTTTTCTTCATCTAAGTTTTCCTACATGATAATGTTGAAAATAAGTCATTTCCTGGCGAAAACAAAGACTTCTGAAGACTTAGTAAAATGTGTCTGCGGTCAAAATGACCCACCTGGTAGCAAGTGTGTATAACATTTGCTGGCATATAAGCCACTGAATTTTGCATAACTACTACATTGTATTTTCGACTTCGTTCTGACGCTAACATCCATAAATATGATCAATTGAAAACGGCCCATCGTGTTTTTATAGTTCGATTCTCTTATTTTCCCAAAAACCCTTTCCGTGTCATTAAATTGATATATCAATTCGTTCAAGAGCTACTTTTTAATTGGTCTTACCTATGTGTGTCCCATAGATACGTTCACAATTATACTTACCGCAGATGTCTTTATCAGATTTAATAGTAGATTTGTGAACAGAAAATGTCGAAGATGGTTTGTTCCAAACTGGTATTCGAAACCGTCTTTGATCTTTCCAGGCATTATTACTGACACGGAGCATTGGATCCTGTCTATTAGGTCGAAAATATAATCATATAATCATTCAACGGTTATTTGCCTAATATTCTTACCTATTTGGTGACCCATTGACGACACATTCACAATTCTGCTAGGGGAGGATTTCTTGACTAGGTCTAACAGTAGATTTGTAAACAGAAAATGTCCAAGGTGATTTGTGCCAAACTGGTATTCGAACCCGTCTGCGGTCTTCCATTGTGGACACATCATTACACCTGAAAGAGAATGCTCAACTATTGTCCTTAAAATCAAATGCTTATAAAAATGATAAATTTATTTTATTGACTGTTTTTAAAAATAAACATGTTAGCGTGAACAATTACAAGCCATTACGAACCTTTTCAATGACCTTGTCGTAACCCTTAACCCTTTCCCAAACAAGACCGGTTTTGACGTCCCTTATAGAAAAGGCTTGAGAAAACATCGAACCAAAAGAAGAAAATGCTGATAATGAGCATTTTCTCCTTTGCCTCAATATTTTCTGAGCATAATGCACACAATTTCCATATAAATTTATACAAATTTTGTCATTTGAATCAGCTTTTAAATTGGAAAATTCTAAATTTCTGTGGTTTTGAAAAGGGATAATAAGTAAAGTAAATTTAAAATACGTATGTAATATTCTATATTATAACAATATACATGTAATTTCAAATGATGCCCCTAACTCAATATTTAAAGTGTTCAAGAAATCGAGCAAAACATATTTTCTTTACCTGCATTATTCAAAAGGATATCCAGCCGCTGTTCTTTCTTATTAACCTCTGCGGCACATTCTCTCACAGACTCGAGTGACGACAGATCAAGTTTGTAAACAACCACGTCCTTATTGCCAGTGGAGTCTCTTATTTCTTGTGCTGCGGCTTCGGCCTTTTTTATATCTCTGCATGCCATCAAAACACGCGCACCTGAAATTGTAATCAAATTATCGATTTAGTGACGGTATGGCATGCTTATAAATACACAAGCACCTCCTTAATGCCAGTGGAGTCTCTTATTTCTTGTGCTGCGGCTTCGGACTTCTTGACATCACGACACGCCATCAATACATGGGCACCTGAAATGTTGGAAAACACTAGTTTCTGATTAGTCCAGACTACAAACGTACGTTTTATTTTTGACGAATTGCCATCTAACATTGCATTAATCTGCCATTTTGTTTTATATTTATATAAGATTCCCGTTATATAGCAATTTAGAGAATCACAAAATGTTGAAATCGTTCGTTAGATGTCGTGAACATTCGGTGGCGCAGAATGCCGATTTGTTGTAAACAATTGGGTAAGATAAGTTTTAAAAATGTATTGTTTGTCGTTGTTCAAATGTGTGTGTATTTATGTGGACTTAAAATGAATAGAAGTTTTAAAAAAAGATCATACCTCTCTTTGCAAAATCTCTAGCTGTTTCTTTACCAATACCAGAGTTACATCCAGTTATTAGTGCAGTTTTACCAGTTAGTTTGACATTGCTTCGACATTGGCCGCCTCGCATATAGATCTTCAACAGAATGATACCAGCGACTAAAATGAAAGATCAATTAATTTATTTACTCAGGGATGCCAGGCTACTCTTGCAATTTTATTGTTTGTGTTAATATTTTACTGTTTTTACCTTGCAGATTTTCCCTAGAGCTCAATATTTTATTGAAATCCCAATTATTAAGGAAATCGACTGCCAGATTTTTAATTGGAAGGGTCTTTCCCTACCGCAAACAAAATTTTCTGCGAACCTTTCACAGGCCCATAGAAAGCAATTTCATATTGGGGGGGGGGACTAAAGCCCTTGTCCTAATTTGGATTTTCCCAAAAAATTCATTGTAAAATTAAGGAAATTCAGCATTTTTGGCCAACATTGGGGGGGGGGGGCTTAACCCCCCCTAGAGCCCCCCCCCCCTGTTCCTACGGGCCTGTTTCAGGTGGAAGAATGTTAACAAAAGGAGACAAAGAAGAAACAGCTGATAACCAGTATATGGCGTTTGTAGGTCCTTTGTAATAAATCTTTTGCAAGCGCTATTATTTCAAACTGATTCGCAATTAATATTTAGATGAGTTGCAGACAAAATAAGTACACATGCAAATACAGTGGCGTAGGAAGGTTTATGATATTGGGAGGGCCAAATGTTAAAGTAAATCGAAATATGGGTGTATTATGGGGGCCATAGGGGGCCAGGCCCCTTTTCTAAATTATTTGGGGCAGGCCCCCTGCCCCCCTCTTCCTACGCCTACTATATATTTTAAACAGAGCATTAAATAATAAATGTAATTTATAGACGTTGTGGTAATATAACATTTTTTTCTTTTTTTACTGCCTCAAATCAAGAATTGTTTCGGTACGAGCTACAGTTTCAATTACTGTGCATGAGCGTTAACGATATCAGCCCCTGATCGTTTATTAAATCTTGTTGACCTACATTTTGCGGGTCATTGATTCGTTTGTAAACAAAGAAAACCACCGAGATCAATGCGACTGTTCTTGCAACGAAAGAATGTTAAAGATATGCTAGCTGCCTGTGCCTGAAAATGTCTTAGGTTTAATGCAAAATTGTTGTAAGAACATTTATATACTTCGAGTTCATTTAATCAATTGTTTGCTTATGGAATGTTTTACTTGTAAGTTAATGATAACATAGATTTAATTGAATGGTCGAAAATAATTGTACATGTAAGGATCTTAAGATCGTTAAGGCATAAATTCTATGTATACATAAATGTATTCCTCTTGAAGATGTAACCCTTTGTAAGTGTGTAATTTAAAATATCCACTATTTTTTGTGAATATAAAACTATCTTCAAGACGGTGTTCGAGTGAATGAACGCGTGGAAGCTTGAACGAACAAACAAGAAAACAAGGACTCACCTGAAGTTGCAGCGATTGCAAGAGCTGTTTGATGGGTCTGCACAAAGTCCCGTGCCGAATCCATTGCCTGTTAAAGGCCAACGACAAGTAATAAGAAAATAAAACTACTATATAGTCTAACAAACTTTAAGTTAGATAGAACAAAAGTTAAGCTACATGTAGCTAAACGTTGTATTCGGATATAAATAGAACGGAAGTATGTTAATGGTTTTCTTCCTACATTCGGAACGCTCGGCTTGAGATGAAAATAGCGTCTCAGTTGATAAAAATAACTACCGTCCTAGATCTAGTTTTCATAAAAAAGAGAAAAAATATTTTGATTTTTACTCCAAGAGTTTCTATTTATGCAGATAAGTATACAATAGTGCAGCTACACATACACTTAACCTTTTCCCAATCGACAAAATTTTCGGGTGATCCACTTCAAAAACTGCCACAAATGACGAAATGGATGTTATTAAAGATTGGATTTGTGTAAAATATGGCACAGAAAATATTGAGACAAAAGGAGAAACTGCTGGTTATCAGCAGTTTCTTCTTTTGCCTCAATGTTTTCCCAAGCCTTTCAATTTAGGGACGTCAAAACCAGGTCTTGTTTGGGAAAGGGTTAAACCATTCCCACATATTGACGCTTTGTTGACGCCTTGCAAAACAAAGGCTTATTTGGGAAACATTGTGGAAAATGAAGAAATTGCTAGTGACAATCAATTTCTTTGTTTCCGAAAATGTTTCCAATGTCAAATACAAAAAAAAAAATGTAGATTTTCATTTACATGAAAATTTCGTCTGCAAAGGTTTTGGATTTTGAAAATCTTACAATTTTGCCATCTGATAATGTGTAAAGCTGCTTTCTTCAAAAAATGATAAACTTTCGTACTGAAATTCTACTTGACCGCGAATAAATAGTTTTATTAGCAGATTTAATCTATTTCCACACAGTGACTCTTTTTTACTGTCTATCAGAAAACGGCTTTGGAAAACATCGTGAAAAATAAAGAAATTGCTTGTTTCAAGCAATTTCTTTATTCCCCTTAATATTTTATAGCCTATTAGGCTACCCAAAGAAAAGCAAAAAGTCTTCAATTTAATTTACTTAAAATTGTCGTCTGCAACATCTTTGAATTTGAACCAAGCTAAAAAATTTCCGTTTTGTAATGGGTTAGAAAAATTCTCATATAATCCTGATCTTTCCACTCATGACATTTTCCGACTGCCCAGCTTCAATTTGAATTCAAATTGGTCCCGTTTTAACACAATTATTGACGATTATCTGAGATCAATTTGCCACGTGATTCTCAACCATTACCTGTTACAAGGCAGATTATGATTAGAAATAAACATATTTTTAATACCAGCACCCCCCCCCCCTCCCTAAGCAACAGGTAAGAGGGGGGGGGGGGGTGAAGACATTACATTTTTTTAATTTCAACTTTGTGGGTGCTCATTTGAATCATCTCGATAAGACAATTCCAATGATACCCACAACATAGAGTTTAATAAATATGCAGTGAACTATTTCATTTGTTTGAAAGGCAATCGCCCTTTTAGTCAGGGCACGAATTCAGAAAAGTTATCACCCAAAGGCATTTTGTGAAGAAAAGGGTTTGAGATCAGTTCTAGGGGTATTTTGGTATGCTGAATCCGAAAAACAATGTTGCCAAGCTGAAAAATGGCTTCTTCATCATCTAGTTTGCATATTTTCAAAATGGCCACCCAAACCTCAAATATGCAATAATAATGTTGTTTTTAATCATTTTTTGACATGTTATGTTCTAAAAATCCCACATTTCATGTTTACAGACTAAAACTAAATGGTTTACTAGGAGAACGAGGAACAGAAATGGCTCTTTTATCATCTAATTTGCATATTTTCAAAATGGCCGCCAAAAAATCAAATCTGCCATATAATATCAAAGTGATTGGCATAATCTTAACCAAATTGTTCAAATATAATGCTATAAATTGTTTAGAACTAATGAGTAAATAATTCTAAAAGTAAATAGAACCTCTGTGGCACTATTTTTGATAATCTTTTACCGTATCACGGGCAATAAACCCCTTTTAAACATACAGAATATCACTTTCATGTTGCATTTTTTTAAATGCGCTGTTAAAACACACAAATTTTGTCAACAGTACCAATTTAGATGTTTACATTTACAATTTGATTAACCCAAAAATATTGGACAGTTTAATTTTAGCCTACGTAAGATGATTAAATTTTGTCATTTTCAAATTAATGCAAAGCTGAAATATTTTAACAAATCTTGGGTACTTATGACTCGATCGGAAAGAGCTCCGTAATCCCACTTGCATTATGGAAAATTTTTGTCCGAATTCATTGATACCAGAATTGACTTTATAACATAAAATGTCATAAGAGCTAAATACCGTACTTATTCCAATAAAGCCAATAACAAACCCTATATACGGTTTATAACAAACCCTATATACGGTTTTTGAATTGAGTTGCATGTTTAAGAAAGTGAATGTGTCAAATTTTCAAATAGGAAATTGTTGCGTTCATATAATCTAACTATAAGTGCTAGTGTATAACGATCCTGTACAAAATTATTTTTTTGTCGCTGTTGATTAGACATCTCCCTTTCTATTTAATGGGGCCATGCTAGATATTTCAGGCATCAGAACAGCATGGCAACATTTACAGTTTTCTAAGAGGTATGCACATCATATTTTCTGTGTCAAAAAGGATAATATCGTTGGTACTAAGATTTTCATCGAGGATCAGTTTCTTGTAAACGTTATTAGAAACTAACAATGTTGTAAGTAAAGTTAGATACAAACATTATTTAGAACTAAATAAATTTGATGCGAATTTTTATCATACAGTAAGTATCTACATATACAGGTTGACTAATCCATACGATATTTTTTTTAAATGTATTTTACCTGTTTTTATGTTTGACATACTAGCATGGGCCCCTGTCAGGACGTCTAGAAACTAACATGAAAAATGACAACTACACTGATCTCAATGAGTATTAAAATGAAACTTTTGAATAGAAGATGTAAGTCAGATGTCTTCATCAGAAATAACGTAGGCGATGTCAACAAACACAACATTTTTGATACATGCAGATAAGTCGATTATTGTATTTTTAAGAATACTAAAAGCGCATCTTAAAACTTACCACATTTAAATACATTTTACAAATCTTTGGTCAGCAACGAAGTGCAGCAATATCGAAGAAATTGAACAGAATATTTCTATTCAGTACGATAGCATCATATGAAACATACCTAACGTTCGTTTCCAAAAATGTCATTACAATATTTAATTCCGTGTAACATTTCTGATTTTTCCGCCACTCGGAATAAACTTTCTTAACGATCTGGAACCATAATAGACACTTTTGAAAATACAAAAAGTATTGTTATATATTATTTCTATGATATAAGACGGAGGTAAAATGAAACTTAAAACAATTTTTACCGATATGTTGGAATTTTATATATTTTTTTAGTTATTGACCCCCTTTCACAAAAAAGGCGGGAAAAGGGGAATCACCAACTCCGTAAATCTCATATTTTTCCCAGGAGATGATAATATCTGACATTTTTCAGCTTGTATGCTACAACAGATATGTATGTAACATAAATAAGCTAAATACAAAACTATGAAAAACAAAATTGAGAAAAAAACACTTGATTATACATAAGGTTTATGAATTTGCGACTGAATTTTTTCCATGTTTAAGAAAAATGAACATTTTTCTTTGGTCTGTAATTTTTGTAATATTGACTGGCAGGGTATGAGACCTACACCAAAATTATCTCTAATTTATACTTGTGCAAATGAAATAAGAATGGGGAAAAGTTACCGTTAAATTTTGGATTTTTATGAATTCAAACTTAGTAGGGGCGCATAAAACAAGGACAAAATTATCCAAAACAGGTCATTCAATTCCATCAAATATTCACTGTAAGGTCAAATGTAACAACGCATTATTTTTTATAGTAAGTTATATAAAGAACTTATTTTTATCAAATATTCATTGCCAGATTTCCCTGTAGTTACTACATAAACTATTGTTAACAAAACAAGCGCATTATATACATCGGTGGGGAATCATGTGACACTAAATTTCCGAAAATCGTCAATAATTTTGTAAATACTTGACCAATTTGAAATCGGTTTGAAACAGAAAAAGTGTAAAACGCCCGATATCAGATGGGTGGTAACTCTTTTACAAATCAAGTGATAAAAACGTTATTGACGACCAGATTAAGTTTTGGTTTGTCGTTCATTACTTTCATATCAGCTGATTTTTCAAAGATTATCCTTGGCATTCAATAAAGTCATGGAGTGTTCCCGCTGTCTCTACTTAAATTCTTCTTTTCAAATCGGTCATCTTTTGACAGAATTGTTGGAAAATATCGAAAATATTATGTCAGGTGATTCCCCGCCGTGATATAAAATTCGTGGGGTGGAGGAGGGTTGAAATTGGTGTCATGTACTACTGTATAAGAACGCCTTTTTTAATCAAATTAAGCTAATCTTACACGAACATGTATCTTTGATTACCGGGTCTTTACATACCTATAGTCCTTTAATTAACGATATTATGGCACATGTTTACAAAATTTACCCTTGCAAAAACGCAATAGCAAAGTCATAACTACTGTAAATTTGCATGTGATGGTTCAAATCTTGCAGGTCCCTTACACCTTCAAGATTTGAACCAAGACATGCAACGTTGATCTGAAAATTAACAAGGATTACCTTTTGTTTATTACTGTAAAATTTGTAAACATGTGTCATTATATTGTGACTGGACTATAATCGAAAACAAAATCAAGGCAGAAGACGCATTATTGATACTATATCAACCTGGTCTTAAGCATTTATTCGTATAGATCTTGAATCAATCAAGTGTATTGGTGCATACATACCCCCCCCCCCCCAAAAAAAAAAAAAAAAACAAAAAAAAACAAAAACAAAAACAAAAAAAAAAAAAAAAACTGTACCAGTCCAAAAGAACAGAAAACACTGAGGAAAAGGGACACATTGATGATAAAACATTGATGATAATCAACAACCTCAGCTTTTCTCTCAATGTTTTCTCAAATTATTTCTACAATGGATGTCAAAACCAGACTTGTTAAGAGAAGGATATATCAGTGCTTTGCTCTTTATAACCAAATCAGTAAATTCATAACAATTGTAGGCCTATTGAAACAGTTATTTCTTCATTTCTCTTAGTGTTTTTCTGTTATTTCTACCAGTAATCTGGGCCCCGTTTTATCAACGAAATTACGCACATTATTTTCGTAGATTTGAACGGAAGTTCAAGTTTTTTGCGTAAGTGCGTTTTACAAAACATGTTCGCAGCTAAGATTAGAATATCCTAACTTTTTTTCCGTAACTTTACGATCAAAAATAGTTGACGTAAATCTGTTCGTCACCACTGTCGATGCCTAAATTTGCCGTTTAAAGCCTTGATAACCCTAAAATTACTGAAAATATCAAAATATCTATGAAAGGAAATGTTGAAATTGAACAAACCACGGAAAATTCATGTGAATAGCAATGGATATTGTGCTAACAATAGACTGGGTTTAAAGTTATGTTTTGATAAACCGTCAGTGTTGTCATAAAATATCGTAACTACGGCCTGATTTAAGCCGTAGCTACGAGATTTCATAACAGCTCCAACGAATGACTATTGTATGTCCGAAATAATGTCACGATTAACTGGATAAAATAGTTCCGTATTTTGCTGTACTTTCACTTTCTCTTTTGTTGCTATTTATAGAATACAACATGAAAAAGTATTTTTCATGTATTTCCTTTTCTAATGGAATGAATGTACGTTTGATATACGTTTAATCGCCAGAGTGTTCAGAACGATAATATTTAAGCATTTTTCATGCTACTAACAACGAGAAATACGAGAATTATCTCTATCTATGCAGAAAATACACTTTAAATAGCTTACACGGCCGATATATATTAATATTTACGAGAAAGTAAACCGAGGTGAGAACAAAATCGAATCTTTCCGAAGTGCGTTTCACGGAAATAACCGAGTGCGGTAAATACCCGATCATCGGCGATAATAACCGAAATCCATTATGGTTCCAGATCGTTAACAGATGGAGCTGGATATTGAGACTTAGTGTACCTATTTGAGATTATTCATACATGACCACCGATGAAATGACGTAAACATATGAAGAATATGAGTTAATACTTGAACATAAGCTTCAGACTGTATTCTTCAAACTGATTATATGACAAAGCAAACTTGACATGTCAGCATTTGATTCCTTCATGTCTATGATTGTGAAGCTATCCATGTCTCTGTGCAGCATCAAGCGGAAAACCACTTCTCTATTCATAACCATTTCCTTCTTACTTGCCTTTCAGTTGAGGTTACCCTGTGTGAAGAAATGTTAGTCTTGAAGACGCAAATGCCTCTGTCTAAGCCATTCTTATCAAAATATCTGGTATGGCAACCATATTTGACCCTTCATTTTAAATTTGATGTATGAACTTTGAAAGCATGGAGGTATACACAAAAAAATTCATATTTTATCTGTATCACAATCCATGGCAAATGATATGGCCCTTACCACGAGCATAGCTAAAAGGGGACTAACAAATGTTTCATGTCTATCCTTCGACAGCGCACAACTTATGATGGGGGTTCTCGATGAAACTGTCAATAATTTACATATTATTATTAAATAGATGATATAGTCCTAACAGTTTCGGATATAGCTGCCATACTTCAATAAATAACATCAGAGACTATCTGTACAGGGCTTACTGGTTCGAACCCATGGGTGTCAACATCATTTTTGACGTATTGCAAAAAAGATTCTGTAGCCAAAGGATGAATCGCTTACATATTATCTACATGTACGTGTGATAAGCAGCTATTGACTTTGATTGGATCTTGTACTTTACCTGTGCGAAAAATGTCAGGAACATAATGGAAATGTGCACCAGACATTGTAATCATACTGAAAATTTAACCCAATTCAATCATTAACGTTTATGTGCTGTGCATTTGTTGACTAGAAAATCTGTATTATATAGTATATAAGTGACTATATCCAAATTCTAGTCTTCTCTTTGTCGTAGTTAGATAAATAAGTTGTCGCTTTGAAATATTGTCAAAGTAAACAACTAGTTTGTCCTCTAAAAAATCAAGCTCAACGTGCCATAGTGAATTAAGTTTGCCACACTCAATTATTTTTTGTAATTTAACAATATTTGAAAAACTAGGATATTGGTACTTTTTTAATATTGTCCAATGCCTAAGTTGATTACCTGTTTAATATGTGTTCGATTTCAAATATACACGTTTTAATTTCTAAGGATATCAAAAATGTAAATTAAAATGATTTTAGTTACTATCTCTGAAACAGTTTGGAATCATGAGTGTATGTATATGAAAGTGCAAAAAGTGGAATTTCCCACAAAATGAAATTTTCCACACTACACTGTATTTTATTACAACGAATACGGTAAACCATTTCCAAAATGTTTGGACACTGATTCATATTCTTAAGAATTAATTGTAGATAGCTTGGCAACAATTTTGGATTTCAATATAAAGGATAAGATTTATCATTATTTTTGCAGAATTATGTGAAACATTATGTACATGGTTTTAAAATGGCATGTTTGAGGTTTGCTAAAAGCTTAAATACGTGGTAAAAGGACTTGCGCTCAAAGTTGCGTTCTGTATCATATTTGCCTTTGAAACTTTACCTTTAATGCAAAACATTTCTAAAACAGTATTTTGAATACTTTCACTGCATTTCATACGTGAAAATAAAATGTAGATAAATGTTATTGTTTAAATGCGATTTATTGCCATTTATACGGTAATTGCCAAAAATGAATATCATTTTTTTCTCATTTACGTGTTAAATCATTTATGTTTAGTCTTTAAACATGAAAAGTGCGATATTTAGAACAAAAGATGTCGAAAAATGATAAATAACAACATTATTTTTGCATTTTTTAAAATTTTGGCGGCCATTTTGAAAATATGCAAATTAGATGATGAAGGAGTCATTTTTCAGCTTGGCAACATTGTTTTTCGGATTCAGCATACCCAAATACCCCTAGAAATGATCTCAAACCCTTTTCTTCACGAAATGCCTATACCTTCAAAACTAAGCGACTTTTTCAGAATTTTGTCCTGACTATTTTATCTGCAGGTCTGACCACTTATTACCCACGGTGATTAATCACGTTATACAATAATTTCAGAAAATCTTTAATATGTCTTTAGTACGGGGCCGATTTGAATTCGGTTTGAAGCAAAGAAGGATGACAGACGTCGCGCATTATATGGACATGGCATATTTTTGAAAAATCAACCGATAAAAAAGTTATTGACGATCAACCTAAATTTTGGTTGATCTTCAATAACTTTTTATCAGCTGACTTTTCGAAAAATCCACTACGTCCAACACATTCCTGGTATTGCTACAGCTGTTACTTTGTGTATTGTTTGTAACCAATGAATACCCATTCCGATTTCTGCGCCAATTTTGAACCTTTATTCGGGTACCAACGGCTAGGCCCCGAAATTCTCTAAGGTCGATCTGGTAACCAGAACCAAGTTTTTGTTCTATTTAAGCCAAATAAAAAGTTCTATTTTATCTTAAATATTTAGAAATAAATAAAACTTTTGATATAAACTAGAAAATGTTGACAAATTGCTCGTTTCTAGAAACATTTATAGGCATTGTATTTCAATTTTCTACGACATTCAATTTGAATTATCGTTTTAGTCTCTACCTATAAGCCGCTTCCGGTGGCAAACAATGGGTTTATGGGAAATTAACATTGTAAACTCACAGACACAGTTCCAATTTGTTACTAACAATAGCAACACATCAGCCGGTTTCTTTATGCCAGATCGAGGCTCTGACCCAATACCAAGCAAAGCATCCCATGTGCAATGGCAACGAACTGTAATTGGCCATAATCGTCATCAAAGGACGACTTCCGGTGGCTGTTTGTATGTGGGTCTTAGTGGAAAAAGGCTGATTATGAAGTTAACTTACTTGGTGCGAAAAAACTTACCAATGCTCACACAAAAACGCTTTTTGACGTCCTTCAAGAAAAGTTTAGTGAAACATTGTTGAAAAGAAATTGCTCATGCCCATTTTCTGAAATTGTTGTATCACGTGATTATCCATCGAGAATTTGTCCATGTTGTTCTCTAATAGGAGTAGCTTTGAAAAAAATGGCTTTTATGTTTCCTTTTGTCTCTTTGTTTTATCAACTGTAATCAACGCACTTTCTGATTTTAAAAACATTTATCATTTCGTCTGAAGTATGGCATTCCTTTGTTACACACATGTATATGCAATCATAATAAAACCACTAATAGTACATATAGGTTTATTATAATGGCATGGGTTATCAGAAACATTGTAGAAAAATAAGAAATGGATCATGAAAAGCACCCGCCGTCTGGACACGCATCAAATTTGAATGATAAAGGATATATGTATCAAAAGTAACAATATTCAAAGTTTATATGGCAAGTCATTTAAAAAACATTGAACAACAAAATCATTTGTCTTAGTGAAACTTAATTAACAACCACAGAAACAAACATTAATATATTACATAAACAGTGTTGTAAAGAGAGAAAAAACATACAAGTAGAAAAATTAATGTATTTGTCCATTTCCATATCGCTTTCAAGTAATCAAAATACACTAATAATATTTTATGCACAATGTAAAAAAACACTCAATTTAAGAAACTACATTTGATAAAGGTACAATATCCGTAATATGGCAATTTTGAGAATCATAAAACCTCTTTTTTTTCCGAGCGGCTGAAAGTTCCACCTGCGGATGTTTTCGACGTGGAACGAATACTTCCGACGTCGCGGGACTCATAAGGACTGGACTGTTTGATACGGTGTCTTATTCCTTCAGCCCAACCATTTTCTCTGAAACTTCCCACAACCTAGCGGCCGCCACGTCATCTTGAGCTCCTAGGGACGGCTCTTTTATCGCACAATCACTGCAAATAAATGTGACCCGTCACGCTAAAAGGGACCTTATCCGAATACCCAAAATCCAAATTTTGACAAACTTGTCAGACTCATCACAGGTCAGTCAGATCCCGTATGCGAAAAATTAACATATAGTAAGATAGGAAAACATTCCGGGTTTAGAAAATTACATAAAAGTGAAAAGTGTCGGCCCTAGTCTGGCTGCGCGGACTGCGCAGACTGACTAGGTTCGATATTTTTCACATACCCGATAAGGTCCCTTTTAGCGCAACGGGTCACAAATACATGTATAAATATGCATTGGTTCCCTTAGGGCTGGACTGTTTGATACGGTGTCTTATTCCTTCAATCCCAACCATTTTCTCTGAGACTTCCCACAACCTAGCGGCCGCCACGTCATCTTGAGCTCCAGGGGACGGCTCTTTTATCGCACAATCACTGGAAATCAAGATAAATAAAAGTTGAATACTTTGTCTTATTCCTTCAATCCCAACCATTTTCTCTGAGACTTCCCACAACCTAGCGGCCGCCACGTCATCTTGAGCTCCAGGTGATGGTTCTTTTATCGCACAATCACTGGAAATCAAGATAAATAAAAGTTGAATACTTTGTCTTATTCCTTCAATCCCAACCATTTTCTCTGAGACTTCCCACAACCTAGCGGCCGCCACGTCATCTTGAGCTCCAGGGGACGGCTCTTTTATCGCACAATCACTGGAAATCAAGATAAATAAAAGTTGAATACTTTGTCTTATTCCTTCAATCCCAACCATTTTCTCTGAGACTTCCCACAACCTAGCGGCCGCCACGTCATCTTGAGCTCCAGGGGACGGCTCTTTTATCGCACAATCACTGGAAATCAAGATAAATAAAAGTTGAATACTTTGTCTTATTCCTTCAGCCCAACCATTTTCTCTGAGACTTCCCACAACCTAGCGGCCGCCACGTCATCTTGAGCTCCAGGGGACGGCTCTTTTATCGCACAATCACTGGAAATCAAGATAAATAAAAGTTGAATACTTTGTCTTATTCTTTCAATCCCAACCATTTTCTCTGAGACTTCCCACAACCTAGCGGCCGCCACGTCATCTTGAGCTCCAGGGGACGGCTCTTTTATCGCACAATCACTGGAAATCAAGATAAATAAAAGTTGAATACTTTGTCTTATTCCTTCAATCCCAACCATTTTCTCTGAGACTTCCCACAACCTAGCGGCCGCCACGTCATCTTGAGCTCCAGGGGACGGCTCTTTTATCGCACAATCACTGGAAATCAAGATAAATAAAAGTTGAATACTTTGTCTTATTCCTTCAATCCCAACCATTTTCTCTGAGACTTCCCACAACCTAGCGGCCGCCACGTCATCTTGAGCTCCAGGGGACGGCTCTTTTATCGCACAATCACTGGAAATCAAGATAAATAAAAGTTGAATACTTTGTCTTATTCCTTCAATCCCAACCATTTTCTCTGAGACTTCCCACAACCTAGCGGCCGCCACGTCATCTTGAGCTCCAGGGGACGGCTCTTTTATCGCACAATCACTGGAAATCAAGATAAATAAAAGTTGAATACTTTGTCTTATTCCTTCAATCCCAACCATTTTCTCTGAGACTTCCCACAACCTAGCGGCCGCCACGTCATCTTGAGCTCCAGGGGACGGCTCTTTTATCGCACAATCACTGGAAATCAAGATAAATAAAAGTTGAATACTTTGTCTTATTCCTTCAATCCCAACCATTTTCTCTGAGACTTCCCACAACCTAGCGGCCGCCACGTCATCTTGAGCTCCAGGGGACGGCTCTTTTATCGCACAATCACTGGAAATCAAGATAAATAAAAGTTGAATACTTTGTCTTATTCCTTCAATCCCAACCATTTTCTCTGAGACTTCCCACAACCTAGCGGCCGCCACGTCATCTTGAGCTCCAGGGGACGGCTCTTTTATCGCACAATCACTGGAAATCAAGATAAATAAAAGTTGAATACTTTGTCTTATTCCTTCAATCCCAACCATTTTCTCTGAGACTTCCCACAACCTAGCGGCCGCCACGTCATCTTGAGCTCCAGGGGACGGCTCTTTTATCGCACAATCACTGGAAATCAAGATAAATAAAAGTTGAATACTTTGTCTTATTCCTTCAATCCCAACCATTTTCTCTGAGACTTCCCACAACCTAGCGGCCGCCACGTCATCTTGAGCTCCAGGGGACGGCTCTTTTATCGCACAATCACTGGAAATCAAGATAAATAAAAGTTGAATACTTTGTCTTATTCCTTCAATCCCAACCATTTTCTCTGAGACTTCCCACAACCTAGCGGCCGCCACGTCATCTTGAGCTCCAGGGGACGGCTCTTTTATCGCACAATCACTGGAAATCAAGATAAATAAAAGTTGAATACTTTGTCTTATTCCTTCAATCCCAACCATTTTCTCTGAGACTTCCCACAACCTAGCGGCCGCCACGTCATCTTGAGCTCCAGGGGACGGCTCTTTTATCGCACAATCACTGGAAATCAAGATAAATAAAAGTTGAATACTTTGTCTTATTCCTTCAATCCCAACCATTTTCTCTGAGACTTCCCACAACCTAGCGGCCGCCACGTCATCTTGAGCTCCAGGGGACGGCTCTTTTATCGCACAATCACTGGAAATCAAGATAAATAAAAGTTGAATACTTTGTCTTATTCCTTCAATCCCAACCATTTTCTCTGAGACTTCCCACAACCTAGCGGCCGCCACGTCATCTTGAGCTCCAGGGGACGGCTCTTTTATCGCACAATCACTGGAAATCAAGATAAATAAAAGTTGAATACTTTGTCTTATTCCTTCAATCCCAACCATTTTCTCTGAGACTTCCCACAACCTAGCGGCCGCCACGTCATCTTGAGCTCCAGGGGACGGCTCTTTTATCGCACAATCACTGGAAATCAAGATAAATAAAAGTTGAATACTTTGTCTTATTCCTTCAATCCCAACCATTTTCTCTGAGACTTCCCACAACCTAGCGGCCGCCACGTCATCTTGAGCTCCAGGGGACGGCTCTTTTATCGCACAATCACTGGAAATCAAGATAAATAAAAGTTGAATACTTTGTCTTATTCCTTCAATCCCAACCATTTTCTCTGAGACTTCCCACAACCTAGCGGCCGCCACGTCATCTTGAGCTCCAGGGGACGGCTCTTTTATCGCACAATCACTGGAAATCAAGATAAAAAAAGTTGAATACTTTGTCTTATTCCTTCAATCCCAACCATTTTCTCTGAGACTTCCCACAACCTAGCGGCCGCCACGTCATCTTGAGCTCCAGGGGACGGCTCTTTTATCGCACAATCACTGGAAATCAAGATAAATAAAAGTTGAATACTTTGTCTTATTCTTTCAATCCCAACCATTTTCTCTGAGACTTCCCACAACCTAGCGGCCGCCACGTCATCTTGAGCTCCAGGGGACGGCTCTTTTATCGCACAATCACTGGAAATCAAGATAAATAAAAGTTGAATACTTTGTCTTATTCCTTCAATCCCAACCATTTTCTCTGAGACTTCCCACAACCTAGCGGCCGCCACGTCATCTTGAGCTCCAGGGGACGGCTCTTTTATCGCACAATCACTGGAAATCAAGATAAATAAAAGTTGAATACTTTGTCTTATTCCTTCAATCCCAACCATTTTCTCTGAGACTTCCCACAACCTAGCGGCCGCCACGTCATCTTGAGCTCCAGGGGACGGCTCTTTTATCGCACAATAAGTGGAAATCAAGATAAATTAAAGTTGAATACTTTGTCTTATTCCTTCAATCCCAACCATTTTCTCTGAGACTTCCCACAACCTAGCGGCCGCCACGTCATCTTGAGCTCCAGGGGACGGCTCTTTTATCGCACAATCACTGGAAATCAAGATAAATAAAAGTTGAATACTTTGTCTTATTCCTTCAATCCCAACCATTTTCTCTGAGACTTCCCACAACCTAGCGGTCGCCACGTCATCTTGAGCTCCAGGGGACGGCTCTTTTATCGCACAATCACTGGAAATCAAGATAAATAAAAGTTGAATACTTTGTCTTATTCCTTCAATCCCAACCATTTTCTCTGAGACTTCCCACAACCTAGCGGCCGCCACGTCATCTTGAGCTCCAGGGGACGGCTCTTTTATCGCACAATCACTGGAAATCAAGATAAATAAAAGTTGAATACTTTGTCTTATTCCTTCAATCCCAACCATTTTCTCTGAGACTTCCCACAACCTAGCGGCCGCCACGTCATCTTGAGCTCCAGGGGACGGCTCTTTTATCGCACAATCACTGGAAATCAAGATAAATAAAAGTTGAATACTTTGTCTTATTCCTTCAATCCCAACCATTTTCTCTGAGACTTCCCACAACCTAGCGGCCGCCACGTCATCTTGAGCTCCAGGGGACGGATCTTTTATCGCACAATCACTGGAAATCAAGATAAATAAAAGTTGAATACTTTGTCTTGTTCCTTCAATCCCAACCATTTTCTCTGAGACTTCCCACAACCTAGCGGCCGCCACGTCATCTTGAGCTCCAGGGGACGGCTCTTTTATCGCACAATCACTGGAAATCAAGATAAATAAAAGTTGAATACTTTGTCTTATTCCTTCAATCCCAACCATTTTCTCTGAGACTTCCCACAACCTAGCGGCCGCCACGTCATCTTGAGCTCCAGGGGACGGCTCTTTTATCGCACAATCACTGGAAATCAAGATAAATAAAAGTTGAATACTTTGTCTTATTCCTTCAATCCCAACCATTTTCTCTGAGACTTCCCACAACCTAGCGGCCGCCACGTCATCTTGAGCTCCAGGGGACGGCTCTTTTATCGCACAATCACTGGAAATCAAGATAAATAAAAGTTGAATACTTTGTCTTATTCCTTCAATCCCAACCATTTTCTCTGAGACTTCCCACAACCTAG
Organism: Fragum sueziense; assembly: GCA_963680895.1. Lineage (NCBI taxonomy): Eukaryota > Metazoa > Mollusca > Bivalvia > Cardiida > Cardiidae > Fragum > Fragum sueziense. Next base: position 25,026,825 of record OY804609.1, on the reverse strand, counting down.
CGGCCGCCACGTCATCTTGAGCTCCAGGGGACGGCTCTTTTATCGCACAATCACTGGAAATCAAGATAGATAAAAGTTGAATACTTTGTCTTATTCCTTCAATCCCAACCATTTTCTCTGAGACTTCCCACAACCTAGCGGCCGCCACGTCATCTTTAGCTCCAGGTGATGGTTCTTTTATCGCACAATCACTGGAAATCAAGATAAATAAAAGTTGAATACTTTGTCTTATTCCTTCAATCCCAACCATTTTCTCTGAGACTTCCCAAAACCTAGCGGCCGCCACGTCATCTTGAGCTCCAGGGGACGGCTCTTTTATCGCACAATCACTGGAAATCAAGATAAATAAAAGTTGAATACTTTGTCTTATTCCTTCAATCCCAACCATTTTCTCTGAGACTTCCCACAACCTAGCGGCCGCCACGTCATCTTGAGCTCCAGGGGACGGCTCTTTTATCGCACAATCACTGGAAATCAAGATAAATAAAAGTTGAATACTTTGTCTTATTCCTTCAATCCCAACCATTTTCTCTGAGACTTCCCACAACCTAGCGGCCGCCACGTCATCTTGAGCTCCAGGGGACGGCTCTTTTATTGCACAATCACTGGAAATCAAGATAAATAAAAGTTGAATACTTTGTCTTATTCCTTCAGCCCAACCATTTTCTCTGAGACTTCCCACAACCTAGCGGCCGCCACGTCATCTTGAGCTCCAGGGGACAGCTCTTTTATCGCACAATCACTGGAAATCAAGATAAATAAAAGTTGAATACTTTGTCTTATTCTTTCAATCCCAACCATTTTCTCTGAGACTTCCCACAACCTAGCGGCCGCCACGTCATCTTGAGCTCCAGGGGACGGCTCTTTTATCGCACAATCACTGGAAATCAAGATAAATAAAAGTTGAATACTTTGTCTTATTCCTTCAATCCCAACCATTTTCTCTGAGACTTCCCACAACCTAGCGGCCGCCACGTCATCTTGAGCTCCAGGGGACGGCTCTTTTATCGCACAATCACTGGAAATCAAGATAAATAAAAGTTGAATACTTTGTCTTATTCCTTCAATCCCAACCATTTTTTCTGAGACTTCCCACAACCTAGCGGCCGCCACGTCATCTTGAGCTCCAGGGGACGGCTCTTTTATCGCACAATCACTGGAAATCAAGATAAATAAAAGTTGAATACTTTGTCTTATTCCTTCAATCCCAACCATTTTCTCTGAGACTTCCCACAACCTAGCGGCCGCCACGTCATCTTGAGCTCCAGGGGACGGCTCTTTTATCGCACAATCACTGGAAATCAAGATAAATAAAAGTTGAATACTTTGTCTTATTCCTTCAATCCCAACCATTTTCTCTGAGACTTCCCACAACCTAGCGGCCGCCACGTCATCTTGAGCTCCAGGGGACGGCTCTTTTATCGCACAATCACTGGAAATCAAGATAAATAAAAGTTGAATACTTTGTCTTATTCCTTCAATCCCAACCATTTTCTCTGAGACTTCCCACAACCTAGCGGCCGCCACGTCATCTTGAGCTCCAGGGGACGGCTCTTTTATCGCACAATCACTGGAAATCAAGATAAATAAAAGTTGAATACTTTGTCTTATTCCTTCAATCCCAACCATTTTCTCTGAGACTTCCCACAACCTAGCGGCCGCCACGTCATCTTGAGCTCCAGGGGACGGCTCTTTTATCGCACAATCACTGGAAATCAAGATAAATAAAAGTTGAATACTTTGTCTTATTCCTTCAATCCCAACCATTTTCTCTGAGACTTCCCACAACCTAGCGGCCGCCACGTCATCTTGAGCTCCAGGGGACGGCTCTTTTATCGCACAATCACTGGAAATCAAGATAAATAAAAGTTGAATACTTTGTCTTATTCCTTCAATCCCAACCATTTTCTCTGAGACTTCCCACAACCTAGCGGCCGCCACGTCATCTTGAGCTCCAGGGGACGGCTCTTTTATCGCACAATCACTGGAAATCAAGATAAATAAAAGTTGAATACTTTGTCTTATTCCTTCAATCCCAACCATTTTCTCTGAGACTTCCCACAACCTAGCGGCCGCCACGTCATCTTGAGCTCCAGGGGACGGCTCTTTTATCGCACAATCACTGGAAATCAAGATAAATAAAAGTTGAATACTTTGTCTTATTCCTTCAATCCCAACCATTTTCTCTGAGACTTCCCACAAGCTAGCGGCCGCCACGTCATCTTGAGCTCCAGGGGACGGCTCTTTTATCGCACAATCACTGGAAATCAAGATAAATAAAAGTTGAATACTTTGTCTTATTCCTTCAATCCCAACCATTTTCTCTGAGACTTCCCACAACCTAGCGGCCGCCACGTCATCTTGAGCTCCAGGGGACGGCTCTTTTATCGCACAATCACTGGAAATCAAGATAAATAAAAGTTGAATACTTTGTCTTATTCCTTCAATCCCAACCATTTTCTCTGAGACTTCCCACAACCTAGCGGCCGCCACGTCATCTTGAGCTCCAGGGGACGGCTCTTTTATCGCACAATCACTGGAAATCAAGATAAATAAAAGTTGAATACTTTGTCTTATTCCTTCAATCCCAACCATTTTCTCTGCGACTTCCCACAACCTAGCGGCCGCCACGTCATCTTGAGCTCCAGGGGACGGCTCTTTTATCGCACAATCACTGGAAATCAAGATAAATAAAAGTTGAATACTTTGTCTTATTCCTTCAATCCCAACCATTTTCTCTGAGACTTCCCACAACCTAGCGGCCGCCACGTCATCTTGAGCTCCAGGGGACGGCTCTTTTATCTCACACTCACTGGAAATCAAGATAAAAAAAGTTGAATACTTTGTCTTATTCCTTCAATCCCAACCATTTTCTCTGAGACTTCCCACAACCTAGCGGCCGCCACGTCATCTTGAGCTCCAGGGGACGGCTCTTTTTACGCACAATCACTGGAAATCAAGATAAATAAAAGTTGAATACTTTGTCTTATTCTTTCAATCCCAACCATTTTCTCTGAGACTTCCCACAACCTAGCGGCCGCCACGTCATCTTGAGCTCCAGGGGACGGCTCTTTTATCGCACAATCACTGGAAATCAAGATAAATAAAAGTTGAATACTTTGTCTTATTCCTTCAATCCCAACCATTTTCTCTAAGACTTCCCACAACCTAGCGGCCGCCACGTCATCTTGAGCTCCAGGGGACGGCTCTTTTATCGCACAATCACTGGAAATCAAGATAAATAAAAGTTGAATACTTTGTCTTATTCCTTCAATCCCAACCATTTTCTCTGAGACTTCCCACAACCTAGCGGCCGCCACGTCATCTTGAGCTCCAGGGGACGGCTCTTTTATCGCACAATCACTGGAAATCAAGATAAATAAAAGTTGAATACTTTGTCTTATTCCTTCAATCCCAACCATTTTCTCTGAGACTTCCCACAACCTAGCGGCCGCCACGTCATCTTCAGCTCCAGGGGACGGCTCTTTTATCGCACAATCACTGGAAATCAAGATAAATAAAAGTTGAATACTTTGTCTTATTCCTTCAATCCCAACCATTTTCTCTGAGACTTCCCACAACCTAGCGGTCGCCACGTCATCTTGAGCTCCAGGGGACGGCTCTTTTATCGCACAATCACTGGAAATCAAGATAAATAAAAGTTGAATACTTTGTCTTATTCCTTCAATCCCAACCATTTTCTCTGAGACTTCCCACAACCTAGCGGCCGCCACGTCATCTTGAGCTCCAGGGGACGGCTCTTTTATCGCACAATCACTGGAAATCAAGATAAATAAAAGTTGAATACTTTGTCTTATTCCTTCAATCCCAACCATTTTCTCTGAGACTTCCCACAACCTAGCGGTCGCCACGTCATCTTGAGCTCCAGGGGACGGCTCTTTTATCGCACAATCACTGGAAATCAAGATAAATAAAAGTTGAATACTTTGTCTTATTCCTTCAATCCCAACCATTTTCTCTGAGACTTCCCACAACCTAGCGGCCGCCACGTCATCTTGAGCTCCAGGGGACGGATCTTTTATCGCACAATCACTGGAAATCAAGATAAATAAAAGTTGAATACTTTGTCTTGTTCCTTCAATCCCAACCATTTTCTCTGAGACTTCCCACAACATAGCGGCCGCCACGTCATCTTGAGCTCCAGGGGACGGCTCTTTTATCGCACAATCACTGGAAATCAAGATAAATAAAAGTTGAATACTTTGTCTTATTCCTTCAATCCCAACCATTTTCTCTGAGACTTCCCACAACCTAGCGGCCGCCACGTCATCTTGAGCTCCAGGGGACGGCTCTTTTATCGCACAATCACTGGAAATCAAGATAAATAAAAGTTGAATACTTTGTCTTATTCCTTCAATCCCAACCATTTTCTCTGAGACTTCCCACAACCTAGCGGCCGCCACGTCATCTTGAGCTCCAGGGGACGGCTCTTTTATCGCACAATCACTGGAAATCAAGATAAATAAAAGTTGAATACTTTGTCTTATTCCTTCAATCCCAACCATTTTCTCTGAGACTTCCCACAACCTAGCGGCCGCCACGTCATCTTGAGCTCCAGGGGACGGCTCTTTTATCGCACAATCACTGGAAATCAAGATAAATAAAAGTTGAATACTTTGTCTTATTCCTTCAATCCCAACCATTTTCTCTGAGACTTCCCACAACCTAGCGGCCGCCACGTCATCTTGAGCTCCAGGGGACGGCTCTTTTATCGCACAATCACTGGAAATCAAGATAAATAAAAGTTGAATACTTTGTCTTATTCCTTCAATCCCAACCATTTTCTCTGAGACTTCCCACAACCTAGCGGCCGCCACGTCATCTTTAGCTCCAGGTGATGGTTCTTTTATCGCACAATCACTGGAAATCAAGATAAATAAAAGTTGAATACTTTGTCTTATTCCTTCAATCCCAACCATTTTCTCTGAGACTTCCCACAACCTAGCGGCCGCCACGTCATCTTGAGCTCCAGGGGACGGCTCTTTTATCGCACAATCACTGGAAATCAAGATAAACAAGAGCCGTCACCGACGGATTATGCTCCCCGAATAAGTGTTTGTCACAAAATAAAAACTATCATACATTAAGCCCCCTTTTCCCATGACAGCTTTTTTGTACACACATTATTTATAGAATATGGTCTAGAACATCCTATTTATTATATGAGCACAAAATTTCATTAAATTCTGCCCATTAGATGAAGAGAAATAAGAGAAAAACTAATTTTTACAATAAGGCCCCTTTTTCCATGACGCAGCCTTAAATTTACGAACGGAGAAAAAGGTCCCTAGGTATTGACCCAGGGAGTTCACATGTGAAGTTTCATTGAATTTGGTCCAAGGGTTGCTGAGATATGGCTGTGGACGGACGGACGGACGGACGGACACACGGACACACGGACGGACGGACGGACGGACGGACGGACAGCGTGGCGACTATATGCTCCCCCGAAATTTTTTCGGGGAGCATAATAAAAGTTGAATACTTTGTCTTATTCCTTCAATCCCAACCATTTTCTCTGAGACTTCCCACAACCTAGCGGCCGCCACGTCATCTTGAGCTCCAGGGGACGGCTCTTTTATTGCACAATCACTGGAAATCAAGATAAATAAAAGTTGAATACTTTGTCTTATTCCTTAAGCCCAACCATTTTCTCTGAGACTTCCCACAACCTAGCGGCCGCCACGTCATCTTGAGCTCCAGGGGACAGCTCTTTTATCGCACAATCACTGGAAATCAAGATAAATAAAAGTTGAATACTTTGTCTTATTCTTTCAATCCCAACCATTTTCTCTGAGACTTCCCACAACCTAGCGGCCGCCACGTCATCTTGAGCTCCAGGGGACGGCTCTTTTATCGCACAATCACTGGAAATCAAGATAAATAAAAGTTGAATACTTTGTCTTATTCCTTCAATCCCAACCATTTTCTCTGAGACTTCCCACAACCTAGCGGCCGCCACGTCATCTTGAGCTCCAGGGGACGGCTCTTTTATCGCACAATCACTGGAAATCAAGATAAATAAAAGTTGAATACTTTGTCTTATTCCTTCAATCCCAACCATTTTCTCTGAGACTTCCCACAACCTAGCGGCCGCCACGTCATCTTGAGCTCCAGGGGACGGCTCTTTTATCGCACAATCACTGGAAATCAAGATAAATAAAAGTTGAATACTTTGTCTTATTCCTTCAATCCCAACCATTTTCTCTGAGACTTCCCACAACCTAGCGGCCGCCACGTCATCTTGAGCTCCAGGGGACGGCTCTTTTATCGCACAATCACTGGAAATCAAGATAAATAAAAGTTGAATACTTTGTCTTATTCCTTCAATCCCAACCATTTTCTCTGAGACTTCCCACAACCTAGCGGCCGCCACGTCATCTTGAGCTCCAGGGGACGGCTCTTTTATCGCACAATCACTGGAAATCAAGATAAATAAAAGTTGAATACTTTGTCTTATTCCTTCAATCCCAACCATTTTCTCTGAGACTTCCCACAACCTAGCGGCCGCCACGCCATCTTGAGCTCCAGGGGACGGCTCTTTTATCGCACAATCACTGGAAATCAAGATAAATAAAAGTTGAATACTTTGTCTTATTCCTTCAATCCCAACCATTTTCTCTGAGACTTCCCACAACCTAGCGGCCGCCACGTCATCTTGAGCTCCAGGGGACGGCTCTTTTATCGCACAATCACTGGAAATCAAGATAAATAAAAGTTGAATACTTTGTCTTATTCCTTCAATCCCAACCATTTTCTCTGAGACTTCCCACAACCTAGCGGCCGCCACGTCATCTTGAGCTCCAGGGGACGGCTCTTTTATCGCACAATCACTGGAAATCAAGATAAATAAAAGTTGAATACTTTGTCTTATTCCTTCAATCCCAACCATTTTCTCTGAGACTTCCCACAACCTAGCGGCCGCCACGTCATCTTGAGCTCCAGGGGACGGCTCTTTTATCGCACAATCACTGGAAATCAAGATAAATAAAAGTGGAATACTTTGTCTTATTCCTTCAATCCCAACCATTTTCTCTGAGACTTCCCACAACCTAGCGGCCGCCACGTCATCTTGAGCTCCAGGGGACGGCTCTTTTATCGCACAATCACTGGAAATCAAGATAAATAAAAGTTGAATACTTTGTCTTATTCCTTCAATCCCAACCATTTTCTCTGAGACTTCCCACAACCTAGCGGCCGCCACGTCATCTTGAGCTCCAGGGGACGGCTCTTTTATCGCACAATCACTGGAAATCAAGATAAATAAAAGTTGAATACTTTGTCTTATTCCTTCAATCCCAACCATTTTCTCTGAGACTTCCCACAAGCTAGCGGCCGCCACGTCATCTTGAGCTCCAGGGGACGGCTCTTTTATCGCACAATCACTGGAAATCAAGATAAATAAAAGTTGAATACTTTGTCTTATTCCTTCAATCCCAACCATTTTCTCTGAGACTTCCCACAACCTAGCGGCCGCCACGTCATCTTGAGCTCCAGGGGACGGCTCTTTTATCGCACAATCACTGGAAATCAAGATAAATAAAAGTTGAATACTTTGTCTTATTCCTTCAATCCCAACCATTTTCTCTGAGACTTCCCACAACCTAGCGGCCGCCACGTCATCTTGAGCTCCAGGGGACGGCTCTTTTATCGCACAATCACTGGAAATCAAGATAAATAAAAGTTGAATACTTTGTCTTATTCCTTCAATCCCAACCATTTTCTCTGAGACTTCCCACAACCTAGCGGCCGCCACGCCATCTTGAGCTCCAGGGGACGGCTCTTTTATCGCACAATCACTGGAAATCAAGATAAATAAAAGTTGAATACTTTGTCTTATTCCTTCAATCCCAACCATTTTCTCTGAGACTTCCCACAACCTAGCGGCCGCCACGTCATCTTGAGCTCCAGGGGACGGCTCTTTTATCGCACAATCACTGGAAATCAAGATAAATAAAAGTTGAATACTTTGTCTTATTCCTTCAATCCCAACCATTTTCTCTGAGACTTCCCACAACCTAGCGGCCGCCACGTCATCTTGAGCTCCAGGGGACGGCTCTTTTATCGCACAATCACTGGAAATCAAGATAAATAAAAGTTGAATACTTTGTCTTATTCCTTCAATCCCAACCATTTTCTCTGAGACTTCCCACAACCTAGCGGCCGCCACGTCATCTTGAGCTCCAGGGGACGGCTCTTTTATCGCACAATCACTGGAAATCAAGATAAATAAAAGTGGAATACTTTGTCTTATTCCTTCAATCCCAACCATTTTCTCTGAGACTTCCCACAACCTAGCGGCCGCCACGTCATCTTGAGCTCCAGGGGACGGCTCTTTTATCGCACAATCACTGGAAATCAAGATAAATAAAAGTTGAATACTTTGTCTTATTCCTTCAATCCCAACCATTTTCTCTGAGACTTCCCACAACCTAGCGGCCGCCACGTCATCTTGAGCTCCAGGGGACGGCTCTTTTATCGCACAATCACTGGAAATCAAGATAAATAAAAGTTGAATACTTTGTCTTATTCCTTCAATCCCAACCATTTTCTCTGAGACTTCCCACAACCTAGCGGCCGCCACGTCATCTTGAGCTCCAGGGGACGGCTCTTTTATCGCACAATCACTGGAAATCAAGATAAATAAAAGTTGAATACTTTGTCTTATTCCTTCAATCCCAACCATTTTCTCTGAGACTTCCCACAACCTAGCGGCCGCCACGTCATCTTGAGCTCCAGGGGACGGCTCTTTTATCGCACAATCACTGGAAATAAAATATATACAAATATGCTTTAGTTCCCTTTTGCACATCATTTCAGACGAGGAACCGTAGTGTTCTTGAAAGTCTTCGTTCATCAAATAAATTGTTTTGTTTTTTATTATTATTATTATTATTATTATTATTATTATTATTATTATTATTATTATCATTATTATTATTATTATTATTATTATTATTATTATTATTATTATTATTATTCAAAAAGAAAATCGTGACATTTTGGAAGCAAGCGGCTGGAACAGGGTAGATTGTTGATATTTTCCGTATCACTTTTTCTAATTTTTGCTTGTTCGTTTGATAGACGACGATCAGTCAACGTATAATGGTCCCTATGTAATCTGATGTTTATAAACACACTTTTGACCTATAAAACATGTTATTACAGAGACGCAGGTCCGAATCATCTCGTCAATATTACAAAAAGATTCTGATGATCATCGATATGTTTTCGTTTTGACCAGTAAAACCTATAATTAGTAAATAGGTATGGTGTTTATTGTTTAGCGGGAATCAGAATTTTGTGGGACCACTATACTATGGTTGGTACTTTTGAAATCATGTTCTATAACAAGACTAATGTCTTCTCTCAATGTGCTCAATCTCTAATTTACATCTTATCTTTCTTCATGAAAAAAAATGATTTTAACCTACCAAAAATATTTCCCCGTCACATTTTCCACGTCCTCAGAAACAGCTAGATAGATGTTCGTCTGCGCCCCGTCTCTCACGTTTTTGATCAAATATTTCCCACCAAAATGGTACCATATAGTCAAGGGTATTCTGTAGTAGATGGGGTAATCTGACATGTGTCGAGCAAGATCAGACCTGATAGCACCAGGGTGAAGCGAGTTTGTCGTTACTTTAGTACCTGTGAACATGAAATCAGTATATATACAGCTCTTCTCGTCTAAACAAAGATAACATAATCGTCGCCATTTTGTTACTATTTATAGTAACTCATTTACATATTCAGAACTTTTCTATTATAAGACAAGTGCCATCTTGATATACTCCCCACTAAAATGGTACCATATAGTCAAGGGTATTTTGTAGTAGATGGGATATTCTGACATGTTTCGTGCAAGATCAGAACTGATCGCACCGGGATGAAGAGAGCTTGTCATTATTTTAATACCTATGGACATAAATAAGCCATTTCGGACATATCTGTGAAACAGGGGGGGGGGGGGGGCTAGGGAGGCTTAGCCCCTAAATACCGATTTTTCCTTATTTTAGTATGAAAATAAAGGAAAATCCAAATTAGCCAAAGTATTCAGACGGTGGGGCCTTAGCCCCCATCCCCTTCCCAATTTGAAATTGCTTTCTACGGGCCTGACGCACATGTTCATGTAAAATAACGTGTAAGACCCATTAAATCATTCATATCAAATTCACTGATTTTGACGCGTGCCTTGGTAGAGAAAATTGGTTGTTGATCAAAAACACGAAGAACAAAAATGCTACATAGGGATAGATAGCACTCCAAATATTGAATGTATTTCATAAGAAAATTAGAAGAGATAATCAGTATTTCCTTCTTTTGCATAAAAATATGTTGAATCCCGGGCTTTCATGCCTCCGCCTAGTTACACGCCTACGTTACCCACGATGGATAATCACGTGATACAATATTTTTAGAAAATCTCCGATAATTTTGTAAATACTGGACCGATTTGAATTCGGTTTAAAGCAAAGAATGTGGACAGACGTCTCACATTAGATGGACGTGGTTGAAATTTAAAAAAAAAATCAACTGATAAAAAAGTTATTGAAGATAAACCAAAATTTTGGTTTATCTTCAATAACCTTTTTATCAGTTGATTTTTCAAAAATCCAACACGTCCAGGTTATTCCTAGCATTTTCCCACATTGTCTGCTTTGAACCGAATTCAAATTTGTCAAGTATTAAAAAAGATATTGAAGATTATCGGAAATTCTGAGTCACGTGATTATACACCGTGTTACCTTTAAGACGTCGGCTAAGTTCCCTTGTAAACAAAATGTTGGCTAGTTTACTTTGACCGTAGGCAGCAAAACAGTCATATTCTTTTTCTGCATTCAGGTTATCGAAGTCCAATCCTTTTGTTGCAAGGTCACCAGGTGCTAAAAACAAATAGTTAAGATATTCGAATAAAAACGACAAAACGATTTCTACTGAAAATGTTGTTTAATTTTTTGGTTAGCTAACGTTAAAGTGACATTTCACATATATTTTTCCGTACATTTTCCTTTTTTTATTTGAAAGATCATATCGTCGTTTTAAATGCAAAACCTCGATCTCGCTTTTGGAAATTTTTAAAGGGGAAGGAAAAAAATGTAATAACTTTTCCCGAACAAAAGGGTTTTTTTAAATTTTGGACGTATCGTTCACAAAAAAAAATGTGTTATTGATACTGTTCAGCAAACATATATCTCAAAACCTGCTAGAATGGTCTTAACTGGACACAAAGGGTTTTACTTTGAAAATCGCAAAAATCAAAATACGAGGTTTTGCATTTACACCGACGATATTTTCTTATGAAAATTCTGAAAATTCCAAGCCAAGTTATTGCGCCGTTTAAGAGAATCAGATGTATATGGGATTTATCATTTTTATCTCAACTTTAAATGCGTATTTTTGGCTAATCAACAACAATTAAAAAACTAGAATAAGCAATCCTACCACCAATAATATTAAAAAGAATAAAATTAGAAAAGAAATGTGATGTCTCTTTAATAAATGGAAATGTAAAAATGCTCAAAATAAACGTTCTTCTTTTCACGAGTTTGTTCTGAGGCGCGTTCTTTAGAGCAAGATGTTTAATCTTCTCAATTAGAGACGCAATTACTCTATACTTCTTATGGAACTCCTCGGCATTTTCTGTAGAAGCAGAGTAGAGAAAATTGACAGAGTTGTTCCGAATATTCCATACTTAATACAAATGATGTCACGATGACGTCATTTGTATAAAGTATAGAGCATTCGGAAAATCTCGCTTAGAATGACGGTTTCTAAAAAGCTCAATGCCTTATCTAAAACATCTTAAGAAATTTCGAAAAAATCTTGCTCTAAAGAACGCGTCTCTGAATAGCTTCTTACAGAAATGTGGAATGACGTCACTTACCCATTTCATGGGCGATGGATGAAACATTTACAATTCTACTAGGAGCAGATTTCTTGATCAAGTCTAGAAGCAGATTGGTAAACAGAAAATGTCCAAGATTGTTTGTGCCGAACATATACTCGAATCCATCAGCTGTCTTACACAGAGGACCGACCATTACCCCTGAAATGGATAGCGTAGCTTTTCAACAAAAGCCTCGTAACTACAGCTTAACATAAGCTGCAGTTACGATGAATTTGTTAAAAAGTAACGATATGAAGCATTAAAGTGTACTAAATTATTCGTCACATCTAGGTCATTACATGGTGGAAGTTGCTATCTTGATAGCAAAATATTAGAAACGAAATGAAAAAAGAAAAGAGAATAAAAAAGATGACTCTGAAAATTAAAAGAAATTCGCCAATTCTGATACTGATAGGGAAAATTATGGGAAATGAAGAGAATACCATGCTTTTGTTTGTCAAACTTCGCAATCCGTTCAGATTAGTCATAAAGCTATTTACTCTAACTTATTTCAAATGGACATTGTAATAGATATATGTAATAAGATTAAATGATTCAGCTTATACATGTTATCCCTACCTGCATTATTCACAAGAATATCCAATCGTTGTTCTTTCTTGATAACTTCAGCAGCACATTTCCTGACAGAATCGAGAGACGAAAGGTCTAGTTTGTACACCACTACATCTTTATTTCCAGTGGAGTCGCGTATATCTTTAGCTGCAGCTTCTGCTTTTTTGACATCTCTGCACGCCATCAAAACACGAGCGCCTGCAATTTTATCCAATAAGATTCAAAACAAAATGACCTTCTAGAGACAAAAGGTTTGATTTTGTGCATGACTGTATCTTTGTTGCCTGTGGAATTTCTAATAGCAGGCCCGTAGGAACGGGGGGGGGGGCTTATTTTACACTGAAAATTTAGGGAAATTCCGATTTAGCCCCCCTCACAATATTCAGATAAAGGGGCTTCAGCCACCCAAATATGAAATTGCTCCCTACGAGCCTGAATAGCATCGCTTTTCAACGAAACATCGTAACTGCAGCTTAAAACAAGCTGCAGTTACGAGGGTTTTTTTTTTGTTGAAAAGCATCGATTTTTCGCTGCAGCATCGGCCTTCTTGACATCTCTGCATGCCTTTAAAACACGGGTATCTACAATATTTATGATGAAAATAAATGTCAAACAAAAAGGAACGATCTAGCAAAGAAAGGTCACGTTTTTATAAAAAAAATTTTTATCCATATTCCAACTAAAATCTCAGTAATCTTAGCCGCGGTTTCAATCCTTTATACGTCACTACATGCCAACAATTAACAGACACATGCACTATTGTGACATTTCACATTTTTTTTTTCATAAATTTTATCTTTATTTATTATAAAAGAGCATATTTTCTTATGAAACTTCTGAAATTTTCCAGTCAAAATATTACACCGTTTACGAGAAATATATATACTGAAAGGCAAAAGTAACTTGACACCTGCCTTTCATTTGATTTATCGAACCCTAATCACAGTTTGTGAAATTACTTGTGTTATACATATACATATGCCACTTTGCAAGAACAATGTGAGAAGCAAGAGAGTGTTCAGCCTTTCTTGACGCTGGTGTTACCACGACATTAATAAAGGGGTCAAATTGAAAAAATCCAGGTATAGTTTTTTACATGTTTTAGAATAAAAGGGTCACATTTTATGCTAACATTTATCTAATGTCAATATATCTTTGTCCCTATGTGTATCATTGACTGCAAAAAAGTACTCGCATATGGATAAGGACAGTCGTCTGATCTTGAGCTTTTCGATTCTTTAACAATCGTCCCGTAGCACACTCTCTTTTTCATGCAAGTTCTTGTGTCAACACGCCTTCTATCGCCTATGACACTAGCATTCAACTTTTTCTCGTCAGAAAAGAGGGGCTAACCCCAATGTGTGTTTGTTCAAACTGCTACACAAGGTCAAATATGGGCGTTTTTGACGTTGACGTCATGTAATTGTATAACTCAAGGGGTCTGGCTACCGGACGCCTAGCACTAAAATTAATGTTTCAAATTCGACATTGAACAATTCTACGACTCGACTAACGATTTCACGCATCCTTACTGCATCTTCCGGTAAAAACGTAACATCACGTCACGTTAATGCTGAACACGAATCTATTGGTCTTGATTATGGATACTCTCATTTTTCGACCCCCTAAGTGTTGAAATGCGTTCAAGAAGTCAACGATTGATTTGCGGGTGCAGTTCATTAGCATAGAAACATAAAATTTCATCCTGGCTATCTTATCATGCTTAATGTCCTGTTTTTGTCGGCGTCGGATTGCTAACTTTTCCCTAGTAACTAGAATACAACTCTGGCCTTTGATGTAGCAACCAACAAAGACCAAACATGCAAAAAATAATATCACTATTTACAACACCATTGTGTGGGTGGGGTATTTTGGTAATTTTAATGATATGCACGTGCAGATTGAAGAAACGCCGATGAAACGGATGTGTTCATATAGAATATCAAAACTTGACCGTGAAAACATATGGTCGTGAAAATATCATAAATATGCTTTGAAATTAAGAAACAAGACTTATTCTAAAACTGTAAAGTTACTTTTGCCTTTGAGTATATTTTTGTGCTTGAATTCAACAAATTGTTGTGGACACCAGTTTAGTTTTATATGAAATTTGTCATTTCTTTCTCAACTTTAAAGGCGTGTGTTTCGCTTATAAAGAACAACTTCAAAAGACTGATAGCATTTCTACTCATTAGAATAACCAATCTTGGCATCTAGGCATACTTTAAAAAATGAAATTGGAATGGTATGTCCCTTTAAAGAATGGTTTAAGCCATTTTAAGTAGACATTGGCAAATGGGGTCACATAATTGTTAGAATATATTTTATTCTGCGGAACTAAATATGCCCAATCTACTTAATAATATAAAAAAGCTAGCTTCCTTTTGTCCTCATCTTTGCAAAATATTTCCTTTTGTAATTCCTTAATATCAAATGAACTTTGTTTAGGTATAACTGCCTTCATTCAAACAATTCCTAGTCATAGATATGCTTTAGTAGTGGAAGGTAACGGGGTCCAGAATCCACCACCGCAAATGACGACGTAGCTAGAAAATGTTGACGTCGTTAAGGTAGTCTACCCCTAATGAGATCGTTGGAATTATTCGGGCGACGTCGATAACACTCGGCGGTGGAACTTTCCACCGTCGAATGTTTAGGCCTACGACCGGGGTTCGGATACGTAACGTCGACGCCCGAAAAATCCGACGTTTTATGAATCTCAAAATGATCACATTGCGGGTATTCTACCTTAAGAGATTGTAAGCGTATTCTAAGAATCAAATTGACATTGAAAAAACGACAACGGATTTTATTTTATTTTTTGATTTACCCATTACTGCACAGTGACGCCTTTTGACTCCCTAACCAGAAAAATGTTTGGGAAATATTATGGAAAATAAAGAATTTCTTCATTTTCCACAATGTTTTCTAACCAAAAAATGGAAAGATTCTTAGATTTTCATCAACTTGAATATTTCTTCTGCAACATCTTTCAAATTGGAATAGTCCAAAGTTTTGTCGTCTGGTAATGGGTTAACCAAAATAGGCTACCTCTCTTTGCAAAATCTCTGGCCGTCTCTTTACCAATACCAGTGTTACAACCAGTCACTAGCGCTGTTTTACCGATAAGTTTGACCTTGCTTCGACACTGGCCTCCTCGTAAGTAATTCTTTAAAAGCATTAAGCCAGCGACTGAAAAGGAAAATAAGCTTTTTCTTTTGTTTTTACACATGGATGTAATACTCTTCTAGTTATCACGGTGGTTAGTCACGTGACACAGTATTTTAGGGATTTTTTAATGATTTTATTTATACCGGACCGATTTGAATTCGGTTTGAAGCAGAGATGGTGGGAAAATGCCAGAAATAAGCTGAACCTGGTCAAAAGTTAAAGAATCAACTGAAATCAATATTGAAGATCCACCAAAATTTGCATGATCTTCAATCAGAATTTTCTTCTTTTCCAGAATGTTTTTGCCAAACTTTGTCTTCTGTGTACATCAGTCTTTCGGATGAGACTTTAAACCGAGTTCCCGTCTCCATATGACCTTAGCTGTTGAGTGGGACGTAAAATTCCATTCAATCAATCTATTGTGTACTGCAAAACCAGGTCTTGTTTGGGAAAGGGTAAAAAGAGTTACAGGCGACAAGAATAATAAAATTATAGAAAAGTAGTATGTTATTTTTATGCAAACGTAAGCATTTCTTAGCGACTTTTGACAAGTCATGAATGTCACAAGCCAATAAATAAATGAATAAATAAATAAACAAATAAATAAATAAATTTATAAATAAACAAAGCCGAAGTGGGGTCATTACATATGCAGATGTCCCGGGTTTATCTTGCTGGACAATATAAAGGATTATTGTCCACCCAAATTAACCCGGGACAACTTAATTTTCGTGTGCAAAGTCCGTTAGCTGAGGGTCTTAACAAAACATAGCCGAGGTTGGATCAATGCATATATGAGCCAATATTTTATTTCGTGGAAATCGATGTCCTGGCTCATTCTCAGAAATGGCTTTTCATAAACATGTCATTTTAGGTACACCGTGTAACGACCATCACTACCAACAATAGAGACAGTTTATTTAGCCTGGCAGATGGAATGTTTCTGAAAATATTGCACATTTGTACCGAAAAATGACCATTTTCTCTTGTCCCTGGACAAAATTATCAATTTCCAACATGATTTTCGATATAAAATAATCGGTAAAGATCGGATTTTTCTTCATTTCATTAATGTTTTATATCTCACATTATTAATAGCGCCAGCCCTTTTTGAGAAAATATAAATACGACGAAGAGTTTTGGCCATATATGTCTGTCCCTGGATTTTTGATACGAAATGTCCTCGCAATAACTTACATGTGCGTAATCAAAGTCTTTTTGGTTAGATTTCCTTAAATACAACCCAAACGGAGGTGGAAACACTCATTAAAACCAAGATGTTTAAATGAAGACAAAGCCTTACTTGGTTTCGAAGTTGCGAGGCAAAATAGGTAGGCCGTTGGCTGCGTAGACTTATTTTTTCGTTTTCTATGCAACGCGATCAACCGCACTATATTGCTCAGATCTTAAACTCGTATAGCTTTACTTATTCAGATATAGAATCATGTCGTTTACAGCATGCAACATATTTTCTCCCTAGTTAAAATTGTGTGTAATTTGGAGCGAATGGTCGAGGAATTCCTCGCAATAACTGTCCTCGCAATAACGACAGTTTTGTTACTGGGAGTACGAAAATCGTTACCACAAAGACATAATAAGTTTTCTTATATAATATGGACTTTATTCCAAAGAGAAAAAGGTCTTGATGCATAATTGTCTCAAACTATAATAGGAAAGCGAAGTATTTCAGATGAAAAAAATATAATCACTGTTGCCAAACATGTGTACCTATCAGTTGTTACGGAGCGGACTTGGAATCGTTATTGCAAGGACTCCTTACACATTTATGGATTTTTGGTACCACAAATGAATGAATTTTATCACTAGTCTAATGGAGATATTTTGCCAATCACCTTGGAATGTTGTATGAAGGATATAATTCTAGATTAATTGACAAGATTAATTCTAAATGATCGTTCTGAAATGACCTTTCCTCAATATCGGACATTATACACTATTTCCTTTTCAGGTATGAATCTGTATATCTTTGTTCCATGGGTTTTGAAGAAATTACTCAGTCATTTTTGAATGTGGCCATGGCAAAGTAGTTCCTGATGCTATATGGGGTGCCGTGGAAAGACAAGTAGATTTTTTTTTAATTTTAAAGGCAATTTACATGCATTGATTCGAATCATACATGTAATCTTGCAATCACAACATTTCATCCCGAAGAAAAGATGGATTTTTTGTTCAAATATTATCTTATCTAGGTAAACAAGAATTTAAGAAGAAAACATTTTCAAATTTCTTTATTTCTTTTTGTTTTGTTTTGTTTTTTTTGGACAATCAGTTTCAGGACACTCAACGCCTTACAACCGTGTATCTAAATTATTATGTGAGCTATCTTCCAAAAGAAATAACAACAACAACAACAACAACAAATCATCTGCGTATATTGCTAAAAGGATCGAACTCAATTATTATGCCAAGACTGTACAGTCAGACTATGGTCGAGATTTTTCGCTCCTAAACGATTTACATTACCTTGAATGTGTTTTACTTGAATTTTCATATGTTATTATTTTCCCAATGTAATATTTTATGGTTTGACGAGAAGGTTTAAGACATTCCATTTTTTCTTTTTTTCGTCATATTTGTAATTGCTTAACTTTATTCGGGTCTTCTCATTTTTTTACAAAGAAGACTTGGTTTTTACTTCCTAATTTATTAACACTAAGGTAAGAGAAGTAAATGCTGATTACCAGCTCTGACTCCGTTTCCCTTGATATCCATTCATCTATATTGTACACACAAGTAAGATTTTCATAAACTTCGTTTTTGTAGTCTTCAACAGCTTTCAAGTTGTATAATTTTTATGCTAGGTATATATCCACTGCCGATCAGATTAACTGGACCAAGCCGAATCAATCGACCGAGTACAGATCGAACTCGATCGCCATTTGTGATCGGGAATGGTCGTGGTAATCGAGCTTTATCCGCACCACATTTTCATCCTTCTCTATTTGTTTAAGTATAAAAGAAATATTTTGTAAGATTGGGTAGAGAGTTGATCGAAAAGCAATCGTGTATTGATCGAATAGGCGATCGACCAGATCAGGAATCAATCAAATCTGGAGTTCTAGTTTGATCGGATTAATATCTTTATATCGTTCACATGGCCTTTTACTCAAGTGGCTCCCAACCACATCTCGATCAACTCGATTTGTGCTTTATCTGTTCATTCGATCAAATAGACGGTAGATGTCGGTTTGATCGAGTAGAGATCGAGAAAAATCTTTAAGTCGGAAAAAATAGGCGAATTTGAGCAGTCAGTGCGATCAATTTGACTTGATCAGCAGTTGTAACATAACATTTAACGTTTTTGAAAGGGTTTAACAAAGTGACTTTTGCATTTAAATGTATATAGTTTTTACGATTGCATTGGTTTTAATATCTAATGACCATATATAGGTCAATACAATGTAAGAAATGGAAAACTATTTAAATGTAAGTCCTCACAGTAATGGTAAATGTCATTCCAATAACAAAGACTTTTTTATTACAAACTGTAACATGGTTCAATAAAAATTATGTGTTTTGATGGTAAATTTGGTATGTTTTTGAATCTAATTATTTGAAGAGTAAATAAAAAAGTAAAATTAATTTCTTTCTGTTTATTTAATAAAATAGGGAATAGTGTTCTTGCAATAACTAATATGTCCTCGATGCACTTTTAGCAAATTATTTCACAAAAAGGTGTTACGCTAACTTTATTGTGCCTGAAATACAAAGAGAATATCATTTTCTAGAGTCTAAAGTACATGTACATACTTTTTTTCTTAGATAGAAGCTTAATTACATTTGATAAAGACAAAATTCTCTATTTAATTATGAAAATACAATACTAAATCGAAAAAAAAAGCCAAGCGAATCATATTTGGAAATCGACTTGAACATAAGTCCTTCAGTCTGGCGTCTTATTCTCAAAACACTTACTTTGAAATAATCTCGAAACTTGCAAATCGAATTTCTGAAAGAAAATGTGGTTGTTACAGCGAGGACATTTTATTGAGACCATAGATTTATGAAAGACGATCTCGAGTATTTCCATGCGCATCGGAATGTTACTGTTTACGTTATTCATTACTTTAAATGTAGTACTTTTATCCTGAACCAAAATTCACAGAATAAATTGGAAATAAAAATTGAACATTTTTTCGTCAGATTTCCACGAAAATAAATATTGGCTCATATGCAGATATCCCTGGTTAATCTTGCTGGACAATACTAAATAAATAAAAAACGTAATGAATAAATAAACAGATAAATAAATACTAATGGATAGAATAAAGACGAAAATACAACCGACCGACCGAAAAATGTATGAATGAATGAATGAATGAATGAATGAATGAATGAATGAATGAATGAATGAATGAATGAATGAATGGATGAATGAATGAATGAATGAATGAATGAATGAATGAATGATGAATGAATGAATGATTGTAAGAATGAATATAATTAAACAAACGATGAATGAATAAATACACAAATAAATCGCTAAATAAATTGCTAAATAAATCGCTAAATAAATCGCTAAATAAATCGCTAATACATGTAAGTCGCTAATAAATATCACTAAATGAAACAATTTCATAAATAAATAAATAAACTTAATTTAAAAAAAGTCATTAAAACTAATGAAATATAAACGCCTACCTGACGTTACAGCAATTGCAAGCGCCGTTCGATGAGTCTGCATAAACTCTTGTACCGAATCCATAGTGTATTTTCTTTTCTCTCTATTGTTTATCTTTTCTCTCTATTGTTTATCTTTCTTTTTTAACCAAAAATGTATGAACATAATCTGAGCGCGTAAGAAATTGAATAAGGTCACACAGTTTATTAAGCGTTGTAGCGGAACTAGTTCATTCGTAGTCTCCCTTATTCGGAATACTCGGATAGCAATACAAATTATGACTTAGAGTCCTAGTTTTAGTGAATGTGGAGTATTTCCTTTCTCTGTTATTTTTTTCTTTTATTTTCTTTTATTTTCTTTTTCTGGTTTATCAAAAATTCATTAATAAACAAAAAAATCTCGTACTAAAGTTAATATCCAATAAGCTTACAAATGTAAGCGTGGTATTTAATTGAAAGAAGTTGCGGAACTATATAGTACATGTATATTTTGATACTCCACATTCGGAATGACATAGTGTCCTAGTTTTTAATGAATTCGGAGTATTTTCTTTCTCCTTCGTTTTCTTTTTTTTTTTTTTTTTTTTTTTTTTTTTTTTTTTTTTTCGTTTTAGCAACGTATAAACTAAAAAACTCGGACTAAAGTTTATATTGAATAAGCTTACAAAGGCAAGCTTTGTATTTAGATGAAAGAAGTTGCGGAAAAAGTACATTCGGAATACTCGGATATCGATACAAACTATCACATAGAGTCCCAGTTTTATAATGAATGCGGGGTATTTATGGTTGGTGTTATTGCAGAACCTCGTAACTCCAGCTTTAACCAAGCTGGAGTTACGAGGTTTTGCAATAGCACCGACGATATTTTTTACTACAAATGAGTCTTGATTTAAAAAGTTTCTTTCAAGACTCTTTCCCCCAATCAAGACCTGAAATTTGACCTCCCTTATCAACACACCATTGAAAATCACTGCAAGAAAAGAAGAAAATGCTGATAAACAGCATTATTTTCTTTTTTATTCAGTACTTTACATGTTTCAACACACGTATTTTGAATACAGTTATTCGCCATCAAATTATACGTATAGTTTGCAAATTCTAGTATGACAAAGAACACGCATTGCTGACCATGAGTGTATACCCTTTTCCAAACAAAAAATATGAAATGTTCCAAAAAGAAACTGTTAAAAAAAGGGTGGCAATAAAGATATAATCTGTGTACAATATCGGTCTTGCACAAAAATATAGACTACAGAAGAAAATGCTGGGCAGCGTCTTCCCCATTTGCAATAATGTAATTCGAAACCCTTTTTTAATCTCGATCCGGGTTTCACGACCCAATACAAATGCAATCTTATTAAAATTCTGTACGTGTTAACTGACAGTAAGGGGCAATCTTCAATGACCTTTTCTTCTGATCAATCAAATAAACTCTTTCACGAGTCTGGAAGCGATTAAAACCGGAAACTAGGCCACGAGGACTTCATTTGTCAGTGCAGGACCATGTGTTTGCACGCATTTATCATAGACAATCATATATTATAAGATATTTGATTGGTTAGATTAAAAATAGTTAATTTTCGTTTTCCCAGGGTCACTGAAAATGACCCATAACTGGTTCCTGTCAGATGGTACTGTATAATAACAACGAATTTTAATCAGATTGTAAGAATCTACAATCATCAAGCTTGTGAATACGATATCGTACCTACTATATTCTGTTTTTATTCGGGAGACAGGGCGGAGCCTAGTGAACGGTTCATTACATTTAAGCTTGAGGAGAAACAGCCTTCTCGATTAGCGCTATATCGTCGGTATTGTTGCAAAACATTATAACTACAGCGTGAATCAATCTGTAGTTACGAGGTTTTATGACAACACATTTTACAATCGCGCATTGTTTCAATTTGAACTATGTTCATGCTCGTGCCGCACGTTTTTTCTCTTCTATCAACCAAGATATCGAGAAGTAAACTCGTCGAATAATCTCTTTACTAATGCTAGGTTCCCACTGCCGATCTGATCAACTCGATCTACTCGACCACCTAATTTCCCCG
The DNA here is from genome assembly GCA_963680895.1 of Fragum sueziense. Lineage (NCBI taxonomy): Eukaryota > Metazoa > Mollusca > Bivalvia > Cardiida > Cardiidae > Fragum > Fragum sueziense. The sequence goes on along the minus strand of OY804609.1, from coordinate 25,004,472 downwards.
ATCAAGCCCGACCAAATGTATGTACACGACTTCTTCTCGATCTCTAGTCGATCAAATTAGACCCCTGCCCGAGCACTCCCGATCATTTCCCGACTGAAGCCCGACCATCTTTCCGATGTCTACCCGATCACCCCGACCTTAATTCGAGTCCTACACGATCAATACCCGACCATCTCGATCTGTACACGACCAGATCGAGCTGATTCTATTCTAGGTGTTCTGAATGAGAATCTTTTTGCAGCGTCTGTGATTATCATATATTCAAAAAAACTTCATAATATTGTCAGTTTAAATATGTACATAATTTAAATGTGACGCAAATGTACTTTTAGCTATTGACTCATTCTTAATCTGATTAAATATTAAGATTAATTCATTCTTTGAGGCGTTTTATATCATTATATAAATCGTGCGTGTTATGTCTAAGAGCGGGGACTCACGTGAAACGCAATTTCCAATAATATGCAATATTTCTGTTAATATACTCTGCGCGGGATCTCGTGCTGTTTGTACACATTTATTACCACACGACCTGGTGTTCCCACTGCCGACCAGATCAACTCGATCAAGCGGTCGAATATAGGTCGAGTTAGGTCTGCAAGAGTGATCGGGAGCGGTCGAGATGATCGAATTTGATCTGCATCGCTCGGGCTTCCTACTCGAATTTTTTTGACATGCAAAAACAGTCGAGTGCGATCGAGTACAAAAATGATCGAGAAGCGATTGTGTATTGATCGGGTAGAAGATCGACCTGGTCGTGAATCAGTCGGGTCTGGTGATCGAGTGTGATCGGGTAGATAATTTGTATTCCGACCTGCACCGAGCGTGCACTCGATTCCCTCGACTTGTACTCGAGTAATATCCGACCACACCCCGATCTACTCGACCTCTGATTCATCTGTTCACTCAATCAAATCGGATGAAGAGGTCGGGTTTGATCGACTAGAGATCGAGAAGAAGTCGTATGGTCGGGATCGATCGAGTGCACTTAAGCGATCGAGTAGATCGAGTTGATCCGCTGCCATAGAGCAGTTGGAAGCACTCGACCACCTCGACTTGTACGAGTTATTCCCGAACGCATTCCCGATCAACTCGACTTCTGCTCCAACTATTCATCCAATCAAATCCAGGTAAAAGATATCGACTCGAGCACACACAATCTCTACTCGAGTGATTGTCGATCAGCTCGATCTTCTATACGATCGATACTCGAGCATCTTCCCGATCTGTTTTCTACTCGACCGCTACACGGATTTTTTTGACGTGTCAAAACAAGTTGGCAGGATTACCGATCGATGCAGACCAAACTCGACCATCTCGACTTATCCCGATCACCATTGCCGACCGACCTCGACCGCTACTCGATCGCTAGGTCGGGTTTGATCGACTTGATTTGATCGGCAGTGGGAACCTAGCATTAGCCACACCCTTTCAGGTGAATAAAAACGGAATATACCATTTAAGACTTCTGTGTTATATTAGATCAGTATGTGCATAGATTTAGTATTATCACTGTAATAGTATAATATCTACATGTATAGACCAATGCTGCACTTTTACAGTCGATATACATGTATGTCATAGAACATCACAGCAAGGATCTTGATCAGAGTTACGGTAATATGCAGGCTGGTCTTTATGTGGGTCAAACATGCCATAAGGAACCATTTTCAATAATATGTGTTTGTTTAAAAGACTTATTTGTAAACTAGATATCGCTGGTTTTCAACGAAAACCTCATAACTGCAGCTTTAAAAAAGCTGCAGTTACCAGGTTTTCGTTGAAAAGCGAAGATACCTTGTGTAGACTATTTCATTGCCAAATTTCTTTAGTGTTCTTCCTAGTTTTTGGACCAATGAAATTGCAGTATATTTGAAAATTTCGGCGCTATATTTCACATAAACGCACTGCCGGTCGGTTCATGTCACGGATATACATAGCCACGCCTCCGTTTCCTGTGCAGTTATGAAAAGTGATGTAATTTTTGGGAAAATGATGTAATTTTTTGGGAAAATGATGTAATTCCAGTAAGATCCGCTCGATAGTAGCTTCGGTCGGTGGCGTGGTTTGAAGAATGACAGTAGAAGCGTATGTTTTCATTGGTTGACCAACACTTAGTCAGATAGAGTCTGTATAGTAGATTCTACGCGACATAAACGTTCAAAGGCTGTGCCTTTTGAACGTTTATATCGCGTAGAATCTACTATACAGCCTCTATCTAGTACATAAACCCTTTCTTCCAAAACTTGCAATATGAAATTTCCAATTAAAAAGTCTAGGAAGAAAGCATTGAGAAGAAAGATGAAAATGCTGATAATTAGCATTTCCCCGTTTGGTCTCAAAATGTTATGTGCTACAGTGTAGGTCAATCCTATCTTTGAAACACCCGTTTAGTCTCCTGCAGCAACTTTCAACAGACCAAATTTCAGTTCTTTGGGATATGGTTACATGTAAACATCAAAACTGTACAAAATTAACTCTTTTGCTGCCAATCTCGACGATTGGCTATAGTCCCTGGGCTAGAAACATGTTTGCCCCCCCCCCCCCAGAGGGAATTTTGTAGACACGGTTTTTCATAAAGTACATTATCTTACAAACATTTTGAGCGTTGTTTGCACTCTGGCCGTTGGGGCTTTTGGCTGTAACCCTTATCTAAAACCCTTAACCCTATCATTTTTTTCATTAAAATTTATAACACGTATTTAGTCATATTTTCATTGAATATTGACCTACATATGTCTAAATGGTATCAAATGAAAGCGTATGACTTGCTCTTTTGTCTATAGTTATTTTATGCAAATTAGCTCATTTGCACATTCATGATAATTAATGATTTCCCTGAAAATTTCCATTTTTGGACGAAAATTTAATTAATACTTTCCAAAACAATGCGTTTCTGTTCAAGGGGAATTTTGAAAACATGAATTTTCTTAAAGAACATTTTATAAGAAACATTTTGAGCCTTGTTTGCACTCTGGTGGTTAGGGCTTTTTGCAGTAACCTTTATCTAAACCCTTAGCCCTATCAAATTACTTATGTAAATTTTGAAAATGAATTCGGTCATATCTTCATTGAATATTTACACACAGTTGTCAGAATGGTATCAAATGAAAGCTTATGACTTGCTCTTTCAATTTTAGTTATGTTATGCAAATTAGATTATTTGCATATTTATGAATATAAAATTTAATGGGTTATTTTTCCTAAAATTGCGATTTTAGACGAAAATTTGGTAAATACTTTCCAAAACGAAGCGTTTTTGTGCAGGGGAATTATGTAAACATATTAAATCTTAAAGAAAATAATATAAGAAACATTTTGAGCGATGTTTGCACTTTGATCGTAGGGGCTTTGGGTCATAACCCTTATCTAAACCCTATAAAATTGTTCAGTCATTTCAAAACGTTTTTGTTCTTGTCTTGGTTGAATATTGACCTACAGATGTAAGAATGGTATCAAATGAAAGTTTATAACTTGCTCGATAAATTGCCATAAATTTCATGCAAATTACCTTATTTGCATATTCGTGAATATTAATGACATTACTTAAAACTGTGACCTTTTTTGCGAATATTTGGTAAATACTTTCAAAAACATTGTGTTTCTATTCAGTGGGAATCACGTAATTATTGTTTATCTTAAAGAACATTTTATTAGAAACATTTTGAGCAATGTTTGCACTCTGGCAGTTGTGGCTTTTGGTCGCGACCCTTATCTAAACCCTTAACCCAATCAAATTGTTCATTAACGTTTTTGGTCATATCTTGATCGAATGTTGATCTTCAGATGTAAGAATGGTATCAAATGAAAGCTTATGACTTATTCTTTAATTTGCAGTTATTTAATGCAAATTAGTTCATTTGCAGCATGCATATCAATGATTTGTCTAAAATTTGTGATAGTTAGATACTTACCTAAATGTAGTATTTTTTCTTTCTCGTACGTTTTCAACCATTCAATATCCATGTTCACTCTTTCAACAACAGTTAAGCTTTGTTTGTGATCTGTTTGATGTTTTGTTTGGAAGTAACGGTGATTTTAAAGTGTGCAACCCATTATATTTCGTTCCTATAAATCTTATTATCAATGTTTATATTTAGTTTCCATTTGATTTTTTAATCTTTATCGTTTTAAGTGCAAATAAGTTTAATTGATTCCTTGTACTGTTTAATGTTCTTGCTTATATCTAGTTTAGTTGACAGAATGTTAAATTCTTTGAAAAACTGCTGCATGAATCAAGAATTGTCGTAAAATAAGTCTTTAAACGTAAACACTTACCAAATGCCATTGAGTGATGCAAAAACTGTCAAACCTGTTGGACTTTATTCTAATAAACATATAGAATTAATCCCCCCCCCCAATTATTCCTTTAAGTTTTATTGCTGTATAGAGATCCTGGAATGTAGACAAAATGCATACATATTTCAGAATAACATTGTTAAGCAAATATCTAGCCCTTATTTTTGCCATTCACATCGAGAAAACAGCATAATTTTCTCCCCTCCTTGTGTATTCCTCATGGCCAAGGGCATTTGTTGGCCTTCAGGGTATTTGATATGTACCTGACAGATCAGGGACACCAGTTTACTATTTCTTGATGCTCGATTAAGGCATTTTCAATTCAGATAATTTAAGCATTGGGTGCCATATGTAAAGCCTATGTATCAGATGCATAATATCAAGCTATGTACGGCGTTAGCTGAGGGTCTTAACAAAACATAGCCGAGGTTGGATCAATGCATATATGAGCCAATATTTTATTTCGTGGAAATCGATGTCCTGGCTCATTCTCAGAAATGGCTTTTCATAAACATGTCATTTTAGGTACACCGTGTAACGACCATCACTACCAACAATAGAGACAGTTTATTTAGCCTGGCAGATGGAATGTTTCTGAAAATATTGCACATTTGTACCGAAAAATGACCATTTTCTCTTGTCCCTGGACAAAATTATCAATTTCCAACATGATTTTCGATATAAAATAATCGGTAAAGATCGGATTTTTCTTCATTTCATTAATGTTTTATATCTCACATTATTAATAGCGCCAGCCCTTTTTGAGAAAATATAAATACGACGAAGAGTTTTGGCCATATATGTCTGTCCCTGGATTTTTGATACGAAATGTCCTCGCAATAACTTACATGTGCGTAATCAAAGTCTTTTTGGTTAGATTTCCTTAAATACAACCCAAACGGAGGTGGAAACACTCATTAAAACCAAGATGTTTAAATGAAGACAAAGCCTTACTTGGTTTCGAAGTTGCGAGGCAAAATAGGTAGGCCGTTGGCTGCGTAGACTTATTTTTTCGTTTTCTATGCAACGCGATCAACCGCACTATATTGCTCAGATCTTAAACTCGTATAGCTTTACTTATTCAGATATAGAATCATGTCGTTTACAGCATGCAACATATTTTCTCCCTAGTTAAAATTGTGTGTAATTTGGAGCGAATGGTCGAGGAATTCCTCGCAATAACTGTCCTCGCAATAACGACAGTTTTGTTACTGGGAGTACGAAAATCGTTACCACAAAGACATAATAAGTTTTCTTATATAATATGGACTTTATTCCAAAGAGAAAAAGGTCTTGATGCATAATTGTCTCAAACTATAATAGGAAAGCGAAGTATTTCAGATGAAAAAAATATAATCACTGTTGCCAAACATGTGTACCTATCAGTTGTTACGGAGCGGACTTGGAATCGTTATTGCAAGGACTCCTTACACATTTATGGATTTTTGGTACCACAAATGAATGAATTTTATCACTAGTCTAATGGAGATATTTTGCCAATCACCTTGGAATGTTGTATGAAGGATATAATTCTAGATTAATTGACAAGATTAATTCTAAATGATCGTTCTGAAATGACCTTTCCTCAATATCGGACATTATACACTATTTCCTTTTCAGGTATGAATCTGTATATCTTTGTTCCATGGGTTTTGAAGAAATTACTCAGTCATTTTTGAATGTGGCCATGGCAAAGTAGTTCCTGATGCTATATGGGGTGCCGTGGAAAGACAAGTAGATTTTTTTTTAATTTTAAAGGCAATTTACATGCATTGATTCGAATCATACATGTAATCTTGCAATCACAACATTTCATCCCGAAGAAAAGATGGATTTTTTGTTCAAATATTATCTTATCTAGGTAAACAAGAATTTAAGAAGAAAACATTTTCAAATTTCTTTATTTCTTTTTGTTTTGTTTTGTTTTTTTTTGGACAATCAGTTTCAGGACACTCAACGCCTTACAACCGTGTATCTAAATTATTATGTGAGCTATCTTCCAAAAGAAATAACAACAACAACAACAACAAATCATCTGCGTATATTGCTAAAAGGATCGAACTCAATTATTATGCCAAGACTGTACAGTCAGACTATGGTCGAGATTTTTCGCTCCTAAACGATTTACATTACCTTGAATGTGTTTTACTTGAATTTTCATATGTTATTATTTTCCCAATGTAATATTTTATGGTTTGACGAGAAGGTTTAAGACATTCCATTTTTTCTTTTTTTCGTCATATTTGTAATTGCTTAACTTTATTCGGGTCTTCTCATTTTTTTACAAAGAAGACTTGGTTTTTACTTCCTAATTTATTAACACTAAGGTAAGAGAAGTAAATGCTGATTACCAGCTCTGACTCCGTTTCCCTTGATATCCATTCATCTATATTGTACACACAAGTAAGATTTTCATAAACTTCGTTTTTGTAGTCTTCAACAGCTTTCAAGTTGTATAATTTTTATGCTAGGTATATATCCACTGCCGATCAGATTAACTGGACCAAGCCGAATCAATCGACCGAGTACAGATCGAACTCGATCGCCATTTGTGATCGGGAATGGTCGTGGTAATCGAGCTTTATCCGCACCACATTTTCATCCTTCTCTATTTGTTTAAGTATAAAAGAAATATTTTGTAAGATTGGGTAGAGAGTTGATCGAAAAGCAATCGTGTATTGATCGAATAGGCGATCGACCAGATCAGGAATCAATCAAATCTGGAGTTCTAGTTTGATCGGATTAATATCTTTATATCGTTCACATGGCCTTTTACTCAAGTGGCTCCCAACCACATCTCGATCAACTCGATTTGTGCTTTATCTGTTCATTCGATCAAATAGACGGTAGATGTCGGTTTGATCGAGTAGAGATCGAGAAAAATCTTTAAGTCGGAAAAAATAGGCGAATTTGAGCAGTCAGTGCGATCAATTTGACTTGATCAGCAGTTGTAACATAACATTTAACGTTTTTGAAAGGGTTTAACAAAGTGACTTTTGCATTTAAATGTATATAGTTTTTACGATTGCATTGGTTTTAATATCTAATGACCATATATAGGTCAATACAATGTAAGAAATGGAAAACTATTTAAATGTAAGTCCTCACAGTAATGGTAAATGTCATTCCAATAACAAAGACTTTTTTATTACAAACTGTAACATGGTTCAATAAAAATTATGTGTTTTGATGGTAAATTTGGTATGTTTTTGAATCTAATTATTTGAAGAGTAAATAAAAAAGTAAAATTAATTTCTTTCTGTTTATTTAATAAAATAGGGAATAGTGTTCTTGCAATAACTAATATGTCCTCGATGCACTTTTAGCAAATTATTTCACAAAAAAGGTGTTACGCTAACTTTATTGTGCCTGAAATACAAAGAGAATATCATTTTCTAGAGTCTAAAGTACATGTACATACTTTTTTTCTTAGATAGAAGCTTAATTACATTTGATAAAGACAAAATTCTCTATTTAATTATGAAAATACAATACTAAATCGAAAAAAAAAGCCAAGCGAATCATATTTGGAAATCGACTTGAACATAAGTCCTTCAGTCTGGCGTCTTATTCTCAAAACACTTACTTTGAAATAATCTCGAAACTTGCAAATCGAATTTCTGAAAGAAAATGTGGTTGTTACAGCGAGGACATTTTATTGAGACCATAGATTTATGAAAGACGATCTCGAGTATTTCCATGCGCATCGGAATGTTACTGTTTACGTTATTCATTACTTTAAATGTAGTACTTTTATCCTGAACCAAAATTCACAGAATAAATTGGAAATAAAAATTGAACATTTTTTCGTCAGATTTCCACGAAAATAAATATTGGCTCATATGCAGATATCCCTGGTTAATCTTGCTGGACAATACTAAATAAATAAAAAACGTAATGAATAAATAAACAGATAAATAAATACTAATGGATAGAATAAAGACGAAAATACAACCGACCGACCGAAAAATGTATGAATGAATGAATGAATGAATGAATGAATGAATGAATGAATGAATGAATGAATGGATGAATGAATGAATGAATGAATGAATGAATGAATGAATGAATGATGAATGAATGAATGATTGTAAGAATGAATATAATTAAACAAACGATGAATGAATAAATACACAAATAAATCGCTAAATAAATTGCTAAATAAATCGCTAAATAAATCGCTAAATAAATCGCTAATACATGTAAGTCGCTAATAAATATAACTAAATGAAACAATTTCATAAATAAATAAATAAACTTAATTTAAAAAAAGTCATTAAAACTAATGAAATATAAACGCCTACCTGACGTTACAGCAATTGCAAGCGCCGTTCGATGAGTCTGCATAAACTCTTGTACCGAATCCATAGTGTATTTTCTTTTCTCTCTATTGTTTATCTTTTCTCTCTATTGTTTATCTTTCTTTTTTAACCAAAAATGTATGAACATAATCTGAGCGCGTAAGAAATTGAATAAGGTCACACAGTTTATTAAGCGTTGTAGCGGAACTAGTTCATTCGTAGTCTCCCTTATTCGGAATACTCGGATAGCAATACAAATTATGACTTAGAGTCCTAGTTTTAGTGAATGTGGAGTATTTCCTTTCTCTGTTATTTTTTTCTTTTATTTTCTTTTATTTTCTTTTTCTGGTTTATCAAAAATTCATTAATAAACAAAAAAATCTCGTACTAAAGTTAATATCCAATAAGCTTACAAATGTAAGCGTGGTATTTAATTGAAAGAAGTTGCGGAACTATATAGTACATGTATATTTTGATACTCCACATTCGGAATGACATAGTGTCCTAGTTTTTAATGAATTCGGAGTATTTTCTTTCTCCTTCGTTTTCTTTTTTTTTTTTTTTTTTTTTTTTTTTTTTTTTTTTTTTTCGTTTTAGCAACGTATAAACTAAAAAACTCGGACTAAAGTTTATATTGAATAAGCTTACAAAGGCAAGCTTTGTATTTAGATGAAAGAAGTTGCGGAAAAAGTACATTCGGAATACTCGGATATCGATACAAACTATCACATAGAGTCCCAGTTTTATAATGAATGCGGGGTATTTATGGTTGGTGTTATTGCAGAACCTCGTAACTCCAGCTTTAACCAAGCTGGAGTTACGAGGTTTTGCAATAGCACCGACGATATTTTTTACTACAAATGAGTCTTGATTTAAAAAGTTTCTTTCAAGACTCTTTCCCCCAATCAAGACCTGAAATTTGACCTCCCTTATCAACACACCATTGAAAATCACTGCAAGAAAAGAAGAAAATGCTGATAAACAGCATTATTTTCTTTTTTATTCAGTACTTTACATGTTTCAACACACGTATTTTGAATACAGTTATTCGCCATCAAATTATACGTATAGTTTGCAAATTCTAGTATGACAAAGAACACGCATTGCTGACCATGAGTGTATACCCTTTTCCAAACAAAAAATATGAAATGTTCCAAAAAGAAACTGTTAAAAAAAGGGTGGCAATAAAGATATAATCTGTGTACAATATCGGTCTTGCACAAAAATATAGACTACAGAAGAAAATGCTGGGCAGCGTCTTCCCCATTTGCAATAATGTAATTCGAAACCCTTTTTTAATCTCGATCCGGGTTTCACGACCCAATACAAATGCAATCTTATTAAAATTCTGTACGTGTTAACTGACAGTAAGGGGCAATCTTCAATGACCTTTTCTTCTGATCAATCAAATAAACTCTTTCACGAGTCTGGAAGCGATTAAAACCGGAAACTAGGCCACGAGGACTTCATTTGTCAGTGCAGGACCATGTGTTTGCACGCATTTATCATAGACAATCATATATTATAAGATATTTGATTGGTTAGATTAAAAATAGTTAATTTTCGTTTTCCCAGGGTCACTGAAAATGACCCATAACTGGTTCCTGTCAGATGGTACTGTATAATAACAACGAATTTTAATCAGATTGTAAGAATCTACAATCATCAAGCTTGTGAATACGATATCGTACCTACTATATTCTGTTTTTATTCGGGAGACAGGGCGGAGCCTAGTGAACGGTTCATTACATTTAAGCTTGAGGAGAAACAGCCTTCTCGATTAGCGCTATATCGTCGGTATTGTTGCAAAACATTATAACTACAGCGTGAATCAATCTGTAGTTACGAGGTTTTATGACAACACATTTTACAATCGCGCATTGTTTCAATTTGAACTATGTTCATGCTCGTGCCGCACGTTTTTTCTCTTCTATCAACCAAGATATCGAGAAGTAAACTCGTCGAATAATCTCTTTACTAATGCTAGGTTCCCACTGCCGATCTGATCAACTCGATCTACTCGACCACCTAATTTCCCCGATCAAGCCCGACCAAATGTATGTACACGACTTCTTCTCGATCTCTAGTCGATCAAATTAGACCCCTGCCCGAGCACTCCCGATCATTTCCCGACTGAAGCCCGACCATCTTTCCGATGTCTACCCGATCACCCCGACCTTAATTCGAGTCCTACACGATCAATACCCGACCATCTCGATCTGTACACGACCAGATCGAGCTGATTCTATTCTAGGTGTTCTGAATGAGAATCTTTTTGCAGCGTCTGTGATTATCATATATTCAAAAAAACTTCATAATATTGTCAGTTTAAATATGTACATAATTTAAATGTGACGCAAATGTACTTTTAGCTATTGACTCATTCTTAATCTGATTAAATATTAAGATTAATTCATTCTTTGAGGCGTTTTATATCATTATATAAATCGTGCGTGTTATGTCTAAGAGCGGGGACTCACGTGAAACGCAATTTCCAATAATATGCAATATTTCTGTTAATATACTCTGCGCGGGATCTCGTGCTGTTTGTACACATTTATTACCACACGACCTGGTGTTCCCACTGCCGACCAGATCAACTCGATCAAGCGGTCGAATATAGGTCGAGTTAGGTCTGCAAGAGTGATCGGGAGCGGTCGAGATGATCGAATTTGATCTGCATCGCTCGGGCTTCCTACTCGAATTTTTTTGACATGCAAAAACAGTCGAGTGCGATCGAGTACAAAAATGATCGAGAAGCGATTGTGTATTGATCGGGTAGAAGATCGACCTGGTCGTGAATCAGTCGGGTCTGGTGATCGAGTGTGATCGGGTAGATAATTTGTATTCCGACCTGCACCGAGCGTGCACTCGATTCCCTCGACTTGTACTCGAGTAATATCCGACCACACCCCGATCTACTCGACCTCTGATTCATCTGTTCACTCAATCAAATCGGATGAAGAGGTCGGGTTTGATCGACTAGAGATCGAGAAGAAGTCGTATGGTCGGGATCGATCGAGTGCACTTAAGCGATCGAGTAGATCGAGTTGATCCGCTGCCATAGAGCAGTTGGAAGCACTCGACCACCTCGACTTGTACGAGTTATTCCCGAACGCATTCCCGATCAACTCGACTTCTGCTCCAACTATTCATCCAATCAAATCCAGGTAAAAGATATCGACTCGAGCACACACAATCTCTACTCGAGTGATTGTCGATCAGCTCGATCTTCTATACGATCGATACTCGAGCATCTTCCCGATCTGTTTTCTACTCGACCGCTACACGGATTTTTTTTGACGTGTCAAAACAAGTTGGCAGGATTACCGATCGATGCAGACCAAACTCGACCATCTCGACTTATCCCGATCACCATTGCCGACCGACCTCGACCGCTACTCGATCGCTAGGTCGGGTTTGATCGACTTGATTTGATCGGCAGTGGGAACCTAGCATTAGCCACACCCTTTCAGGTGAATAAAAACGGAATATACCATTTAAGACTTCTGTGTTATATTAGATCAGTATGTGCATAGATTTAGTATTATCACTGTAATAGTATAATATCTACATGTATAGACCAATGCTGCACTTTTACAGTCGATATACATGTATGTCATAGAACATCACAGCAAGGATCTTGATCAGAGTTACGGTAATATGCAGGCTGGTCTTTATGTGGGTCAAACATGCCATAAGGAACCATTTTCAATAATATGTGTTTGTTTAAAAGACTTATTTGTAAACTAGATATCGCTGGTTTTCAACGAAAACCTCATAACTGCAGCTTTAAAAAAGCTGCAGTTACCAGGTTTTCGTTGAAAAGCGAAGATACCTTGTGTAGACTATTTCATTGCCAAATTTCTTTAGTGTTCTTCCTAGTTTTTGGACCAATGAAATTGCAGTATATTTGAAAATTTCGGCGCTATATTTCACATAAACGCACTGCCGGTCGGTTCATGTCACGGATATACATAGCCACGCCTCCGTTTCCTGTGCAGTTATGAAAAGTGATGTAATTTTTGGGAAAATGATGTAATTTTTTGGGAAAATGATGTAATTCCAGTAAGATCCGCTCGATAGTAGCTTCGGTCGGTGGCGTGGTTTGAAGAATGACAGTAGAAGCGTATGTTTTCATTGGTTGACCAACACTTAGTCAGATAGAGTCTGTATAGTAGATTCTACGCGACATAAACGTTCAAAGGCTGTGCCTTTTGAACGTTTATATCGCGTAGAATCTACTATACAGCCTCTATCTAGTACATAAACCCTTTCTTCCAAAACTTGCAATATGAAATTTCCAATTAAAAAGTCTAGGAAGAAAGCATTGAGAAGAAAGATGAAAATGCTGATAATTAGCATTTCCCCGTTTGGTCTCAAAATGTTATGTGCTACAGTGTAGGTCAATCCTATCTTTGAAACACCCGTTTAGTCTCCTGCAGCAACTTTCAACAGACCAAATTTCAGTTCTTTGGGATATGGTTACATGTAAACATCAAAACTGTACAAAATTAACTCTTTTGCTGCCAATCTCGACGATTGGCTATAGTCCCTGGGCTAGAAACATGTTTGCCCCCCCCCCCGAGGGAATTTTGTAGACACGGTTTTTCATAAAGTACATTATCTTACAAACATTTTGAGCGTTGTTTGCACTCTGGCCGTTGGGGCTTTTGGCTGTAACCCTTATCTAAAACCCTTAACCCTATCATTTTTTTCATTAAAATTTATAACATGTATTTAGTCATATTTTCATTGAATATTGACCTACATATGTCTAAATGGTATCAAATGAAAGCGTATGACTTGCTCTTTTGTCTATAGTTATTTTATGCAAATTAGCTCATTTGCACATTCATGATAATTAATGATTTCCCTGAAAATTTCCATTTTTGGACGAAAATTTAATTAATACTTTCCAAAACAATGCGTTTCTGTTCAAGGGGAATTTTGAAAACATGAATTTTCTTAAAGAACATTTTATAAGAAACATTTTGAGCCTTGTTTGCACTCTGGTGGTTAGGGCTTTTTGCAGTAACCTTTATCTAAACCCTTAGCCCTATCAAATTACTTATGTAAATTTTGAAAATGAATTCGGTCATATCTTCATTGAATATTTACACACAGTTGTCAGAATGGTATCAAATGAAAGCTTATGACTTGCTCTTTCAATTTTAGTTATGTTATGCAAATTAGCTTATTTGCATATTCATGAATATAAAATTTAATGGGTTATTTTTCCTAAAATTGCGATTTTAGACGAAAATTTGGTAAATACTTTCCAAAACGAAGCGTTTTTGTGCAGGGGAATTATGTAAACATATTAAATCTTAAAGAAAATAATATAAGAAACATTTTGAGCGATGTTTGCACTTTGATCGTAGGGGCTTTGGGTCATAACCCTTATCTAAACCCTATAAAATTGTTCAGTCATTTCAAAACGTTTTTGTTCTTGTCTTGGTTGAATATTGACCTACAGATGTAAGAATGGTATCAAATGAAAGTTTATAACTTGCTCGATAAATTGCCATAAATTTCATGCAAATTACCTTATTTGCATATTCGTGAATATTAATGACATTACTTAAAACTGTGACCTTTTTTGCGAATATTTGGTAAATACTTTCAAAAACATTGTGTTTCTATTCAGTGGGAATCACGTAATTATTGTTTATCTTAAAGAACATTTTATTAGAAACATTTTGAGCAATGTTTGCACTCTGGCAGTTGTGGCTTTTGGTCGCGACCCTTATCTAAACCCTTAACCCAATCAAATTGTTCATTAACGTTTTTGGTCATATCTTGATCGAATGTTGATCTTCAGATGTAAGAATGGTATCAAATGAAAGCTTATGACTTATTCTTTAATTTGCAGTTATTTAATGCAAATTAGTTCATTTGCAGCATGCATATCAATGATTTGTCTAAAATTTGTGATAGTTAGATACTTACCTAAATGTAGTATTTTTTCTTTCTCGTACGTTTTCAACCATTCAATATCCATGTTCACTCTTTCAACAACAGTTAAGCTTTGTTTGTGATCTGTTTGATGTTTTGTTTGGAAGTAACGGTGATTTTAAAGTGTGCAACCCATTATATTTCGTTCCTATAAATCTTATTATCAATGTTTATATTTAGTTTCCATTTGATTTTTTAATCTTTATCGTTTTAAGTGCAAATAAGTTTAATTGATTCCTTGTACTGTTTAATGTTCTTGCTTATATCTAGTTTAGTTGACAGAATGTTAAATTCTTTGAAAAACTGCTGCATGAATCAAGAATTGTCGTAAAATAAGTCTTTAAACGTAAACACTTACCAAATGCCATTGAGTGATGCAAAAACTGTCAAACCTGTTGGACTTTATTCTAATAAACATATAGAATTAATCCCCCCCCCCAATTATTCCTTTAAGTTTTATTGCTGTATAGAGATCCTGGAATGTAGACAAAATGCATACATATTTCAGAATAACATTGTTAAGCAAATATCTAGCCCTTATTTTTGCCATTCACATCGAGAAAACAGCATAATTTTCTCCCCTCCTTGTGTATTCCTCATGGCCAAGGGCATTTGTTGGCCTTCAGGGTATTTGATATGTACCTGACAGATCAGGGACACCAGTTTACTATTTCTTGATGCTCGATTAAGGCATTTTCAATTCAGATAATTTAAGCATTGGGTGCCATATGTAAAGCCTATGTATCAGATGCATAATATCAAGCTATGTACGGCGCTGTGTGTACGTAGCTAGAGTACAGACAATAACCGGTTGGGATCAAAAGATTATTGCTGTTATTTACGCTGCATTTATTTGTCTGTATCAGATCAGAACAGATGTGAACTAATCCATACTACCGACAGCCCATGCTGACTGTACATTCATATTGTTCCTAATCTACACATATTTCCTATTTCTGCCTTCAGCATAGTACCAACTCACAATAAATCGAAAATAGTTCCCTTGTCAAACAATCTCTTTCAATGTGGCATATGTTTTCCAGGATGGCATTAGATAGCCATAGATTTCTTCTTTTCAATACTTTCCTGATATTTAGATGCTACAACTAACACCAGATTTAGATCAGCATATGAAATCCATTATTAAGACACTAACTTTTTGCACTGTTCTAGGACAATTTGATTAGCAATGATTAACATCACACTTGTTAGAAATCTTGGAATTACGTAAGTTACGGAGTTGGGCAAGGTTATCATAATGGAAACCGATCTAGATCAACACGAGAAAGTCTATTTAATGAAAACAATAATCAGAATTTATTGTACTTAATATTACAGGGCTACCATGTACTTAACATAACAGGGTTACTATATAAAATAAAGTATTGCCAAATGGAATATTTTATGGATTCACCAAAATAAATGTGTTTTGTCACGAATATTTTAAGAATCAGTAATATTCATTAATATGCAAATGAACAAAATGAGAAAGTAATTGCAACTATACAAGCAACTCACTAGCTGTCATTTGATACCATTTTGACCTTTGTTGGTCAATATTTCATCAAGATATGAACAAAACGTTTTGGAAATTCGAATGAACATTTTGATAGGGTTAAGAGTTAAGATAATGTTTTGTCCAAAAGATCCAACTGCCACAGTGCAAACATCGCTATAACTGTTATTTATACAATGTTCTTCAAGATAAATCATGTTTACATATTTCCCCAGAATAGAAACGCCTTGGTTCTGAAAGTATTAAACACTTTTCGCTGAAAATTCACAATTTTAATAAAACAAAATCATTAATATTCATGAAAATGCAAATGAATTTATTTGCATAAAAATGATAGCACATGAAAACACAAACCGCAAGCTTTCATTTGATACCGTTCTGATATCTATACGCCAACATTTGATCAAGATATGACAAAAAAAGTTTCGAAAATTTGATGAACAATTTGATGGGGTCAAGGGTTTAGATAAGGTACACGACCAAAAACAACCGCCAGAGTGCAAACATTGCGCAAAATGTTTCTAATAAAATATTCTTTAAGATAAACCATGTTTACATGATTCCCCCTGAATAGAAACACAATGTTTTTGAAAGTGTTTACCAAATCTTTTCAAAAAGGATCACATTTTTAAGTTATGTCACTAATATTCACGAATATGCAAATGGGGTAATTTGCATAAAATTTACAGCAAATTATTTAATAAGTCATAAACTTTCATTTGACACCATTCTTACATATGTAGGTCAATATTCAACAAAGACATGACCAAAAACGTTTTGAAATGACTGAACAATTTTATAGGGTTAAGGGTTCAGATAAGGGTTATGACCAAAAGCCCCTACGGCCAAAGTGCAAACATCCCTCAAAATGTTTCTTATATTATTTTCTTTGAGATTAAATATGTTTACATAATTCCCCTGCACAAAAACTCCTCGTTTTTGAAAATATTTACAAAATTTCAGTCGAAAATAGCAATTTTACAAAAAAAAACATTAATATTCATGAATATGCAAATGAGGTAATTTGCATAGCATAACTTAAAATGAAAGAGCAAGTCACAAGCTTTCATTTGATACCTTTCTGACAACTGCGTGTAAATATTCAATGAAGATATGACCGAATTCATTTTCAAAATTGAAATAAGTAGTTTGATAGGGTTAATGGTTTAGATAAGGATTACGGCGAAAAGCCCCCAACATCCAGAGTGTAAACACGGATCGAAATGTTTTTAATAAAATGTTCTTTAAGAAAAATCTTGTTTACAAAATTCCCCCTAAATAGAAAGGCCTTGTTTTGGAATGTATTTATCAAATTTTCGCCAAAGAATGGAGCTTTTGAGGAAAATCATTAATATTCATGATTATACAAATGAGCTAATTTGCATAAAATAACCACAAACAAAAGAGTAAGTCATAAACTTTCATCTGATACCATTTTGACATATGTAGGTTAAAATTCAATCAAGATATGACCAAATAATTTTTTGAATGAATGAATAAAAAATTAAATAGGGTTAAGGGTTTTAAATAAGGGTTACAGACAAAAGCCCCAACGGCCAGAGTGCAAACAACGCTCATCCTGTAGCATTTGTTATAACCGTACAGAAAATTATACCCTTCAAAATTCCCTCTTTGGGGGTGGGGGGAGCAGGGGCTATTAGTGGCTCAAGGTCTACTACTCCATAGAGAGTGCAAATGGTGCTGACTGGCTACTCTAAAAATAACATAGCCTAATTAGGCCATTCAAATTCAAAATCAGGGTCATCTGATCAAACTGCCTGATAAAAAGTATGTTAAATAGTATGCAGTTTATGTGCAATAATTCCTGAAAGTTCCAGCTTGATATTCATTAAGTAATGATTTTATACTATATCATAAACTGATAAACTGTGTTATGTAGGTTCCAAAAAAATGGCACTGATTTTAGGACAATTCCAGGAAATTTGGCAGAAAAAGAGTTCGTAATAGAAGCATATTACAAGGAATTGTTTCAAAGCAGATAACCTTGTAAAATTCACGACATTCAGAACAAGGCGTAGTGTCAAATCACTAGATCAATCACTAGAACTGGTTATTAATCACACTATAAGAGTTCACAATACTAGGATAGTTTAAGGTGGCCGAATGCGATTCCATAACAAGAAAACTGCCCTAGAGAATTGATTCATACTGTCGCATGTTACAATGTGAATCCTTACTGACAAATTAAGATAATAAAAAAGATAAGTCACCATCTAGGGAAAGAATGAGGGCCGTCTCAAAACCAGCGCTGAAATGGCTATTTTTAACATAGAGGCCAATGGGAAATTTGAACATTTTTACACAAATGTTAAAAAATAGAGAATTTCTGCCCTAGAGAATTTGATATTATTTTGTAAATTGATGAACCTGCAAATGATCTGTGAAATAAAGAAATAAAAAACAAAAGTGACCACAGTATATGAATTGGGGGTTGTCTCAACAGTGCCGAAACAGCAGTATTTCAGCTGATTTTTGACGCAAATGTTAAAATTTTAGAAATTTCTGCCCTAGAGAATTTGATAATATTTTGTAAATTGATGAACCTGCAAATGATCTGTAAAATAAAGAAATAAAAAACAAAAGTCACCACAGTATATGAATTGGGGGTTGTCTCAAAAGTGCCGAAACAGCAGTATTTCAGCTGATTTTTGACGCAAATGTTAAAATTTTAGAAATTTCTGCCCTAGAGAATTTGATAATATTTTGGTAATTGATGAACCTGGTCATGATCTGTGAAATAAAGAAATAAAAAACAAAAGTCACCACAGTATATGAATTGGGGGTTGTCTCAAAAGTGCCGAAACAGCAGTATTTCAGCTGATTTTTGACGCAAATGTTAAAATTTTAGAAATTTCTGCCCTAGAGAATTTGATTATATTCTGGTAATTGATGAACCTGCAAATGATCTGTGAAATAAAGAAATAAAAAACAAAAGTCACCACAGTATATGAATTGGGGGTTGTCTCAAAGGTGCCGAAATAGCAGTATTTCAGCTGATTTTTTACGCAAATGTTAAAATTTTAGAAATTTCTGCCCTAGAGAATTTGATAATATTTTGGTAATTGATGAACCTGGTCATGATCTGTGAAATAAAGAAATAAAAAACAAAAGTCACCACAGTATATGAATTGGGGGTTGTCTCAAAAGTGCCGAAATAGCAGTATTTCAGCTGATCTTTGGCGCAAATATTTAATTTTTTTAGAATTTTCTGCATAAGAAATTAGAAGTATTGATCAAAATCATAATCATGATCGTTATAATTATGTTGCTTGTTTGATTAAAACATAAAATAGATTTTAAAATAAATGTTTGACGTCTCAAAATTGTATTATTCTATTGTGGAAAAGGGAAATTTTAGGCCTAAATGGCTTTGGAGTAAGCTATATTTATCTAACATTGGTGTAATGTCTGGAACTGTAGTGTGAAAGTGGAACGTATTAGACAAAGGTCAGTAGATTCCGATAATTCGAACCAAATTTGGACTTTTCTAACGATACATTCGTCAGAAATCGGCCGATTTTGTGAATCTTACCTTTACCGTATTACCGACGTCGTTACTTTGAACGTCAAAACGCACGTGTTTAAATGACGTCATTCAAATACGGCCTGATATATTTTCACGTTTTATTCTTGTCCGATGAAAAACTGATACAAAAGTTTGTATAGTTTAACTCAAATAATGTAACGGATCTAACTTTCTACATTTTTTTCTGAAACTTTAGGTCGCTATCTTATTTACGACAACATGCGCGTTTTGGATGCGCAGTCGAATCGAATTCGGCCACCTTAAGGTAGTCCACCTTTAATGAGCTTTGTGCGACGTCGGAATAATTCGGGTGAAGTCGAACACATTCGGCGGTGGAACTTTCCACCGCCGAATGTTACGACCGCGTCCGAATAGGTTCGGATACGATGTTTTATGAATCTAAAAAAGGCTGCATTACCAGGCGACAAAAATTTAGACTGGTCCAAATTTAGACTGGTCCAAATTCCATGATGCTTCAGGCGATACATTAGAGTAAATGAAATTTGAAATTTAATTTGTCTTTATTTGTAACATTTCCAGAAATAAAAGTAACTGATTGTCACAAGTAATTTCTTCATTTCCACACTGTTTCCAAAGTTTTTGTCTTTTTGGGATTCAAAAAGAGTCTGTACATGGGAAAGTTTTAACAGTTAGCTAAGCATTTCGCTTATTACGAACTTGGTTGCATGCATCGCCACACATTGCTAATATAATTGTCATGCCGACTACCATGAACATTATTAAAGACCAACCAATCTTGTCATAACGTTGCATGCATATAATGCCAACTACCCCTGCAATCACTTCTGAAAAAGAAAAAAATATATATTGCTGCTTTTCAACAAAAAACTCGTAGCTGCAACATAAAACAAGCTGCAGTTACGAGTTTTTTTTTTAAAAAATCGACGATATATAAAGACCCCGGTACATACGAGTGTAATCATTGACACATGCATGTACAAATCCAGCTATATCTTCAACAGTTGTTTGAACGAAACAAAAGTGTTGATACAGGATTTCAGGACACATTTATGTTCATGACATTAAAGCTGGTCATATAAACAAGAATATTTGACAAAATGCTATTCCTTGCCTTCAAATCAAGTGAAATTTCTGTAGATTCTACATAATGTATATATACATTGTATATGTTAGCGGCAGTAAGTAAAATTAGGCAATAAGCTTAATGCCTTGGCAATAAACTATTGCACAGGCAGTAAGATGATTGCCTAATTCACTCTAGGCACTAAGCTTAGTGCCTATGTTTTATGCCCAAGGCCTGGAAAAATAGTCAGGTATTAGTCTTATTGCCTAACAATAAAATATGACAACTTGTTTTAAAATCTTTTTTGAAACTGAATATATTTCACAAATATTTAAATCACTATTTAGAGCTTGAAAAAAATTCTTTTGCTTTTGGATCCAGTGTTGAGTCAAATACCTTTAATTCCAGCATCTTGAAACCCTTTGAATTACATTGCAGTTAAATTAAAGATAACACAAACCATAGTCTCGCTTGTCGAATAGGGACGAAAATGAATGGCAGAGAGTCATGAAAAGTCATACTTCTGTCTTTACTGGTATATTGAAATTATGAAAACTCCAATATAGTAATTATTTTTCTACATTTATACTCGGAAAAACTTTTACTTTTTTTCTTCTTTTTCTTTATTTTGTTGTATGAGGAATGCTCAATCGATTTAAATTTTAAGATGATATATACAAGTTTTAGCATTTCATCATATCCTGATAGAATACATGGATGGATGCAAACAGAAAAGAAACTAACTTTGTTTTAATTTTTCAAAAAATCAAGATAATCTGGTTGCGTGTATTAAGATGGAGTTGTCATCGTTATGTTAAACGTACTTGTATATTCACTGGCAAACAAAATTTCAGATTTTCGCTGAATTCGACACATTTGAATTCCTGGCATTTGACTGTGTAAGTTATTTCGTCGGTGCTTTTGCAAACCCACGTAATCTAATTTAATAGCTTTAGTTTTAAGAATTTGCAATAACACCGACGATTTGCCCCTCACCAATAGATGAATTTCTTTTTAATCATCTAAGTGGGGTGATCAGCTGGTGGCTCGAAGTGGATAATGCCTGAATTTGAATACTGAGTTTTGTACAGTTTGTAATTGCCTAGACAATAAACTCGATTTGGGATGAAACATTTCAGTTAATAAGCTTAATGCCTGAATTTTTTAGGCAATAACTAATTGACTAGGCAATAGCTTATTTCCTATCCTTAAACTCATTGCATGATTTTACTTATTGCCGCTAACATATATAACATAGCATATTATAATACATCTTTAAGTAATGAAGTTAACTCAGGCTTTTATTAACAAACACATATGGGTGTACCAATAAAATCTGGGGGAAAATATAATAATAGCGTACACTATAATAATCGACTGTTAGATTCTGGAACAAAAGCAGTACATCTATTTCTCATAGAAACTGCAGATTATATAAAAAAAAACAATGACAGTTTAACGTCTCACCTTGAAGGCCAAGTTAATAATTACTTACGACATATGAAAAATAAGACAAGACAGGATTTGTGAATACAGTAGCCGCAATCGGATTCTGATTTACACAGGATCAAACACAACAAAACCGCAGTACAAAACCACACACCGACCATACTGCTGATGCTCAGACTGAATATCTCCATGTCTGCAACTAAAAACGAAATAATGTAAACAAGTGCATGTCATATTGCGATCTACCGGATTACAAAAACGTTATCTTTTATATTTTACCTAGATCTACTACTAAAAACTGTTTGAAGTTACTAGCAAATACAATTAGGAGATATGGCACAGACAAAAAAGTAAAGGTTAAGTCCACAAATAACTCAAAATCTTGGTATGTCAGAGTCACCATTCTTGTATATGGACTTCTATATATTGTGGTCTGTAAGTGTATAAATGTGACCCGTCGCGCTAAAAGGGACCTTATCCGAACTCCAAAAATTCAAATTTTGACAAACTTGTCAGATTAAGCACAGGTCAACCAGTAACTGTATGCAAAAATGAACATATAGTAAGATAGGGAAAACATTCCGGATTGTGAAAAGTGTCGGCCATAGTCTGGCTGCGCGGACTGCGCAGACTGACTAGGGTCGATATTTTTCACACTCCCTATAAGGCCCCTTTTAGCGTGACGGGTCACAAAAAATATTAAAATTGCAAGCGTGTAAGGTTAAGGAGATATATCCCGCCCCAAAAATATACAGATAAAAAACGCAGGTTGATAACCCAAAAAATAGGGATGGCAGAGTAACCCTTCTCAACCATGATAACTCTCCACATTGAGATATATAAGTGCATAAAGATTGAAGTTGCTAGCAGTAATGGTTTAGGAGATATTTACCAGACATAAAGGTAAAGATAAAAAAGGACAATAACTCAAAAAGTCGGTATGTCAGATTGTTGGTTCTTGTACATGTAATTTCTCCACAATGAGATCTTTAAGTGTCTATAATTGTCTATAGATTGAAATTGCTAGCACTGGCGGTTTTGAAGATATCATCCGGTCAAAAATATAAAGGTAAAAACAACCCTACAATGGTAATCACTCTAAAATAGGGCATGACAGAGAATTTGATTTTGTACATGACACTTTTCCAAAAAAGGATCTAAAAGTGTACCAAGTTTGGAGTTTGTAGGACTAAGGATTTAGTACGTGTAGATGTCTTCCGGGCACAACTGTAAGCGTAAAAAACAACAAAGGACAATAACCCAATAAGTGCATGGCAGAGTAACGATTCTTGTACATGTCACTGTTTTTATAAAAGGATCTGTCAGTGTACTAGATTTATATTTGCTAGCGCTTACGCTTTTGGAGATATCCCCCGGATCACAATTTAAGGGTAAACACAACAGAGGGCAATAACTCAGAAACTTGGTGTGGTAGAGTGATGTTTTTGTACATGACACTTCTCCACAATGAGATCTTAAAGTGTACTGCGTTTGAAAAGAAAACAAGCACTTACTGTTTTGGAGTTATCTTCCGGAAAAAAGGGTAAAAACAACAAAGGGCAATAACTCAAAACGTTGGCGTGGTAGAGTACTGTGTTTGTACATGTTTTTTTAGATAAGATCTATAAGTGTATAATGATTGAAGTTCGTAGCCTGTACGCTTATGCAGATATCTCCCGGACAAAAAGTAAGGATAAAAACAACAAAGGGCGATAACTAAAAATAGTGGAGTGATAGCTCTTGTACATGACACTTCTCTACAGTGAGATCCTTTTAAAAGAGTCAAAGTTCTAAGTTGCTAGTACTTGCAGTTTAGAAGATATATTCCAAAAAAAATATATGGGCAAAAATAACAAAGGGCAAACACTCAAAGAGTCCGCATGCAAGAGTACGGTTATGGTACAAGACACGTTTCTATAAAATTATGATAAGATCTACAAGTGTACCAAGTTTGAAGTTGCTAGCACTTATGATTCAGAAGATATGGACCGGACAAAAGTGTGACGGACGGTCGGAATCGATCAAACCGGACCGATGGGGGACTAATAAACACTAGTAAATTGTAGAATAAATGGTTTTATACAACTTTGTGTCGCACTGTTTTTGCAAGGAAAGAGGTCTGTAAGAGGTCTGTAAGAATCTAGGGTTCACTTATCTAAAACACAAAAAATGATATCTTTTGAAATCCTTTTATCAATTATTATACGTGGTATATGGAGTTTTAAGTGCCTGATCGACAGCTTCATTAAAATAACAGCATCTTTCCTTTAGCTTGGAAAATAATTATTATAATATAGTTTTAATTGTCAAGACGCGGCAAAACCCTCGTCATAGTTTTTTGTAATGAGTCATCTTATTACGAAATACATAACTCACTTCCATCGGGATAGAAAAGACCCTTGAAATCGCACATGGCATGCCTGTTGGTAGCAGTATTGTTTGGATCAGAGAAAATAGATGGAATTGAATTTGTGTTGTCGATATCTTTGTTACAAAACCAAGCTGGAGAGAAAAATCCGATCGTCTGAAAAGAAAGTATTGGAATCAGGCTATGAAATACGATACAGAATCTCAAACAAAGAAGTTAATTGACAAAATCAAACCACACGACCCAGATCGTAGGTTGGAAGAATTCTCGAGTGCATTGGAACACTCAAAAGAGCAACTAATAAAAGGGATAAAGTCATTAAAAGTCATTCTTAACTTGTTATTTCGGTTACTTATTCGAATCGTCTCGATGAAATAGAAGAAGATAACACGAAATGTTTTCATGCTCACGGTCATTATTGATTCATACAGAAGCCATCAAGTACCGCGGTAGCCAAGTTAACCTTCCTACCTTACCTGTGTCAGACAGATTATTGCCACAACTACTGTTCGCCACTGTCCCTCCATGACTTTGTTTTTAGTAGACTCTTTTCTGAAAAGCAAGCAACCAACATAAAGCAAATGAAAATAAGTAGAACAATACAGTATGACGTCCTATTTCCCGCGTTTTGTGCTGTATGGAATTTCTTTTTAACTTCTTACCACATATCGCATCTTTAGACTCCTTCACAGTGGGCCGAAACGGCATAGTATGCCAATGTTTGAGCTTTACTGAAGAAAAAAAATGTAATAGAAAGTGAAAAGAGGACCTCTGCATCCATAAATCGTTGAGAATATAAACATGGTGAGGAATCAAGTCACACAACAAATAGCAGGAAATTTTCTAATACGCGACCTATCTGAAAAAGGCATGAAGCAAGGCAGAAATACACAAGATTTAGTGGACTAGAACTGTCATAGAACCCTTATTCTATCACCTAGCAGAAAACCATAAATATGACTTTAAAGCATAATCAATTTCAGATTTTGTATGCATGGACATTTTTGTGGGACGTCTCAAATACATGGTGTCTAGGCAACATTAGAAAATCCCACAAAATCGTTACCATGTTAACAGATAGTCGTTTACTTGATAACTGTGGAAAGGAAATATGCATAACACACTAGATATTAAGTGGCAAATTCTTTATTTGATAAGATGGCTACTAACAAAGTACCGCAGTTTTATTCCACTGGGTTAAAACAGAAAACTATGTAGATCTATCTACATACCGTTAATTGTATATGGTTTGGTATTTCGCTTGATATAACCTTAGTATAGCGGGACAAAAGTGGCTGCTATCTACATGCATTTACTTTGTAAACGGCCGTTACTTCCGATTTATTTATTTTATATCAATATATAACAAACTCGTATCTTTAGTGAATGTATAGTGGTCCCAGGATATTCTGAATCCCGCCAAACAATTTATATCAATTTACTAATCAAAGGTTATACAGATCAAAATGAAACTATGTCGATAATAATCAGTATTTTGATGTAATATTGACGAGACGATTTGTACGTGCGTTTCTACAATAAAATGTTTTTATAGGTTAAAGGTTTGTTTATAAACATTATATTAATTAGCTTGGGATAACTGTATATTACCAGGGCAACGATGTTATTGAAGAAAGTCAGAAACTTTCACCGGTTTTACGAAGTTGCATAACAACCATTTTTATGAGACAGTGGAAAAAGCTTTTCAAGCAGGTTTTGTTCGTAATTATTTATGGTCTGGATCAAGGTTGTTCTTAAATGCCACAAAGGACGTTTTTCAAGTTCTAGATTCAAATGTAATATTTACCTTTATTACATTCCTAGCAGTGAAATCCTGTAATTTCACCGTGAAATGAATTTTGATATTTTCAGTGCAGTGAAATATTTCACTACAATTTTCACTCCTTCCAGAACTACATTTTTATGCCCCCGTAACGAGCGATCGGGGCATATTGTTTTACTCGTGTCCGTCTGTCTGTCTGCCGTCAGTTTGTCTGTCTGTCCCTCTGTCCGTCCGTCTGTCCGAAAACTTAACCTTTGTCTTTTCTCCAAAAGTATTTGACATACAAAGCACAAATTTGGTATGCAACTTCCTTTCAATGATATCTATCTGTTCCATGCAATTTGACTTTCCTCAATGTCACCAATTAACCCTTATCAACCCTTTACTCTACGAAAACTTAACCATTTACTCCGAAAACTTAGCCTTTGATTTTCTCCAAAAGTATTTGACATACAAAGCTCAAATTTGGTATGCCACTTCCTTTTAATGATATCTACATGTATCTGTTCCATGCAATTTGACTTTCCTCAAGGTCACCCGTTAACCATTATCAACCCTTTACTCTACGAAAACTAAACCTTTTACTCCGAAAACTTAGCCTTTGCCTTTTCTCCAAAAGTATTTGACATACAAAGCTCAAACTTCGTATGCAATTTCCTTTCAATGATATCTATCTGTTCCATGCAATTTGGCCTTCCTCAAGGTCATCCATTAACCCTTAATTACCCTTTAATCTACGAAAACTTAACATTTTAGAAAAATGGCCATTTCGGGGGCATTTGTGTTTCACAAACACATCTTGTTTATTCTTTTTTCCCCATTAATTCGTTATCCTAAATGCAGATCTCATGTAAAAGTTAAAATGAACAGTTTAAATATCAAAATAAAACAATACTAGTAATGGCAGTGCATGTTGAAATAGATGAAATAGGAAAACAAAGTGTGAAAAAGAAAATTTACAAAATTTCCTTTTCCCACATTGATTCAGAGCACTCAAAAGTTCATGGAAAGAACAAAATCTGAAAACAAAAATGTACCTGCAAAAAAGAAAAACATCTAAACAAAACCAACCTATATTCTTTGTTTTCGTCCTTATTCTACATTTTTGATCATTGAAGTGAAGATCTGTCCAGCGCTTGAGTGTTGAAGAGAAATAGGACACATGACGAAATTTGTTCCGTGATAGGCCTATTCATATCACTTGAACAGACAGTTTTTTACGCCTGTTCAAAGCAACCGAACTACACATCATAGAATTTCATAAAGATTGTTGCTAGACCATCCTTTTTATCTAAAACACGCTAAATCAGTAGTTTTCCGCTGAAAATTAGATCTATGTTTCTTTCATAAGCCTGTCATTCTTGTTGACCTTGTTGTTGTTGTTGTTTTTATTGGTGACTTAGACTGGAGGTTTGGAAAATTTAGACTAGAAAGGTTGAAATTCATTCAGTTTGCATTTTATTCATTCATCACAATTGTTTTTGATGATTTAAAGTCCAGATAGATGCCTCATTCTTTGCTCGCTTCAAAATTTAAACAAAATGGCGGCCTTTTTTCTGAATACACAAAGAACATGTATATACGCGCGGTGTAAAGCCTTGGATCAGATTGGAATAAGAATGTTTTTTTTTTAAAGATACCCAAGTTTGAGGGTTAAATTCCCAAAATAGTTATGTAATAAATAGATTAACTAAGTTAACAAATGTGATATGAAAATTATTTCACTCGAATGGGGTGAGATGCGGTTTAAAAATTCGTCCTAGTGAACTCGTTTTTTCAACCGCATCACACCCCATTCTCGTGAAATAATTTTCATGTCACATTTGTTCAGTTACTTAATCTCTATTTAGTTCACCTTGGCAAGAAATAGTGAATGAGAAATATTGTGATTGACCATCGTCTGTTGTCTGTCTGCAGTTCCTCTGCCAGTCAAACCGTCTGTCAAATATTACAAAAATATCTTCTGAATCGTAATGCTTGTAGCCTTGTAATGTTGTATTAGCACCGTCTTTTTGCCCTCGACAATAAAAAAGCATGATACAATGATTGGACATTGGTCCTCTGTTTTTTGGTATCGGACTTCATATACAGACAAAGAGGGTGTCCATATACTGCTTATTATCAATAAGTTTTCCTTTTCTGTAATATTTATCTTTCCTATAATATAGACAAAATGCATTTCATGAACATCTGTTCTATTGTCTGGATCAACCAATATAAGAGCAGTTTATAATAACATTGTTAAAACTGCATGTAATTTGCCATTGTGCCTAGGGGATACAGAAAACACGATGTATTATATTGTATTGCAAAAGAACGATATTAAAAAATTGATTTTTTGTTTGATTTTTCTTTTTGCTCTTTCTTTTAAACCAATGAGACTAGTTTTCCACAATGCAACAAAACGCACCCTCGGACTAGACACTCGTATTTTTCATAGATTTTATAGGAAGGGTCCATTTAACTATCAAGCGTGATTATGATGTCATGATGTGATGTGATGTTTTTTAAAGGAAATAGTCCTTTGCTTTTGATTTCGCTTTGTGAATTTGGTAAAGACGGGTTGGGACTCCAATCACTTCATATGTAGCTTGATGATAATAATAATTTCATGTGTGCTTTTGGCGAGTATAACCTTTAACTGATAAAATCACGTTCGTTTATTGATTATTGAATTATTTATTTGCCAACTGTCAATCGTGTCTTTTGTGATTTTCATTAATCATCTTTTATCAGTTATATTATTCAACCTGTCTAAGCCTTTAGCAAACATTTCCTAGTATTGCCGTAAACACATATCACAATAAGTTTTGAAAACCAACATTTATGGTTCTCGAACTGTAACGCCTGTAACTGAATCATAATGAAGCTACTAAATGAATGCAAATAATGCCTGATCGCGATTTATATCAAACATCAGTCATATGAGTTGATGGCAGAACTCAATTTGATATGTCATGATGTGAATGGTAAATAATTAGTTTATGTTTCTAATTTGGAAATCATTTATCATACCCCTTTGGTAAATGAATTTTAGTGGATTACCTGTCATTAAGACTCCGCTCGGAGGTCATATTCAGTGACAGAGGGAAAAACATTTCTATTTTTATGCGAAAAAATCAAAATGTTCCTTGCAAACGCAGTTGGATCGAGTTCTTGTTGTTGTTACGTGTATCAATGACGTCAGAACCAGGATTTTTTTTTTTTTTTTTTTTTTGGGGGGGGGGAGGGTGCTGCAAACTAGTTTTGCTGTTGTATATCGGTGTAAGTCAGCCATTTCATTGGCCTAACTATTGTATTCTATTACAGTATCGACATTATGTTACATGTAGATTGAGACCGACAATATTGTTATAGTGGAAAATTAAGTATGTTCCCAATTTTTAAATTTAATCGAATCTCTCGGACCGTGATTAATCATTTTTGTAATTGCTATTTATAGGCCGAACTGATAAAATGGTCAACTAGTCATAACACATATATGTGCAACTACTTGAAAAGATAACTGAATAGCACTTGATTTCTTACATTTATAAAGATGCAGATTGACAACATATTTTAACAACCTTTTTAAAACATATATTTACATACTTTTAATATAACTACATGTATAACAAGAGCTGTCCGAAGACAGCACGCTCGACTTTCTAAGTTGCATAGTATAAGGGGGGCATAACTCCAAATATAGTGGAGCCAGGGTCATGGGCCCTGTTAGTAATGTAGAGGGTGTGATGGTGAATAAGTATTCCAAATTTGGGTTGAATCCCCTTGAAAGTATGGAAGTTATTGATGTTTGAAAAAACTTTAACCTTTGTTGCAACGCCGACGCCAACGCCAACGCCGACGCCGACGCCCGGGTGACAGTATAAGCTCTCATTTTCTTTAGCGAGCTAAAAACAAATAAATGTTTTAGCCCAAACATACAGATTTTATTAGGCATAACACTTATGACAAAATATAAACGACCTATTTACAAGCACCTTATTATCAATTAAGAATGACAATATTTGCTATTGATGTCCCTATAATCTCTTGGTTTTTTTTTTTTTTTTGTTTTCTTTTTAATTTGCTTCCTTCATTATATCTGAACTTATTTTACTTATTTGTGAATTATAGTAATGTTGAAATGTTGATGGCATACTATTTATTATTTCTTTTGATGTTCGACAAATGCCAAATGTAAACTATTTTTAAGAAGGAAGCTCTAATATTGATTAGATGATAAAATAAGTATAAGGTGATAAACTACCCCCGCCACTATATGTGTCCGGAGACAAGCGTTTTTGTAGAAAACAAAGGGCAATAACTCACAAAATAAGCAAGCTAGAGTTATACACCTTGAACATTGCAATTTTCCTTCGTGAGATCTATCTACCCACGAAGTTTGCTCTCTGATATATGATCTGAGCAAGAATTTTGTACACGGACGAACAGTCAGGCGGACGGACAGATGGACAGACAGACTGATTGCAGTATACCTCCTAAACATTCGTTTTGTGGAGGTATAACGATGGACAAGTAAAAAGTGATGTTCAATTTCGATGCCATCAATATTACAATGTCTGAGATACTTTCATTTCTTGGCATATCAAAATCTTTTCTTTTTCAAATTCATATGTGATGCCATAGTGGTAAGTGTTTTAAAACAATGCAGATGCAAACGACATTTCGATGTACTTGTTGATTCAAAAATAGCTGCATTAGATCAAATATAATATCACCAGATTTGTTTGCTTTGTGAAACCTTAACCAACTAGAACTGTCGCAAAGCAGACAAATACCCCCCCCCACTAGGGCCTTGTCATTGAAAAAGTGCTATAGGTCAAAAGGTTCTTGACTTAGAGCACAGAAACGGATTTTAAGCAAAGTCCAATTGTGACCCCGACATTTGACCTTGGTGACCCAACAACAATAAGGCACCTCCTTGTGTCATGGGCAACAACTGTGTAAAGTTTCATAATCCTAGGCCAACGGGTTCTTGACTTAGAGCACGGAAACGGATTTTAAACAAATTCCAACCGTGTCCTTGACCTTTGACCTTGATGACCCAAAAACTATAGGGTACCTCCGTGGAGCATGGGTACCAACTCTCTAAGGTTTAATGATCCTAGGTCAAACGGTTCTTGAGTTAGAGCACGGAAACGAAATTAAATTTTGACTACTCCGCCCCCCCCATTAAAATGTTCAAAGTGGCATAACTCTAAAACCAATGACTAGATCAAGATGAAAAATGCAGGTGCACAACTTCATATGATAGGAAACAACCTGATAAAATTTCAGCAAAATTGGTCAAAAACTGTGGGAGGAGAAGAGGACACAAAATTATGTCCACGGACGGACGGACAGACGGACGCGCCAACATTTCAGGATTAAGTGTTGTTTTTTTTATTTTTTTTTTCTTTGATCTTTATGAAGAAAAGTGCCACGTAAAATGGCATGGTTTAAGTGGAATTGTTCTTATTTCATATAAATTATGAACGGATTGAACCACATAAACCCCCGGACGTTGGCAAGGACAGACTGACGGACGGACGGACGGACAACCTGATTCCAGTATACCCCATAACTTTAAGATGTTGCAGAAGACAATTTTAATTTAATTGAATTGAATATTTTTGAATATTTTCAGTCTTTTTAGGAAGAAAACATTGTGAGAAATGAAGAAATTGCATCACCTTGTAACAAACAATTTCTTCATATTCAAGATATTTTTTCTAAAACCTTGTTGGGCGTCAAATAGTGCCAATGTGCTTTAATGAATTCACAATTTTCCTCAAATTGACGCGTTTTAACGTTCACAAAAAAAGTTGCAGAAAATATCATTGAAAACAAGAAATCTACAGTCGACACTCGTTATGTCGACATCGGATAAGTCGAATTTCCACTTAAATCGAAGTTCAAATCTGGTCCCGTCCTCATCTTTTGACATAATTTTTTCAAAACAAAATAATTTCGAACTGAATATAGCCATTGAAATATAGTAGGAAAAGGATAGAAATTGCTCCACACGAGCAATTTCTTTCCCTTTCCTACTATATTTCAATAATATTCGTACTTGATAAGTTTCAAAAATGGTCAAATATCTCGAAGCCGAACAAAATCGGATGAGTCGAACTCCGGATATAACGAGGTATTTTGACGGCCCCCTCCGACTTCGACACAACGAGTGTCGACTGTATTATGCCAAGCATGTTTTTCACTTCTGAGAATGTTTCTTACCCTGGAAAACAGTTGATTTTTAATAAAAAAAAAACTTCACGTCCAGGTTATTCTTAACATTTTTCCACCTTCTCTGCTAGAAACCGAATTCAAATTGGTCAAGTATTGACAAAGTTATTGAAGATTATTGGAAATGCAATGTCACGTGATTATACACCGTGACAAATATAGGTCCCTATAATTGACCTGGTGGAACAGCTACATGTATTAGATCCGGGTCATTTCTCGAGATAATTTTTATATCATCCAATTGTCTGTTCTATGATGTTTTTAGAAAACGGTATTTTATTTAATTTAATGGTTATAATACATATTGATTTGAACCAGACCGTGTATGAATTTATACCATGGTTGTTGTTTAAAAGTACTTCTGCTAGAAATTTCCAAATTATATGCCAATAAAAGAACATTTTACTGAAAAAAGTAAAACATAAATTTACCTTTAATAATTCAAAAACTTGCAGTCTTGTCAGCAAAGCTATAGGGGGTTTGGCGGATGACTTCACCGATCAAATCCTATTTAAGAATGACTGTTTACAGACACCCGGAAGGTTATTCTTAAGCCTTTTCCATACGGCACAATTTCAGACTGCTCTAAATTAAAGCTGCTACCGACAACAGAGTAATATATTGTACATGTTTCTTAACGATAAAGCATGGAAAACTTTGAGAAAAAAAGGAGAAAATGCTGATTATCAGCATTTTCTTCTTTTGGCTCAATATTTCCCAAGCGAGGGACGTCAAAACCATCTTGTTTGGGAAAGGGTTAAAAAGCGCTTTTTATATCTTATCGTGTCACTCTTTGGCCCATTACCAGGCGATAGAATTTTAGAATTATCCAAATTCAAAGATGTTGCAGAAGACAATTTAAATATATATAATTATTTGATATTTAATTCTTTTTAGGTAGAAAACATTGTGATAAATGAAAAAGTTGCTTCGCCTTTGTAAAAAAAAAACAATTTCTTCATATCCGACATTACTTTCTAAAGCCTTTACCTTGTTGCTGGGTATCAAATAGTGTCAATGTGCGGTAATGGATTCATCATTTCCAAAATGTTGACGCGTTTTAAGGTCTCAAAGAAAAAAAAGTTGCAGAAGATATTCTTGAAAAAGAAGAAATTGATCATGACAAAGACTTTTTTTCATATCTGAGAATGTTTTTTACCTTGAATAACAAATATGACAATTTTCCTCCACTTGAAACTTCCGACGGAATTTTTCAGAGAAGAAGTAAATTATGATTAGTCTGAGTTTTTGTTGTCTTCACCGATTACCACATGTTCGCGCTTTTTGACGCCCGTCCAAGGTTACGGCTTTTGAAAACAGTGTGGAAAATGACAAAATGCTTGTGACAAGCAATTTCTTCATTTCTCACATTCTTTCTAACGAAAAGCAAAAACAGGAAAATTTCACTTTATATTTTCATCAGCGTCATTTTTGAATTTCGACAAGTCTTTATTTTTACCGTCGTCTGATAACGAGCTAAGGTTTTGCTACTTGGACGTTGATTACTTTTTACGTGTACTTTACACAGCAACGCTTTTCGATCATTTCTGCAGGTTAATCTGTCACAAAAAGTGCCGTTCTTGGTATTTTTATACGGCTCCCAATGACACTGTTTGGGATTTTCTAGATGTAGATCTTTTAAACAGCACATTATCGAACATTATAGGCGACCAAACACAAATTGAATACATCATTTTTAACTTTGCCATCAGGTTTTCTTGTTTGTTGTTGTTGTCACGTGATTCTCACAGGGAAATTCCATCAAAATATCGTAAGTGCAACACACCTGATTTCGTCTTTACATCGCTTTTCAACGAAACCCTCGTAACTACAACTTGTTTTAAGCTGCAGTTACTGTTTTTTTGCTGATTATATGCGATCTTTGGTGGAAAAATAATTATGTTTTTGAGAAACGGATCAGACTGACATAATGCAGGTACCAACCAGAGGAGCGTTTTAAGAGTGATATCTTTTTTTATAAGGATGCTATCTGATAGGAACTCAATTTTATAGGTAATTCTTATAGAAGACAATAAATTTCAATTCCAAGGCTGTTTCATACCCAAACTTCCAAAATCTGGATTCAAAGGATGGTGTTTGATAGGAAATCGGGATTCAAAGTATGATTTCTGGTAGACAATTAACAAATAAGCTATTTATATAGGCGACCCTGATTAGCAGCTCCTAGTCCAAAAATGATTTCAGAGCATGCTATGTGATAGGAATTCAAAAAACTGGATTCAAAGTATGATTTCTGGTAGACAATTAACAAATAAGCTATTTATATAGGCAACCCTGATTAGCAGCTCCTAGTCCAAAACATGATTTCAGAGCATGCTATGTGATAGGAATTAAAAAAAAACTGGATTCAGAGTATGATTTCTGGTAGTCAATTAACAAAATAAGCTAGTTGTATATGCGACACAATTGAACAGCTCCCAGACCAAAAAAGACTACATAGAATGATATGTGATAGGAACTCAAAAATATGGATTCAGAGTATGATTTCTTGTAGTTTATGAACAAAATAAGCTAGTTCGATAGGCGACACTGATTAACAGATCCAATGCCAAAAACTGAATTCAGAGGTTGCTATATGGTACGAAATCAAAATTCTGGATTCAGAGTATGATTCCTATTAATTAATTTACAAAATAACAAAGTTCTATAGGCGTCACTGATTAAAACTCCCAGGCAAAAAACTGACTTCAGAGGATGCTATGTGATTGGAACTCAAAAATCCGGATTCAGAATATGGTTTCTGGTAGTAAATCTTAAAAAAGCTAGTTCTAAAGGCGACCCTGATTAACAGCTCGAAGGCCAAAAACTGAATTCGGAGAATGCTATGTGATAGGAACTCAAACATCTGGATTCGGAGTATGATTTCTGGTAGTCAATTAACAAATAAGCTAGTTCAAGAAGCGACACTGATTGACAGGTCAAAATTAATTTAGAAG
Organism: Fragum sueziense; assembly: GCA_963680895.1. NCBI lineage: Eukaryota > Metazoa > Mollusca > Bivalvia > Cardiida > Cardiidae > Fragum > Fragum sueziense. The sequence goes on along the minus strand of OY804609.1, from coordinate 24,969,021 downwards.
ATGCTATGTGGTAGGAACTCAAAACTCTGGATCTAGAGGATGCTTTGCAATTGATACTCAACAATCTTGATTCAGAGTATGATATTTCGTGGTAAAGTAACAAAAAAGCTAGTTCTAAGAGCGACACTCATTAACAGCTTCAAGGCCAAAAACTAAATTTATACGATGCTTTTTGATTGCAACTCAACAATCTGGATTCAGGGTATGTTATTTGGTAGTCAATTAATAAAAAAGCTTCTAAAGGCGACAAGGATTTACAGCTTCCAGGCCAAAAACTGAATTTAGAGTATGGTATGTGACTCAAAAATCTAGATTCAGAGTATGATCTCTGGTAGTCAATTAAAAAAATAAGCAAATTATATAGGAGACACTGATTAAAAGCCACCAGGCAAAAAAACTGAATCTAGAGGATGCTATGTGATTTGAACTCAACAATCTGTATTCAGATATTTGGTAATCATTTAACAAAAAGGTTAGTACTAAAGGCGACACCGATTAAAAGCTTTCAGGCCAAAAACTGAATTCAAAGGATGCTATTTGATAGGAACTAAAGAATCTTAATTCAGAGTATGATTTCTGGTAGTCAATTGACAAAATAAGGTAGTTCTATAGACGACACTGATTAACAGCTCCATGACCAAAAACTTAATTAAGAGGATGCTATGTGATAGGAACTTAAAAATCTGGATTCAGAGTATGATTTCTGGTAGTCAATTGAAAAATAAGCTAGTTCTATAGGCGACAATAATTAACAGCTCCATGACCAAAAACTGCATTCAGAGGATAATATGTGATAGGAACTCAAAAATCTGGATTCAGACTATGGCTTCTGGTAGTCAATTAACAAATAAGCTAGTTCAATGGGCGACACTGATTGACAGCTCCAATACCAAAAATGAATTTAGAAGATGTTATGTGATAGGAACTCAAAACTCCGGATTCAGAGTCTGATACCTGGTAGTCAATAGAAAAATGAGCAAAGTATATAGGAGACACTGATTAAGAGCTACCAGACAGAAAAACTCAATCTAGAGGATGCTATGCGGTTGAAACTCAACAATCTGGTATGAACAGCGTATGTTATTTGGTAATCAATTAACAAAAAAGCTTCTAAAGGCGACAAGGATTTACAGCTTCCAGGCCAAAAACTGAATTCAGAGGATGGTATGTGATAGTAACTCAATAATCTCGATTCAGAGTTTGTTTTCTGGTAGTCAATTAACAAAATAAGGTAGTTCTATAGGCGACACTGATTAACAGATCCCGGACCAAAAACTGAATTCAGAGGATGCTATGTGATGGGAACTCAAAATGGGTTGAGAGTATAATTTCTTGTAGTCTATTAACAAAATAGGCTAGTTCTTTAGGCGACACTGATTAACAGCCCCCAGACCAAAAACTGAATTCAGAGGATGCTAAGTGATTGGAACTCAAAAATCTTGATTCAATGTATGATTTCTTGTAGTTAATTAACAACATAAGCTATTTATATAGGCGACCCAGATTAACAGTTCCTAGTCCAAAAATGAATTCAGAGGATTCTATGAGATAGGAATTCAAAAAACTGGATTCAGAGTATGATTTCTGGGATTCAAATAACAAAAAAGCTAGTTGTATAGGCGACACAGATTAACAGCTCCCAGACCAAAAACAGACTACAGAAGATGATATGTGATAGGAACTCAAAAATCTTGATTCAGAGTATGATTTCTGGTTTTTAATTAACAAATATGCTAGTTCAATAGGCGACACCGATTGACAGCTCCCAGATAAAAAATGAATTTGGAAGATGCTATGCTATAGGAACTCAAAACTCTGGATTCAGAGTATGAACTCTGGTAGTCAATTAAAAAAAATAAACAAATTATATAGGAGACACTGATTATGAGCTACCAGGCAAAAAACTGAATCTAGAGGATGTTATGCGATTGAAACTCAACAATGTTTATTCAGAGTATGATATTTCGTAGTCAAGTAACAAAAAAGCTAGTTCTAAAGGCGATACTCATTAATAGATCCAATGCCAAAAACTGAATTCATGCAGAGGATGCTATGTGATTGCAACTCAACAATCTGTTTTCAGAATATGATATTTGGTAGTCAATTAATTAAACAGCTTCTAAAGGCGACAAGGAGTAACAGCTTCCAGGCCAAAAACTGAACTGAATGATAGTAATTCAAACATCTAGATTCGGAGTATGATTTCTGGTAGTCAATTAAAAATTAGCTAGTTCTATAGGCGACACCGATTAACAGCTCCCAGGCCAAAAATTGAAATCAGAGAATACTTTGTGATAGGAACTTAAATATCTGGATTCAGAGTATGATTTCTGGTAGTCAATTAACAAAATGAGGTAGTTCTATAATCGACACTGATTAACAGCTCGCAGTCCAAAAAGTGAGTTCAAAGGATGCTATTGGATAGGAACTAAAAAATCTGAATTCAGAGTATGATTTCTGGTAGTCAATTAACAAATAAGCTAGTTCTATAGGCGACACTAATTAACAGCGCACTGACCAAACACTGAATTCAGAGGATGCTATGTGATAGGAACACAAAAAAAGGATTCAGCTTATGAATTCTTGTGAGTCAACAAAATAAGCTAGTTGTATTGGCGGCACTGATTTACAGCTCTCGGACCAAAAATTGAATTCAGAGGATGCTATGTGATAGGAACTCAAAAATCTGGATTCAGAGTATGACTTCTGGCAGTCTATTAACAAAATAAGCAAGTTTTATAGGAGACACTCATTAAGAGCTTCAAAGCCAAAAACTGAATTCAGAGGATGCTATGTGATAGGAACTTAACAATCTGGATTGAGAGTATGATTTCTAGTAGTCAATTAACAAAATAAGCAAGTTCTATAGGCGACACTGATTAACAGCTCCGAGGCCAAAAACAGATTTCAGAGGATGCTATGTGATTGAAACTTGAACATCTAGATTCAGAGTATTACTAATGAGTCAAACACTTTTTTTTTGGCACCACTCGGAGGTGGTAATTCTTATTGCATTTTCTGAACAGCTTGATATATGTAGTTAACTAATTGACATGATAACAGTATGAAATTGGTACTTTTTACTTAAATAGCAAATATCATACTCTGAATCCAGATTGTTAAGTTCCTATCACATAGCATCCTCTGAATTCAGTTTTTGACCTTGAAGCTCTTAATGAGTGTCTCCTATAAAACGTGTTTATTTCGTTAATAGACTGCCAGAAGTCATACTCTGAATCCAGATTTTTGAGTTCCTAAGACATAACATCTTCTGAATTCAATTTTTTGCCAGAGAGATGTAAATTAGTGTCGCCAATACAACTAGCTTATTTTGTTGACTCACTACAAGAATTCATACTCTGAATCCAGATTTTTGTGTTCCTATCATATATCATCGTCTGAATTCAGTCTTTGGCCAGGGAGCTGTTAATTAGTGTCGCCTATAGAAGTAGCTAATTTATTAATTAATTACCGGAAATCATACTCTGAATTCGGATTTTTAAGTTTCCATCACATAGCATCCTCTAAAATCTTTTTTGGCCTCGGAGCTGTTAATCAGTGTCGCCTATACAGCTATCTTATTTCTTTAATTGACCACCAGAAATCATATTCTCAATGTAGATTTTTAAGTTCCTATCACATAGCATCCTCTGAATTCAGTTTTTGGTGTAGGAGCTGTAAATCAGTGTCGTCTATAGAACTAGCTTATTTTGTCAATTGACTACCAGAAATCATACTTTGAATTCAGATTTTAGTTCCTATCCAATAGCATCCTTTGAACTCACTTTTTGGCCTGCGAGCTGTTAATCAGTGTCGCTTATAGAACTACTTCATTTTGTTAATTGTCTACCAGAAATCATACTCTGAATCCAGATGTTTTAGTTCCTATCACAAAGTATCCTCTGATTTCACTTTTTCGTCTGGAAGCTGTTAATCAGTGTCGCCTATAGAACTAGCTAATTTTTAATTGACTACCAGAAAACAAACTCTGAATCGAGATTATTGAGTTACTATCACATACCATCCTCTGAATTCAGTTTTTGGCCTGGAAGCTGTAAATCCTTGTCGCCTTTAGAAGCTTTTTTGTTAATTGACTACCAAATAACATACGCTGAATCCGGATTGTTGAGTTTCAATCACATAGCATCCTCTGAATTCAGTTTTTGGCATTTGAGCTGTCAATGAGTATCGCCTTTAGAACTAGCTTTTTTGTTACTTGACTACGAAATATCATACTCTGAATCAAGATTGTTGAGTTTCAATCGCATAACATCGTCTAGATTCAGTTTTTTGCCTGGTAGCTCTTAATCAGTGTCTCCTATATAATTTGATTGTATTTTTAATTGACTACCAGAGATCATACTCTGAATCCAGAGTTTTTGGTTCCTATAACATAGCATCTTCCAAATTCATTTTTGGTTTGGGAGCTGTCAATCAATGTCGCCTATTGAACTTGCTTATTTGTTAATTGACTACCAGGAGACATACTCTGAATCCAGTTTCTATCACATATCATCCTCTGTAGTCTGTTTTTAGTCTGGGAGCTTTTAATCTGTGTCGCATATACAACTAGCTTATTTTGTTAATTGAATCCCATATATCATACTCTGAATCCAGTGTTTTGAATTCCTATCACATAGCAACCTCTGAATTCATTTTTGGACTAGGAGCGGTTAATCTGGGTCGCCTATATAAATAGCTTATGTTGTAAATTGACTACCAGAAACCATGCTTTGAATCTAGATATTTTAGTTCCAATCACGTAGCATCCTCTGAGTTCAGTTTTTGGTCTGGGGGCTGTCAATTAGTGTCGCCTAAAGAAGTAGTCTATTTTGTTAATTGACTACAAGAATTCATACTCTGAACCCAGAATTTTGAGCCTGGAAGCTGTTAATCCTTGTCGCCTTTAGAAGCTTTTTTATTAATTGACTACCAAATAACATACTCTGAATCCAGATTGTTGAATTTCAATCAAAAAGCATCGTCTAAATTTAGTTTTTTGCCTGGTAGCTCTTAAACAGTGTCTCCTATATAATTTGCTTATTTTTCTAATTGACTACCAGCGATCATACTCTGAATCCAGATGTGCGTTTTTTAGAGCGAGATTTCCTGAGATATCTTGAGATTTCTTAAGATGTTTTAGAATAAAGCGTTCTTTAAAGCAAGATTTTTAAGACGCTCAATAGGAGGCGCCATTATCCTATACTTCGCGCGAAACCCCTCGGTCAACTATGTACAAACAATATAAAAATGATTTGACCGAGTTGTTCCGAACACTCCATAATTCATAAACCGCGGTGTTCCGAATGCTCCATACTTTATACTAATGACGTCATGATGACGTCATTTGTATAAATATGGAGAATTCGTAACAGCTCGGTCAAAGTCTCGGTCTTAAAAACGCTTTATTCAAAACACCTGAAAAAAACTTAAAAAATTTCGCTCTAAAGAACGCGCCTCTGATTTTTGAGTTCCTATCACAAAGCATCTTCTAAATTCATTTTTGGTCTGGGAGCTGTCAATTAGTGTCGCCTATTGAAGTAGTTTTCTTTTAATTGACTACCAGAAATCATACTCTGAATCCAGATTTTTGAGTTCCTATCACATAATTATCATCCTCTAAATTCAGTTTTTGGCCTGGGAGCTGTTAATCAGGGTCTCCTATAGAACTAGCTTTTTTTAATTTACTACCAGAAACCATACCCTGAATCCGGATTTTGAGTTGGTATCACATAGCATCCTCTGAAGTAAATTTTTTGCATGGGAGTTTTAATCAGTGACGCCTATAGAACTATGTTATTTTGTAAATTAATTAACAGAAATCATACTCTGAATCCATATTTTTGAGTTCGTATCACATAGCATCCTCTGAATTCTGTTTTTGGCATGGGATCTGTTAATCAATGTCGCCTATAGAACTAGCTTATTTTGGTCATTGACTACCAGAAATCATACTCTGAATCCAGATTTTTGAGTTCCTATCACACATCGTCCTCTGTAGTCTGATTTTGGTCTGGCAGCTAGTCATCAGTGTCGCCTATACAACTAGCTTATTTTGTTAATTGACTACCAGAAATCATACTCTGAATCCAGTGCTTTGAATTCCTATCACATAGCGTACTCTGAATTCAGTTTTTGGTGTAGGAGCTGCTAATCAGGGTCGTCTATATAAATAGCTTATTTTGTTAATTGACTACCAGAAATTATTTGAATCCAGATTTTTGAGTTCCAATCACTTAGCATCTTCTGAATTCAGTTTTTGGTCTTGGAGCTGTTAATCAGTGTCGCCTAAAGAACTAGCTTATTTTGTTAATTGACTACAAGAAATCATACTTTCTATCCAGAATTTTGAGTTCCACTCACATAGCATTCTCTGAAACCAGTTTTTGGTCTGGGATCTGTAAATCAGTGTCGCATATAGAACTAGCTCATTTGTAAATTGACCACCAGAATTCATACTCTGAATCCAGATTTTGAGACCCTATTACATAACATCCTCTGAATTCAGTTTTTGGTCTGGGAGCTGTTATTCAGTGTATCCTATTGCTACTTGGATTTTGATAACTTTTTAAATGTACTTAAGGTAGAATACCCGTAATGTGGCCATTTTGAAACTCATAAAACATCGGATTTATTCGAGCTGCGTGGTTACATGGGAAAACCCTACCGACGATTTTTTTTTTCGACCGCGCCCGAATAATTCCGACGTCGCGCGGATCTTCTAAGGGGTAGACTACCTTAATACGGCTACCTTTGACAGTCATTTCACACAAAAATAAAAAAGGGCCCTTCTTGGTATTTTGATACGGCTATTCACATGGTGTATAATCATGTGACTCAGAATTTCAGATAATCGTCAATGTTTTGTTAATACTGTGAATCAATTTGACCAATTTGAATTCGGTTGTAGGAGAGAAGGCTGAAAAATACAGAAGAACTATCTGGGCGTCGTGGCTCTAGAAATGCCAGAAATAAGCTGGACACTGTGGATTTTTTAAGAGAAAAACTGATAAAAAGTTATTGAAGATCAACCAAAATTTTGGTTGATCTTCAATGACCTTTTAATCAGCTGAGCTGATTCTTTTAAAAATCCACCACGTTTATGTAATGTGTGACGTCTATCCACCTCTTCAAATCGGTCCCGTATTAATAAAAGATTTTCTGAAATTGTTGTATCACGACGTGATTACCCACCGTGGTTTATAAAGCTACAAAATTTTAGATGCCTGGGAACAAAACATAACTTGATCAGAATTATTCGTATCTTGATCCATGTCATTTTCAAGTGTCACAGGGTCCCTTTTGCCAGATTTTTTTATTGATTTGGTTGTCAATGTCGTCGTTTAACCTCGAAAACCTCGTAATTATAACTTGTAAAGCTGTACATGTAGTTACAAAGTTTCTTTAAAAAAGTGATGGTATGAGAACTGACAGTATAGTAGAGATTCGTATGAAAAGGGTCTAAGCTTAACCCTTTCCCGAAAAAGGTCTTGCTTTGACGTTCCTAATAGAAACAATTTGAAGAAATATGGAAGAAAAAGAATGAATTATGCATTTTCCCTTTTTACCTCGATATGTTGTATGTTAGGCTATATTGTTTGAAAATGTTGCCTTTAAGGTAGAATGCGCCTAATGGCATCGTAAGAAATTGGGGTGACAAACACTTTTGTCTGATATTACATTATATTAGACATCTATATGTGCACTATGACAGAAATTCGTCCAGAGGTTACCTAGAAATTTGATTTTCCCCTATCCCACCCCCAACTTACAAAATTCCAATATGGCGGCCACCACTGAAAGCGAAAAAGTATCTGAATTTTGGACATAAACACATTAAATGTGTCCAGATTTTGGTTTTTATTATCAAAAACATGTTTACCAATCGCCTGATGTGAAATGATATGACGCTTGTGCGCATATGAGAGATATTTGTTTAAATTACTGCGTGGTTATTTAAAAATAAAGCCTCTTTATTTCCTAATTTGAAATTTATGCCTCTCAAACAAGTGTTGACAGTGCCAGAAATAAGTCCACGCACTCTCTAAAACCGATATCAAAATTATTCTGATATGTGTAGGAACACGATAAAATCCACATATGTACATTTTATCCGTCAAAATCTGAAAATATATAAAGGTAATTCTTAGTGCCCTCATACTTTCGAACGCACTATTCTTTTCCCAAAAGAAGTCAATGCCCCAAATGAAGGGAACCGTAGCCCATATCTAATTATATGCTTATAACTAAAACTCAAACGTTGTATATAAGACTTTCAGAAGTTGGCAAATGATAACATATCTGTTGTGATTTCGTATGACTTTCACCATTTCAACCCTTTACCTAGTAATCATTTGAACATCGCTATTTGTAAAAAGTAATGCAAATTCTAAAGACAAAATTGTACTTAATCTTTTTTATAGTCTATTACAGCTTCCTTATACTATTTCTTCTGGATTGCATATTGAATCTAAGGACTTAAATGGAAAAAGAATCTAAAAAAGGGATCAAATCACGGATCAAACCACGTTACAATTAACTGACAACGAGTTTGCACATCTAAATAAGGATCGCCGGCAAAGAAGTGATGAAAATCGAGTGCGAATGTCGGAGCAATGATGATCTCATCCACGCGTCGTTCTCAAACGATAGGCGTTTGATCACCACATCATAGAATACATGTATGTGTCTTCGATTGTAGGGTTTCTCGGTATATTGAGCCACCCAGTAGCAAGGGAAGAGACGAGAATTATACATACTACAATTTTTTTCCTAAATAGGGAGTTTCATTAAGTATCAAAGTTTCTAATCACATACAAACTGGTGATATCAATCAAAATCATATAAAATTACACGAAAAATGTTTCTGAAAAATTGATGTTAAACGGAGAATCATACCAGAAAAAGATATTCGGGGTGTATTCGGGGAATTTTATTTACAAAGGGAAGTAATATTTAGCAATATTGTTGCTAAAAATAGATACGGAAACTGTCGACATGTGTCGAAAATGTACGACAATAGTAAATATGCATTAGAATTATTCTACCTTAAAGACTACTTGACGGGTCGGCAACAGTCAGTAATAGTCAACTCGTCAAGGTCAAGTCTAAGGTCAATAAATGCGGGCGTTCCTCAAGGCTCAGTTCTCGGTCCATTGCTCTTTCTCGTTTACGTAAACGACATTTCTGAGAACCTCATAAGCATTTCGCGATTATTCGCTGATGACACATCTTTGGCATGTTCTGCGACTCATATAGCCGATATTGAAGGTATTTTAAACCATGATTTAGTTATCATATCTCAATGGGCCAAGCAATGGCTTGTAACTTTTAACCCATCTAAAACCATTGCTATGAATTTTTCAAATAAAGATAATATTCAACATCCCAACCTTTATTTCGATAACGTAAAACTCAACTTTGTTGAAAGCCACAAACATTTAGATTTAACTCTTAGCAGTAATGGTAAGTGGCACGCACATATTAAAAACTTGTTTAATTCTGCTTCAAAACTATTAGGAATGATGAGATGTCTAAAATTTAGACTAAAAAGAGACTCCTTAAATCAAATTTATATATCGTTCCTACGGCCAGTGTTAGAATATGCATCTGTAATTTGGGATAATTGCACTGTTCACGAAAAAGAAACCCTCGAAAAACTCCAAATTGAGGCTGCCAGAATTGTTACAGGACTTACGAGATCGACATCTTTAAACAATATTTAAAACGAAATTGGATGGCTTACTTTGAATAATAGACGAAAATACCAAAAGCTCATATTGATTTTTAAGATTCTAAATGGTTTAACTCCTACTTATCTTCAAGATATTTTTCCTGGACATGTTCATAATAGAACTCAATACAGATTACGCAACGCAGACCATATAGATTTAATTGCTTGCCGAACCCAACTTTTTGCCTCTTCTCTCATTCCATCTGCAGTTACTCTATGGAATGATTTACCAGCAGACATAAAATCAATACAATCTCTTTCTTTGTTTAAATCGCGTATCCTACAAATGTATTCCGTTCCAAGTGTTCCCAAGCATTTTCATGTAGGTGAGAGAAAGTTATCAGTCTTTCACACTCGGATAAGGAATAAATGTAGCGACTTACAAAATGATTTATTTCGTAATCATATCTATCCAGATGCAAATTGCAACTGTGGACACGCAATTGAAGACGCTGAGCATTTCTTTTTTCGGTGTCCTTTGTATATTAACTCGAGATTACGACTTTTCCATTCGCTGTACAGATTCCATCCTTTGAATGAAAAACTGTTACTCTTTGGGTCCGAAACTCTCACATTTGACGAAAATTCTTTTATCTTTAAAACAGTTCAAAATTATATAAAAGAAACAAACAGATTTGGATAATTCTATTTGCAGTCCCATAAACGTTCAGTAAACCCTTCTCATCTCTCAGCTGACAACAAATACATCTATTCTTCTAAAAGAAAGATAAATACATATTCAACACCATCTGCAATTCTGTTCTATTGTCGGAATATTATTGTCACGTATTACCATAAAGTAAAAAGTTGTATGAAAGTGTTCATATATGTATAGTTGCTGAACTGTACGCACACTAGTGTGTACGGTTCAGCAAGTATATAAAATATGAAAACTAGTGACTCTAGACCAGGTTTGTTATAAGGGAATGGCCGTATCTAAGTTGTCAGAACTTGTGGCCAGACCCCTTTGCCAACTGTTGATTTTTCACTTGTAAAAAATTACGATTATGTATGTACGCTTGATGGCAATAAAATATGTTTAAACTAAACTTACATGCCTTTGACAGACAGTATCATCGATATAGTGACAAAAATGACCTTGACCTTTAGAGGCCCATCACAATTATGTATTTTTCGTCATAGAAAGTAGCTACTTAATACAAACAGACTTGATATAGAAAGACTAAATGAACTTCATGTTGAAATTTCCTTGGATAGATATGATATAGCTATGATGGTTGGCAATTCCAGACGATTTTTCTTGAATATTTTTAGCAAGCCAGGACACTATGTCACAATCCTAGTGTCGGCGTCGGCTTCGCGTCGCGTCTACAAAAACTTTAACCTTGTCTCAAACTCTATTAGAGATACAGCCTTGATATTTCATACATGGATATTTCTTACCAAGACATTTCATTTGGTACCATGTCCTTTGACCTGGTCACCTTGACCTTTGAGTTTGACTTACTTTTAAAAAACTTTAACCTGGCCTATATCTTATGCACTATTATATATGTAGATAGAACCTTGATATTTCGTATATGGATTCCTCATGCCATGACATTGACCTTGACATTGGACTTTTAATTATGCGTCAAGCTCTCGTATAGGCGAGCTACGTTGTCCGCAGACAACTCTTGTTTTACCTCCGATAACATAGTATGGATCCATTTTAAAACAGTTGTTATGTTTATCAAACATTTGTTATTTTTTGCAGCTGCGACATACTAAGAAACACCCAATTCACGTTCCTGTCCATACTCAGGCAAAAGAAAGTGTCAACGGTGGTCAAGCAGAAGTAACCCATTACCAAATTGTTTAATGTTAGTCTGACCTAAATGTCAACGAATTTTGTGTGAAATATAGATTTGGTTTTCCGTTATGTTTTGATAAACCGTCTGTGTTGCTATAAAATCTCGTTACTACGGCCTGAATCAAATTGTTTGTTCGAAGTTCGTTTGTCCGAAGTTACGTCATGGTTAACTGGATAAAATCATCCCCTATCGTTTAAGTTTAGACAGATGTAAATTCAAAGAAGTTGCAGATGACACGTTCGATTAATGAAATTTTACATGTTTCAGTTATCAGTGGTAGAACACATTGTGGGAAATGAAAAAATTGCTTGTTCACGGTGGGTAACTCACGTGACCTTTGGAAAGCGTTCACACGAAAAAATCGTCCGCTTCAAGGTATGTTTTGTTTGATTTCTCAGCTTATACTCTATTGATTTTGATGAGATAAAGTGCATGGAACGCGCCTGTGGGAGTGCTATTCACGGCTCTAACTCACCCTGCTCCAAATCCAGTGGTTACTTCAACATTCGAGCCAAAGTCTTTGTAAGTGCGAAACGAAAGTGGGAAGCGTTCACATGCACTGGAAAAAATCGCTTGAATGTTTGAAGAAACCACGGGATTCGGAGCAGAGTGAGTTACAAACGGGGATAGCCCTCTAAAATGCGCGTTCCGCGCACTTTATCTCGTAAAATTCAATAGAGTATAAGCTGAGAAATTCAACAAAACATACCTTGAAGCGGACGATTTTTTCGGTGTTAACGCTTCCCAAAAGTCACGTGGGTTATCCACCGTGTTGTTACAAGCAATTTCTTTGTTTTGGACGATGTTTTCCAATTTGAAAGCAATTATCTTGTTGTTACTCAAAAACAGTCCTTATGTGGGAATTGGTTAACCGTTTCCAGACGACAAATTGGGGAGCAGCAAAAATAGGATAGGCCTATACATAAAGCTGTGTTAAATAGACTCTTTTCATTTATGTTTTAGTCCGTACCCGCAGAACACTTCCGGTAATCCGAGTCTTCTCTGATGAAAATTCAAAAAGAGCCCTGTCCCATTCAAAAGCGAAAGAAAATTCCGACACACGTACGTTATGTCGCTGTCTCGGAATTTTCTTTTTTTGTTTTTTAATGGAACAGCGCTCTGATGTAAATAGTGACATCCAAATATCAAAGAGCGAATTTTCATCAGAGAAGACTCGGATTAGCTTCCGGAGGCAAGTTACTAAAAATAGTAACAAATCGACATTCTCAAAACGAGGCTCCCAAAAAAATGCGGAGAAAAAAAGACGATGCACGTGCATTCAATATACAACGATAAAGCGAATTTTTAAGTGGAACAAAAACTATGAAATTGATTGAATTCGTTAATAGCCGGTAAGATGGTTATGTTATTGGATTTAAAGTCATTAAAGATTTCGCCTTTTGTCTCTAAGGACGACTTCCGGAGTGTGTGTGTGGGGGGGGGGGGGGGGGGGGGAGGGGGGGGGGGGTTCTCAGGTGAAACTTGTCCCTTCAAAAATGCAGAGACAAATTCACGTGAATGAAATTTCTATAATTTTTGGCCTGTCTGGATTAAGATAAAAACGTTATGGTAAATGAAAAAATTGCTTGTCACAAGCTATTTTTTCACTTTCCACAATGTTTTCTAAAACCTTGAGGGGTTATATGACGGTGAGGAATCACGTGACACAACAATTCAACCATTCAAGTAATCGTCAATAATTCTTTAATAATTTGAATTCGGCTTGGAGCAAAAAAGGTTAAAAACGTAAGGACTTTGCTGATTGTGTATAATCTTTTGAAAGTCAGCTGATAAGAAAATTATTGCCGACCAAGTAAGATTTTATTGGTCGTATTTATTTATGGTTTTTTTTTTTTTTTTTTTTTTTTTTCCATTACATCCGACAAACTTGTTCATTTGTACACAATCCCTGCTTCAATAAAAATACAAATCAGTCACCTATTTATGAATTAATTTAAATTTTTCTGCAACTGTTGTTACGTGCTTTCCCCGCTGTGTCAAAGTAAGAGCATGTTTGGAAGATGGTTATGTATAAAATATTTTACCCTTTCCCAAACAAGACCTGGTTTTGACGCTCCTAATATTGATCATCAAAATTTTCTCCTGTTGTCTCAATATTTTCTGTGCTATATCAATTACAAATTTTACCTTTGATAATGTCTATTTTGTTGTCTGCAGCAGCTGTCATATTGGACCACCCTAAAATTTTGGGAAAAGGTTAAGCACCTTTATGCATAGCCACATAAAAGAGGATCCAAAATGGTCCTCCTTCAGCTTAATTGGTTAATTGGTTCAGTACTTCATTAACACAGCAGGCACTGACTCCCAACCAGCTCAGGGGCCATTTATCACATTACAAAGGTGGTTGAGAAAGATAAGAAGTCTGTTTGGCATTTATAACTTTCATGTTATTTCTAATTATTCATAAATGTAAAACGTGCTGCACACATTCAATACATGGTAATTTTATGAATATTAATAGAAGGAAAAACAACAATCAATTCTATTTGCACTGACCTTTTCCTAAATGGAAGAAACCAGACTGTTCTAATTCAAAAGCTGCTGTAGAGTTGATATTACACTAATGTATAATGAAGCACAGAAAAATTTTAGACAAAAGAAAACTACTTATTATCAGCATTTTCTATTTTACCTAAATATTTTCTCTCCGGTAATTTGATATTAGAGACGTCAAATGCCTTGTTTGGGAAAAGGGTTCAGTAATTACAGAATGGCTTTGTTCATATGAACCAAAACCAGAAAAAAAAATTGCCGAGTCACATGCAACTGGATGTGTGTTCATTTTAAAAATGAAAAAAAAATCTATATACATGCTGATCAGGTCATTTAACTCTTTCCCAAACGATTAAATTTTAGGATGATCCTATTTGAAAACCATTTGCAGATGACAAAACAGATATTGCTAGAAGAAGGAATTGTGTACAATATAGCTCAGAAAATATTGAGGCAAAAGGAGAAAGTGCTGATCATCAGCACTTTCTTCTTTTGCCTCAATGTTTTCCCAAGCCTTTTGATTAGCAGCCTTTTCAACAGGGACGTCAAAACTAGGTCTTTTTTGGGAAAGGGTTGATAATTTCCTGAACATTCCGGACGGTTGATTTGGGCATAGATGCAGATTATAAAAATTGAGCCGGGATCTGGAAAAACGTCCCTTATAGCATTTTAAAAAGATGAGTTTCAAGATAAGCCTGTTGTCAAATCCAGTCAAATATACATCCATGCTGCTCTCTTTCAGTAACTACAGGTCACGAAGAAGCTATTGGAGAATAGCATGGAGCCTGATCAGACTGTGCGTATGCACAGGCTGATCTAGATCTATGTTAGACTTAAAAGCCTTAAGGGACGTTTTTCCAGATCCTGGCTCAAATGGATTTGATAAAGGAAGAAATTGAATGTGTACAATATAACAGAAGAGATTTTGGCAATATAAGAAAATGGTGGTTATCAGTACTTTCTTCTTCTGCCTCAATGTTTGACACAAACGTTTTTTACCACAGACCTAAAGACATTCTTTTGTTAGGGAAAGGTTAATTGACAGTTTAGATGAAACACACTTCTTCGGGCTACTTAAAAGTCTATTTTGACATTTTCAATACAATACATTTCTTTTATCACCCTGTTTCGTTACAGAAAACAATAAGTATACCTCACGATGAATGACCTGGCAGAGCAGCCCATGCTAATCGAATGGAATGCTCTGCCAGGTCAATTCTCGCCCGCTATAAATGTACACTACTATCATCAAATAAAATGAAAATGTTGCATATGCTACACATGTACAATTCAGTGCTTTACAAATAAAAGAATAAATAAATATAGAAACCTTAGTTAACCCTTTCCTTACAGAAAATCCTATTTGGATGTTCAAAACTTTAAAAATCATTGTTAGAAATGAAGAATATGTTTATACCCGCATTTTCTCAATTTCTTTTAATGTGTTCTGTACTATTATGCCCTCAACTTCAATGTTGTCTATTTGATATTACTAATAACACGGTGGAGATTGTGCATGATGGGATGGATAACGAATACGGACAAAATATTCTCGATTCTGGTAAGATTTTTTGCAGTAATTTCCTTATTTGTCGGTCAATTTTCAAAAGGTTTGTTGTGTGTACCCCACCTTACCGAGCTCTTTCATCGGATGTATGACATATTAGATAACTCGTGGTACTTTTGCCAAAATATTGTCCCAGCCGACCAGAAAGCGAAATGGTAACGACTACGGCCAAATTAACCACGCTTCAGGTAAGAATTTGTGCAATAACTTTCTTATTTCTGCGTCAATTTTCATGCGATTTGTAGCATGTACTCCGCCTTACTGAGCCCTTTTCTCAGATGTATTACTTATCTGGAAACTCCTTGTACTTTTCTCAAAAATCGATCCCAACCGACTAGAAAAATGACTGTGATTTTTTGTCGTTTTTCTGGTCGGTTGGGATCAATTTTTGGACAAAGTACAAGGATTCTACACACAAGTCATATATCTGAGGAAAGAGCTCAGTAATGCGGGGTCCATGCAACAAACCGCTTGAAAATTGACACAGAAATAAGAAAATTATTGCACAATTTCTTACCTGAAGCGAGGCAAATTTGTCCGTATTCGCTATCCATCCCATCATGCACAATCCCCACCGTGAATAAGTGCTTTAAATTTGAACAAGTTCAATGTTATGTTATTTTTGAAAGGACTAACCCTTTCCCAAATGCCAAATATTAGGAACGTTTGAAGGCTGATGCATGCAACAAAATAATTTTGACACTTTAGGCAAGATTTTTGTACAGAATTACATAGAAAATACTGAGGAAAAAGTAAATAAAACTAATTATCAGCATTTTCTTCTTTTGTCTCAATCTTTCCCAAGCCTTTTCTACAGTATACGTCAAACCAAGATCATGTTTGCGAAAGGGTTAATATAGAAACATGTAATTACAAAAATAATATCTTAGCCAAAATGAAAAATAAAGCCTTTCCTAAACTACAAAATTTAATGTAGACCAAATTGCTGCTGCAGACAACAAATGGGGTAGTACTAAGTAATGATAGAATTTGAGTAAAATATAGCACAGAAAATATTGAGGTAAAGGAGAAAATGCTCGTAATGAACTTTTCTTCTTTTGTCTTTATGTTTCTCAAGCCATTTCCATTAGATATGTCAAAACCAGGTTGTTTGGGAAGGATTAATTATACAATCATTAAGACAATTCTAATAAGTACATACATGTAGGTTTGTTGACTCTAGTTTGTTTTCAGTATTAATTAACAATTCAAAATTACACATATTATAGTAACATTTTCCTTTATTCATTCAAATGTATGATCATATGATCATATTCGTCGGAAAAGTTGAAAGACTTTAACATTTTTGAATTACTTTGAGATAACAATAAGTCATCTTCATTACGTTATCTGAGCAAAATAGTAAAAATGGCATAAAGAGACATCACATTCCCATTTTATTTTCTAAAGTATGTCTTGATGCTAAGATTGGTCATTTTAATACGTTTAAATGATATTGGTTTTTTTAAATTGTTGCTTATAAACTGCAGAAGTACCATGAAAGTTGAGACAGAAGTGTCAAATTCATTTACATCTAAACTGCTATTTACCACAATTAGATTAATATAAGGTAAAATATATATTCCTCTTAAAAATGCAACACTTGGGCTTGAAATTTTCAGAATTTTCATAAGAAAATAAAATTATCGCTGCTTTTCAACGAAAATCCCGTAAATGCTGCTTAAAACAAGCTGCAGTTACGAGGTTTTCATTGAGACGCGATTTATACTCTTTAGGATATCGAAAACAAAATGTATGAGGAATATCTATGAAATGTTACCTTTAACCCATTCACACATTATAATGCATTTTGACGCACCAAAAGATAGAAGTTCTAAGCAACTCTGTTGGTATTGAAAAAAAATGCTTGTGACCAGCATTTTCTTCATATCCACAAGTTTTCTTGCAGTTACAATAATTTTCCTGACTATCTACTTAATGTAACAAAAATTATTAAATAAATATGAATACATATTCAAGTTGACTTTTTATTACAACTCCTGGATATACTTGTTTGTCAATTTACAACACAGAATCAGTATTTTGTTTTGACGAACAAGGGGTTGATGTCAGTATTCTTTTACGTCTCCGTCCTTTTTGTGGTGTTGTGTTGTGTTGTCTTTTTTCATTGTAGACAATGGCGGTTTGAATGTAGGGAGGTCTTCAAAGCTCTCGAACCGACTCTGACTGCCAAAATTATACTCTATTTCACCAGATGCGTTTCGGCGCAATGTCTGTGACTTCAAAGCGTCTAAACGTCCTGCCTCATGGTTCCCTGCTGACTGGAGATATGTCACTTGCAGTTGAAGGAGTTCACCGAGCCTTCGTATTGCTGATTCTGGTGGAAGCCACTTTCTAGGATCAGTGGTCCTATACCCTCCTTTTGAAGAAGCGTCTGGCTGCAATCCAATTGTAATAGCCCTTACATCTTCAAATGTAACACAGTCACAGAGATACTTTTTAGGACAATACAGTGTCTTGTACAGCTCTACTAGAGAATCTTGGTTCAGGGTTAGGACACCATTATCTGTGTAACAGAGGTTGGTTCTTATCTGTTGATTTGTTGTAAACAATTTCAAAATCTTTTCATGACTTATCTGGTACAGTTTTGGGATGAAGTCATTTCCCCCCATGCATAGGCCAATTGATAAGACTGTGCCTATATTAATGTCGCGGTAGTGACGTTCAAACACTGCAAGCATCCCTGTAATGTTGTAAATATCCAATTTTCCGGCTGGCTTTTGTAGTATGACGTAGACTGGATTCAAAAACTGGTGGTTTCCATCTCTTTTCCACAATCTGCTGACAGCAAACAGATGGATATATATGGCATCTATGTCTCCTGACGATACGACACTGACTGCAACTTGTCCTGGAATAAGGTGATCCCGAAACTCGATAAGCCCATCAACAACTGCCATCTCCGCCTCGCCCTTCCTTTGTTTGACGTTTTGTAGGAGTTGGCTGTTGGATCTAGATGATTCCGGGTCACCATACCCTTTTACAATTGGAGTACAGTAAGGCTGACATGCACATTGTTCGATTTGGCACTTGCATGTTTGCACATGAAGCTCACTGTCCACTATCAGCTGGAAACGTTTTTCAAACTGAAGTTTGTCAACGTTTAAAGCAAGGAAGTTGCTGATTGCCTTTTTTCCGAGTGTCGTTTTTGTTGCGGCATCCTTATTTAGTAGTCCATCATTTACTATGTCGGCTGCAGTTTTGAGGTGATCAATAGTCTTTTCCAGATGGTTACTTGTCCTTTGAGATTGCGTGCCTGCTTTAAACTCATCAGGCGTGAAGCTGTACTTTTCCTCGCACACAATCAACTTCTGGATATTTGGCATCTGGTTTATCAATCTGTTAAGAATTACCTCTACATGTTGAATGTATTCTTTTCCAGTTGTTACATTACCAACCTTGAATTTCACTCCAGCAAATTCTACTGCACACACCACAGCATTTGTTGTAATGGTAGCTGGCATGTGTGACTGTCCCAAACTAATAAGGCCGCTGTCACCTTTACACTCTGTTACCAAGGTTTGAAGAGCTCTTCTCATGCCTACAGACTTCATAACTTTGGGCTTTGAGCTATCTGGTTTCACTAGAGCCTGGCAGGTGTTATTCAGAGACGAGAAACAATCAATCAGCCGAAACTCCTTAGATACAATTTTTTGTCTCTTGATTTCCTTTACCTCGTTCTCTGACTTTGCTTGAACCAGTTTAGATTTAACTGTCCTTTTAATGGTGATGCCTTTGCTTCTCTTTGCTCTAGACACTAGATTTGTAGGGCCAGTTATATGATCTGTATTGGGAAAGTCATTTTGGGTGAGACCAAACATTCTCTCTTTCACGAGGTATCGCATCAACAGAAATTTTCCAGTATCATAACTTTTGCTATCCAGAATTGACTGTGGCAAAATTATAGGCTTTTTTGAGTACACATTGTATGGTGTTTCACTCATTTCAGTTGATAGTCCACCTTGTCTAAGTATCATGGCAGCAGTCGGGTAAATATAGCTTTCATCTACTTTGGTGATTTTCCATCCCAGGTTATCTTCATCTATTGGATTATTCTTGGATGAATCGTTAACATCTCTAAATCTAGCTTCATTCAGTGTGTCCATTAACGACATTCGGCATGTTACAGCTTTTATAGTTGACCCTGATCGGAAGGCTTTTAAGGCTTCAATGTGGTCGAGTTCTCGTTTTGTGTCACATGCGAAGTTATGTTTGCTTCCTTTGAAAAGTGTGCTGAAGAGGGTTTCTTTGAGACAGGTATGGAAGAAACCGGCACTATAATGTTGATGGAGAAGTTTCACACAGTAGGGAGCATATGACGAGGCATTATTGACAAATGAGAAACAGAGTGACTCCTTCACAGCTGCTAACAGAAGAGAATAACCCCCTTGACCACCTAGACGCTCTGCAAACGCAATCTGAATGACGTGATTACAATGCTTAAGCATGTCTAAGTGGAGAGCAAAGGTAGCGTTTCTTAGTGAAGTCTGTTCGACGAACTTGTGGAACCTAGATGACCAATTTGTGGCTAGCGTTGCTGGTTGTTCCGTCTCCAAATCTGTTATTAACATCTCTTGGTCGTCTTTTGACAGGGATTTGAGGAATGTGACTAGTAAGGCTAGATTCAGTGACTGAGCGATGCGTTTGACGAACATGGTTGCTGTATCAATATGCTGCACTGATATAAGTTTCTTCCAATCTTCTTCTTTATCATCTTTCATATACTTCATAAGCTGAACAAGTCCCGCATCCTGATAGGCGCTGAAAAGCACTGTAATCTTTGATTTCCTTAGATGAAGTAGGGGAAATTCTGGAGGCACCATCTTATACTTTGGGTCAATTTCCATCAACTCAATAATGCATTTTCCAATCTTGCTGTCTGGGCCACATAAAATTCTGTTTAGAGTATCAGGATTTTCAGTTGTATACCCAAGTTTCAAAAGCAGATCATCCAATACCTCTTTTATCTTCATTTTGTCATCATCTCTGCCTACCGCTGGTGGTGGATGCCTACATAACAATGGCGGAACCTGAAATTTGGAGAACCCAAACAACTTCAATGTATCAGACAAGTAAACATTATTGGATAACAGTGAATGATCTGTATCGAAGAATGATATGTTTTCAACTGAAACACCTAACCCAGAAATGTCATTTACGATATCATCATAAAGCACATCTATATCGCAGTCTTCATGATCAATTTCAGCTCCTTCAACTACTGTATGTTCAAGCTTTGTATCTGGATTGTCCATATAACTAGCTTCATTGGAAGATGAACTCAAGAAAATTATGAGAGGAAAGAAATTGGTCAACAGGTTTTTATCCCATTACAAATCGGCAAAATTTAATCTTAGTTCAAATTTAAGTAAGTTGCTGACGACAATTTGATTCAAGCGTTTTTAAGTAGAAAGTGTGGAAAATGAAAAATATTTTCATTTTCCATAATGTTTTCCAGGGCTTTTATCTTGTGGGCGTCGAATAGCGTCATTTTGTGGGAACGGATTTTTCAGTCATCAGAACGTTTTTCGGTTTTTTTTGGTGGATCTTAGGGGGGTTGTTGTTGTTGTTTTCGTCGTCATTGTCGTCGTCGATGATGATGATGATTATACTGTTATCAACATTCATTTTTGTCGTCTGCAGCCATTTTCACCGCTCTAAAATTATGTTGTTTAGAACGGCTTATTCCCATACGTGGACGCATTTAATGCTGCCATAAATGAGAGAAAAAAAAATGCATAAAACAAAGAAATTGCCTCTAACAATCGATTTCTTAATTTCGCATGATGTTTTCTACTCAGAAAGTCCAAAAAAGTAAACTATATTAATATTCACTTGAAATTTCGATTGTTTAACGATTATTTTAGAGAAAGGGAAAAATGCTGAAATGTCGTTTTCCAAATCAACATTTCTCTTTCACCAAACATAAACTATCCTGGGCATCAAAAGCAGGACTTGTCTGGGAAAGTTTTCCCGAACAAGACCTGATTTGACGTCCTTAAAAGAAAAGCTTGAGAAAACATTGAAACAAAACAATTCTGCCTCAATATTTTCTGCGCCTTATTCTAAACAAATTCTATTGAGCCCTTTCCCAAACGGCAAAAAATCGGGTGTTTAAAGGATGGGTTGCAACAAGAGCTTAAAATCGCCCATAGAAAGGATTTTCTTTAAATGCTGTGAATTGATAGAATTAGAATTTAAAGAGGGACTCGCAAAAAAGGTCTTATTTGGGGGAAAACAGTTTGTACAATTTGTCGTCTGCAGCAAATATCATTTGGTGTACCCGAATATTTTGTCGCTTAAGCCTCTCTTACAACCGGTCGTACGTGCTCCTGCGTGCGGTCTGCGTGCGGTCTGCGTCTAAAACGTACGTTTAGTCGTGCGATGCACGCACGTGCAACGAACGATTTTGGTGGACGCAAGCACGACGCAGACTGCACGCAGCAAAGAATTGACCGGACAATTCTTTGGTACGACCATTCTGCGTCAGAAGCACGGAGCACGTACGACAGGCGTGCTTGTGACGCGGGGAACGATATACTGAAATTCCAGAAAATTCACAAAGAATGCGGACTTTTCTCGAAAGAGATTCATATTTTTGACCTGCTTTAAATGTCAAATATTTTCAGGCGCTCTTACAACCCGCGGTGCGTCTTTATAAATTATGCGATTTTGCAGAGTTTTAAAACGTACGATTTAAAAAGACGCACGACGGGTTGTAAGAAGGGTTGATGTTTGTTTTAAATTTGTGTTTTACGCCGTTTTCAAATACTATGGTCATATCGCGGATATAGCACCTAACCATGGAACCCTGTTATTTCTCATACCAGTACTACCACAACACCATAACCAAGCCTCCAGCTGCTCGCCCACATAGTTTAACAATATCAAATCATTGATGGGCGACATTTTTGTCAGAAAGGATATATGTCGCGGCCGGGTATTTGTCGTATTCGGAATAGTTAATTTAGACTGTTGTCGTACATAGGTAAAGGCTAAAACTACTTGGACCTTGATTCCTTGTTACTCAAGACCACAACGTCAATATATTAGATTTTAAATGTTTAAACCCTTTCCCACATATTGACACCTTTTTTCGCCAAAAATATATAAAGGCTTTTGAAAACATTGTGGAAAATGAGGAAATTGCTTGTAACAAACAATTTCTTCATTTACCACAATGTTTTATATCCTAAAATACCAACAGATGTAAAATTTCATTCAGTTGAAGTTGTCGTCTGCATCATCTTTGAATTTAGAATTCATTTTTTAAAACATCGGTCTGGTAAGGGTTAACCCTTTCCCAAACAACAAACTTTTAGAGTAATCCACTACAGAAACTGCCACAAATGACAAAATGGATGTTTTTAGAGATAAGATTTGCGTAAAATATGGTACAGAAAATATTGAGACAAAAGGAGAAACTGCTGGTTATCAGCAGTTTCTTCTTTTGTTTCAATATTTTCCCAAGCCTTTTCGATAAGGGATGTCAAAACCAGGTCTTGTTTGGGAAAGGGTTAACTGTCATGTAAAAAGGGCTTTTCTTGGTAAAGAATATTCAAAACACACTGTTTTGTATTCTAAGTCACGGGTGCTTGACAATCGGGGCTACTCGGGTATTATCGGGATCTCAACATTGATTCACGGAATCGACCGAAGATGTGACGAAAGAGGGAGTGAGAACATTTCGCTGCTTTTCTTCAAAAACCTCGTATCTGCAGCTTAAAACAAGCTGCAGATACGAAGTTTTTGCAGAAAAGCGACGATATATCGAGATAGCCGATGTTTCAACATATCTAAGTCTGTGTTTATTTGTATGAATAAAAATAGGAAAAAACACGACGATAGAATCAAGTTTTTATTCTGTTTCTGACAGATTCTAACAACACCTAATTAGTATGTTTATGCATGACCAATTTTAACCCTTTCCCAAACGACAAAATTTTAGGGTGATCCACTTCAAAAACTGCCACAAATGACAAAATGGATACTATCTAAGATAGGATTTGTGTAAAATATGACATAGAAAATATTGAGACAAAAGGAGAAACTGCTGGTTATCAGCAGTTTCTTCTTTTGTTTCAATGTTTTACAAAGCCTTTCTTATTAGGGACGTCAAAACCAGGTCTTGTTTGGGAAAGGGTTAATTCGTTTTGAAGCAGAGACCGGACAAGTTTCACCTAAGACCCCCCCCCCCCCCACACACACACACACACACACACGCACGCATACTCCGGAAGTCGTCCTCAGAGGTAAAAGGCGAAATTTTTAATGACAGTAAAACCAATAACATAACCATCTTACCGGCTATTAACGAATTCAATCAATTTCATAGTTTTTGTTCCACTTAAAAAATCGCTTTATCGCTGTATATTGAATGCACGTGCGCTTTATCGATGTATATTGAATGCACGTACACCGTCATTTTTTTCTTCGCATTTTTTTTTTTGGAGCCTCGTTTTGAGAATGTCGATTCCTTACTATTTTTAGTAACTTGCCTCCGGAAGTTAATCCGAGTTTTCTCGGATGAAAATTCGCTCTATTTACATTAGAGCTTTGTCCTATTCAAAAACAAAAGAAAGTTCCGAGACAGCGACATAACGTGTGTCGGAATTTTCTTTTGCCTTTGAATGGGACAGCGCTCTTTTGTAAAGAGCGACATCCAAATATGAACGAGCGAACTTTCATCAGAGAAGACTCGGATTACCGGAAGTGTTCTGTGGGTACGGACTAAAACATAAATGAAGAGTCTATTATATGAAAACGCAAGGAATCAGTTGCACGTAGAAAAATATTTTCAAAATCAGCTGATAAAAAGTTATTGACGCCCAACTAGAATTTTTAAAATAATAACTGTATCTTATAACAAATGATAACTATACTGAAGGAAAAAAGAAGATGCTAATTATCTGCATTTTATTTTTCTGAATCAATGATTTCAGAAACAAATCTTTACCGGGGACGTCAAAACCAGACCTTCCTCGGGAAAAGATTTAACAGATTCCAACATTACGACTCCTTTTGACACCTCGCAAGATAAGCCTTTGATAAACATTGAGTAAAATGAAGTTATTTCTTGTTACCAGTAATTTCTACCCAAACATCTTAAATTTTCAAAGTTTCTTCACTTTGTCGTCGTCTGTAGCATCTTTAAATTTCGAACAGTCTAAAATTTTGCCCTCTGGTTATAATCATGTTAAAAAAAGATCTCTGAGAATAACGTTGAACTTTATCAGACCATGCCTATACACAGGCCGATCTAGACCCGCATTGTTTAAAACTATAAAAAAATGAAAGTTTTAATTTTCAGAATTCCGACTCGTTTGATAGTCCATATTTCGTTTTTGTTTTTATAATAACCGAAGATATGAATTAAAGGTAT
Organism: Fragum sueziense; assembly: GCA_963680895.1. Taxonomy (NCBI): domain Eukaryota; kingdom Metazoa; phylum Mollusca; class Bivalvia; order Cardiida; family Cardiidae; genus Fragum; species Fragum sueziense. Next base: position 24,943,990 of record OY804609.1, on the reverse strand, counting down.
CAAATGTTCAATTACGAATGAGGGGCTAGTCCGATAACTCGAACTAGGTAGATCAGATCACTGGGACTATTTATAGAAATAACTAGTCGCAGCTGCAGGTTTTTTTTTTTTTTTTTGTTGTTGTTGTTGTTGTTGTTGTTTTTTAGTTGCAGATATGAGATTTTCATTGAAAAGCAATGGGATGTTGACAGTTTTGCATTGCCCTACCTAAGAATAAACTAAAACAACAGTTACTGTTATTATTCTCATTTAGTTTTGAAAGTATTATAATGCTGCTTTTCAACAAAAAACTTCGTAACTGCAGCTTGTCTTAAGCTGCAGTTATGAGGTTTTTGTTGAAAAGCGGCAATATACTGCCTTTCGAATGCCACTTTTTCAGTTCATGATGATCTAATATGTAGCCATTAACCTTTTTATCTTCTTTCCAATGTTATTTTTAAGGTCAAACATCATCATTAGGACACAAACAATTAAGGATTCCTCGAAAAGGAACAGACATTATATAAACGTAAGACTTTTTTCTTTTGACATTTCAATTCTTTTATTTTGCATATTTTTGGCAATTAACCATGGCTATTATACAATTCAGTACATGTACTTATTTATTCGTGAAGGTGAAATTTCAAACATTTGAATATTGACAAAATCGAAATATTGACAGAATTACGAGATACATCAATAACAACAATTGCAAACACTCAATAATTCTTTTAAGGCGTGGTGGATTTGAATTTGAATTGGATAAAAGAGACTGTTTTTATTTGATTCGTTATAATGAGCACGTGGTAAATAGCTCACGATAAATGACCTGGCAGAGCATCTCTATTGATAAGCTAGAGATGCTCTGCCATATGAATTGTCGTGAGCTATACGAACAAGTTAATCGGATAAAATTGGTCAACATGTGCACGGTGGTAAATAACGTGACTCAGAATTTCAGAAAATCTTCAATAATTTTGTAAAGACAAGACCAATTTGAATTCGGTCTGAAACAGAGAACATTATTTAAGATTTTCTGAAATTGGCGTATCACGTGCTTATCCACTATATTATGCCTATGTCAATCGAATAATTACGGGTTTTTGTCGAAAAGCAGCGTTTTGTCACAGACATGGATCGAACCTGTGACCTCATTAGTGAGAGTCTAATGCGCTACCAACTGTGTTATAATCGCGGCTTGCACAAATTTAAACTAATGTTGTTCGGAAAAGGGTTAATGTAATAAAAGTAGTCTTAAAGTCTTAAGGCCTCCCGTTTTATTTAACCCTTTCCCAAATGACAACATGTTATGGTGGTTTAATTTGAAAGCTGCAGTGGATGATTTAACCCTTTCCCAAACGACAAAATTTTGGGGTGATCCACTTCAAAAACTGCCACAAATGATAATGGATGTTATTAAAGATAGGATTTGTGTAAAATATGGTACAGAAAATGTCGAGACAAAAGGAAAAACTGCTGGTTACCAGCAGTTTCTTTTTTTGTTTCAATGTTTTCCCAAACCTATTCTATTTAAGCATGTCAAAACCAGGTCTTGTTTGGGAGAGGGTTAATTGATGTGAATAAAAATAGGGTTGTAGTGCAATGTTTCAGGGAAGAAATTGAAGCTATCAAGTTATCAGTTTCCTCTTGTGCCAAAATCTTATCCCAAACCTTTACCAGTTGGCACGTCAAAATCAGGTCATGTTTGAGAAAGGGCTTTCATGTGAAGTACTATTTTAACCCTTTCTCAAAAGGGCAGAATCATTTGTTCCTATGTTTTCTCAGGCCTTTTCTAACAGTATTGTATGGGAAAGGCTTAGAAAATGGCAATGGTCAAACGTTGACCCCCAAGAAGGCTTATTATTGCATTATAGCGAACGAGAATCGACCTGGCAGAGCAGCCCATGCTAATCGAATGGAATGCTCTGCCAGGTGAATTATCGTCCGCTATATCTGGTGTGTTTCAACTATTTCCTAAACGATATAAATAGAAAAGTAAAACAGTGAAAACATTAAGTTAAAGTGGCACATGCTAGGTTCAGGGACAAGGGCGGCATGGGGAGAGAGTTTGCATTATTGTGTGGCGCTTTGCGTTATATAGGGCCGAAAAAGAAAGAAATTTTAGCGCTGTAACAAGTTTATCATTATCTCTCAAGATTCTGTTTCCAATAAACCTTACTATAAAAATAAAGTGCAGGTAGGGTAATTATATACAGACTTGATGTAGGCTAGAAGGACAAAATTAACTTTAATTGAAATTTCCTTGGACAGAAATAATAAGGCTATGCAGGTTGACAATTCCACATGATATTCATTGAATAAATATTTTACGTGTTTCCATGTCCGACAACTTAATATGGGTCCCTTTAAGATGTCTCAAAATAACTAAGAAAATAGGTCAAAGACCTATACTGAAGAACTCTTTAAACTACAGATAAGAAAGGGGTAAAGCATTTTAAAATGTACAATACCCTTAACTGTTCATTAAATCCTATATTGTTGGCATTCAGTGTAATCCATTTGTCAAACCCATTACATCTGATACCCACACCACAGGGTTTATATTTAAAAGAGTAAATTTGGAATGACTAATAGAGAATGATTTTATCCAATTAATCGAGACGTAATTTCGGACAAACAATAGTATTTCGTATGTGTTGTTAAAGTGACATTTCACGATATTTTTCCATAAATTTTTCTGATGTTTTATCTGAAAGAGCATTTTTTCTAATGAAAACTCTGAAAATTTCACGCCAAAATATTGCGTCCTTTACGAGAAATATATATTTTTGTGTAAAAATTAATCAAATTGTTGTCCACAACAGTTCGGATTTATATGTAATTTGCAATTTCTGTCTCAACTTTAAAGGCATATTTTTCGCTTATAAATAATAACTTCAAAAAACTGATAGCATTTCTACGCATTAGAATAACCAATCTTTGTACCAAGAGATACTTTTAAAAAATGAAATCGGAATGTTATGTCCCTTTAAAAAAATATTTTAACTACGGCTTGAATCAAGCCGTAGTTACGAGATTTTATAATAACCCCGACGGTTTACCAGAACATAACCTTAAACCAAGTCTATTTTTAGCACAAAATTACTTGCTATTCTCTTTTATGTTGTTCTGTTTATACATGTAGATTTATGAAGGAAGATGTTTGAGTTTAACCTTTTCTCAAACAAGACCTGGGCCTGTATACACCAATGTTTCTAAATAGATTTTCTAAAGTAAAATTACATACCAGCCAATCAGAGTGGCCGAGACAAACGCAGACAAATTTATCGGTCACACTGATTGGTTGTATTGTAATTTTACTTTAGAAAATCAATTTATCGTGGATTGACCGGTTTTCGATACCCTTACCGTTCTGGGTAAACTATGAGGACCATAAGGGTTTTCCCAATAAATTCTAGCTGAATCACAAAAATCTTACTTATTTAGTCTCCAAGAATCTTATTTTCGTAGATATTTAACGAAATAGAGTTGGAAAAACTATTACCTTAAAAAAACAAGATAAAACGGATCATTTCTTGTGAAGTTGACCTATTTTCGATACCTTTTATATCTTTATTGTTGAAGAGTATTTATTTACAGTTTGGCTCGAAACGTATGCAACATGCAAAATGAACGACAACTTGGTGTATACAAATGGAATAATTTCATAAATGCCTATGGTTACTTGCGATTTTTAACTCATTACAAAGCATCATAATTTTGGACCAATTCATAATCTAAAGAAGTTGCAGACAACAATCTTTTGCTTATGAAATTGATTTTTTTCTTTCATTTTTTGTACAAACAGTGTGGATAAAGAAGAAACTGCATGCTAAAGGCAATTATTCATTTTCAGTAATGTCCCACAGAGTTTTGTTGTTGTTTTTTAAAGAAGAAAACAAATGAAAAGAAGTCAAAATATTAAGAAAAAACAGAAAATTCGATTGAGACACCACCACTTTTGAAAAACCCTGTACCTACCCAACCACTGGCGTCACATGACTGTCATGTGACTTTTTGAAGCAGACGAATGTGTCAGATCATTGGTTGGTAGTGAAATGGTATTTTTTTGGATCATTTCAAGTATTTTTTCATCTTTTTTGTGGACAAAGAAAAAGTAATAGTGGAAATGGCATATTATTTTCCGAAAATAAGAAATAAATGATAACTTGCTTGTTTTTCAAGCATTTCTGGTGAAAATTCCTTTGAGTGAAGAACTAAGGACACCGGTCCAAAAAATGAAAACAATGACGTCATGCATCATCCGTTTTTCTGGGCATGCGCAAAAACCATAGAGTCACGATTTTAGGTACGTATCGAAAACAGGTTGAACTACGATAGAAACGTTGGTGTATATGGACCCTGGTTTTGACGCCCCTAATAGAGTTGGCTGGGGAAAACATTGAGCCAAAAGAAGAAAATGCTGATAATGCTGATTGGGTATAACGGTATACCCAATCTAATTTTAGCACAAAATTTATTGCCATTAAACCAACTTGCCATTTTCGACTCTGTTTTCAATCTTACAGCCATAAATGTTGAACAATCAAGACAGTACTTGTTCATTAAAGCCTATGTTGTGGATACTAATTGGATTTATATCATTGAGATTATTTAGATGAGTATCCTCAACAGAGGTTTTGGATTTAAAATAACGAATTCATAAAGCATTAACCCATTAACACACAATGGCTCTTTTTGACTCCCAACAAAATAATGACTATGTAAAACATCGCGGAAAAAGAAAAAAATGCCTGTGACAAGCAATTTCTTCATTTTCCACAATGTTTTCCATCCAAAAAAAGACCTAAAAATTAAAAATTCCTTTCACTTGAAATTGTCGTCTGCAGAATCTTTCAATTTGGACCGCCCTAAAATTTTGTCGTTTGGTAATGGGTTAACCTTGTATCTATTGCGTTCGGATATCCTCGGTTAATGTCGATCAAAGATCGAATCATCGACTCGGAAGTGTGTGTATGAAGAAATCTTAAAAAATCGCATTTCTTAGCCGGAAGTAGCTACGCTTCATAAAGTAGTTTTCGAGGTCAACCAAATGCACAACCATGGCAACTTGCGGGACTTGCAGGTTATTCTAAAAAACGAGGACACTGGAACTGCAAACAATGTATTTCAGTATCATTGTCGCGTCAATGTTGACATTAGCCACAGACGAACGTTTTGAATTGTTGTTCCATTTTATTCTATTCATAGTCTGAAAGTAGTTCTATGAGACGCATCCAAGGTATGATTCGATAGAATTGTCATTGGTGATCCAAATGGTATCTATTGCTTTGAGATCCAAGACTCACCATAATGAAACACTTCGACAGACGTCAAAAAGCGGTCGAGCCCCGAAAGATCAATCGGTAACGTCGCAGACTGTCAATCCAGGGGTCGCGAGCTCGAACCAAGTTGGCCAGTGTCCATTCTTACATTTGACAAAAGTCATTTGTCTCTCACCAATGAGTTTGAAAAATATATGTGAGAGAGCACCTTGATGCTCGGTTTGGATAATTATTTTGGTGGCACTGGTGAATAATGAGAGATATAACGAGAATCCGCGATAAGGTGCTCTAGCCGCCGCAATATGACAATCAATCTGCTAGAACTTTTTCTCAAACAGTAAAACGTTGTTCACATACCGGTATATAAAATGTGTAAGCACGGGTAATGATTATCTTGACTTTACTATTTATATTTGTGACGCTTAAAAGAATGTTATGGTAAGGGTAAAAAATATCGACCCTGGTCAGTCTGTGGAGTCCGCGCATCCTGACCAGGATCGAACTTTTCACTCTAAGGTAATTTTCTGGATCTAGATGGGTTTTTTCATACATTACCGGTACTATAATGCTCATTTTTCAAATGCGGCGTGGTTAACGTCTGCTTAAATCTGACCCGTTTCTCAAATTTTGATTTGGCGGACTTTGGAGAAGTTCCCCTTTAAATATGATTTTCTATATTTAGAATGAAGCACGATTATATTCTGGCTTTGCTGGCAATGTGTCTAGTTTTACCCTTTGGGCAATCAGAGGACCCCCAAATACGCTGTCCTTTAGACATTGATCTATGTATTTGGCCATTACCATGTAGTTCGCGAGGGAGGCCAGGAACGTGTATACCAATTCTAACTTATTGCCTGTAAGTACATTCATTTCTGTATTCAGAATGAAGTACGGTAATATACTGACTTTACTGGCAGTGTGTCTAGTTTTACCTGGTGGACTGGCGGAGGACCCAATACGCTGTCCTATAAGCATTGCAGCCTGCATTTGGGGTTTACCATGTTGGTCGCGAGGGAGGCCAGGAACTTGCTTTCCACTTCTTCAGTATTGCTTGTAAGTACATTCATTCCTATTGTCTGTATTCAGGATGGAGTACGGTTATTACCTTGCTTTACTGGCAGTGTGTCTAGTTTTACCTGATTGCCTGTCGGAGGACCAGAGAGACATGGGCTGTCCAATACGCCGTCTCGACTGTACTAGGGCGTTATCGTGTTGGGTTTTAGGGAGGTCAGGAATTTGTGTCCCATTTTTTCATTCATGCATGTAAGTATATACTGCATACATCGCTATAAATGTTACCAGACTGTCACAGAAGCAGGTCAGAACTATGTATTCTAATTGTTAATTATTACTTGTAAGTACACACATCACTGTGTGTTACCAGACTGTCACAGAAGTAGGTTAGAACTATGTATTCTAATTGTTAATTATTACTTTTTAGTACATACATCACTATGTGTTACGAGATTGACACAGAAGCAGGCCAGAACTATGTATTCTAATTGTTAATTATTTCTTGTAAGTACAAACATCACTATATGTTACCGGACTGTCACAGAAGGAGGTCAGAACTATGTATTCTAATTGTTAATTATTACTTGTAAGTACATACATCACTATATGTTACCAGACTGTCACAGAAGCAGGTCAGAACTATGTATTCTAATTGTTAATTATTACTTGTAACTACATACATCACTATATGTTACCACACTGTCACAGAAGCAGGTCAGAACTATGTATTCTAATGGTTAATTATTACTTGTAAGTACATACATCACTATATGTTACCAGACTGTCACAGAAGCAGGTCAGAACTATGTATTCTAATTGTTAATTATTACTTGTAACTACATACATCACTATATGTTACCACACTGTCACAGAAGCAGGTCAGAACTATGTATTCTAATGGTTAATTATTACTTGTAAGTACATACATCACTATATGTTACCAGACTGACACAGAAGTAGGTCAGAACTATGTATTCTAATTGTTAATTATTACTTGTAAGTACATATATCACTGTATGTTACCCGACTGTCACAGAAGCAGGTCAGAACTATGTATTCTAATTGTTAATTATTACTTGTAACTACATACATCACTATATGTTACCACACTGTCACAGAAGCAGGTCAGAACTATGTATTCTAATGGTTAATTATTACTTGTAAGTACATACATCACTATATGTTACCAGACTATCACAGAAGTAGGTCAGAATTATGTATTCTAATTGTTAATAATTACTTGTAAGTACATACATCACTGTGTGTTACAGCACTTTCACAGAAGCAGGTCAGTACTAATTGTTAATTATTACTTGTAAGTACATACATCACTATATGTTACCAGACTGTCACAGACTCAGGTCAGAACTATGTATTCTAATTGTTAATTATTACTTGTAAGTACATACATCACTATATGTTACCACACTGTCACAGAAGCAGGTCAGAACTATGTATTTTAATTGCTAATTATTACTTGTAAGTACATACACCACTATAATAAATATTATGTTGCCAGACTATCACAGAAGTAGGTCAGAAATATGTATTCTAATTGTTAATTATTACTTGTAAGTACATACATCACTATGTGTTACCAGACTGTCACAGAAGCAGGTCAGAACTATGTATTCTAATTGTTAATTATTACTTGTAAGTACATACACCACTATAATAAATATTATGTTGCCAGACTATCACAGAAGTAGGTCAGAACTATGTATTCTAATTGTTAATTATTACTTGTAAGTACATACATCACTATGTGTTACCAGACTATCACAGAAGTAGGTCAGAACTATGTATTCTTATTGTTAATTATTACTTGTAAGTGCATACATCTCTACATGTTACAAGACTGTCACAGAAGCAGGTCAGAATTATGTATTTTAATTGTTAATTATTATTTGTAAGTACATACATAACTATGTGTTACCAGACTGTCACAGAAGCAGGTCAGAACTATGTATTCTAATTGTTAATTATTACTTGTAAGTACATACATCACTATATGTTACAAGACTGTCACAGAAGTAGGTCAGAATTATGTATTCTAATTGTTAATTATTACTTGTAAGTACATACATCACTATATGTTACCAGACTGTCACAGAAGTAGGTCAGAACTATGTATTCTAATTGTTAATTATTACTTGTAAGTACATACCTCACTATGTGTTACCGGACTGCCAGAGAAGCAGGTCAGAACTATGTATTCTAATTGTTAAATATTACTTGTAAGTACATGCATCACTATATGTTACCAGACTGTCACAGAAGTAGGTCAGAACTATGTATTCTTTTGTTAATTATTACTTGTAAGTACATACATCACTATGTGTTACCAGACTGTCACAGAAGCAGGTCAGAACTATGTATTCTAATTGTTAATTATTACTTGTAAGAACATACATCACTATGTGTTACCAGACTGTCACAGACTCAGGTCAGAACTATGGAATCTAATTGTTAATTATTACTTGTAAGTACATACATCACTATATGTTACCGGACTGTCACAGAAGCAGGTCAGAACTATGTATCCTAATTGTTAATTATTACTTGTAAGTACATAGATCACTGTGTTACCGGACTGTCACAGACTCAGGTCAGAACTATGTATTCTAATTGTTAATTATCACTTGTAAGTACATACATCACTATGTGTTACCAGACTGTCACAGAAGCAGGTCAGAACTATGTATTCTAATTGTTAATTATTACTTGTAAGTACATACATCAATATATGTTACCAGACTGTCACAGAAGCAGGTCAGAACTATGTATTCTAATTGTTAATTATTACTTGTAAGTACATACATCACTATATGTTACCAGACAGTCACAGAAGCAGGTCAGAACTATGTATTCTAATTGTTAATTATTACTTGTAAGTACATACATCACTATATGTTACCAGACTGACACAGAAGCAGGTCAGAACTATGTATTCTATTTGTTAATTATTACTTGTAAGTACATACATCACTATGTGTTACCAGACTGTCACAGAAGCAGGTCAGAACTATGTATTCTAATTGTTAATTATTACTTGTAAGTACAAACATCGCTATATGTTACCAGACTGTCACAGAAGTAGGTCAGAACTATGTATTCTAATTGTTAATTATTACTTGTAAGTACATACATCACTATATGTTACAAGACTGTCACAGAAGCAGGTCAGAACTATGTATTCTAATTGTTAATTATTACTTGTAAGTACATACATCACTATGTGTTACCAGACTATCACAGAAGAAGGTCAGAACTATGTATTCTAATTGTTTATTATTACTTGTAAGTACATACATCACTATATGTTACCAGACTGTCACAGAAGCAGGTCAGAACTATGTATCCTAATTGTTAATTATTACTTATAAGTACATACCTCACTATGTGTTACCGGACTGCCAGAGAAGCAGGTCAGAACTATGTATTCTAATTGTTATTTATTACTTGTAAATACATACATAACTATGTGTTACAAGACCGTCACAGAAGTCAATCAATACTATGTATTCTAATTGCTAGTTACTGTTGATTATTGTTTGTAGTTTTATCATTGGCGATAGATTGTATAAACACATCAACGCATCAAAATTTAACAAAATGACGTATGAAGAATATTACATGTTTTCCTGTCGTACAAATACATCGGGACACTATTTAAATAGTAACGCTTCCTGTTCTTGTTTTAGAAAGATGTGAGTTACTAAAGTATTAAGGTAGAATACCCGTATTAGCCTATGACCATTTTGAAATTCATCAATCATCCGGATTTTTCGAGAGTCGTCGTTACGTTTCCGAACCTATTCGGGCGCGGTCGGAAACATTCGGCGGTGGAACGTTCCACCGCCGAATGTTTTCAACGTCGCCCGAATAATTCCAACATCGGGTGAATCTCATTAGGGGTGAACTACCTTAAGTCTGTGTTTTATTCCTTTTACAGCTGCCAAGTTCGACCAAATGCCAAAGACATGTACCTGGCAAAACTCAACCAAAAGAGAATGTCCAAGGCAGTAAAGCAGAATTAACGATTATCCAGGCGGCGAAATTATATACCAACCAGAATTACGGCGGGGAATCGTGTGACAAAGCAACAACAACAGCAGTAACAGCAACATTTGTTTGGGTTTTTTTTAAATCTTCAATAATTGGTTTAACAGGCCCTATTTGGCTGAGCCGGAAAATGTTTATAGAAGAGAAGGCGGCGGAACAACGCCATGAGTTGGCTGGGCATAAGAAATATTTGAAACAACGGCTGATAAAAAAATATTGATGAGAAAGAACATTTTGATTACTCCTAAATTACTTTTTATCATGTGTTATTTGAAAGATCAGCTAGACCTATATCCAGATAATCCCTGACGTTCGGCTGTCCCACCTTCTCTGCTCCAATACAAAATGATTTAATTCAAATCGGTCTCGTATTGATAGAACTATCAAAGACGTTTTGCAATAACGATGAATTCTGTGCTAAAAATACGTTTGGCTAGGGCTTATGTTTTGATAAACCGTCGGTGTTGTCATAATATCTCGTGACTACGGCTTGAACAAAGCCGTAGTTACGAGATTTTACAACAACACCCACGAAATACTATTTTTTTTGTCCGAAATAGCGTCACGGTTTACCGGATAAAATTGTTCCCTATTGTTGCTGTTGCTTCGTCACGTGATACCCCGCTGTAAAATTCGACAATTGTTGCAGACGATTATAAAAACGTAATATAACACATTACCATACGGAAAACTAAGAGACTGATCTAAATTCAAAGATGCTGGAGAAAACAATTTCATCAGAATGGAATGATAGGCTATATTTTGGTATATTTTGCAAAATTGTGGGATGAAAAAATGGGGATAATGAAAAAACTACTTTTAAGAAGCCATTTCTTCATTTTCCTCCAAGTTTTCCACATTTTTTCCACATTTTCTGCCACAAACCAAATTCAAATCGGTTTGTAGTTAACGGATTTATTATGTTTCCTGCAAATGTTGGTGTGCTTTTTGTTGTTGGTGTTGTTGTTGTTGTTGATGTTGTTGCTGCTGCTGCTGATGCTACTGCTGCTGCTGTTGATGATGATGTTGCTGTTGTTGATGATGATGATGATGATGATGATGATGATGATGATGATGATGATGATGATGATGATGATGATGATGATGATGATGATGATGATGATGATGATGATGATGATGATGATGATGATGATGATGATGATGATGATGATGTTGATGATGATGATGAAGATGATGATGATGATGATGATGATGAAGATGAAGATGAAGATGATGGTGGATCTACATGGATCAAGATCAGCATGTGCATAGCACAGTCTGATCAAGATCCATATTGTTCTCTTATATCTTATATCGTCGAATTTTCAACAATTAAAACTCGTAACTGCCGAATAAAACAAGCTGCAGTTACGATTTTTTGTTGAAAAGCAGTTACAGTCGACACTCGTTATGTCGACATCGGTTAAGTCGAATTTTCGCTTAAGTCGAAGTTCAAATCTGGTCCTATCCTCATCTATTGACATAATGTTTTCAAAACAAAATAATTTCTGAATATAGCCATTGAAATATAGTAGGAAAAGGATAGAAATTGCTCGACACGAGCAATTTCTTTCCTTTTCATACTTTATTTCAATAATATTCGTACCTGATAAGTTCAAAAACGGTCAAATATCAAAAATCTCGAAGCCGAACAAAATCGGATGAGTCGAACTCCGGATATGTCGAAGTATTTTAACGGCCACTCCGACTTCGACACAACGAGTGTCGACTGTATATACATCTGTAAGACCCTAGGTAAAAAGTATGCATCCTTTTTAACCCTTTCCCAAACTACAAAATTTTGGACTGTTCCAATTTGAAAGATGTTGCAGACGACATTTTCAAGTTGATGAAAATTGAGAATTCTTTGTATTTTGGATAAGAAAACATTGTGAAAAATGAAAAAATTGCTTGTCACAAGCAATTTCTTCATTTTTCACAATATTTTCCCAAGCATTATTTTGTGGGGAGTCAAAAGGAGTCACTGCGTGGTAATGGGTTAATAAAACGCATCAACACGGTGGATAATCTCGTGACTCAGAATTTTAGAAAATTATCAATATCTTTTGTAGTACTTGACCAATATGAATTCGATTTGAGGCTGAGAATTCCAGACAATTCTAGGAATTATCTAGACGTGGTGGATTTTTGTTAAAAAAAAACAGCCGATAAAAAAGTTATTGAAGATAAAACCAAAATTTTGGTTTATCTTCAAAAACTTTTTTGTCAGCTGATTCATCAAAAAATCATCACGTCCATCTAATGCGTGGCGTCTGTCAACCTTTTCTGCTTCAAACCGAATTTAAGTCGGTCCCATATCAACAAAATTATTGAAGATTTTCCAAAAATGTTGTATCACGTAATTATCCACCGTGATCAAATTTTGTTCGCGTATTGATCAGGAAACACGATTGTCTCAAATCGCTGCTTTTGACCGAAAACCTCGTAACTGCAGCTTAAAACAAGCTGAAGTTACGAGGTTTTCATTGAAATATGACAATATGTTATAAGGCAGGGCTTCAGATAAGAGGAGGTAAAGAAATTATAAAGGTGTCATTTCAAGTTATCACCCTTTGTTTTGAGATACTCGTTTCAATTGTCTTGAAAAGGAGATTTTAATGAGTACCAACAGCAAATTATTTGATTAACAAAAAGCGAAATACAGTCGACACTCGTTGTGTTGAAGTCGGAGGGCCCGTCAAAATACCTCGACAAATCCGGAGTTCAACTCATCCGATTTTGTTCGGCTTCGAGATATTTGATATTTAACCGTTTTTGAAACTTATCAAGTACGAATATTATTGAAATATAGTAGGAAAAGGAAAGAAATTGTTCGTGTCGAGCAATTTCTATCCTTTTCCTACTAGATCTATATTTCAATGGCTATATTCAGTTCGTTTTGAAAAAAAATATGTCAATAGATCCGCGAGGACGGGATCAGATTTGAATTTCGACTTAAGCGAAAATTCGACTTATCCGATGTCGACATAACGAGTGTCGACTATATTATGCTTATAATTATCTGTAACTCTGCACCTGTTCACAGACTGGTCTGGAACCACAGCTATCTCAAATCGATACTTTTCAACAAACCCCTCGTAACTGCAGCTTGTTTCAAGCTGCAGTTACGAGGTCTTTGTTGAAAAGGTGCGAAATTTTTATATGAGACTTCTTTCCTGATCCTAGCTCAAAGACATTTCAAGGGTCATAAAGCTTGAATGTGAATATGTATATATTTTACATGTAATCAGAGTAGACTATTTAATGTATGTAAATAAATATTTTTTGTTATAAAAATATGAAATTCAATATTTGCAACGATAAACCAGACAAAATTTCGTCTCAAAGAAATTCACAATGGCGTCAAAGAAGGCAGACAAAGGAAGATTCTGTATGCAAAAGCAAGGACTATAAACAATACCATTCCTTGAATAAAGTGATCATTATAAGATGAAACTTTTATTCACTCACCCTGATATATACTGAGAGGCAAAAGAAAGTATACACTTTTTGTTTTTCGATATCTCTCTTAATTTCCATCATATCAACTCAAAATGTTGTACTTTTTATTTCTATCCATAGACCAATAATACAAAATTGATAAATTTCACCTGAAATTGCTTGGCTACCCATACCCTTGCTACATGCCGATTTTGCAAATTTTGCACGTGCGACTTAGTTAAGTATCAAATTTTGCAGTTAATCCGTATTTGATTTTTTTCATTCTTTATCACAACAAATCACAACGTTAAATTTTCTCTAACATTATAACACAATTCTCGGTGACTGGTCGAAATCGACCAATGTGACTTTTCCTCAACTTGCATTTGCGTGCAGTTGAAAGGAGCCTTGCATTTAACACCATTTCCAAAATGTATTTGTAGCCTTTGAATCTGTAATATCATATTGACAAGTGTCTATTTTATATATACATGTATATATGCATTATAAACTAGGAAATAACTTGTATTACACTGAGAGGAGGAAGAGATTGGTAACCAATCCCTTCCTTACTCTCAATGTTTTTTTTTTCACTTCTCTTTTTGGAACAACAACAAACAAAATTTAAAAAAAAAACATTTCACATAGCAATTATTCTCAATTATTATTTGATAATTTAACATATTTTCCACTATAAAGTGTAAGAAACAAAGAGACATAATAGTTACAAGACATTCTGATAGAAATAGATGGTTTTAAACGTAGAGCCCAGCTATTTTTATCATAATGCCTGTCAACCTTTGAAATGCTAGAAAGCAACTGAACTGAACTGAATTGAAAATAGCTTTTGAGATGTTTGCAAAAGTAAAGAAAAAGCAACTTTTTGTCTCTTATAGTTCACTCTGAACGGTCATGTTTTAAATATGGATTTATGTTTTAAATTGTATATATCTCATTGTAAAAACATGAATGAGACTCAAATAAACATATATATTATGTAAGTGCTTTCTTACCAAGTTACAAGTAGGCCTACAATGTATTGTCTTTAGGTTTGTAACTTTTTAGATTGATATATAAAACATAAAATATGGGAATACATGCTAATGTGCTAATTTAGTATCATCAGCTTGATGTATTCACTATTTACATACAGAAAAAAAGAAGAGATTCTTTATTTTCCCCCACCCACTCAAACTTTCAATAATTGAAACCGTAACTTAAAGACGCTGAAGAAAACATTTATCTTTTATTTGCAGACGATGTTACAAATGGCTCAGACACAGTAAACATACTACAAAAACAAATAAACACCATGGAAAAATTCTTTGACAGCACTTGAATGCTCATTTATTTAGACAATAAAAAAGTTACAGTTTTTAGAAATGGTGGAGATTTAAAAATGGGCCGAAAATGGGTTTTTAAAGGAAAAATGCTTGAAACAACAACATATTACAAATGTTTAGGTGCATTTTAGTAGCAGACCATGTTGGACCAAAACAATAGAAACCCAGGTTTCTCAAGCAACAAAAGCCTGTGTTAGTATTTACAGATACTCCCCCCCCCCCCCCAAAAAAAAAAAAAAAAAAAAAAAAACATTTGGTTACTTTAAACCTAAGGATGCATTAGATATTATGAAAAATTGAAAGGTTCCACATTGGGTTTTGTAAAATTTAAAGAGACATTTCATTCCAATTTCAATTTTTTAAAGTATGTCTTGGTGCCAAGATTGGTTATTCTAATGAGTATAAATACTATTAGTTTTTTTAAGTTGTTGCCAATAAGCGAGAAACACACCATTTAAAGTTGAGACATAATCGATAAATTGCATATAAATCCGAACTGTTGTCCACAACAATTTGTTCAATTTTAACACAAAAAAATAAATTTCTCGTAAACGGCCGAATATTTTGGCTTGAAATTTTCAGAATTTTCATAATGAAATATGCTCTTTCAGATAAAACTAAAAGTAAAATTTATGACAAAAAATTCTGAAATGTCTCTTTAATGTAATCTAAATAAAAATACCGTTGATATCCTTGTTTTATGAGAATGCGGTCGCCATCCCCTTGCAACTGAGTATATTTCAAATTATATTAAATATTGGTTAAAATTAATTGCTATGCATAGGACTAGATTTCCTAGACGTTGCAGTATGTTGCGAAAACTAGATGAGGTCGGTAGAAAAAACATGGGATACAAATATTTCAACACTTTTTATTCGAAAATAGTTTCGTGATATCAACAATACCATTTTGTGGCATGTAGAAATCAAAACAGGATCAGAGCCTAAGGTTTCAGGCATATCTAGAAATCTTACAGTTTGAGTTTATTGGGGTTTTACGCCGTTTTCAACTACCAGGGTCATATCGCAGAGGCTGGAGCACCTAACCATGGATTCCTGTTATTTCTCAAACCAGTACTACCACAACACCCTTACCGAGCATCCAGCTCCTCGCCCACTTAGGTTAACGATTTCAAACCCATTGGTGGGTGACAATTTTGTCAGAAAGGGTATTAGCCGCGGCTGGGTATCGAACCCGGGACCTCGAATGAGGGTCAGATTCGCTACCAACTGCGCTAAGGCCGCGGCCGAAATGTTACAGTGTTGAAGCCAAAAGTGAAAACAACTCATTAACCCATTACCAATCGACAAAAAATGGGGCGGTCCAAATTCAAAGATGATGCAGACGACAATTCCAATTGAATGAAATTTTACATTTTTTGGTGTTTTTATGTAGAAAACATTATGGGAAATGAAGAAATTGTCACAAGCAATTTCTTCATTTTCCATGATGTTTTCCAAAGTCATTATCTTGTTGGGAGTCAAAAGGAGTCGCTGTGTGGTAATGTATTGAATGTGCACTCTGCACAGTAGCCTACCACCAACTTGGCGATTTTAACCCTTTCCCAAACAAGACCTGGTTTTGACGTCCCCTATAGAAAAGGCTTGGGAAAACATTGAAACAAAAGAAGAAACTGCTGATAACCAGCAGTTTCTCCTTTTGTCTCAATATTTTCTATACCATATTTTACACAAATTCTATCTTTAATAACTTCCATTTTGTCATTTGTGGCAGTTTTCGAAGTGGATCACCCTAAAAATTTTGCCGTTTGGAAAAGGGTTAAAGTGTAACCCACTATAGATTCAGTCAGTATAGATCTATAGATATGCATAAAATTTCATATGATAGATCTAGATCTATGTGATTGAATTTTACATTTTAAATTTCAACATATTTCCTTTTGACATCCGAAAAACAGACTGTAGATCTATTCATACTACAGAAGAAAAGGGAAAAACATTCCTCTAAACTATTATAGAAGGCCGCCTAGCCTATCGAATCCACGAGAAAATAGCATGTAGTCTTCTATCTAAAGCCAGTAGGCCTATTTTAGTCAAATCTCTCAGTGAGACTTTTGAGACTTTAAAGGTTTTATTAATACGACAAACACTTACAAAGAGAGGTATCACCTCAGTCCTGCCAGATGTAACCGAAATGGGAGGAAACTTTCAAATCTAACAATATAAATGTGGAGTGGATATCTTACTCTAAGTAGGACTAAATCTCCACTCTCTTTCACAGAGGCTCTTTCATTTCGCATCTGTTAATTGAGTGGAAGGATATGAAAACTGTCCCATTTTAATTAGGAAGAATATGAAAATAGATCTAGTCCCGTTCACGGTACGGAAACTACAGAGACAAAGCCAATGGCTCTGCCGCTTAAATCCTCTGGGGCGCTTCCGGCCATGTGTCATTTATTGAATATCGATATTGATGGAAAAATCGATATTGATCCTATCCCAAATTGCAAAATTCAGACTAGTCACTTTGAAGTTAGTTCCAGAAGACAAATAAAGTATTATATATGTCTTCACTAGACAATACGGGCGATATTGAATGGGAAATATCGAGGGAATGGAGAAACTGTTTCTTCTTGTTTGCGAAAGGGTTAAAATAGAAACACTTAAAAGTTTAAGTTTTATATCATCGGTTTATTCCCGGGTCGTTGGGTCGCACCTTTAATAAAATGAGTGAAAAGGGGTTAGACATACCCGAAAGGGGAAACTTTTGAGAGGTCACCTTTATGACTATAATAGGAAGTGTTAGGAAGTTTATTGAATGAAAATAGGAGAAAACTTATTTTTCATTGTAACCTATTTTTTATTCGTGGTATAATATTTGTTGTAAAATATATAGCCTACATGGGTATTAAGGCGTTTTATCTTATAACCAGACGGTAAAATTTAGACGAGTACAATTCCTATCTTTCGGGGCAGAAAACATCGTGAGAAATTAAGAAATTGCTTATCACAAACAGTGTCTTCAATTTCCACATTGTTTTGCAAAACTTCTATGTCATTTGGCATCAAAAAGCTTCAGTTTGACAACCCTGTGGGAATTGATATATTATGTTATTCATAATACACCTTATGACAACAAGGTGCTAAATAATTGCAGCTTCATCAGTGGCAACCGTTTCACGGGTATGTCGTGTGTAGGCCTATAACAATATAACAATTTTTTTTTTTTTGATTTTATTTTTCTTGTTTGACAAGAAACTTTAAAGGCAAATAGCCTACACTGTTCCCGGAAGAAACTAAACTAAACAATGATGAAACCTTGACAAATCTTACATTAATGCAATATTGCACAGAAAGTAGGCCTAACGAGAAAGAATGTAACGAGTAGATCATCAACCATTTTTTTTTTTTTTTTTTCCCTCAATGTTTTCTCAAACTTTTTCTTGTACGAACGTCAAAACCATAATATATGTTTTGCAAAGAGTTAAACGAATATTAAATTTTGACCAGTGATGGAAACTTCTTTAACCCTTTCACAAACTAGACCTGCTTATAACGTCTTTCTTGCTTGGAAAAAACATGGATTGACGTTCGTACAATAAATGACACGATAGGTTATGTTAGACCGGAAGTCGTTTGACCCGTATCCCTAGCAAAACCCATATGGTTTCGCTAGAGATACGGGCCCGTATCTCTAGCAAACACAAGGGGATTTTGCTAGGGATACGGACCCGTATCTGCAGCCCCCATATCAGTGGCGTCGCGTGCGGGGCGGCAGGGGCGGCGGCCGCCGCCCCAATAATTCGGCAAGTAAAAAGGCATTTTGTCGTTTGGGGCGGCGAAAAGGCAATCGCTTCGTTTCCCTTCTTATCGGTTTCCAGGGAAACGGTCACACTTTAAAAGCAATAAAATAAGTGTGAAAGCGTGCGGTACCCGTCGAATATACATACAGTGATTATCGCAAGACTATTGTAGGTGTATGTAAAATTTATAGCACTTACAATAGTTTCGCGATTAACCCTTTAGGGCCCACCTTGCTTAGACATATTTGTTGACTGAAAGGGTCAGATTTTGAACACAAAATTACCCGAAAGCAAACTGATTTTGCGTTATTCAGAACTTTTTGAACACAAAATCATTAGATCTACATGCATAATGTTTCTTTTGTGTGATTTAATAAACAATAATAATAATGATAATAATAATTAAAAAAAAAAAAAAAAAAAAAAAAAAAAAAATCGGCGACTTTCAGATGACTTTCATCATAAAAGAATTATTTTGTTCGAGGCCATAATCAAAACTAAGATTTAAGTCCACTTTCTTCTTTACCTTCTAAAGTCATTCCTTACTATATTATTGTCTGAAAGTAAGCATGTCTTATTTAAGCTACTCAGCCCGTTAAATTTATCTTCCCAAAACGTTCCTTAAGGAATTTGGTAAGAAGACACCAGAAACGCAATTATTCATCGCACTATGGTCAAAACAATACTCATTGCTCCATAGATGTAGATCTAACAACGAGGTACACGGATTTTTTTTTTTCAATTTCATACATTAATTTGATATAAGACTGAAATAATTGGATTGATACTATCAACATTGCCGGACAAAGCATCTATCTCATCGCTTCACATTTTTATTCTTATGTTACACAAATATTTAAAAGGTTTAAAGATCACGGTGGCGATTTTGCATCATGGGATGGGTACCGAATGCGGACAAATTTGCCCCCGCTTCAGGTAAGAAATTGTGCAATCACTTTCTTATTTCTTTGTCAATTTCCAAGCGGTTTGTTGCATGGGTTCCCCGTTGCATGCACCCCGCCTTATTGAGATTATATATGACTTGTTTGTGGAATCCTAGTAAATCTTTTTTCAAAAATTGATCCCAAACGAAACGACCAGAAAAACGACAAAAATTCAGATTTTTTTTTTTTTTTTTTTTTTTTTTTTTTTTTTTTTTTAATCAAATTTTTGGAAAATTACGAGTTCCCAAATAAGTCACACAACAGAGGAAAAAGCTTAGTACTTAAGGCGGGATACATGCAACAAATAGGCTAAAACCGCCTGAAAATTGACGATGATTTTTTTTTTTTTTTGCAAAAATTCTTACCTGAAGCGGGGCTTATTTTGCCGTAGTTTTTACCATTTCGCTGTCTAGTCGGTTGGGACAGTATTTTGGAAAACTTACTTATAACTTTGTATGAGGCATATATCCGAGCTGAATAAAGCGGGTACATACAACAAAAACTGTTTGAAAATTGGTGCAGAAAAAAGAAAGTTATTGCTAAATATCTTACCAGAATCAAGATTATGTTGTCCGTAATCGTTATCCATCCCGTGATGCACAATATCCACCGAGAAAATGGACAGATTGAAAAACTCGAGGTAAACAACAAAGTGCATGCGTTGTATAAAAGGGATTTTGAAAAAAATCCTACATTGAACTCGTATTTAGCCTATTTTTTTGTGCTTTCAAAAATCGTATGACCGATTCTTTCGACATTTAATTGTAAGTCGATTTTATTTATATCAGACAGACGATGTTTGCTTCTGATTTGTATGTATGTCGGCGGCGAAAAACGGCAAGATCTCCAACACGAAAATTGAGAAGACTTTCACCTTCGGGTTCTGCAACTGGGAAGAAGAAAATTTTTATACGAATAGATAAGTTTTCATTTTATTACACTCGATTCTTCATCGTTAAAATAAGCCAGAAATGGGATTTAAGTCCAGGAAATGGCGCCATTTCGTTTGCTCCTAGACATAATTTTCTTACTAACGGGAGGGGACACCCCTCCCAAACCCTCCCCGTCCGCCGCCCCAATGTTCAAAACCACGCGACGCGCCTGCATATTGGCTAGACATACGGGCCCGTATCCCTAGCCACTTCTTATATTATAATACAACTGTATAACAGGTTTTTAAGAAAATATCACTGAATTATTATTTTAAAACAGCTGAGGCGTGTTATTTATGATAATAAAAGCTAAAGCTACGCCATGTGAAATGAAATCGGGCGCTTGCAGAGATGATATACTGTGTAGAGGGACGAACGTTCACTCTGCGGGGAGAAGGGTTTACAGATAACTCGTACCAAGTCAAACTCGTACCAAATCCAACTCTTACCATTTTAGTCAACTCGTTCCAAATTTTAATCAGCTCGTACCAAAAATGGTAAAATGCAGCAGTCAACTCGTACCTTTTTTTATCTCAGTTTTTCATTTCCCCCAAGCAAAAGATAGTTAATCTTCATATTTCATGTTAGTTCAACAATCATTTTTTTTTCAGATATGATGATGTTTTCTTGTATTAAGAGGGAAGAATACATATAATACAGAGAAGCACGCCGACAGAAAGAAAATATTATCGAAGCGAGAAAGTCCAAATTATAATCCCTAATTAGAAACACGCGAATTTTTTAATTAATATAATTGTACATTGGATGACATAATAACTATGCCACATAGATCTAAAGGCGGCATATTCTCTTATTGTTAAACTAAATAATGTGTGCTACATTGGTGGAGAGACAGGTCTCCATGGTGTCAGAGATGCAGCTGCGACGAGTACAACGTAAGAAGTGCAGGTCCCTCAACGGTCGTATCTTTCAGGCATGGGACTTGAATAGGGAGCGGTTCACAGTGAACTCGGCCTTATTACGAACTCGGCCTAATAATTTACAAGATAGCACTGAATTATGATAATCGTAATTTTCTTGTTTTACTTAAAACAAATCCCGCAAGCCTATTTCATTAAGGTCTTCAAAACCAGGTATTGTTTGTTAAACGGTAAATAATTTATTTTACTTTATCTTGATTGAAATTAAGGGTGTGAATCGCAGTGATACGCTACTTTAATAATGACGCGTGGCTACTGTTTACTGACGCGTGGATACTGTTTACCCTTTATCTCAGTATAACAAGACCCAAATTAAGCTGATGGGACTAAAATGATTATTTATGATAGGGTTCTTCTATGGAAGGGTTTTGTTGTGGAGAAAACAATGATAATATCTAAAGTTTCTCTAATCTCATCACATGGTTAACAGGTAATAGTAAATCGTTTAAATGAGGTAAACACCCTGTAAAAGTATATGATAAAACAACGCACGGTAAATTCAAATACAACATTCTGAATAAAGATTCGGACTCGTCTGCTCTTAAATTGATACGAGTATTGTAGAAAGTGGTGAGAATGCCACTTGGTGACATTTTATAAACCTTCTATTTAACCCCTTTTCCAATAATTAAGGGTGTGAATCACACGCTACTTTAATTAGAACGCGTGGCTACTATTTACTGACGCGTGGCTACCCTTTACAGTATGATATTTTGTCATCATATATAAAGAAATAAAACAGCCTCTTGGCGCAACAGAGGAACAAGCTTATAGAAGCTTATGGTCATCTGCATTATATTTTATAGAAACTTGTTCTACTGCCGGGCTTCCTCTTCAGACGATGATGCCAACCGAAAAGACAGAGTGATTATGTTAACCCATTACCAGGAGACCAAACTTCAGACATGATCAAATTCACAGATATAATGCAGATGACAATTTCAAGTGATAGAAATTTTACGTCTTTTGGGAGAGAAAACATTGTGTGAAATGAAGAAGTTGTTTGTCTGAAACAATTTCCAAAGCCTTTATCATGTGTGCCATCAAAATGCGTCATCATGTGGTAATAGGCTAATTAAACGGAACTTAGTTGAGCAACCATGGCACAAAAGCACACTTATTCTATTTGAATAAAATACTTGCGAAAAATCAATAACAATAATTCCCATATACAAATCAACAAAACTAAATTGAATTTACAATTGTCATGATATTTTATACCAAATATTATCATATAATTTCAATAATATAACAGTTTTTATAAAACCGAGTTTTTGTCAGGCCGAGTTCACCGTGCCCCGTCCTTCTACAGTCCCGTGTCTGAGGGGCCGCGGCCTTAGCGCAGTTGGTAGCGCATCTGCCTTTCATTCGAGAGGTCCCGGGTTCGATACCCGGCCGCGGCTAATTGGGTCTTTTCGTAATTCCGGTAATACAGAGTTGTCGTTCCTGCGGGACGGTATGTTTACTTCCATTCGCCTGTTTGAAAAGCGGCAACTTTATTATTTTCATCAAATCAATGAGTAATTAAATAAAAATTATTTTTATTGTAACTTAATAATGGAATATAATAATACCTCTGCACCTTCCATCATTTTTAAACCATTCAGAGATCTATAACAAAAGAAATCTCCCATAATCCGATGATAGGTTATCATTGAAAATATTTTCCCCGTGGTTGGACTCAAATCAGGCGAGTGTCGTTATGTGACGTCATGACTCTGACTTACACACTCTAGTAATATGACGTCATAGTCGTCTGTCAATTATCTAATCCTTCGATATTGTCCTAATTTGCAATCAAGTGTCAACAGCTATTGTTATCGCTGTCAAACAATGTCATAAATTTTCGCACCTTCGCCGGTCTTTACTCCGATTTCGGGCGGTGCATTTTAATTGGATGAACGTAAAATTAACCTTTGAGTTGATTGGTTAATCCAATATTCAATCGGCTGACTCTTGGATTATTGTATAGATTTCATTTTATTGCTACTTGTTACCAGAAGGAGAGTCATCTCATTCCCGATTACACCCAAACAAATTCTAGAAAGTCTAACAATGTAAATATTACGGACGTATTTGGAAGTAAATAACAACCAACAACTTTGCGGATTTTTTTATGAGTTTTACCGAAAAAATTTTGAAACTTTCTGTAATTTTTATCACATATTTTTCAATTGTCCATTTTTCTCAAATAAATTACTGATGAAATGTCATCTAAATAGTCATTCTGGCCGAAGATATCCTGCATAAATCGCATATGAACATGTTGGAAAACACCGATACTATACCCAAAAGACGACGTTTCTATCCGAGTACTCGAGTACTCGATCGGAAGGATGACCGAGTACTCGATTAGTAAAATTGGTACTCGTTACCATCCCTAGTAAAAACGTTAACAAAGTCTTTCAATAGCATTTTTGGATAACAAATGTTAATTCCTGTGCTAGCAAATAAATAAGTAGATTCTACACAAATATATAGAGAACATTTGGGGGAAAATGTTATTTAAAAAAGGTACGAGTTGACTCCTGCATCTTTCCCTTTTTGGTACGAGTTGACCAAAATTTGGTACGAGTTGACTAAAATTTGGAACGAGTTGACTAAAATGGTACGAGTTGGATTTGGTACGAGTTTGAATTGGTACGAGTTATCTTGCTACCGGGAGAATGAGTAAATCTCATGAAAACAAATAGTTCATAGTCACCGGCTATTCGGACCCAATTTCAAACGCTAAACGCTTACTTCTTTTAAAAAAGACAATCCAAGTCAGTGGTTGCAAGAATTGTGCATCTAAGTAAGTGATTTTGATTATCATTCTGCTTTACAATGTAATTCGTGTGTTTTCCTTTTACATGAAATTGATTAAACACAATTGTAATGAGTTTTCGCGAACTGTCAAAATAGAAGTTGAAAATGCGCGGTCATCTTAATGACTTATCACCTATAATAAACAATGTAAAACAGTGACAGATACAGGGGGGTTCGTAAGGTTCAAACGAAACCCCATCTGTAGCCTAAATAAATCATTTTCATGCTTAAATCAGTGAATTCCTTACAAATTTATGTGTAAGAGTCCTGGGACCCACTGGTTCCCAAAATGAGTTCAATATTGAAACATAGGAGTCTTTGAGAGACAAAGTCGATTACAAATTGAAAAAGCATTCTGGGACTCACTGAATATTTTTCAATGAGTCCTGAGAAAAAAATGTGTGTCAGGGACTCGGGACTCGCAGGTAACAAAATCCATGATAAATTTAGTCAAAAGTGTGTGTTGCTAGGATAACAAACACCCCTCATTGATTGGCCGCAGTTAGTTAAACTACAAACTACTGCTTAAGTCTGCAGCGGCTTAAGGATTTCTGTACTTAGAACATATGAAAAGGCAGGGGGTAATTTAACTATTATTACACAATTTGCAGGGCTGGACACAAAGGAGAGTCTGCGAGTCCGAGACTCCCTAAAAATTGACAGGGCTTCCATCGTGTCCATCAGACTCCTAAGATATTGTGCTGGACATATCACTTAGAAATGATGCAAATGAACAACGCAGTATCAAACTCAAACCTTACTGTAATTTTTCATGTGATGGTTCTAATCTTGCAGGTGTCTCACACCTGCACGACTCAAACCAACGCATTCAAAATTGTTTTGAGACCTTTTTACCCATTGTTTAGAAAGGCTAAAATGTGAACATGTGTTATAATATCCTGACTAAACTAGATGGGTTTCTTTCCCAAGTAGGACAGTCTGGACTAATGACCAATGTTACTGGAGACAACAAAAATTTAATGGATGTCCACAAACATGAGATTCGTGTATAATATAGCATAGAAAATAGTGAGAGAAAAGGAGAAAATGCTGATTATCAGCATTTTCATTTTTTGCTTCATTGTTTTCTAAAGTATTTTGTATTAGGGCCTAATGCCTTTTATAGGGACATCAAAAGCTGGATTTGTTTGGGAAAGGGTCAATGATTTTATATATTGTGAGACCACTACATGTATGTAACATAGTCACTGTTCTAATTGTTGCTTTGTCTCATTTTAGGAACAAAATCAAAGAGGATGCTGGCATGCCTGGTTTAAAACAGTTCATTTAGAAGACCTTTTTAAAAAACCCTCCAGTATATATCTTCCTAAACCAGTAGCCGTTGATTTGACAATCGTAAAGAAAATCTTTTGGACTATATGGCGAGAAAAATGCTTTAATATTAGATCTATCAGTATTCTAATATTAGATCTATCAGCATTCTGTCATTTTCTCACAATTTTATCTGAAACCCCAACACTTTCAATCAGGTTTAACCAGTATAAATTCTGTCATTTGGGAAAGTTTTATTGAAATGTCTGACCGAGATGCTCCTGCCTCAACCTTGAAGTCATCTCCAACAAAGAAAAATCACCAAGGTCCGTTATTTGAAAATGGAACAATGGAAGTTTTGAAAGACGGACACACTTCTGGAGAAACACCACATGAATGTCAGATTTGTGGATTAAACTTTAAATGTTTATCATTATTAACAGAACACTTGAGAACACATACATATGAGCAGCCTTATAAATGTAACATTTGTGGAAAATCTTTTTCGTCGTCTTCTCACTTAAAAAGACACTCAAAAATTCATTCATACGAACATAAATGTGACATTTGTGGAAAATGTTTTGCAGTAGCTGACAAATTAACAAGACACACACAAATACATACTGTTGAGAATCCATATAAATGTGACATTTGTGGAAAATGCTTTTTGTTGTCTTGCAACTTAACAAGACACAAAAAAAATCATTCATACAAACATAAATGTGACGTTTGTGGAAAATGTTTTGCGGAAGCAAGTGCCTTAATGCAACACTCAAGAATACATAGTGGTGAGATGCCATATAATTGTCACATTTGTGGAAAATATTTCAAACATTTATCAAGATTAAAACAACACATGCCAAAACATACTGGTGAGAAGCCTTATGAATGTGACATTTGTGGAAAATGTTTTGTATCATCAAGTAGCTTAACAACACACAGAAGAATACATACTGGTGAGAAACCATATAAATGTGACATTTGTGGAAAGGGTTTTAGAAAGCTAGGCCACTTAGTATCACACTCAAGAATACATACTGATGAGAAGCCTTATAAATGTGACAAGTGTGGAAAATGCTTTGTTTCATTAACTTACTTAAAGAAACACAAAATTACGCATACTGGATTGAAGCCTTATAAATGTGACATTTGCGGAAAATGTTTTTCATCAAGTGGCTTAACAACACACAAACGAATTCATAATGGTGAGAGACCTTTTAAATGTGAAATTTGTGGAAAATGTTTTGTATCGTCTAGTGTGTTAACCACACACACAAGAACACATACTGGGCAGAGGCCTTATAATTGTGATATTTGTGGAAAATGTTTTACATCGTCTAGTGGATTAAGCACACACACAAGAACACATACTGATGTAAAGCCATATAAATGTGAAATTTGTGGAAAATGTTTAAAAACAATTAAGGACTTTACAAGACACAGAAGAATACATACTGCTGAGAAGCCATATAAATGTGACACTTGTGAAAAATGTTTTAAAACTGCGAATGACTTAACAGTACACACAAGAATACATACTGGTGAGAAGCCCCACAAATGTGACTTTTGTGGAAAATGTTTTTCACATTACGGTAATTTTTGGACACACAAAAGAATACATATATCTACGGATGAGAAACCAACATATAAATGTGATACTTGTGGAAAATATTTTACATTGCGGAGTAATCTAAAGATACATCAAAGAATACATTCTGGTGAGAAGCCATATAAATGTGACATTTGTGGAAAATGTTTCATATTATCTCACCAGTTAACACACCACAAAAGAATACATACTGGTGAGAAGCCATATAAATGTGACAGTTGTGGAAAATGTTTTGCACATAAATCTAACTTATTGCAACATACAGTAATACATACTAGTGAGAAACCTTATTTTTGTGACATTTGCGGAAAACGTTTTACGGTGTATAATAATATGAAGAGACATATAAGAAAACATGTTTGCTAGCAGAGCAACAGATTAGCCCTTTCCCAAACAACAAAATTTTAGGGTGATCCGCTTCAAAAACTGCCACAAATGACAAAATGGATGTTATTATGCCCCCTTTCGAAGAAAATGGGGGTATATTGTTTTGCAAGTGTCGGTCGGAAGGTCGGTCGGTCGGAAGGTCGGTCGGTCTGTCCGTAGGTCGGTCTGTCTGTAGACCAAACCTTGTCCGGAGCATAACTCGAAAAGTATTAAAGGTAGAATCATGAAACTTCATAGGTGGATAGATCTCATTATGGAGAGGTGCAGTGCATAAGAATCGTAACTCTGCCGATCAAATTTTTTGAGTTATTGCCCTTTGTTGATTTTATAACTTGATTCTTGTCCTGAGCATAACTCAAAAAGAATGCAAGGTACAATCATGAAACTTTACAGGTCAATAGATCTGATTATGGAGAGGTGCAGTGCACAAGAACCGTAACTCTGCTGATCACATTTTTTGAGTTATTGCCCTTTGTTGATTTTCAAACATGATTCTTGTCCGGAGCATAACTCAAAAACTATGTTAGGTAGAATCATGAAACTTTACAGGTGGATAGATCTCATTATGGAGAGGTGCAGTGCACAAGAACCGTAACTCTGTCGATCAGGTTTTTGGAGTTATTGCCCTTTGTTGATTTTCAAACTTGATTATTGTCCGGAGCATAACTGAAAAAGTATGTAAGGTACAATCATGAAACTTTACAGGTGGATAGATCTTATTATGGAGAGGTGCATTGCACAAGAACCGTAACTGCCGATCAATTTTTTTGAGTTATTGCCCTTTGTTGATTTTATAACTTGATTCTTGTCCGGAGCACAACTCAAAAAATATGTAAGGTAGAATCATGAAACTTTAAAGGTAAATAGATTTCATTATGGAGAGGTGCAGTGCACAAGAACTGTAACTCTGCCAATCAAATTCTTGGAGTTATTGCCCTTTGTTGATTTTACACTTAATTCTTAATCTTGCCTATATCTCATGTCCTTTTACACATACAGCCTTGATATCTCACACATAGATACCTCCTATCAACATAGTTCACATTTAACCATGACCTTGGACCTTGTGACCTTGACCTTGGAGTTTGGCCTACTTTAAAAAAAATTAAAACCCGGCATATATCTCATGACCTTTTACAAATACAGCCTTGATATTTCACACATGGACACATCTTACCAAGACCTTTCACAATTGACCATGACCTTGGACTTTGTGACCTTGACCTTTGAGTTTGACCTACTTTTAAGAAACTTTAACCTGCCCGATATATCATGTCCTTTTTACACATACAGCCTTGATATTTGACACATGGAAACCTTTGACCAAGACCTATCACATACGACTATGACCTTGGACCATGTGGCCTTGACCTTGAAGTTTGACCTACTTTTAAAAAAAATAAACTGGGCCTATATCTCATGTGCTATTACACATACAGCCTTGATATTTCACACATGGACACATCCTACCAAGACCTTTCACATTTGACCATGACCTCGGACCTTGTGACATTGACCTTGGACTTTGACCTACTTTTAAAAAAACTTTAACCTAGCCGATATATCATGTCCTTTTACACATACAGCCTTGATATTTGACACATGGGCACCTACGACCAAGACCTTTCACATTTGACCATGACCTTGGACCTTGTGACCTTTACCTTGGTGTTTGACTTTAATAGTACATTAACCTGGCCTATATTTCATGTCATTTTACATATACAGCCTTGATATTTCACACATGGTCACTTCCAACCAAGATATTTCACTTTTGACCATGACCTTGACCTTGGAGTTTGACTACTTTTAAAAAACTTAAACTAGGGCTATATCTCATGTCCTGTTACCTATACAGTCTCATTAGTTTACACATGGACACCTCCTACCAAGACCTTGCACATTTGACCATGACCTTGGCCTGTGTGACCTTGACCTTTGATTTTTACATACTTTTAGAAATCTTTAACCTAGCCTTTATCTTATGTCCTGTTACACCAACAGCCTTGATATTTCACACATACACATTTCCTATCAAGACCTTTCACATTTGACCATGACCTTGAATATTGCAACCTTGACCTTGGAGTTTGACATACTTTTAAAAAGACTGAAACCAGGCATATATACTCGGCAAAACTGCTAACGCATCATTCAGATCTTTGTTAATATTTTTTTAACGAATCTACAGAATACCTTCAAAATTTGCACATGCTAACTACCACCATTTGATAAGAGATCTATGAAATTTCATAGTAAATGTTACAGTATCTTGTAAAATATTGAATTTTTAATAAGGACACCCTTAATTCTAAAATTCATAAAGTCTGAAATTTGATTAAAATGGAAAATTCACGCATAACTTTCAAACCTTTTGTATTGGCTGAAAGAGTTTCTGTTTATAAAAGTTACCCTTCAATAAACAAACCGACGGCTTTAACATTTTTATGGGCGCGTAATGTATTCCCACAGAGGCATTGTTACATCACTAGTGCCGTTGGTGTCATTGATGGCGTCGACGGCGACGTAGGTTACGTAGACAAAAACGTATCGATCTATATTTTATGAACTGCATAAGATGCAGTCTTGATATTTCACACATAGACAGGCCCCAACAAGACCTTTCACCTGACACTATAAAATTTGACCTTGTGACCTTGACCTTGGAAATTTGACATTTTCTTTCAAAAAGGTGCGTCTATGCGAGCTACGTTGTCCCAGAACAGCTCTTGTTATGTTAGATAGAAAATTGATTTTTTCAGACTTTAATTTCACAATAAACCAGCTTTCAAAATCAATTCAAACAAAAAGGATTGAAAAAGATCACAAGTTACACGAGCCGAAAAACTGTTTTGGTCCCCCTTTTGTATGACGCGGTCACATAAGAAGGAAAACTTAGAAATAGTTTTATGAATGAGTGCAGAAACTTGTAGGATAAACATTTGCAAAATTATAAATCTAAATCTTTGACAATAAAGAAGTTATGCAATTTTAAAAAGTGATGCGTTAGCTCTTTTGCTGAGTATATAGTTTATGTTAGCGGCAATAAGTAAAATCAGGCAATAAGCTTAATGCCTAGGCAATAAGCTATTGCCTAGTCAATTAGTTATTGCCTAAAAATTTCAGGCATTAACCTTATTGCCTGAAATGTTTCATCCAAAATTGAGTCTATTGCCTAACATATGTTAGCGGTAATAAGTAAAATCAGGCAATAAGCTTAATGCCTAGGCAATAAGCTCTTTTCTAGTAAATCAATTGCCTAAAGATTTCAAGCATTAGGTTTATTGAATGAAATGCTTCATCCTAAAAATCAATGTTTAGGCATTGACAGACTGTGTTCATGGGTATTTCTGTGAATTTAAGTAATTTAGTCAATCATCACATTCATGATTGAAGGTAATACATAGCTATGGGCTACCTTGTGTAAGCATCGGTTTAGTCCAGAACAAACTTTGAACTTAAAGATGAAGTTTAAATATTAATTTGTTAGACATAAATCAATGTAAATGCGCCAGTGCAAAGGTTACTCAATGACCTGAGATAGTTGCGCTGCCTTGTTTTAAAGTTGGAATTAGTATCAGGCTTGTAAGAATCAATTTCAGATGGAAGGACCTGATTTTTCACCGAGGTTGGGGGATATCATTTGCAGATTTCTGTACAATTGATTATTGAATGGTGTTTGGCACTACATGAACACTTTTCTAGTCTTGTATTCCTGACATTACTAGCACCATAGCTAGGACAATTATATCCACTTCGAGCCACCAGCTGATAATCCCACTTAGATGGTTAAAAAAGAATTCATCTATTTATTTCATTTAACTAAAATGTAATTGGAATGGCTTCCAGAATGATGTAATGTAATTATGGCTATTTGATTCAATGCAGGAGCCAAAAACAACAAGTGTGTTTTGAAACTCTAAATAATGGTGAATATTTGTGAAATATGTTCAATTTCAAATAAGATTTCAAACATTTTAGTCATATTTCATCGTTAGGCAATAAGACTAATGCCTAGCTAGTTTTTTTTTTTTTTTTTTTTTTTTGCATTAAGCTTAAAACATAGGCATTAAGCTTAAAGCCTAGAGTGATTTAGGCAATAAGCTTACTGCCTAGGCAATAGCTTATTGCCTAGACATTAAGCTTATTGCCTAATTTTACTTATTGCCGCTAACATATATATACGAGGGATGTTTAAAATTATCCGGATTATGCCTATAGAATTTAAGTGGGATATCAAATAGCAACGATACTTCACTTATCGGAAGTTAGATTTAGTATGCACACTTCTGTGAAATTATTTGAAAATCCGATCACGGGTATGGATTTTACAAACAGTCAAATTCGTAAAGATACTAGGGACCGGCGCACGTCAATTATCACAAGGCGACGTCGACGACGTCGTCGGAAAGTATAAAGATAATGTTGCGTATTCTTTGTCAAAGTAATTGCCGTTATGTTCAATACAGCGTCATTTTAGGTGCAACTATTTGTTGTAAATATCACCATACTATACCATTCAGACCCGTATTGTCTGGTAATCAAACTTGTTTAATTTAGCAGTTCTTGTAAGGGTGAGAATCTTTTACCAATAAGTTGTGCTTTTATCGTTTGGAATATGGCGAAGCAAAATGGGGCTAAATCTAGAGAATACGGTGGATATAGGATACTGTTTCGAGTCAAAGTAAAGCTAACAACAGATCGGTAACACCTGCCGTATGGGGTGATATGCATCGGGCCTATTCATGTGCAGTAGAAAATTCATAATTCGGACTCGTCTAAATTGCTCCGTTTGGTAAATGGATATTACGTAAATTTCGGACAGTTTGATTAAAGTAGTAATTTGCTACTACTTTTGAAATTAAAAATATTAAAAGAAAATTACATTCGTTATTTTCAATTCTTTTATAAGAATCAAATGAATGATGCCTACACTAATATAAAATTCGTCTGACAATGTCCGTACCGTCATCCTCCGACATAGCGCATCCGCGATGGTCGTAAGTGACGTCGTCGTTATTTTCCTTTTCCGGTCTTGTTCATCTCTAGCTTCAATGTTTTCCGCCGCGTTCTTAAAACGTCTGTACCAATTAAAGAGTAGGGTCCGTGAGACTAAATCTTTTCCCTTTGTCGTGGTGATCTTTTTGAATGAGTTTGTCGGCGTTTCTTCGAGGTATTTGCAGAATCTTATGACAGACCGAATTTCCAAACAATAAATTGACGTCACATTTAACAGTCAAAATGCCGACCCACGGCTATTCAAAAGTGCATGTCTCGTGCATTTATTCACCGAGTGATATAAAACTTGGACATGATGTAATACGTTACAAATTACGTATTTTGTGAAAATTCCGCGTTGTTCGCAATAACATTGGACAAATTATGAACAGCAAAAGGGATTTTAAAAAAATCATATTTTAGGCTGCGCCGGGTACACGTTACCATGGTATTTCAAAATGTAATTGTAAGCGCGTTTCTTTAGAAAAATAATTAAAACATGTATAGATATATAATTCTACATTATTTTACAAATTTGGCGGTCGAACCAATTTGTGTTTTCGCATGCTCAAAATATTTGATATTCATATCTAAACATTGAAACAGTTAATATTCTTACTAGAAATGACACAGTCCGTGCTTAATCATTGCACACTTAATAAAAATCTGCCTTGATTTAAATGCCTTGTGGCTCGTATGTCATTTCCACAACGATACTTTAAAATTATTTTATTCCAAACCATTATCATTATTTGACTTTCTTTCAAAAGATTCTGAAATAAACAAATTAATTCTGTCAGTGACGGTGGTTATGATTTAAAAACAACGAAAAAGATGTATTTTACAAGAACTTATTTCACGTAGAGCCGTTTTGTGCCAAAATCATGGCAAACAAATTCTGTGAGCTCTTCCAAGAACATATTAATATGACTTTTTGTATGCTAATGATATAAAGTCAGATTACTTTGGATACATTGATCATTTTTAAAGACAATATCATATGAAGTAGCAGAATATTTTTGAAAAAATATGTGCGTTGTGGTAATGACTTTGTGTTGTGGAAATGACTGCCTTTGTTACGGTAATGACAAAAACTCAAAAAAGGGTAGAAATAACACTGATACACAAACTATGACTAGTAAACTTTATTGCTAATACAAATTAAATGATACTAAACTATAGATTCACTTGAGAAACACTATTTTTATACACTGTCTACGTTTTTCCAGCTTATGAATAATCAACCTTGGAAATTCTGGCAAGTCCAAAGCAGATTTTTGTAAGTTGAAAACCAGTATATTATTCAAAAGTCGAACAACAACTGCCACTTGAAATATTTAATGTTTTCCTTAAGAAAACCTTGTTTTGATGTCCCTAGATTAGCAACAAACCCGGTAACCATAATAGATCTGCTCATTTGCTTTAATGTTGTTCATGCAGCTTGTTATATTGTTAACTCATATCAACAGCCATTCCATTGTCTGCAGTGTGAGCTTTCATATTAGATCAGTATAGATAAGGTTTTTTTTGTCATACGAAAAAAGGGTTAAAAACTTGTTTCCATGTATTCTGAGGAACAAGATGTACGGTATGTAGAACTTTCCCTTCGGATCTACTGATTCCCTCCAAAATATAGAAAATGCACAATTTGTAATGATAGATCAGACAGATCAAAACTGAATAATGATTTTGCTGTAATTAAGACTGGAACTGACCCGTGCGTCTCAAGCTTAGTTTTAGTTTTTAATTGGACGTCCGAAAGGACGTACAATTCTTTTAACCACTTTTGGACAGGCGAAATGGGTTTTCATTACCAAAAAACCCTTTCTCAGACTCAATTGCCAGTTGACCAAAATTCAAAATAGATTTTGCGACCATACAGGAAAACTGTCGTATCTTTTCCTACTTTCTATGTGTTCTCTAACAAATACTATAAGATTCATTGGCCGATTCAATTCATGCCACGTCTTAACCAACTTTACGATCTTTTTTCGATTTAATCATTTTCTTGTAGTTTTTTAACTTTCGTAATATTTATTGTGTAAAGGGTAAGATCTTTAGAAAGCGATACATGCATACACTATGGTTATAATGTAAACATACACCCTATATCATCATCAGCAGCGATAGCTCAAACGGGAAAGGATTAACCTCGCAACCTTTTTTTAGTTTGAAATTTGGAACGCCGTTGGTTCAAAACCATTTCGGAGTATTTCTTCTGTAAAGCGTTTGTTTTTCTTGATGTGTTTACTGAAAACACACATTTTAGAATGATTACCCAATTTAATGCACGTATTGTGTATGATAGGTTCCTTTTCTTTGATCATTGTTGTTTAAAGGGCGACGGTAACAGATGGTCTAATTGCAAAAAAATGAATTTTTTTGAAAAAATATGCAAAACTTTTGTGTTGACAACCTCGGGATGGTTAATAATATGCGATTCAGACAGAGAATGAGCCGAAATTACAAGACAGATAGCTGAATTTAGGGAGAATCCAAACCTAAATTCAACCCCATCACTGATGGGGTTAGAATTATTTTGAAATTGTTGCACATGCGCATACAGCGCGGACCATGATTCAAACGAGATTCATACTTGAATTTCAATATGACGTCATCATGTATGTTGTGACGTCATTTAAGAAAGTCGCATGTCCTACTGTTTTGACCTACTTTCGATATCGCTTCATGAATTTGGTATCAAATTGCGAAAAAATGAGTCGTTGCTTCAATAGTGTGTCGTAATCATTTAATCAGGTCATATAAAGCTTAAAAAGTGTACATTTCGTTTGTATTTGACAATTTTTGGGTCCAAATCTGGGAAATAGTAGCTTTAAGTCTTTGACATATTTAAAGGAACGGGGTTTCCACGAGACGTACTTTGGAACCAGGGTTTGGAAATTGATTATCGGGGAGTGAGTTCATTTCGCAACTCGGGTTCGACTCGATGACAAATCGGGGTTCCATCTGAACAGCCTCAGACGAGACACTAGTGAAATCCACCTATTCAGAAAAATAGTTGCTCTTACGAGTTTTTTTTTTCTCCAGCATCTGTATCACTGATATTCGACAGTATCATGACCTATTTACATACTGATCGATGATCATGACAACAATGATTATTACTAGTATAAGACTAAGTGACAGCGATCTGTATTTATTTCGTTTAAGAGACCCGTTTACGTGTATTGAGCTAAGAAGATGAAGCAATGGGTCTGCAACAGATGGTACCTGGATGATCGTATGAATATGTTTACAGATAGGGACATTGCTATTCTCAAATTTTCGTTGATAATGATATGAAGATTTAAATTGCTTATTGTACTCCACTGCCATTTTCCCGACGGCACGTTCCCAATTTCTTCTTTTTATGCACATCTGTAGATGTAAGGATGCTGCGGTAGTACTTGTATGAGGAATCCATGGTTAGGTGCTCCAATTCATCTGGTATTTTGTTTCAGGAAAAGTATGTATTGAATTTGTTTTGTAACCACAACCAGGGAAACTGCTACCGTGTTGTTTTTTTTTTCTTTTTTTACTCTAAACAGGAATAAAAATCAAAGTGCTTGGAGCACTATATTTAGACGCCTCTCATTGATTGAGCGGAATTGTATGTAAATGATCGGCGTTTCATTACTTTATTTCGTTGAATTTGTGTTAAGATCGATTCTAAATCAATGGTCGTTTTTTCGCCAACGATGGTGGAGATAGAAGTCGAACAAGAGTGCCATGGTCACAATATACGCCGCCACTTATAAAACTTGAGACAAAAAAAATGACATTGACAATGATTTATAAATATTCACACAAAAACCTGTAAAAAGTTGTGTTCACAAAAAGGTTTTTATAAATATCCAGTCAAAAACCTGGAAGGAATTGCGTTCACGAGACTGAAATATCATTAAGCCCTAGAGACTAAGATTGAAGGGGTAAAATTAATGAACCATAAAATCCTTACTTCATGCACATCTACCAATTAAGGTAATAACATCCATCAAGTTTCATAAGGATCCAGTCAGAATCTTAGAAGAAGTTGTGTTGACAAGGCTGCAATTTCAATCAGCCCCAGAGACTAAGTTTTAAGGGGGCATAACTCTAGAAAAAAATCAATGAACCATAAAATCCTTCCTTCATGCAAATCTACCAATTGAGGTGATTGACCAAGTGTCATTAATATCCAGCCATAAACGTAGGAGGACTTGCGTTGACAAGGCTGCAATTTCAATAAGCCCCACAGACTAAGTTTTAAGGGGGCATAACTCTGACAAAAATCAATGAACCATAAAATTCTTCCTTCATGCACATCTACCAATTGAGGTGATAATATTGACCAAGTTTCATTAAGATCTAGCCAGAAACTTAGGAGGAGTTGTGTTGACAAGGCTGCAATTTCAATAAGCCCCAGAGACTAAGTTTTTAAGGGGCATAACTCAGGCAAAAATCAACGAACCATAAAATCCTTCCTTCATGCACATCTACCAATTGAGGTGATAAAATTGACCAAGTTTCATTAAGATCCAGCTAGAAACTTAGGAGGAGTTGCGTTGACAAGGCTGCAATTTCAATAAGCCCCAGAGACTAAGTTTTTAAGGGGCATAACTCTGGCAAAAATCAACGAACCATAAAATCATTCCTTCATGCACATCTACCAATTGAGGTGATAACATTGACCAAGTTTCAAGAAGATCCAGCCAGAAACTTAGGAGGAGTTGCGTTGACAAGAAAAGTGGACGGACGTACGGACGGACGGATGGACGGACGGATGGACGGACAGGCGGAGAAGATGACGCCAATATACGTCCGCCTCCGGCGGCGTATAAAAAAAGATGATTAAAAAGAACAATGTCTGAGTAGAATTCGAACCCAGGGCCTTCCGGATATAACATGTGTAAAGAGTACAAGGTGAGTGCTCTGCTAAGTGAGCTATCGCGGCTTTCATTT
Source organism: Fragum sueziense (assembly GCA_963680895.1). Classification (NCBI taxonomy): domain Eukaryota; kingdom Metazoa; phylum Mollusca; class Bivalvia; order Cardiida; family Cardiidae; genus Fragum; species Fragum sueziense. The sequence goes on along the minus strand of OY804609.1, from coordinate 24,906,268 downwards.
ATGTAGCGCGTTGGCTTACATTTTGAATAAATTGCTTTGTAGCGTACTTTATAAAATCAATGAAAAGTATAACTGACGACAATACTCATAGTAAACCGAAACAAGAAGACAAAAGTGCTAATCGCATGGCCTTAATTGAATTTGGTAATCAAATTAATAGTGATTATTCATAGCGACAAATCAGTTGTCTTGAAACGGCAATCAAATCAATTTGAAGCCTGAGAAGGTTTTACTGGTATTAAAGCCGATTTCGTATGTCCGAAACCGATCTTATAGAATTAAACACAGAAGAATGAATAAAATATCTTTCGTTCATGTACAATCCCGCTCAATCAATCAGAGACGTCCAATTACAGTGCTCTCAGCACTTTGATTTTTAATTGTGTCTAATAAATATCACAGGATCTGGCATGGAGTATATTACATGACTGTACAAACTTTCTTATACTACGTTGTCACTACATTCGACTGATTTTCAAGATTCTTTCTTTTCAAAATTTCTTCCTGTGAATATGGCATTTGGCAGTTGCCTGTGACGACCAGTTACTTTTTCAGATTCATTCAAGAGAAGAGTGATGAATTTGTCCTTAATGTACCAGATATCTTCTGCAGGTTCGGACAAACAGAAATGGTAAACACCGATTCTGTTCATTACGGTAACCTAAACCATTTCTACGTCAATGTCACGATTTTTCCTTGGGTATGGCGAACCATCTAATTCATGCATCGACACAGAAATCGTAAATCAGGCTTTCCGTGAAGTCATCGGGTACTCTTAACAGGCTCTGTCATTGTAAAATTAAACATAATTACACTTTAATGCCACGCTTATTGTCTCTGTTGGGACTCCAATCCTTTCTCAAACAAGAGTTGGTTTTTCATCACCATACAGAAAGTTAGTTAAGAAAACATTCAATGATGTTTGGAATGATTTGAATAGAACATCTCTTTTTTTCCAAAAATATTTGTCATCTGCATTAGCTTTCAAGTCTGTTCTGACATTAGGCATTGTTCCTAGATGTTACTTAAACATCACATTAAAAGAACTTTCTCATATACTCTTTATCCTATACATTTTGCTTATCAATTGAAACTATTTTTGTCAGAGTACTGTAATCGGGACCTGAAAAAAATGAGTAACAGGGAATTTCGTCTTAGTGATGTTCGACATACATGTATAAAGATATTTGAGCGATGATGATGATGATATCACATGTGAAGCATACAAAAAGGAAAATCATGAGCTCTAAGGATTCTTAGATGAATGAATATAAACATTTAAAACAATTTTGGAACTGATTGAGCCAAAATTTGGATCATTAGTGCAAACAGAAGAACTTTAAAAGATACTAATGGACAATTTCCCGTCCTTAATTGGTTTCTGTCAAATCTTGTGAACATGTGAAGATAAAACGTTAAACTTTGTATGGCCAAGATAAAGTCAAGATATATGATGTGAACAAATTTGCCAGTGATTGAGTAAATAAATTGCTGTTCTTAAAGCAAAATTAAGATTTGACATAGTGTTTGACCTGGTACGACTTACATTTGAAATAATTAATATACCATTTAAAGAACATTTTGAAATTTCACAGTGATAGGTGAAGTGTGTGGATTTATAACAAGGACAAGATTTAACCCAGTGACCTAGTTTTTGACCTCACATGGCCTACTTTTTTTACATGACCTAGGTTAATACCATGGATTATTATCACAATGATCGACAACAATTTTAGGTTCTTACAGAAAAAAATATGATTGAACCAAGTGTTCTAGTTTTACACCTTGCAATTGGCCCACTTTTTACATGACCTAGATATCATCGGGATAAACATTCCGAACAGTTCTCCTATTTGAGCAAATACTGTTGTACTGAGTAGAAACAAAAGATTTGACCCAGTGGCCCAGTTTTTGACCTCCTGTGACCTTATTTTTATCATAACCTAGATATCATCAAGATAAACAGTTTGAACAATTTTAACAATGGTTTTACAAATATCATTGTTCTGAGAGAAAAATTAATAGTTGATGTAGTGACCTAGTTTTTGAACATGCATGACCCACTTTTACATGACCTAAATACCATCAATATAAACTTTCTGAACTTTTTCCCCCAATTATTTAGCAAGTATTATGGTTCTTAGAGTAAAAACAAGATCTGACACAGTAACCTGGTTTTTTACCTTGTATGACCCACTTTTTAATGTGACATAGAAATCACCAGGATAAACATTCAGGACAATTTTGACTTTGATTGGGTAAAAATTGGAACCTTCGGAGCAAGAGAATGAATCCCTTAACATTTGACCTTGTGACCTCACATTACCCACTTTTTGACATAAATGTCATGATGAAATGAGATATTGTCACGATTAACAATCAGGAAAATGTTGTTTTTTTTTAAAGTATTTGGGCCAAAATTGGACATTCATATCTAAAAGAAGAATGTTATAATTTTCTACATAGTGACCTAGTTTTTACCTTACATGACCCGTTTTTATAGTGTCCTAGATATATTATCAAGACAATCATTCTGGCTAATTTTCACTATAATTGAGCAAATACATAATTTTTATAGACCACTTGAGCAAAAACTAGATTTGACCTAGTGGTCAATTTTAGAGCCCATTCTAACCCCACTTCCAATCCTTTGAAGTATTTTGAAAAAGGATGTTTCAAGGACCATATCTATAAATTTTGATTGAATTCTGTACAGTGCTTTGGAGATTTTTTTGTAGATTGTAATTGTGGACAAACAGGTGGACGTCGGACATTGGTCGATCATGATCTAGCTTATCCAGAGCACATAGTGCTCAGGTGAGCTAAAAAGAGGAATTGTTGGTTTTCAGCAATTTCTTCTTTTCTCAATATGTTTTATTAAATTAGATCTAGACATTAATCTATTAATAGTGGGGGCGTCAAAAGCAGGTTTTGTTTGAGAAAGTGAACAACCTCTAAATGTCATTTCCGAAACGCTCATTGTCATTACCGCACCAATGAGTTCCGTTGTGGAAATGACCGTTTCGGGAATGACAAATCAATATTTATTGTTGAAATACATCTCTGTGACTAGGGGTAGCATAGTGTATTCAACCTTCAAAACACAAGATATACATATAATTTGCGTTGTGTAACACAAGCAAGTGCACAACATAAATAAAGATGGAGAGTCGCCTCGTTCGGTAATGACATAGAGAAAACATACGCACTGAATTATTGAACTTATCATAGAATTTTTAAACTGTGCGCAGGCCCAGTAACCAAGCAACCATGCCACAAATATTCGCGCTAAAGAAAGTTACAATGACGTCATATTTTATAATCGTAGTTGTTGTTCGATTTGCTTACAGTATGGAAATACATAACCGTTGCGGAAATGACATGAATTTTGGAGGACTGGTGAAAAAAACACAATAATGCGAAAACCTTAATTGTTATGATATTTTTTCTTCTTCTAACCTTTTCTGTAATGCCTGGCCATTGTAAAACACCCTTTAACGAATGAATCAAATCATGGGTATGTTTCTCAAGATAGTAAAAGATCACGCAAGGCAAGTGAGGGACATTACAATATTTTGTATGCGTGTCCATACATTTGGTAAAATTACCTCCGTTTTCGTAAGAAAGGGTTTTTATATGTGCATCACTAATTGTTTCCATATTGTTATGTATCCTAAAGGTCACGGAACATGCACTATCTGCCCATGGATAGATTAAAACCTTATTACATAAGAGGGACAGCGTTTTGTAAAATAATGTAGAATTACCCATATGTGTTTATTGATTTCCGATATAAAATGATGTAAAATTCGGTGATATTGCGTGGCAAATATCTTTTTACGGGACACAGTCCGGATAATTTTTGAACATCCCTCGTATATCATGTCCTTTTAAACCTACAGCCTTGATATTTCACACATATACACTTCCAACCAAGAACTTTCACATTTGACCATGACCGTAACCTTGGCATTTGGCCTACTTTTAAAAACTTTAACCTGGCCTATGTTTCATTTTACTTTTACATATACAGATTTGATATTTCACACATAGACACCTCCTACCAAGACCTTTCATAATTGACCATGACCTTGGACCTTGTTAACTTGACCTTGGACTTTGACCTACATCAAATGTAGGCCCTTGAGGGGGCATATATGTTTTACAAACATCTCTTGTTAAAGATAGGATTTGTGTAAGATATGGCATAGAAAATATTGAGACAAAAGGAGAAACTGCTGGTTATCAGCAGTTTCTTCTTTTGTTTCAATGTTTTCCCAAACCTATTCTCTTAGGAACGTCAAAACCAGTTCTTGTTTGGTAAACGGTTAAAGCATTTGAGAAAGTCATGTTTCAAGATCGGGCTATGCATACCAGCGGCCTGACCTGAATCCATGTTACACTCATATGTTTGCTACAGATAATGGCGAGGCTTTACGAGAATAACAAGGTTCCCTGGTCAGACTGCATGTACATGTATACGCAGGCTGATCTGGCACCATGTTGGGCTCAAAAGCCTTAAAGGACATTTTTCCAGATCCTGGCTCAAATGTATTATAGACAAGAAAAGAGGAGTTGAAATTATTTAACAGCTTTAGGTTTGTCCTTATTGCGCATGCTCATCGTTACAGCCCTTCTAAAGACATATTACCGTGCCATAGTGACCCTCCCGTTCATATGGTAACTGTTTCAGGTGACTTGGTTACTTTGTGTGTGTTTTTATCGTTTCTACAAAGTTCAACCCTTTCCCAAACTACGAAAAATCGGGGCTTTTCAATTAGAAAGCCGCTGCAGTCGTCAAAATGGAGGTTGATTAAGGCAGGATTCGTGCACAATATAGCACAGAAAATATTGAGACAAAATGAGAAATTGCTGAATACCAGCAATTTCTTCTTTTGTCTCAAAGTTTCCAAAGCCTTTCCTTCTAGGGACGTCAAAACCAGGTCTTGATTGGGAGAGGGTTAATGCCTTGGTGTCCAGCGGTATGCCTTGAACAAGAAGTAGGCTATCATTACACTCCAAAATCTACAAATATTGAACGATCAAGACAAAACTTTGACAGAATGATGGTGACTATAAGATCTTGCCTTGGTATAATTTTCAGCTTGATCTGAATTTGCTATCATGTGCTCTTGAAATTGACAAAATTGCTATTTTTGGCTCTATTTTGACTTTCTTTTTACTCAAGCAACTACAAATATAGACCAATAAAGACAAAATTGGACAGCGTGTTGGTGACTATAAGATATTGCCTCGATATAATTTTCAGCTTGATCTGAATTTTCTATCATGAGTTATGGCCCTTGAAATTGACGAAATTGCCATTTTCGGCTCTTATTTTGACATTGGTTTCACTCTAACAACTACAAATATTGCCTAATCAAGACTACATTTTGACAGAATGTTGGTGAACATAAGATGTTGCCATGGTGTAATTTTCAGCTTGATCTGAATGTTAAACCATGAGTATATGTGCCCTTGAAATTGACAAAATTACTATTTTCGGCTCTATTATGACTTTATTTTCACTCTAGCAACTGCAAATATTGATTAATCAAGGCAAAACTAGGACAGAATATTAGTGACCATAAGATCCTGCCTTGGAATAATTTTCAGCTTGATATGAATTTTATATCATGAGTTATGTGCCCTTGAAATTGACAAAATTGTCATTTTCGGCTCTATTGTGACTTTGTTTTCAGTCTAGCAACTACAAATATCGACAAATCAAGACAAAACTAAGACAGAATGTTGGTGACTATAAGATCTTGCCTTGGTATACGTTTCAGCTTGATCTGAATTTTACATCATGAGTTATGTGCCCTTGAAATTGACAAAATAATCATTTTCGGCTTTATTAGCTCACCTGAGCACGAAGTGCTCGAGGTGAGTTATTGTGGTCACTTTTTGTCCGCCGTCCGTCCGTCCGTCAACATTTGGGATGTTTACACTCTAGCATCCACAAAAGTTACTCAATCTTGATCAAACTTGGCCAAAACAAGTACGATGATAAGTTCTCGGACAAGTTCGATTATGGGCCTGATCGGACCAGAAAGTGCGGAGTTATCTGCCCTTGAATGTCAAAAAATGCTGTTTTTAAGTTTGTTTACACTCTAGCATCTATAATTATTGATCAATCAAGACAAAACTTGGACATAATGTTGGAGACCATAAGATTTTGGATGAGGTCAATTTTCAGTCTGATCTGACCAGAAAGATGAGAGTTATGTGCCCTTGAATTGGGCAAAATTGCCACTTTTTGCGGTTTTCAAACTTGTGTTAATCTAAGGACTGTAACTCTGACACTACTTTTCTTCAGTATAAGTAGAGTTATCTAGTTTGATAGAGGATATAATTAGATTTACACTCTAGAATCCCATTACCAAACAACAAAATTTTAGCCTAGTCCAAAATCATAGGTGTTGCAGACGACAAGTTCCATTGAACAAAATTTTACATTTTTTTGGTCTTTCTTGGTAGAAAACATTGTGGGTAATGAAGAAATTGCTTGTCACAAGCAATTTCTTCATTTTCCAAAATGTTTTCCAAAGCCTTTTTTGTGGGGCATCCAAAAGCGCCAATGTGTGGGAAAGGGTAAATCAATCAAGACAAAACTTGGACACAATTTTGGGGACTATAAGATCTCAGATGAGTTTGATTTTCAGTCTGATCTGATCTGAAAGTCAAGAGTTACGTGCCCTTGAATTTGGCCAAATTGCCATTTTCGACTGTTTTCAACCTTTTTTACATTCTAGAATCTACAATTTTTAATCAATCAAGACAAAACTTGGACACAATGTTTAGGACCATAAGATCTGGGATTAATTTGATTTTCAGTCTGATCTAATCAGAAAGTCAAGAGTTTTGTGCCCTTGAAATTGACAAAATTGCTGTTTTTTACTGTTTTCGACTTTGTTTACACACTAGAATCTACAATTATTGACCAATCAAGACAAATCTTGGACACAATGTTGGAGACTATAAGATATCAGATAACTTCGATTTTCAGTTTGATCTGATTAGAAAGTCAAGAGTAATTTGCCCTTGAACTTGATAAAATTGCTGTTTTTGGCTGTTTTTCGACCTTGTTTATACTCTAGAATCTTCAATTATTTATCAATCAAGACAAAACTTGAACACAATGTTGGGGACTATAAGATCTTGGCTGAGTTTGATTTTCAGTCTGATCTGGTGAGAATGTTGAGAGTTATGTGCCCTTGAATTTGACAAAATTGCCATTTTCGGCTGGTTTCGACCTTGTTTACATTCTAGAATCTACAATTATTGATCAATCTATACAAAACTTGGACACAATGTTGGGAACCATAAGATCTCATATGAGTTTGATTTACAAAATTGCTGTTTCGGCTGTTTTCGACCTTGTTTACACTCTGGAATCTACCTTTATGGATCAATCTAGACAAAACTTGGACACAATATTAGGGACCATAAGATCTGGGATTTGTTTGATTTTCAGTCTTAACTGATGAGAAAATCGAGAGTAATGTGCCCTTGAATTTGATTAGATTGCTGTTTTCGGCTGTTTTCGACCTTGTTTATACTCTAGAATCTACAAACATTTATCAATCAAGACAAAAACTTGGATACAATCAGGGCTACAGATAAGTGGAGGTGAAGACATACTAACATTATTTTTTTCGAATTCAAATCCTATGATGTGGGTACTCATTTGAATCGTCTCGGGCCGCGGCCTTAGCGCAGTTGGTAGCGCATCTGACCCTCATACGAGAGGTCCCGGGTTCGATACCCGGCCGCGGCTAATACCCTTTCTGACAAAATTGTCACCCACCAATGGGTTTGAATTCGTTAACCTAAGTGGGCGAGCAGCTGGAGGCTCGGTAAGGGTGTTGTGGTAGTACTGGTTTGAGAAACAACAGGAATCCATGGGTAGGTGCTCCAGCCGCCGCGATATGACCCTGGTAGTTGAAAACGGCGTAAAACCCCAATAAACTTGAATCGTCTCGACGAGACGATACAAATGAGTACCTACAACATAAGGTTTGATGATCACTGACAGCATTATTGCAGTTTGAAAAGTCATCACCCCCTCTTATCTGGAGCCCTGTACAATGTTTGGCACCATAATTTAGATCTCCGATGAGTTAGATTTTCACAACCTTATTGACCATAAGTTCTTTTTCAGTCTTAAAGTAATAATTTTTTTTATTAATTGAACTGAACAAAAGTGTTGCTCATATCATTTAGGTTCAGGTGAGCGATATAGGACCATCATGGTCCTCTTGTTTTCACTTTTACAACCATCAGTATTAACTAATCAATACAGAACTTTCACAGAATCTTACTGACCATACGGTCTTACTTGCTTAAAAATCAGCTTGGTCATGCCTTTGCTTGTTTGCGCAGCCTGAACATTTGAAATTGCATTCAACAAGACAAACAATCAGGCCTATGGAGCGCTTCCAGACCGTCAGGGCTGTCTAGTTATAACCTATGATTAGTAAATTGATAAATGTTTTATTGTTTGGAGGGATTCGGAATATCGTGGGAGCACTATACGCACCTAACTGTCGAAGCTTAAAAAGTATTTGAGCCAGGATCTGGAAAAAGGCCCATTAAGGCTGGTAAGCCCAACATGGTTCGAGATCAGCCTGCGTTTACACACAGTCTGATCAGGAACCACGTTGTTCTCAAATAGCTTCGTCTTGATCTCTAGCAAACATAATAATTATGAGAGTAACATGGAACTAGGTCAGACTGAACCTAGACACAACCTGATCTTGAAACATGGCAGTCTCAAATGCTACAAGGGACGTTTTTCCAGATCCCGGCTCATTTAGATGTGAAGAAAATACCGACTATCAGTATTTTCTGGGTTTTCCTCAATATTTCCCAATTACCCGTTTCCCAAACGGAAAATTTTCCAAAATTTCCATTTCAAAAGCTGCTGTACGTAGACTACAAATGTACCTTGTTTAAGATAGAATTTGTGTACAATATAACATGGAAAAATTGAAAATATTGAGACAAAAGGAGAAACTCCTTTCGTCTCAATATTTTCCCAAGCTATTTCTATAAGGGACGTCAAAAGCAGGTCTTGTTTTGAAAAGGGTTAATTACATTATAATATGACGTAAGCTTTTTTCTGAGACTTGGATTCGTCTGGAAAAGGGTTCAGTAGGTGTACTATAAAACAGGCGACTTATTTCCGAGAAAAAAAATCGCATTATAAATACATCGGACCCGTATACAAAAAAAATAATATGAGACTTTTTGAGACTTTTTATTAAATTGACAAACCCCTAACCGGGGTATAAGTCATAAACTTACAAACAAACGTAACAATTACGAACAAACATTTTGAGGAAAGTTTCAATGGGTAACATAGTCCTCTCCCAGACAAAGCTTGACCCTGACCTTGTGGAAAACAAAACCTTTTCTCATCAATGAAGGAAAGGAAGAAAATGCTGACAACCAGCAGTTTCTACCTCTCTCCAGTGCTATAGCGTTTGCTAAGAAACAACTGAATTGTCTATTAGGCTAATTGTCGTTTTGGACTGCAGAGATCCAGAAAAGAGCAGTGTCTGGGAGAGTTTCAGTGTATATGTGATTACTTTATACTGCCAGTCAAGTACAAACATCTGCATGTGCAACTAAATAGCCCGCCAATAAACCACTAAATTTGCAAGACTTTGTTTCGGTGTTTTTAATGAAAATGGATTTTCAGTAAATATTGAGGGAGAAAGAGAAACCACTGATTGACAGCACTCTTTCCCTCTGTCCCAATCTTCCTTCTGTAGTATTGTACACAAGTCATAGCTTCATCAGTGTCCGTCTTTTTGCCAGCAGAATGTTCAGAGTTGGACCTTACTAGTAGGCCCCTAATTTGTAGTTGGGATAAGGTTAAGCCTGTAATATTAATTATATACATGTTCAACTCTAAGTTGAAAAAAAACATTGGCACAAAAGAGGAAAATACCGATAAACAGCACATTCCTAGTATCATCAAAATATGTACATTCAAGAAGATAATGAAACTCATCGCCAATGCTGTGCAGATTACAGAACTCACATATCCTGTCATGGCGCCGGTCCGCAAGATCCCAAAGTATCGTCACCATTCAATAGAGGAATGTCAAGCAAATAACGCGCATGCGCACAAGCCGTAATTCAGCTACCAGTTTCCCTTGAGGGGGCAAGTCGATAATCATTCTATAATGGGATAATTAGCGTGACGGATTAATCTGCTACTGTGATTCGTTAAATTGAAAAAATGGGCGGACACGATCATTGTTGCGTGTATGGGTGTGATCATAGACAGAATAAACTGTCAAATAATTATAGATTCTTCACTTTTCCAAAAAGTTCGGCATTAAAAATGCGTTGGATTCATGCGTTTAAAAACACTTACAAATAACGTGAAAGTTTGTGGATGCCACTTTATTTTGGGAAAGCCAGAAAGAACTGATAAAAACAATCCTGACTATGTACCAAATAGAAATATACCAAGTATTTTGACGAAGAAACCCACCAGACAAACTAAAACGAGCAAAAAATCGTAGGATATAAAAGAAATCTAGATTAACTCCGTATTGGATTAAAATTTTGGAAAAGAAAATATATAATGGTCTGTTAATTTATTTATATAGGCCTACAAATCATTTCAACATATGGATCCTGTTCAAAATTGATTTATTATTAAAGTGCAAATACCGTATGGAAAAATGCTGCATTCCGCATGATTTCGAAATCTTAAAATACCCACTCTTCGCATTTTCTCGAGCCAAATCCCATTATTCATCCGTGAGCTATAAAATTTCATAATTAGGCTATAGGCCTAATATATCATATCATCGAAACGGTATCGAAACTTCAGCTGATTTCTGTTCTGGGGTAAAAAGCTGACTTTTATTAAGACACTATTAAATATTCAAAATAAAGGCCAAATGAATGCGTTTGTTTCCCTTCTAATTAGAAAACAAGGAACCTGATCAGTAAAATTAATGCTTAAATTGCGCCCCGACTGGGATGTTTAGCATTATTGATCAATATTTGGTTTTGAAATAATGATACCGATGATCTGTCTCATTAACGTATTGGTATTAATTTCGGTTGTTCGATTTTTTCCTTCGAATTTCGTTCAATGACAATTTCGTCTGATTTGTCACACGTCTTTGATTGGTGTCCAAAATTATCATTTTTACAGCTTGATTAAAGGTTAAAGTACATTTCGATTATCAATATTGATGGGATCAGTATTGTCTATGCAAAGGGTTTTGCAGATAGGCCTACTGGTATATCACGCGTTTGACAGTTTCGTCGGTACAATACTGCAATATCGCCTTGTCAGTATATCACAATCAACGTTATCGGCTTTTCAACAGCAACAAAAAACCCTGTCATTCCAGAACCCTTTCCTCACCGATATGTTCCAAACAAACGTGCCATTATTATGCGAATATTAAATCTTGAGAAAAAAAAGGGAAAAAAGAAGGCTCGTTAGAACAGGGGCCGGTCGGTCATCGATCAAACCATCGTTTATAACGCTGAGGCAAAGGGGAAATGATTACCATCATCGTTTTATTCTTTTGTCAGAATGTTTTCACGAGTCAGGGACAGGCGTACAATCACAACTAGGCTTAGCAAATATTATGCATAATACTAAGTGGGGTTAGTTCATAGTGGCGGATCCAGAGTCGTTTCGGGGGATCAAATGCCCCCACACCCTGTAGTGTAATTTATTCATTTTTAGCTCGCCCGGGACGATAGTCTCGGAAGAGCTATTGTCATACCCCCGGATGTCGGCGTCGGCGTCAGCGTCGGCGTCGGCGTCAGCGTCCGCAAAAACTTTAACCTGGCCCATATCTCATGCCCTGTTAGAGATACAGCCTTCATATTTCACCTGTGGGTACCTCTAACCAAGACCTTTAATTTGAGACCATGACCTTTGACTTTGTGACCTTGACCTTGGAGTTTGACCCACTTTTTGACCGTTTTAAAAAACTTTAACCTGGCCTATATCTCATGCCATATTACACCTACAGCCTTCATATCTCACATGTGGACATCTCTCACCAAGACCTTTCATTTGAGACCATGACCTTTGACCTTGTGACCTTGACCTTGGAGTTTGACCTACTTTTAAAAAACTTTAACCTGGCCTAAAAAAAACTTTAACCTGGCCTATATCTTATGACCTATTGCACATACAGCCTAGATATTTCACATTTGGACACCTCCTACCAACACCATTCACATTTGACCATGACCTTTGACCTCATGACCTTGACCTTGGAGTTTGACCTTTTTTTAAAAAACTTTAACCTGGCCTATATCTCATGTCTTTTTACACCTACAGCCTTGATATTTCACATATGGACACCTCCTACCAACACCATTCACATTTGACCATGACCTTGGACCTTGTGACCTTGACCTTGGAGTTTGACCTACTTTTAAAAGACTTTAACCTTGCCTATAGCTCATGTCCTTTTACACCTACAGCCTTCATATTTCACATATGGACACCTCCCACCAAGACCTTTCATATTTGACCATGACCTTGGACCTGGTGACCTTGACCTTGAAGTTTGACCTACTTTTAAAAAACTTTAACCTGGCCTTTATCTCATGTCCTTTTACACCTACAGCCTTGATATTTCACACAATGACACCTGCTACCAACACTTCACATTTGACCATGACCTTGGACCTGGTGACATTGACCTTGGAGTTTGACCTACTTTTAAAAAACTTTCACCTGGCCTATATCTCATGTCCTTTTGCACCTACAGCCTTGATATTTCACATATGGACACCTACCAACACCATTCACATTTGACCATGACCTTGGACCTTGACCTTGGAGTTTGACCTACTTTCAAAAAACTTTAACCTGGCCTATAACTCATGTCCTTTTACACCTACAGCCTTGATATTTCACACACGGACACCTCATTCCAACACAGTTCACATTTGACCATGACCTGTGACCTTGTGACCTTGACCATGGAGCTTGACCTACTTTTACAAAATTTCATTTTGGGCCATGACCTTTTTACCTTGACCTAGGAAATGACTTTTCTTTGTGACAAGCTCTCGTTTGGGCGAGCTTTATTGTCCGCGGACAATTCTTGTTTAAAACTTGTTTCACTATTTCCAAGACGGCAAATATTGAAACTGTTCTGATCGAATACAGTGGAACACGACACCGAGTTTTGATGTCCCTAGTCGAGAAAACCTTGGGAAATATTGAAGCAAAAGAAAATAATGCATTAATGCTGATCATCAGAAGTTTCGCATTGGGCAATATTTTCTGTGCTCAAACATTTCATGTTTTACTCTAGAAATCAAATATTTTATAGCCTGTACATTTGTAACTCCTTTTAAAAATTGTGCCAGCCTTAAATTCAGTCGTTGGAGAAAGGATAAAATCTCTCTGAGAAATCGCCATTAATGGCAAAAACACCGTAAATGTTCTTTGATAATTCGTTGTTACAATGTTCTGCCTTTTCAATAACGAAATATCGTTGGCTGAATGGTTAGGAATATGCCAATCACCGGTGTTGTTGCAAAACCTCGTAACTGCAGTTTGATTTAAGCTGTAATTACAAGGTTTTACAATACCACGGAAGATATAGGAGTCGATACACCGGCTATTGATCCCATCAAAATGTATTCGCAGACAAGTGAACGGGCTTCGTGGTTATTACGAAAATATGACAATAGAGATAAAACAAGAAACTGATAAAAAATAATGAATCATTTATTTTAAATTTTGACCGATTTTGACATCTTTGGGTCTAAGTGATTCAGCTCACGAACAATTCGATGTATAATCAAGCTCAAATGTGTAAATAAACACTAGGCGTATTCGACTGCAACATTTTCGTTAAGTAACGCTTAGCTCCGCCCACCTGCGCAGACCATCGCCATTAGTTAACTATTTTCATTCAGTCGAATACAAAATACGGAATTAGTCAACGAGATTGTCGCCATTTTGAAATTTCTGTGTTGTCGGTATTTCTCGTTACTGTTCGGTAACGGAAACACCCGATTAAACCTCTTCGTGTATATCCGTAAATGAAGCACCATTTTTTTATTTTATCTTTTAATTTCCTTTAAATTCTATCAATATTTATTCAATTTTGCCCATGAAATTGCAAAATGTACGTATCGAAATAATTTTAAGATATTTTAAGCTACAATATAAGTATCTGTTTTGTCACGTGACATAGTTAACGCAGAATTTTTTTCGTTGAGTAGTTACTTAATTTTATGACGTCATTTTGTCAGTCGAATAAAAATATTTAACTAACGAAAAATAATTAATCAACAAACGGTCCAGTCGAATACGCCTATTGTTTTCAGCCGTATATTCTACAAACAAAATAGAGCGCTAATTTGCCCAAAGTAATTAGTGCCCCCCTCAGGAACACCTGGAGTGTATTTTTAATTTTCTTTGTGAAGAGTTTCGCAAGGGGAATAACTCTTTGACATACCTCTATTAGGGGATTTGTGGTTAAGTGATCTAAAGTGGCAGACAGAATTTCCTCAGGCAGAATCTTTAAATAGCTTTCAAGTCCAAAATCTTGTTCAAAAATTCTATAATTAAGACATTTGGGGCTTTCAAACACTGCGCATTCTTCCCAAGTTCAATCTGCGGGGAGAATGAGTAAATCTCATGATAACAAATAGTTCATTGTCACCGGCTATTCGGACCCAAATTCAAAAGCTTGCGCTTACTTCTTTAAAAACGATAATCTAAGTCAGTGGTTGCAAGAATTGTGCTCTAAGTAAGTGATTTAGATCATTATTCTGCTTTACAATGTAATTAATGTGTTTTCCTTATACATGAAATTGATTAAACACAATTGTAATGTGTTTTCGCGAACTGTCAAAATAGAAGCTGAAAATGCGAGGTCCTCTAAATGACTTATCATCAATAATAAACAATTTAAAACAGTGACGGATACAGAGGGGGTTCGTGAGGTTCAAAAGAAACCCAATCTGTAGCCTAAATAAATCATTTTCATGCAGAAATTCAGTCAAAAGTGTGTATTGCTAGGATAACAAACACCTCTCATGTATCGGCGGCAGTCAAAGTACAAACTACTGCTTATACAGTTCATACAGTTCTAGAGACCGGATGTGATCAGATATCCAATCACATAAGCATTTTTATGCTTCTTAGGTCCATTTTATACGTTTTCCCGGTTGTATAACGTGTATCTTTGTGACTTCTGGTTCCACTTTCAGGGCTTTTTCTCCTTCTTTAGTAGAGGCCGATCTTCGGTGACTTCACAATCGCGAAAAGCCTAGTTTTTTCACAACTGTGGCAAGAAAATTTCACAAAAATCGGTAATAAAATTCCCAATCAAAAGTCTGAACTGATCGTCATAATGTTGATTTACAGACCCAGGTCTCGAAGTCAGCGATTTGTAAAATACAGCGGCTGTTGCGAATTGAAAGTAGAAGTTGTTTAGATTTTCATGTCAAGTCCCGGCAAAAACGAGAGGTCGCGAGATAGATTGGTTCCTGTTTCAAATCCCACTGCGTTGTCATACATCGTTATATGACGGGTACTTGTCTAGTCGCGTTTGATTGGAATTTTGCGGATTAATTAATCAAACACTAACTCTGTTTTTCACATTATTACGACGTTTTGCGAATTCATTTTTTCAGACGTGAGTTAAGTTTAATTCGTTTTACTTTATCACATAATATACCGGTAATGTTAAATGTGAAACGATTGGGAATCAAGAATGTTGTAATGGCGCAATTACAAAGAACATTATTCTCTTCGTATATTGATTCATCATATGCAAATAATAAGACACCGCGTAAACAAAATAAAAAAAACGTGAGGGGAAAACATGACGTCTAGAAATAGGAAATTTTACGCGAAATCAATTAAAAAAAAAAGCTGCAACTGACAAATCACAAAAGTTTGTTAGCTTTTGTAAAAATGCCACACTATCTTCTTGATAATTCTAATTAGAACGATGACGAGGCTGAAATTGATAACTGCGCCCAACCTGGGACTTCGGCCCCAGATGACAGTCTTGAACCCGTCCCAACCCCAGTGTAACAGTCATGTCACTAATCCGATAGTGACGACTTCCACCAATGAAGCAGAGAGAGAGAGCATTTTCTTTTCTTTGTACAATGCTTTCTACCATTTAACCCTTTCCCAAACAAAAAAAAATATGGATGCTAAATATCATAATTATGACTAAATACATATGTCTTATAATAACATTATAGGATATATAAACTGAAAAGGTAAAATTTTTTAACATCAGGATTAATTTGTCATCTGAAGCCAACTGATTGGTGTTTACCTGTCAAATCAATCTGAAATTATGTTGTATTAGATAGATAAACCTATTTAGGTATATTTTTCACAATTTTGCCACATTTCACACGAAATTTCACAAAACGACAGGCTTGGGCCTCTTCACAATTTCTGGAAAAAAAGCCCTGACTTTGGTGGTAGGTTACTCACAATTTAGATACACTAGGTATATCCACAATGTAACACAATGTACACAGTTATCTTTGGCGCTTTGCCATTGTTGATAGTGTTAATCACTCACATTAGCGCATTACACTTAAACACTCTTTTTGACATTTTGTTATGCACATTTTATACATTTATTTACGCACTATTATGAATTTATCCATTTTAGTTTTCATAATATACTAACCCAAACTGTCGACGCAACAAGATTTTTTGTTGCAACTTTTTAATGAGATATGATAAAACAACGATACTTCAGATTTCATTATTCTATATAGTGATTTTATTGTCCACATAAAAAGAATGTAAGAATTGTTATGCTTCGCTGAACACATAGTCCTTAGTTCAAAACCTTATATCCGCGCTGCACGTGCAATAGCGCGTGTAATAAACCAGCGCACGTGCATTTTTGGAAAGTCACAAGATAACTCAGTAAGATTAGGTAAAAAAATCGGTCTGGCGATAGACAAAAATGCCGCAATTTAGCATTGTCCGGAAAGGCGCAGGTGATTGGATTGCTCCTAGCTTACTGTGGTTACCCGGCTTTTGGACTGTGCGTGGTCTACGATAGCGTGGCTATAGTGGAAGTTTCAGCAAACCAGTATGTTCAATTAATCTTACTCATTAATCATGTCTGAATGTGTTAGAAGTTCCATTTGGGTTTAAAAAATCCAGTTTTTTTTTGTTATTTTCAAGGTCATTTACTTTTCTTGCTTACGTTTGTTTGGCGTTTCCGGTAATGTTTATGACATGCCAAGAGCCTTCAAAAGTCGTGTAACTACCAACGTACAGGACAACAGGTTGAGAACCCAAAATCTCAGAGAGCCGGTTTCGATTAGCAACAATAAGGCTGTTGCAACTGCTGGGAACCACGGTCGCCGTATAAGTGCACAGGCACGTAACAGGTTACGTAAACATGGGTTCCCACCTCAATGTCCTTATGTGGGTCCCAATTTAATACCTATGCACACACGAGTCTGTCTCTAGTGGTGCAACGCCCAAAAGTGGTAACCTGACCACCTGAGCAAATATGGAACCTGCTTGACATGCGTTTACGTCAACGCCCAGTCCAACCACAGACCTTGCGTCAAATGGGGCAAACATTAATTCAAGACTGATAGAATATTCCTATAAATGTTTGTCGACGTTAGTTACGTTCGATGTCAAAGAGATGTTGTGCTGTGTTCAATGCTACAGGAGGACATACGAGATACTGATCTTGGTTTCATTTTTGAAACACACCCGGCATTACGTTTGTAACGTTATTTGCGTTACGGAATCGATTTAGACCAACGTTATTTGCGTTACGGAATCGATTTAGACCCATTTGTTTTTTCCTGGTGATCTCACAATGGTCAGTGGTCAGAATGAAGTCAGTATCAACGAATTCACATTTTCAATTATCAAAATATTGTAATTTAAAGTTCGTGTTGCGTTGGCTCTTTGGGTTAGTATAAGTTATGAGTTAAAAATAAAAATATCTTTACATTAAAAGATTGAGATTTTTGTATTTCTTTATTGTACAATAAAAAATGTATATTAAAATTTAAAATGAATTTATGTCGTGTATTATATTTACATGTTTGCATATTTCTTATTACAAAGAGCCAGTTTAATGCATCCCTTATTCAATATTCACTATGTCCTAGAATAATGAATAATGTCCAATTTTGTATTTGTATTTTAGTTCAATTCTTTTCATTTAAGCATTAATATTTTTTTTCTTTTGTTTCTTTATTCATTGTTTACTGACATCGGTTCCTTGGTTATTTGGTTATTAGGTTATTATCTGACTTAAGTTCTTAAACTTTATCCCTAGTCTGGCTTAGCCAGGAAATATGGCAGTCCATCACTTTCCTGGCATTACCAACCTAAGTTTTATTCCATGATAACTTATTTTCCGTATTTATTTATTTATTTTTTTTTTCATTTAATTATATATTCATATACTTGATTATATATTTGATGTTTTCTGTAGTAATAGCTCTAGTACTAATAATGTTATATTAATTAATTTTTTTTTTTAATTAGACTTATAGCATTTGGCATCAAATTTAAAATTTGGCTTCCAAAGATTATTTAGCCTAGATTTAAATGTATTGAGGGTGGGAGCCTGTACCACCTCGTTTGGAAGTTCATTCCAGTTTTTGGTAGCCCTAATACTGAAGCAATTTTTCCTGCAATCTTTTATAGACCTTGTCTGGAACAGTTTTAGGTTATTTCCCCTTGTAAAGCTTTCATTTCTTAGTGTGATGATATTTCTGCTTGTTTTATCTATCTTATTGATGAATAAGATTTGTTTTTGAGTCCTTTGACCATCCTAGTTGCACGCCTTTGGACATTTTCTAATGAGACAGCATCTTTCTTGTATCTTGGGCTCCAAATTACCGAACCATATTCCAAGTGTGGGCGTACCATTGCTTTGTATAACTGCAGGAACATCTTTTTGTCCATGTAAGTAAATGATTTCGTTATTATTCCCACATTCCTGTTTGCAATGTTTACTTTGCCGTTTATGTGGTTCTGGAAAGTCAATTTAGAGTCAAAGAGGATTTTTTTGGCAATTTTGGGAAGGGGCCCTAGTAGTCTAGTAGTTATTTTCTGGTAGAGGCCTAGAAATCGAAAGTGGGAGGCCGGAATGTGTATGCAAAGTTTTATACTGGAGGTTGTTCAGGAACTTCTGCTGCACCAGAAATGCCCTGTCTGCAAGTCAGCAATTGACCTTTGGGTGAGTTACAGGGGTCAAAGGTCACTGAGTGCAAACATGTAAAAAATCACAATTTTGTTACATTTCAAATCCTCGAACCAAGAAGTTTCCTTGAGAATGAAGGAAAGTTGTGTTTTCTTGTTGGCCAGATTGTTGGCTACACATTTTGCCATGTCTGCAGATTCATTGTCGGTTCTATGAGTTCAGAACAGGGGTCAAAGGTCACTGAGTGCACAAATTCTTAAAATTCATTTATGTTGTTTCTAAGACAGCAGACATGAAACTTTGAGTTATGAATAGACAGTATTAATGTTGTCTAATTACCAAATATACTTGGGAAATTTTTGGCTCCTGTCTGCAGACCCCTAGCTTGTTTTTAAAGTCAGAAAATGGGGTCAAAGGTCAATGAGTGCAGAATAGCTATTTGAAATTATTCCTTGATAAAATTAAATGTTTTAAAGCAATGATATTGGCTTATAAATAGACACAAGTTTTATTTTATGTTTGTCAGATATGTAGATGACATGTTTGTCCCTGTCTGCAGATTCAAAAATAAAAGTAAGAACATGAAGGCAAGGGGTCAAAGGTCATTGAGTGCAAAAAACCTTGAATGTCATATACGTCAATTCCAAGACTTCCAGACATGGAACGAAGAGTTGTGAATAGGAAATATTTATATGTTCCCGTTACCAATTATGGTGGGGAGCTTTTGGTTGCTGTCTGCAGACTCCCAGCTGGCTTTAAGGTCAGAAAAGGGAGCCGAAGGTCAATGAGTGCTAAATGCTCTATTTGGATTTATTCAAAGTTCAAAATAAAGATTTTAAACTTTTGTTGGCTTATGATTGGACAAAAGTTATATTCAATGTTTGTTAAATATGTAGATGAAATATTTGTCTCTGTCTTCATGCAGATTCAAATTTAGGATTTAGAGATATAAAAAAATAGAGGTCAAAGGTCAAAGAGTGCAAACATTTTAAAAGATATAAATACTTGAAAATATGGACGTGAACTCAAAAACAGTTATTAAACATGGAAGTTCTATTGGTACTTAATCTGGTAGTAATTTTTGTTCGAAAATGATTGTCCATAATTAAAGAAAGAACTAGATTTGATTAAAAATAATACTGAATGACACTTTATCCATTCTGAGAAATGTTTAGATCTAAATAGATATATTGTTTCATGTGAAATATAGCATTTAACAACAATTATTTCTCGTGATTTCTTTTATATGAAAATATCCACATAATATATAGTTTATATACCTTTAATGATAACTCATGTTCAAGATGATTCTGCGCTCGTTGGCCATCAGCCATGTAAATGAGCAGATTGAGATGTGGACTTAGGGCCTATAACCCAAATCTCTAAAAATCCTCACTTGGTAAGGACAACTATCGAACCATCTAGGATACCAAGATAGTTTTCATTGAAATTACAACAGAGGTTATAGTCATTTTCGATATTCACTTGTTCATTCCTCTTTTTCAATAGATTTTTAAGGTTTATTAGTACATGTACAAACACATATCGTAGACTGCAGTACAGCACAGACTAAGCATTTAAGCTACAAATCAAACACTACTGGTATGGGTATGTGACCTCTTTCTTAAAATCTGTCCCAAAGATGGCAAGGGGACTATCCATTACTATGTTGACTCAGTTTGTTAAATATTGCTTACAAAGTTATGTTTGAATTGAATCATACCATGCAAATTTACAAACTTACAACCAAGGATACATGTAATGCTATTGTATTTTTATAGAAATTATTTTTGAATGCAAGTAGATTCTTCCTTACAGAAAACACATAAACAGTGAAAGGCATATATGGGATTTGAATCTGTATTATATTGCTGGGTTCATTCAAAACCATGTATACTCACTCTTATTGTAAGTTTTGTTTTATTTTCACTAATGAAGAGAACAATTATAATATGTCAACATGTACCTCATGTGAAAAATTTACACACACTGAAAGAACTTGTGTAATACCATATGAAAATTCATCCATACTGTAGAAATTGTAGTCAGGAGAAGCAGACACATGCATTCCTCTACCCATACCAAAGTCTTCCTATGGTAGACACGGTAGGGATCTGTTATCAAGTCCCTACTTCAATCAAAGAATGAAAATGAGTATTTTCTGACTTCAGTGACTTGTCATGTGAAAGCAAGATGAAACGTTTTATGGACCAGGATTAATTTCATATAGTGTTCTTGCACTCGCTGACCTTTGGCTCCCCTTTGGTACCTTAAAAACCAACCAAGGATATGTAGATAGGAAACAAAAGATCCCAAACACATAATTGTATAGCAACTGGAAAACTGGAAAAGTATTATCTATTCATAGCTATTCGTTCAATGTTTGGGAGTCTTGGAACATACATTATGAAAGTTTCAAAAACTGCACTTTTTTTACCTTTGACCCTGTTGTACATACTCTTGATTCTAATTTTGAATCTGTAGATATGCGCAAACATGTCTTTTATACATTTAGTAGGCATAAAATATAACCAATTTCTTTGATTAGCAAACACCAAGGTTAAAAAACTTCAAATCAAATCAGGAATAATTTCAAATAGTGTGTTTGCACCCAGTGACCTTTGACCCAATTTTCTGACCTCAATAACTAGTTGGAAATCTGCAGACAGGACCCAAAAAATTCCTCAACATATTTCATAATTAGAAAACATAAATTTTGGCTATTCATAAGTCAAACTTTCATGTCCTGAAGTCTAGAAATGGACATATATGAATTTTAAGAATTTTTGCACTTAGTGACCTTTGACCCCCTTTCTGACCTTATAAAACCAATAATGAATATGCAGACTTGACAAAACTTGTAGCAAATATTCTGGACAACTAGAAAACAAAACGTTGGATCATCAAAGATTTAGCTTCTAGATTTGAGGATTAGAGATCTAGCCAAAAAGCGAAATATGTTATTTTTGCACTCTTTGACCTTTGACCCCTTTGTACATACTCTTGATTCTAATTTTGAATCTGTAGATATGCGAAAACATGTCTTTTACACATTTAGCAGGCATGAAATACAATTTTGATTTCTTTCATTAGCAAACACCAACGTTCAAAACCTTTAAATCAAATCAGGAATAATTTCAAATAGTGTGTTTGCACCCAGTGACCTTTGACCCAATTTTCTGACCTCAATAACTAGTTGGAAATCTGCAGACAGGACCCAAAAATTTCCTTAACATATTTCATAATTAGAAAACATAAATTTCGGCTATTCGTAACTCAAACTTTCATGTCCGGATGTCTTGAAAAGGACATATATGAATTTTAAGGATTTTTGCACTTAGTAACCTTTGACCCGTTTTCTGACCTTATAGAACCAAAAATGAATATACAGACTTGTGAAAATTTGTAGCGAACATTCTGGACAACTAGAAAATACAACTTTTGATCATTAAAGATCTAGCTTCTGGGTTTGAGGATTAGATATCCAGAAAAATAGCGAAATATGTCATTTTTGCACTCAATGACCTTTGACCCCTGTTCTGACCTTAAGAGTCAAATTTGAATCTGCAGACAGGCCAAACCATGTTGCCTATATGTTGGGCAATCGGAAAAACACAACTTTTGTCCATACACATTCCGGCCTCCCACTTCTGAAATTTCGAGTTTGGACTACCAGACTATAGGGCCTTTTCAATTGGGAAAATTAGCGGCGTAACCCTGAAATTGGGAAATTTCAAACATTACACACTTACCTCATATAAGGTGTTAGATTAAGAGAAATTCATTTATAAATAGAAAAGATCAATATATTGGTATGGATATTGAATAGAGAGCTTTAGTTTGTTCTCAAATGACTTGTAAAAGCAATTTTACTGATGTTTTGATAATTTTGATATTTTTTCTAAATTGTGATTGGGAATTTTTTCTTCAGATTGGGAAAAAAGTAGGCTAAATTCCATTGGGAATGGGGCCGAAATTCGGCCCCTGAGGCACCCAAAAAAATCCCTGGATGCCTAAGTCTTTCTCTTTGTCAACATTTTGAATTTCTGTAATAGTTCCCTCATTGTCTTTCATAAAATATTGGTTTTGACTTTCTTTTCCTAAGTGTAGTGCTTTACATTTGGTGGTGTTAAATGACATTTCCCATTTTTTTGCCCAGTCACACGCATTGAAAATGTTATCTTGTAGAAGATTTTCGTCATCTGGTTGGCTAATGGGCTTGTACAACTTAGTGTCATCTGCAAAGAGTTTGCTAGGACATTGTAGTGCTTCCGGTAAATCATTGATGTAGATTAAAAAAGAATCGGTCCCAGCACACTGCCTTGTGGTACTCCACTCGTGACATGTCTTCAAGAAGATACAGAACCATTAATTGTGACCCTCTGCTGTCTGTCATTCAGAAAGTCTGATATCCACTTGTGTAGGTTTCCTCGAATGCCTATATTCCATAACTTCTTCAGTAATCTTTTGTGGGGAACCTTGTCGAAGGCGGCCTTGAAGTCCAGGTACACTATATCCACCTCTTCATTTTGGTCTATTTTCGTGGTCCACTCTTCTATGCATTCAATCAGTTGAGTTGTGCAGGATCTCCCCTTCCTGAATCCATGTTGTTGTTCTTTAATTAGCTTATGATCTTCAAGAAAGTTTATCATTTTATCTCTTATAATTTTTTCCATGATACGACAGCAAATTGGGGTTACGCTTATAGGCCTATAGTTAGCAGGGTTTGATTTTTTACCGGATTTATGTAATGGTGTAACGTTTTCTCTTTTCCATTGGTTTGGTAGTGTTCCTTGTTCAAGTGATGTTCTGTAAATTTTTGACAATGGTTGACATACTGTTTCTTTACTTTCATAAATAATTCTAGGATGTATCTCGTCTGGTCCTTGTGATTTTGCTGGATTTATTTCTTTAATTGCTTTCAGGACTATTTCATCTGTTATATTTATAGTTGTTATTTCTTCTTCTACTCTAACTTCAGGCTCTTGGATTTCTTCAGATTCTTTTGTAAAAACCGTGATGAAGTATTTATTGACTAGTTCTGCCATTTCTTTAGCATTGCTTGTGGTAACTCCATCATATTCTATTTCATTTATTCCTGTGGTTGTTTGTAGTTTTTTCCTGACATGTTTCCAGAACAGTTTAGGATTTCCGTTTACCTTTTCAGCTATGCCTTTTTCATAGTCATATTTGCACTTTCTCAGGGTGTTTGTTGCTATGTTTCTGGCTTGTTTGTATTTGTTATATGTTTGGAGGTTTGGGCACTTTTTGTATTTTGTCCATTTACTTTTCTTGTTGTGCAGTGCATGAATTGCATCTTTGGTGGTATGAAGGTCCGTTCTTCCTGCATGTGATTTCTTAGACTTTGGTATACATTGTTCTTTGATCTTTAATAAGGTTTTTTCGAAATCATCCCAAGAAGAATGGACTTCCCCATCATAATTTGACTGCTGAAACACTGTTCGTAGACTGTTATTTACTTCTTTCCAATCTGCTTTGTGGTAGTTATAGATTATTTGGTATGAGTCTTGTTGTTGAGTATTACTGCACTTTAATGAGAAGATTAGACTTATATGGTCACTTTTGCCGAGACCTGGTTGGTATTCCAATTTGTCTATAAAGTTTGGATTATTGGTTATGACCAAGTCTAGTATATTTGGAGTTTCTTGGTTTCTGTACCTTGTAGGTTCTTTAACATGCTGTGTTAAATATAGGTCCCTTATGCATTCTATGAATTGGTGGGATATTTGTTCTTCATTGCACGTGGTTGTTTGGTCTTCCCAGTTGATGTTTTTAATGTTGAAATCCCCCAATATGATTGTCTTTGTGTTTTTTGGTGGTATCATTTCTTTCATCATTCTGTACATACTTTTGGTATTTTCTTTACTACTATTTGGACTTCTGTATAGACTTCCCAATATAATATTTTCTCTATCTTTCAATTGAAGTTGCAGCCATAGATTCTCATCAAATTCTATACTACTTTTTATGAGCTTGGTTTTTGGAAGCAAATTTTCCAAATTTGCTTCTCTTAGCAGCCATGCGTCTCTGCACTTTACCATTCTCTGCATACCACACAACATCTTCCGGTCTTCCTCACTATAAATAGTTCTATCAAAAGCAAAGATTAATGAGGTAACAGTCATTCGAATATTCAATATGTAAGTCTGAAGTTATGTGTAGATATTGAATTGTGTGACTGAAAATGAAACATTCAATTAATCATGTCTCTGAGAGATGAAAAGATCCACGTAGTAATTTGCTTTATTATGGTTCAAAGAATTAGTCCAATGGCCTTCCTTGTAAATGGGTCAGTCGAGTTTACTGAACTATGAAATATATTCAGCTTACACAAACGATTAATATGCATGAAGTTGTGCTAAAAATAAATACAACTCCATCATGAAATCAAAGTATGCAAGGTATTCTGGATAATCAAAGTACTTAATCAAAATACTCTTCGAATCAAAGTATTCAAGGTATTCAAATGGATAATCAAAGTACCTAATCAAACTACTCTATTTCTGGCCCCGGTTTCTCGGAAAAACTTAAGTATGTTCTCAAATCTGAGCACAGTCTCATGAGAATATACTTAAGTTTTTTTTTCGAGAAACTGGGGCCTGGACAGGCCTACATTTTTGAAAAATTTGCTTCCAAACAGTACTGTCAGTACTTTGATTATATTTTTCCTTACATATATTAAGATACCTCTACCTTCTCCATCATTGTGATAAGTTTCAAAGTGTGGTATTTTAAAAATCTCATGTGGTTTGATGTTAAGTGTTTGGTGTTTAGGGTTTGTTTCTGTTATTGCTATAATGTCGATTCTGTTTTCATTGATTTTTACTAACAATTCTGAGATTTTGTTTGGAGTTAAACAATCTGCATTAGTATAATAAATTTTGAGATCTTTATTATTTTGTTCTTCTGTTTCTATGTCTGGCAATTTATCTTCTTTAAAACAGTTTCCCGGATTTGGGTTAAAACTTTCTCTGGTCACAATGCTCCTTTCTCTCACCACTTGGTACTCTATTCTCTGATTGCGATAGTCCGCCGATTATGGTCTTTTCTCCATCTATGTCTGTACATGCCATATCTCTTTGCTCATGTTGATCACGACCAGTGTCTGGTAGCATTATGGTTTTGTCTCCATATGTAGATATATCTGCTACGTCTAGAGGTCTATGCACATGCTGGTCTATGATGGTATCTGAAAGGAATGGATCGTTGACTTCTTGTGTCAAACCTGACAAGACCTCTTGTGCACGTTGTTCACATATTGTGTGATCCATGTATTCCTCCTCCTGTGGTCTTCTTTCTTTGTATCTTTTATCTTTCAGTTTTTCTTTTTTCAATTCTCTCTGCTCAGGTGTAAGATCTTTGGCAGCTATCACTTGCCTGTAGTCGTCACTTGCGCTGTTTTTATCTCCTTTGCTGACTCTAGGAATCGCTTACGTTGCCTCCTGTTTTTCAGAATTACCTTTAGAGCTTTTGTCTTACCCCTGACTTTCTTCCCTAATCTGTATGAAGTCTCTATCTCTAGTCCTTCTATTCCCAATTAAGGCCGCGGCCTTAGCGCAGTTGGAAGCGCATCGGACCCTCATACGAGAGGTCCCGGGTTCGATACCCGGCCGCGGCTAATACCCTTTCTGACATATTTGTCACCCACCAATGGGTTTGAAATCGTTAACCTAAGTGGGCGAGCAGCTGGAGGCTCGGTAAGGGTGTTGTGGTAGTACTGGTTTGAGAAACAACAGGAATCCATGGGTAGGTGCTCCAGCCGCCGCGATATGACCCTGGTAGTTGAAAACGGCGTAAAACCCCAATAAACTCATAAACTCTATTCCCGATTCTGTTGCCAGTTCACTTACTCTTGCCTCATCCATATCTTTGTTTTCTTGATTGTTAGTACTTGTCCCCTCACTCAGATAGAATATCACTATATTCATTTCTCTTCTTCTTCTATCTTCTAGTTCCAGTGTTTTCTTATCAATCATCTTGTTTATCTTTTCTTCCATTTCACCTTCCATCTGCTGCTTCATTTGAGAAAACTCCTCTTTGACTGTCTCCTTCGTCTCTATTTTCATTTTGTCTACCCTTTCTTCCAATGCAGTTATTCTTTTTTCATGCTGTTCACTTAGTCTGGTAAGTTTTCTGTCTATATTTTCCAGTGTTGGACTTGTGCTTGCAACTCTTACAAGTATATGTAAAGTCATCAAGGGCTCCTGATGCTATCATCTCATATGCATTATGTGTCAACCCAGCACATCTTATGCAGATATTTAGTTTACATGTGTGACATTTAACCTTCTCTACTCCGATTTCATTATTGCACTTCGCACATCTATTTGTTCTATTCACTGGACTGGAGATGTGTTTTCTCTTTTGTTCTTGTGTGTTTTGTCTATTCATTGTTAGCGGTCTTGCTGGAGTACTTTGGCCTGTGATTCCAAGACCTTTGAAGAAATTTGAAGCCATTTTTCTACTACTTTTCTATCTTATGAATGCTGCTTGTGCTTCTATGTACTTTTAATAATATTTTAGTGTTATTGTTTTAACTTTGCATTTAATTGGTTTCAGTTAAGAAATATGGCAGTCCATCGCTTTCTTAACTTAGCCAATTTATGTATTTTAGTTCTTGATATGTTAGTTAGGTAGGAATTTTGTTGTTGTTGGTTATTACCTACTTTCTCTACTTTATTTTAATATTATTTTACTTACTTTTATACTATTGGTGTGGGTCTCTGTCAGTACAGGATTGTATTATTTTCAGCAACCACTTCTGTGCTACTATCTCGAGAGGATGCACACCGTCCTTGAGAAGAAGTGGCTTGAAGTATTCTTTAGTTCTCACTATACCTGCACCTGATTTTTATGCCCCCGATAGGGAGGCATCATAAATTTGACTTGTCCGTCCGTCCGTCCGTCCGTCTGTCTGTCCGTCTGTCTGTCCGTCTGTCCGTCATCCGTCCAAAAACTTTTAACATTTGCCATAACTTCCTTATTACTTAACATATTCGCTTCATACTTTACCACAACATTCCTTGGTACATTACCTTTCTGTAGGCACATACTTTGGTGACCTTGACCCCTGGATGACCTTGACCTTGAACATAGATTTGCCATAATTTAAAATCAAAGCGGTGTCGGGGCATTGTCATCTTACAGTGACAGCTCTTGTTGCTTTCTACTTCTGTGTATGAAGTCGCAGACAAATTTTGGTGACTGGTATCCTAATTCTTGATTGTATTCTCTGATAATAGTATTCAGATCAACTACTTGTTCGTGTACTGCCGAATCATTAATTTTTGACCAATTTTCGTGACCCTTTGCCTTGTTCCACTCTTTCGTGAAAATGGGTGGGACTTCAAGTACACCTATGTCTATATTACTTTCTGTAAGGTGTAACTCTTTCAGCTCTTCCAGACTTGGTCTTATCATAATCAGTATGTCCAAGTCAGCAAAATCTTCAAATCTTTGGTATATATGAGCTCCTCTTTTGGTGGTGATGTCACAGGTGAAATGCCAAAAGAGTAAAAGGGTCTTCTTGGTATCTTGTATCCTCTTGATATTTTCAATTACACCACTCCTTGTATCCCTCCCGTTTGGCACCACCAGATGATTTCAAAATTCAGATTCTTAAATTTGTCGACTTCTGCTCTAATATATTTCCCCTTACTGTCTGAGAGTACTACAACTCTATCGTACTTTGGTAACCTTGCTATACACTTCTGCTTGTCTATGAAATCCTCAATTTTTCTCAATTCTAAATTGTCCATTATTACATGGTGCTTCTTGATAATTTTACAACTGTTAAACTGAATATCTGTATTTGGTTATTATGTTTTTGTAATAATAATGAATATGTAATGCGTTATCTCCTTGACATACTGCAGTCAGTCATTTCAAGGAGTATTACATTTCTTTTTAATTTATCTAATTCTTTAATAGTACCCTAATTTGTTCGTTTTGGGTGGTACAGGCTACAAATAAGGTTTGAGTGATAGATAAGGGTTTTATATTCTTAATTCTATTGTAACCTTGACAATAATCTATCTTTTTGGCTCACCTGAGCACGAAGTGCTCAAGGTGAGCTATTGTGATCACTTTTTGTCCGTCGTCCGTCTGTCCGTCCGTCCGTCTGTCCACAATTTGTTGTTACCACTCTAGCATCCACAAATATTGACCAATCTTGACCAAACTTGGTCAAAACATGTATGACCATAAGTTCTCGGATGAGTTCGATTTTGAGTCAGATCTGACCAGGAAGTCTAGAGTTATGTGCCCTTGAACGTCAAAAATGGCTAGTTTTGACTTTGATACCACTCTAGTATCTACAAATATTGACCAATCTTAAGCAAACTAGGTCAAAACATGTATGACCATAAGTTCTCGGATGAGTTCGATTTTGAGTCAGATCGGACCAGGAAGTCTAGAGTTATGTGCCCTTGAACGTCAAAAATGGCTAGTTTTGACTTTGTTACCACTCTAGTATCTACAAATATTGACCAATCTTGACCAAACTTGGTCAAAACATGTATGACCATAAGTTCTCGGATGAGATGTATTTTGAGTCAGATCGGACCAGGAAGTTAAGAGTTATGCGCCCTTGAACATCAAAAATGGCTAGTTTTGACTTTGTTACCACTCTAGTATCTACAAATAATGACCAATCTTAAGCAAACTTGGTCAAAACATGTATGACCATAAGTTCTCGGATTACTTTAATTTTGAGTCAGATCGGACTAGGAAGTCCGGAGTTATGTGCCCTTGAACGTCAAAAATGGCTAGTTTTGACTTTGTTACCACTCTAGCATTTACAAATATTGACCAATCAAGACAAAACTTTGCTACAATGTTGGTAACTATAAGATCATGGATGAGTTTAATTTTCAGTGCGATAAGAGCAGGAAGTCTGGAGTTATGTGCCCTTGAATTTGACAAAATTGCTGTTTTTGACTCTGTTTACACCGTAGCATCTACATTTAATGACTAATTAAGACAAAACATGGCCTCAATGTTGGTGACTATAAGATCCTTGATGAGTTAAATTTTCAGCTTGATTTGGCCAGAAAAACAAGAGTTATTGGCCCTTTAATTTCATAAAATTACTGTTTTCGACTTTATTTTCTCTCTAACAAACAAATATGGACCAATCAAGACACAGCTTGGTCACAATGTTGTTGACCATAATATCTTTAATGTTATAATTTGTCAGATTGATTGGACTAAAAAAACAGAGTTGTGTGCCTTTGACGGTTTCAAAATTGTCTTTTTCGACTTTTTTTTCTCTCAAACAGCAATAAATATTAACCAATTAAAAAACTTGGACAGAATGTTGATGAGAATATCTTTATCAGAACAGAGTTATGTGCCCTTTACTGTGACAAAATTGTTGTTTTCTTCCACTTTGTTTTTACTGTAACAGCTACAAATATTGATCATTC
Source organism: Fragum sueziense (assembly GCA_963680895.1). NCBI lineage: Eukaryota > Metazoa > Mollusca > Bivalvia > Cardiida > Cardiidae > Fragum > Fragum sueziense. The sequence continues at coordinate 24,875,628 of OY804609.1, read as the reverse complement.
AGGATTATGAAAGCAGTTTTCAGCTGGATCATAATCTCGCATCTTAAATTATGTGCTCTTGAACTTGACAACATTTTGACTTTCATTCTATCTAGGTGCAGGTGAGCGATTAAGGACCATCATGGTCCTCTTGTTTTCTGAATATCACTGATTTGGTTTTTAACCCTTTCCAACACTATCCTCCTACACCAGTATCTGTGTTATGAAGATACCGGACATGTAATGAACATTATTATTATACTATGCATTTTGACAAAAAAGGTGACCACCCAAATTTTCTATTTTCTCGTAAGTTTTACATGTTATTTTGCAAAAAACGCTTTTAAATTACACTTGATACTTTATGGTACATTTTCTATACACTTTCTATACACTTTTTATATATAGCACACTGGTTTCAACTTTTTAAATTTTTTTTTTTTGTAATGGCTGCCATCAATTTATTGAGACTCGTTTGAATGCAATTTTTCAACTGAAAAAATATCGACCATAATCGACCATCCTAATTTTAGATTATGATTTTTGATATTATTGACACTAATTCCACATCACAGTTACACACTTTTCACAATTTCACTTCGATTCACTTCGATATTGACGGATTTTAATTTTCGATTTTTTCTTCTCAAATTTTCACGTCCACCATGGACCGGAACCGGAAGCGAAAAATGTCTGCAGCGGCTTAAGTATTTCAGTGCTTAGAACATATGAAAAGGCAGGGGTCATTTATAATTAGTACTTACACAATTTGCTGGGTTGGACACAAAGGCGAGTCTGCGAGTCCGAGACTCCATAAAGATTGACAGGTCTCCCTGATTTTTGAACCAGGGAATCCATCAGACTCTTAAGAAATTGTGCTGGACATACAGAACATAAAACTGATGCAAATGAACAACGCAGTATCAAACTCAAAATTTACTGTAATTTTTCATGAGATGGTTCTAATCTTACAGGTGTCTCACACCTGCACGACTCAAACCAACGCATTCAAAATTATCTTGAGACCTTTTTTTTACATTGTTTAGAAAAGTAAAAATGAACATGTGTCTTAATATCCTGACTGGACTATAGTCACGTTGTTTGTATATTTTATGTTAATGTTGTGGTTTGGCAATCGCAGTGACATTTCGTCGGTGTAAATGCAAAACCTGGTATGTCGATTTTTGCGATTTTCAAAGTACAAACTTATGTGCCCAGTTAAGACAACTCTTGAAGATTTTTAGATATCTTTACTGATCTGTTTTAGTGATACATTATTTGTGTCAGAACAATATATCCAAATTTTAAGTGAAATATATCACTTTTGGAAAAAATATTACACTTTTCCCCCCCCTTTAAAATTTTCCAAAACGGGATATGAGGCTTTGCCTTTACAACGACGATTTACTAGTGTTCATTAGCATCGACTGACTAAATTGGTATAAAGACAGACAATATGTACAGTACCCACGGTGACAATTCCCATGTGACTAAAGGTTTCATCATTAGCTGTATAACTGTGACCAATCATGTTAAAAGGGACCTTATAGGATGTGTGAAAAATAATTATATCGACCCTAGTCAGTCTGCGCAGTCCGCGCAGCCAGACTAAGGCCAAAACTTTTCACAAGAATGTAATTTTCTAAATCTGAAATGGTTTTGTATATCTCGATATATGTTCATTTTTGCGTATGCAGTAACTGGTTGACCTGTGCTGAGCCTGACAAGTTTGTCAAAATGTAATTTTTTTATTTCTGATAAGGTCCCTTTTAGTGTGACGGGTCACAAATATTAGGTCCTGTCTTTGACAGATGATGGGTTCCTTTCCCAAGTATGACAGTTTGGACTAACCCACTTGAAATTTACTGCAGACAACAAAATGGATGTTCGCAAACATGAGCTTTGTGTATGATAAAGCACAGAAAATATACTGAACAAAAGTGAAAACGCTACACTGCAAGATTTTGTTTTTCTGGAAAAGTATCGAACTAATAACATGAAATATACTTTGACGTTATTTTCCAGGCTTTCAGCAATCGTTTTGTCGAAATTACATTGCCCTATCTCCTTTAATGTCAGAGTTACAGCCCTTAATGCGTTTAGAGCAAATTTCATCTAACACCACATGTGCGCATGCGCAGAAAACGATTCATTATTTTTTCGGAATTGGCCCTATCTAGGTTGCCAGAAAAACACTTAAAGTCTCACTTATCTCTTGAAGCAAGCTCTAAAATCAAGTTCTGATATGTCAATTTTTCGAATTACCTCCCTTTAACATAAACATATAGGGAATTTAAAATGTTTCGTATTCACAAATGTATCACATTTTTCGATTGGTCTTTTTTGCAACATCATGCAGGCCTTACATGGGACTTTTGAACCCTTTCTTCGACGAGGATTCTTTCCAGATGTCCATGCATTAGCGATTTCAATTTCCTATGGAGATTACATTGTAAAATTTTCAAGCTCTGGAACATAATGAACATTCTGCTTTTCAAACATTATTTTTTAAACGCTGAAACAATGCTATGCAAACTTATTTACATTTCCTGATTTATAACTTGTCAGACTACTATTCTGTGCAGTCCGACATGGTTTGCATTCTTCTGCTTGGATTTCTGAAGGTTTAAATTGTGTAAAATTTCAGTTCAAATTGTACACCTGAAAAACGGACCCCTGTCACATTAGAAGGGTCCGTTTATTTTCCCAATAATTAAGATCCATAGGACATTTAGTGCTTGGCACAACCAAGTCAATGAACAATGCGAAACACTTTCATTTGATTTTTTTTACTTGTTGTTTTTATAAGAAATATGACAAGCAAAGTAGGTGTAGCGTTTTCACTTTTGTTCAGTATAGTAAGACAAAAGGAGAAAATACTGATTATAAGCATTTTCTTTGTTTTACTTAAAAATGTTTTCCAAAGTCTTTTGTATTAGGGCTTAATGCCTTGTATAGGGACATCAAAAGCTGGATTTATTTGGGAAAGGGTTAATGATAAAATTTTTATATATTGTGAGACCACTACATGTATGTAACATAGTCACTGTTCTAATTGTTGCTTTGTCTCATTTTAGGAACAAAATCAAAGAGGATGCTGGCATGCCTGGTTTAAAACAATTCATTTAGAAGACTTTAAAACCCTCCAGTAAATATCTTCCTAAACCAGTAGCCGTTGATTTGACAATCGTAAAGAAAATCTTTTGGACTATATAGCGAGAAAAATACTTTAATATTAGATCTATCAGTATTCTAATATTAGATCTATCAGCATTCTGTCATTTTCTCACAATTTTATCTGAAACCCCAACATTTTCAATCAGGTTTAACCAGTATAAATTCTGCGATTTGGGAAAGGTTAATTGAAATGTCTGACCAAGATGTCCCTGCCTCAACCTTGAAGTCATCTCCAACAAAGAAAAATCACCAAGGTCTATTATTTGAAAGTGGAACAATGGAAATTTTGAAGAACGGTGGGACTACAGGAAAGACACCACATGAATGTCAGATTTGTGGAATAAACTTTGAATATTTATCATTATTAACAGAACACTTGAGAACACATACATATGAGCAGCCTTATAAATGTAACATTTGTGGAAAATATTTTTCGTTTCCTTCCAACTTAAAAAGACACTCAAAACTTCATTCATATGAACATAAATGTGACGTTTGTGGGAAATGTTTTGCAGAAGCTGACAAATTAACAAGACACACACAAATACATACTGTTGAGAATCCATATAAATGTGACATTTGTGGAAAATGTTTTTTGTGCTCTTCCAACTTAACAAGACACAAAAAAATTCATTCATACAAACATAAATGTGACGTTTGTGGAAAATGTTTTGCGGAAGCAAATGCCTTAACGCAACACTCAAGAATACATAGTGGTGAGATGCCATTTAATTGTCACATCTGTGGAAAATATTTCAAACATTTATCAAGATTAAAACAACACATGCCAAAACATACAGGGGAAAAGCCTTATAAATGTGACATTTGTAGAAAATGTTTTGTAACATCAAGTAACTTAACAACACACAGAAGAATACATACTGGTGAGAAGCCATATAAATGTAACATGTGTGGAAAAGGTTGCGCATCCACAAGTGAATTAACGATACACAAAAGAATACATACTGGTGAGAAGCCTTATAAATGTGACAAGTGTGAAAAATGTTTTGTTTCATTAACTCACTTAAACAAACACAAAATTAGACATACTGGATTGAAGCCTTATAAATGTGACATTTGTGGAAAATGTTTTACATCAAGTGACTTAACAATACACAAACGAATACATAGTGGTGAGAGACCATTTAAATGTGAAATCTGTGGTAAACGTTTTGTATCTTCTAGTGTGTTAAGCACACACACAAGAACACATACTGGTCAGAGGCCATATAATTGTGACATTTGTGGAAAATGTTTTACATCGTCCAGTGCATTAAGCGCACACACAAGAACACATACTGATGTAAAGCCATATAAATGTGAAATTTGTGGAAAATGTTTAAAAACAACTAAGGACTTTACAAGACACAGAAGAATACATACCGGTGAGAAGCCATATAAATGTGACACTTGTGAAAAATGTTTTAAAACTGGGAATGAGTTAACAGTACACACAAGAATACATACTGGTGAGAAGCCCCACAAATGTGACATTTGTGGAAAATGTTTTTCAAATGACGGTAATTTATGGACACACAAAAAAATACATACATCTACTGATGAGAAACCAACGTATAAATGTGATACTTGTGGAAAATATTTTACATTGCGGAGTAACCTAAAGAAACATCAAAGAATACATTCTGGTGAGAAGCCATATAAATGTGACATTTGTGGAAAATGTTTCATATTATCTCACGAGTTAACGCAACACAAAAGAATACATACTGGTGAGAAGCCATATAAATGTGACAGTTGTGGAAAATGTTTTGCACATAAATCTAACTTATTGCAACACACAGCAATACATGCTAGTGAGAAACCATATAAATGTGACATTTGTGGAAAATGTTTTACGATGTATAATAATATGAAGAGACATATAAGAAAACATGTTAGCTAGCAGAGCAACAGATTAACCCTTTCCCAAACAACAAAATTTTAGGGTGATCCGCTTCAAAAACTGCCACAAATGACAAATTAGATCATGTTATTAAAGATAGGATTTGTGTAAGATATGGCACAGAAAATATTGAGACAAAAGGAGAAACTGCTGGTTATCAGCAGTTTCTTTTTTGTTTAAATGTTTTCCCAAGCCTTTTCTATTAGGGACGTCAAAACCAAGTTTTTTGTTTGAGAAAGGGTTAAAGGAGAGTAAAGCCGTACTTGATTCATTATTAGTCCCCTACCGGCGAAGCCGAAGGGGACTTTAGGTTTGCACTCTGTCCGTCAGTCAGTCTGTCCGTCCGTCCGTCCGTCTGTCCGTCAGTCCGGTGAATTAGTTTTCCGGACTTTTTTTTCTAAACGAGGATAGCTATTGAGCTGATTTTTGGTATGTAGACCCGCATTGATGAGTTACAGAAGAAGTTTAAGTTTCGTTCCGGTCCATTGATTTTTGAGGAAGATATGGATGCTGGACTTAGAAAATTACTGGGAAATTACAGTTTTCCAGACTTTTTTTCTTTATGCTGGCAGCTATTGAGCTGAATTTTGGTATGTAGACCAGCATTGATGTGTTACAGAACAAGTTTGAGTTTCGTTCCGGTCCAGTGATTTTTGGGGAAGATATGGATGCTGGACTTAGAAAATTTCTGGGAAATTACAGTTTTCCAGACTTTTTTTCTTCATGCTAGCAGCTATTGAGCTGATTTTTGGTATGTAGACCTGCATTGATGAGTTACAGAACAAGTTTTAGTTTCGTTCCAGTCTAGTGATTTTTGGGGAAGATATGGATGCTGGATTTAGAAAATTTCTGGGAAATCACAGTTTTCCAGACTTTTTTTCTTCATGCTAGCAGCTATTGAGCTGATTTTTGGTATGTAGACCTGCATTGATGAGTTACAGAACAAGTTTTAGTTTCGTTCCAGTCTAGTGATTTTTGGGGAAGATATGGATGCTGGATTTAGAAAATTTCTGGGAAATCACAGTTTTCCAGACTTTTTTTCTTAATGCTGGTAGCTATTGAGCTGAATTTTGGTATGTAGACCCGATTGATGAGTTACAGAACAAGTTTGAGTTTCGTTCCGGTCCAGTGATTTTTGGGGAAGATATGGATGCTGGACTTAGAAAATTTCTGGGAAATTACAGTTTTCCAGACTTTTTTTCTTCATGCTAGCAGCTATTGAGCTGATTTTTGGCATGTAGACCCGCATTGATGAGTTACAGAACAAGTTTTAGTTTCGTTCCGGTCTAGTGATTTTTGGGGAAGATATGGATGCTGGATCACAGTTTTCCAGACTTTTTTTCTTAATGCTTGCAGCTATTGAGCTGATTTTTGGTACGTAGACCCGCATTGATAAGTTACAGAACAAGGTTGAGTTTCGTTCCGGTCCAGTATTTTTGAGGAAAATACGGATGCCAGCAACTGGACTTTGAAATTTTTTGGGCTTCTTTTTCTAAACACATATATAAAGCCGGTAGGAGACTTGGTATTGTTTTGCAATACTTCAGAATGCTTGTTCTCATTCCAAACTCTATTGTTGTGGGTATTTATACTCTTAACATATACAACCCATCATAAGCACCATTTGAAGAGCCAGAGGTGAAATTTGAAAATGGCCAGTAAATCCTAAAGTGTGTTATATTTCCATTCCAAATACAAACATAATCAATTTGAACTGTTTAGAATTTTGAATTAATGCATAACTATGGAAATATTTGACAAAATTGTTATAAATTACTTCCCTTACATATGAATATAGAGTAAAATAATATTTGTAAATTATTTTCTTCTTGAAGCATAATCTTGAAATCCGGCACGGTGAATCAACTTATCTGAAGTGTATTTATAAGTGTGTGTAATTTGATGCATGTCCCATGCCTAGAAAGTGGAGTTTTTAATGATGGGTCATATACTTTAACCCATTACCATACACTGACTCTTTTTGGCTCCTCACAAGATATTGACTTTGGAAAACATTGTGGAAAATGAAGAAATTGCTTGTTACAAGCAATTTCTTCATTTTTCACAGTGTTTTCTACCCCAAAAGACCACAAAAATTAAATTTCTTTCATTTGACATTGTCGTCTGCAACATCTTTGAATTTGGATCAATCTAAAATTTTGTCGTTTGGGTTAATCCAATCCCTATGATGTGAGTACTCATTTAGAATCGTCTAAATGAGACTATTCCAATGAGTACCACAACAGAGTGTTTGATGAACAATGAAATAAATTTTGCATTTTGAAAAGCCATTAATTACCCTCTCTTCTGTTGTTCTATACTAGTGAGAAGCCATATAAACATGCCATTTGTGGAAAATATTATACTCTGACTAGTGAGTAGTGACATAAACACGGCGGAGATTATTATACCTCACAATAAATGACCTGGCAGAGCAGCCCATGCAAACTGAATGGAATGCTCTGCCAGGTAAATTCTCGTCCGCTAAACAATGTGAGATAAGTAAATATGGACAGTTTTGCCTCGCTTCAGGTAAGGTCTGTACATTTTGCGTTAACTTTCTTATTTCTGAGTCAACTTTCAAACATTTTTTTTTACTTAAACCCACTTCTAATGTTTGCAAAAATTAATCCCTACCGACTAGAAAAATGGAAAAAAATCAGGTAGTTTATCTGGTCTGTTGGGGTCATCTTTTGCAAGAAATATGTGGTGTTTTCACATAAGTCATACATTTGAAACAAAAGCTTTATAAGACGGGGTACATGCAACAACCGGCTTGAAAAATGACTCCTAAATAAGAAAGTTGTTGCACAATTACTTATCTGAAGCATTGTTTATTTGGCCGTAGTCGTTATCAATTTGTTTTCGAGTCGGTTGGGATCTATTTTTGGAAAAAAAGTTAAAGGATTCCACATATAAGTCATATACCTGAGAAAAGAACTCAGTAAGACATTTTGTATTTATGATAGTGGAGATGCTGTTAAATGTTTTGCTAAACATCAACTGATTTCCAACTGCATTTGCAATGTAATGAAGAATAAGCTTTTATGCCATGCTCGTTGACATGTATGACATGGAAATCACATGACAACAATTTTATAAAATTAAAGTTTCCTTTCTCATAAATGTAATACATACTCACCGTCATAAAAAAAAGTCGCCACTTTTCAAATAGCCCTAATTCTCACAATACCTGATGTATTTTTGTTTTTACACTATTCAAATGCTTTCCCGATTGTTCATTTTTAGACCTCAATCAGGTGTCTGGTTTGCCACAATTTGGGGCCGTTATTGGGCCCCATTCCCAATGGCAAAAAGTATCTTTTTTTACCAATTCTCTGGTGAAAATTCCCAATGAGGACCAAGAATGCCCTATGTTTAGACCTCATCTTCATTTACAAACATTTTGAAGACAGTTTTAGTGTAGATTCTTAAACAAGAGTATGTACAAATGCATTTTACATCACTACAGTCTAATTTGCAGCTGAAACTGAGTTACAGTATGAATACAAACTTGTTTTAGTTTTTCCCAATTTTGGTAAAAATGTCGCTATTTTTCCCCAATTTCACTGGCCCCTGGCCCAAAACAAAAATTGGTAGCAAGACCCCTGTCAATAGTTAAATGCTTTTAGCATATCCGGAAAGAAGTTTACTTTCAACATGGGTTCAAAACATTTTTTAGGATACAAAGTTCAATTTTGTTCACTTACAGCTGTCATTTTCTGCTTAAGTGAACGTTGTTGAAACACACATAAAAGTCCCATTTCAATTTTACAGACAATCATTCCGTTGAAATGATAGAGGTCAATGAAAATGTAGCACTACCAGTATGGCATGATTGAATATTAAATCTTTGATAATAACCGGAAGTGGTTGGTGGATAAAGTGAATGAAAACGTTTTCTTAATTTGGCACTTGCTTAAAGACCAAACAGAAACAAAATTTCATTGAATAGAACATTTGAGAGGAAATTGAAAGATGGTTGGACTAAAACCGGAAACCGCAATTTTGCAAGGGTCTCGGGTGTAATGAAAATCACTATTAAGTAATAAAGCATTTCAGATGAAAACAGTATTAGTCTAGGAGCCAGGTCCTGGTATGGAACTTTTCTTGCAACCGGTGCCCTATAAAAATTGGAGTGGTATTTTTCAATACAATAGGGTCCCACGCTTCGGTTAAGGGTGGATGACAAGCTTAAAAGTGGTAGGATTTTTTTTAAATCAAGGTCAAAGGTCATTCGGTGCACTTTTCATACATACCTCCTAAAAAACCCAATAACTTACTCATTTATTAAGCTAAACCAATTATTTTGGTATCAAAATAAAGCTAATGAATTGCACTTTGCCTTAAATGAATGATAAATAACTTTTTGATTTTGTATATTTGTGAATATTCATAAATATAGCAAAAATTGGCTAAAAATCACCAAAATAAGTTTTGTCTCCAAGTGAAAAAAAAGTTTTTAAAATACCAAAGGTATGCTTGTGTGGTTGAAATCATACTTAAAAATTGCCCAGAAACCTGTTCTTCACTTATATGTATTTCTTTACAGAATTAGTCTTTAGCTTAGGCTTGTAGTCATAGCTAAAAGTGGGTGGGGTAAATTTTCCCTAAAATTACAAAACCTGCAAACATTGATGTAACAAAAAATTATAGACATAAATGTTATGTTTTATTAGAAATTATGTTTTTCAAATCATATTTGCAGGGATATGTAAAGCTTTTAATGCATATTCCTGGAAATTAATTAGAATTTTAAGAGCCAAAATAACAATTCAATAAAACAGCATGTGAGATGGATACAGATTATACCAACACACAATGTCAAAGCAATGACTCTTAAAACGAATATTTATTGAGTATCAACAAAAGTCCAATTATATAAGGAAAGACTCAAATTACCATAATCTACAGCTGAACATATTCCTCTTTCTATCTTACGGGCATAGGACATTAAAAAGACCCATGCCAGATTTTCAGGAATCAGAACAACATGGGGTCAGAATTTGCTTTGTTATGTAGTGCAATGCTTTTATAGAGCCAAAAGGAATGCAATTTTAGCGCTGGAACTTAACTTTTCACTATCAAGGTTCAGTGACACGTAAATGTTACTATAAATATTAAGTGCGGGTAAGTTAAATATTTACACTTGGTTTAGAAGAACAGACTTAATTTAGAAGAACTAAATGAACTTTATGTGTAATTTCCTTGTGCAGGAATGATCTGGCTATCCAGGTCGACCATTCCATACAACATTTCGTGAACATATTTCATATCTGTTTGTATGTTCGACAACCTAGCATGGGTCTCTTTAAAGATAATAACGAAACTGCCATCATTACAATGCTTACATCCTTACGAGCACATTTGAACATGTAAAAATAAAATGTAATTAGGAACAGAATATTCCATTCTGTGAATACATATCACTATCATCAGTCCGGAATCTGGTTGTTATGTGTGGTTATGAAGGTCTCCAAGAGTAACCATGAACATGTTAGTACCGTATATTCGTTTATGTACATGTCTTCAATAGGGACAACAGAGGATCTGGTCTTTTAATTAATTTTGTGACCCAATAAACTTTTTACTGTACAAGAAATTGAACCCAATAGTCCCTATATCTCTAACTGTGCAAATCATTCATTGCATCAGACATTATGTTACAAGTAAATAGTAGAAAATAAAGATTCCACAGTTGTTGATCCGTCCTTCACAATCCCATCATGATAACACTTTGTTTATTGATTCACGACTAATACGTATTTGAGTAGACAAAGAGAAACTTTTGGTATAAAGATAGTGGAAATCTTCTGACCTGTGGCTGTTATGGCTTTAACCCCACAAAAATATACCTGACAAAAATCTGGACAATGTTTTACTTATTACATGGCTACAACTATTCCTAGTAATAACTTTCGTTGTAATTAATTGTGCATCTATCATTTGTAAGTATCTATGTAATCTATATCAAAGAAATCATTAACCTATTCCCAAACAAGACCTCGTTTTGACGTCCCTAGGAGAAAAGGCTCGGGCAAACATTGACGCAAAAGTAGAAAATTCTGATTATCAGCATTTTCTTTTGCCTCAATGTTTTCTAGGCTATATTGTACACAAATCAAATCTTTAAAATCACCTATTTTGTCGTTTGCAGTAGCATGACTTTTTAACTTTTAAACCAACTGAGATGAAATTTTAAACACATATACTTTGAAATATTATACATTTGATGCTGTAATAAAAACGCTGCTGTTTGGATAAGGGCGCATTCGACAGTTGCTATGGAAACATAGGGTCACGTTGGGCGGGAAAACTTTGGATAATTTGCAAAAATATGACTTATAAATCACTTTTAAAGCGATCATATTTTGTATTTTTCGCTTCAACAGTTGTCCAAAATGCTTGTTACCTTTGAGCGAACATTTTTCCTGGCAAAAGTAACATCATCAGCTGACATTTGGAGTCAATTTCCGTAAACAACCGTAGGCGAATACATCGCTTTGCTTATATAGACAATATGGTGGTAGGGCAATGGTATTCAATAATGATTTGAGTGTAATTTGGAAAATTAAAATCAGAGACGATCTTTATGATAATGAACATGTACAGCAAAACAAGCATTTATGAGTGGTATAATGCATTTATAAATGATTTTACCCATGATGCTTCTGACCTCAATAGACCTGAACGTCCTAACACGACGTCGGCGAAATCGCCAATGACTTGCCGATTTTTTCCCAGAAACTGTCTATAGAATTTCTCAACTACAGTTCAGACCCTTCTTTGAGGAATAAATTCATATGTTGGAAATGTGGATATAGTGCAGCACTTGGCAAATATATCGAAAAGATGTAAATATTAGATGTGGAAGACAGGCGTTCCTGACGTATCCATCTCAGACCTAAGTTGCGCCACTCAATATGACCCTACGTTGGCATAACAACTGTAGAATGCGCCTTAATGCAAAAAACTTAGATTTTGTTGCTGAATCAAAAGAATAATTTCCTAAATCTTTTAGTTGTGAAAATACTTAGTATCCTAACAGATAGTGCATGAAAAAGTTATGACATAATTCCGGATACTTTATCAACAGCCCTCGTACAAATAAAATGAGCTTTGTATGTTGAATACTTTTGGAGAAAATGCCAACAAAAATTTAGTTCTAGATAAGAATGCGTAAAGATCCTGCACCTCTAGCTTTGCTTGACATCACAAAATGCTCGTGTAAAATTGACTGCCACACGCGAAGGTATAAGTGTCAAAGAGAAGATCTTTTATGCACTGATGCATGTGTTTGTGAGTCAGTGTGTGTGTATAGATGGACTTAAGTATATTGGTGCATTAGATAGTGATGATGATGAGTATATATGGCATGAGTTAAGTGTATTGAAGTGATTAGTATAGGGAAGCTATGGATATTAAAAGTCTGATCATTGCATCATGTGTCTTGTTGTTATTGTTGTTGTTGCTGTTGATGATGATGGTGATGATGAGGATAGTGTTGAAAATAACAACATTATAAAGACACAAATATTACTTATATTTAGTAAAGTATACAAGATACATATAATGAACAAAACAATTAGTTTATGCATGACGTCTGCTTTACTCAACTATCATTTCCGTCATCGTTTAACAAATTAAACTCTTTAAAATGGCCTTACTTTCTAAAATGCACATCACTGGCTATCTCTCAAGAATTCATATATAATTCAGCCCAATCTTTAAACAAGATGTGTTTGTGAAACACGAATGCCTCTGGAAAGGCCAATGATAAGTTTTCATGTTAAGCTTTAAAGTAAATGCTTGATAAGGGTTAATGGATGAGCTTGAGGAAAATCATATTGCATGGAACAGATATATATCATTGAAAGGCTACATACCAAATTTGAGCGTTGTGCGTGAAATCTTTTTGGAGAAAAAGCCAATGTAAACTTTTCGCGTTAATTAGTTTTAACGTTTAGTTTTCATGTTAAGGGTTGATAAGGGTTAATGGATGACCTTGAGGAAGTTCATATTGCATGGAACAGATAGATATCATTGAAAGAAGGTTACATACCAAATTTGAGCTTTCCATGTGGAATATCTTTGGAGAAAAGGCCAATGTTAAGTTTTCATGTTTAGTTTTGAACTTACAGACGGATAAACAGATGGATGGCTGGACGGACGGACAGACAGACCGACAACGGTAAAACAATATGCCATCGATCTATCGATACGGGGCATAAAAATGACTACTTCGTGGTCTTATTTCTATCTATATTAAATTTTCGCCATAAACACATTTATGGGACCATCTTGAATTTTGATGGACATTTTTGACAACACAGAAAGATGATTTTGAAAAGAAAAGATATATCTGTATCCCTAATCAGCCATTCTCCAGAAATTGAAGCCATTTTGATTTGAGAAAAAATGATTTTTCGACCATTCGCAATTCAAATGGTTTTGCGTTATTTCTAAAGAAGAATACTTCAGGCGCTATTTCTGAAAATTTAACCCACACCATTTTTACCAAACGATTTTTATGATCCATCAAAGTAAGTATAAAAATAGGCAAGTTACGGAGCATAGATTATGTACTGACGGTTAGTTTTTAAAACGATAGAGCACAATCAATGATCGAAAATAAAGCTGATAGGGTCCATTTTGATGGTGAAGCATAACTGGGGGTACACAAATGTACTTTTCAGTGACATTGACCTTTAATAACGTGTATCATTAAACTGGAAAACCTTTATATTCTACAGTTCTTTTGGTTGTTTATACGGGGACTTGTGAAGTTTTTTGTTACTTAATAATGGTTTGAAATAGTACATTAAATGTTGTAACTAATTATTGTCGTATCAAAGAGCTTGAGAAAAAACACAAGTATGTCCGGTGGAGCATTGCATGTAAAACGTAAACACACATTCAAAAAGACCACCCCTTCGTTACGGAGCATATGCATTGTTTCTTGATGTGGAAAAGAGTTCTGATACCTCGAAAATATTCGCTTAATGATATCTCAATTGTAATGAATATTTTATTTAATGTAAATGAAAAGTTTCAAAACATTTGAGGAAAATGAGAAGAAGAATTCTGTGAAATTACCCCAAAACCTGGGTAAATTCATATATTTGAAATATCCAATTTATAACATCAGAATCGAGAGAAGATCAATTCCGAAAGCACAAGACAAGTAAGGATACCTGCATACGCATATTAAATTCACAATACTTATTTATAGAAATTAAGACATTAATAAAGCTTTCTTGTAAAATATATTAGTTACGGAGCATATGTTATGGAAAATGATTATTGTTGTGTGGAATATATGGCATAGTTTTACAAATCGCCCACAAAATTGTGAATGATTGTTACTTAAAGATTTCAAGTATTTGTAAATCGTTTGGTTGTATGATTTTGGGGCTATATAATTGTGCATCAATTCTCTTTAAGCTTTCCTATTGCAGTCTTTTAACTGACATATACCGGTATTTAATAAATCTTGAAAACGTCTTCGAGATTTTCCCATTTTCCGCCCCCTTTTAAATTCTGCAAATTTCCTGCACTTTGTAACATCGACTTTTGTCGTTTGCACACCCCATAAACTCCCACCTGTCTGAAATTTCGTTCTTGGGAGATAGTTGATAAAAATGTCAGGGTTCGCGTTGAATCGTTGCAGACATTCTCTCCCCATAGTTTGTATTGCAAAGACACACTATTGATGACATGTGCAAGCTAAAGATGACATGAACGAAAAATACTGTCATAAAAGTTTGTTATGGCTTCATTTACTTAAGATCTCCTAGACAGTTTGCTTGTTAGATTTAAAAGGATACGTCTTCAAAAAAAAAAAAAAAATAATGCAGATAATCATAATAGGTGTATGCCTTTGTGTTGGTACCTTTTTAGTTACTGAACATTACGTTGCATTTATGATTAGTTAAAACTGTGTTGTTTTCTTCTTTTCACGAAACTCCATCTGTCTAATCGCAATAAGCTTTCGTGGTTCTGCTGGGTGAATGATGATGCATCCTTTTAAATACCTGTTTATTGTAAACCATATCAGTGAGTACCCTTCTCGTACAGCTATACTGTAAATGAGACATTGTTACTTGGTCAAAATGGTGTTAATTTGCACAGACTTGTTACTTTCACCCTTTGTTTAATTCCGACTGAACTTCTCTCCAGTGTATTATGACCTATGGATCGTTAAACACTGTATCCAGTTTAGTTTTATAACACAAGCTTTATATTAGTTGTTAAATGCAAAGGAGAGAAACATAATAAAGCTTTTTAATGGTCTTTCAAATGGTTTCAGTAAAAAAGTTTTTTTTTGTTTCTTGGTTCTTGACTTTTATAGATCATTCCAGAGAAAGCAATAGACATACCTTTTCCATTGATGCTCTACAGTATCTCATGTTCAGCATATTACCCCTTGTCATACGTTGAAAAAGAAATATCCACATTCATGGTATGGAATCATGTGAAACAACAATTTAAAAAGGCTGTAGTTTTGTACTTATTATATATTTAACTTTTCATTTTATGAACTTTTTTCTATAGTTTTCCCTATATTTTTTCCATTTTCGGATAAAAAGTCAGTTGGTATATACGTCTTTTTTCATCAATCAGCTCACTGTAAATTAATTTTAGTAGTCATTATCCCTACAATTCTTTTTTCTACGTTTATCTGCATTATTAAGGGCAAATAAACATTTTTTTTTGTTTTGGTATCACATTGAGAACTATTTGAAATGGTAACATCAATAATTATATCTATTCCGATAGTTTAGTGTGCAATACTTATGTAGAATAAGAAAAACGTTTTGAATTTGGTAGCGTTGGATAGCCATAAAAGAAACATTCAAAATTATTTTCCATAACACTAAGTTCCGTAACAGAGAAATCTATTAAATAATGCTATTTTTATTTAAAATACGAAAGTCGAGCGACTACAGTGGTTTTAGCCTGGGTAGTGTGTCTAGACAGCGTACAGAAAAAATCATTTTAAGATTACAATTCATAGTTTTAAGAATTACGAAGTCACTATGCTGAAATCAACCGATGTAGCCATATGTTTCACGATATCCTCAGCCGGAAATCATAGTAATATGTAAGTGCAAATTGATCATGTTGTCATATACAGAGACATTCCATGTTAAAACTAAATGTTTCTTATAGATTTGTATGATGCTGTTGACGCAAATTCAGATTATAAATACGTTATGGAAACTAACAGGTACGGAAGCATGGTGACCAACGAACAAAAACAGTGACCACATTCTGAATATAACTGAAATTCATAATGTTATAGTTTTGAAAATGTCCCCCATTATTTCTTCATCGCCTACTATATTCATTTTCACCAAGAGCATCATGGTTCTGTAGATATGAGCGTTATGGAAGCATAGCGTTTGAAATGCGACATTTCAATTTTCGTTTTTATATATCTGTATTGTATAAATCAACAACACATTTGTTAAAATATATGTTTTCCTGATAAGATTAATACCTTGCGCATTTGATAAGGCATTAGTTGTATGTTCTTAATACTTTTCTTTAGCAATTTAAGAACAAAGAAAAGTCGTTACGGGAAAATAGGCTCTTGTGGCGACACATGCATTTGGATGTAAAAAGTAGTGAAAATATGAATAAGATGCATAATTAGCTTTAAAACTTCAAGTCCCTATATATTCCAGACATTTTGATAACATTTTCTCAGTATGTAAGCTTTGTTTGAAGAAAAGAATGAGAAAGATATACAGAAAATTGGGTTGGCGACATTGGAATTTTAAGACCCCCATGTTAATAAATGACACATTATTTTCTTAGTTATGAGGTTTTCGCATCCGAGTGTGCATATATCATCTCGAAAATGGTTAGGTAATAATCATTTAATGATCTCAATGAACTGCAAAACACCGAGTTTTATCTTTCAGCGCATATAAGCTGGCGACAGCTTTTTTTCAAAATGGCTTCAATTTCTGGAGAATGGCTGTAATAAGTATGTAATACAAGAGATATTGTTTTATTCACTTAAACTGTAAACTGTGTTTCCAGTGATGTTTTATTCATCATATATAAAATAACATAATAGAACCGCAAAATTTTGTGTACGAGCTATTTGGTTCTAGGGCTAAATTCCTTTCCCTTTGGCTCTATAAAAATAATGCACTACCCAACAGTGCAAACTATGACCGTCCCCATGTTGTTCTGATTCCTTAAAATCTGGCACGTGTCTTGGAAACATTTTCAGCTGCTGATTACTAGTACATAGATACTTGATAAATATTGGTTTTAAGAGTAATCGTTTTGACATTGTGGTCTTGATATAATCTATATATCCATCCCACATGCTGTTTTATTGAATTGTTATTTTCGCCCTTAAAATTCTAATTAACTTCCAGGAATATGCATTAAAAGCTTTACATATCCCTGCAAATATGATTTCAAAAACATAATTTCTGATAAAACATAACATTTATGTCTATAATTTTTTGTTACATCGATGTTTGCAGGTTTTGTAATTTTTGGGAAAATTTACCCCACCCACTTTTAGCTATGACTACAAGCCTAAGCTAAAGACTAATTCTGTAAAGAAATACATATAAGTGAAGAACAGGTTTCTGGGCAATTTTTAAGTATAATTTCAACCACACAAACATACCTTTGGTATTTTAAAAACTTTTTTTTCACTTGGAGACAAAACTTATTTTGGTGATTTTTAGCCAATTTTTGCTATATTTATGAATATTCACAAATATACAAAATCAAAAAGTTATTTATCATTCATTTAAGGCAAAGTGCAATTCATTAGCTTTATTTTGATACCAAAATAATTGGTTTAGCTTAATAAAGGAGTAAGTTATTGGGTTTTTTAGGAGGTATGTATGAAAAGTGCACCGAATGACCTTTGACCTTGATTTAAAAAAAATCCTACCACTTTTAAGCTTGTCATCCACCCTTAACCAAAGCGTGGGGCCCTACTTTATTGAAAACTACCACTCCAATTTTTATAGGGCACCGGTTGCAAGAACTTTTAATTTAACCCCCTTTGTAAAAGCTGGCTCCTAGACTAATAATAAATACATATCCTTATTCATTTTGGCCCATTTTCTAGCCCTATATATGGCCATGAACTTCAGTAGTGTTTATTGTATCAGTTAAGAATTTCCTGGAACTACCACCAGGCTATTATAGGCAATGGGGTACATCGACTGTTTTCGACACTTACACGAGAGCGTTTTAACTTGCCATGCTGCAATGTTTCAAATGTATTCATTTCGGTACGTTTATGAATAATCCTAAAACTGCTGTCCATTTGCATTAGACAAGTGGCTACTTTCTTATGACGGGGAGTATATTTCATGTCTACGGCCAATCTTTTTATCTTCAGCAGTTTTACAATTTGGACCGTTGTATTATGTATGTTCATAATTTATAACCAATTTCCACATTATTACATACGGACTCTTTTAAACGGCCTGAGGTGGCGGCTTCGGAAAACAATATGGAAAATGAAGAAATTGCATGTGATTGTGATAAGCACTTTCTGCATTCATTTTCCACTATGTTTTCTAAACAAAATTTACAAAAAGTATGAAAAAATGATAAAATTACTTGAAAATTGTCGCCTGCAAAATCTTTGAATTTAGACTAGTCTAAATTTTGACATACAATAATGGGTTGTATGATATAAGACTATATATTTTCAACTTTTGTCCATGTTTTGTGAAAAGCTTTTTTATAGCTCATTAAAATTGACCTGTCAGAGCATCACTAGCTGTTAAGCTAGAGATGCTCTGTCAGGTCATTTATCAAGAGCTATACTTGAATAGAACATCAAATTACCTTTAGACTTTATTGTTCTGTTTATGACAAAGACGTCACTCAGCAGGGTTTTTATGTCCCCGATAGGGAGGCATCATAAATTTGACTTGTCCGTCCGTCCGTCTGTCTGTCCGTCTGTCTGTCCGTCCATCTGTCCGTCATTCCGTCCAAAAACTTTAACATTGGCCATAACTTCCTTATTACTTAACATATTCGCTTCATACTTTACCACAACATTCCTTGGTACATTACCTTTCTGTAGGCACATACTTTGGTGCCTTGACCCCTGGATGACCTTGACCTTGAACATAGATTGGCCATAATTAGCTCACCTGAGCACGAAGTGCTCAAAGTGAGCTATTGTGATCGCTTTTTGTCCGTCGTCCGTCCGTCCGTCTGTCCGTCCGTCTATCCGTCTGTCCGTCCACAATTTCTTCAAACATCTTCTCCTCCTAAACCATTGGTCCAATTTCAACCAAACTTGGCAGAAATGTTCCTTGTGTGACCCTTTTCAAAACTTGTTCGTGAATTTTTGATTTGTCAAAAAATGTGGGCGTGGCAGGGCGGGGCTTATCAGATTTTATAGAAATCTTAAGAAAATTCTTTAAAAATCAACCATTGGGCCAATTTGAACCAAAGTTGGCAGGAATGTGCATTGAGTCACTCTTTGCAAAATTCATCCACAAATTTTTACATTTGTCAAAAAATGTGGCCGTGGCAGGGAGGAAGGGGCTTATTGGACTTAGAGAAATTCTTTAAAAATCAACCATCAGGCCAAACTGAACCAGACTTTGCAGAAATGTTCCTTGAGTCACTCTTTTCAAAATTTGTTTCAAATTCTTGCAATTGACAAAACATGTGGCCGTGGCAGGGAGGAAGGGGCTTATCGGACTTGGAAAAATCATAAGAAAATTCTTTAAAAATCAACCATTGGGCCAATTTGGACCAGACTTTGCAGAAATGTTC
This sequence comes from Fragum sueziense, assembly GCA_963680895.1. NCBI lineage: Eukaryota > Metazoa > Mollusca > Bivalvia > Cardiida > Cardiidae > Fragum > Fragum sueziense. The sequence continues at coordinate 24,855,782 of OY804609.1, read as the reverse complement.
CTTTAGTCACTCTTTTCAAAGTTTATTCACAAATTTTTACCTTTGTCAAATAATTATGACCGTGGCAGGGAGGAAGGGGCTTATCGGACTTGGAGAAATCATAAGAAAATTCTTTAAAAATCAACCATTGGGCCAATTTGGACCAGACTTTGCAGAAATGTTCCTTTAGTCACTCTTTTCAAAGTTTATTCACAAATTTTTACATTTTGTCAAAAATGTGGCCGTTGCAGGGAGGAAGGGGGCTTATCAGACTCAGAGAAATTGTAAGAAAATTCTTTAAAGATCAACCATTGGGCCAATTTGAACCAGACTTTACAGGAATGTTCCTTGAGTCACTCTTTTCAAAATTTGTTTTCAAATTCTTACAATTGACAAAAAATGTGGCTTTGGCAGGGAGGAAGGGGCTTATTGGACTTCGAGAAATTATAAGAAAATTCTTAAAAAATCAACCATTGGGCCCAAATGAACCAGACTTTGCAGGAATGTTCCTTGAATCACTCTTTTCAAAATTTGTTCTCAAATTCTTATAATTGATAAAAAATCAGGCTGTGGCAGGGAGGAAGGGGCTTATGGGACTCAGAGAAATCTGTCCTATTTCTCTTATCTATTTCTCTTATCTGTTGCTCTGGCTGGCCCCATGTTTATCTTATGTAAACAAATATGGGATTAGCCTTAGCTTATCAGATGGTAATCCTGCGCTATATTCTTTCAATTACAGACCAAATCTTGTTAATTGAGCCTATCATAAATGATCAATCTCTAACAGATCAGAATGCTTTGAAAATTAGTCCTATGTTGTATATTGCGAAATCATTAAATAATTATTGAAAAAAAAACCGTCAACAATTGTGCTAATTCATACCCAACCTTACAGGATCGATTGGAACAAAATTATTTCTTAATTGTTTCCAAACAGAAAGTCCTTATAAGTTTCATGCCTTTGAATTTGACAAAATTGCCATTATCGCTCTTGCCATCTTGATTCAGGTGAGCGATTTAGGACCATCATGGTCCTCTTGTTTAAAATCAAAGCGGTGTCGGGTGCATTGTCATCTTACAGTGACAGCTCTTGTTTTCCCCAAAAATCCGCGGTCATAGCGCAGTTGGTAGCGCTAAGGCTCTCACTCATGATGTCCCGGATTTGATCCCCGACCAAAGCAAATATCCTTTCTAATATATTGTCTCCCGCCAATGGTTTAAGGATCGTTAAAGTGACATTTCACAGTTATTTTACATGAATTTTACTTTTATTCTATCTGAAAGAGCATGTTTTCTTATGAAAATTCTGAAAATTTCAAGCCAAAATATTGAACCGTTTACGAGAAATAAATATTTTTGTGCTAAAACTAAACAAATTGTTGTGGACAACAGTTCAGATTTATATAGAATTTATCATTTCTGTCTTAACTTTAAAGGCGTATTTTCGCTTATAAATAACAACTTCAAAAAACTAATAGCATTTCTACATATTAGAATAAACAATCTTTGCATCAAGACATACTTTTAAAAAATGAAATAAATGTGAAATGTCACTTTAAGCTATGTGTGTGAGCAGCTGGAATCTCGGTTAGGATGTTGTGGTAGTATATGAGGAATCGACAGGAATCCATGGTTAGGTGCTCCAGCCGCGCGATATGACCATAGCAGTTGAATAATTATGACGTTAAACCGCAACCAATCAAAACCGTTCTCTGTAGACATATTTTGTCTGGAGCATCACATTGTTTTTCAACAACAACAAAAAAAACCACAAGCAAACAAAACCGTAACTGAAGCTTAAAACAAGCGTCGCTTTTCAATAAAACATCGTAACTGCAGCTTGTTTTAAGCTGCAGTTACGAAGTGTTTTTGAAATGTGACGAATTTTAGACTTTGAGTCAATCCCATATAATGACGCGTTTTGACGCCACTTAAGGTAAATAGACCACAGTGCTCCGTGAAGTTTCCTTTCAAACCATTGCCAGACGACAGGATTTTGGACTGTTCCAATTTGAGGGATGTTGCAGACTACAATTTGTCGGTGTAAATGCAAAACCTCGTATGTCGATTCTTGCGATTTTCAAAGTACAAACTTGTGTGTCCAGTTTAGACAATTTCTTGCAGGTTTTGCAGATATTTTTACCGATCAGTATCAATGATAGATCTACATTATTTATGAATAATACGTCCAAATTTCAAGTAAAACATTTCAGTTTGGGAAAAGTTATTATACTTTTCCCCTCCCCTTTAAAGTTTTTCAAAAACGAGATACGAGGTTTTGCATTTAAAACGACGAATTCCTAGTTGATGAAAATTTAAAAATCATTCCATTTTGGGTAAGAAATCATTGCGGAAAATGAAGAAATTGCTTGTCACAAGCAACTTCTTCATTTTTCACAATGTTTTCCCAACGCTTTTCTTTTGAAGGGGTCCAAACGAATCAATGTGCAGTAATGAGTTAAACCAAGGTAGGCGATCTAGACAAAGGCCTGCCTGAAGGCTACGCTCGGGCACCAGCATGGGCCCAATTATTTTCCACAGTGTGCCAGTTAGTGGTCTTTCCTAAAGAATTTGTGAATAACAGAACCCCAGATGCCCCGGAACCCCGTACAACACATTACCATTATGGCATATGACAAAAATTTTGACTTCCAAATTCAAAAATGTTAGAGACGACAATTTCACGTGAATGTAGGCCTAGGTCTCTCTTGGTAGAAAACATTGTGGGAAATGAAGAAATTGCTGGTGAAAAGCAATTTCTTCATTTTCCTCAATATTTTCCAGATTGTTCCTGTTTGGTCGTCACAGTGCGTCATACGGACTGGACAATTTAAATTGTGCGTATTGAATAAGCAGAGGCAGAGACATATAGATAAACCAGCTAAAACGAGTTAAGTTCCACAATTACGAACGAAAAATGTCCCACTATTGTTTCGGTCTTAGATTTTTGTCATTGACATATTTCGGTTTTACTATCAATTAACTACTTGAATTTAATAAAGATTTTAAACGTGACCCAAATGTTTCTAATTATGCGACATTTAATGAATAAAATATTTTATGGAACGTAAAATGAACGTAACGTAATTCACAGACACGTAATTCACAATTTTGAACTTACAATAAAATTCCACAGGTAATAATTCTGAAGAGAAATTTTCTTCTTGGTTTATGTAATCTACACACGTGTAGGTACATGCCCGACTATGTATTTAACTTAAGCGTTGATTGTGTGAAATTTTAAAGAGCATTAACGTAATTCACATTTAATGCTCCTTGAGCGGGGTAGCTTCCTTCATGGCAAAGTGTGACTTACTACAATCTACTGCTACCTTCAAGAGTAATACAATGTGTTTGTACATGCTGTTGACTATTTATAAATGATATTTAATATCATGTATTCAAAACATGGTTTCGTTTTAGGATGTGTGTAAAACTAAATAACGTAATTCACACCAGACCATGGGACATATGCCTAATTGTTCGCAAAAAAATGCAGTTATCTTAATTTTCTTTATTTCACCACTAAAAACAATTTGGAAAAGCTACTGGTTGGGATACTAGGTATACTGTATATGTATTATATATGTACTTTCCGTACAAAAGCGATGAACTGGACCACCCCCGCGGTGGGACAGCTGTTTTTTACCCATTTTCCGACTTATCGAGACATTATTCTCACATATTTCATCAGATATATGGGGTTTTGTTATCATTTCTATTTGACCACCCCTATGACATTATGTTAAAGATGATATATCAATATAATTGTACAAACATAGCTTCTTAGGTCCATGGGACTGGTATTTCTCGTAATTGTGCAACTTAACTCGTTTTAGCTGAATTTACATGTTATTATATATGTGAAACGTTTTTATACTCAGATCGGAATTGCTCGTTATTAAAAAGAGAAAAATATCAAAATCCTCACATCACCTCTCTTTAGATGGCTATATCTTAGCCATTGAATCGAATTTTTGTGCGAAATTTTCAGGAAATGTTGGGAAGATGTTCAGCTTTTGTTTGATAAACAATATCACATAGTTGGTTATATATTTTGCATATTATCGCCGGATGAACTTCAGTGATGCGTTTTTAAAGTCAGTCAGTATATTTAGAGGTAAAGAAAATACCGATTATCATCATTTTCTGGGTTTTCCTCAATATTTTCCAATTAGTCATAAATGATAAGCCTTTTCCTGAGACTTGGATGAAATTAATCTGGTCGTCTCAATTATGAGTTTTCATTTAGGCTATTTCAGGCCCGTAGGAACAGGGGGCGGGCTATGGAGGCTTAGCCCCCCCCCCCAAGTGCTCAAGGTCAGCTATTGTGGTCGCTTTTTGTCCGTCGGCGTCCGTCTGTCTGTCCGTCTGTTTGTCTGTTCACAATTTGTTGTTACCACTCTAGCACCCACAAATATTGACCAATCTTAACCAAACTTGGTCAAAACATGTATGACCATAAGTTCTCGGATGAGTTCAATTTTGAGTCAGATCGGACAAGGAAGTTGAGAGTTATGTGCCCTTGAACGTCAAAAAATGAACTAGTTTTGACTTTGTTACCACTCTAGTATCTACAAATATTGACCAATCTTTACCAAACCCGGTCAAAGCATGTATGACGATAAGTTCTTGGATGAGTTCGATTTTGGGTCAGATCGGATCAGGAAGTCCGGAGTTATGCGCCCTTGAATATCAAAAATCGCTAGTTTTGACTTTGTTACCACTCGAGCATCTACAAATGTTGGCCAATCTTAACCAAACTTGGTCAAAACATGTATGACAATAAGCTCTTGGGTGAGTTTGATTTTGGGTCAGATCGGATCTGGAAGTCCGGAGTTATGCGCCCTTGAATATCAAAAATAGCTAGTTTCGACTTTGTTACCACTCTAGCATCTACAAATATTGACCAATCAAGACAAAACTTGGCTAGAATGTTGGTAACCATGCAATAATGAATGAGTTCGATTTTCAGTGTCATCGAAGTAGGAAGTCTGGATTTATGTGCCCTTGAATTTGACAAATTTGCCGTTTTCGACTTTGTTTACACTTTAGCATCTACATTTAATGACCAATCAAGACAGAACTTGGAATCAATGTTGGTAACCACAAGATGCTGAATGAGTTTAATTTTTAGCTTGATCGGACTAGAAAAACCAGAGTTATTGGCCCTTGAATTTCACAAAATTGCCATTTCCGACTTTATCTTCACTCTCAAAAACACAAATATTGACCAATCAAGACACAACTTGGTCACAATGTTGGTGACCATGAGATCTTATATGATTTCATTTTTCATATTGATCAGACTAGAAAAAAACCAAAGTTGTGTGCCCTTGATGGTGACAAAATTGCCGAGTTCGGTTTTAATTTCACCCAAACAGCAATAATTAAATATTGACCAATCAAAAAACAACTTGGACATTTAAGGTTGATGAGAATATCTTTATCAGAACTGAGTTATGTGCCCTGGATTATGACAAAATTGGTGTTTTTTATCGACTTGGTTTTCACTTTAACAGCCACAAATATTGATCATTTTAAAAAGATTAAGAATGCTGTTTTCAGCTGGATCATTATCTCGAATCTTAAGTTTCGTGTTCTTGTCTTAGTGATACCTAGGTCATGTAAAAGGTGGGTCTTGTTCTGCATGGAGAAAGTTTCAGACTTCTATCAGGTGAGCGATCCAGGGCCATCTTGGCCCTCTTGTTCTTATTTTACACTGAAATGTAGGGAAAATCCAATTTTGCCCCCCCCCCCCCCCTCTTATATTCACATATGCCTGTAGACAGGGGCTTTAAATAGCCCACCCAGTATGAAATTGCTTCCTACGGGTCTGTATCTTTAAACTCCCTGGTCGTCCGCAACACTAAGTACCGGTTCATATCTAGTCGTCTGAAAAAAGTTCAGTACTATAAAACATGTGAAAAAATGCTCACTTCATTAGGGTGTTCAAAGAGGTTGGATTCTCTTTCGTTGTTGTTTGTAAGCCACGTTATATGTTATGTGTTTCTGTCACAATCTTGTATGTTGTGGATTATATACAGAATAAAATTTTGAATATTGTGAAATATTTCCCCCAAAACCTTTTTCGCATTATAAACAAAGCGGAGCCCGTATACATATATGGTGGGGGGATTAAATGTAAATTTCACGACACATGAAAACGTATAAACACCGTCCAAAGAAAAATGTTACGTACTAAATGCAAACCGCAACCATTACTAAAACACAACCCCAACCTTTTGACCCGGTACTGTAATAATCACATGTGCGTGATTTTTATTTTCCGCTTGGTATATTATTTCCGCTTGGCATTTTCTTTCCGTTTAGAATAAAATGTAGATATATAGTTGGATTCGATTTGCAAATGTTGATATTTTACAGGATTTATATTTTTTCTAATATTTTAATGTGTTGATATTATAATTTCGGTCAATTAACCCTTTCCAAAACTGCAAAATTTTAGGTTTATCCAAATTAAAATCTGCTGCAGACGACAAAACTGATATTGATAAAGATAGGTTTTGTGTGCATTATAGCATAGAAAAGATTGAGGCAAAAGGAGCAAATGCTGATTATTAGCGTTTTCTCTTTTGTGTCCATAGTTTCACAAGCTAATTCAAATAGAGACTCAAAACCAGATCTTGTTTGAGTGAGTGGTAAATAGTGTTTTCAGATTGTGTACACAATTTCAATTTGATTGCCTTAATTTTTTGTTAAATTATGAAAATGGGATAATTTATTTGTTCCAAATTAAAGAGGCCGAAAAATCGCAAATTAATTGTCTTGAGGCATCGGATGCAAGAATGCTTACAAGAACTGCTGAGTGTTTAACTCTTTATAAAACAAGTCCTGGTGGTGTAATTCAAATTTTTTATACAAGAACAATCAATAAATGAAAAATTGAAATGGAAAAAATATTATGAAGCATGTCCCATTTAAGTGGCATTGTGACTTAACGTTATGCACCAACACACTATCTTGAGTAGTCTGTGTATTGTATGGTGGAAAACGCATTTTAACAGCGTCAATGTGACCTTATATGGTTTGAACTCGCGAGCGCCGTACGCCCTAGAGGGTGAAGCACGAGAGGGTGTAAACTCGCTCGATCTTAACTCTTTTCCAAATAGCAAAATTTTTAGGTATTCCACTTCCAAAATAGCAAAAAATGACAAAATGGATGTTATGAAAGATAGCATTTGTGTAAAATATGGCATAGAAAAATATTAAGACAAAAGGAGCAATTTCTGGTTAGAATCTATCTCAGCAGTTTCTTCTTTCGTTTCAATATTTTCCCAAGCCTTTTCTATAAGAGACGTCGAAATCAGGTTTTGTTTGGGAATATGTTAAGGTGGTTCGAGTGTTCCTCCAGAGAAATTATTGTTTTGTAAGACTTGTTTTCGTGCATTCTATGTGGTTTTCAGACATACAAACGGCAAAACTGACCCCAAGAAACGATACTGAGAAGCCTACGACCTAGTCGCATTCTTTTACATTACGCATGTGCATATTATGTTGGTGCAAACCCAGCCTTGTATAATGGATGATATGTTTTCGCGTCCATACGACCGGTTTTAGCGTCAATGTGACCTTGTGGTTTGCACCAACACCATTCTATACGAATTATGATCGATGGTTGACCCGTGTTAGCGTCAAAACAATTATATTTGTTAAACGGTGTATGACCCGTTTAAGGGTCAATGTGACCTTGTAGTTTGCACCAAAACAATTACATATGGTACACGGTGGATGGCCCGTTTAAGGGTGAATGTGACCTTGTGGTTTGCACCAACAAAATTCTATACGATTTATGGTGGATGACCCGTTATAGAGTCAATGTGACCTTGTGGTTCGCACCAACACAATTCTATATGATATATGTTGGATGACCAGTATAAGTGTCGATATGACCTATTGGTTTGCACCAACACAATTCCATATGATATATGTTGGATGACCAGTATAAGTGTCGATATGACCTTGTGGTTTGCACCAACACAATTCTATATGATATATGGTGGATGGCCAGTATAAGTGTCGATATGACCTTGTGCTTTGCACCAACATAATTCCATATGATATATGGTGGATGACCAGTATAAGTGTCGATATGACCTTGTGGTTTGCACCTACATAATTCCATATGATATATGGTGGATGACCAGTATAAGTGTTGATATGACCTTGTGGTTTGCACCAACATAATTCCATATGATATATATGGTGGATGACCAGTATAATTGTCGACATGACCTTGTGGTTTGCACCAACATAATTCCATATGATATATGGTGGATGACAAGTATAAGTGTCGATATGACCTTGTGGTTTGCATCAACATAATTCTATATGATATATGTTGGATGACCAGTATAAGTGTCGATATGACCTTGTGGTTTGCATCAACATAATTCCATATGATATATGGTGGATGACAAGTATAAGTGTCGATATGACCTTGTGGTTTGCACCAACATAATTCTATATGATATATGTTGGATGACCAGTATAAGTGTCGATATGACCTTGTGGTTTGCATCAACATAATTCCATATGATATATGGTTGATGACCAGTATAAGTGTCGATATGACCTTGTGGTTTGCACCAACATAATTCCATATGATATATGGTTGATGACCAGTATAAGTGTCGATATGACCTTGTGGTTTGCACCAACATAATTCCATATGATATATGGTTGATGACCAGTATAAGTGTCGATATGACCTTGTGGTTTGCACCAACATAATTCTATATTATATATGTTGGATGACCAGTATAAGTGTCGATATGACCTTGTGGTTTTCACCAACATAATTCTATATGATATATGTTGGATGACCAGTATAAGTGTCGATATGACCTTGTGGTTTGCATCAACATAATTCCATATGATATATGGTTGATGACCAGTATAAATGTCGATATGACCTTGTGGTTTACACCAACATAATTCCATATGATATATGGTGGATGACCAGTATAAGTGTCGATATGACCTTGTGGTTTGCACCAACATAATTCCATATGATATATGGTTGATGACCAGTATAAGTGTCGATATGACCTTGTGGTTTGCACCAACATAATTCCATATGATATATGGTTGATGACCAGTATAAGTGTCGATATGACCTTGTGGTTTGCATCAACATAATTCCATATGATATATGATGGATGACCAGTATAAATGTCGATATGACCTTGTGGTTTACACCAACATAATTCTATATGATATATGGTGGATGACCAGTATAAGTGTCGATATGACCTTGTGGTTTGCACCAACACAATTCCATATGATATATGATGGATGACCAGTATAAATGTCGATATGACCTTGTGGTTTACACCAACATAATTCTATAAAATATATGGTGGATGACCAGTGTGAGTGTCGATATGATCTTGTGGTTTGCACCAACATAATTCCATATGATATATGGTGGATGACCAGTATAAGTGTCGATATGACCTTGTGGTTTGCACCAACATAATTCTATATGATATATGGTGGATGACCAGTATAAGTGTCGATATGACCTTGTGGTTTGCACCAACACAATTCCATATGATATATGATGGATGACCAGTATAAATGTCGATATGACCTTGTGGTTTACACCAACATAATTCTATAAAATATATGGTGGATGACCAGTGTGAGTGTCGATATGACCTTGTGGTTTGCACCAACATAATTCCATATGATATATGGTGGATGACAAGTATAAGTGTCGATATGACCTTGTGGTTTGCACCAACATAATTCTATATGATATATGTTGGATGACCAGTATAAGTGTCGATATGACCTTGTGGTTTGCATCAACATAATTCCATATGATATATGGTGGATGACAAGTATAAGTGTCGATATGACCTTGTGGTTTGCACCAACATAATTCTATATGATATATGTTGGATGACCAGTATAAGTGTCGATATGACCTTGTGGTTTGCATCAACATAATTCCATATGATATATGGTTGATGACCAGTATAAGTGTCGATATGACCTTGTGGTTTGCACCAACATAATTCCATATGATATATGGTTGATGACCAGTATAAGTGTCGATATGACCTTGTGGTTTGCACCAACATAATTCCATATGATATATGGTTGATGACCAGTATAAGTGTCGATATGACCTTGTGGTTTGCACCAACATAATTCTATATTATATATGTTGGATGACCAGTATAAGTGTCGATATGACCTTGTGGTTTTCACCAACATAATTCTATATGATATATGTTGGATGACCAGTATAAGTGTCGATATGACCTTGTGGTTTGCATCAACATAATTCCATATGATATATGGTTGATGACCAGTATAAATGTCGATATGACCTTGTGGTTTACACCAACATAATTCCATATGATATATGGTGGATGACCAGTATAAGTGTCGATATGACCTTGTGGTTTGCACCAACATAATTCCATATGATATATGGTTGATGACCAGTATAAGTGTCGATATGACCTTGTGGTTTGCACCAACATAATTCCATATGATATATGGTTGATGACCAGTATAAGTGTCGATATGACCTTGTGGTTTGCATCAACATAATTCCATATGATATATGATGGATGACCAGTATAAATGTCGATATGACCTTGTGGTTTACACCAACATAATTCTATATGATATATGGTGGATGACCAGTATAAGTGTCGATATGACCTTGTGGTTTGCACCAACACAATTCCATATGATATATGATGGATGACCAGTATAAATGTCGATATGACCTTGTGGTTTACACCAACATAATTCTATAAAATATATGGTGGATGACCAGTGTGAGTGTCGATATGACCTTGTGGTTTGCACCAACATAATTCCATATGATATATGGTGGATGACCAGTATAAGTGTCGATATGACCTTGTGGTTTGCACCAACATAATTCCATATGATATATGGTTGATGACCAGTATAAGTGTCGATATGACCTTGTGGTTTGCACCAACATAATTCTATATTATATATGTTGGATGACCAGTATAAGTGTCGATATGACCTTGTGGTTTTCACCAACATAATTCTATATGATATATGTTGGATGACCAGTATAAGTGTCGATATGACCTTGTGGTTTGCATCAACATAATTCCATATGATATATGGTTGATGACCAGTATAAATGTCGATATGACCTTGTGGTTTACACCAACATAATTCCATATGATATATGGTGGATGACCAGTATAAGTGTCGATATGACCTTGTGGTTTGCACCAACATAATTCCATATGATATATGGTTGATGACCAGTATAAAAGTCGATATGACCTTGTGGTTTGCACCAACATAATTCCATATGATATATGGTTGATGACCAGTATAAGTGTCGATATGACCTTGTGGTTTGCATCAACATAATTCCATATGATATATGATGGATGACCAGTATAAATGTCGATATGACCTTGTGGTTTACACCAACATAATTCTATATGATATATGGTGGATGACCAGTATAAGTGTCGATATGACCTTGTGGTTTGCACCAACACAATTCCATATGATATATGATGGATGACCAGTATAAATGTCGATATGACCTTGTGGTTTACACCAACATAATTCTATAAAATATATGGTGGATGACCAGTGTGAGTGTCGATATGACCTTGTGGTTTGCACCAACATAATTCCATATGATATATGGTGGATGACCAGTATAAGTGTCGATATGACCTTGTGGTTTACACCAACATAATTCTATATGATAGATGGTGGATGACCAGTTTAAGTGTCGATATGACCTTGTTGTTTGCACCAACATAATTCTATATGATAGATGGTGGATGACCAGTAAAAGTGGCGATATGACATTGTGGTTTGCACCAACATAATTCCATATGATATATGGTGGATGACCAGTATAAGTGTCGATATCACTTTGTGGTTTGCACCAACACAATTCTATATGATATATGGTGGATGACCAGTATAAGTGTCGATATGACCTTGTGGTTTGGACCAACATAATTCCATATGATATAAGGTGGAGGACCAGTATAAGTGTCGATATGACCTTGTAATTTGCACCAACATCATTCAATATGATATATGGTGGATGACCTGTATAAGTGTCGATATGACCTTGTGGTTTGCACCAACACAATTCCATATGATATATGGTGGATGAACAGTATAAGTGTCGATATGACCCTGTGGTTTGCACCAACATAATTCCATATGATATATGGTGGATGACCAGTATAAGTGTCGATATGACCTTGTGGTTTGCACCAACATAATTCCATTTGATATATGTTGGATGACCAGTATAAGTGTCGATATGACCTTGTGGTTTGCACCAACACAATTCCATATGATATATGGTGGATGACCAGTGTAAGTGTCGATATGACCTTGTTGTTTGCACCTATATAATTCCATATGATATATGGTGGATGACCAGTATAAATGTCGATATGACCTTGTGGTTTGCATCAACATAATTCCATATGATATATGGTGGATGACCAGTATAAGTGTCGATATGACCTTGTTGTTTGCACCTATATAATTCCATATGATATATGGTGGATGACCAGTATAAGTGTCGATATGACCTTGTGGTTTGCATCAACATAATTCCATATGATATATGGTGGATGACCAGTATAAGTGTCGATATGACCTTGTGGTTTGCACCAACACAATTCCATATGATATATGGTGGATGACCAGTATAAGTGTCGATATGACCTTGTGGTTTGCACCAACACAATTCCATATGATATATGGTGGATGACCAGTATAAGTTTCGATATGAACTTGTGGTTTTCACCAACCTAATTCCATATGATATATGGTGGATGACCCGTTTCAGAGTCAATATGACCTTGTGGTTTGCACAAATGTAAATCTATATGATATATGGTTGATGACCAGTTAAAGTGTCGATATGACCTTGTGGTTTGCACCAACATAATTCCATATGATATAAGGTGGATGGCCAGTATAAATGTCGATATGACCTTATAGTTTGCACCAACACAATTCCATATGATATATGTTGGATGACCAGTATAAGTGTCGATATGACCTTGTTGTTTGCACGAACATAATTCTATATGATATATGTTGGATGACCAGTATAAGTGTCGATATGACCTTGTGGTTTGCACCAACACAATTCCATATGATATATGTTGGATGACCAGTATAAGTGTCGATATGACCTTGTTGTTTGCACGAACATAATTCTATATGATATATGGTGGATGACCAGTATAAGTGTCGATATGACCTTGTTGTTTGCACGAACATAATTCCATATGATATATGGTGGATGGCCAGTATAAATGTCGATATGACCTTGTGGTTTGCACCAACACAATTCCATATGATATATGTTGGATGACCAGTATAAGTGTCGATATGACCTTGTTGTTTGCACGAACATAATTCTATATGATATATGGTGGATGACCAGTATAAGTGTCGATATGACCTTGTGGTTTGCAAAAACATAATTCCATATGATATATGGTGGATGACCAGTATAATTGTCGATATGACCTTGTGGTTGGCACCAACACAATTCTATATGATTTAAGGTAGATGACCAGTATAAGTGTCGATATGAACTTGTGGTTTGCACCAACATAATTCTATATGATACATGTAAGATGACCCGATATAATGTCAACGTGACCTTGTGGTTTGTACCAACATAATGCTATACAATGCATGCGTGTTGTATGGCCCGTTTAAGCGTCAATATCACCTTGTGGTTTGCAGCAACATACTTCTATACGACGCATGGCCAATGACCCGTTTTATCGTCAATGTGACCTTGTGCTTTGCACCAACACCATTCTATACGAATTATGGTGGTTGACCGGTTTTAGCGTCAATATGACATTGTGGTTTGCAGCAACACAATTCCATATGATCACATCATATACGAATTATGGTGGTTGACCCGCTTTAGCGTCACTGTGACCTTGTGGTTAGCACCAACACAATTCTATACAATACATTGTAGATGATCCGTTTTAGCGTCCATCTGACCTTGTGGTTTGCACCAACACAATTCTATACGATACATAGTGGATGACCCGTTTTAGCGTCAAAGTGACCTTGTGGTTAGCTCCAACACACTTCTATATGATACACAGTCGATGACTCGTTTTAGTGTCAATGTGACCTTGTGGTTTGCATCAACACAATTCTATACAATACATAATGGATGACTCCTTTTAGTGTCAAAATGGCCTTGTGGTTTGCACCAACACAAATCTATACAATACATGATGGATGGCACGTTTTAGCGTCAATGTGGCCTTGTGGTTTGCACCAACACAAATCTTTACAATACATGATGGATGGCATGTTTTAGCGTCAATGTGGCCTTGTGGTTTGCACCAACACAAATCTATACAATACATTGTAAATGGCCTGTTTTAGCGTCAAAGTGACCTTGTGTTTGCACCAACATTAACATATACAATACGTAGTGAATGACCCGTTTTAGCATCAATGTGTCTTTGTGGTTTGCACCAACAGAAATATCTAAAATACATGATGGATGACCCGTTTTCGTGTCAATGCGGCCTTGTGGTTTGCACCAACACATTCTTATATTACGTGGTTCCATATGGCCGCTTTCAATGGCAGAATGATCAACACATTTTTATATAAAGATAGCTAATGACTCGTTTCAGTTTCAGTTTGACCTTGTGGTTGGCACAAACATATTTCTATATAATACATAGTAGGTGGTCCATTTTAGTGTCAGTATGACCTTGTGGTTGGCATCAACACATTCCTATATAATACACACTAAATGGCTCGTTTTAGTCGATGGAAAACCTTGTGGTTTGCATCAACACATGTCTATATAATACACACAAGATGGCCCATCTTATTGGCAGTATGATCTTGTGGTTTACACCAACACATTCCTATATAGTACATACTATATGTCCCATCTTAGGTGGAGTATGACCTTGTGGTTTGCACCAACATTTTTCTATATAATACATAGTAGGTGGCCAGTTTTAGTGTCAGTATGACCTTGTGGTTTGCATCAATACATTCCTATATAATACATACTAAATAGCTCGTTTTAGTCGATGTAAAACCTTGTGGTTTGCACCAACACATGTCTATATAATACCCATAAGATGGCTCATCTTATTGGCGGTATGGTCTTGTGGTTTGCACCAACACATTCCTATATAGTACATACTAGATATCCCATGTTAGTTTTAGTTTTAGTTTCAGTATGACCTTGTGGTTTGCACCAACACATTTCTATATAATATATACTAGATGACCCATGTTAGTGTCAGTATGACCTTGTGGTTTGCATTAACACATTCCTATATAATATATACTAGATGGCTCTTTTTAGTGTCAGTATGATCTTGTGGTTTGCATCAACACATTTCTATATAAAACATAGTAGATGGCTCGTTTTAGTTGTCAGTTTGACCTTGTGGTTTGCACTAACACTTTTCTTTATAATACATTGTAGATGGCCTGTTTTAGTGGCAATATGACACTGTGGATTGCACCAACACATTTCTATATGATACATAGTAAATGGCCCGTGTTTGTGGCAATATGATCTTGTGGTTTGCAGCCTATAAAACGGACCATCTAACGTGTATTTTATAGGAATCTATTAGTGAAAATCACAAGGTCACTGTGTTGCTAAAGCGGGCCATCTATCATGTGTTATATAGAAATGTGTTGCGGCAAACCACACGGTCATACTGCTGCTAAATCGATATATCTATTATGTATCATGTGTCTATAATGTGTTGCCGCAAACTACAAGGTCACATTGACACCAAAACGAGTTATCCGGCATGTAGTATATAGAATCGTGTTGGTGTTAACCACACGGTTACAATGACTTAAACGGTTTATCTACCAGGTATCATATAGAATTGTGTTGGTGCAATCCACAAGGTCACAAACACTGAAACGGTTTATCTACCATGTATCATATAAACGTGTGCTTGTGCAAACCACAAGGTCTAACAACAACACTAAAACGGTTCTTCTACCATGTATCACATTGAAATATGTTAGTGCAAACCACACAGTCACACTGACACGAAAGCTGGTCATCTACCATGTATGATATAGAATAATATTGGCCCAAACCACAAGTTACAACAACACTAAAACGGTTCATCTTCCATGTATCATAAAGAACTGTGTTGGTGCAACCCACAAGGTCACATTGACACTGAAGTGGTTTATATACCATGAATTATATAGAATTAATTTGGTGCAAACCACAAGGTCACATTAACACTGAAGCGGGTTATCTAAAATGTCTGATATAAAATTGTGTTAGTGCAAACCATACAGTCACATTGACACGGGTTATATATCATGTATTATATAAATTTGCGATGGTACAAACCACAAGATCAAACACAAATTAAACACCAAGCCGTAGAGATCAGCCCAGTCAGGCGATTTTCGCACATGAGAAAAGGGACAAATACGACAACATGAAGCGCAATCTACGCTGATTCATCAATCCTTCGGTCCAAGAACGATCAGATATTGGAACAAACTCCCGACCCAGATCGCAGACATTGAGACGAAAGACGAATTTACAGCTGCCTTCAAGGACCTAGTAAGGGGCGGCTCTTTCGTCTTCAGCGCGTAATTCCACCGACGTATGTATAAATTTTTAACCTGTACATATGATATGTATTTTAACTCTGAAGGATGGAGGCTGTCTCCCCCCCCCCTTCAACACATGTCAACACTACAGTCAGATATGACCCTGACCCTACCAAGGAAGACGAAGACGGGGCCACAACAAAAATTAAACGGGACATCTACCATGTTTTATAAAAAAATTGTTGGTGCAAACCACAAGGTCACATCGACACTAAAGCTGGCTATCTTCCATGTATTATAGAGACTTGTGTTTGTGCAATTCTCAAGGTCACTACAACACTATTAAAGTAATTAATCTACCATGTATCATATAGAATTGTGTTGGTGCAAACCTCAAGGCCACAACAACACTAAAATGGTCCATCTGCCATGTACCATATAGAATTGTGTTGGTGCAAACCAAAAGGTAACAACAACAGAAAAACGGGTTATCTACCGTGTATCATATAGATTCGTGTTGGTGCAAACCACAAGCTCACAACAACACAAAAACTGTTCATCTACCATGTTTCATATAGATTCGTGTTGGTGCAAACCACAAGCTCACAACAACACAAAAACGGGTTATCTACCATGTATCATATAGATTCGTGTTGGTGCAAACCACAAGCTCACAACAACACAAAAACTGTTCATCTACCATGTTTCATATAGATTCGTGTTGGTGCAAACCACAAGCTCACAACAACACAAAAACGGGTTATCTACCATGTATCATATAGATTCGTGTTGGTGCAAACCACAAGGTTACAACAACACTAAAACGTTTCATCTACAATTTATGATGGAGATTCGTGTTGGTGCAAACCACAAGGTTACAACAACACTAAAACGGGTCATCTACCATGTATCATATAGATTCGTATTGGTGCAAACCACAATGTTACAACAACACAAAAACGGGTCATCTACCATGTATCATGAAGATCTGTGTTGGTACAAACCACAAGGTTACAACAACACAAAAACGGGTCATCTACCATGTATCATATAGGTTCGTTTTGGTGCAAACCACAAGCTTACAACAACAGAAAAACGGATTATCTACAACGTTTCATATAGATTCGTGTTGGTGCAAACCTGAAGGTTACAACAACACAAAAACGGGTCATCTATCATGTATCATATAGATTCGTGTTGGTGCAAACCACAAGGTTACAACAACACTAAAACGTTTCATCTACAATTTATGATGGAGATTTGTGTTGGTGCAAACCACAAGGTTACAACAACACTAAAACGGGTCATCTACCATGTATCATATAGATTTGTGTTGGTGCAAACCACAAGCTCACAGCAAAACAAAAACGGGTCATCTACCATGTATCATATAGATTCGTGTTGGTGCAAACCACAAGGTTACAACAACAAAAAAAACGGTCATCTACCATGTATCATATAGATTCGTGTTGGTGCAAACTACAAGGTTACAACAGCACAAAAACGGGTCATCTATCATGTATCATAAACATTCGTGTTGGTGCAAACCACAAGCTCACAGCAACACAAAAACTGTTCATCTACCATGTATCATTTAGATTCGTGTTGGTGCAAACCACAAGGTTACAACAACACAAAAACGGGTCATCTACCATGTATCATGAAGATTCGTATTGGTGCAAACCATAAGGTTACAACAACACAAAAAGGATCATCTACAAAGTATCATATAGATTCGTGTTGGTGCAAACCACAATGTTACAGCAACACTAAAACGGGTCACCTACCATGTATCATAGATTTGTGTTGGTGCAAACCACAAGGTTACAACAACAGAAAACGGATTATCTACCACGTTTCATATAGATTCGTGTTGGTGCAAACCTGAAGGTTACAACAACACAAAAACTGGTTATCAAGCATGTATCATATAGATTCGTGTTGGTGCAAACTACAAGGTTACAACATCACAAAAACGGATTATCTACCATGTATCATATAGATTCGTGTTGGTGCAAACCACAAGCTCACAGCAACACAAAAACTGGTCATCAACCATGTATCATGAAGGTTCGTGTTGGTGCAAGCCACAAGGTTACAACAACACTAAAACGGGTCATCTACCATGTATGATGGAGATGATTCGTGTTGGTGCAAACCACAAGGTTACAACAACACTAAAACGGGTCATATACCATGTATGATGGAGATTCGTGTTGGTGCAAACTACAAGGTCAAAATAACACAAAACTGTTCATCTACCATGTTTCATATAGATTCGTGTTGGTGCAAACCACAAGGTCAAAACAACACAAAACTGTTCATCTACCATGTTTCATATAGATTTGTGCTGGTGCAAACCACAAGGTCACAACAACACAAAAACGGGTCATCTACCATGTATCGTGAAGATTCGTGTTGGTGCAAACCACAAGCTCACAGCAACACAAAAACGGGTCATCTACCATGTATCATATAGATTCGTGTTGGTGCAAACTACAAGGTTACAACAACAAAAAACCGGGTCATCTACCATGTATCATATAGATTCGTGTTGGTGCAAACCACAAGGTTACAACAACAGAAAAACTGATTATCTACCACGTTTCATATAGATTCGTGTTGGTGCAAACCTGAAGATTACAACAACACAAAAACTGGTTATCTACGATGTATCATAAAGATTCGTGTTGGTGCAAACCACAAGGTAACAACACAAAAACGGGTCATCTACCATGTATCATGAAGATTCGTGTTGGTGCAAACCACAAGGTTACAACAACACTAAAACGGGTCATCTACCATGTATCATGGAGATTCGTGTTGGGGCAAACTACAAGGTCACATTGGTACTAGAACGGGTCATCTACCATGTATCATGAAAATTTGTGTTTGTGCAAACTACAAGGTCATATTGACACTAAAACGGGTTATCTAGCATGTATTGTCAACCCAAATTAACCCGGAACAACTTAGTTTTCGTGTGCAACGTCCGTTAGTTGAGCGTCTTCACAAAACATTGTCAAAGTGCGGTCATAACATATGCAGATGTCTCGGGTTAATCTTGCTGGACAATATCTTATAGAATTATATTGGTGAAAACCTCATTGTCACAACAACACTGCGACGGGTCATCTACTATATTATTTAGAATTGTGTTCTTGTAAAACACAATGTCACAACGACACTAACAATCTACCATGTATTTTATAGAAATCTGTTGATACAAACCACAAGGTCACATTGACACGAAAGCGGGTTGTCTTCCAATTATAATAAGGAATTGTGTTGGTGCAAACCACAAAGTCACAACAACACTAGGACGAGTCATCTATCATGTATCACTTAGAATTGTGTTGGTCCAAAACTCAAGGTCACAACAACACCAAAACGAGTCATCTATCATGTAACATTTAGAATTGTGTTGGTCCAAACCTCAAGGTCACAAAAACACTAAAACGAGTCATCTACCATGTAACATTTAGAATTGTGTTGGGTAAACCACAAGGTCACAACAACACTAAAACGAGTCATCTACCATGTAACATTTAGAATTGTGTTGGTCCAAACCTCAAGGTCACAACAACACTAAAACGAGTCATCTATCATATAACATTTAGAATTGTGTTGGTCCAAACCTCAAGGTCACAACAACACTAAAACGAGTCATCTACCATGTAACATTTAGAATTGTGTTGGTCCAAACCTCAAGGTCACAACAACACTAAAACGAGTCATCTATCATGTAACATTTAGAATTGTGTTGGACCAAACCTCAAGGTCACAACAACACTAAAACGAGTCATCTACCATGTAACATTTAGAATTGTGTTGGTTCAAACCTCAAGGTCACAACAACACTAAAACGAGTCATCTACCATGTAACATTTAGAATTGTGTTGGTCCAAACCTCAAGGTCACAACAACACTAAGACGATTCATCTACCATGTAACGTTTAGAATTGTGCTGACCAGTGCAACCTACAAGGTCACGACAACACTTAAACGGTCCTTCTATCATGCATTATAAAAAATTGTGTTGGTGCAATCCACAAGGTCACATTGACACTTAAGCGGATTATCTTCAACGTGTTATAAAGAATTGTATTGGTGCAATCCACAAGATCACATTGACACTAAAGCAGGTTATCTTCCATGTATTATAAAGAATTGTGTTTGTGCAAACCACAAGGTCACAATGACACTAAAGCGGGTTATCTACCATGTTACATAAAGAATTGTGTTGGTGCAAACCACAAGGTCGCAAAGACACTAACAAGCGTCATATACCATTTAAAATATAGAACTGTGTTCTTAAAAAACCACAAGGTCACACCGACACTAACACAAGTCATCTACCACGTAAAATATAGAACTGTGTTGGTACAAACAATAAGGTCACAGCGACACTTAAACGAGTTATCTGTCATTTTATATAGAAACGTGTTAGTGAAAACCGCAAGGACACATGCCTACTTCTACTAAAACTAGTCATCTATTATGTATTATATAGAAATGTGTTGGTGCAAACCATATTGATTAACCTGTCAAATGTGCAGTCTGATCAAACTACATACTTTGTTATGGTTGCTACTGGTTGTGTAGGGCTAAACCAGGATCCCAAGGAATTTGTGGAAGGCTTCACTACAAAGAGGAGATGCGCATATTGTCGGGGTTACCCGGGTCGACCATTAAATTCAGAGTTACTCCCCATAATTGGTGAAGCTATATATACGTAGAGAGTAATATTCGTTTCCGCACTGTTCCTTGGAAACCATAGGCACTATTTTAATGAAACTTTGTGGAAAGCTTCACTACGAAGAGGAGATGCGCATACCGTCGGAGTTATCCGGTTTGACAATTAAATTCAGAGTTACTGCCCATGATTGGTGAAGCCATATACATACAGAGTAAACAAAATACTTTCGGCGGGGGATATCAATTCAACGAATTTGCTTGTTAATAGTCTTTTCTTTGTCAAAACTTTAAGAAATAAATCTTAGAAACGTTTTGTTTTTTGCATTTAGTAACTTTGAATCTTGACCCTTTACTAGACAACAAAATTTCAGACCGGTACAAATGGAGAGATACTGGGCACTGACTGGTAACAAGCATTAATTAGTAGTAGTACATTTCCCTCCTACTCTGAAACATTTTATGTTATAAACTAGGTAGGTTTGATAATGAGGATGATGATGATGCAACAGTCACCGTAATATGACCGGAAAATTGTTGTCGACAGTTTGCAAGTCCTATTGTTTGGCCAGCGCACCTAACCATGAGTTCCTGCAGGGTATTGTTTGCACCTTTTCAAACAACTAGAAATATATCACTTAAGGTGATAAAATACCCCCGCCACTACATTTGTCAGGACAAGTATGTTTGTCGACAAATAGTAATAACTCCAAAAATAGCAGAGTATCAACTCTTTTTCACTGCACCCCTCTACAATGAGATCTATCCACCTGTGAAGTTTCATCATTCTACCTTTAATTGTTTTCGAGTTATGCTCTAGACAAGATTTGTACGCCGACGGACTGACAGACAGATGGACGGACAGACAGGCTGATTCCAGTACATCCCCTAAACATTCCTTTTGCGGGCGTATAAAATCCAATCTTAGCCACAGCTGCCTATCCAATTTAGATGATCCGAACATAATTCATCCATTGGTAAAACACAGAGCTTGTCAAAAGCTTTAACCCATTACCTCACAGTGACTCCTTTTGACTCCCCACAAGATAATGGCTTTGGAAAGCATTGTGGAAAATGACTAAATAGCTTGTGACAAGCTGTTCCTTCATTTCCCACAATGTTTCTACGTAAAAAGATATATCGTCGGTGTTAATGCAAAACCTCGTATGTCGATTCTTGCGATTTTCAAAGTACAAACTTGTATGCCCAGTTTACACAATTCGCGCAGGTTTTGAGAAATTTATACTGCTCAGCATTAATGACACATTATTTGCAAACAATATGTCAAAATTTCAAGTAAAACATTTCTGTTAGGGAAAAGTTATTACACTTTTTTCCCTCACCTTTAAAATTTTCCAAAAACGAGATACGAGGTTTTGCATTTACAACGACGATATATAAAAGTCCATTCACTTAAAATTGTCGTCTACATCATCTTTGGACTAGTCTTGAATTTGGCTGTTTGGTAATGGGTTAAAGTAATTGATCCAGCTCAGCCTCGACTCGAACCAGAGCCTCGGAATAGATATACTCAATCAGAGCAATGGATTAGAAGGGATGAAGATATTCCATATTTTTAATTTCAAATCCCAACCGTATGTTGTGGGTACTCATTTGAATAGTCCCGTCACAATATAGGGTCTAATGAACAATCTATGAAATAGAGCATTTTGAAAATCAATCACTCTCTCTTATCTGTAGCTCTGCTCAATGATGAATGTTGTAAACTGATTGATACATGTTTGTCAAGGCGAAATAAAACCAAAGGACAAACATATTCTTCTTTTCTCTTAATGTTTTCCAAATCACTACTTGCTTGCATCAAAAGCATTCATAATTGTGAGGAAATAAGAAAGCCTTTTCAAAAAGGTTAAATGTTAGACAAGTCTAATTATGAAATGAGTTGCAGCGGTGAAATTGATTGACTTCAACAATGCAAACTTCGAAATACTGAAAACTTTGAGAGTAAAGGAGAAAATACTGATTACAAGCACTTTCTTTTCTCTCAATGTTTCCAAAACCATCTTTCTACACAGGTTGTAACAACCAGCTCTTCTTTGGGAAAGGAGTGCATGTACTTACAAACCCTGGTTTGACTAGGCTCTATATGTTAGCAGGGCTTAGTGTATGCAACATATAAGAGTGGGTGAAACCATTCTACTTTTATTATTTCAAATTCAAACCATATGCTGTGTGTATTCATTTGAATCGTCTCGATGAGATGATTTCAATGAGTACCAACAACATGGGTTTTCATCTACAACTTATGAAATATTGCATATTGAAAACCAATTACCCATCTTATCTGTAGTTCTATATAACAAAACAACACAATTAATTCATATTCAGATAGTTTATTTCAAACGAAAGAACAATATTCCATAGAGGACTCAACAACATGACTTTCATTATTTTTCTACAATAACGAAATTATTTTGCATTGATTTTTAGACACATTTCTCAGTTGCCTACAACATATATTAAAATCAATCACAATTAATCACATAACTTTACTATCCTTTTGCGATTATCCTTGCCGTCGATTAGTTCTCTAGAGGGGATGAGGCCTGGCTGCCCAGTCAAGATCGTAGTCTTCCTATCCACACCTTACAGTCGAAGTGGTCCATATTTGGCAATCCTACTGCCTATCCTGATAATATAATATTTTTGTTTTAATGTGCGTTCAGAAATTCCCAATGTCGTTTTGTTCTGTAGACTTTTTCCTGGTAATAAGCTGGTTATATGGTCACCTGCAAAGAGATAAGCACAAAATTCAGTTGAAAAATTGTGTAGCAAAGTACTATATTACCATTCCAAACTGACAAAATTTTAGAAAGGTGTAAATTTCAAAATGAGTTTTTATCAATTTATGTAATCATGCATTAATCCATTACAAAATAAATACATTTTAGACTGGTCCAAATACAAATACATGTATGGTAAAGATAACAATTTCAAGTAAACAAGAGGCCCAAGAGGGCTGAATCGCTCCACTGGCTAAAGTAAAAATATTATCTCATGACTTTCTGTAAACCTCACACTGCAAAATCTTGAAAAGGGTCACCCAAGGAACATTTCTGCCAAGTTTGGTCTAAATTAGCCCATTGCTTTATTTTTAAAGAATTATTTCATGGTTTGTCTAATTCTTATAAGCCCAATCCTGCCAAGCCCACATTAATGGACTAATCAAAATTTCATAAACAAATTAAGTGAAGGGCTGCCCAATGAACATTACTGCCAAAATTGGTCTACATTGGACCATTATTTGATTTATATAAAATTATTTAGTGATTTCTCCAATTCTGATAAGCCCACCCTGCCACGCCCACATTTATGGACCAATCAATATTTCACAACAATTTAAGTATTGGCAGAATCAATGGTTTATTTTTAAAAAATATTTTGTAATTGTAAGTCTGATAAGCCCCGCCCTGCCACGCCAACATTTATGAACACAACATAATCCTTTGAACAATTTAAGTAAAGGGTCACCCAGGGATCATTCCTGCAAAGTATGGTCAAAATTGGCTGAATGGTTGATTTTTAAAGAATGACTGTGATTTTTCTATGGCTGATAAGCCCCACCCTGCTACGCCCACATTTATAGACCAATTATAATCATTTGAACAATTTAAGTAAAGGGTTACCCAAGGACTACTATTGCAAAGTTTGGTCAAAATTGGCCCACTGGTTTGAGAGGAGAAAATTTTTGAAGAATTATTTTGTGATTTCTCCAAGTCTGATAAGCCCATCCCTGCCACGCCAACATCAGGATTTCACACACAATTTAAGTAAAGTGTCACACAAGGTACATTTCTGCCAAGTTTGGTCAAAATTGGCCAAATGGTTGATTTTTCAAGACTGATAAGCCCCGCCCTGCCACGCCCACATTTATCGACCAATCAAAATTCTTTGAACAATTTAAGTAAAGGGTCACCCAAGGAAGGTTTCTGCAAAGTTTGGTCAAAATTAGCCCAATGATTTGAGAGAAGATTTTTAAATAATAAGTGAATGCACGCATGACGGACACAACGCCATGACAATAGCTCGCTGGCCTTCAGCCAGTGGAGCGAATAAAGTTGGAAATTTTTGGTCTACCTGTGCAGAAAACATTGTGGATAATCGAGAACTTGTTTGCTACGAGCAATGTCTTCATTGTCCTCAATGTTTTCCAACGCTTTAGGTTGTCAGGCATAAAATTGCGATATTATGTAGGAATGCCAATGGTTAATGAACAGAAACAGTGTGTTAACCTAAGATAATGTGTATTATTCAACAAATTCATTCTCTGTCAATGTCAGGCTTTGCAATTAATATCTACCTTAATCGGGGTGGAAGTTTGTAAAAATGGACTCTGCCCAAACAGTTGAAATTTGTCTCTCATTATGATTAACCCATTCCTAAACGACAAAATTTTAGAGTTATTCAATTCGAAAGCTGCCACAGACAACAAAACGGATATTGATAAAAAATTGATGTGTATCACATTATGTTATCACTTTTATTTTGATTTGGCTTCAATGTTCACATGTAGCTATTTTCCTCAGAAGCTCAAAACCAAGATACTCAAACCTCATCTTACAAATATTGGTAATATGATATCATTCTCCATTTACCTCCAGTATCAGTTGTTCTACCAGATCATCCACATTTCAATTCTGTTTTCAAGTCTGAAAAGACATGCAAGACATACATTTTAGTTCAATCCATAACAAGAGTTGTCTGTGGACAACGTAGCTCGCCTATACAGGAGCTAGTCACAAAAACACCTTAACTCCAAGGTCAAGGTCAAGGTCTTAAATGAAAGGTCTTGGCAGTAGATAACCAAAGTCAAATATCATGGTTCCAAATGAAAGGTCTTGGCAGGAGTTATCCATGTGTGAAATATCAAGGCTCTATCAATCATAGTGCATGAGATATTGGCCAGGTTAAGTTTTTTTAAAGTGTCCGATGATTGGCAAAATTAAAGTCTTGTGTCGAAAGAACACCTTACTATTAACCAAATATCAAAGTTTCTACAATTTCCAACATTAGAAGCGTTTTTATTTCGTCTTTTAAATTGGATATTTTGGTCTTTTCCGATCTTTGCCGAAGAAAATACGCTAAACTTCCGACTTGAAATTATGACGTCATACTGGCCACTGAATGACGTCATGGCGGGAAAAACGGGCAGTCATGGGTCATTTCCCGGAAAGTCTGAAATTTCTGAAAAAGTTAAATGTCCGACTTTTCTGTCATAAAGCGACTTCTCCAATCGATACTCAAAACACGGAATTCGTCCTCAGTAAATGATAGAAAAAATGTTAAAACAATCAAATAATAGTTCGTAAGTGAATTAAGGAATGTACCAAAGAACGGTTTAAGTTTGTCTGTATTACTCTTACGATCGAGAAATGGATAAAAACTGAGACTTCGCTATATGACAGAAAAGTCGAACACATTATCTTTGTCAGACACCTCATGCTCTAGATTTGGGGCGGAGTCAAGCCATTGATGACGTCAATCCGTGGCAATTTTACGGAAATTGCCGATCTTTATTTTCTCGAAAATCAGTTTTTCAACGATGTAAAGAAAAGCAAATACAACTTTTAAAACAACCGAGTTTGGCGGATCTTTTATAAAACACGTTGATTTAATGATTTTCTTCCAATATACGGTGCAATAAACTGCCAAGCTTGGTAGCCTTTAAAAGGAGGTCTCACTCCAAGGTCAAGGTCACTAGGACAAAGGTCATGGTCCCAAATGAAAGGTCTTGGCAGGAGTTATCCATGTGTGAAATATCAAGGCTCTATCAATCATAGTGCATGAGATATTAGCCAGGTTAAGTTTTTTTAAAAGGAGGTCACACTCCAAGGTCAAGGTCACTAGGACAAAGGTCATGGTCCCAAATGAAAGGTCTTGGCAGGAGGTATCCATGTGTGAAATATAAAGGCTCTATATGATCAATCATAGAGCACGAGATATTGGCCAGGTTAAAGTTTTTTTAAAGTAGGTCAAACTCCAAGGTCTAGGTCACTAGGTCAAAGTCCCAAATGAAAAGTCTTGCTGAGAAGTATCCATGTGTGAAGTATCAAGACTGTATCTGTAAAAATGGCAGAGATATAGGCCAGATTAAAGTCTTTTAAAAGTAGGTCAAACGTCAAGGTCACATGGTCAAAGGTCATGGTCCCAAATAAAAGGTCTTGCAGGAGGTATTCATGATTGAAATATCAAGGCTCTATCTGTAATAGTGCATGAGATATAGGCCAGGTTAAAGTTTTTTAAAAGTAGGTCAAACTCCAAGGTCAAGGTCACTAGGTCAAAGGTCATGGTCCCAAATGAAAGGTCTTGTCGAGATGTATCTATGTGTGAAATATCAAAGTTGTATCTCTAATAGTACCTGAGATATAGACCAGGTTAAAGTTTTTCAAGTGAAGACTCGACGGGATGGGACGCGACGCCGACACTAGGGCTGTGACATTAGCTCCCCGAACATAAAGTCCCGGCTCGCTAAAAATGGCCGATTAATAGGCCAGGTTAAAGTTTTTGAAAAGTAGGTCAAACTCCAAGGTCACTAGGTCAAAGGTCATGGTCCCAAATGAAAGGTCTTGGTGAGAAGTATCCATGTGTGAAATATCAAGGCTGTATGTGTGAAATATCAAGGCTGTATCTCTAATAGTGCCTGAGATATAGACCAGGTTAAAGTTTTTGAAGACATGACGCCGACACTATGGCTGTGACATTAGCTCCCTGGACATAAAGTCCCGACTCGCTAAAAAACGGTATAAAACAACCTTAGACTCATTCACAATTCTTTTCATTACACATGTGTGTATAATGCAGAGTTGTCTGCGAACAAGGTAGCTCGCCTATACGAAAGCTTGTCGCAAAAAAAGGAGTCCGATATCGAAGGTCAATGTCACTAGGTCAAAGGTCATAGTCTCAAGACAAAGGCATGAGGTATCAATATGGTCATGGTTCCGAATGAAAGGTCTTGGCAAGAGGTATCCATGTGTGAAATATCAAGGCTCTATCATGAATAGTGCATGAGGTAGGCCTATTGGCCAGGTCAAAGTTTTTTAAAAGTAGGTCAAACTCCAAGGTCAAGGTCACTAGGTCAAATGTCATGGTCCCAAATGAAAGGTCTTGACAAGAGGAATCCATGTGTGAAATGTCAAGGCTGTATCTCAATCAGTGCCAAAAATATAGACCAGGTTGAAGCTTTTTTTCAAGTATACAGGTGAAGATGCGATGTGACGTGGACAGTAGGGCTGTGACACTGGCACCAGAACTGCAAAAAAATTGTTTGTTTTTATCGCTAAAGTCTATTATTGAGACAATAATAGACTTAAGCGATAAAAACAAACATTTTTTTTCAGTTCTGGTGCCAGTGGGCTGTGACATTAACTCATCGGACTTAAAGGGGGGCCAACTAGGCTGTCTAAAATGCAAATGGCACAATAATTACAAACCAGAAATAACGTACGAAATTACCAACCTGAAGGAGTAGATCATTTATGTCCATTGTAAGCGCTCATCGAGCTTTATTAAGTATTAAAATCCAAGTCAATTAATAACATGCTGGCAGTTAATATTGTTCTTGTTTTTGTTTTGTAACAGTTAAATATGCCCAACCTTCAAAAATCAATTACGTCAGAGGTACGTCATCTGTGCTCAGCAAGATTCAACACACCCTACCAGTGGCGGATCCAGGATTTCTATGAGGGGGGTTCGGATTATATGCAAATAGGGGGGGTTCGTTTTTCGAGTGTTGCACAATTTTGACTGAAATACTGCATGAAAATTAAATAGTCAGGTTACAGAGGGGGGTTCGTTCGAACCCCCCGAACCCCCCCTGGATCCGCCATTGCGTACAACCGGCTTCGTAGAAAGTCAGCAAAGACAGATTCGGCATCTGATGTCATGTGCATGGTAGGTCAAATGAATTCACTCTTATAAATAAACAAAATGATCTTTGGTATTCTATAGTTGATAAATAGGCGTATAAATGTTCAGTGCTTGTACAAAATAAACCTTTCCACGTATGCCTCGCAAATAAGGTCACAGTCATCGACACAGCCGGTTGTACAGTGTGTTGAATGATACCGCGGAGGTGTGTCTCGTTGACCTTGACCTTGTCTTGTTTTAAAATAAAATAAGATTGTGTAAACACGCTTGTAAAGGATTGATCTATAGCAAAGGAAATATGGTTATTCGCCGTGATTGGGGTTTTTATGCATTGCAAATTGTTTTTCCATGCACAAATATGAGTTTCCGAACAGTTAGGAAGCATAAAAACATAGCATGGCCCCCTTTAATTTCCCGGCTCACTAAAAGTAAAAAGGAATTTCAGGATGACAATTCTTGTTTATCATAATCCGGTGGAAAATATTGTTGGGCTATAATTATTTATCCCACCCCAAACCATTCTGAATCCGCCAATGCTGACAACCAGAATTTTCTCCTTTTGCCTATTTTTTTTTTTTTTTTTTTTTTTGCTTTATTATGCATACCGCGAATCTTGATCTACATCCATTTTATCGATTTGTAGCAAACTAATCATTATGGTACGATAGTTATCTATATATACTGCCTAACTCCCCTTTCGGGTATTACTGGCAGGTGTTGTTTTGTGCCAATTATGGTATGAAATGATTTAGGTACGAGACGGGTTTTATTCTTTGTCGATTGCTCGTTTGTTTCCTTTAGTAAAATGGACGCATACACTCAAAAAATGTTCGCAAGACAATTGTTCTGTATACCAACCCGTTAATTTTCTATGAACAGGGTTATTTACTTGCTTTTGCTAGACCCCGCTTCATCTGTATGAAACTCCATAGGCATTTTTTACCTGGACACCGCATGTTGCGGAGTGTCTATTTACCAACCAGTTATGTGGTAAAATCTACTGCGACACCGGGTCAAAAGGTTGGGGTTGGGATCTAGCAGTACTTGAGGTTTGCATTTAGCAATTGCCAAAATGTTATGGTTCCTGTCAAAGTTAATTTTTCTGAAAAAACTTTGTCTTAGAGGGCTCTTCTCACATTTTAAGGTGTGACATTGCTGCAGAAAATATAGGTTAACATCAAGAATTATTTATTGTTTAACATAATAAAGTAAAGCAAGACTTTTTGCAGATGACACCATAGTCTATCTAACTGTCAAGTCCGAGTCAGATGCAAATTTTTATATTGACCCGGTCGGCACAATTCTTTCAGCCAATCAAAAACGTCGTCAGCGGACCTGCACTCATTCGGTGGAGGTGAAAGCTTCGGTCTTTTTCGTTGAAGCATAACCAACTTTCAGCATTAATATCTCGACGACTACGCCTGATTATTAAAAATGCGTTGGTAGTTAGAAAGTTTAAATCACATTCTTTAAAGAAAGAGTTTTGTTTATGAATTTTAACGATGGATTTTTTAAATAATCTGCCTCAAAGTTGGTATCCCGTAACGATAAAGACCGAGGTTGTACCCTCGATGAAAAAATGAAAGTGAGGCTATGACGTCATCCCGACTGATTCTATCCTCCAAAACGATTTAAGAGCACTGGAAAAATGGGAACGGGACTGGGCAATGGAGTTTAACCCGGACAAGTGCGAGGTCTTGAGAATCACCCGCAAGAAAAGCCCGTTCACCTACCCCTATATGCTCCATAACGTCCAACTCCAAACCACTGAGGCTGCCAAATACCTAGGGGTCACAATTAGAAACGCTTTAAACTGGTCAACACACATTAACAATATCTAGGCAAAGGCAAATAACTCCCTTAGGTTTATCAGAAGAAACATTCGTACCACTAACCAACAAGTTAAAACACAAGCATACACAACATACGTCCGGCTGCAGCTTGAATACTGCTCCTCTATATGGCACCCTTGGCAAAAAACCCACTCTTTGAAATTAGAAAAAATCCAAAGGGCTGCAGCACGTTATGTCCTTAACAACTATGACTATACAAGCAGTGTCTCTAGTATGCTCGAATCCCTTCACTGGAAAACCCTCCACCAACGGCGTATACAATCTTCTCTGATATACTTCTATAAAATAAGAAATGGCCTAGTATACGTCGACCATAACCACTTAACCCCAACCCGTAACCTCAATTATCTTATTCCACAGTCTCGAACCCAATATCATATGAACTCATTCTTTCCTAGAACCATCAGACTGTGGAACTCCCTCCCATTTGATGTGAAATCAAGTCCAAGCCTGGCTATGTTTTCAACAAGGCTGGACTCTACAATCCCTATGTAATTCTAATCCCTCTTTTATCTTTTATCTTTTTTACCCTTTTATCTTTTAGCGCAAAACTCTTTTACTAACACAACCTGGTGATAGGTGTCCCCTCCCATTAATGATCAGTATTGATTGCCTGGGAGTACCCAACAGATACAGATACAGATACAGATAATTTCGATCGCGCACCCTGAATTTTCCATAGATCAACATTTTTATCTGTCCGATACCAAAAAGTGAATTTCTCAGACTCACATACTCAGGGACTTGTTACTTGGCATTTGTTATCTGTAAATTCTTCAACTTTATTTGCAATCATGTAATCTCAAACTTTTTTGACCTTGTTTTCGGACACAAATACCTTATCACAGTGCTCTCAATATTAAGGACCAATTTCAGGAAGTCTTGGACTTCCATGTCCAAATTTCAGTAATTTTTCCAGAAAATCAGGAATTTTTCAGCGTGTTTTTCGCGATTTCCAAATTTTATGAAGTAATGAAGGAAAAGAAGAAAATTTTAATAGTTAAATACAAACATATCTCTTTCTTTTTAGCGAGCCGGGACTTTATGTCCGCCCTCCGGGAGGCTAATGGCACAGCCCTAGTGTCGGCGTTGCGTCCCTTCAACTTCAACTTGTATCAGCCGTAAGATCAATGTTGATCACTGATGGCTGGCGCTGTCTGGAAACAGTTGTTAGTACTGGGGAAAAAGAATAAAAGAGTGTTAGTTAAGGGGTAAAAGGATAGAGTGCAATGATAAAATGTTAAAATACTAAATACAGGGGTTAAAAGCAGAGGGGTGAGTTATGGGTGGGTGAGAGAGTCCAAATTACCTATGAATATGGGCAGGGTTGGACTTGACTGTATGGTAACTGGGAGGTTATTCCAAAGTCGGATTGTTCTGGGGAAAAAAGAGCTAGCATGGTAGTTTGTTTTGGACACTTGTGGAATGTCCCGTCCCGTCTTCACTTGAAAAACTTTAACCTAGTCTATATCTCAGGCACTATTATAGATACAGCCTTGATATTTCACACATAGATACTTTTCGACAAGACCTTTCATTTGGGACCATGACCCTTGACCTAGTGACCTTGACCTTGGAGTTTGATCTACTTTTCAAAAACTTTAACCTGGCCTATATCTCACGCACTATTATAGATAGAGCCTTGATATTTCACATATGGATACTTCATGCTATGACCTTGACCTTGAGACCATGACCTTTGACCCAATGACCTTGACCTTTGACCTTGGACTCTTTTATTTTGTGACAAGCTCTCGTATAGGCGGGCTATGTTGTCCGCGGACAACTCTTGTTTCAATATGAGTTAGATCTATATCGTATGCTCAAAGTTGCAGCTCTTCTCCTTGTGGCAATCCGGTTCAAGCTTGGCTAGTCTTAAATTTTCATCTTGGCACTCTGATTTTAACCCTTTTATGTAGTTATTTCATAATATCTGCAAGATATGACCTTAAGATAACCATATGAAAGGGTTAAACACTCATGATTCTCAGGATATGTGTACTTTTTTTTTGTTTTTTTTTTAAAGCAGGGCTAGCGCTGGCTCACATATGACATTCGACCCCCCCCCCTCCCTCCGCTGACGATCTCGTAACACTCACTTTGATTTCCGCCGTCGTCTGCAATATAATATTTGTCTGTCTGCTAGAGGCTGCATGCACGCGAAAAGTGCATGACCTCTGCTTTGTACTAAATTCATTCTTACTTGTCAAAGTGCAGTAGAATTCAGTTTTATAATTCCGAATGTTGATTGTAGATAACCAGGGTTTTCAATAAGATTTGAGGTAGGAGGCTGAAAAAGAACTGTAGGCGGCATGGGGGATCCTTGCCCCAGTAGGGATAATAGGGGCAGCACCCCTTGTCAAACAATAGTAGCCGGCCGAAATTTGATTTTAGGCGGTCATTTTGGCCGCCTGCCGCCTCTTAATGAAAACCCTGGATAACGGTAATTTAATATGTCTGACATTCCAGAAAGTGAAACTAAACAAGGAAGCAGGCTAAACCGGTGTTACTCGTATGCAATTATTTATGGGAAATCAAAGGAAACGCCGTCAACACAGTCGTCATTTGATGCCGTAGTCGATAGAAATTG
This sequence comes from Fragum sueziense, assembly GCA_963680895.1. NCBI lineage: Eukaryota > Metazoa > Mollusca > Bivalvia > Cardiida > Cardiidae > Fragum > Fragum sueziense. The sequence continues at coordinate 24,822,143 of OY804609.1, read as the reverse complement.
TGTTGAAAATACTCTCCTAACAGCGGAAAATTCCATTCTCAATATAATCACATGACTTTTTCAAGCGGGTGCAGGTCATCCAAATATGGCTATGTTTACTACGGTTTGTTGACAAAATTGTGCGTGCGAGTTAGTGCGGGAAAAAAGGATGACGTAATGAAAGTGTTCTTGATTTTTACAACCAAAACATTGTATCTGCAGCGGAACACAACCTGCAGTTATGGGAATTTTGTTGAAAAGTGACGGTATGCTGTAAAAACAAAACACTAACTACAAAGTAAATACACTGACGTTGCATGGTTTTAACATCGCCGCGTCCCCTCTTTCCGCCGCATGATTACACAATGGAATTGGGTAACTCGCGTGCCTTCTAGATCGTTTTGACGATGTCAATCAAGGATTATCGATTTTTCATGTTAAACAATAAGTAAGTGTTGACACGCTTGTTAATTGGTGATTGGTACTGGGTAAATATCGATTTTTACCCTTTACATTTTTTTTACAGAAGTCCGGGTTTAAATTTAAGGAAGTCAGCAAAAAAACCAAGACATCTGACAGCCGTCCAACTTCAAAATTCTGGACGTGTTTTCGCGAAAATCGGACGTAATATACGTTGACGTATCCATCCTTTCATTATTGACAAAGTATAAAAACTCATAAGCAGTGGAAAACTATTCCTTGACATAAATTTATGACCTTAAGAGAGAGGTTTCGTTGACCTAAATTGTTGTTGATAGATTGAACTGGACTAAAATGTCTATGGCAAGTAACTGATTGTGAAGCCAAAATTACTTTCATTTCTTCAATGCTTTTTGGTGGAATATCATGAAGTAACGGTAGATTATCATTTAAAAAATCACCACCTATCCAGTGAAATTATCAAAAATTTATGCATTTTACCATATCTGACAGTATCTAAGCATGGCCAAATAAGTGACATCATCATAAGCGTTGCATAGCAGTCACATGCAAAATGACGCGCTTTAAGATAATTTGTCATAAAATTTCCGCATTTTGTCTAATTTTTGCATTAAAGAAATAGAATGACCGTTTGTTTTTCGAGTAAGATTGATTTATATTTCATTTCGTGAACAACGAAAGCTACATTTTCACCTGTGGCTTTGCCACTCGTGAAAATAAAGCTTTTGTTGTTCACTCAATGAATCATAAATTGATCCTACACTGAAACAAACAATAATCCTCAATTTCTTTAGGGTTTGTTTTGGCCTGTTTATTAAGCACCATGGCAAATTTTGCAGAAAGGATGAATTTACACACAAAGTAACTAAGGTCACCTGACACAGTCACCATGGGAACGGGAGGGTCGTTTCTGCGGTCACAAGATGACGACGACATGCTGGGGACAGACTTGGATCGGAACAGCGGCGGGGTCATCAAGAGGATTCCAATTGAGATGAAGCCCCGCGGTAAACTTGGTCTCAGAAGTGTCGGGTCTGTTGGTCGAAAACCAGCTAAAGGCGGAAGTCTTAGGTAAGAATCTAATATGGCCCAATTGTTGTTTAAATCCCTTTCACAAATAAGACCTTATTTTGACGTCCCTTGTTTGAAATGCTTAGGAAAAAATTGTGACTATAGAGGAAAATGCTGATAATTTTCTCCTTTTGCCTCAATATTTTCTGACATATAGTGTACACAAATAACATCCATTTTGCCATTTGTAGTGTACTTCAAATTCCATGTCAAAAATATTGCTGTTTGGGAAAGGATTCATCCAAAATTCTCAAGTGAATGGAATTTTATATTTTGAGGTCTTTCTTGGTGGTAGAGTTTATTTAAACAAGATGTGATTTACAAAAGCTTTGCAATATTTCCCTTTATAGTTGTATTCAGTATCTTTAGGTTTACAGACTATGAAAAAATAGCTCTTTCTAGCCATACGAAATGCATCAAATTACACAGACTTGTAAATAAACTTCACTTAAGTTGATTCACCATGCCGGATTTCAAAATTATACACCAAGAAGAAAATAATTTAGAAAATATATGATTTTACTCTATATTCATATGCAAGGGAGGTAATTTTGAACATTTTTGTCAAATGTTTCCATAACTATGCATTAAAGGGGGCCATGCTAGGTTTTTATGCTTCCTAACTGTACGGGAACTCATATTTGTGCATGGAAAAACAATTTGCAATGCATAAAAACCCCAATCACGGCGAATAACCATCATTCCTTTGCTATAGATCAATCCTTTACAAGCGTGTTTACACATTCTATTTTAACTTCAAAATAAGTCAAGGTCAACGAGACACACCTCTGCGGTATCAACACACCGTACAACCGGCTGTGTCGATGACTGTGACTTTATTTGCGAGGTATATGTGGAAAGGTTTATTTTGTACAAGCACTGAACATGAATACGCGTATTTATCAACTATAAAATACTAAAGATCCTTTTTGTTTATTTATAAAAGTGAATTAATTTGACCTACCATACACGTGACATCAGATGCCGAATCTGTCTACGCTGACTTTCGACACAACCGGTTGTACGGTGTGTTGAATCTCGCTGAGCACAAATGATGTACCTCTGACGTAATTGATTTTTGAAGGTTGGGCATATTTAACCGTTACAAAACAAAAACAAGGACTGTTAGGACAACATAAACTGCCAGCATATTATTAATTGACTTGGATTTTAATACTTAATAAAGCTCGATGCGCGCTTACAATTGATATAATTGATCTGCCCCTTCAGGTTGGTAATTTCGTACGTTATTTCTGGTTTGTCGTAAAAACTGTTTATGTTTATATTTGGATTGGAAATGTTCCACCGTTTAGGAATTACTGTCACTTTGCAAATTTCGCCACTGGTTCTTTGGTGCTAATTAGGGGTTGCATACCTTAAATCAAGTTTGAAAAATGCCACCTCAAGGGTATTACAGTGTTGTATTTAGTATCACAAATCAAGTTTGAAAAATGCCAATTTTAGTTTTTTTACAGGTAAAATAACTGCAACACAAAGTGAAGATATTTCTCTAAATTTAATAGATCTGATCTATCCATCGACCTTGAAAACCCAGAAGTTGAGAGGATCCGTAAAGACTTCGAGATGTACCGACTAAACAAGGAAAATGAAATTACCAACATGCAGAGGAAAGAACAAAAGTATGAGACGGAAAACAAACGACTGCGGGCGGAATTGACGGTATTGCAGAAGACCTGTAATAACATGAGACAAGAGAGAGATTCGGCGTACCAGGAGAAGCAACAGGCCTTGGCGAGAGCGGCGGCTTTTGAGAATGATAGAGATAAAGTGCAGAGAGTTTTTAAGGTTTGTTATTGCTATGGTTAATCCACTACGACACAAAGACACCTTTTGACCCCCAAGAAGAGAAAGGTTTTGGAAATTGGGAAGGCATTGTGGAAGATGAAAAAGTTGCTTGCGACAAGCAATTTGTTCATTTCTCACAATGTTTTCTATCCAGAAAGACAAGAAATAGATAGATTTCCCTGGAAGAAATAGCTTGTAAGATATTGAGAGAAAATAAACAACTGCGGGCCAAGCTGACTATATTGCAGAAGACGTGTAACAACATGAGACAAGAGAGAGATTCGGCGTAACAGGAGAAGCAACAGGCCTTTGCGAGGGCGGCGGCTTTTGAGAATGATAGAGATAAAGTGCACAGAGTCTTCAAGGTTTGTTTTTTATGGTTGATCCACCCCGACACAAGGACACCCTTTAAAGTCCAAAAAGATAAAGGTTTGGGAAAAACATTGTGGAAAATGAAGAAATTGCTTGTCACAAGCAATTTCTTCATTTACATCAATGTTTTCTATCCAGAAAGACCAGAAATAGGTAGATTTCCCTAGTAGAAACAGTTTGGAAAATATTGAGAGAGAAACAAACGACTGCGTTCCGAGCTGGCGGTATTGCAGAAGACGTGTAACAACATGAGACAAGAGAGAGATTCTGCGTACCAAGAGAAGCAACAAGCCTTGGCGAGGGCGGCGGCTTTTGAGAATGATAGAGATAAAGTGCAGAGAGTGTTTAAGGTATGTTGTTGCTATGGTTAATCCACCCCGACACAAGGACACCCTTTAAAGTCCAAAAAGATAAAGGTTTGGGAAAACATTATGGAAAATGAAGAAATTGCTTGTGACAAGCAATTTCTTCATTTACCACAATGTTTTCTATCCAGAAAGACCAAAAATAGGTAGATTTCCCTAGAAGAAACAGTTTGAAAAATGTTGAGAGAGAAACAAACGACTGCATTCCGAGCTGGCGGTTTTACAGAAGACGTGTAACAACATGAGACAAGAGAGAGATTCGGCCTACCAGGATAAGCGGCAAGCCTTGGCGAGGGCGGCGGCTTTTGAGAATGATAGAGAGATAAAGTGCAGAGAGTGTTTAAGGTTTGTTTTTGAAAGAGGCTGCATTATTATTAACCCATTACCACACAACGACTCTTTTAGACTCCTCACAAGATAATGGCTCTGGAAAACATCGTGGAAAATGAAGAAATTGCTTGTGACAAGCAATTTCTTCATTAACCACAATGTTTTCTATCCAGAAAGACCAAAAATAGGTAGATTTCCCTTGTAGAAATAGTTTGGAAAATGTTGAGACCGAAAACAAACGACTGTGAGCCGAGCTGACAGTATTGCAGAAGACGTGTAACAACATGAGATAAGAGAGAGACTTCGCCTACCAGGAGAAGCAGCAAGCCTTGGCGAGGGCGGCCGCTTTTGAGAATGATAGAGATAAAGTGCAGAGAGTGTTTAAGGTTTGTTATTGCTATGGTTAATCCACCCCGACACAAGGACACCTTTTGATGTCCAACAAGATAATGGTTTGGGAAAACATCGTGGAAAATGAAGAAATTGCTTGTGACAAGCAATTTCTTCATTTACCACAATGTTTTCTATCCAGAGAGGCAAAAAAATAGAATAGATTTCCCTAGTAGAAATAGTTTGGAAAATGTTGAGAGAGAAACAAATGACTGCGTTCCGAGCTGACGGTATTGCAGAAGACGTGTTACAACATGAGATAAGAGAGAGACTCTGCCTACCAGGAGAAGCAGCAAGCCTTGGCGAGAGCGGCCGCTTTTGAGAATGACAGAGATAAAGTGCAGAGGGTGTTTAAGGTTTGTTATTGCTATGGTTAATCCACTCTGACTCATGGACACCCTTTAAAGTCCAAAAAGATAAAGGTTTGAGAAAACATTGTGGAAAATGAAGAAATTGCTTGTGACAAGCAATTTCTTCATTTACCACAATGTTTTCTATCCAGAGAGACCAAAAATAGGTAGATTTCCCTAGTAGAAACAGTTTGGAAAATGTTGAGAGAGAAACAAACGATTGCGAGCGGAGCTAACGGTATTGCAGAAGACATGTAACAACATGAGATAAGAGAGAGATTTCGCCTACCAAGAGAAGCAGCAGGCGTTGGCGAGAGCGGCTGCTTTTGAGAATGATAGAGATAAAGTGCAGAGAGTGTTTAAGGTATATTTTTGAAAGAGGCTGCATTATTATTACCCATTACCACACAACGACTCTTTTAGACTCCTCACAAGATAATGGCTCTGGAAAACATTGTGGAAAATGAAGAAATTGCTTGTCACAAGCAATTTCTTCATTTACGACTATGTTTTCTGTCCAGAAAGACCAAAAATAGGTAGATTTCCCTAGTAGAAACAGTTTGGAAAATGTTGAGACCGAAAACAAACGACTGCGGGCCAAGCTGACTATATTGCAGAAGACATGTAACAACATGAGACAAGAGAGAGATTCTGCCTACCAAGAGAAGCAACAGGCCTTGGCGAGGGCGGCGGCTTTTGAGAATGACAGAGATAAAGTGCAGAGAGTGTTTAAGGTATGTTTTTTATGGTTAATCCACTCTGACTCATGGACACCTTTTGATGTCCAACAAGATAAAGGTTTGGGGAAACATCGTGGTAAATGAAGAAATTGCTTGTCACAAGCAATTTCTTCATTCACCACAATGTTTTCTATCCAGAAAGACACAAAATAGGTAGATTTTCCTAGTAGAAACAGTTTGGAAAATATTGAGAGAGAAACAAACGACTGCGAGCCGAGCTGACTGTTTTACAGAAGACTTGTAACAACATGAGACAAGAGAGAGATTCTGCGTACCAGGAGAAACAGCAAGCTTTGGCGAGAGCGGCGGTTTTTGAGAATGATAGAGATAAAGTGCAGAGAGTGTTTAAGGTACGTTATTGTGATGGTTGATCCACCCTGACACAAGGACACCCTTTAAAGTCCAAAAAGATAAAGGTTTGGGAAAACATCGTGGAAAATGAAGAAATTGCTTGTGACAAGCAATTTCTTCATTTACCACAATGTTTTCTATCCAGAAAGACCAAAAATAGGTAGATTTCCCTAGTAGAAACAGTTTGGAAAATGTTGAGAGAAAATAAACGATTGTGGGCAGAGCTGACGGTATTGCAGAAGACATGTTACAACATGAGACAAGAGAGAGACTTCGCCTACCAGGAGAAGCAACAAGCCTTGGCGAGGGCAGCTGCTTTTGAGAATGATAGAGATAAAGTTCAGAGAGTATTTAAGGTTTGTTTTTGAAAGAGGCTGCATTATTATTAACCCATTATCACACAACGACTCTTTTAGACTCCTCACAAGATAATGGCTCTGGAAAACATCATGTAAAATAAAGAAATTGCTTGTCGCAAGCAATTTCTTCATTTACCACAATGTTTTCTATCCAGAAAGTCCAAAAATAGGTAGATTTCCCTAGAAGAAACAGTTTGGGAAACATTGAGAGAGAAACAAACGACTGTGAGCCGAGCTGACGGTATTGCAGAAGATGTGTAACAACATGAGACAAGAGAGAGATTCTGCCTACCAGGAGAAGCAGCAAGCCTTGGCGAGGGCGGCCGCTTTTGAAAATGATAGAGATAAAGTGCAGAGAGTGTTTAAGGTATGTTTTTGAAAGAGGCTGCATTATTATTAATTATCCCATTACCACACAACGACTCTTTTAGACTCCTCACAAGATAATGGCTCTGGAAAACATAGTTGAAAATGAAGAAATTGCTTGTGACAAGCAATTCTATCCAGAAAGACCAAAAATAGGTAGATTTCCCTAGTAGAAATAGTTTGGAAAATGTTGAGAGAGAAATAAACGACTGCGGGCGGAGCTGACGGTATTGCAGAAGACGTGTAACAACATGAGACAAGAGAGGGATTCTGCCTACCAGGAGAAGCAGCAAGCCTTGGCGAGGGCGGCCGCTTTTGAAAATGATAGAGATAAAGTGCAGAGAGTGTTTAAGGTATGTTTTTGAAAGAGGCTGCATTATTATTAATTATCCCATTACCACACAACGACTCTTTTAGACTCCTCACAAGATAATGGCTCTGGAAAACATCGTGGAAAATGAAGAAATTGCTTGTGACAAGCAATTTCTTCATTTACCACTATGTTTTCCATCCAGAAAGACCAAAAATAGGTACCCACCAATGGGTTTGAAATCGTTAACCTAAGTGGGTGAGCAGCTGGAGGCTCGGTAAGAGTGTTGTGGTAGTACTGGTTTGAGAAACAACAGGAATCCATGGGTAGGTGCTCCAGCCGCCGCGATATAACCCTGGTAGTTGAAAATGGCTTAAAACCCCAATAAACTTAAACCCAAAAATAGGTAGATTTCCCTAGTAGAAACAGTTTGGAAAATATTGAGAGAGAAACAAACGACTGCGAGCCGAGTTGACGGTTTTACAGAAGACATGTAACAACATGAGACAAGAGAGAGATTCTGCGTACCAGGAGAAACAGCAAGCCTTGGCGAGGGCGGCGGCTTTTGAGAATGATAGAGATAAAGTGCAGAGAGTGTTTAAGGTATGTTTTTGCTATGGTTAATCCACTCTGACTCATGGACACCTTTTGATGTCCAACAAGATAATGGTTTGGGAAAACATCGTGGAAAATGAAGAAATTGCTTGTGACAAGCAATTTCTTCATTTACCACTATGTTTTCCTTCCAGAAAGACCAAAAATAGGTAGATTTCCCTAGTAGAAATAGTTTGGAAAATATTGAGAGAGAAACAAGCAACTGCGTTCCGAGCTGACTGTTTTACAGAAGACATGTAACAACATGAGACAAGAGAGAGATTCTGCGTACCAGGAGAAGCAACAAGCCTTGGCGAGGGCAGCAGCTTTTGAGAATGATAAAGATAAAGTGCAGAGAGTGTTTAAGGTATGTTTTTTATGGTTGATCCACTACGACACAAAGACACCTTTTGACCCCCAAGAAGAGAAAGGTTTGGGAAATTGGGAAGGCATTGTGGAAGATGAAAAAGTTGCTTGTGACAAGCAATTTGTTCATTTCTCACAATGTTTTCTATCCAGAAAGACCAAAAATAGGTAGATTTCCCTAGTAGAAATAGTTTGGAAAATGTTGAGACCGAAAACAAACGACTGCGAGCCGAGCTGACGGTATTACAGAAGACGTGTAACAACATGAGACAGGAGAGAGACTTCGCCTACCAGGAGAAGCAACAAGCCTTGGCGAGGGCGGCGGCTTTTGAGAATGATAGAGATAAAGTGCAGAGAGTGTTTAAGGTACGTTATTGTGATGGTTGATCCACCCAGACACAAGGACACCCTTTAAAGTCCAAAAAGATAAAGGTTTGGGAAAACATCGTGGAAAATGAAGAAATTGCTTGTGACAAGCAATTTCTTCATTTACCACAATGTTTTCTATCCAGAAAGACAAAATAATAGGTAGATTTCCTTAGAAGAAATATATTTCCCTAGAAGAAATAGTTTGGAAAATATTGAGACCGAAAATAAACAACTGCGAGCCGAGCTGACAGTATTACAGAAGACTTGTAACAACATGAGACAAGAGAGAGATTCGGCGTACCAGGAGAAGCAGCAAGCTTTGGCGAGGGCAGCAGCTTTTGAAAATGATAGAGATAAAGTGCAGAGGGTGTTTAAGGTATGTTTTTGAAAGAGGCTGCATTAATATTAACCCATTACCACACAACGACTCTTCTAGACTCCACAAGATAATGGCTCTGGAAAACATCTTGGAAAATGAAGAAATTGCTTGTGACAAGCAATTTCTTCATTTACCACAATGTTTTCTATCCAGAAAGTCCAAAAATAGGTAGATTTCCTTAGTAGAAACAGTTTGGAAAATATTGAGAGAGAAACAAACGACTGCAAGCCGAGCTGACGGTATTGCAGAAGACATGTAACAACATGAGACAAGAGAGAGATTCTGCGTACCAGGAGAAGTAGCAAGCCTTGGCGAGAGCGGCGGCTTTTGAGAATGATAGAGATAAAGTGCAGAGAGTATTTAAGGTTTGTTATTGCTATGGTTAATCCACCCTGACACAAGGACACCTTTTGATGTCCAACAAGATAATGGTTTGGGAAAAACATCGTGGAAAATGAAGAAATTGCTTGTCACAAGCAATTTCTTCATTTACCACAATGTTTTCTATCCAGAAAGACCAAAAATAGGTAGATTTCCCTAGTAGAAACAGTTTGGAAAATGTTGAGAGAGAAACAAACGACTGCCAGCAGAGCTGACGGTATTGCAGAAGACGTGTAACAACATGAGACAAGAGAGAGACTCTGCATACCAGGAGAAGCAGCAGGCCTTGGCGAGGGCGGCCGCTTTTGAGAATGATAGAGATAAAGTGCAGAGAGTTTTTAAGGTTTGTTATTGCTATGGTTAATCCACCCCGACACAAGGACACCTTTTAAAGTCCAAAAAGATAAAGGTTTGGGAAAACATCGTGGAAAATGAAGAAATTGCTTGTGACAAGCAATTTCTTCATTTTCCACAATGTTTTCTATCCAAAAAGACCAAAAATAGGTAGGTAACCAAGTAGAAACAATTTGCAAAATATTGAGAGAGAAACAAGTGACTGGGTGCCGAGTTGACGGTATTGCAGAAGACGTGTAACAACATGAGACAAGAGAGAGACTCTGCCTACCAGGAGAAACAGCAGGCAATTTCTTCATTTACCACTACGTTTTCTATTCAGAAAGACCAAAAATAGTTAGATTTCCCTAGTAGAAACAGTTTGGAAAATATTGAGAGAGAAACAAACGACTGCGTTCCGAGCTGGCTGTATTGCAGAAGATGTGTAACAACATGAGACAAGAGAGAGATTCTGCGTACCAGGAGAAACAGCAAGCCTTGGCGAGAGCGGCGGCTTTTGAGAATGATAGAGATAAAGTGCAGAGGGTGTTTAAGGTTTGTTATTTCTATGGTTAATCCACCCTGACACAAGGACACCTTTTGATGTCCAACAAGATAATGGTTTGGGAAAACATCGTGGAAAATGAAGAAATTGCTTGTCACAAGCAATTTCTTCATTTACCACAATGTTTTCTATCCAGAAAGACCAAAAATAGGTAGATTTCCCTAGTAGAAATAGTTTGGAAAATGTTGAGAGAAAAACAAACGACTGCGAGCCGAGCTGACGGTTTTACAGAAGACGTGTGACAACATGAGACAAGAGAGAGACTCTGCCTACCAGGAGAAGCAGCAAGCCTTGGCGAGGGCGGCGGCTTTTGAAAATGATAGAGATAAAGTGCAGAGAGTGTTTAAGGTATGTTTTTGCTATGGTTAATCCACTCTGACTCATGGACACCTTTTGATGTCCAACAAGATAATGGTTTGGGAAAACATCGTGGAAAATGAAGAAATTGCTTGTGACAAGCAATTTCTTCATTTACCACTATGTTTTCCTTCCATAAAGACCAAAAATAGGTAGATTTCCCTAGTTTGGAAAATATTGAGAGAGAAACAAACGACTGCGGGCGGAGCTGACAGTATTGCAGAAGACGTGTAATAACAAGAGACAAGAGAGAGATTCTGCGTACCAGGAGAAACAGCAAGCCTTGGCGAGGGCGGCGGCTTTTGAGAATGATAGAGATAAAGTGCAGAGAGTCTTTAAGGTTTGTTATTTCTATGGTTAATCCACCCTGACACAAGGACACCCTTTAAAGTCCAAAAAGATAAAGGTTTGGGAAAACATCGTGGAAAATGAAGAAATTGCTTGTGACAAGCAATTTCTTCATTTACCACAATGTTTTCTATCCAGAAAGACCGAAAATAGGTAGATTTCCCTAGAAGAAACAGTTTGGGAAACATTGAGAGAGAAACAAACGACTGCGAGCCGAGCTGACGGTATTGCAGAAGACGTGTAACAACATGAGACAAGAGAGAGATTCTGCGTACCAGGAGAAACAGCAAGCCTTGGCGAGGGCGGCCGCTTTTGAGAATGATAGAGATAAAGTGCAGAGAGTGTTTAAGGTATGTTTTTTATGGTTGATCCACCCCGACACAAGCACACCCTTTAAAGTCCAAAAAGATAATGGTTTGGGAAAACATCGTGGAAAATGAAGAAATTGCTTGTGACAAGCAATTTCTTCATTTACCACAATGTTTTCTATCCAGAAAGACCAAAAATAGGTAGATTTCCCTAGTAGAAACAGTTTGGAAAATGTTGAGAGAAAATAAACGATTGTGGGCAGAGCTGACGGTATTGCAGAAGACATGTTACAACATGAGACAAGAGAGAGACTTCGCCTACCAGGAGAAGCAACAAGCCTTGGCGAGGGCAGCTGCTTTTGAGAATGATAGAGATAAAGTTCAGAGGGTGTTTAAGGTATGTTTTTGTGATGTTTCATTACTTTGATAATTCCATCTTTTAACCCTTTCCCAAACAAGGCCTGATTTAGGCATGCCTAGTAGAAGTTTTGGAAAATATTGAGGGAAAAAAACAAATTGCTGATAATCAGCAATTTGTCCTTTTTGATTAGCATTTATTTTGCAATAACATTCACATATGTGACACGTCACGCTAAAAGGGACCTTATCCGAACTCAAAAAATCCAAATTTTGACAATCTTGTCAGACCCAGCATAGGTCAACCAGATACTGTATACGAAAAATAAACATTATAGTAAGGTAGAAAAACATTCCAGATTTAGAAAAATACATAAAAGTGAAAAGTGTCGGCCCTAGTCTGGCTGCGCGGACTGCGCAGCTTGACTAGGGTTGATATTTTTCACACTTCCTATAAGGTCCCTTTTAGTGCGACGGGTCACATATTCAATATTTTTTCCCTGGCAACCCCTTTCAATTTGGACCACTCCAAGACCTTATTTTAGGTGAAATTGCTAAAACAGGCTTGTCTGTCTAAGTGACTTTGTGATGGATCATAGCATTCTAGAGATAGAATCTGAAGATATAAAAAAGGGTTGAAAAAAGAATGTTTTAGATTGAAGCAGAATCAATTCAAAATTCTGGTCGTTAACATTTAGGAAAGGATTAAGATAAGCAACTTTAACCTAATTTAGTTCTAGCTAATTTTGCATTTTCAGATTTTTAGAGAAACCAAAGAAAATGAAATCCAAAATTTATTACGTGCCAAACGGGATTTAGAGAACAAGTTAGCGAAGATAACTCATGGTTCTTTGCCAGAGGACAATGACAGTGCTTCAAGAAGTGGGCTTGATAGCAGTTTGGGTAAGATTATATAACATAAACGTTAATTCAAAGAGCTTAACCCATGTCCGGTTGATTTGAAATTTTGTTTAAAACACATTGCCCGTTTAAGATCAATTTGTGCCAAAGTTTGCCACAATAAAAGAGTAGAACCAGACTGCTTGTCTGTGCAGCCTGATCTTAGTCTATACTACCTGTCAAAACTAAGATACCAACAGGACTTGATAGTGGTCTAGGTAGGCTTAAACAATTCTCATGCTTTCGAGGAAAAGATTAGAAAAAAACATTGTGAAAATGAAGAAATTGCTTTTCACAAGCTATTTCTTCATTTTCCACCAAGTTTTCTACTCAGAAAGTAATATTTTTTTTAATCAAATTGAAAATGTTGACTGCAAGTTTTGTCAATATGTCCAAATCATAGATTAGCATCAAAAAGCTTTATAAACATTTTGAGAACAAGTTAGCCAAGATTACCCATGGATCTTTGTCAGAGGACAATGATAGTGCTTCCCGAAGTGGGCTTGACAGTAGTTTGGGTAAGCATATCTTATTCTCTCACATTGATGCTTTTTGGCAGCCCCAAGTAGATCTAAATGTTTGGAGAAACATTTTGAAAAATAAAGAAAGTGCTTGTGACAAAGCAATTTCTTCATTTCTCACTATGTTTTATACTCGAAAAGTCATAATATTTTCAAATTAGATTGAAAATGTTCTTGCAATATGGATCAGTCTAAAGTTTTCTTATCTAGATATTGGTTTTATGCAAATAAATCCCTATTTAACCCGCCGAGCCCGGATAGCTCAGTCGGTTACGTCGGAGTCTGTCAATCCAGGGGTCTCGAGTTCGAACCCCGGCTCGGCCAGTATCCATTCTGACATTTGACAAAAGTCAATTGTCTCTCACCAATGGGTGTGAATCATCTATGTGAGAGAGCAGCTGGAGGCTCGGTTTGGATATTGTGGTTGTACTGGTGCGAGAAATTCCAGGAACCCACGGTTAGGTGCTCCAGCGGCCGCAATATGACCCTGGTAGTTGAAAACGGCGTAAAACCCCAATAAACTCAATAAACCCTATTTAACCCTGTTCCAAAAATATTGTGTTAGCACTTTGATATACATGTAGTATGCACTACATGTGTATATTATTCTTTTTGAAAGATTGTGGGCATATTGTTTTGCAGTTGTCTGTGCAAAACTAATATGAAGACTCAATAATACAGGGACATTGGTGTTTCACTAACACATCTTGCTTTACAGATAACTTAATAAAGCTAAGGGTAAGTAGGAGATTTGTTTTTCGAGTCTGATTTGACCATGGGCAATACAATACATTTACAATTTACCTCTAAATATTTAGCAATTGTTTCAGTGGCCCCTAAATTGTCCCCTTATTTTCATTTTATAGGCAACAGTACACAGGGTGATTGGTGTCTAGAGTCTGATTCGACTATGGGAAGTACAATACATTTACAACAAATACCAACAAGAGGACCTGAACTAGCTAGTACCAGTATGGAATTTGATGGACCTTACACCAATATAAATAAAGGTAGGGAATTGGATGTCATATTGTCAAGGTTGTATGCAAAAATTCTTGTGAATACAAATTCAACATTTGTCGATGGATTTGAATAAAGATTTTGCAGGATGTTTCTAGTTATTTAGTCATGTGTGAATGGTCAAGATTTTATAATAGTAGGCTGTGTCACAGAAAAAAGAAGCTTTATGCAAACACCCAGATATATTGTGACTGTGGTTTTCTTGTTTGTCACCTTTCATAAAGTTGATAATAAAAATTTTGTTTATATTATGAGGATTTGTCAACAGCCCTGGCAAGTTTAAATCAAGTTATACCAAATATTTTGTTGATCATGTGAAATATTTTTTACGACAAAAACATATAATTATATCCCATGTAACGGCTCTTGATGTGTCTTATTTATATTATCCTATTTCCTCATAGTGATGCCTTTTGATGCCTCACAAGATAAAGACTTTTGAAAATATTGTGGGAAGTGAAGAAATTGCTTGTCACAGGTAACTTCCTAATTTACCACCATGTTTTCTAACCTAATATGGAAAGATTTTCAAAATTTAATCAACTCGAAAATGTCATCTACAACACCTTTCAAATTGGAACATTCCAAAATTTGCCGTCTAGTGATGGATTAACCCATTCACAAACATCAAAATTTTTAGCTTTCCAAATTGAAAGAAGTTGCAGACAACATTTTGATTGTGACAAAATTTTAAAATTTCATAGTTTTCTGGGTAGAAAACATTGTGGGAAATGAAGAAATTGCTTGTCACAAGCATTTTCTTCATTTTCCACAATGTTTTCCAAAGCCTTTATCTGTTGGGGAGTCAAAAAGAGTCATTCAGTGGTAATTGGTTAAACATCAAAATTAATATGAAACAAAGAAGGGACAAAGTTCGGACTTTGGAATCACTTCGACTTATCCGGAATATCGACTCCTCCGAAATTGACACAACAAATTTCGACTGTACATTATCATTTTACAGAGGACTGGTCATCTGCCTTGGCAAGTCTGAATCAAGTTTTGCCAATTATTTTGTAGATTATGTAAAATATTTTTTTTATGACAAAAACATAAGCAGGAGCATATAATTACCGTCCCTTATTTAATTATATTATCCCATTTCCACATAGTGATGCCTTTTGATGCCTCACAAGATACCGGTAAAGGCTTTTGAAAATATTGTGGGAAATGAAGAAATTGCTTGGTACAAGCAATTTCTTCATTTCCCACATAATTTTCCTACAAAAATCCCTAAAAGTTCAAATTTCTTTACATTGAAGATGTCATCTGCAACTTCTATCAATTTGGATAAGTTTAATTTTTGGCTCGACTTTTCGAAGAAAATGAGAGCTTATACTGTCACCCGGGCGTCGGCGTTGGTGTTGGCGTTGGCGTCGGCGTTGGCGTTGCAACAAAGGTTAAAGTTTTTTCAAACATCAATAACTTCCATACTATCACAGGGATTCAACCCAAACTTGGAATACTTATTCACCATCACACCCTCTACCTTACTACCAGGGCCCATGACCCTTGCTCCACTATATTTGGAGTTATGCCCCCTTTATACTAAGCAACTTAGAAAGTCGAGCGCGCTATCTTCGGACAGCTCTTGTTGTCTTTTAGTAATGGGTTAGAATTGTTGTTATTTTACAGAGGACTGGTCGACAGCCCTGGCCAGTTTGAACCAAGTTGTACCAATTATCCCAGAACAGTCACTCAGTTGTACAATCAGAATTTATATATCAGCTCCCAAAGATTCAGAAGTAGAAACAGAAACTTTCATAAAGGTGTGTACTCTTTTATTGTCTGTGTGTGTTTTTCTCTCTGCTTGTCCAGAATTTATGTCTAGGCTGCCAAAGTTTTCGAGGTGGAGACGGAAATTTTATAAAATATAGCATGTCAATGTGTGTATATGTATGACTGTGTCTGTCAATTACTACAAACTGAATTTATATCTCAGCTCTCAAAAATTCAGAAGTAGAGAATAGAAACTTGTGAAAAGGTATGTACTATTTTATTGTTTGTGTTTAAGTCAATTTGAAGAATAAGAGGGGTGATAAAGTTCAAGATAAATGTTATTTAACCCATTCCCACATAATGGTGTCTTTTGATACCCTAGATGATAAAGACTTTGGAAACCCTTCTGAGAAATGTAGAAATTGCTTGTGGCAAGCAATTTCTTCATTTACCGCAATGTTTTCTACCCATAAATGTGTAGAAATTTTAAAATTTCATCACATTGAAAATGTTGTCTGCAACTTCTTTCAATTTGGAAAAGCTTTAAATTTTGTTGTTTGGTAATGGGTTAAGGATTTAGCACTCCCGCATGGTCCTGGTTATATCATTCATATTTGTGTCAAAATACAGTTTTACTGAGTTTAACCATTTCCCCAACGACAAATTTTAGGATGGTCCAGTTTGAAAGCTGCTACAAAACACCAAATGAATCTTTGCTAATGTAAGGAATTGTGTACAATATAGCATAGAAAATATCGAGGCAAAAGGAGAAAGTGCTGATAATCAGCTCTTTCTTCTTTAGCCTCGATATTTTCCCAATTCTCATCTATTAAAGCTTTCAAAACCAGGTCTTATTTGGGAAAGGGTTAAATCAGATATTTGCCATACATAGAGCAAATAAAGGGAATAATTTTCTGTATTGCAGGACTACCAAAACGAGTTAAACAATCTCTGTGAGGAGGCTGGGCGATCATTGGTGATTGTTTATCTACATTATGATGATATTGAAAATAGTGTAAGTTAACTACTTGTATTTGTTCATATCATTGCTGATGCTTTCTATGGTAAAACTTGAACTACCTCACTAACTGCCAGAAGAGTCTTCTGTAATTCCTAAAGTTTCAATCAGAACATTTCATAACTTGTCACAATAAATCTTTATGGTGTTTAGTTTTGCATGCAGACTTGAATACTGCCCAGTTTATACTGTGTGCAACTGTTCCTACAGTTTCTATCAGAATAACTTCAAACTTGGCACAATGAATTCCTATGATATCTCATTGGACATGTAACCTTTAAGATTCAAATAATTGTGTTCCTTAGTTATCTTCCATTACTAATGTTATATCATATATTTTACTGACAATGCCATCTTGGGTGTATAATAATTTGCTGCTCCAAATAGCTCTTGTTCAAATATTATTTGTACAAAACTATTATGAGGTTAAAGAAATCCAGGTATGGTAGATTGGAAATACCCTTATAGTAAACAAAGATTTCCTTCTGCTCCCACAATTTTAAAAACTTGTAAGATAAAGTTATTTTGAACCTCCTTAATACTCATTGAATTTAAAATTTACAATATAACTATAGTCTAATAACCTGCTACCATACAAGATCTGGTTTTGACACTCACAGTAGAGAGAGAGCTTAAAACATTGAAGCAAAAGCAGGAAACACTGATAACCAGTAGGTTCTCTGTTTTTCACTATATTTTTCAATGTTTTTTTTTGTCATATAGAACTACAACATCTTTCAAATTGAGGAAGTCTTAAACTCCATCATTTTGGAAAGGGATTAATGAAAATTGAATTTAGATTGTGTCATTATTTTGCCTGCAGAATACTGGTAATCAAGTTGCATGTAGGAAGCACCAGGCAGACAAGGCAACCATTTTCTTAGCTTTCCTCGGTGATAGTACAAACAGGTAACAGTGTTCTCCCCAGCCTGATGAGCTGTATCGGCCCCACTACAGCTTCATATGCCCCTACAGCTTCAAAATTACCTCTACAGCTTAATTTCTCCAAAATAGTCACAAAATAGTCACAAAATAGAGACATTTAGAGGTGTTTCGTGTGAAAAGCTGACAAATAATGCATTCTTATACATTAAAATGTGATAATTCTGTTTAAAAATCATAATGGGAAAAGAAGAAATTGCTCAAATTTAGCAATTTCTTCTTTTCCCATTATGTTTTTTATCACAATTATTTGCATGGACACAATTTTAATTTGCCCCTATGAGAACCCTGGGTAAATCTTAACTACATGTTATTGGTTACGCACATTATAGCCACCATCTAGAAGAAGTCATTTTGGCATTTGAGACCCTGATGGATCCAAGTGTGCATAATTAATGAAAAATCTGATCAAGATACATGCTGTACATTAAGTACTTTTTAGCTCGACTTTTCGAAGAAAATGAGAGCTTATACTGTCACCCGGGCGTCGGTGTTGGCGTTGGTGTTGGCGTCGGCGTTGCAACAAAGGTTAAAGTTTTTTCAAACATCAATAACTTCCATACTATCAAAGGGATTCAACCCAAACTTGGAATACTTATTCACCATCACACCCTCTACCTTACTATCAAGGCCCATGACCCTGGCTTTACTATATTTGGAGTCATGCCCCCTTTATACTAAGCA
The DNA here is from genome assembly GCA_963680895.1 of Fragum sueziense. NCBI lineage: Eukaryota > Metazoa > Mollusca > Bivalvia > Cardiida > Cardiidae > Fragum > Fragum sueziense. The sequence continues at coordinate 24,803,752 of OY804609.1, read as the reverse complement.
ACTTAGAAAGTCGAGTGCGCTGTCTTCGGACAGCTATTGTTTCATTATTTGAATATCTGAAAACATGGTAGTCTTAAATGCTGCAGTGGGTATTTTTCCAGGTACCACCTCATTTCATTGCAAATCGTTCCTGTGCCTGTTGTGAAAATATGTTTTGTGCTCAAGTTAGCACTTTATACTTAACCTGTCTCAAGAATGCAAATTTTGAGCATTTGGTTCATACTCAATTTGCTCAATAAGAAGGAGGAGATACTGATAATATGATTAGTTGATTGAACATTCATTGCTATCATATATGTTCATGTATGTTAATTTACTAGAATAGAGAGTACAAATGCTAGTAAAATGTGTTGGTGATAAAACTCAATTTTGAGATTATTAGGCTTAAGGTATACATTCGTTTAAGAAAACTTTTTGTCCACCGCTTATAGTTTTGATTTAAAGCTAATACAATTGCAAAATATATTTACTATTGTCAGATACACCAGTATAGAGTTCAGGGCAGGCCATTTGGATCATCCGGGAGAAAAGACAGCCATATTTTGTTTTAGAGAAACAAAAGGGTAAGTTTAAACCTTTCCCAAATGGCAGACTTTATGGTGTTCTGATTTGAAAACTGCCTCAGACAACAAATTTAGTGCTACTAAAGATGGAAATTGTTGATTATATAGCACAAAAAATATTGAGGCCAAAGGAGAAAATGCTGATAATCAGCATTTTCTTCATTTGCCTCAATGTTTTCTAAAGCTTATTCTATTAGGTATGTCAAGCCAGGTCTTGTTTGGAAAGGGTAAATGGAGACTTAGGTAGACTAATGAGTGGTTACTTACGAAAATATTCAAATTTAGATTTACATTGTATAAGGACAAATTCTTATTGGAGAAAGTCATCGGAGGGGAGATTAAGCCATATTTTGTCATCCTTTATTTATTATGTCAATGAAAGATTAAACAAGTTAGCAGGATTCAATTATTGAAACATGTGGAAAATAGACAAGGATCATGTAGATCAAATGTAGAAAGAATTAATTTGCAACCAAATTATCATCGTTTGCTTTGTTCTATAAAGGAAGATAAGTTTTGTTATATGTTTTAACTTTTATAACATTTAACAAAGGGATAAATGGAAAAGATAATGAAATAATATTCCATATTACAGAGGTAAATCTCACCAAGAGGCTCGAGAACTCAGAAACAAGGTCCGAGACAGCGGTAGTGCCAAAATTATAGATGGATACACAAACCCATGTAAAGGTGCTGAGATGGCATATCAAGAGATCATGAAAGTGCTAAAAATTGTGAGTTTATTTTTAGCTCCACTGGCCTTTCAGGCCAGCGGGCTATTGTCATGGCGGTGTGTCCGTCGTGCGTGCGTGCATGCGTGCGTCTGTCCGTCCGTGCGTCCGTAAACTTTTTCTTTAAAAATCTTCTTCTCAAAAACTACTGGATGGATTTCAACCAAACTTCACAGGAATAATCCTTGGGTGACCCTCTCTCAGATTCCTTCAAAGAATATGGATTGAACCAGAATAACCTGAGTTATCTGCCCTTGAATGTCAAATATAGCAGGTTTTGACTTTAGTTTTCTTCCTAAATGTACAAATATTGAACAATCAAGACAAAACTTTGACAGAATGATGCTGACTACAAGATCTTGCCTTGGTAGAATTTTCAGCTTGATCTGAATTTTACATCATGAGTTATGTGCCCTTGAAATTGACAGAATTGCCATTTTCGGCTGTAGTTTGCCTTTGTTTTCACTCTAGCAACTACAAATATTAACTAAACAAGATAAAACTTTGACAGAATGATGCTGACTATAAGATCTTGCCTTGGTAAAATTTTCAGCTTGATCTGAATTTAATAGCATGAGTTAAGTGCCCTTGAAATTGCCAAAAATTGCCATTTTCGGCTCTATTTTGCTGGTTATGACTTTATTGTTACTCTAAAATCTACAAATATAGACCAATCAAGACAAAAGAAGGACAGATTATATATAAGCATTAAATGCTGCCTTTGAGTAATTTTCAGCTTGATGGGAATCTTACATCATGAGTTTTGTGCCCTTGAATTTGACAAAATTGCCATTTTCGACTTTGTTTTCCCTCTAACAATAACAAATGTTAACCAATCAAGATGATACTTGGAAAGAATCTTGTTGACAACAAGATCTGACTTATGTGTAATTTTCAACATGATCACACTGTTACAATCTGAGTTATGTGCCCTTGAAATTGACAAAATCTCAGTTTTCGACACTTTTTCCACTCTTGAAGCCACAAATATTGACTAATATAGACAAAATTTGAACAGAATGATAGTGACCATAAGATCTTGCATGTGTTTGATTTTCGATTTGATTTTAAATATATATACTGTATTATGTGTCCTTAAATTTGGCAAAATCACAGTTTTCAATTTTATTATCGCTCTAACATCCCTAAAATATTAGTCAATCATTTACTTTCTTTTTGCATTGACTACATGACTGCTGCTTTTGACTTTGTTTTTGCTGTAAGAACCACAAGTATTCAAAAATCTAGTCAAAACTTGAATATTAAAAGAAATTCAGGCCTGTGGAGCGACTCAAGACCTTCAGGTCTTTCAAGTTGGCTTTTTAGCTCACCTGAGCACGAAGTGCTCAAGGTGAGCTATTGTGGTCGCTTTTTGTCCGTCGGCGTCCGTCTGTCCGTCTGTTCACATTTTGTTGTTACCACTCTTGCGCCCACAAATATTGACCAATCTTAACCAAACTTGGTCAAAACATGTATGACCATAAGTTCTCGGATGAGTTTGATTTTGAGTTAGATCGGACTAGGAAGTCCAGAGTTATGTGCCCTTGAACGTCAAAATTGGCTAGTTTTGACTTTGTTACCACTCTAGCATCTACAAATAGTGACCAATTTTAACCAAACTTGGTCAAAACATGTATGACGATAAGTTCTTGGATGACTTTGATTTTGCGTTGGATCGGATCAGGAAGTCTGGAGTTATGCGCCCTTGAATATAAAAAATCGCTAGTTTTGACTTTGTTACCACTCTAACATCTACAAATATTAACAAATATTGACCAATCTTGACCAAACTTAGTCAAAACATGTATGACAATAAGTTCTTGGATGAGTTTGATTTTGGGTCAGATCAAATCAGGAAGTCCGGAGTTATGTGTCCTTGAATATCAAAAATAGCTAATTTCAACTTACCACTGTAGCATCTACAAATATTGACCAATCAAGACAAAACTTGGCTAGAATGTTGGTTGATTTTCAGCTTGATAGGACCAGAAAAAAACAGTTATTGGCCCTTGAATTTCACAAAATTACCGTTTTCGACTTTATTTTTACTCTAAAAACACAAATATTGACCAATCAAGACACAACTTGGTCACAATGTTGGTGACCATGAGATCTTATATGATTTTATTTTTCATATTGATCAGACTAGAAAAACCAGAGTTGTGTGCCCTTGATGATTCAAAATTGCCGATTTTGTTTTTAATTTCACTCAAACAGCAATAAATATTGACCAATCAAAAAACAACTTGGACATAAGGTTGATGAGAATACCTTTATCAGAACAGAGTTATGTGCCCTGGATTATGACAAAGTTGATGGGGTTTTTTTATCGACTTGGTTTTCACTTTAACAGCAACAAATATTGATCATTAGAGATTAAGAATGCTGTGTTCAGCTGGATCATAATCTCGCATCTTAAGTTTCGTGTTCTTGTCTTAGAGATACCTAGGTCATGTAAAATGTGGGTCTTGTTCTGCATTGAGAAAGTTTCAAACTTCTATCAGGTGAGCGATCCAGGGCCATCTTGGCCCTCTTGTTTTCCTACTACTTGATGAACTGTCTGTTTATTAGTCTGTCTGCAAATGAACCCAGAAACAAGGTCCAGGACATTGATAGTGCCAAAATTATAGATGGATATACAAACCCATGTACAGATGCTGAGATGGCATATCAAGAGATCATGAAAGTGCTAAAAATTGTATGTTTGCCCTGTCTTCTTTACCATATTGCTGCTTGTCAGCAAAAACCTTATAACTGCAGCTTAAAACAAGCTGCAGTTACAAGGTTTTCATTGAAAAGTGACGATATGTCATTAACACATTACCAAGCAGCAAAATTTTGGTCTGTTCCAAATTCAATGATCATGCAGATGTCAATTTCATTTGAATGCAATTTTATATTGTTTGGTTTTTCTGAGTAGAAAACAAGTTGTATTATAAACTCATTTGCCTTTCACCAATGGTTGTGAATCATCTCTGTGAGAGATAAGCTGGAGGCTTTGATTTGATATCATAATACTTGTGAGAGACATATTAGAAATCCAGAGTTACCTGCTCCAGGCATTGCGATATAATCTTAGCAGTTGAAAGATGCATTAAGCCCAAAACAATTAATAGTTTTCATTCACAGGAGCTTGGTTTAGACCAAAAGAAGTCAGAAGAAGATGAAGATTTCCGAATTAAAGAAGGAGAGATAACTGATTATGAAGTTGAGGGTGTTTGGGATGTCTATTGTAATTATGAACAGATGGAGGCATTCAACTATGCAGTGAGGTCTAGTTGTGAACTTGGATTTGAAAAGGTGAGTTCTTGATTTGAAATTTACTTCAATTTGAAGTGTTCTAAAGTATTAAGGTATACTTACTTGATGTATGCTATATCAGGAAATAAATAAAAGTTTTGAAAGTATCCAAATATTGAGTTTGGACAGCTTGCTATGTCAGAGTAGAAATAAAAGAAATATGTTCAGTTGGTTTTCTACTGTATAAATGGCCTACTTTATGATTCCGTATGTTCGTTTGAGTTTAGTTTTCTATTATTACAGCACTATGAGAGATTAAATGCCCATGTGTTGTCAGCCGGCCCATTACCTCCCTTGTTAATACTCAGTCCAGCAGGCGCAGGAAGATCCTTACTGCTTTGTAAATGGTAAGTCTACTGTAGGAAAAACAAATTAACCCTTTCCCAAACAAGACCTGGTTTTGAAGTCCCTAATAGAAAAGGCTTGGGAAAACATTGAGACAAAAGAAGAAACTGCTGATAACCAGCAGTTTCTCCTTTTGTCTCAATATTTTCTATGCCATATTTCATACAAATTTATCTTTAAAAACTTCCATTTTGTAATTTGTGACAGTTTTTGAAGTGGATCAACATAAAATTTTGCCGTTTGGGAAAGGGTTAAATAGAAAATTGCCTAAAGACATTTAGCTTGTCCTATCTTGCAAGACTATCATTTGAATTTAAAAATCCAAATAGGCATAACTTTAGTTGTACTACAGAGGTTTTGAAGAAGCTTATGCACTCTTTCAGGTTAAAGGTGTTAAAATGAATGAAATCAGCAGATCTACACAAATTACAGACCAGCAATTCATATCTTCCAAACTTTTTCTCTTTGTTCTCTAATTTTGATTTCATAATAATAATCAATTGCAGCATCACATTGCTACAATTTTAATCTGTTTTACATTTTGTCATTAACAAAAGATAAAGCATAATTGATATTTTATGCATCTTTGCCTTGCAGGATACAATTACAAGTAGAAAAGTACCCCAGTAGTTTAGTGTTGTATCATTTAGTGGGAGAAGAATCGTCTATAAGTGCTGATCCAGTCATTATGATTAGACGGATAACTTCACAGGTAAGAGGAAAAGTACACTTTAATATGAAGCAATTTTGGACATATTGTTGGTGTTATGCTTTTATGTTATGCAAGACTGGTGTAAGAGGTCTGTAGAGAAATACCCCAGTAGTTTAGTGTTGTATCATTTAGTGGGAGAAGAATTGTCCATAAGTGCTGATCCAGTGATTATGATTAGACGGATAACTTCACAGGTAAGAGGAAAAGTACAATTTAATATGAAGCAATTTTGGACATATTGTTGGTGTTATGCTTTTATGTTATGCAAGACTGGTGTAAGAGGTCTGTAGAGAAATACCCCAGTAGTTTAGTGTTGTATCATTTAGTGGGAGAAGAATTGTCCATAAGTGCTGATCCAGTGATTATGATTAGACGGATAACTTCACAGGTAAGAGGAAAAGTACAATTTACTATGAAGCAGGTTGTGTAGACAAAGTTCAGACTGCATGTATATGCATGCTGATCGTTGTCTATGCTACCTGCATAACCTTGAGAAATCCAGTATCTGCAAGTCTTAGTTAGCATTTACACATTTTGTACACAATTTTAGAAATGTTGTTGGTTATAAGCAAAACTGGTGCAAGAGGTCTGTAGAGAAATACCCCAGTAGTTTAGTGTTGTATCATTTGGTTGGAGAAGAATCATCAATTAGCGCTGATCCAGTCATCATGATTAGAAGGATAACATCTCAGGTAGGAAGAAAAATATACTTAAGAAGCAGGAAGCATAGACAACGATCAGACTGCATGTATATGCAGGCTGATTGTTGTCTATGCTACCTGTATAACCTGGAGAGAATCCAGTAACTGCATGACAAATGTTCGCATTTACACCAGTGGTACAAAATTTTGGACATATTGTTGATGATAAGCAAAACTAGTATAAGAGGTCTGTAGAGAAATACCCCAGTAGTTTAGTGCTGTATCATTTAGTGGGAGAAGAATCGTCTATAAGTGCTGATCCAGTCATAATGATTAGACGGATAACTTCACAGGTATAATATAGTCGAATGTCAGACAAAATCCCCTAAGGACAAAATCCCCTTGATCATTTTTGGCATATGCGGACAAAATTCCCTCGGCAGAATATCTAGGGCGGACAATATCCCCTCAATAGAATTTCTAGGGCGGACAAAATCCCCTCGATGAAAATACTCGGGCGGATAAAAGCCCCTCAATGAAATATCAAGGGCGGACAAAATTCCCTCAATGATATTGCCAAGGCAGACAAAATCCCATTGGTAGGTGAAATTAACTTTTTATAGTAGAATTGATGTTTGTTCATAGAACTGATCAAATTTAATTATGATATAAGCTGACTATGTCTTCTGCGGTTTGATTGGCTTTGATAGTCAAAATTGCCTGTTTTACTCAGAATGCAAATGGAAAAAAATGACAGGACTTGTGTATAATGAATGAAATAGCAAATGAAATATTGTGTCAAAGGGAGAAATGCCGGCTATACAAATTTTCTTCTTCTGCCTCAATGTTTTTATGCTCCCCGAAGGGAGAGCATATAGCCGACGCTTTGTCTGTCCCTCGTCCGGTCTGTCCTTCATTCCGTCCGTCCGTTCGGAGTGATTTCTCCATAACCATTAGGCCAAATCAAATGAAACTTACCATGTGAACTCCCATGACATTATGCAGATGTACCTTTTCCTGGTTTTTGGATTTGAGGCCTCGTCATGGGAAAAGGGGACTTAAGGTAAAATACAGTTTTTTCTAATTTCTCCTAGTCTAATGGTCAGAATTTGATGAAATTTCATATTTGGGTAGCAAATCAGATGACCTTGACAATAAACTGTTTGAAATTTGTGTAGAAAGAATATGTCATGCAAAAAGGGGGCTTAACATTTTGTTAGCTTTATGTTTGCTCTCCAAGGCATACATTTATTGTGACAATGCCTTATTCGGGGAGCATTGTCCGTCTCTGAAGGCTCTTGTCTTGATCAAATACTACTGTGGACATCAAAACCAGTATTACTTTTGTTACTAGAAAACTATGATAGGACATGTGTATAATGTTTCACAGAAAATATTAAGACAAAAGGAGAAAATGTCTCTATAATCATGTTCGTCTTTTGTCTCAATGTTTTCTCAAATAATTACTAATATTGGGCGTTAAGACCAGACTACGAATAACCCAGAAACACGTTGAAACACATTTAATAAAGATCAAGGGGATTTTGTCCGCCCTTGCATTTACACTGAGGGGATTTTGTCCGCCAAGAAAATTCCACTGAGGGGATTTTGTTTGCCCATGCATTTTCATCGAGGGAATTTTGTCCGCCCTAGAAATTCTACCGAGGAGATTTTGTCTGCCTATATCAAAAATGTCTGAGGGGATTTTGTCCTAAGGGGATTTTGTCCGGTTACATTTCTAGTGGCTGCCGTGAAAGATAACCTGATCAGAGCAAAAACGGGCTCTATATTGACTTTTGACGTTCTGAAAAATACAATGTTGTAAAAAGTAATTTCATGGTTTATATTGGAAATCAGAGGCACATTGTTATACTGTCTTATGGCGAATAACGACTTTAACTCAACCCTTCATAATGACGCTTTTGACACCACATAAGATAAAGACTTTGCTAAACATTATGGAAAATGAACAAATTGCTTGAGACAAGCAATTTCTTCATTTTCCATAATGTTTTCTACCCAGAAAGTAAATGTAAAATTTTATTCACTCTGAATTGTCAATTGCCACATCTTTGAATTTAGACAGATCTACAATTTCTCTATCTGGTAATGGGTTAATATAACCGACATTTTACATTTCCAGTTGATGCAACAAGTGACCTCCCCTCCCCCTTTAACCTCTGGCCCAGTTAGGCTTGTTGAAGAGTTCCCAAGATGGTTGGAAAAGATTTCATCCAAGACAACTGGCGGATTGATGTGTCACATTGTTTCTTTTCAACAAAAACATTGTAACTGCAGCTTAAAACAAGCTGCAGTTACAAGGTTTTTGTTGAAAAGTGACAATATGTTTCTGTATTTTATATATTTAGCTGATGCAACAAGTGACCTCTCCACCACCTTTGACCTCAGACCCAGTTAGGCTTGTTGAAGAGTTCCCAAGATGGTTGGAAAAGATTTCATCCAAGATGGCTTATGGATTGATGTGTCACATGTATTTGAGCCAGGATCTGGAAAAATGTCCTTTAAGGCTTTTTAGCCCAACATGGTTCTAGACCAGCCTGCATATACACACAGTCTGATCTAGAACAATGTTCTCTAATAGCTTCTCCTTGAATTGTAGTAATGGTTAGAGAGCAGCTTGGACCTCTGTCACACGTGACTTAGGCACAGACTAATATTGAAGCATGAATGTCTAATAAGCTGTTAGGGACATTTTTCCAGATCCTGGCTCATTTCTGTATTTTATACATTTTTAGTTGATGTAACAAGTGACCTCACTACCAACTTTGACCAAGATGGTCACAAAAGATTTCTTCAAAAACAACTGAGATAGTTTTCACCAACCACTATTATTCTACATTTACCTCTAAATTTACAGAACAGCCCATCCGATTGGCCAAGACTTATGTCCTGTCCAATCAGATAGCTTGTAATGTAATGTTGATTTAGACAATCAATTTAGAAATAATGGTGAATTCTGTCCCAGGTGGGGTTGATGTATGTTTCGGTATTTCACATTTGTAGTTGATGCAACAAGTGACCTCTCCTCCCCCTTTGACCTCAGACCCTGTGAGGCTTGTTGAAGAGTTCCCAAGATGGTTAGAAAAAATCTCATCAAAGACTGCTGGCGGAGTTATACTGGTGCTAGACTCTTTAGATAGGTTTCATGTGAGTATTTTGAACTTTTAGTAGCACGAGGAGATTGAAAAATTAAAGCTTGGTTGGAAACGTTTCAAGCAACAACATGGTAAAAATGTCACTCATATTTTCCCTATTCAAAATCAGGGCAATACATGCTTCACTTTAAAACAAAATAAACCCTTTGTCATTGGATCTTGTCTTTAATTCACTTTCATCAAAGCATTTTGATAATGACTGAAAACAGGGAAAGGAATTTCTTCTTACCACCATTTTAACTTACGCTGGTACACTAGTAAATATCCCAGCATGTCAATTTCGTAAAAATGAGATATACTTTACACACACCACGGCTATCAATTAACCCTTCCCAAACAGGACCTGGTTTTGACGTCCCTTATAGAAAAGGCTTGGGAAAACATTGAAACAAAAGAAGAAACTGCTGATAACCAGCAGTTTCTCCTTTTGTCTCAATATTGTAACATATTTTACACAAATCCTATCTTTAATTACATCCATTTTGTCTTTTGTGGCAGTTTTTGGAGTGGATCACCCTAAAATTTTGTTGTTTGGGAAAGGGTTAAGACCAGTCATATTACCACATGCTCTTTGTGTTTTTCAGCAAGCAGAATCTCATTTAAAATGGTTGTTAGACCCTCTACCTGTGGATGCTAGAGTGATTGTGTCAGCACATGAAGACACTTGTCCACCCTCATGGAGGTATAAACTTCTTTCTCAATTTCCAAACCATTAAAAGCATGATTACAAAATTTTACATCCCAATGAATAAGACAATGTTGCTTTTCATTAAAAACCTCTTAACTACAGCTTATTAAAGATGTAGTTATGAGGTTATTGATGAAACGTGACAGTATCAACATTTAAAATGGTTGTTAGACCCTCTACCTGTGGATGCTAGAGTGATTGTGTCAGCACATGAAGACACTTGTCCACCCTCATGGAGGTATAAACTTCTTTCTCAATTTCCAAACCATTAAAAGCATGATTACAAAATTTTACATCCCAATGAATAAGACAATGTTGCTTTTCATTAAAAACCTCTTAACTACAGCTTATTAAAGATGTAGTTATGAGGTTATTGATGAAACGTGACAGTATCAACATTTAAAATGGTTGTTAGACCCTCTACCTGTGGATGCTAGAGTGATTGTGTCAGCACATGAAGACACTTGTCCACCCTCATGGAGGTATAAACTTCTTTCTCAATTTCCAAACCATTAAAAGCATGATTACAAAATTTTACATCCCAATGAATAAGACAATGTTGCTTTTCATTAAAAACCTCTTAACTACAGCTTATTAAAGATGTAGTTATGAGGTTATTGATGAAACGTGACAGTATCAACATTTAAAATGGTTGTTAGATCCTCTACCTGTGGATGCTAGAGTGATTGTGTCAGCACATGAAGACACTTGTCCACCCTCATGGAGGTATAAACTTCTTTCTCAATTTCCAAACCATTAAAAGCATGATTACAAAATTTTACATCCCAATGAATAAGACAATGTTGCTTTTCATTAAAAACCTCTTAACTACAGCTTATTAAAGATGTAGTTATGAGGTTATTGATGAAACGTGACAGTATCAACATTTAAAATGGTTGTTAGACCCTCTACCTGTGGATGCTAGAGTGATTGTGTCAGCACATGAAGACACTTGTCCACCCTCATGGAGGTATAAACTTCTTTCTCAATTTCCAAACCATTAAAAGCATGATTACAAAATTTTACATCCCAATGAATAAGACAATGTTGCTTTTCATTAAAAACCTCTTAACTACAGCTTATTAAAGATGTAGTTATGAGGTTATTGATGAAACGTGACAGTATCAACATTTAAAATGGTTGTTAGACCTTCTACCTGTGGATGCTAGAGTGATTGTGTCAGCACATGAAGACACTTGTCCACCCTCATGGAGGTATAAACTTCTTTCTCAATTTCCAAACCATTAAAAGCATGATTACAAAATTTTACATCCCAATGAATAAGACAATGTTGCTTTTCATTAAAAACCTCTTAACTACAGCTTATTAAAGATGTAGTTATGAGGTTATTGATGAAACGTGACAGTATCAACATTTAAAATGGTTGTTAGACCCTCTACCTGTGGATGCTAGAGTGATTGTGTCAGCACATGAAGACACTTGTCCACCCTCATGGAGGTATAAACTTCTTTCTCAATTTCCAAACCATTAAAAGCATGATTACAAAATTTTACATCCCAATGAATAAGACAATGTTGCTTTTCATTAAAAACCTCTTAACTACAGCTTATTAAAGATGTAGTTATGAGGTTATTGATGAAACGTGACAGTATCAACATTTAAAATGGTTGTTAGATCCTCTACCTGTGGATGCTAGAGTGATTGTGTCAGCACATGAAGACACTTGTCCACCCTCATGGAGGTATAAACTTCATTCTCAATTTCCAAACCATTAAAAGCATGATTACAAAATTTTACATCCCAATGAATAAGACAATGTTGCTTTTCATTAAAAACCTCTTAACTACAGCTTATTAAAGATGTAGTTATGAGGTTATTGATGAAACGTGACAGTATCAACATTTAAAATGGTTGTTAGATCCTCTACCTGTGGATGCTAGAGTGATTGTGTCAGCACATGAAGACACTTGTCCACCCTCATGGAGGTATAAACTTCTTTCTCAATTTCCAAACCATTAAAAGCATGATTACAAAATTTTACATCCCAATGAATAAGACAATGTTGCTTTTCATTAAAAACCTCTTAACTACAGCTTATTAAAGATGTAGTTATGAGGTTATTGATGAAACGTGACAGTATCAACATTTAAAATGGTTGTTAGATCCTCTACCTGTGGATGCTAGAGTGATTGTGTCAGCACATGAAGACACTTGTCCACCCTCATGGAGGTATGAAGTTCTTACTTAACTCACAAACCATTAACAACTTAATTAAAAACTTTTTACATCCCAATGAATATGATAATGTCACTTTTCATCAACAACCTCATAACTACAGTTTGTAATAAGCTGTAGTTATGAGGTTTTTTAGGAAAAGTGCCTGTATAAACATTTAAAATGGTTGTTAGATCCTCTACCTGTGGATGCTAGAGTGATTGTGTCAGCACATGAAGACACTTGTCTGCCTTCATGGAGGTATAAACTTCTTACTTAAATTACAAACCATTAACAACGTAATTGAAAACTTTTGACAACCCAATGAATAAGATAATGTTGCTTTTCATCAAGAACCTCATAACTACAGCTTGTTGAACCCTTTCCCAAACGGCAAATTTTTAGGGTGATCTACTTCAAAAACTACTACAAATGACAAAATGAATGTTTTAAAAGATAGGATTTGGGTAAAATATGGCACAGAAAATATTGAGACAAAAGGAGAAACTGCTGGTTATCAGCAGTTTCTTCTTTTGTTTCAATGTTTTCCCAAGCCTTTTCTGTTAGGGACGTCAAAACCAGGTCTTGTTTGGGAAAGGGTTAAAGCTGTAGTTATGAGGTTTTTGAAGAAAAGTGACAGTATAAACATTTAAAATGGTTGTTAGATCCTCTACCTGTGGATGCTAGAGTGATTGTGTCTGCACATGAAGACACTTGTCCACCCTCATGGAGGTATAAACTTCTTACTTGACTTATACACCATATACAATGTAGTTAAAAACCTTTGACATCCCAATGAATAAAAAAAATGTTGCTTTTCATTAAGAAAAGTGACAGTATAAACATTTGAAATGGTTGTTAGACCCTCTACTTGTGGATGCAAGAGTGATTTTGTCGGCACATGAAGACACTTGTCCACCCTCTTGGATGTATGAAGTTCTTGCTCAGTTTATAAATACGAATTTTGATACAATCCTTTTGATGTATTTCTAGCATGAATTCTTATGAATTTCTTTCCAAATTTTTGGGATTTTAAAATTCTGATGAGACAATACAATGCTTTACTGTAAATTAGTCAAAGCTCTTCTTTAGTATAGTTTCTTAGATTAACCATTATTATTTTCTTGAAGGACTCCTATTTGTTATACCCCCCACAACAAAGTTATGGGGGGGTATACTGGAATCAGGTTGTCCGTCTGTCCGTCCGTCTGTCCGTCTGTCTGTCCGTCTGTCCGTCCGTCCGTCCGTGGACATAATCTTGTGTCCTCTTCTCCTCCCACAGTTTTTGACCAATTTTTCTGAAATTTTACCAGGATGTTTCCTATCATATGAAGTTGTGCACCTGCAATTTTCATCTTGATCCAGTGATTAGTTCTAGAGTTATGCCACTTTGAACTTTTTAATGGGGGGGGGGGGGGGGAAGTAGTCAATATTACGGGAAGTAGTCAAAATTTACAATTTCGTTTCTGTGTTCTAACTCAAGAACCGTTTGACCTAGGATCATGAAACTTTACACAGTTGTTGGCCATGACCCAAGGAGGTGCCCTATTGTTTTGGGGGTCACCAAGGTCAAAGGTCAAGGTCACAGTTGGACTTTGTTTAAAATCCGTTTCCATGCTCTAAGTCAAGAACCTTTTGAGCGATAGCACTTTTTCAGTGACAAGGCCTTAGTGGGGGGGTATTCGTCCGCTTTGCGACAGTTCTAGTTCATATTTGGCTTGACTCAAGTTGTAACTCATGCTGCTAAAGCAGATTGTTAAGAACCAATTATAAAAGATGAATTGATTCCTTCCATAATAAATCTGTGCTTATCTCAGATAGTCTATGTACATGTACTTACAGATCATGGCCAACTCTCACTGTAGAACCACTCAGTAACAAGAATGTTAAAGAATTGTTGAGAGCAGAGTTAAACACACTCGGTGCTACATTAAACAGCGAAGAAGAAACAAAAGTTTTAACCCATTGTAGAAATAATGCAACATGTATACCTCTATATGTCATGGTGCTGTCCATGCATTTAGCCTAGTAAGTAAAGTTTTTAGACTTTTTTGGAAGGACATTTGGTGATAGGATTAACCTTTTTCTTGCAAAATATTAAGTTTGAAAGTATAAACACTCTTGATGCTAACAATAAAGAAGAAACAAAAGCTTTAACCCACTCCCTTAGTGATGCCTTTTGACATGTCTCAAGGAAAATACTTTTGAAAAACATCATGGCTAATGAAGAAATTGCTTGTTAAAAGCAATTTCTTCATTATCCACAATGTTTTCTTATCCAAACTAAATACTTTTAGAATTCCATCAACTTGAAATTGTTGTTGGCAACATAGTTGAATTTGAACATGTTCAAAATTTTACTGTCTGGTAATGGGGTAACCCATTGTAGAAATAACGCAACATGTATACCTCTATATGTCATGGTACTGTCCATGCATTTAGCCTAGTAAGTAAAGTTTTTGGACCTTTTGGGAAGAACATTTGATTATAGAAAGAGCAATTTACTTGCAAAATAATAATTTTGAAAGATTAAACACTCCTAGTGGTCAAGCTTTAACCTATTCCCACACAAGGATGCCTTCTGACTCCCCCAAGAGAAATTCTTTGAAATACATAGTGGATAATGAAGAGATTGCTTGTATTTTAGTGCGTATTTTAGGAGCCTTTGGTGATAAACTTTTACAGTTAAGAAAGGACAAATACTTTATCAAATCTGGTTGCCATTTTGACCATTCATCTAATTGATTTAACATGAACTCAAAAATGATACATTTCTTAACATTTTGTAAGTCTTTAAAAAATTGAAAGTTAAGGTATGTATACACATCTAATTAATCCATGTTTATTATATCTTTAGTATACCAAGGTCAAGATTAGCCATCAAGATCAAAAGCAATAGGGAACAATTTTATCCAGGGTGCTTGATGTAATTTCAGACAAACAATAGTGTTTCTTAGATGTTGTTAAAAATCTTGTAACTACAGCTTGATTCAAGCCGTAATTACAAGATTTTATAACAACACTGACCGTTTATCAAAGCATAACGGTAAATGAAATATATTTTTAGCACAAAATTCATGACATAATTTTGGACAAACAGTTGTAGGCTATTTTGTATATGTTGTTAAAAAATCTAGTAACTACGGCTTGATTCAAGCCGTAGTTACGAGATTTTTTAACAACACTAATGGCTAATCAAAACATAACGGTAAATAAAATCTATTTTTAGCACAAAATTCATTGCCTTTTCAGTTGTTCTTCAAGTGGTGAAGCAAAGGTCAGCAAGCATCTAGACACCTTACTAACATCAACTGACTGTGTGGGGTTATATCTGAAGGTCATTGAGTTGCTGAAAAATGATCTGGAAACTCAGGAAACTAGGGGGTTAACGAGAATGGTGAGTGTTGTTGCAAACATTTTCATAAAGTTCAAGTAGAATGTATTGCCAGCACCAAACATTTGATACCTGTAAGTATGAAGAGACTGTGTAGGGTTATAACTGACAGACATTGTGTTGCTGAAAAATTACCTTGAAACTTAGGAAACTCAGGGCTTTTCAATGATGATTGAATGATGATTTTCAATGGTGATTTTCCGCGAAAAAGTTTTTTGCACGCCCAAATTACTATTGAACTAAACATTGCCTATGAAAAAGAAAGTTTTCTTATTTACAAAACGAGCTGTTTACCTTATGTTAAGCTGTATTATTGGCTTTTGTCGTCTTAATTATGGATGCTTGAGTCATTTTGATTTATTCCTAAATGTTTATATTTAGATCTTTTTCTCAAAAAGACTAAAACTATTTTATGAGCACAAAAATATACCTGTTAAAAAGCCAGTGAGCATGTAGAGTATGCCTACCATCTCAGAAACATTTTTAGCTCGACTTTTCGAAGAAAATGAGAGCTTATACTGTCACCTGGGCGTTGGCGTCGGTGTTGGCGTCGGCGTTGCAACAAAGGTTAAAGTTTTTTCAAACATTAATAACTTCCATACTATCAAAGGGATTCAACCCAAACTTGGAATACTTATTCACCATCTACCTTCCTACCAGGGCCCATAACCCTGGCTCCACTATATTTGGAGTTATGCCCCCTTTATACTAAGCAGCTTACAAAGTCGAGCGCGCTGTCTTCGGACAGCTCTTGTAATTCTAAGGATCTTACGTAAAATTTTTAGTCAACCTTAATTATTTACAGTTTTCACATATAAGCCCTCATATTTATATGTTTTTCTACTTTTCAGATATTACGATACCTATATGTTAGTCGTAATGGCCTCAGTGAAAATACTCTGTTAGATCTCATATCTGCATTATCGTGGAACTTTCTTGGACCATTTTCCCAAATCATGTCGGATCATTTGGTGCTGAAATATCAAGGGGGATTACTCATGTTTGCTCATGAACAGGTTTGTTTGCTTTACCTTTCTCTTAGTTTAATTTGATTATGTATTTTAAGCACTTGAAAGGTTTTATATTTGATCCATAAAAGTGCATGTTCATACATTATGGATTGATTCAAAATAATTGGTATTATCCAATTACTTATTTATGAAACTTCACATGTTTGATAAACTCCTATACCAATGCAAGAACAGACACATATTAATCTATTAATCTCTACCATTTCAGGTACATAGAGCAGTTCATGAGTTTTGTTTTGGTAAAGATGAAAATAAAGTGATATCAAGTTTACGGGAGGACCTGGTCAAATATTTTACCTCAAAAATAAGGTAAGTAATGGAGACATTTTGAAGTTTTCCAGTTATCAATACAACTTTATAAAGCAAATTAGCATAATACAAAGGCTTATCGAACTGTCTTTCTGTCTGTAAAAGTTAATGATATGTGATTTTCATTGTTATCTAAATTTCTCATACTAAATTATGCAACCTTGAATTTCACTAATATCGCTGATTTTGACATTGTTTACTGTAACACAGGACACAACTGTGTCCGCTTAAAAATGTCTGTCTTACTGACCACAGAAATTCTGTACCTTTTCTCATTTTAGTTCAGTAAATGTAAGTTTTCGAGTAACAGAAGAGATGTCATGATTACTGTATCAGTCCGCGGATAAAGAGGCCCTTAAAGGGTGTTTCTCAAAGGGTGTATGTTGAATAAGACTTATTACCACCATAATTCTGTACGTTTTCTCATTTTAGTTCAGTAAATGTGAGTTGCCGGGTAACAGAAGAGTTGTCATGGTTACTGTACCAGTCAGGGGACAAAGAGGCCCTTAAAGGGTGCTTGTTAAATATGTCGGTCTTCCAGAAAATGTATGCAAAGTAAGTGTAGAGAATATCGTCGCTTTTTGACAAAATCTCGTAACTGCAGCTTGTTTTAAGCTGCAGTTACGAGATTTTTGTTGAAAAGCAGGGATATATTTTTGATGACTTTATTAAGAGTGACTTTTTGTATGACTGAAACCAGAGGTTTATTATTGAATATCTGTATAAAATGGCTATCTAGTGAAATGAATTAATTGGAGGATTCAGAGGATTCTTCTTTGAGATTCAATATTTTATAAAATAAATTTAAATCAAGTCTTTAATGTTGCCATAGATAAGTAGAAAATGATGTTATCATTGATATGGTGACTTAACCCTTTCCCAAACAAGACCTGCTTTTGACGTACTAAACAGATAAAACTTAGGAAAACCTTGAGGCAAATGAAGAAAATGCTGATAATCAGCATCTTCTCCTTTTGCCTCAATATTTTCCAGGCTATAGTGCACACAAATCATATCTTTAGTAGCAATATTTTAATCGTCTGCAGCATCTTTCAAATTGAAACAGCTCAAAATTTTGTCGTTTGGGAAAGGGTTAAGGACTTAGGTTGTCCCCCCCTTATGAGATTAATGTGATGTCAGAATTTTTTGTGGGACATCGTTAACATTTGTAGTATTTCCAATTTATACAGACTTTCTACCAGTTAAAAAAAATTTGGCACTTTGGACACTTTCCTGCACGCTGATATCCACAAGGGAATGTCATAAAGTTAAATAAGTATAGTTTAACCCTTTCCCAAACAAGAACGGGTTTTGACGTCCATAATAGGAAAGGCTTGGGAAAAATCGAAACAAAAGAAGAAACTGCTGATAACCAGCAGTTTCTCCTTTTGTCTCAATATTTTCTTAGCTATTTTCTAAACAAATTATATCTTTAACAACACCAATATCGTCATCTGTCGAAGCTTTTGAATAGGACCACCCCAAAAATTTGTTGTTTGGGAAAGGGTTAAGTTAAATATTTTGTTTCATTGTAGGGGTCGCTATAGAGAAATTCTGACCTATTGGAGTTTTATTGGTGTAGATAAATCAAACATGGCCTAGGCTTATATCCTGTCTAAGATTGTTAATCCTTGTTATTCTGAGCCTGGAATTGTCTGTGCAGTCTGGCCTTATTCCACACTACCTGCTTATTTATATTTTCTATGATGAGGGTTGATATTTATGCGTCTTTGTGAAATTATCTAAATCATAGGTTCTTATTTGGCTTCCATTTTTTCTAGGGGTCGCTATAGAGAAATTCTGACCTACTGGAGTTTTATAGGTGTAGATAAATCAAACATGGCCAATGCTTATATCCTGTCTACCAAACAAATGGAAGATTGTAAGTAAAGAATATCACTTCTTTTCAACAAAAACCTCGTAACTGCAGCTTAACCCTTTCCCAAACGACAAAATTTGAGGGTGATCCATTTCAAAAACTGCCACAAATGACAAAACGGATGTTATCAAAGATAGGATTTGTGTAAAATATGGCATAGAAAATATTGAGACAAAGGGAGAAACTGCTGGTATTCAGCAGTTTCTTCTTTTGTTTCAATGTTTTCCCAAGCCTTTTCTATAAGAGACGTCAAAACCAGGTCTTGTTCGGGAAAGGGTTAAAACAAGTTGCAATTATGAGTTTTTTGTTGAAAAGTGACAATATTGTGCCTCTGCTTTTTTCTGGGGAATCAACTTCTATAGTTTCAGAGAGATTCTAAACTTATTCTTGAAATGTTATTTCTAAAAGACAAGGTATGCCATTTCAAACAATTGTTCATTTTGATAATTTTTTGCCAAGCCCATTACGATCAGGGGCGTTCAATTAAAAGTGGAACTAATGGTCCATCATACCTCACGGTTCTATAGAATTAGTCGTGCTTGCGGCTATTAGACGGGAAAATTACTGTCTATACTTGGTCAAAATTTGAGACAAATTCGTTGACTCTTTCAAAAGTTATTGAACTTTTAAGTTGGTTCAGTCATATACACTGGCTATTTCGCTGTGCACAAAATGGAAAACGAATTGAAGTAGGATGTACGGGTCTACATTAAAGGTCGCATAGGCCTTTAAATATCTGCATTACATGCATATAATGAACTATATCAGATTTGTGGACATTCGAACGTTGAATATACGTCAGTTTTTAGGAAAATAATTAAAAAGAAAATTGGCAAAACTGGCCTGAATGATGCCCCCCTCTTAGACAACTCGGGTAGAGCTAGTACCAAAGCAAATGTTGCTGTATATTCCGACATGACCGAACAAGACGCATGGTTCGATGTGCAAGAAATAGCAGATAAAGTTGGTTTTTCATCGGGGACATGTTATACGATTTTAACGAAAGGGTTGAAACACAGAAAAGTTTATGCCCATTGGCCCCTCACCTGCTGCCTAAAGGACAGAGAGCCACCCGTGCAAAATATATTTTGAAATGATGCAATAAATGCAACAAATGTGGGCTTTCTGAGCTTTATACATATGATTGAACAATAATCTACTATTATAAGCACCAGTGGCGTGTCATTAGCAAGCAATGGTTGCGAAAAGATCAAACAAGGTCCGTAATAGCCAAAAAAATTAAACGCGCGGTAAAAGTTTTGTACGCGGTAATTTTCAAATGTAACGGGTATATTGTTCAAATTACTGTTTGAATTAGTACCACTATCGCCGGTCATTTATACAAGACATGCACGTCAGCGAAAGTAAAGAAATATCACGAAAAGAGCAGGTCTGGGACTGGCTAAAGAAGCATGTTCCAAATCCATGACAATGGAGCAGTCCACAGGTGTCAACTTGTCCAAGACTTCCTGAAAGAGGCAATGCTGCACAGCGTCTTCATCCACCCTTATAGACGGGCTTAAGGCCGTGTGGCTTTTTTGTGTTCCCCATGATGACGAAAAAAGCCCCTGGTCGTCGGTATATGCCTTCATGTTCAATATGAAGTGCAATTTTCCAGTGTCTGCGGGTTGTTCCAAAAGAGGATCATTTGTTGGCATATAAATAATGGATCTCAAAACTTAAGAAGTGTTTGGGTGTCAAAGAGGATTACTTCGAAGGATTGAAGAAACTTAAAATTGAATTGCGACATAACTATGGATTATAGAACCCCAGTTCCAAAATTAATTGAACGTCCCTCGTATTCTACAATTATGGATGGCTTTGAAAATAAATTAAGACAGTTGTTCCTCTTTATTAGTACAAGTGTGATTTGAACAATAAACTTGTCATTTGAAGAAGTCATGGAATAATTAAGGGCTAGATATTTTGGGACTACCTGAAAAAGCACTCTAGTTTATAAAGAAATTGAATAGATAAAATTTTACGAACTTGATGTTGTTATATTCCTGTACCATTTTCAGCTGTTAGTCAATACAATGGAGGTCTCAGTCTTCCAGCCATAGCAGATATTTATGAAACACTTGGAAGATTCTTAAAGGACCTTGGACAATTGAACCAGGTATGAAATGATAGAAATTGAAATTCATTTGCAAAGCAATGAAAGTAATGTTACATTTGGGAAAGGCAGGAAGGTATAAATTCATTTTAAGTGTCAATAATTTTGTATTTCTTAGAATTGTATAGCAGAATAATCATTTAGCTTGTAAAAGTACATGTATACCACAACCTACTTGTAAGGTACAAATATGGAACCTGGTCAGCTGATGCTTAACCATGTAAAAGTTATGCAAAATTCCATTTTCAAGCGTCCACCCTTTGCAGGTAGAATGATAATTGCCTCCCCTCGCTATTTATGAAATAATAACAAGTTTAGAGGTCTTTATTTGCCAAAAAAAAAATTATGTGCAACGGACTACATGTGTAGGCAAAAACTGAGGCGCCACGTGACGTTTTGACGCATACACAAAGCATAATTACATAGAGACTTTATTGGTCAAATAAAACCCGATACAGTTCTTCTTTCACTATATATGGATTTTACGGAAACGTGTTATAATGCAGGAATACAGTTCTTGTGTATCTTTTTAGGCACTAACAGCCTTACAAAGAGCACTAGAAGTACGAGAAACAGCTTTAGACCCAGATCATCCCATTGTAGCACACTCCCTACATCAATTGGCGGGACTGCATGCCCACTGGAACAAATTTCCGACTGCAGAAGCATTATACAGGCAGGCCCTGGATATATATGAGAATGCGCTGGGTAGTGAACATCTGCTGGTAGCTAAAGAGCTGGACTCATTGGCTATTTTGTATCAAAAACAGGACAAGTAAGTTTGTTTATAGATCTTATTTAGAAAATGATCAGAAAATTTTACCCATTTGTCTCAATATTTTCTGTCCAAGGCTCTTTTAAGGGCTGAAATATGTTAATGTTTTGATATTGAAAAGGTTAAAACAGCTTAGAGTGTAAAGTAGTTATTGGGTTGTAAGGGAAGCTAATAATTTAACCCTTTCCCAAACAAGACCTGGTTTTGAGGTCCCTAGAAGAAATGGCTTGGGGAAAACATTGAAACAAAAGAAGAAAATGCTGATGATCAGTATTTTCTTCTTTTGTCTCAATATTTTCAGTGATATTTTGTTAAAAAATCATATTTTCATCCTCATCCATTTTGTCATTTGCAAAAAAGCGGCTTTGGAAAACATTGATTCAAAAGGAGAAAATACTTACAAATCGGCATTTTCTTCTTTTGCCTCAATATTTTTCTGTACTATATTGTTGGCTCATTCCCTACATTAGCTAGCGAGACTTCATGCCCACTGGAACAAATTCCCCACGGCAGAAGCATTATACAGGCAGGCCCTGGATATATACGAAAATGCTCTGGGTAGTGAACATCTGCTGGTAGCTAAAGAGCTGGACTCATTGGCTATATTGTATCAAAAACAGGATAAGTAAGGAGGACTGTTTTGGGGAAATTCCTTACCTACTTAGGCATTTTGTTATGAAGTGTACATCACTTGCAGCTCATGATAAATGACCTGGCAGAGCATCTCTAACAGATGGCAAGAGATGCTGTGCAAGGTCATTTATTGTGAGCTATACTGTTGTATGAAGTTTTTATTTCTATCTCGAAAGTTACAAATTACAAAGCGTCGGTGCTATGACAAAATGGCGTAACAAATTAGTTACGCAATTTAGTCCAGTCAATCTAGACTTAGACCTAGAACTAATTGCAAAAGAATTTCTAAGTACACCAGTCGAAGATATGGGGTGAGAAGAGTCTCTCATAAAAAATCCCGAAATTTTGCTTTTGCAGTGTCAGAGAATTTGATGATTAAAGTTGGCATTTTTTCCGATTTAGAGAAGTGGCCCGAAATGCCACCATACCATTATTTGTATATTGAGTCACGCGCTTTATCTTATGACGTCACATAAAGTGCAATGGCGGCGCCCATAAAAATTTTGACAGCTGGTGTAAATACACTACATTGCAGATCACTTGACGGTTTAAGGTAAGTTTTATGAGTTCCCATTGAAAATATAGATCTAGTATAGACATTAGAATATATGAATCGAACTTGTGGCTTCTTATTTATGCAAAAAACGCTGTAAGATTATATCAACGCTTGCACACTCTCGCCATTTCCGATTTCATGAAAAAATAATAATCAACAATTTCAAAATGATAAAACCTAAATCATATGTTATTTCGTGTAAAAAATTGTCATCTTATTAGTCTATTTTGTGTAAAAATTTCAATCGCGAAAACTGTAGAAGTGTCCCTGTTTCATTTTTTTAAACTACGGAAGCGCATATGGGACATAATTTTGAATCTGATTATATAAAAACAATCGTTTATCTAAACACGAAGAATCTTCTTAATTTCATGTATCTAGCTGTATTATTTTCATATTTTTGCAGGTCCAATGCCCTACTTGTTCTGACAAACAGAATGCCACGTATCTTTGATATAAAAGGTGTGTTACTGTACATATTTGTTTAGATAAAGACATTTTATCTCGTAGTTACCATTCTAAGACAAGTTCTGGTATTTTAGAGATTGTCACCAAGTTTTCTTGATTTATATCATTCAAAATCGTTTTAATTGCTAACATTACTTTTTATTTCTACTAAGTGCGCAAAGCACAGTGTTTGTTGATAATTTAATGTAATAAAAAAAAGCTTAAAACAGCGGAAGCGTATATGGGATCTTATTTTGAAAACTAATTCTTTTTAAACACTCATTTCTGCTGAATTGAAGACCGATAATGAATTAATGTAGTACTGATTTTACAGTTTCATATCATTTCAGGACATAATCGAGCCTTCCCATTCTTGAGCCAACGTAGGTCTACAGAATGACACTGACACAATAGAACAACAATATCACATATCTTTTATAAGGTATTCAACTATTTATATATTTGTACCATTAAACAAACTTAATTTTAAATTGACACCTGGCAAAACGAATCCTGGTATTTGAAGGGCTTTCATCCTTGTTTGTTGTTATACATCATAATTTCAAACTCTTAACATGAGTACTACTTGTCTTTTCACTCTGCAAAGTAAGTTGTTTTGTTGTTAAGAAAATTAGAATTTTAAAAAATGTTAAAAACATATGGGATAGAAAATGACGCTCGATACATTCACTATTAACCTCATCTGTGTCATTCTGCAATTATAATTGATAATACCATTTTCTTTTCAGTTCCATTATTCAGTTCCACTTACCCCCAAAAGAGATGAGAAAAGAACATTTGTACTATCTAGTCAATGTAAACTATAATATATCAAGGTAAATAAATATGTTTTAATTGATAAAAAAAGTAAACATATAGAAAAATCATTGCATTTCAAGAACAAAGTATTATTGCGGACGAGAATTCACCTGGCAGAGCATTCCATTAGATTAGCGTGGGCTGCTCTGCCAGGTCGATTCTCGTCCGCTATATCAATATCAAAATGAAAATTTGAGCACAATAGATATTTTCTTTAGCTGAATCAAGATCAAAAGAATCTTTATTTAACAACATGCATATACAGTTTATACACAATACACAAGTATACATATTTGTTCAGGCAAGCTTCTATTATGTATTCCATGGATTTTCCATTTCAGATGAATCCCTGTATGGAGAAGAGTTCCTGTTTGATATGTCCACTTTGCGAAGAACCAATAAACGTCATCAGCCCTTCTGCTCGAGTTGGAGAAAATAGATGCAAAGGAACTCATTCTGCTGGCGAAAATCATTCAGTCAATATTGAAATACAACCGGGAGTCTTTGTTCGCATTTCATGTGCTAAGAACTTTACTTGGCCATCCTCTGAGAAATGCTGTATAGAAAATTCAAATGATGAACATGAGATAAATTTTGCGTTCTGTAGTACTTTACTTTGATTTTATATTACGTTGTTTGTTTTGTAATATTAGCCAAATGTGGTATCTAACACAAAAAGATATTTTGATTTTCGTGTATATCCTGTTAGAAGTTTAGAATTTCAGAACACAATTGTAAATCATTGTATTCAAAGGGGTGTCCTGGCTCCAGTAGGCAGGCGATGTAAGAAGTCGACCATGCCATATTAGAAGGTAAGGAAAACGATATTAAGATCGCGTACATTGGTCAACACATCATTCAGTCATGTCGTCCAAGAAGTGTCATTGCCTCACTCCAACTCGGTCTTGGTGTTCAACTCTATCATCACTTTGGGTCAAGATTCTTGGTCAATCATCTCAATAGCTTCGAATTTTGTTGTCCATACTGCGAAGTGCAAACTTATGAATGAAATGCTGCTGCAGCCTTATCTAACCACATTCCTTGTCGGGAAACAAACAACCCCTTTTTACAGTTTGTTGCAGACAATGTGGATCACGACACCGGAACATTTGATGGATATGGCCCATTTCATAGAAATGGTGATTATGGTATAACACCAGTAATCAGCATAAAGAAACTGCAACGGCAAGAGTTTGCAGAGATTCTAGAGATATGAAGACCATTTTGTCATTTCTTTGAGAAAGAAACCCATTTGATTTATCAGAAACTAAACATAGGAATGTTGAAAGTGGGGTGACTGCTGATGATTCTGCTAACACTGATAACGCTGCGACCAAAGACGTTTTACTAAACAACCAGGGGAATAAACAGAAGTTTATTGACATGTTAAGTGAATACCTTACAAGTGAAGGCATCGATGTGCTACACGCGCACAGAGATGCAGATACCATGATTGTACATACTGCCATTGAATTGGCAGAGCAAAACCCAACCACTGTAATTGGCGAAGACACGGATTTATTGATCCTTCTTTTGTATCACTTTCACTCGCACAACCTAAACCAAGTCCAATTTAGGTCAGAATCAAGGTCTTTGAGGAATACTGTCAAATTATGAGGCGTTTTATCTTATGACGTCATAAAAAGTGCAATATTTAATTATTAATGTAACCCATTCCCATATAATGACTCTTTCCCTCCCCCATCCCATTCCTTAAAGGTAATGAAAACATCGTGGTAAATGAATAAATTGTTTTCCATGAGCATTACCTTCACTTCCCACAATGTATTATAACCCAAAAGATCATAAATATATAAAAATCCATTCAGTTGAAAATGTCTTCGTCTGCAAAATCTCATATAACCCAGTAAATGATAATTAACCTGTTCCAAAACGACAAAATATTAAGGTGTTCCGATTTTGCAAGCTGTTTTAATAGCCAACGAAATGGTGCTGATGGAGAGAGGATTTGCGTACAGAAAATATTGAGGCAAAAGGAAAATAACCAGCATTTTCTTCTTTTGTCTCAATGTTTTCCTAAGCCCATTGTATTAGGGGCGTCAAAGCAAGGTTTGTTTGGAAAGGGATAATTTAGAATTGACAATACGTTAAATTATGGACATGTGGTAGTACTTGTCTAAGTTAACATTGGTGGGTGGGGTAAATTCACGTACAATTCCGTTCCTTAAAACCAGGATTTCTTCTTTTGTCTCAATGTTTTTTCCAAGCTCATTGTATCAGGGGCATCAAAATAAGATATGTTTAGTAAATGCGACATGAAGAAATGACAATGCGTTAAAAAATGGACATGTGGTAGGACTTGTCTGTGTTAACATAAGTGGGTGGGGAAATTTCGCATGCAATTTCGGTACTTAAAATCAAAGTTTAATGCTAAAATGAATTTACTTTGATTGTAAGAATATGTTTTCTACTTAGTTTATCATTATGTAGTACGATGCAATAAACACAAACTTGATTATTGTAACAAATGTTTATTAACAATCTCATACAGCCATTTTCATATTATTAAGAAATCCTTTATACCACTCTCATTCCGGGGTGAAGTCCTCAAAAACTGCAGTTGCAAAAGTTCGGGACTTTTTTCTGATACTTGCACATACCCTAAGGTAACAGAAAAACAATGTTTCAAAACTTTTGCAATTAGTTTTGGATATGTGGTAGTACTTGTCTGGGTTAACATTAGTGGGTGGGGTAATTGCACATGCAATTTCGGTACTTTTAATCAATGTTTAATGCTGAAAAACACTTAAATTGATTGTAAGTATGTGTTTTACTTAGTTTATCATTATGTATCACAATACAATGAACACAAACTTGATTATTGTAACAAATGTTTATTAATAATCTCATACAGCCATTGTCATATTATTTAGAAATCCTGCATACGACTCTCATTAAGGGGTGAAATTCTCAATAACTGCAATTGCGAAAGTTCGGGACTTTTTTCTGATACTTGTACATAACCTAAGGTAACAGAAAAACAACATTTCAAAACTTTTGCAATTATTTTTGGACATGTGGTAGTACTTGTCTGGGTTAACATTAGTGGGTGGGGTAATTTCACATGCAAGTTCGGTATTTTTAAAGAATGTTTGATGCTAAAAAACATTTAAATTGATTGCAAGTATGTGTTTTTACTTAGTTTATCATTATGTATTAAAAAACAATGAACTCAAACTTGATTATTGTAATAAATGTTTATTAACAATCTCATTCATCCATTTTCATATTATTTAGAAATCCTGTACACCACTCTCATTCAGGAGTGAAATTCTCAATAATTGCAACTGCAAAAGTTCGGGACTTTTTTCTGGTACTTGTACATACCCTAAGGTAACAGAAAAACAATCTTTTAAAACTTTTGCAATTAGTTCTAGGTTGACCCCCATATTTGGGTAGACTGACTAGCCTAATTTGTCAATTTTTTTTATAAATGCTTTCTACTAAGTATGTAGGAGCGCATATCCTGTCAAAATGGTGTTTTTCTACACCTATTAGAACCCTTTCAATTATCATGTGACAAAATTGCGTAACTCGATTTAGCTGACAAAAATGCGTTATACGTAGACAAATTTACACGAGAGTAATATTGAGTTACGCAATTTTGCCGACATATTTTTTAACATTTTTTAAAACGGCAAAAACGTTTTTGGCTCTCCTGAAAAAAATGGTTTCCGAGCAAAATTTCTATTACGCCATTTTGTCATAGCACCGACGAAAGGTTCATCCCATGGATACACATTTTTGCTCAAGATGAGGTCAATGTTGTTTTGGTCTCATTTTTAGCTCCACTGGCCTTCAGGCCAGCGGGCTATTGTCATGGCGCTGTGTCCGTCGTGCGTGCGTCCGTCCGTCCGTCCGTCCGGTCGTCAACTCTTTCTTTAAAAATCTTCTCCTATGAAACTACTTGATGGATTTCAATCAAACTTCACAGGAATGATCCCTAGGTGGTCCTCTATCAGATTCCTTAAATTGATACTGATTGAACCAGAAAGTCTGGAGTTATCTGCCCTTGAATAAAAAAAATGGCTGTTTTGACTTTTTTTCACTCTAGCCGCTACAAATATTTATCAATCAAGACAAAACTTGGTCAGAATGTTGGTGCTGATAAGATCTTGCCTGAGTGCAATTTTCAGCTTGATCTGAATATTAGGTCTTGAGTTATGTGCCCTTGAAATTGGCAAAATTACCATTTTTGACCTTATTTTTACTCAAACAACCATAAATATCCACCAATCAACATGAAATTTTCATGTAATTTTACTGGCCATAAGATCTTGCATGTGTGTAATTTTCAGCTTCATAGGAATCTTAAATCATGATTTTTCTGACCTTGAATTTGACAAAATTGCTGTTTTCGACTTTGATTTTACACTCTTTACATCCACAAATATTGAACAATTCAGGTCAAAACTTAAACAAGATGTAGGTGAAATTAAGATCTTGCTTTAGTGTGATTCTTAGCTAGAGAGGAATATAAAATCCTCAGTTATATGCCTTTCAATTTGACAAAATTGCTAATTGTGACTTTTTTTTTACTTTAACAGCCAAACTCACTCTAATAAAGACAAAGCTTGGTAACCAATTGATTGTATATGAATGTATTTTCAGCTTTCTAGTTACTTTGTAATTGCTTTAAGAGCAACAAGTATTGAAAAATTTAGTCAAAACTTGGACTTGATATTACAAGAAATTCAGGTTTCATCAGCCATAGCGCTTATACAAGTTAGAGGTTTGGTGTATAAATAGAATTCTATTTTTACTACACCAAATTCCCCAGTAGAAGTCATAAATCTGCGGACTATCCATCCCTTTCTATAAGCAACAAAGAGTGAATTCTTGAGTTTTATTATTGTATTTTTAGCTCACCTGAGCACAACGTGCTCAAGGTGAGCTATTGTGGTCACTTTTTGTCCGTCGTCCGTCTGTCCGTCCGTCTGTCTGTCTGTCCGTCCGTCCACAATTTCGTGTTTACACTCTTACATCTACAAATATAAGTCAATCTTGACCAAACTTGGTCAAAACATGTATGGCCATAAGATCTCGGATGAGTTGGATTATGGGTCAGATCGAACTAGAAAGTCAGGAGTTATCTGCCCTTGAATGCGAAAAATACCTAGTTTTGACCTTGTTTACACTCTAGAATCTACAATTATTCATCAATCAGGACAAAACTTGGACACAATGTTGGGGACCATGAGATCTGGAATGAGTTTGATTTTCAGTCTGATCTGATCAGAAAGTCCAGAGTTTGACCAAATTGTCATTTTT
Organism: Fragum sueziense; assembly: GCA_963680895.1. Lineage (NCBI taxonomy): Eukaryota > Metazoa > Mollusca > Bivalvia > Cardiida > Cardiidae > Fragum > Fragum sueziense. The sequence continues at coordinate 24,774,170 of OY804609.1, read as the reverse complement.
GGCTGTTTTCGACCTTGTTTACACTCTAGAATCTACAATTATTGATCAATCAAGCCAAAACTTGTACACAATATTGGGGATCATAAGATCTGGGATGAGTTTGATTTTCAGTCTTATCTGATCAGAAAGTCGTGAGTTATGAGCCCTTGAATTTGACAAAATTGCTGTTTTTGACTGTTTTCGACCTTATTTACACTCCAGAATCTACAATTTTTGACCAATCAAGACAAATCTTGGACACAATGTTGCAGGCCATAAGATCTCAAATGAGTTTGATTTTCAGTCTGATCTGACCAGTAAGATGAGAGTTATGTGCCCTTGAATTTGATAAAATTGTCGTTGTTAGCTGTTTTTGACATTGTTTACACTCTAGAATCTACAATTATTTATCAATTAAGACAAAACTTAAAAACAATGTTTGAGACCATAAGATCTTGTATGAGTCTGATTTTCAGTCTGATCTTATCAAAAAGTCGAGAGTTATGTGCCCTTGAATTTGACAAATTTGCTGTTTTCGACCTTGTTTACACTCTAGAATCTACAATTATTGACCAATCAAGACTAATCTTGGACACAATGTTGGAAACCATAAGATCTCAAATGAGTTTGATTTTCAGTCTGATCTGACCAGAAAGATGAGAGTTATGTGCCCTTGAATTTGATAAAATTGCTGTTTTCGGCTGTTTTTGACATTGTTAAAACTCTAGAATCTACAATTATTTATCAATTAAGACAAAACTTGAAAACAATGTTTGAGACCATAAGATCTTTGATGAGTTTGATTTTCAGTCTGATCTGATCAAAAAGTTGAGAGTTATGTGCCCTTGAATTTGACAAAATTGCTGTTTTCGACTGTTTTCGACCTTGTTTACACTCCAGAATATACAATTATTGACAAATCAAGACAAGTCTTGGACACAATGTTGGGTATCATAAGATCTCAGATGAGTTTGATTTTCAGCCTGATCTGACTAGAAAGTCGAGAGTTATGTGCTCTTGAATTTGATTAAACTGCTGTTTTCGGCTGTTTTCGACCTTGTTTATACTCTAGAATCTACAATTATTGATCAATCAGCACAAAACTTGGACACAATGTTGGGGATCATAAGATCTGGAATGATTTTGTTTTTCATTCTGATCTGATAAAAAAGTCGAGAGTTATGTGCCCTTGAATTTGACAAAATTGCTGTTTTCAGCTGTTTTTGACCTTGTTTATACAGAGCTCCAGATAATTTTTTGAGACAAGGAGTATTTACCCCTCAGAATTTTTTCCAATGCGTATTTCCAGATATTTTTCAGAGGCAATGAGTATTTACCCCCTCGTCCGGGAAAGGATTAAAATTAATAGGAGCACCCCACCAGAACGACCTACTTTCATTTTAGAGGACATCTAAGCGCGCTATGTTTCCGACCATCAAGACCTTTTAGTGTTTTTTTTTATGCTCCCCAAAGGGAGAGCATATAGTCGCCGCTTTGTCTGTCCGTCCTGTCCGTCCGTCATTCCGTCCGTCCGTCCGTCCGAAGTGATTTCTCCATAACCCTTGGGCCAAATCAATTGAAACTTACCATGTGAACTCCCTATGACATAATGCCAATGTACTTTTCCCGGTTTTTGGATTTGAGGCCTCGTCATGGGAAAAGGGGACTTAAGGTAAAATATAGTTTTTCTCTAATTTCTCCTAGTCTGATGGTCAGAATTTAATGAAATTTCATATTTGAGTAGTAAATCAGATGCCCTTGACAATAAACTATGTGAAATTTGGTTATAAGAATTATGTCATGCAAAAAGGGGGCTTAACATTTGCTAGCTTTATGTTAGCTCTGCATGGCATACATTTATTGTGACAATACCTTATTCGGGGAGCATTGTCTGTCTCTGACGGCTCTTGTTTCTGAACGAGATTACCATCGTGGGCTATCTTTGTCTGTACTGTAGGGCATCTTCAGAAATAATATCGGCCAAAATCGCCTTTACGATGTGCTCAGAAGTGGATTTACTCGCTTCCCGATTTATAAAGAAAACATACTTCTTTGAGTTGCAATTTCCGATTTACGAAGTGATGCAATGGCCTGATATTTATCATCCAATCAAAATCGAGTAAACGATTTGCTCCGTATCAACGGAAATCAACGATTGACTGAATTGGAACAAAATACACCTCGGCAGCATTCGGTAGATCTAGGGAATAGCCGATTGTCATCTGAATTCGCTCGGCTGGTGACGTAATCAATATTCCCCAATAATTCCCGGTTTTGATTGGCTGAGTCGTATTAGACGCTTTGATAAGCTATTTTTACAGACCAAAACGTTATTTTTAATCTTTGGAATTTCCTATTCTATGTGTTTCTTCCGGCGGTCTTCGATCTTGATACGCTAACTGACGATTATCAAATGCGTATTCCTTATTTTGAATGCGTATCTGTATGCATTTTTAGCTCGACTTTTCCAAGAAAATGAGAGCTTATACTGTCACCCGGGCGTCGGCGTTGGCGTCGGCGTTGGCGTCGGCGTTGGCGTTGCAACAAAGGTTAAAGTTTTTTCAAACATCAATTACTTCCATACTATCAAAGGGATTCAACCCAAACTTGGAATACTTATTCACCATCACACCCTCTACCTTACTATCAGGGCCCATGACCCTGGGACCACTCTATTTGGAGTTATGCCCCCTTTATACTAAGCACTTAGAAAGTCGAGCGCGCTGTCTTCGGACAGCTCTTGTCATGAAAGTAAATGCGTATTTAGACCAAATCATTGCGTATTTTACGCAAATACGCATCCTATCTGGAGCTCTGTTATACTCCAGAATCTACAATTATTTATCAAACAAGACAAATTTTGGACACAATGTTTGGCACCATAAGATTGTGGATGAGTTTGATTTTCACAATGTTATTGACCAGAAGTTCGTTTTCAGTCTTAAAGTCATAAATATTTATTGAAGTGAATAAAAGTGTTGCTCATATCATTTTGGTTCAGGTGAGCGATATAGGACCATCATGGTCCTCTTGTTGTATGTTTTATTCAGGTTTTTGAACTTGAAATCGTGATTAACTCAAGGTATTAGTACCCTCATGTCTGTCAAAATGATTTTTTCCCAGTTTTGATTGAAATAATGTATTTTTTTCACTAGATTTAGATAATGGTTTCCATTACTTAACATACAGAGCTTAAGATTGAAAGATGACACATATATTAAGTATGAAAACACTAAAAATGTTTCATTTTATATTGTTTTGACAAATATTACAGGAAATAAAATCAATAAATAAATGGTCATCATCAGCATTATTGGTTGATAATTTCAAAATTCTTTAATGGGACATTTTGTTAATGCTTTGATTTGTAGCCCTTTCCTGTATAGCGAAATTTTATATCAGTCCTATTCAACCATAGCTGCAGATAACAGATTATTTGATATCAAAAATGAAATTATGTACATACTACAGAAATATGAAGGAAAAGGAGAAAATACTGGATTTCAGCATTTTGTTCATTTGCCTCAAAGTTTTCCAAATATTTTCTGCCAGAGACGCCAGAACCGGGCCTAAAGTATGGGAAAAGGTGAAAATAATTTATGTAAAATACTTTTCATCATAAGTCCGATGTATTTTACTGAATAAACATGTTTTGATATAAAAATTAATAAAAATAAACAATTATCATTGTAGAAGCTAGCTCTTGAACTCTTTTCCCAAACAAGACCCGCTCCCTAACAGAGGTATTGGGAAACGTTATGGTAAAAGAAGAAAATCTTGATTACCAACATTTTCTCCTTTCGCTTCAATATTTTGTGCGCATGAAAGTGGTACGGTTTTCCAACGCCATCCAAAGAACCGGAAAATGCAAAAGATGGGTATACAATTGTGGAGGGATTGATAATGTGAACAGACACATATATTTATTCTCTTCACTTTGTTCCAGTCTGAGAAACACCCTGTTACGATTAAGAGTGGTACTAAGGTACATTTTATAGGCAAAGATTCGTTCTGCATCAGCCCTTACCTTCGATCGGTACCCAGATCTTTCTAGTATATGGAACTTCCTACTTGTCATATTACCAACATGATATGAATAAGTGTAGGCTGCTCCTTTCAAGCCTGTTGCAGACAATTTTTTTTGTATAGGGACTCATGATTTGTATAGCCTACTAGATATATGGCGCACATGAAACATCAAGTGGAAAAGGGTTGGTTGTTAAAATTTTCCTTTGTCTGGATGTCTTCTTTTAGTGCGATAATACCAGGTTTTTATTAGGCCAATCATTTTCTGATTTTCAGCTTCTGACACAGAAGCATTCTCTTCTTTAGTAAGTGTAACAAAGGAAAATGGTTTACTGGAAGCCATAAACTGTCTGCATATGTGGAGATTTCTATTTATAAACAGTGGGAATCCCAAAGCTGTGACGTACCGGAACTTCTATTTTGTATAAGAGCTATTTGCATTAATTTTGGAATATGGTATTTCCCGGAATCTATTTTTAGCTCAAAATCTATTTTTTAGAAATATGAAATATTTTGGAGTAATCAATGGTCTGTTAATTTAGATCTGTTTGGAAGATGGAAAAATTTAATTGCTAATATCATCCTAAGCGGGAATGTTCTACAATTCCTTTTACCCTTTCTCAAATGGCAAACATATAGTTTTACTTTCTTTACTTCAAGAACCAAACATTTTGAACAATCCAGTTTTGTAACTTTCTTTTTGCTTTATGAAACACAAGCATTGAACAATCTAATCAAAACTTGGATTAAATATTACATGAAATTCAGGCCTGTGGAGCGACTCAAGACCTTCAGGTCTTCTAGTTAAAAAAATTATATGTACAATGAAGGTACATGTATAAGTTATTTTTGAAAAAAAATATTATTTTCTGAAACATCAAAAATGTATTAATGGGCTTAACCCTTTCCCAAACAAGACCTGAGGCGGATTCTTTAGAGCGAGATTTTTTAAGATTTCTTAAAGTGTTTTGGACAAAGCGTTTTTAAGACTGAGACTTTGACCAAGCTGTTCCGAATGCTCCATATTTATACAAATGACGTCACCATGACGTCATTTGTATAAAGTATGGAGCATTCGCAACACCGCGGTTTATAAATTATGGAGCGTTCGGAACCACTCGGTCAATTTTCTTTATATCGTTTCTACAGAGTTGACCGAGGTTTCTGCATGAAGTAAAGAGTAATGGCGCCTCACATTGAGCCACTTAAAAATCTTGATCAAAAGAATGCTTTATCTTAAAATATCTTAAGAAATCTCAAGATATCTTAAGAAATCTCGCTCTAACGAACGCACCTCTGGTTTTGATGTCACTCATAAAAAAGGCTTGGGAAAATGTTGAAACAAAAGAAGAAACTGCTGATGACCAGCAGTTTCTTCTTTTGTATCAATATTTTTTATGCCATATTTTACACAAAAACTATCTTTAGTAACTTCCATTTTGTCATTTGTGGCACCCTAGAAATCTGTCATTTAGGAAAGGGTTAATGTATTGAGACAGACAACTCTCCATTTCATGCCATTCCTGTACTTTTCAGACATGACCAAGCAGAGCCGTTGAAGAAGAGAGCCATGTTGATACGCAGAGCTGTCAAAACACCCAGAACCATGACTGTAAATATACTTGATTTATTACTGAACAAGAATATTTTTTCCATATTTCGCACTTGTTAAAACTTGCATTCGGTTACTTCACTGTTTCAAGAAACAACTGTGATATTTTTTGCGTGCCACATGCCCTTTCCAATGTCCTCAGCTCTTTGTTTAGAGCAATGATAGTTCCGATTGCTTTTGAAAGGCTAGAATGGTTTAGATCGTAAGTTATCTGAAATGTAGTATTAGTGCATTTTCATCCATATTTCTTCATCTAAGAGAATTATACTGTTTTCTAAGTTCAAACTTTATCTATGAATTCTTTATTTTTTACTGCTGCATAAGGGAGACCCCATGACATTGATAACAATGTCAAAGGTAAGGAATCTTGAATGTTGTACTGACAATAACTAGTGCAAGCTGAAACTTTGTACATAAGAACCTGCCCAAAATTCAATAATTTTGTTTTCTGTATCCTGAAATTCCATGGTAAAGTATATTTAGTCATAGAATATGTTTATAACCATATAAATGTAAAGATTTGCTTACAATTGTCTCATAACAAAGAAATAAAGGAAGAACCCCTTGCTTTGGAACTTAGCATATCTGCTTATCATTGCTTTTCAAGGAAAACCTCGTATCTGCAGCTTGTTGTAAGCTGCAGATACGAGGTTTTTGATGAAAAGCAGCGATATAATTTTCTGACAATAATACAAACTATAGGAGCAAGGATTTAGAAAAGGACCTTATGCCACTTGATACTATTATGGATCGAGATCAGACTGTGCCTTACTGCAGTTTGGTCAAGATCTTTGCTGCTTTATCATGGTTGCTAAAGGTGATGAAGAAGTATTACTTGGCTCTTAATGAGATGTGCTTTTGGGTAAGGTTTTATGTGCAAGTGTCAATTTCTGAAACTTTGCACAAGCTTCTGTGACCATAATATCAGCCTCTAGGCAAAGAATCATCTTTCAGACATTTAATTCAGTGGAATTGTTACCATATTCAGACTTTATTTTTTTTTTTTTTTTTTTTTTGGGGGGGGGGGGGGGGGGGGGTCACTATCCAGAATTTGATAGTGGCGCTTTGCTGCCCTCTGACAGCTCTTGTTCCATAACCTCGCCAGATCCTCGCCTTAAGGTTCAATTCTAAAGTACTAACTCTTGTAAAACTAAAATCTCTCAATATTTCAGCCCCGTATCCAAGGTATAGACAGACTGAGAAAGAAAACTTTACAACTGGAAGGTTTATGTATGGGAACAGATTCTGCAGACTTGGCGAGAAGTCTTAATGAAATTGGTGTACTGCATTATCTGCAGAATGACTTTGAGTAAGTTTTTGTACTTCCTTAAAAAATGTTACCATTTATATGAAATTGCTATGTTTCATTTTACCTTTGCAAGATAAAGAGTTTTGCTGTCTCACCAATTGGTTAGATAATCGTAAACCTATTTGTGTGAGAAGCTGGAGGCTCAGTAAGGATGTTGGGATGGTATTGTGAGAAACGACAGGAATCCATGGTTATGTGCTCCAGCCACCTTGGTATGACCATAGCAGTTGAAAGAGGTGTTAACCCCCAATCAATCTATCAATCAATAAGTTGCCTTTAAAATGATATATAAGCAAGTTGTATGTCTTTTCTTTTATACCTTTAAAGTTTATTTTAAACATTCAATCTGTCTTTTGGCATTATTTTATCAAATTATTACAGCAAGTTTGATTAGATCCAAAAATACTGTTTCTATTCCAGTAATGCAGAATCTTTCTTCAAGAGATCTCTACAAATGCGTGAGAATGTTCTGGGACCAGATCATCTAGATGTGTCACAGTCCTTAAACAATCTAGGAGCCTTGTACAATGACAGAAAGGCGTACTCCAAGGCGGAGCCGCTGTATGAAAGGGCTCTAAAGATTAGAATGAAGCATCTTAACTTGGACAGTCCTAGTGTGGCGTCTGTTAGTAAACATCTAGCTTTACTGTTTAGAAAACAGGTAATTTGTTGTACTTTACCCTTTCCCAAACGACAAAAGTTTATGGTGATCCATTTCAAAAACTTCTGAGAGCATCAAAATAGATGTTAATAGAGAGAAGATTTGTGTATAATATAGCCAGGAAATCATTGAGGCAAAAGGAGAAAATGCTGGTTATCAGCATTTTCTTCTTTTGTCTCAATGTTTTCTAAAGCCATTCATGATAAGGACGTCAAACCAAGTCGTGTTTGTAAAAAGGACAATCTAGGAGTCTTGTATAATGATAGAAAGGCATACTCCAAGGCAGAACCGCTGTATGAAAGGGCATTGAAGATCAGAATGAAGCATCTAAACTTGGACAGTCCTAGTGTGGCGTCTGTTAGTAAACATTTAGCTTTACTATACAGAAAACAGGTATGTTTGACTTTCCTTTTCTGAAACAAAAAAAAAACATGAAGAAATGTTTCCATTTTATAGACACAAATGATTATTGAAATGTTGTTTAAAGTGACATTTCACATTTATTACATTTCTTAAAAGTATGTCTTGATGCAAAGATTGTTTATTCTCATGCGTAGAAATGCTATCAGTTTATTGAAGTTGTTATTCATAAGCGATACACCTTTAAAGTTGAGACAGAAATGGCGAATTCTATATTAACATGAACTGTTGTCCACAACAATTTGTTTAATTTTAGCACAAAAATATATATTTCCCGTAAACGGTTCAATACTTTGACTTGAAATTTTCAGAATTTTCATAAGAAAGATGCTCTTTCAGAGATGCTCTTTCAGATAGAATAAAAGTAAAATGTGTGTAAAAATAATTGTGAAATGTCACTTTAAATAGTTATATTAATTATACATATATATAGCAAATGGTTTTATTGGCCAGTCTATATATTGACAGTGTCACATATGGTGTCATCCCTATAGAAATGGCCAGCCAGTCTTGGCTTTGAAGACACTTTTGTCTAATTGCACAGTAACTCCTGATAATGGCATTTTTACGCCAAGCATCTGGCAGAAACTGGTCTAGGGTAAACATTATTTAACCAGTGGGCAGCCTACAAACAGTTTGCTTCAGTTCTAACCTGACTTGCAGGGCCTGGAGAGCTCAGCAAGTAATGTTCCAGCCCAGTGGCGGATCCAGAGGGGGTTCGGAGGTTCAAACGAACCCCCCCTCTGTAGCCAGATTATTTCATTTTTATGCAGAAATTCAGTCACGATTGTGTAATACTAGGAAAACGAACCCCCCTATATGTATATTCGAACCCCCCCTCACAGGAATCCTGGATCCGCCAGTGCAGCCCTACCAATTAAGGGGAAGTAGGTGTGAACCTCTCTTCAACAAATATCTTTTCTAATAATTGACAAAGTCAAGTCATTTCTCCTTTACCAATGATAGAATTGTTTATAAATCATTTAAGTGAGAGAGCAGCTAGAGCCTGGCATTGGGTTTTGTGGTAGTATTGATGGGAGAATGATATATGCCAGAAACCCACGGTTAGGTGTTCTAGCCTTTGTAATATGACCATTGCAGTTGAAAATAGCATTGAACCTCATTCAATTGTCTAAATTGTACATTTACAATAATTTGTATGATATATTACAGGGTAAATATGAAGAAGCTGAGCCATTGTACAAACAGGCTGTAGAAATAAGAGAGAAATCTTTTGGTCCTCATCATCCGGCAGTTGCTACTGCTCTTGTCAACTTGGCTGTATTATATTCACAGCAGGTTAGTGAACTTCAAGCTCACTGTAGCCACAATCACTGGTGGTGAACTCGGCTAAAGCGAGGGATGTTTTTTCGCGAACAATGTATTCCGTCGGTGTTGATATAAAATCTCGTAACTACGAAGCCGTAGTTATGAGATTTTATAACAACACCAATGGTTTGTCAAATACAAAACAGTCAACCCGGTCTATTTTTAGAACAAATTCATTGTCATAAGAAAAACTGATCTTTAAACTCACATTTAAACACAAAATATCTATACCTTGTTGTAGCAAAAAACGTCCCTCGCTTTGGCCGAGTTCACCACCAGTGACAACCATAGTGCAGTTCATAGCGCAGCAGACTCTCATTCGTTACATCCCTGATACAATCCTCAGCCACCCTTTCTGACAAAACTGTCTCCCATGATAATCATGAGCCTATGTGGTGGAGTAGCTGAAGACTATGTAAAGATGTTGTGGTAGTACTGGTGTGAGAAACTGCTTGTTCAAACCTTGGCATTGATAGACTTGACATGTAGCAGCATATAGTTTTTGACATTTTTTAGCTCGACTTTTCGAAGAAAATGAGAGCTTATACTGTCACCCGGGCGTCGGCATTGGCGTTGCAACAAAGGTTAAATTTTTTCAAACATCAATAACTTCCATACTATCAAAGGGATTCAACCCAAACTTGGAATACTTATTCACCATCACACGTTACTACCAGGGCCCATGACCCTGGCTCCACTATATTTGGAGTTATGCCCCTTTATACTAAGCAACTTAGAAAGTCGAGCGCGCTGTCTTCGGAAGCTCTTGTTCCATTATTTGGGCATGGTTTGTCATTGTTTTAAGCTGTGGTTCAAATTCTTTCTCTGCCAACAATCTCTACAATTATACCCCCACCTACAATGTAGAGGGGGTTTATTGGTTTCCCAATATCTGTCTGTTTGTCCGTCCATCCCTCTGTCGGTAAACTTTCTGATTTCCATACTGTAACTTTACAGTCGTTGCTTTTGACCTAAGGAGGTCCCCTAATTAGACTCCATTTAAAAATTTAAAACCAATTCAGTACAATGCTAAAAAGATAAGTCATAATTGACGGTAACACTTACCACTAAATATTTTGTTTTACAGAACAAGTTTATGGATGCTGAACCCCTATATGAGAGAGCTTTACGTATCTATGAGGAGAGTTTTGGACCACATCATCCGCGAGTGGCAGAAACATTACGCAATCTAGCAGTTATGAAATACGAACTGGTATGTATTTGCTATGGGTTCATTGGCTGGACTTAGATATAATGAGGCTTATAGTTTGGACCTTGTTTACAAAATATCTTAAGCTCCAATGATAAGGGTAAGAAAACACTTTGAGGACTAACAACTTGATTTTTTAGCAAATAGCAGTGGGTGCTCATGTTACAGGGTTCTCCACAGAAAAATTTGAAGATGTAGTGGCAAAATTTATAAGAAATGTTGAACCGTACAATACAGTGTTTATGCAAATAGTTGTGAGTAAAAAACATAATGGGAAAATGAGAAATTGTTCAAAATGAGCAATTTCTTCTTTTCCCATAATGTTTTTTATGCAGATTTATTGTACAAAATGCCTTAATTCATCAGTTTCTGACATGAAATACCTCAAATTCCTCTTTTTTGGTGACCATTTTGAAGAAATTCAGGTGTGGGGTACTTTTGAAGCTGTAGGGGCCTTACACTGATTTCCATGAAGCTGTAGTGGGGCCGATACAGCTTATTGGGCTGGGGATAACACTGATGTTACAGGGTATGATAATTTGTTGTAATGTAGAATGCCTTCAAGTTTCAAAACAATGTTCCTGATATTCAGTAGGGGCGGATTTGGTGCTGTGACAATGTGCCAGACTTGTAACGCAGGGGTTGCACTTTTGATCCCCACTTCTCCAGTCTTTTAAATGAGACTTCAAATCGAGGTCCTGTCTCCATATGGCCTTAACTGTTGAATGGGACTGAAAATTCCATTCAATCCAGATATTCAGAAGAATTGTTAAATTGATTTGATTTGAAACCGTAATAGTCCTTGTGTCCATTTGTCTGTTTAGTAGAAATTCAATAAACACATTCTGTATTTTATTTCTATAGAAAGACTTTGAGACAGCAGCAAGACTATACAAACGAGCCACAGAGATTAAAGAGAGTGATAGTGCTTATCATGGGAAGGATTTATCTCGGAGAAGTTCTAGTGGAGAAACAAACTCGACTGTTAAAAATCTGCTTCATTCTTGATATAGGCTTATGGTTTAGGTTGTAGTCACTCATTACCTCCCCTCTAAGTTAACCTTTTCCCAAACAAGGCCTGGTTTTGACATCCATATTAGAAATGCCTTGGGAAAATATTGAAGCAAAAGAAGAAAATGCTGAAAACCAGCATTGTCTCCTTTTGCCTTAATATTTTCTTTGCTATAATTATTTTGTGCAAATCATACTCTAATCAACATGTATTTAAATTGTCATCTTGAGCAGCTCTCAAAACTCAAGACGCTAAAACTGTGCCGAAACTTTGTCGTTTGGAAAAGGGTTAAACGAGGTATACTAAGTTCATCATGTCTCCACTTCATTTATTCATTCATTCTGATTGATTAGTTTTAAATCTTGTCAGGGTAAAGTGTTCGCTGTCTGTCATATAGCGGTAGCAGCACTATCACATGATTCACCAATTTCATAGAAATCTTCAGTAATTGTGTTAATACAAGACTGATTTGAATTCGGTTTGAAGCAGAGAAGATGGAAAGGCATCACACATTAGATAGGCGAGGTGGACTTTTTAAATGTGAGCTGATAGAAAAGTTATTAAAGATCAACCAAAATTTTGTTTGCTCTTCAATAACTTTTTAAGCAGCAGATTTTTCAAAAATCCACCATGCCCAGCTAGTTCCTGGCATTTTCCAAAAATGCCACATGTCCCTTCTGCTTCAAACCGAATTCAAATTCCGCAAAATGAGTCATGCAACTAATCACCGCGAGTAGCCTTGTTACGGAATGTAAATATTGTGTATTTCGTTGCTTTACAGCAAAAACCTCGCAACTACAGCTTATAACAAGATGTTGTTACTAGGTTTTTAAGAATAGCTAAAATTTGTTACAATTTTTCTGACGCAAACTGTTTGTTTAAAAAATGTGATATTTATCTGTTATGATTGTCTGTCCATATTATCAATGTTTTCTGAGGGAAGGAGGTATTGTTAGATCTGTCTTTTAAACCCTTTCCCAAACAACAAAAATGTGATTCAATTGAAAGCTTCTGCCGACGACAAAATACATGCTACTTTTGTTAAAATAAGTGAATAACATCGCACAGAAAGCATTGAGACAAAAGGAGAAACTGCTGGTTATCAGCAGTTTCTTCTTTTGTCTCAATGTTTTCCCAAGCCAATTCTATTAGGGATGTGAAAACCAGGTCTTGTTTAGGAAAGGGTTAAATTTGTTTTTCTTTCTACCCATCTATCAGTCTTAATTTTACACATCGTACTGGATTTGATGGCTGTAAGAATCAACTTTGAAAAAGATTAATAGAAACAAAGAAAATTCTGTTCTCTCAATGTTTCCATACTGTGACTCAAAGTAACATTAAAGTGACATTTCACATTTATTTCATTTTTAAAAGTATGTCTAGATGCAAAGATTGTTTATTCTAATGCGTAGAAATGCTATCAGTTTTTTGACGTTGTTATTTATAAGCGAAAAATATGCCCTTAAAGTTGAGACAGAAATGACGAATTCTATATAAATATAAACTGTTGTCCACAACAATTTGTTTGATTTTAGCACAGAAATATATATTTTTCGTAAACGGTTCAATATTTTGGCTTGAAATTTTCAGACTTTTCGTAAGAAAACATGTTCTTTCAGATGGAATAAAAGTAAAATTCATGTAAAAATAATTGTGAAATGTCACTTTAATGTCATCTGCGGCTTACTCAATTTTGGATCAGCCTACAATTTTGTTGTTTTGGAAATATTTATTTATTTAGTGTACCATTTCATTTATTCAGTGCTCTTTTACTAGGTTTTTAAACATTTTTATGCCCATATCCAAAGATTGGGTATATTGTTTTAGTATTTACTGTTGTCTTTCCGTCCGTCTATCATTCTGAAAACTAAACATGAAAACTTAACATAATTAGCATTTTCAGGGGCATTAGTGTTACACAAACACATCTTGTTATCTTCATTTTTTTATCAAAGATAAATATGCTTTAGAAATCAGCTTTAATCTCGAATTTACGTTGATTACCTATGTTGTATTATCCTACCATCTGAACCCATTGCCAAACCATGATAGAATTTTAAACTTTTTTGGACTTTTTGGGTAGAAAACATCGTGAGAAATGAGGAAATTGCTTGTTACAAGCAATTTCTTCATTTACCACAATATTTTCCAAAGACTTTATCTTGAAAGGCGTCAAAAAGCGTCAATGCTTGGGAATGGGTCAAAATAGGAGTGATGTATATTGAATGGACAATGTAAAGGTACAATAGCAATGAATTTTGTGCTAAAAATAGACTAGGTTTACTGTTATGTTTTGATAAACTGACATTGTTGTTATAAAATCTCATAGCTACGGCTTGAATCAAGCCGTAGTTAAACAATTTTATAACAAAACTAACGAAAATACTGCTGTTTGTCCGAAATTATTTCACAATGAACTAGATAAAATCGCTCCCTATTAGAAAGAGTTAATTGGGTTTGAAGCAGTAAACAAAGCATAGGTCACTGCCATGTCAAGGGTTGTAATCTATATTTTCCACATTCTTCATAAAAAAATCCAAATATGTTTACCAGTGAAAAGTGCAAAAGAAAACATCCTGGATAATGAACAAGGCGACGGCTGAATTCTAATTATTCGGGCGACGTCAAAAACATTGGGCGGTATTGTGAAATGATAGTGGACAAAAAAGACTACTGCAGTTTCTTTTAAACTTTTATTCATTTCAAAACTAATTTCATACATATGCAGGAGGAAACACATTAGATATGTGAAGTTAAATCAGCACATTTTTTTCCCCAACAATATTATAACCCTTTCTCAAACATGGCCTGGTTTGATTTCCCCATTTGAAAAGGCAGGAGAAAACATTGAAGCATAATAAGAAAGTGCTGAAAACCAGAAATTTCTCCTTTTGCCTGGATGTTTTCTGTATTATATCCCACATATATCATATCTTCATCAACACTGAGTTTTGTCATGCAGTCACTTTAAGTTTGGACCTGTCTAAAATTTTGTCAGTTGGGAAAGGCTAGAAAATGCTGACTAACAGCATATTGTCCTTTTATATCAATATATTAAACTCAATTTTTATGGCACATGATTATTTACAACATTGAAAACTTTTCTTTGTACATTATATATTGCTGCTTTTCAACAAAAATCTCCTGTTTAAACATGATGGATAATCATGTGATACAATATTTTCAGAAAATCTTCAATAATTTTGTAATTACTTGACGGATTTGAATTCGGTTTAAAGCAGAGAATGTGGACAGGCGTCACGCATTAGATGGACATGGTTGATTTTTGAAAAATCAATTGATAATAATGTTATTGAAGATAAACAAAAATTTTGGTTTATCTTCAATAACCTTTTTATCAGTTGATTTTTCAAAAATCCAATACATCCAGCTAATTCCTGGCATTTTCCCACCTTCTCTGCTTCAAAACGAATTCAAATTGGTAAAGTATTGACAAAGTTATTGAAGATTATCGGAAATTCTAAGTCACATGATTAAACATGTGTTTACAGAAAACATATTTGAGCCAAAGCTTGAATAAAGTTTCCTTATGACATTTGAGATCCCCATGAATTAAGATGAGCTTGTTGCTTTTCAATGAAAACCTCATAACTGCAGATTGTTTTAAGCTGCAGTTACGAGGTTTTCGTTAAAAGCAGCAATAAGCTTATGCTGTTTTGCCCCAGCTGTTCTCTTAACCCTTTCCCAAACGACAAAAATTTAGAGTTGTTTTTATTGAGCGATGCTGCTGATGACACAACAGATGATACCCATAACATATGATACCGGTAATAAATATAAGATACGAGCACAATGTAGCACAGAAAATATTGAGGCAAAGGAGAAAATGCTAGTTATCAGCATTTTCTTCTTTTGCCTCAATGTTTTCCCAAGCCTTTTTGGTTAGAGACGTCAAAACTAGGTCTTGTTTGTGAAACGGTTAACACTTACTACGGACTCTGACGTTAGAAAACATTTGAGACAAAATATCTATGAAGGTCTCTAATGTCATAATTGGCCCTTTTTCTGCTTCGTTTACATTTTTACCCTTTTCCAAACATCAGACATAAGACTTGTGTAAAATACAGCACTAAAAATATTGAGGCAAAAGAAGAAAATTCTGGTTATCAGCATTTTCTTTTATTGTCTCATTATTTTCCCAAGCTTATTTCATAAGGGACATCAGGCCCCGGTTTCTTGAAAAAACTTAAGTATCTTCTCATGCTCAAATCTGAGCATCGTGTTCAAATCGCACGAAATCCTCGTGAACTTCAATCGAATACCAATCAACGTTGATTGGTATTGAATAGAAGTTGAGCATGAACTCATGAGAATATACTTAAGTTTTTTCGAGAAACCGGGGCCAGAACAAGGCCCCGGTTTCTTAAAAAAAAATTAAGTATATTCTAGATCAGACTCAAATCTTAGCACCATACTCAAATCACACGAAATCCTCATGAACTTCAATAGAATACACTTCAACGTTGGAGAGTATTCCATTGAAGTGGAGCATGTACTCATGAGTATGTACTCAAGTTTTTTCGAGAAACCAGGCCCAGGTCTTGTTTGAGAAAGTGTTAAGCCTTTATTGATATATATCCGTCCATTTTTATTTTAGAATAAACATTGTTATTTATGAACATTTTATCATGCTTTATTATTTCAAGACAATCTGTTTTTGTGAAAATATAATCAAACCAATGCCTTTTGCCTTGGGAAAAATAATTTTCTTTTGTGGTTCTTTTGCGCCCCATTGCTTCGGTCTGTCTGATGGCTCTTGATATTTCATAAATGTCAAATATGTTTGACCAAATAGGGAACAATTTTATCAAGGTAGCTGTGATGTAATTTCAGACAACACAAATGATATTTTGTGGGTGTTGTTATAAAATCTCGTAATTACGGCTTAATTCAAGCCATAGTTACGATATTTTATAACAACACCAATGGTTTATCAACACATAACGGTAACCCAAACATGAAATTCATTGTCATTCAAAGTGCGCAAAAAAAGGCAAAAGTGTACATGTCAATTGTGACAATTAAAGTAGAATATATTGTACAAAAAGCTGTGTTTGTAGCCATAAAAAAAAACAAAAAAAACTTTCCATAACAAACTCGCAGAATTAAGGCATCATGTATTTAACCCATTACCAAACAACAACATTTTAGACTTGTCCAAATTCAAAGATGTTGCAGCTGACGATCTAAAGTGAATAAAATTTTACATTTTTTGGCAGCGCGCAGTCTAATCTTAATCTACACCACATATGACAGCAAGACAGAAGCTATGATCTCATTTAACCCTTTCCTAAACGGCAAAATTTGAAGGTGATCCACTTCAAAAACTACCAAAACTGACAAATGGAAGTTATTAAAGATAGAATTTGTGTTAAATATGGCATAGAAAATATTGAGACAAAAGGAGAAACTGCTGATTATCAGCAGCTTCTTCTTTTGCCTCAATGTTTTCCCAAGCCTTGCCTATTAGGGACATCAAAACCAGGTCTAGTTTTGGGAAATGTTTAATCTACACCACTTATGACGGCAAGACAGAAGCTATATTTCCATTCGAGAAAACACTCAGGTCTGATTTTCTAGGTAACACTATTGTTGGCGCAAAATCGTATGGCACATGTTACATTTTGTCCAAATGTAATCAAAACAGTGTTGTATAAAACATGAATGACTTCTTTATAAGTACGAGGGTTGTCCCAATAAATCGTAGACACATTTAATAACTTATCTTTTTAACGTCGCACAATGTTTATATTTTGTGAGAATATTATTTATCCATTTTCGAATTTATATTCATCCCTTTTTTGTAAATGTCATTCCTTTATATTCTGTTATAACCACTTACTTTAAGTGTATAACGGCCATGCGGCGCACGTAAAAAATAACGTCTTTCCCGCTCATCGTTCCTGAGTTACTAGCGTGATTTAACACATTGGTTCCTATTTCCAGTCAAAACCGTTTACGTGGCCGTCTTAAGGAAATACTGTTTTGCAGTTGAGCAAAATTTCAAAACATGGCCGTTATTTGTTTTCCAACAAAGGAATTTTAAGTGAAAACAAATAACAGTTGCGCTGACGTAAAAAGACGACGTTTGAGAAAATTGCGGCGCACAGTAAAATTACACGTTTTTGTTGTGGATAGCGGAATGAGACATAGGACTCTTTCATGAAGACGAAAGAAATCAAAATACATGGCAATGTGTCCCGGATACATGAATGGATTTTTTTTCAAAAAAGAGTCTCAAAGAGACATTTTTAGATTGCTTCTCGGAGAATGCTAAATTCATGTAGAAAACCAGGCGTTAAAGAAAAGAGGTAACTGATTAGGGAAAACAGTAAATGGTTAAGTGGGTGGCGAATACAACAGACTTTGAGATAATAAAGGTTCCATGTATTTAAAAACATCTTTTAGCATCAAAAGTACCTGCAAGATGGGTCTATAGAGTAATCATAACACAAGGAAACGCGGTTATCCTGGACATTTCTGGGTTCATTTCCCGGTGAAAAAGTAACGTTATTATTATATGACGTTGTGACGTGCGCCGCGGGTCTGTACATGCCTTTGCTAAATTTAGTATATATTTTGTAAACAATAAGCAGTCAACTTGATTTTTTGCCAAACTGACGTTAATATATGTGGCTATAATCTATAGAAAAAATAGAAATATCTATTGAGTGATTTCTGTTTTATCGACGTTGTCTACGATTTATTGGGACAACCCTCGTAGTGGCGTAGACATGTTGAAAACCTAGGTTCAGTGATAGTTTTCTGCGTTTTATGGTTTGTATAAATTTGAACAAAACGTAAAGATGTGCCATACAATCTTGGGCCAACAATAGATCCATTTGTACTAGATCTGACAGTGTACAGCCTGAACTTAATCTACACCACCTATGACAGACGTTGTGGTTCCATGTAAGAAAGCACTGATATCTGGGGTAGTAGGTATACTATTGTCAGTAAATTCGAGATCCATCTCTTCCAAGTCATCCAGCTGCAAAAGATAAAAAAAATAAAACAAAATTTTTTTTTAGCCCCAAGAGGGAACTATTTTATCCAGTTAATAGTGACCTAATTCCGGACAAACAATAATATTTCTTAGGCATTGTTATAAAATCTCTTGACTACAGCTTGATATAAGCCTTAGTTACGAGATTTTATAATTACAACGATGGTTCATCAAAACATAACGGTAAACCCGGTCTTTTTTTAAGAACAAAATGCATTGCTGTTGGTAAAAAAGTATCTTAACCCTTTCCCAAACTTAATTTTAATGTCATCAAGAGAAAAGTTTTGGGAAAACATTGATGCAAAAGAAGATGTTGCTGTCTCAATTTTTTGTATTTCTTCATTTGAAAATAATTCCTTTGTCTATCAATATCAATTTTGCCATCAGCAGCAGATTTCAAATTTAACCACCCTAAAAATTTTATAGTTAGGTTAACCCTTTACCTTCCCAAACAAGACCTGGTTTCCACCTCCCTAACAGAATAGGCTTGTGAAAACATTAATGCAAAAGAAGAAAATGCTGATAATCAGCATTTTCTCCTTTGCCTCAATAGTTTCAATGTTATTTTATACACAAATCCTCTTCTAAACACATTCATATTGTCAGCTGCAGAGGTTTTCGAATTAGAATGGTCTAAAATTTTGCTGTTTGGGAAAGGGTTAAGGCATTTGAGATTAAGATGGATCAAGATCACCTAATAGCAGTCTGGTCAGAGGCGTGTTCTTTAGAGCAAGATTTTTCAAGATCTTAAGATTTCTTAAGATGTTTTAGATAAAGCGTTTTTAAGATCTAGATTATGAACGAGGTGTTCCTAATGCTCAATACCAGTGATGCCATGATGACATCATTTGTATGAAGTATGGAGCATTACCATGGTACCATGGATCATTCAGAATAATTTGGTCAATTCTCTCTTATATTGTTTCTACAGAGTTAACAGAGGGTTTCCACATAAAGTATAGGGTAATGGCACCTCCCATTTTGCATCTTAAAAACCTTGTTCTAAAGAACACTTTATCTTAAAATATCTTAAGAAATCTAGAGATATTATAAGAAATCTCACCCTAAAGAATGTGCCTAAAGATTCATGCTGCTCTTATAGTGTTCTCTAATACTTTCCTCATAACATGTAGAATCTATACACTAGAGCACCATGTAGATCAGCCTGTACTATCTTGAAATATTGTAGTCTTATTTTGCTAGAATTACCCTTTTTTCAAATCCCACTTAATATTTCACTGCTTTTCAACGAAAACCTCGTAACTGCAGCTTTAACCCTTTGCCATACATTGACGCTTTTGAACGCCCCACAAAATAAAGGCTTTGGTAAACATTTTGGAAAATGAAGAAATTGCTTGACAAGCAATTTCTTCATTTCCCACAATGTTTTCTAACAAGAAAGACTGAAAAATGTTAAATTTTCTTCAAAAGAAATTGTCGCCTGCAACACCTATGAGTTTGGACTAGGCTAAAATTTTGTTGTTTGGTAATTGGTTAAACAAGATGCATTTACGAGGTTTTTGTTGAAAAGTGACAATATACTAGTAGTCATTTACAATGGTAAGTACAAATCCCTCAATTTCCCCCTACTACTGTTTATACTTACATTTATACTCGACCTATCTTCACTAACTGACGGGGCTACGAGAGAACAATCATCATCTACTGTCACTGGCGATTCTTTATCTAAGAGGGATAATGCATGCAAACAAAAACAAGAGGACCAGGATGGTCAGGTGAGCAATTAAGGACCATCATGGTCCTCTTGTTTATACTTACATTGATGCTGGACCTATCTTCACTAACTGATGGCGCTACGAGAGAACAATCATCGTCTACTGTCACTGGGGATTCTTGATCTAAGAGGGATAATGCCTGCAAACAAAAATAAGACAACAACACATGCCAACGAAATGGCCAATGTTAAGTTTTCCGACAAATGGATGGACAGACACAAGTAAAACAATATGCCTCCGATCTTTTGATATAGGGGCATAAGAATTTAAAAGTACTTGTGGATTTATAATCGTCTTGGACTTCAAATATGTCATGCCATGGACTCCTGCTATTTCTCGTACCAGTAGTACCACAACACCCTAACCGAGCCTCCAGCTGCTCACCCACATAGGTTAACGATTTCAAACCCATTTTTGGGTGACTGTTACGATTTTTGTCAGAAAGGATATTTGCCGCGCCAGGATATCAAACCCAGGACCTCTCAAATGAGAGACAGATGTGCTACCAACTGGGCCAAGGCAGTGGCCGCTGACGGAATACAACACCGACACTAGGGCTGTGACATTAGCTCCCTGGACATAAAGTCCCGGCTCGCTAAAATAAAGTATCTATGGATAGGTAGACAGACAAGGTGAAACTAGTACACCCCATCTACGTTCTTTGTCGGTGTATAATAATCCATAAATTCAAAATGGCAAAAAATTAGACTGGTCCAAATTCAAAGATGATGCAAATGACAGTTTCAAGTGAATAAAATTCAATTAATTTTGATCTCCTGAGATAAAAAACATTGTGTGAAAAGTAGAAATTGCTTGTCACAAGCAATTTTTTCATTTTCTACGTTTTCCAAAGCCATTATCTTGTGGGGAGTTAAAGAGTCATTGTGGCGGACTTCGATTGGGACTATAGCTCGAGCTACAGCATTTGGAACACCTTGGACAATGCTAAGTAGAGGTATTCCAAATGGAGCTGTTGTAGCTATAGCTCCAATTGAACAGCAATAGTGTGAGCTATAGTTTGGCCACCGGGAAAAGTGTGGTCCGACCATCCGAGCCATTACGTAATTCTGAACTCCTTGGATAACAGCGAACCAATCAGTGTCGAGGTAAACAAAGACTTTGATTGGCTGACTCAGAACGGGGAGAAATTCAATAGACAGAACAGTGCTGGTTTCCAATGATGGTTCCAAATGGCTCGAGCTATCGTCTGAATCGAAGTCTGCCTGTGTGGTAATGACATAATGGCCTCAAAATGATTTCGATATTTCTACAGTACCTGAGGAGTATTTTCCATAGAGATATCTTCTGTTGCAGTATTGTCTTCAATTCCTGAGTCTTTATTGCTGAAAATATTTAAAAGGACAAAACATTCCAATTCATTTTTTTATTATTTACGTCGGATCTGGTTGTATTTTGGCATCATCTTCTCTGTCTGTCTGTCCGTCCATCCAGCCGTACGTCGGTACATACATACGTCCACTATAGTCAACGCAACTCCTTAGTTTCTGACTGGATCTTTTTGAAACTTGGTCGATGTTATCACCTCAATTGGTAGATGTGCATAAAGGAAGGATTTTATGGTCCATTGATTTTTGACCTAGTTATGTCCCCTTATAAGTTAGTCTCTGGGGTGGCGTATATTGTAACCATGGTACTCTTGTTAAAGTACATCTTCATGCAAAAATTGATTATTCTAATGTGTAGAAATGCTATCAGTTTTTTTAAGTTGTTATTTATAAGTGAGGGATACACATTTAAAGTTGAGACAGAAATGACAAACTCCAATAAAATCTGATCAGTTGTCCACAACAATTTGTTTAATTTTAGCACAAAAAAATATATTTCTCGTAAACGGTTAAGTATTTTGGCTTGAAATTTTCAGAATTTTCCTAAGAAAATTTGCTCTTTTAGACAGAAATAAAATCAAAATAAATCTAAATTTATGAAAATAAATGTGAAATGTCACTTAAACCCAATACCAGATGATTACCTAAATTTTAAGGTGGTCCAATTTGAAAGCTGCTGCAGACAACAAAATGAATCTTACCAAAAGTAAAATATGTAAGTAATATAGCTAAGAAAGCATTGAGGCAAAAGAAGAAAATGCTGATTATAAGCATTTTTCTTACTTAGCCTCAATGTTTTCTCTGACCAATTTCATTTGGGACATGAAAACCAGGTCTTGTTTGGGAATGGGTTAAAATTAATATTAATCAACCCTTTCCCAGAGAACACAATTAAGGGTTGACCACTTTGAAAGCAACTGCAGACAACAATATTTATGGTGATAATGAAAGGATTTGTGTACAAGGAAGCCCTGAAATTATTGAAGAGAAAAGAGCATTTTCTCTTTTTGCCTCTATGTTTTCCAAGCCTATTCTATATAGGTACATTGTAGTCAAAACAAAATCTTGTTTGGGAAAGGGTGATATCATCAAAGTTGTACTGCGAATAGACAAGGAAAGTTTAACAGGTTGGAACTGCAACCGATTGAAGACCAGACAGCATGATTTCTTTTGAGTAAGTGACTTTTGTCAAAGTGTGGATCTTTCTCACAAAAATGATGGTGTCCAAATTCATGGTGTAAATCACGTGACTCAGAATTTCTGATAACCTTCAATATCTTTTTTAATACTTGAGCAATTTGAATTCGGTTTGAAGCAGAGAAGGTGGGAAAATGCCAGGAATAAGCTGGACGTGTTGGATTTTTGAAAATTCAACTGATAAAAAGGTTATTGAAGATAAACAAAAATTTTGGTTTATCTTCAATAACCTTTTTATCAGTTGATTTTCATGAATCAACCACGTCCATCTGTCCACATTCTCTGCTTCAAACCGAATTCAAATTGGTCCAGTATTTAAAAAATTATTGAAGATTTTCTTAAAATATTGCATCACGTGATCATCCACCGTGAAATTGATTATTCCAACAATCTGTAGAGCAAGAGATCAACCTACATAGTTGAAATTCAAACTGGTCAAGTATTAACAAAAGTATTGATGATTTTCTGAAATTCTGAGTCATGTGATTAACCAATGTGATACCTGTTGTTATTTTTGTCCTGCACATGTAGTATTTCCAGTAAGGCTAATAAATCATCATCTGTGAGCTTTTGTTTTCCTTTGAGGAAATGAAGTAGATCTTGTTCAACCTTGGTTTCTGCTTCAATGGTTGAGTCTTCAGCAATCTTTTGCAAAATCTGAAAAATATTACAGATTTATTCAACACATTCCCAAACAATCGGAAAACGATCTCAATCTCAAGTTCACTTTGGCAGAATCAACTTCAAAACTTTTGAAAGAAAATTTGTCCATATGTCATACAACTCATCTGCTTGAGATAGTTTTTGCTGATAATTCAGATATGTGACCCGTCACGCTTAAAGGGACCTTATCGGGTGTGTGAAAAATATCGACCCGAGTCAGTCTGCGCAGTCCGCGCAGCCAGACTAGGGCCGACACTTTTCACTTGTATGTACTTTTTTATATCTGGAATGTTTTCCCTATCTTACTGTATGTTCATTTTTTCGAATACAGTATTTGGTTGACCTGTGCTGAGTCTGACAAGATTGTACAAATTTAGATTTTTGGAGTTCGGATAAGGTCCTTTTTAGTGTGACGGGTCACACATATAGGCAGTGCTTAGAGAGTGAGAATCTGTATGACAAGTCTAAAGATCAACCTAACCTTGACATTTATACTCAAGAAAGCTTTCGAAAACAAGATGTGCCCGCGGACAACATAGCTCGCCGTTACAAGAGCTTGTCGCAACAAAAAGTCCAAGGTCAATAGGTCAAAGGTCATGGCCTCAAGGTCAAGATCATGGCATAAGGTATCCATATGTGAAATATCAAGGGTCTATCTATAATAGTGCATGAGAGGCCAGGTTCAAGTTTTTTTTAAAGTAGGTCAAACTCCAAGGTCAAGTTCACAAAGTCAGAGGTCATGGTCCAAAATGAAAGGTCTTGGCAGGAGGCATCCATGTGTGAAATATCAAGGCTCTATCAATAACATTGCATGAGATATAAGCCAGGTTAAAGTTTTATAAATGTAGGTCAAACTCAAAGGTCAAGGTCACTAGGTCAAAGGTCATGGTCACAAATGAAAAGTTTTGGTAGGAGGTATCCATGTGTGAAGTATCAAAGCTGGTTCTCTAATAGTGCCTGAGATATAGACCAAGTTAAAGTTTTTGAAGATGTGTTGCGACGCCAACCCGACGCTGACGGTGACACTAGGGCTGTGACATTAGCTCCCCGGACATAAAGTCATGGCTTGCTAAAAAGACAGACGAGAGGTAAATGCTGATTACCGACATTTTTCCCCTCTATGACTTCTATAAACAACAAAATATTTGAAAGCATCAAGAGATAAGAAGAATTTTGCTGATAAACAGCATTTTCTTCTATTTTATCAAGGCTTTCAATGCTGTTTGATATAATTTTTGTACATTTAATAACAATAATTTTCAAGACTTAAACTGTTTTCTATTTCTGTTACTGTATAAAATTTTGAATTTTTTTTAACAGATAAATGTCATAATCATATACTCACAATTTCAAGTTGGCATGGCTGCAACAAGTTCATAACTTTTGATGAAAATTTGTCGACAAGCGATGAAACGCTTCTACTGCAAATATTATTAGCTGATACTTCAGACAAATAGGTGGTGTCCAGGAAGGCGAGTTTCCCTACGACCAGTTTATATAAATTCCACATACAATGCTGGACCTCATTTTGATCTTGTTCTGTCTAAAATGAAAATGCAGTTAATCCATTACAAGATGTCAAAAATTCCGACTTGTTAAGTGAATGGAATTCCACATTTTTTGGTCTTTCAGAATAGAAAACATTGTGGTAAATCAAACAAGAGTTGTCCACGGACAACGTAGCTCGTCTATACCAGAGCTTGTTGCAAAAAAAAAGGAGTCCAAGGTCAAAGGTCAAGGCCACTAGGTCATTGTCTCAAGTTCAAGGTCATGGCATGAGGTATCCATATGTGAAATATCAATGCTCTATCTATAATAGTGCATGAGATATAGGCCAGGTTAAAGTTTTTTAAAAGTATGTCAAACTCCAAGGTCAAGGTCACTAGGTCAAAGGTCATGGTTCTAAATGAAAGGTAATGTAGAGAAGTTTCTATGTGTGAAATATCGAGGTTGTATCTCTAATAGTGCCTGAGATATAGGCAAGGTTAAAGTTTTTTAAAAGTAGGTCAAACTCCAAGGTCAAGGTCACTAGGTCAAAGGTCATGGTCCCAAATGAAAGGTCTTGTCAAGAAGTATCCATGTGTGAAATATCAAGGTTGTATCTCTAATAGTGCCCGAGATATAGGCCAGGTTAAAGTTTTTGAAGACGCGACGCTGACGCCGACGCCGACACTAGGACTGTGACATTAGCTCCCCGTACTTAAAGTCCCGGCTCGCTAAAAATTGCTTGTCGCAAGCCAAAGGCAATTTCTTCTTTTTCCACAATGTTTTCACAAGCCTTTTTCTTGAGTGGCATCAAAGTGCCATGTGTGGCTATGCGTTAACCCATTCCCAAGTGTGATTCCTTTTGATTAATTGCATAGGTTTAACCCATTACCACATGGTAAAATTTTGGACGGTTCCAATTTGAAAGTTATTACAGACAACAATTTCAAGTTGATGAAATTTTCAAAAAAATCCATTTCTGATCAGAAAACTTTGTGAAAAATGAAGTAATTACTTTTTACAAGCAATTAAATTAAATTATGTCAGACAGTTTTCCAATTTGACAAAAGTCTCACTTATTATCGGATGACACTTGTAAATAAAACTTGTAATACATGGGCGGATCTAGAGGACGGGTTGGTCTGGACCCCCCCTGGCATTGACCGAAATTTAATTTTGACTATATAAATTTAGTGTAATGTTACATATTTACTGCATTTTAATCCATAATTTGGGCCAGACACCCCCCCCCCCCCACACACACACACACTTTGGAAAAAAATTTGGGCTTGGACCCCCCCTGGAAAAAAATCCTGGATCCGCCCTTGTAATAATACCTGATCTTCAAAAGTAACATACTCTACAGACATCAATTTGTGTAGTACTTTCATCACTTGGTGTTGATCTCTCTTCATGGCAGCATATGATAGCAGCTGGAAATTGACAAATAGAAATTAAAACTTACAAATTATAACAACTAGATCTATAAATATAACACAAATTAGTTCAAACACAAAGCATTGTTTGAAAAGGAGAAACCATTTCTAGATCTAGATCTTATTGTCCGGTAAAATATTTTTTTCTATAGAATGTTTTCAAGTTGGTTGAAAATGTATATGTAATACACACATCATCCTACATGTTTTATTGACATATGAACAGCAGCCATCAATAAACATTTGAGCCAAGATCTGGAAAAAGGTCCCTTATCCCATTACTGCACAGTGCCGTTTTTTGACTTCCTCACAAGAAAACGTTTGGGAAAACATTGTAGACAAGAGCTTCAAAGAGCAGTGCATATACACCCGAGAGAGGCTTGTCAGTAAAATTGGCCATTTTTTTTTTCAATTCAAGGGCAGATACACATGTAATTCAAACATGAAGTTATCAAAATTTTGTTTGCACAACTAGACACCATAGAGATTCTTTGTGGCTATTTTGATTAAATTCTGGTTGAAACTGTAGGAGTTGCGCACACAAGAAAATTGGGATTTTTGAGAAAATGGGCATTTTTTAGAAAATGGGCATTTTTTAGAAAATGGGCATTTTCCCTTAAATTCAAGGGCAGATAATTCAAGAACATAACAGTTATATAAATTCCGTAAGCGGTGTGCACAACAAGACACCATGGAGATTCATTGTGGCAAGTTTGATAAAATTCTGATCAAAACTGTAGGAGGAGTTGCGCACACAAGAAAATGGACATTTTTTTAATTCAAGGGCAGATAATTCAATAACAAAAAGAGTTATCTGAATTCTGTAAGTGGTGTGCACAACTAGACAACATGGAGATTCATTGTGGCAAGTTCCGATCAAAACTGTAGGTGTTGCGCACACAAGAAATTGCAAACAGACGGACAGACAGACAAACGGTAGGACAGACAACCGGGGCCATATATAATACAACCCTTTCGTTGTATAAAACGGAAGAAGTTGCTTGTAACAAGAAATTTCTTCATTTTCCACAACGTTTTCCAATCCAAAATGGGAATGTTTCTTTTAAATCTTCATTAACTTGAAACTGTCGTCTGCATTATCTTTCAAAATTGGAAAAGTAAAATCAAAGCCCTGAAGGGCCTGAAAGTCGCTACAACAGAATTATTTGTAAAACAAGATTTGCTTTTCATGATCCTATCAGAGAATGCTTTGAAGTATTGAATGAAATGTATGTATGCCCCCACAAGGGTAAACCTTTAACAATTGAAGTAGTGCAATTGTAGTATTAATTTACATCAAGAATGAAAAGGGAAAATTGGCAATAACTCCACGAACATTATCAGCAGAGTTATATTTTTGTACAATACACTTCTACATAATGACACCATCCACCTATGAAGTTGCACGAATCTACCTCGCATAATTTTAGTAATGCTCTTGACAAACAATTAAATATGAAAATCAACAAAGGGCAAAAACCCAAAAATATGATTGACAGAGTATCAATTCTTACCTATGAAGTTTTATGCAATGTAAACAAGACCTAGATCTCGTGATTAGATCACATTCTTTAGAAACAAATTGAAAAAAAAAAACAATAATAAAATGAAAGACAAAACAAGTTATAGAATATTTACAGAGAAACACAGCTTTATTTTTCATCCATATCTATATATACAAATTCATAATACCATAGGCTACAGCAAATCCATAGATAATTATATCGTTAAAATGAATGCTACATATGAAAAGCAGTGGAAGCTAGATCTATTTTCAAAATGTTAGATTGGTCCAATTTGTAGGTAATTTTGGGGTGTTTAGTGATTGGGAGTAAAAACGTCATAACTACAGATTTCTGAAAGGGGCCCATGCTACGTTTTTATGCTTCTGAACTATTCGGGAACTCATATTTGTACATGGAAAAACAATTTGCAATGCATAAAAACCTCAATCACGGCGAATATCCATCTTTCCTTTGCTATAGATCAATCCTTTACAAGCGTGTTTACAGATTCTATTTTTACTTCGAAATGAGACAAGGTCAAGGTCAACGAGACACATCCCCAGCAGTATTAACACACTGTACAACCGGCTGCGTCGATGACTGTGACCTTATTTGCGAGGGATGCGTGGAAAGGTTTATTTTGTAGAAGCAGTTAGCACTGAACATTTATACACATATTTATCAACTATAGAATACCAAAGATCCTTTCGTTTATTCATAAAAGTAAATTAATTTGACCTACCATGCACCTGACATCAGATGCCGAATCTGTCTTCGTTGACGACGCAGCCGGTTGTACGGTGTGTTGAATCTTGCTGAGCACAGATGACGTACCTCTGACGTAATTGCTTTTTGAAGGTTGGGCATGTGTAACCGTTACAAAACAAAAACCAAGGACAATAAAATGCGGATCTGCACATTATTCATTGACTTGGATTTTTATACTTGATAAAGCTCAATGAGTGCTAACAATGGACCCCTTCAGGTTTGTAATTTCATACGTTTATATCTGGTTTGTAATTTTTGTGCCATTTGCATTTTCGACAGCCTAGCAGGTCCCCCTTTAATCTGTAGTTGCGATGTTTTGGCTGCGTGTCCCGTAAATTGACTGGAATTGATACTAAACTAAATTCTGGGTAAGAACGATGTTTTAAATGAAATATTTACCCATTTTGTTCTATTCAGATTTCCCAATTTCAGAAGATGTCACAGAAATTCATTGAATAAAATAGATCTTTACTTCATAACGCATTCCTCACTTAACTAAAACCCCTCAAAATCAAACTTGTCCTCCCTGGGTGAAAGTTAGATACTTTCAAAATACTGAATTTTACAGCTGGGGGGCCATGGACCACAGGGCCCCCGATGGGTCTATGGAAACGCCCTGGCCAGGGGTCCACGGGGCCAGAGCCACCCCGGAGCTCTTGAGAAATAGCGTTTTCAACCCTCAGGAAGGCTTTCATGACACTATAAATTCTACCATCTTTTGATGCAAGTTTTCCAAATCATTTATCACTCAGTTTAAAATTATAACTCAATATGATGCACTTTTTTACATCATTTTTTTTTTCAATTTCGAAATAAGAACTTATACGTTCTAGTATGCAATGGTGGCTCAAGGATTTTTTCCGAGCCTAAATGATGTCATAAAATGTGTAAAATGTGTAACGTTACATTAAAGTTATACAGCTTAAAAATAGTTTTCGGATAATTCCAGGAGGGAGGTCCAAAACACACACCCCACCGACCCCCTCTCGATCCGCCCGTGGTATGACATGGCAAATTTCAAAATATGCACATATTTCACGGTAGTTGCAATAATGTAACCGATACCATTTTGAATATTGATCTGGGTTTCGGATAAAATTCCTTCCTATTTGTTGCAATGGAGCAGGTACTGGAATGATTCATTCCAGCAAGTTTAGCAAAGTCAAACTTCAAAATAAAGCTGTTGAATGTAGTGAGAATGTTACCTGACAACAGGTTAAACCATTTTTCTGTCAATCCATCTTAGTTTTATGTCAAAATCACTTTCAAATAAAGTTTAATTTAATTTTGAAGCGGGCTAGACTACCCACCCATTTTATTCTACTGAGACATGGAATTTCTGTTGGAAGAAAAAATATCAAAACAATTCTTGTTGATACTTTTATACCAAAATTTTGACATGGACTATGTTCTTATCGGATTTACTTCTGATAAAATATGTTGGCATTTAAAAACGTATACAAGAAAATGTGTTTTACACCTGTTTGCTTTACTCCAAAGAAGCAAGAGGGAGGACTCGTAGCCACCAACCAATACCGGTTATCAAATGTGTGGCTACGATATCGCAGCTAATTTCACGGTGTCACTACCATTGGCAATTCAATCTTGATTTCAAGATTGTATTTATTTTTCGGATGCATCAAGGCAACTATTACTTAGCTATATTTGAAAAACTTTTGGAAGTTGACTTTCCGAAATTATCTTATAAAACGGTGATCAATACGACTACACCCCCCGCCCCTGAAAAACAATCGCAGATATGCTGTACCCGTCCTTGCGAGACGTTGATCTTTGCTGTTGTATTTCCACACTTGCACTTTTGTCATCCCTCTTGGTGACCGTGATATTTCTCAAGATTGATATCATTTAGGTACGCAATATTTTACAGTCACAGAAATGAATAATCTCTAGAACTGTTTATTGCGGCAAGCCTAAAGTTGTGATTAATCGATAATTTGAGCCTCCAATAATGGTTTATTCACGAATTAACTTCCCCTCTCTTCACAAAAACTATTTTATTTCACGTTGATTATTCGGTGATTAATGATAAGAAATTTAATCGCAGAAACGTCGACTGAATCGACGGACGCTCGACAATTTAATTTGAATGGTAATTCATGCAGATTTTATGATGTAAAGTAGAAAATTATACATCTAGGTTTAGAAGGTTATTTTGTTTTTGGTCTGCAAGCGATAATGTCATGATGATATGAAGAAAATGATACCTGTTAGTCTCTTATCCAAACCGAAAATTCACCGGTAATAATCCAACTAACATATTTTGAAACAGTTTCCGAAATAACTGAGCAGGTGTTGGCGGTGTTTTTGAAGTCACTATTCCAGCCCAGATTGAGTAGACGCTACGTCATCAAGACGTCATATTGTTTTTTTAACAAAATGGATCCGACTGTATCACGTGCTTATTCATCTGAGAAGCATGTCAATCAACTAGTAAGTCAATGAATGGGCGGGGACAATTCTCTTTTTCAACCAATCTGTATAAATTTTACAAGCATTGCTTCATAAAAGATCTAGAACTTAAAGGGCAATCGTCAGAAAAGAAGCTTTACCCCGAGTCTCTCCCTTAATCGGTCACATTTTAGTGAATATTTATTAGAGTGTTGACCTCTACATTTTTAAATTTTAGAGTAGATAGATTTAAGAGACAGTTAAATTTCATAAAGAGTTTTCAAAAGAAGAACGAAATTCAAACGGTAGACTATTTCAGTGTATTTAGTGAAAAGAAAATTTCTTGCAGATGTAGATCTACATGACTCGTGCTTATACTTGCTACTCTCTTAAAACAAAGTACAGTACATTACCTCTTATGAAATGATATGTAATTAGCAATGTATTTTGATGATCTATTTAATAGACATCGGCTTTGGAGAGTAATACTTGCCGACGTTCGTCTATATAACCTCTCTCTTAAATCCTTTCACAAACAAGACTTGATTCCGACGACAATCATGGGAACAAAAAGATTGGAAAACATTGAAAAGAAGAAATTGTCGATAACTAGCCATTTCTCCGTTCACCCGAGATACTTTCCATGATGTAATTCAATCTTTTTTAAGAAGTTATGTCGTATGCATGCAACAGCTTTCAAAATGGAGCAGTCTAAAAAATATTTCTGTTTTGGGGTAAACAAAATGACGAAAATTGAACATGAATGTAAATATCCATGAATTACACTTTGGGTCTAACGATTATCCATACATACACAAACGTGTGGGCTGAAATATTTATTCTGATCTGAAACGAATGTAAGGTTTTAGCTGGGATCTTTCGGGGGAACCGTATCATACAAAATGCCCGTGACTTGCAAAGCTGCTTTTGTGCCGTCTATGATCGCCTACCGGTCGCGAGATTCAACCCTGCAAATCAACAATTTCATTTCCGTAAATCCGGCGACGTAAAACCCTTTGTTTAAAGTAATCGTCGGATATGCACATCTTGCATATTTCGGGATCGTCAACATCACGGAACCAGCCGAGTAGTTAAGTCTCGTTTCTTTGATGTGGTCCCGTAGGTTTTCCCATTGATAAGCTGGCCAGGTGTGTAATAAAATGTTTTTTTCTGGTCTTCCCGGTATTGACTAAAATATTCATGAACCTGCAACACTACCCAGAAGAAGCTTTGAACTCGCCCTGGATTTTGTATTTTGGTCCTTGTCGAGTTGAAGGGCCTTGACGCGAATCCCGATCCTACTTACAACATAGCCACTTGCCCGTAACTCCAAAATCCAATCATTCAGATCATTTTCCTGTGGCTCATAGGGACTGATCCGAATAACCCTCCATTTCTGCGATTTTGGACAATCCCAGATCTTTGTCTTGTTTTTTCGCCAGTCTCTCACTAGCTTTCCACTGATACCGAAATCACTCTCAGCCGCACAGTTTTTCGAATTTTCGGCAAATTTGATCACACGATTTTTTAAGCTATTGTCATCACCAAGTAATTGCAGATTAAAACAATATGCAGTTATGAGGTTTTCGAAGAAAAGTGACGACTGCTTGTTGTGTACAATTATGTCGTGTGTTAATTTAGGGCATATTGATTGCGAGATTACACGCTTGAAATGGCAGAACGATGCATATCAAGCAAGACACCTTGTTAAAATGGAATTTATTATTATAAAAAGAATCAAGCAAATGAGTATTCCGTCGTTGTTGTATGTTTATTGTCGCCGAGTCATAAAGTCGATGTCTATTTCCCCCACATTCTGAATAGTTTTTTTCCTTGACTTATAGCCGAAGATATACAGTATTGAATATTGCACTATCTAAGGGAAGTAACTCTTTCATGAAAACTGTCTAATTCAAACCTGGTTATTTCCCTTAGACCAATATACCTCAGAAAACGGAATTATTGCGCGCGATAAATTTTCTCCGCCAAAAAAGTAGTTCTACATAAAACGTATAATTTCCTCGTTCAACAATGATTATTTGGCATGTCAGTTTAGAAATTGTAGAAAGTCGAATTTCAATATTAAATCAAAGTGTGGACAAGAAATCAGAGATCTACTTTGTCTCAAAACAGAAATACAGAAGAAGTTAAGAGGTCCGTCTTTGACCTTATTTGACCTGTCCAGAAAAACTCGTACGGCCCCAATAAGTCGCAGCGCGAGCGCTAAGCGACTTAAAAATTGCTGTCTTGTAATGCCATTTTGGGTTATAGTATTTGAGACAACCATGTTTCCAGATCAATCTGTTCCCAAGTGGAGTCTCCTCAGGATCCATACTGCTCTAACATTGTTGCTACAGTGGGGCGCCATAGTCTAGTGGTAGGACGCCAGCTTAGGGATCCAGAGGTCCTGCGTTCAAATCCCACCGAGGTCACGGGAATTTTTCTGAGCAAAAAAATTACCCCACGTTGCTCCTCTTCACCCAGGTGTATGAATGGGTACACGGGAGAGTTGAAAACGGATGTGCTGTGGCTGCCATAGGCGCCGACTGTAAACAGCCGACTTGAAGCTCAATGATCGTGGAGTAAAGTGTGAAAGTCACGCGAATATGGACCTAGTTCGTAAATTTGAGACTATAAACCACCTTTACTTAATGGAGAACAATGTGGGTCTTGATCAGACCGAATGTATATGCAGGCTGATCCAGATCCACATTGTACTCAAATACTGTACACTGGCTCAATAAAAATGTGTAGTGTTCAGGGTTCTCCCCAGAATAATTTGAAGCTGTAGTGGCAGTATCGTTGGAAGCTAACAATACAGTGTTTATGCAAATAAATTATTGTGATTAAAAACACAAGAGGCCCAGGAGGGCCTGAATCGCTCCACTGGTTAAAGTGGAGGAATTATCCCATGATTTCTTGTAAGCCTTACATAGCGGCAGCCAAATCTTGATATTTGTGAATAAATTTTGAAGAGAGACTCAAAGAACATTCTTGCAAAGTCTGGTTCAAATTGGCCTTATGGTTGATTTTTAATGAATTTTCTTATGATTTCTCTAAGTCTGATAAGCCCCTTTCTCCCTGCCACAGCCACATTTTTTTTTTGACAAATATAAAAATTTGTGAACAAATTTTAAAAAGAACGACTAAAGGCACATTCCTGCAAAGTTTGGTTCAATTGGGCATACTGGTTGATTTTTAAAGAATTTTCTTATGATTTCTGATAAGCCCCTTCCTCCCTGCAACGGCCACATTTTATGACAAATGTAAAAAATTGTGAATAAATTCTGAAAAGAGAGACTCAAAGAACATTCCTGCAAAGTCTGGTTCAAATTAGCCCTATGGTTGATTTTTAAAGAATTTTCTTA
This sequence comes from Fragum sueziense, assembly GCA_963680895.1. Classification (NCBI taxonomy): domain Eukaryota; kingdom Metazoa; phylum Mollusca; class Bivalvia; order Cardiida; family Cardiidae; genus Fragum; species Fragum sueziense. The sequence goes on along the minus strand of OY804609.1, from coordinate 24,739,672 downwards.
TGATTTCTTTAAGTCTGATAAGCCCCTTTCTCCCCGCCACAGCCACATTTTTTGACAAATGTAAAAATTTGTGAACAAATTTTGAAAAGAATGACTCAATGCACATTCCTGCCAGGTTTGGCTCAAATTGGTCCAATGGTTGATTTTTAAAGAATTTTTTATGATTTCTTTAAGTCTGATAAGCCCCTTTCTCCCTGCCACGGCCACATTTTTTGACAAATGTAAAAAATTTGTGAACAAATTTTGAAAAGAATGACTCAAGGCACATTCCTGCCAAGTTTGGTTCAAATTGGCCCAATGGTTGATTTTTAAAGAATTTTCTTATGATTTCTTTAAGTCTGATAAGCCCCTTTCTCCCTGCCACGGCCACATTTTTTGACAAATGTAAAAAATTGTGAACAAATTTTGAAAAGAATGACTCAAGGCACATTCCTGCCAGGTTTGGTTCAAATTGGCCCAATGGTTGATTTTTAAAGAATTTTCTTATGATTTCTCTAAGTCTGATAAGCCCCGCCCTGCCACGCCCACATTTTTTGACGAATCAAAAATTCACGAACAAGTTTTGAAAAGGGTCACCCAAGGAACATTCCTGCCAAGTTTGGTCAAAATTGGCCCACTGGTATAAGAGGAGAAGATGTTTAAAGAAAAAGTTAACGGACGGACGCACGGACAGACGCACGGACGCACGACGGACACAACGCCATGACAATAGCCCGCTGGCCTTCGACCAGTGGAGCTAATAATGGGAAAAGAAGAAATTGCTCACTTTGAGCAATTTCTCCTTTTCCCATAATGTTTTTACGTATGTATATTGTACAAATGCCTTATTCATAAGTATTTTACATGAAATAAGGCAATTCCTCTATTTGTTGATCATTTTGAGGAAAATTAAGCTGTTGGGCACTTTTGAAGCTGTGGCGGCATTAACCTGATTTACTTGAAGCTGTAGCGGGGCCGATAAAGCTTACTAGCCTGGGGAGAAAACTGAGTGTGCACATAATCCAGATTGCCAGAGACAGCTAAGCCTAGGTTTTCTTGTGATATGTTTAATTTATAGTACTAACTGTCTTGTTTTTAACATTTGAAGTACTAATCACAACATCATATTATAATACATAAAGACATGATTTCCTAAGATTTGCAATAATCTGTTAAAAAATCCTAGTTTAACCCATTCCCAAACTAGACCTTGTTTTGACATTCCTAACAGAATAGGCTTAAGGAAAACAATGAGGCCAAAGATGAAAATTCTGATTATCAGCTTTTTCTACGTTTGCCTCAGTTTTTTCTAGGCTATGAGGTACACAAATCCAATCTTTTTGAACATATTATATTTTATCATCTGCACCCGGTTTAGAATCGGGCGGGTCTAAAATTTTGCCGTTTTGAAAAGGGCCATTTACTGTCATTTCCATTGATTTTATAAGCTTCAGATAAACTTTGAATAGGTTTGGTAATTTGACTTATAATGCGACAGATAAATTCCAAACCATATGTTGTGGGTACTCATTTGAATTGTCTCAGAGAGACGATTCCAAGTATCAACAACATAGGGTTTTATAAAGAATTAATGAAATATTGCATTTTGAAAACCTATTACTCACCGTCATTTCCATGGATTTTATCAGCTCCAGGTAGACTTTGAAAAGGTTTGGCAACTGGTCTTTGACTGACTTGTAAATTCTGTGAAGAATTTTGATGGACAGGCTAAACTTGTCCAGGTCATTATCATGAACTGCTCGTCTGATGGCGAATAATGCCAGAGTTATCTGGGTCAAGTTGGATTTATCTTGTTTGGTGTAGAGAGCTGAAAAAAGGGGAACATTAAGGTTTACAGACCCTCATTAAACACGGTGGGGATTGTACATGATGGGATGGATAACGAATACGAAGTATACGGACAAATTTGCCTCGCTTCAGATAAGAAATTGTGCAATAATTTTCTTATTTCTTCACCAATTTTCAAGCGGTTTGTTGCATGTACCCCGCATTAGTGAGCTCTTTCCTCGGATATATGACTTGTTTGTAGAATCTTTGTACTTTGTCCAAAAATTGATCCCAACCAACCAGAAAAACGACAAAAAATTCTGGCCCTTTTTCTAGTCGGTTGGGATCGGTTTTTGAGAAAAGTACAGGGAAGTTCCAGATAAATAATACATCTGAGAAAAGGGCTCAGTAAGACGGAGTACATGCACCAAACCGCATGAAAATTGACGCAGAAATAAGTAAGTTATTGCACAAATTCTTACCTGAAGCGTGGTTAATTTGGCCGTAGTCGTTACCATTTCACTTTCTGGTCGGTTGGGACAATATTTCGGAAAAAGTATCATGAGTTATCTAATATGTCATACATCCGATGAAAGAGCTCGATAAGGCGGGGTACATGCTGCAAACCGCTTGAAAATTGATACAGAAATAACAGAGTTATTGCAAAATGTCTTACCTGAAGCGAGGCGTGTTGGCATCAAATTTTGTGCAAATAATAGACTGAGTTTACCGTTATGTTTTGATAAACCGTTAGTGTTGTTATAACATCTCATAACTACGGTTTGATTCAAGCCGTAGTTACGAGATTTTATAACTAGAAAGACCTGAAGGTCTTGAGTCGCTCCACAGGCCTGAATTTCTTATGGTTCAAGCTGAAAATTACACAAAGGCAATATCTAATCGTCACCAACATTCTGTTCTAGTTTTGTCTTGATTAATCCATATTTGTAGATGCTAGAGTGAAATCAAAGTCAAAATAGAGCCGAAAATGGCAATTTTGTCAATTTCAAGTGCACATAACTCATGATATAAAATTCAGATCAAGATGAAAATTATACCAAGGCAAGATCTTATGGTCACCAATATTCTGTACAAGTTTTGTCTTGATTAATCAGTATTTGTAGTTGCTAGAGTGAAAACAAAGTCAAAATAGAGCCGAAAATAGTAATTTTGTCAATTTCAAGGGCACATAACTCATGATATAAAATTCAGATCAAGCTGAAAATTATACCAAGGCAAGATCTTATGGTCACCAATATTCTCTACAAGTTTTGTCTTGATTAATCAGTATTCGTAGTTGCTAGAGTGAAAACATGTCAAAATAGAGCCGAAAATGGTAATTTTGTCAATTTCAAGGGCACATAACTCATGATGTAAAATTCAGATCAAGCTGAAAATTACATCAAGGCAAGATCTTATAGTCAACAACATTTTGTTAAAGTTTTCTCAAGATTTGTCCATATTTGTAGTTGCTAGAGTGAAAACATGTCAAAATAGAGCCGAAAATAGCAATTTTGTCAATTTCAAGGGCACATAACTCATGATGTAAAATTCAGATCAAGCTGAAAATTAGACACAGGCAGGATATTATGCTTATATATATTCTGTCCAAGTTTTGTCTTGATTGGTTGATATTTGTAGATTTTAGAGCAAAAATAAAGTCAAAACCAGCTATTTTTGACATTCAAGGGCAGATAACTCAGGTTATTCTGATTCGATCAAAATTCTTTGAAGGAATCTGAGAAAGGGTCACCCAAGGATCATTCCTGTGAAGTTTGGTTGAAATCCATCCTGTAGTTTCTGAGAAGAAGATTTTTAAAGAAAAAGTTTACGGACGCACGCACGCACGCACGCACTGACGCACGGCAGACACACCGCCATGACAATAGCCCGCTGGCCTGAAAGGCCAGTGGAGCTAACAACACCAACGAACTACTCTTTATTTGTCCGAAATTACGTCACAGTTTACTTGATAAAATCGTTCCCTATTGTCGGTAGTCGTTATCCATCCCATCATGCACAATCCTCACCGTGTTAAAAACACCACTTTCTAACCAAAGGAAGTGCATCAGATTACACACACTTGTAAATACACTTCACATAAGTTGATTCACCATGCCAGATTTAAAGATTATGCTTCAAGAAGAAAACAAGCAAATTCGTTGAATTGATATCCCCCGCCGAACATATTTTCATTGTCAATAAAGTAGTGCGGAAACGAATATAACTCTGTATGTATATGGCTTCAACAGAACGAATATCACTCTGTATGTATATGGCTTCAACAGAACGAATATCACTCTGTATGTATATGGCTAAAACAGTCAGGGGCAGTAACTCTAAATTCGGCGGTCGAACCGGGTAACCCCGACGATAAGCGCATGTCCTCATTGTAGTAAAGCTGTGTGGCAAGTTTCATTGAAATTCGGTGTATGGTTTTCAAGAAATAGCGCGGAAACGAATATCACTGTATGTACGAGGGTTGTCCGGAAAGTTTTGAGACTGTGTCTATATCTCAAAAAGTATTTTAAATAAAGTTTTAAAAAGAGCATGATTACAAAGAAAATTATTTTTGAAGCTTTCTTGCAGAAAATTAAGTTTGATTACTCCCTACACGGCAAGAAAATGGTTGCCAAGACAACTACCTCGCCTCGTCACGGAGCACTTTGAAATTACCGGAAATCAAAAAAAGATTATGCGATGTTAATATCTTACATAAGATACATTTCAGGCCAAAATGTACGGTCAAAACGTATAACGTCAGATAAACCTATGCTACATATTTGCAGAAAATTTTGACGTCATACAACGGAAAACAAGTCTATTACAAGTAACGAAAGTACACTCAACCTTTCAAGATATCGGAAAAAACTCCGACGTTGATGTCACGCACGGAGCAACGCACTGTTATCAAGCACTGTGAAAATGTGGGAATGACTCCTACGGATGCATATAAGTTTCTAAAATTGGATCAAACACGTCCTAACTGTTCGAGGGCATTAGTATTCCGGTGGCATGAACGTTCTAGTGACAGTAAGATGTGAATGATCTAAAACGGAGCGGGAGGCCATCATCCCACAAACATAAAAAGCTTTATTTCAGAATTGCATTGCTACAAATCGGCATAAAAACTTACAAGAGGACCATGATGGTCCTAAATCGCTCACCTGAATCAAGATGACAAGAGTGATAATGGCAATTTTGTCAAGTTCATAGGCATGAAACTTATAATGACTTTCTGTTTGGAAACAATTAAGAAATAATTTTGTTCCAATCGATCCTGTAAGGTTGGGTATGAATTAGCACAATTGTTGAGTTAGTTAATTTTCAACAATTATTTCATGATTTCGCAATATACAACATAGGGCTAATTTTCAAAGTATACTGATCTGTTAGAGATTGATCATTTATGATAGACTCAATTAACAAGATTTTGTCTGTGATTGATAGAATATAGTGAAAGATTATCATTACCATCTGATAAGCTAAAGCTAATCCCTTATTTGTTTACATAAGATAAACATGGGGCCAGCCTGAGAGCAACAGATAAGGGAAAAAGAAAATTGGCCCAATGGTTGATTTTTAAAGAATTTTCTTACGATGTCTCTAAGTCTGATAAGCCCTTCCTCCCTGCCATGCCCACATTTTTTGACCAATGTAAAAATTTGTGAACACATTTTGAAAAGAGTAACTCAAGGAACATTCAAGTAAAGTCTGGTTCAATTGGGCACAATGGTTAATTTTTAAAGAATTTTCTTATGATTTCTATAAGTCTAATAAACCCCTTTCTCCCTGCCACAGTCACAGTTTTTTACAAATGAAAAAAACTGTGAACAAATTTTGAAAAGAGCGACTCAAAGAACATTCCTGCAAAGTCTGCTTAAAATTGGCCCAATGGGTGATTTTTAAAGAATTTTCTTATGATTTCTCCAAGTCTGATAAGCCCCTTTCTCCCTGCCAAGGCCACAATTTTTTTTACAAATGAAAAGATTTGTGGACAAATTTTGAAAAGAATGACTCAAGGCACATTCCTGCAAGGTCTGGTTCAAAGTGGCCCAATGGTTGATTTTTAAAGAATTTTCTTATGATTTCTTTAAGTCTAATAAGCCCCTTTATCCCTGCCACGGCCATCTTTTTTTTCAAATGTAAAATTTCTGAACAAATTTTGAAAAGAATGACTTAAGGCACATTCCTGCCAAGTATGGTTCAAATTGGCCCAATTGTTGATTTTTAAAGAATTTTCTTATGATTTCTCCAAGTCTGATAAGCCCCTTTTTTCCCTGCCACGGCCACAATTTTTGACAAATGAAAAAAATTGTGAACAAATTTTGAAAATAATGACTCAAGGCACATTCCTGCAAAGTATGGTTCAAATTGGCCAAATGGTTGATTTTTAAAGAATTTTCTTATGATTTCTCTAAGTCTAATAAGCCCCTTTCTCCCTGCCACAGCCACATTTTTGGACAAATATAAAAATTTGTGAACAAATTTTGAAAAGAGTGACTCAAGGAATATTCCTGCCGAGTTTGGTTAAATTGGGCCCAATGGTTGATTTTTAAAGAATTTTCTTATGATTTCTAGTCTGATAAGCCCCTTTCTCCCTGCCACGCCCACATTTTTTGACAAATCAAAAATTCACGAACAAGTTTTGGAAAGTGTCACACAAGGAACATTCCTGCCAAGTTTGGTCAAAATTGATCCAATGGTTTAGGAGGAGAAGATGTTGAAAGAAATTGTGGACGGACGGACAGATGGACGGACGGACGGACGGACAGACAGACGGACGGACGACGGACAAAAAGCGACCACAATAGCTAACAAGACTTATGCATGGCAGTATGATCAGCTGTTACACGGTATGAAAATGAGTGGTATGGACATGTTTTTACCCAATGGGTTGAACGCCATCGTAAGTGCGTGCGTTCCTGTGGGGAATATTTTGAAAAACTGTGAAAATGACGTTACGTCATAATGCAACGAAGTGCTCCAAAAAGTGTTACTTGTATGTTTTAAAATTTACGTTGTAACGGTTCACATCGCAGTATCTTATTGAAATTTTCAGGAATAATCTGATATATATGCAATTATCTGTAGGTAAAGTTTTAAATATATCACACTTGTCGTTTGTTTTTTATTAAGACAGTCTCAAAACTTTCCGGACAACCCTCGTATATGGCTTAAACAGTCAGGGGCAGTAACTCTAAATTCGGCGGTCGAACCGGGTAACCCCGATGATATGCGCATGTCTTCATTGTAGTAAAGCTGTGTGCCAAGTTTCATTGAAATCCGGTCTATAGTTTTCAAGAAATAGCGCATAAACGAATATCACTCTGTATGTATATGGCTAAAACAGTCAGGGGCAGTAACTCAAAATTCGACGGTCGAACCGGGTAACCCCGGAAATGCGCATGTCCACTTTGTAGTGAAGCTGTGAGCCAAGTTTCATTGAAATCCGATCGATAGTTTTCAAGAAATAGCGCGGAAACGAATATCACTCTGTATGTATATGGCTTAAACAGTCAGGGGCAGTAACTCTAAATTCGGCGGTTGAACCGGGTAACCCCGACGATATGCGCATGTCCACTTTGTAGTGAAGCTGTGTGCCAAGTTTCATCGAAATCCGGTCTACAGTTTTCAAGAAATAGCGCGGAAACGAATATCACTCTGTATGTATATGGCTTAAACAGTCAGGGGCAGTAACTCTAAATTTGACGGTCGAACCGGGTAACCCTGAGGATATGCGCATGTCCTCATTGTAGTAAAGCTGTGAGCCAAGTTTCATTGAAATCCAGTCTATAGTTTTCAAGAAATAGCGCGGAAACGAATATCACTCTGTATATAAATGGCTAAAACAGTCAGGGGCAGTAACTCTAAATTCGGCGGTCGAACCAGGTAACCCTGACGATATGCGCATGTCCACTTTGTAGTGAAGCTGTGTGCCAAGTTTCATCGAAATCCGGTCTACAGTTTTCAAGAAATAGCGCGGAAACAAATATCACTCTGTATGTATATGGCTTAAACAGTCAGGGGCAGTAACTCGAAATTCGGCGGTCGAACCGGGTAACCCCGACGATATGCGCATGTCCTCATTGTAATCAAGCTGTGTGCCAAGTTTCATCGAAATCCTGTTTATAGTTTCCAAGAAATAGCGCGGAAACGAATATCACTGTATGTATATGGCTAAAACAGTCAGGGGCAGTAACTCTAAATTTGGCGGTTAAACCAGGTAACCCCAACGATATGCGCATGTCCACTTTGTAGTTAAGCTGTGTGCCAAGTTTCATCGAAATCCGGTCTACAGTTTTCAAGAAATAGCGCGGAGACAAATATCACTCTGTATGTATATGGCTTAAACAGTCAGGGGCAGTAACTCTGAATTCGGCGGTCGAACCGGGTAACCCCGACGATATGCGCATGTCCTCATTGTAGTAAAGCTGTGTGGCAAGTTTCATCGAAATCCGGTTTATAGTTTCCAAGAAATAGCGCGGAAACGAATATCACTGTATGTATATGGCTAAAACAGTCAGGGGCAGTAACTCTAAATTTGGCGGTTGAACCGGGTAACCCCGACGATATGCGCATGTCCACTTTGTAGTGAAGTTGTGTGCCAAGTTTCATCGAAATCCGATCTATAGTTTTCAAGAAATAGCGCGGAAACGAATATCACTCTGTATGTATATGGCTTAAACAGTCAGGGGCAGTAACTCTGAATTCAATGGTCGAACCGGGTAACCCTGACGATATGCGAATGTCCTCTTTGTAGTGAAGCTGTGTGCCAAGTTTCATTGAAATCCGGTCTATAGATTCCAAGAAATAGCGCGGAAACGAATGTCGGTCGGACGGACGGACGGACGGACATGGCAAAAACAAGAGGACCATGATGGTCCTAACTCGCTCACCTGAACCAAGATGACATGAGCGAAAATGGCAATTTTGCCACATGTTAAGGCATATAACAAGGGACTTTCTGTTCCGATCAGGCTAAACACAAGAAGCTGCAACATAGGGATAACAAGATGTGTTTGTGAAACACAAATGTCCCCAAAATGGCCATTTTTCTAAAATGTTAAGTTTTCGTGTAAAGGGTTGATAAGGGTAAACGCATGACCTTGAGGAAAGTCATATTGCATGGAACAGATATATATCATTGAAAGAAAGCTACATACCAAATTGGAGATTTGTATGTCAAATACTTTCGGAAAAAAGGCCAATGTTAAGTGTTCATTTTCAGTTTTTGGACAGACGGACGGACAGACAGGCCTTATAATTTGCGAAAAGATTGTCAAACATTGCCCTCTTTATCATTTTGATATGTAACCTTTAAATCAATCCACAACATAGGGAAAATACGATATTCATTGAACAAAATTAGGATTTGATTTTGGTTAAATTTTTTCCTAACAACATAACATCAGAGCAGCAGATTTCAATGCTACTGTAAATGACAAACCAAAATGTTGAGTAAGACTGCATTCATGTACAAAATTGGAAAGAAAATAATGAGGCAAAAGGAGAAAATGCAGGCTATCAGCATTTTCTTCTTTCGCCAGGCCAATAACATTTTCCCAGGCAAACCTGTGTATGGTTGGGAAAGGGCTTAATCCTTTCCCATACAGAAAAGGAACAGACAACCCCAATTTGAAAAGAGTTGCAGAAGACAAAATTAATATTGAAAAAGGAAGGATTCATGTACAATATAGCACATAAAATATTGATGCAAAGGGAGAACATTGCTGATTATCAGCATTTTCTTCATTTGACTCAATATTTCCCAAGCCTATTCTAATAATAATAAGGACTCAAAACCAAGCCTTTTCAGGAAACGGTTAAAGCATTGAGATAATCCTTAAGTAAATTGAGAAACAAATAAAAGAGGTTACCGGCTTTCCAAATTGTAAAATATCTTTCAATGTTTATCAAACCCAGTGCAGTTGGTATTCATTTAAATGATCTCATCAAGATTATTCAAATGAGTACCAACAACATAGGCATTAAAGCTTCAATAACAAATAGATTGTATTTGCCCACTTTTAGATACAGGTCCATTCTGGAGGTCTTGTTTATCTTTCGCCGGTCTTGTTTATCTTTCACCGGTCTTTTATAAACATCACCCGGTCTTTGCTTACATTACATGAAACTTGATACATCATGGCTGATAATGTGATTTTAATGAATTTTCTTGAGGATTTCTCTAAAAGTCTGATTAACCCCGCCCTGCCACGCCCACATTTTTTGACAAATCAAAAATTCACGAACAAGTTTTGAAAAGGGTCACTCAAGGAACATTCCTGCCAAGTTTGGTGAAAATTGGCCAAAGGGTATAGGAGGAGAAGACGTTTAAAGAAATTGTGAACGGACGGACGGACAGACGGACGGACGGACAGACGGACAGACGGACGGACGACGGACGGTGAGCGACCACAATAGCTCACCTTGAGCACTTCGTGCTCAGGTGAGCTAACAAGAGGACCATGATGGTCCTATATCGCTCACCTGAACCAAGATGATATGAGCCACAGTTATGTTTGAATCAATTAATATTTGTGACATTAAGACTGAAAACAAACTTATGGTCATCAACATTATGTCCCAGTTTCGTCTTTATAGGTCAATATATCTGGTTGTAAAGAGTGAAAACAAAGTCAAAAATGAGAAAGTCGAAAACAGCAATTTGTCAAATTCAAGGGCAGATAACTCAGAACATTCTGGTCCGATCAAACCAAAACAAAAACTCATTCGAAAACTTATATGAGGTCACCAACATTGTGTCCAATTTTTGTATAGATTGGTCAATATTTGTTGATCTATGCTATAGTGTAAACAATGTCAAAAGTAGCTCATTCAAGGGCAGATAACTTCTGACTTTTTTGTCCGATCTGACCCAAAATCGAACTCATCCAAGATCTTATGGTCACTAATATTGTGTTAAAGTTTTGTCTTGATTGGTCAATAACTGTAGATGCTATAGTGTAAACAAAGTCGATAACGCTCAAAAACGACAATTTTGTCAAATTCAAGGGCAGATAACTCAGGACTTTCATGGTCGATCAAACCAAAAATCAAACTCATCTGAGATCTTATGGTCATTAACATTGTTTCCAACTTTTGTATTGATTGGTCAATATTTGTAGATGTAAATGTAATGTAAATGTTTGTAGATGTAAACAATGTCAAAAGTAGCTATTTTTTACATTCAAGGGCAGATAACTTCTGACTTTCTGGTCCGATCTCACCCAAAATCGAACTCATCCAAGATCCTATGGTCACTAACATTGTATTAAAGTTTTGTCTTGATTGGTCAATAATTGTAGATGCTATAGTGTAAACAAAGTCGAAAACGGTCAAAAACGACAATTTTGTCAAACTCAAGGGCCGATAACTCCTGACTTTGTAGTCCGATCTGACCCAAAATCAAACTCATCCGAGATCTTATGGTCACCAACATTGTGTCTAACTTTTGTATTGATTGGTCAATATTTGTAGATGTTAGAGTGTAAATAATGTCAAAAGTAACTTTTTTTACATTCAAGGGCAGATAACTCTGGACTTTCTGGTCCGATCTGACCCAAATTCGAACTCATCCGAGAGCTCATGATTATACATCTTTTGACCAAGTTTGCTTAAGATTGGCTGATATTTGTAGATGCTAGAGTGTAAACACCAAATTGTTGACAGACGGACGGACATACAGACATACGGACATACGGACGGACGACGGACAAAAAGCGATCACAATAGCTCACCTTGAGCACTTCGTGCTCAGGTGAGCTAACAATATCCCCCCCGAAAATTTTTTTCAGCGGGGGATAATAATTTACAAATTAATATTATTTTACTCTATATATTCAAATGTAAGGGAAGTAATTTTGAAATGTTTTGTCAGTATTTCCTAAAATAAGTATGCATTAATTCAAAATTCTAAACAGTACAAAATGATTATGTTTGTATTTACATTGGAAATATAATAAAGTTTAGGAATTACTGGCACTTTTCAAATTTCGCCTCTTTGGTGCTAATGATGGGTTGGATACCGTAAGTTTTTAAACTTTTCCAAAAAGAAGAGATGTTTGTAAAACGTGTATACTCCCCTTAATTAATTGAAGTAAGGGGCCAACCTTTGATGTAGCCATCTAACAATTGAAGCAGTCCAGTGGTAATATCTATAAAGTATTAAAATCAATAAAGAGCTATACCTCAACAAATATCAACTGCAGAGTTATGGTTCTTACCAATCTGATTAAAACCAGAGCCCCGTTCTTTAGAGCGAGATTTCTTAAGATATCTTGAGATTTTTTAAGATATTTCAACATAAAGCATTCTTTAGATCAAGATTTTTAAGTCGTTCAATCGGGAGGGGCCATTACTCTTTACTTCATGCGGAACCCTCGGTCAACTCTGTAGAAAAGATATAAAGAAAGTTGACCGGGTGGTTCCGAACGCTCCATAATTTATAAACCCCGCTGTTCCGAATGCTCCATACTTTATACAAATGACGTCATGATGACGTCATTTGTATAAATATGGAGCAGTGATTTTGTTACAAATTTATGCGGAAGAGTCCTGGGACCCACTTGTTCCCAAAACAATGAGTCCAATATTGAAACATATGAGTCTTTGAAAGACAATGTCGATTACACTATGAAAATATTAGCATTCTAGGACTCATTGAATATTTTTCAATGAGTCCTGAGAAAAAAATGTGAGTCAGGGACTCGGGACTCGCAGGTAACAAAATCCCTGATGGAGCATTCGGAACAGCTCGGTCAAAGTCTCGGTCTTAAAAACGCTTTATTCAAAACACCTTGTTTCATCTTATTTCATAATGTAACATCTGAGAGTCACCTGTTACACGATGTATAATCACGTAACTTAGAATTTCCGATAATCTTCAATATCTTTGTCAATACTTGACCAATTTGAATTAGGTTTGAAGCAGAGAAGGTGGAAAAATGTCAGAAATAACATGGACGTCGTAGATTTTTCAAAAATCAATTGATAAAAAAGTTATTGAAGATAAACCAAAATTTTGGTTTATCTTCAATTAAACAATATCACAATATTATTCCTCAAACTCTTGAAAAAGGCAAATTTTGCCGAAATATTGAATTGAGTATTTTATAATAGTATCTTCAATTACTTTTTTATCAGTTGATTTTTCAAAAATCAACCACGTCCATCTAATGTGTGACGACTGTCCGCATTCTCTGCTTCAAAACGAATTCAAATCGGTCCCGTATAATGAAAATTATTGAAGATTTTCTGAAATTGTTACATCACGTGATTATCCATTGTGTGTTAGGGGTCATTTCAGTGACCATTTTCTTCATTTGCATCAATGTTTTCCCAAGTTTTTCCTCAGAGAAGTCAAAGCCAGAGGCGCGTTCTTTAGAGCGAGATTTCTTAAAATATCTTGAGATTTCTTAAGATGTTTTGGGATAAAGCATTCTTTAGAGCAAGATTTTTAAGACACTCAGTGGGAGGCGCCATTTCCCTGCACTTTGTGGGGAACGCCTGGGTTAACTCTGTAGAAACAAGAGATGTTTGTAAAACATATATGCCCCCTCAAGGGCCTACATTTGATGTAGGTCAAAGTCCAAGGTCAAGTTAACAAGGTCCAAGATCATGGTCAAATATGAAAGGTCTTGGTAGGAGGTGTCTATGTGTGAAATATCAAATCTGTATATGTTAAAGTAAAATGAAACATAGGCAAGGTTAAAGTTTTTAAAAGTAGGCCAAATGCCAAGGTTAAGGTCATGGTCAAATGTGAAAGGTCTTGGTTGGAGGTGTCCATGTGTGAAATATCAAGGCTGTAGGTGTAAAAGGACATGATATATATGCCTGGTTTCATTCTTTTTAAAAGTAGGTCAAACTCCAAGGTCAAGGTTGCAATATTCAAGGTCATGGTCAAATGTGAAAGGTCTTGGTAGGAGGTGTCTATGTGTAAAATATCAAGGCTGTAGGTGTAATAGGATATAAGAAAAAGGCTAGGTTAAAGATTTCTAAAAGTATGTAAAAATCAAAGGTCAAGGTCACACAGGCCAAGGTCATGGTCAAATGTGAAAGGTCTTGGTAGGCGGTGTCCATGTGTAAAATATTGAGACTGTATAGGTAACAGGACATGAGATATAGGCCTAGTTTAAGTTTTTTAAAGGTAGGTCAAACTCCAAGGTCAAGGTCCAAGGTCATGGTCAAAAGTGAAATATCTTGTTTGGAAGTGACCGTGTGTGAAATATCAAGGCTGTATATGTAAAATGACATGAAATATAGCCCAGGTTAATGTATTATTAAAGTAGGTCAAACACCAAGGTCAAGGTCACAAGGTCCAAGGTCATGGTCAAATGTGAAAGGTCTTGGTCGTAGGTGTCCATGTGTCAAATATCAAGGCTGTATGTGTAAAAGGACATGATATATTGGCTAGGTTAAAGTTTTTATTTAAAAGTAGGTCAAAGTCCAAGGTAAAGGTCACAAGGTCTGAGGTCATGGTCAAATGTGAAAGGTCTTGGTAGGATGTGTCCATGTGTGAAATATCAAGGCTGTATGTGTAATAGCACATGAGATATAGGCCCAGTTTAATTTTTTTAAAGTAGGTCAAACTTCAAGGTCAAGGCCACATGGTCCAAGGTCATAGTCGTATGTCATAGGTCTTGGTCAGAAGATTCTATGTGTCAAATATCAAGGCTGTATGTGTAAAAGGACATGATATATCGGCCAGGTTAAAGTTTTTTACAAGAGGACCATGATGGTCCTATATCGCTCACCTGAACCAAAATGATATGAGCAACATTTTTGTTCAATTCAAAAAATATTTATGACTTTAAGACCGAGAACGAACTTATGGTCAATGACGTGAAAATCGAACTCATCCAAGTTTTTACGGTGCTCAACATTGTGTCAAAGATTTGTCTTGTTTGATAAATAATTGTAGATTCTGGAGTATAAACAAGATCGAAAACAGCCGAAAACAGCAATTATGTCAAATTCAAGGGCACATAACTCTCAACTTTTTTATCAGATCAGACTGAAAATCAAACTCATCACAGAACTTATGATCCCCAACATTGTGTCCAAGTTTTGTCTTGATTGATCAATAAATGTAGATTCTAGAGTATAAACAAGGTCGAAAACAGCCGAAAACGGCAATTTTATCAAATTCAAGGGCACATAACTCTCGACTTTGTGGTAAGATCAGGCCGAAATTCAAATTCATCCGAGATCTTATGATACCCAACATTGTGTCCAAGATTTGTCTTGATTGGTCAATAATTGTAGATTCTAGAGTGTAAACAAGTTCGAAAACAGCAATTTTGTCTAATTCAAGGGCACATAACTCTCGACTTTTTTATCAGATCGGACTAAAAATCAAACTCATCCAAGATCTTTTGGTCTCAAACATTGTGTCCAAGTTTTGTCTTAATTGATAAATAATTGTAGATTCTAGAGTGTAAACAATGTCAAAAACAGCCGAAAATGGCAATTTTATCAAATTCAAGGGCACACAACTCTCATCTTTCTGGTCAGATCAGACTGAAAATCAAACTCATTTGAGATCTTATGGTCTCCAACATTGTGTCCAAGATTTGTCGTGATTGGTCAAAAATTGTAGATGCTAGAGTGTAAATTAGGTCGAAAACAGTCAAAAACGGCAATTTTGTCAAATTCAAGGGCTCATAACTCTCGACTTTCTGATCAGATAAGACTGAAAATCAAACTCATCCAAGATTTTATGGTCCCCAACATTGTGTCCAAGTTTTGTCTTGATTGATGAATAATTGTAGATTCTAGAGAGTAAACAAGGTCAAAAACAGCCGAAAATAGCAATTTTGTCAAATTCAAGGGCACATAACTCTCGTCTTTCTGGTCAGATCAGACTGAAAATCGAACTCATCTGAGATCTTATGGTCTGCAAAATTATGTCTAAGATTTGTCTTGATTGATCAATAATTGTAGATGCTGGAGTGTAAACAATGTCAAAACTAGGTATTTTTCGCATTCAAGGGCAGATAACTCCTGACTTTCTGGTTCGATCTGACCCATAATCGATCTCATCCGAGATCTTATGGCCATACATGTTTTGACCAAGTTTGGACAAGATTGGCTTATATTTGTAGATGCTAGAGTGTAAACACGAAATTGTGGACGGACGGACGGACGGACGGACAGACAGACAGACAGACAGACGGACGACGGACAAAAAGTGATCACAATAGCTCACCTTGAGCACTTTGTGCTCAGGTGAGCTAAAAAGTAGGTCAAACTCCAAAGTCAAGGTCACAAAGTCCAAGGTCATGGTCAATTGTGAAAGGTCTTGGTAAGATGTGTCCATGTGTGAAATATCAAGGCTGTATTTGTAAAAAGTCATGAGATATAGGCCCAGTTTATTTTTTTTAAAGTAGGTCAAACTCCAAGGTCAAGGTCACAAGGTCAAAGGTCATGGTAAAATGTGAACGATGTTGATAGGAGGTATCTATGTGTGAGATATCAAGGTTGTATGTGTAAAAGGACATGAGATATAGGCAAGATTAAGAATTAAGAGTAAAATCAACAAAGGGCAATAACTCAAAAATATTGATCGGAAGAGTTACGGTTGTGCACTGCACCTCTCCATAATGAAATCTATCTATCTGTGAAGTTTCATGATTCTACCTTACATACTTTTTGAGTTATGCTCCGGACAAGAATCAAGTTATAAAATCAACAAAGGGCAATAACTCAAAAAATTTGATCGGCAGAGTTACGGTTCTTGTGCACTGCACCTCTCCATAATGAGATCTATCCACCTGTGAAGTTTCATGATTCTACCTTTAATACTTTTCGAGTTATGCTCCGGACAAGGTTTGGTCTACGGACAGACCGACCGACCTACGGACCGACCTACGGACCGATCGACCGACCGACCGACACTTGCAAAACAATATACCCCCATTTTCTTCGAAAGGGGGCATAACAATATAAGAGAGAATTGACGGGGATGTTCCGAATGCTCCATTGTACTATAGTAATGCTCCATACTTCATACCAATGAATGAAGTGTGGGGCATTTTGAACACCTTGGTTAGAATCTAGTTCTTAAAAACGCTTTATCTAAAACATCTTAAGAAATCTTAAAAAATCTCGCTCTAAAGAACACGCCTCAGGTCTAGTGTGGGAAAGAGTTAACTCACCATCAAACGTATTGTAACAATTATATCTAACAGCATATTCAAGCACCATTCTTCTCATTTGTATAAGATCCATGACTGTTAATAACAGCCCTGTTCCTAAAATAGGGAACGATTTTATACAGTTAATCGTGACGTAAATTCGGACAAACAAAATAGTATTTCGTAGCTGTTGTTATAAAATCTCGTAACTACGGCTTGATTCAAGCCGTAGTAACGAGATTTTATAACAACACCAACGGTTTATCAAAACATAACGTTAAACCTAGTCTATTGTTAGCACAAAATTCTTTGCCATTCATTCAAATCTGCAGAGCTTCAGAAAAGAGGGATAAATGAAAGTTTTAATTGAACTAGAAGACCTGAGAGTCTTGAATCACTCCACAGGCCTTAGATTCTTTTAATATTTAATCCAAGTTTTGATTAGATTGTTCAATACTTGTGGTTCTTAGAGGTTGAGCAAGAAGAAAATAGAGGAAAGGGTAGGAAATTCCAGCTTAGGATGATACTGGCAATGTAAACAGATACATAGTCCATAAAATTGCCAAATGAACAATCAAAACTTAAATTTCCCAAAGAAATTAGCATGTCCTAAGTGTTTTGTTTTGTTTTTTTCATTTAAAGCTAGTTTAACCCATTCCCACACAAAGACATCTTTTGATGCCCTGCAAGTCAACGACTTTGAAAAATCGTGGAAAATGAAGAAATTGCATGTGACAATTGCATACATGTGATAATCAATTTCTTCATTTTCCACAATGTTTCCACCCCGAAAGACCAAAGTCACAATTAGCATTTTTTTCCAAATTGAAAAATATATAACTGAGGATGAGGTTATATATATTCCTATTACACTAAGAATCACACTGAAGCAAGATCTTAACTTCGCGGAATCGCCTACATCTTGTTTAAGTTTTGACCTGCTTGTTCAATATTTGTGGAAAAAAAACAAAGTAGAAACAGCAATTTTGTCAAATTCTAGTGCACGTACATCATGATTTAAGATTCAGATGATGCTGAAAATTACACCCATGCAAGATCTTATGGTCAGTAACATTATGTGAAAGTTTCATGTTGATTGGTAGATATCTGTGGTTGTTTGAGTAAAAATAAGGTCAAAAATGGTAATTTTGTCGATTTCATGTAACAAAGACAGACCATTTTTAATTTTTAAGAAAAATGTACATTGTTATATATCATTGGAAAGGCCTTTTTATTTCCATTTTAACCCTTTCCCAAACAAGACCTGGTTTTGACGTCCCAAATAGAAAAGGCCTGGAAAACATTGAAACAAAAGAAGAAACTGCTGATAACCAGCAGTTTCTCCTTTTGTCTCAATATTTTCTGTGCCATATTTTACACAAATTCTGTCTTAAATAACATCCATTTTGTCATTTGTGACAGTTTTTGAAGTGGATCACCCTAAATTTTTGTCGTTTGGGAAAGGGTTAATGCACTTTATTTGATTAGTGTATCATTTTGGGTAAGAAAGTTATTGAGTTTTGAAGTTGTCATGGTTACCGATATATTGATGCCAAAATAACGCCCTGTGGTATACTTGTCTTCAAACTGAATTATAGCTTAGATCTATTTATTTCTTTCAAAACATATCAAGTTATATATATGAGATGAAAGATATTTGAATAGAGAAAATGATGCTCTTTAAATTAAATCTCTACCTCTTTTTAGAGCCAATATAATTGAGATTGAACTTGTAATATTTTCTGGTAAAAATCGCAATTTTTCATTTAAAATCAATACCCAATTATTCAATCCCACTAATCAAAACATGTATCATCATTGAAAGACAAAGTTTTTGTTTGGGTAAAGTCATTTTAATTATACAAATGAATAAATGGGTCATTCTCTGAAAACGCTCTTGTCCTGTCTAGTTTTATGTCCCAGCCATTTTA
The DNA here is from genome assembly GCA_963680895.1 of Fragum sueziense. Lineage (NCBI taxonomy): Eukaryota > Metazoa > Mollusca > Bivalvia > Cardiida > Cardiidae > Fragum > Fragum sueziense. The sequence continues at coordinate 24,720,834 of OY804609.1, read as the reverse complement.
GTTATTTAATGAAATGTCAAATCTATGTAAACCAACTCTAAACAGTTTTGATACAGCTATACTTACGTCTTGGATTATTTGAGAAAATATTTAACTGCAGCAGTAATTGTCCTTAAAATCGATTTTTATGTTTAAATAATTTACCGTCACAATGCGAGACAAAACGTGACGGTTGAGACTTTTGCGATGTATAACTCTAAAATGGTAAAAAGTATCATATTTCTATTATAACGCAGTAATCGCTAAACCAAATATAAAATGATTGGAAGCATATTTGTTTGCGAGTTATTGACGTATTCCTTTCAACAAAGGGTTGAAGATCACAGCTAAATTTACCGTCACGCCAGTGTCATCATTGTCCCATTTCATACTACCAATAGTTCTAGCGTGATACACAGTTGTGGTATTTAGGATTTACAACATGTCTAGCATTTTTACATGTAAAATAAATATATGTCACCGATAAACCCAGTGGTAACTTTAAACTATTTTTTTGTTTACGATTATTCAACATCTACATTTTTACCTAAAGTGTCCCTCTATTTTTTGTCTCAACCGTCACATGCTGAAAATCGTGTAGAAATCAAATATACATATTCATCACGTTTTTTTAATTACGTCACCGAGTGTTGACACATTGAATCGGAATAAACTTCCTTTTTGCAGCACATGTCATTGACAGTGTCTGGTGAAAAAATCAGGGTCAAGTGTCGTCAGCCAAAAACGTACCTTTTTTACAGTCTTTACCGAACGGTCATCAAAATGAAGGCGAATTGTATTACAATTGAAATTGTACGATCAATTGATAATTATGGCATCACATTCTTAATTCATTTGCTAGTTTATGTTGAAATAAGTTGAATAGCCATGAAATATGCATGTTTAAAGATGTCTGCTACCGTCACAGTCTCCTCCGTAACAAATTGTCTCTACCGTTTCGTGACGGTGATGACATGGTATAATTAAATACCTTTTGAACTTGGTGTAACTTGCTTATACCTATATCAATTTTACAAATATCGAATTGTCAATCCGCTGTTAGACGAAACCATTTCTCAATGGTGAAAAAAATACAATCTTGGTCTCTACCGTCACGTCCATAAGATAATGTCTTTACCGTAACAAAGGTTTTTTATGTTATTTTCATAAAAATGTGTTACTTTACAACATTGCTTCGCATACTTCCCTGCTTAGTGAACTTTCAATGAACCTTTAAAGTCTGAAGTACACTATACAAATCCCTAGATAATAGATATTTTAGAAAAAACACAATTAAGTTTATGACCATTTTTAACACGGGTATATGATTGTATTCCCATATGCTTGCAAAGCTAAGAAAGGGTTCCTGTAAAGGTTTGTTTGTCGAGTATCACCTATTTCTACAATATGATATATAAACAAGGGCCGTCAGAGACGGACAATGCTCCCCGAATAAGGCATTGTCACAATAAATGTATGCCATGGAGAGCACTTTATTGTCAAGGGCATCTGATTTGCTACTCAAATATGAAATTTCATCAAATTCTGACCATTAGACTAAGAGAAATTAGAGAAAAACTATATTTCACCATAAGTCCCCTTTTCCCATGACAAGGCCTCAAATCCAAAAACGGGGAAAAGTACATCGGCATTTTGTCACAGAGAGTTCACATAGTAAGTTTCATTTGATTTGACCCAAGGGTTATGGAGATATTGCTTCGGACGGACGGACGGACGGACGGACGGAATGACGGACGGACGGACAGACGGATGGAAGGACGGACAGACGAAGCGGCGACTATATGCTCTCCCTTCGGGGAGCATAAAAAGGGTTATTTTTTCAGCGATTTTATTAAAATAACCACTGAATATTGTTTTGATGGTAAAGACATTTTTTTCACCCCATCAAAGACCATCATTCATTTCTCAAATACAAATTGTCTCAGTGTTTGCAAATTATGGACAATACAAAGTGCACGGTTTGATATATCCAATGCATTAATCAGATGTGTGATTTTATGTAATTTGAAAATACGCAAATATGCTGTTCAATTACAAAACGTTTTCAGAGAATGACCCAAATACACTTTTTGAAATTCATGGGGTCAAAACTCATGATGTAAAATTCAAATTAAGCTGAAAATTACACTCAGGCAAGATCTTATTGTCACCAACATTCTGTCCAAGTTTTGTCTTGATTGGTCGATATTTGTAGTTACTAGAGTGAAACAAGGTCAAAATTAAGTCGAAAATAACAATTTTAGTTAAGCCGTTATCAGGTACCATTCTTACTACATTCCATAGCTTTATTTTGAAGTTAGACTATGCTAAACTTGCTGGAATGAATCATTCCAACACCTGCTCAATTGCAACGAATAGGAAGGAATTGTAACAGAAACCCAGATCAAAATTCAAAAAGGTTTCGGTTACATTATACACCCAAATACACTTCCAAATTTTTAACCGTGACCTGCGCATGAAGTGAGCAAACAAAAGGTCACGTGGTCTTTTTACTATATAATTCATTGTGCGAGTCGTTATTTTCGCGCGAGCATTTTTCATTTATTCTGCCTAAGTATTAAGAATATTTTATACAGTCATTTGCGTTAATTATTAGAGTTTTCAGTTACAGGAATATTTTTGCAACTTTGATTGAAAAAAAGAGATTTTTTGGCTTGTAATCATTCGTACCCTGTCTCCATCGCCCATTACCACCATGCAAGTTCAGGATGAGCTACTGCTTTTGAAAACCATATAAAAAGAATTTTGCGGGAGCAAGTGAGCTCCTTAGTACTGTCCAAGTGTGAGTGGTAACATTTTGCATGTGTTTGTGCTCTAGATTAGAGCCAATAATGGACAGGTCACACGATGGATTCCCAGCCGCGGAGCGTACGTGGACAATTAGAAATTAACTTATTGCTGAAATATTGTTGAGAGGCGTTAAATTAAAAAAACAATTTAAAAGAAAAATGTTTTTATCAACTTTTACCAAACAAGAAATTTTAATGTTTTGACTGTCAAGGGCGGATCCAGGATTTTTTTTCAAGGGGTGGGGGTGGGGTCTAGCCTATAAGATGGCTTTGAATTTGTGAATTTTGTAATGTTAGATACCATACTAACGCTGTGTAGTCAAAATTCGATTTTCGACATATTCAAGGCGGGGTCCGGACCCCCGACCCCCTTTTAGATCCGTCTTTGTCTGTCTTACAGAGATTGTTTCAAAAATCATTTCAAGGGGCAAAATAATGAAATACTTTTAATCAGCATTTTCTCCTTTTGCCTCAAGGTTTTCGTTACTATATTACTATATTTTTCAAGGGGATCCAAGACCAATTGCCAGGGGGGGGGGGGGGGGGGGGGGGGGTAGGGTCCACGCCCAAATGATGACTTAAATGTGTCAAATTATATAACGTTAGGCCTATATTGACGCTTTAATTATATAGTCAACATTCAATTTTCGGCTGATTCCTGGGGGGGGGGGATGCGGACATCCCGACCCCCCCCCCCCACTCTAGATCCGCCCTTGCACAAAAAACCTACTTTCATGATACCCATTCTGTTATCTGCAAGAGCTTCAAATTGAATCAGGGTGCCATTTAGGAAAGGGTTAAGCCGCTGTCAAACTTGAAAAGTCTAAATAATTTGTCGTTTGGGAAATGAGCTTTAACATCTATGTTTTTATTATCAAATTGATCTACCATAATGAATTATCTTTCTTCATAAACCTTTCGGTACTGACATAATAATATTCACACTGAAAATGGCATGTTTCGTACTATTTTTTTGTTGGGGAAGGGGGGTTTACGTGAATATGAGAGTTTAACCTTGCGGCTAGGTCCTCAAAAGATC